>OY728151.1:845163491-847663491 GCA_963277665.1 Viscum album
GAAGCCTAGCTTGATGATAGCATTAGTGATCCGTGACTTCGACAGCTATGAAGAAATTGTCTGATGTGCCGTCATGGTTGAAATGGAGATCGAAGAATCACAGGGGTATCATGGGGACAAGAAACTTAAGGTGGACTTCAATGATGGTGGTCTGATAGATAAATCCAACGGCACTAAGCTGTTCCAGCACCCCACTTGCCAAAAGTGTGGAAAGAAGCACCCTGGAAATTGCCTTAGGGGGACAAGAAAATGCTTCAAGTGTGGAAGAGAAGGGCACCTAGCAGTTAACTATCGGCAAGAAGGACCCGCGGCTACGATAGAGGAGAGGAATGCACCGTTCGAACCTCCACGCGTTGTTCAATGCTACAAATGAAAATAACCGGGTCATTTTTCAAATCAGTTCCCTAATCCAAGGGTTATCAGAGGTAACCAACAACCTCCAAGACAACAAGGAAGAACTTTTTCCATCACTTTTGCCGATGTGAACCCCGTCAACGAAGTGGTGACAGGTAAGCTAGTTATTCCTTCCAGAACAGAGAACGTACTTTTTGATTCAGGTTATACGAATCCCTTTATATCTCAAAAGTTTAGTAGAATAATCCCTGCACCACCACAAATAATGGAAGTAAAGATGTTGGTGAGTACGGAAAATGGGGCAATCATTGCATACCATGAGTATAAGTCCTCCCCTATTATAATCCGTGGATTGAATTTCCCATCGAACCTCTTCATACTCCCTTTGGTGGAATTTGATGCAATTCTTGGCATGGATTGGATTTCCTTATATAGAGCCAACATAAATTGTTGGGAGAGGGAAATCACACTCCATATGGAGAATCGACCTCCGATTCATTACAAGTGTCAGGAGGAAGATGAATCTCCTTTATCTCAATAATCTCCAGCATGGATATTAATGCCTTATGAGCACGCATATCTGGCTCAGATGATTGATTCCATGGAAGAAACCACCCTTGAAAAAATTACTATTGTGAGGGAATTCGCTGAAGTATTTCCTGAGGAACTTCCTGGTCTTCCTCCATGAAAAGATGTTGAGTTCTCAATTGAACTTATACCTAGGTCACTACCAATATCCAATACTCCATATAGAATGGCTGTTGTGGAGCTTGAAGATCTGAAGAAACAACTACAGGAGAATCTGGATAAAGGGTTTATACGCCCAAGTGCATCACCATGGGGTGCAGCAGTCCTCTTCGTCAAGAAGAAGGATGGGTTAATGCGGCTTTGCATCGATTGTTGTGATCTTAAAAAAATAACGATAAAGAACAAGTATCCTCTCCCAAGAATCGATGACTTGTTTGATCAGCTGCGTGGAGCACAATAATTCTCCAAGGTGGCCTTTTGGTTGGGATATTATAAAGTAAGGGTGAAGAAGGAAGTTATCCCCAAGACTGATTTTCGTACAAGGTACGGGCACCATGAATTCATAGTAATGCCTTTTGGACTCTCCAATTCTCCAGCAATATTCATGGACTTGATGAATAGAGTCTTTAGGGATTACCTTGACAAATTTGTGGTAGTATTTATAGATGATATTCTAATATACTCCAAAACCAAGGAGGACCATGAGGAGAATTTAAAAACTGTACTAGAGACTTTGCGCAAGGAGAAGCTCTATGCAAAGTACAGAAAGTGTGATTTTTGGTTGAAGGAAGTCTCATTCTTGGGCCATATCATCACAAGCAATGGGATATCTGTGGACCCCTCCAAAACAGATGCATTTGGGGGATGGCTGAGGCCATCATCGGTAACTGATATCCGTAGCTTCTTGGTGTTAGCTGGATATTATCGATGATTTGTGAGAAATTTCTCACGATTGTCCAACCCTCTTACCAAGCTAACTCGAAAGGGAGTAAAGTTTTCTTAGAGTGAGGAATGTGAAGAAAGCTTCAAGTAGTTGAAAAGGAGGCTTATCACTACACCCATTCCCACTTTACCCACAAGTGGGGAGCATTTTGTGGTATTCAGTGATGCTTCGAAGAAGGGATTAGGATGTGTGCTGATGTAGAATGATAAAGTGATATCATATGCCTCAAGGCAGTTGAAAATCCATGAGTGAAACTATCCAACGCATGATCTGGAGTTGGTGGCGGTGATCTTTGCCTTGAAAATCTGGCGGCATTATCTCTATCGAGAGAAATGTGAGATATATACTGACCACAAGAGTCTTAAATATATATTCACACAGAAAGAGCTTAATATGCGCCAAAGAATATGGATAGAGCTCATCAAGTATTATGACTTTTCAATACATTACCACCCTGGGAAGGCGTACAAGGTGGCAGATGCCCTAAGTAGAAAGGATCCAGCAATTCTATCAATGATGAGAATTGAGAAGGATCCAATCTTCTTAGACTTGATGAAGATGGACGTGGGAATCATAAAGAAGGGAACATCATCAATCCTTTCACAAATGATTGCTCAACCATCTCTTTTGGATTGGTTAAAGGATGATCAAAAGGATGACGCGGGAATCCAAGAAAAAGTAGAAGCTATCAAAAAGGGAAAATCCTTAGAGTTTAATGTTAATGAAGAAGGAATTGTGCTGTTTGGGAAAAGACTATGTGTTCCATCAAGTTCAGAGCTAAAAAAGGAACTTTTGGATGATGCACATTGTTCAAATTTCTCTATTCTCCCAGGGATTACAAAGATGTCTCTAGATCTCCGAGAAAACTTTTGGTGGGATAATATGAAGAAGGAGATTTTTGAATATTCATCAATGTGCTTGGTGTGTCAGCAAGTGAAGGTAGAGAGGCAGAAGTCTAAGGGGATGATGCAAACATTTCCCATACCAGAATGGAAATGGGAGAACATCACCATGGACTTTGTCACTGGACTTCCAAGGACATCCAAAGACATCAATGCAATCTGAGTTGTTGTGGATCGTCTCAAAAAGACTGCACACTTCATTGCTATTCGAGTGGATTTCTCTTTGGATCAACTGGCACAGATATATATCAGGGATGTGGTACGGTTGCATGGAGTACCACTATCTACTATTTATGACCGAGATCCAATATTTACCTCTAATTTTTGGAAGAGTCTTCAACATGCTCTGAATACTGAACTGATCTTCAGTACGGCCTATCATCATCAAACTGATGGCCAATCCGAGCGGACTATCCAAACACTTGAGGATACGTTGAGAGCGTTCTCAATGGACTTGAAAGGAGGATGGGATCAACATCTTCCTCTAGTTGAGTTCTCTTATAATAATAGCTTCAACTCGAGAATCCAAATGGCACCATATAAAGCCCTTTATTGGAAAAGGTTTAGAACACCAGCATGTTGGGATGAGGTCAGTGAACGTAAGCTGCTTGGACCAGAAATGGTTGAAGAATTGGTGGAGAAGGTGAAAACCATTTAGCAGAATATCATGGCACCCCAAAGTCGACAGAAGAGTTATGCAGATAATCGTCAATGAGACCTTGAGTTTAAAGTCGGAGACATGGTGTTTTTACGCATATCTCCGTGGAAGAAGGTCATGATGTTTGGAAAGAAAGAGAAGTTAAGTACAAGGTACATCGGCCCCTTCGAGATTCTTGATCGTGTTGGGGCTGTGGCCTATCGACTAGCACTTCCACCTACTATGGCCAAGGTGCATGATGTCTTCAATGTATCCCTCTTAAGGAAGTACATAGAATACCCTTCACATGTACTCTCTTCCGAGGTGGTACAATTAGAATATGATCTTTCTTATGAGGAGCAACCAGTGAAGATCTTAGATCATAGAGAAAAAGTTCTACAAAATAAGACAATGCCCCTCGTCTAGGTGTTGTGGAGAAACCACAAGTTTGAAGAAGCAACTTGGGATTCAGAGGATATGATGAAGATAACTTACCCACATTTGTTTAAGTGTGGGAAAAGGAAAATTTCGAGGGCGAAATTTCTTAAGGGTGGAATATTGTAACAAACCAATGTTTCATTAATGGAAAATCCCTCTTTATCCAGTAAAATGTTTCTTTATGAATTTTTTTTATAAGATGTCAACTTCTTTAGTTTTACGTTAAGATTTGTGACCGTTACTTTTATAGCCGTTGAACAGTGATCATCTGAGTAGTTTAAATATAAGGCTTTAACGAACCCATTTCTGCTCAGAAAAAGGAAGCGATGGCCTCATCCAGTAGAATGGCCCCTTACGATGCCCATTTTTCAGAACTCGGAAAAGAGGTGGCGCCTTTGGGCTTTGCCCTTGACCAAGCCCAAGCTGAGCTTCATCAAGTCAAGATCGAACGTGATCGTCTACAGGATAAGTGGATGTTGATTGAAATTACCACTCGAGCGATGTTATCCGAGCCGCCCCAAGAGTCTGTCACCATCACACACCTTACCCTTAGGTCTTATGCAGTTATTTTAAGGGGTTATGGAACAAATAAGTAGCACCATGTTCATTTACATTATTTTTTATATAATAATTAATATAATTTCTAGTCATTTTGATACATTGTAATTAGTTTTTATAGTACAAAAGGTGTTTTTAGTTATTATTTAATTAAGAATTATATTTTATTAAATTAAAGGATTTTTGAATTAAATAATAGTTTAATAAAATATTATTATTAATATTAAATTAATTTTTATTAAATATAAATGATCTTATAATTTTATTAATGCAATTAAAATTTTTATTATGGTTTGAAAGCCATTCCTGTAAAAACCCGTGAATTTTTTATAAATTTCTGTTTTTATTTTAAAAGTGAAAATTAACATATTTAGAAAAAAATAAAAATTATTTTTGGAATCAGGACGTCGAAATTATCCAACGGTGAATTTTTCATAATTTTCTGAGACAGTCAATTTTTTGCGTAAAAATTAAATACCATTTAAATATATAATGTGTTTTATGACATCATAATAACCCAATGGTGATGTAATAAAATACCATAATACTTATGTTCGTCCGATATGTGTTTTATCATTAAAATAATGAGGTTTTGGGTTTGTTTGACTTACTTTTCAAAGCATTAATGGATCCCTCAAGACTTATTCAACACATTGCCTTTTTAAATTAATTTCCATGGGAGTGTGACTAACCTCCACATAAGAAACCCTAATTTTTTAATATGTTCGGACCTTGGCCTTGTGAAATATTGTTTTCCTCTTTCCTTTTCCAGAAACCATGGGCAAATACCATGGGATGGTTTGTGGTTTGGTTTATTTTATTATAAGGGGTCCCAAACCTAAATAATAAAGAATTCCCTCACCTTTCCTATATAAACCCACCCAAGCTCCCACTTCCTCCTCACTCAAAGCCCTTGGAGTTCTTCCAACCTCTGCCCTACTATCTCTATAATCCTCTCAAGGTGCCCCAATATTCCACGAATTTTCTCACAAGCCTCTCTCTAGCCTTTGGAAGCACATTTCCAATTAAGGGTTTTTTCTTCCTTTCTCATTTTGTCAATTTTCTTTAAGTTGTATTGCCCTTTTTATTTCAATTATGAATGTTGGGGTATGGTTTATCACCTCTCCCATACTTCCCTCTTATTATTTTAATTATGAGAGACCCCTTTCTCTCTCATTAAATGCCTCCCATGTACACCCTTTACTATGCCGAAATTCCGAAAGGAACCTTTTTCTCCCCTTCTATATTCAAGAAATACTTTTGTATCATGAATCTAAATTCCTTTTCAATTGTTGGGACATGTATCTATATAACCTAAATACTGTCCATTACATGTAAATATGATGAGGAACCCCTTTCTCTCTCATCAACCATTTTTATGAATTCTTATGTCACGCCGTTACGCTGTCGAAATCACACCGATTTTCTAAGCCAATATCATTGTGTAGTGAATACCATGCCCATTTCTCCATCAAGGGTATTAACCTTTATGCACATTTACTAATTTATTATAAAGTTTCATGTATGAATCCTACATTCCTTTATCGTGGAATAAATTATTATGTTTTATGAATCCATGTTTTATGATCCACGTGGCACACTTATGCATGAAACGAAATGTTTAAGAAGGGTGCTCCCTTTATAGCGATCCAATGCATTGGGTAAAGTATAGTATCATGATACGTCATGTGCAATGAGTGTTTACTCATGATAATTCAAGTGGAATGAGGGTTTACTCGTGCTTTAAGTCCAATGAGGGTTTACTCATGCTCCATGTGCAATGAGCCTTGGCTCATGCTAATTCAATGTTAAGTGTTGTTGCCACATTTCCATGTTATGATTATCATGATTTATCATGCCTTTATGTTCATGTTACTCTTATGCTCTATTGATGTTCCTATTGCCTAACATGTATTGTACTCCTCATGTTTTTCATTGTGTACTCCCTTACTGGGCTTTATAGCTCACCCTTTTCTTATGCATGTCCTCAGGTTATCCCAAGCAATGCTAAGTACGAAGGAATGTAGTGGTCATGTAATGGAAGTTTTAAATAAAGATATTGTATTTCAAGTTTAAAGTTTTTATGTAATGATCCTAAGCCCCAAAGAAACTAATCCTCTCGATCTTCTTTGTTGGATCAAGTGAAGTTTTATGTAATAAAGCATGTTTAAGTTGTAATAAAAAGCAGGGTTGTCATAGATAATGTTCAAATAAGTTCATGCACTACTGGGAAACTAACACCATAAGCATAACCAAGAAAAAGAATCCATCCAATCGTCAATTTAATCATTCACACCCGGTTGTCTTGTAATGTTACAACAATAAGGGGATAAGTGAGATCCCTTGATGTACTGGAACCAATGAAAAACCCTCGAGACACTACACCATGTCCCTCGAAATGGTTTCTCATCAATAGAGGATCCCACCCAAATTCATTATATAAACAATTACCCACCCGGGCTTAAATCTCACAACCACCGAATTCATACCAACAGGGGATCCCATCCCAAATTTCACACAACCACCGAGAGTATAAAGAAACAGGGGATAACATCCCCTCAAACATTTCCACCAATCGTCCCATGAATGAAAACAACCAAACCACTGCCACCAACACTAAGCAGGGCCATGCCTATATTTTCAGATTTATATGATTTAACACACTCTATGATTTCAATTCTGTGTTTTGACCAGGGTTAGCACAGAAGGGATTGATCCAAGTGCTTTCAATTTATTCATCCGAGTATACGTGATTATCCAATTTACTTTTCACAGCAGGAGTATACAATTAGGAACATCCCATTTAAAACACCATGAGGGGTTCATTAGTGCATAGACAACGACCACCAACAGCATCAATTTTCAGAAGGCACAAGCCGACAAAATTAAGAATGATGATCATCATTTAAACATCATCAACGATCACAACCCCCCATTCATTCTCTATAGAAATAGTTTATTATCTTTAATTAGGTCTGGTTTATCCAATTTTATAGATTCAAAAGCACTCCCACCCTGCGTGATACATATAAGAGAGAGAAAAAGGAGAAATTACCTACTTGTTTATAGATGATCGACGCTTAGGCTGGGCATGGAACCTTACGGATAACGATGTGTCTTTCCCGATGCACCAGAAGCTATTAATGAAAAGCCACGATTGAGGAAAGAAGAAACCATGGCTAACCATTAGTTTATAAGAGTCATGGACGGTTGAGATGAGAATGCCAAACCGCGTAAGGAGTGGGGGTCGTGGGTTGACCATGCGATTGGGCAGTTACACATGGAGGTCTCTCGAGATTTTTTTAGGAATTAATTATGGGCTATAAATGGTTTTAATAGGAGTAAAATAATTTATTTACATCGAAACATACGTTACAGGAGATGAAAAGTCAGGTACTAGAAAAAGAACGAACGACTCGGCGAGGGGACACGATGCCACCGTCACGGTGTCACCCTCACGGTGTAACCCTCACGGTGTAACCCTCATAGTGCCACCGTCACAGTTTCACCCGCATGGTGCCACCCTGACCGGTGTTACCCTCACGGTGTCACCCTCACGGTGCCACCCTCACGGTTCCACCCTCACGGTGCCACCATGACTGGTGTCACCCTCACGATGTCACCCACACGGTGCCACCGTTTTGGTGGAGCCTTATATTAGAAATTTAATGGGCCAGGAGGGTCCGGGCCATTACATTAGATACCTCTCAAACTATTATCGCCCTCAAGTATCAAAACAAACCATGAGAGAAGAGAGGGTCCGGACAACCACCTCGAACGATACCTCTTAGGAGTGAACCTCTTCGTTATCTAGAAACGCCTCCATCTCATGAACCAAGCATCATACCATGCCATACTGCCCAGGAATGTGGGTTGGGGAGTTTTTTCCCCCATGTCCATATATTATCCGCGTCGGGCGGCACTGACTCACCCACATGGGTTTAATTGCATCCACCTTAATGTTTCTTGATTGGGTTCAGGTCCTCTCCACCCCATATCCAAGGCTTTTGACACACATTCAGAGGAAAGAGAGCTAGTACATTTCATAGCAAAAAAGACGAAATATTCTACCACAATAGGTAAAACATGGAAAAAAACTTAAAACAACTCTGGGTACTAGGTATTCATCTGTGCTTCCCTCTCCCATGTACTCTCCTCAAGCCCACCATGTCTCCACAACACACTAACCAAGGGAATGGTTCGCCCACGAAGCACCTTCTCCTTGCGATCCTCGATCATCACTGGTCTCTCCACAAAAGTCACCTCGTCCTCGATGTACATCTCACCCCAATCAAGGACGTGTGAATCTTCGTGTAGATATCGACGGAGCTGTGACACATGGAAGACATCATGTATCCTTAGTAGCGGCGGTGGTAAAGCTAGCTGATAAGCCACTTCACCGACCCGCCACAACACTTCGAAGGGTCCGATGAACCTAGGAGGAAGCTTACTCCCCTTGAAAAACCTCCATTGCCCACGCCGAGGGGAGACCTTCAAGAACATGTTGTCCTCAACCTCAAACTCCAAGGGCCTGCTCCTGGTATCAGCTTACGAATTATGCTGGTCCTGGGCCACCTTCATCCTTTCCCGTATGAGATGAACCTTCTCTGTCGTGCTCTGTACCACTTCCGGGCCAAGGATGCCTGCCTCTCCTATTTTGGACCAACACACAGGTCAACGACATGACCTCCCATAAAAAGCATCAAACGGGGCCATACTGATGGTAGAGTGGTAGCTATTATTATAGGAAAACTCTACCAGAGGCAAGTATTACACCCATGAACCTCCTTAGTCCATAACACATGCCCGCAACATATCCTCCATGGTCTCGATGGTGCGCTCGGTTTTTTCATCTGTCTTAGGGTGGAAAGCAGTGCTAAGGTTTAACTGTGTGCCAAAACCATGATGCAATCCTTTCCAGATCCGTGAGGTAAACCGTTCATCTCTATCCGAAACTATAGACCTCATAACTCCATGAAACCGCACCACCTAATTCACATACCTTCGTGCCAAAGCATCCACTGCACTCGACTCCCTGATCGCCAGAAAGTGAGCCGATTTGATCAACCTGTACACTACCACCCAGATGGCGTCGTATCCACCTTGGACCTTGGGTAGTACCGTGATGAAATCCATCGATATGTCATCCTAATTCTACTCGGGGAAATCTATAGGCTGCAGTAGGCCACATGGAACTCGTTGTTCAACCTTCAATTGCTGACACACTAAGCAATTGGCCACAAACTCTGCCACCACTCTCTTAACTCCAGGCCACAAAAACTACCTCTTCAGTCCATGGTACATCTTTGAAACTCCTAGGTGTACTTCCAGGGGTGATTTGTGGAATTCACTGAGAACCTTGCCGCGCACCGCCTCCGAAACAAACAGATTTCCCTGGAAAATCATCTGGTTCTGACAACCCTCTGTCCATCCTTCCGGAGAATTGCCCCGGTAAACTCGGTCACACATCACTTCGCACTCTGGGTCTCCCCACTAAGACTCCTCCACTTGCTGAAACAGAGATGACTGCACTGTCATCTGATATAGGAAGCCGCTGTCGCTATCCATCTTCGCATCCAGGGGTAAAGCAGACAACTCTTCCATCGCCTTCCAGGCGTCCCCCGACTCTCGGACCACATCCTTCTAGATCCTCCCACTCAATGAATCGGCCACTACATTGCCCAGGCCCTCAGTATAAGAGATCTCGAAGTCGTAATCATAGAGGAACTCTACCCATCTCCACATTCACAAGTTTATGTCTCGCTAGGGGAAGATATAACTCCAGAATTTGTGATTTGTGAAGACCACAAAGAATTCTCCAATGAGGTAGTGCCACCATAAATTTAGTGCAAAAACGACCACTGCAAGATCCAGGTTGTGGGTGGCGTAAGTACGCTCATGAGGGTGTATTTTCTTGAACCCAAAAGAGATCAACCCTTGTTTCTCCATAAACACACATCCCAGGCCCTGTCCTGAAGCATCACAGAACTCCTCATATGCTGCCCCTTCTTCTGGAAATATCATCACTGGGGCACTGACCAACTTCTCTTTCAGATAGCTGAAGGCTGACTCACACTACACACTCCACATGAAAACCAAGAATTTATTGGTCAGGGATCTCAAATGGGATGCAACACAAGAGAAGTTGGGTACGAACATCTGATAGTAACCCGCCATCCTGAGAAAACTACGGACCTCTGCCACATTCTTGGGTGCTTCCCAAGAAACAACTGCCTCATCCTTTGATGGGTCCATCGCTAACCCCTGCTCAGACACCACGTGCCTAAGGTAGTGCACTTCTCGTGTCCCGAACATGCATTTTGACAACTTCCCAAAGAGCTGATGATGTCAGAGGACCACCAACACCGTCCTCAGGTGCTCTGTATGGTCCTCCTCTGATCCTGAGTAGACCAGGATTTCGTCAATGAAAATAACTATGAACTGATCTAGGTACTCCCGGAAGATGGATTTCATATGACACATGAACACAGTCGGGGCGTTCGTAACACCGAGCGGCATGACTACGAACTCGAAGTGTCCATATCTTCACCTAAACGTTGTCTTTGGGATGTCTCCCTCCTTCACTCTTATCTAGTGGTATGCAAACCGTAGGTCGATCGTCGAGAACCATCCTGCACCTTTCAGCTGGTCGAAAATATCATCTATCATTGGAAGAGGGCAACGATTCTTGATCGTCACCTGATTCAGCCTCCTATAGTATATGCACAACCTGAGGCCACAACATGAATTCTTTGCGAACAATAATGGAGCACCCCACGGTGACACATTTGGCCAAACAGAACCCCACTTTATCAGATCGTCAATCTGGATTCGCAACTCTCGTAGCTCTAAAGGTGCCACCCAGTAAGGAGCCATCGATATCGGACGAGCGACATGCTGCAGGACTATCCCGAACTCGATATCACGTCGAGGGGGTAGAGTCGTCACCTCCTCGGGAAAGATGTCCCTAAACTCATGGACAACCTCTGGCACCACCACCATCTTAGAATCCACGGATTCCACTGATAGCTCGGCCAACAAGGAGAGGAGGGGTTCCTCTCTCATACTGCCCTTCTGACTGCTCCGCTCGCCAGTGAAGGTAACACGCCGACCGCCCAAGTCAGAGAACACAACCCCTCCTCGGAAACAGTCGATGATGGCACACACATGAAATAGCCAGTCGATTCCTATGATGAAATCGTATGGTGGTATCTGTAGAAGAAGTAGATCCATAATTGACTGATGTGGCCCTATCATCAGTATGCACCCCCTAAAAACAAATAACAAGTCGGTCTAACCCACAACTGGTGTGCTCAAAACCAAGGGAACCAGACGTCTCTTGGCATCTAGGCCTAAAGCATGGGATAGACTGGGTGCAACAAAGGAGTGCGAAGCTCCGGTATCGAACAAGGCATAAGCAAGAGTGCTAAAAAAACTGATCGTACCTCGAACAACCTCCGGCCCTACTGGAACTGCTGCCTCCGCGACATGTAGATGTCCACGCCGGGCTCCTCTTCCCCTCGGCTGTTAGCCACCTCCCCGACCACGCCCTTGTCGAGGTCCCTAAGGATCTCCCTGGGGTCGGCCCCCTCCTCATACGTCTGTCCTCGGAGGAGCGGGAGCTCAATATCCCTGCTTCTGTTGGGGGGGATGCTGGGGCTGTCCGCCATCGCCGTACTATACCCAGTCCAGGAACTAACTCTGAAGATGTATAGGGCTCCCACAGACGAAGCACCATGGTCCCGGGCCCGAAGGAAAAGGGAGACGACCAGGGGATCGAAACTGAAACTGCTGCGGTCTGCTCCCTACCGGTCGGAACCTGGAGGGTCCTGATGCTGGAGGCCTGCTGCTGACGGCCTTCCCCTTCGATGGTCCCAGATGGATCCCCTCTCATGACACTCAATCTAGAGCATGCATCCTCTCCACCACTTCAACCTTCTTCTGGAACTCCAAGTACGTCAGAAGGGTAAAGTGGGTAACAACATACTAGAGGGAGGGTCGGAGTGCCACCTCCAAATGTCTTTCCCGAGACTCCTAGTAGGGAAAGAGGTCTAAAGAAAAGCGTATGAGGACCATGAACTTGATCCCTAGCTCCCTCACGGACATACTCCCCTATTGGAGGGAGAGTAGCTCCTGTCTATTTTCTGCCTTCATCGTCGAGGAGAGGAATTCCACCCGGAACTCTCTCTTGACATCAGCCCATCCCACCTCATCCTCTCTCCTCTCCCCCAGGTAAAGCTTCCACCAATGACGTGCCACTCCCGACATCTGTCTGACATCCAGAGGAACCCCGTACTCGGTCGGGGCCCGGATCAGGCCGAAGGCTATCACTAGCTCCTCTAGATAGCCTTCCGTATTCATGTTAGAGGTGTTGCCCTTGTACTTTTCAAGAGTCTGTCGCTGGAAGGCCTGAAGAGTCGTCTTCCACTGGTCTTCCTCTTCAACTCGATCAGCTCTCTTCCGATTGACCAAAGTAGTCTCCAGGGCCTCGATCTCCTGTACCACATGTGTTCGCCTACCAGGTGACATAACTGTAAGGTAAACAAGGAATTCCTAATCCCAAGTAGGGCCGAATATTGTTCATAAAAGTTCTTAATCTTTTCATTTATTCTTAATTCCCAGGACGTACCAGAAGCACGAGAAAATAAGTAATTATGATGCATGAACCTTTCCTAGGGTCTCTACCCTGCAATCATCGTGTCCTCACTTGGTAGTTCGGTAGGTCCAGATTCCTTGCATCGGATCACAGGGGGCCCAAAAATCTCATGTCCTAGAAGGTCTTCCCTGGCCTAATTCACGCACCGAGGAGACCCAACACCGCTTCCCTACAATCCCATGAAATCTTTACTCTTCCTAACTCTAGACTCCATCCTATCTCTCAACCATCACCTCTGACACCATTCTGTCACGACCCGCCTTCACCAAAAGGAGGGAAGGGTCAGCAGATTGCTAGACCCTTCCTTCTTTAAGTTGAAGGAGAGATAATGATCCTTGAAACCCGCCTTCAATAGGTCCCGTTGTGGTGACTAGCACCAAGGGTATAGAAATTACACCCAAATGGAAGGCATTACCCTGTTTGTTTTATAGGATCGCGAGATAAGAAGATTAACCCCCAACAACACCAAGTTAAAAAAAATAAAGCCAAAATTAAAACATTCCCACATGCATGTTCCAAAAGTAAAAGCCACAAATGGTGACTACAATGGTAAGTACCAACGAATGAAAAACAGCAACTGCAACTGCCCCAAAGGTCCGAGCTAGTATGGACTCGCGCGATCCCCGAAGTCCTCCTGGAAGCCTGAAAGAAGTTTTATACATGAAGGTTGAGCATACAAGTACACTCAGTAGGGAAAAACCAAAGAATCTTGTGCACAAGTGGGGGAACGTACTAAAGTCCTGTGAGAAAAGGAGTAAACCAAATACCTATCAAGGTAAACTATCCACCCAAGCCTCACTGCGGCACACACCCCAAATAACGGAAGTCAAGTAATGTATATAATAAGATCACATCGATGTTTGGGTACCCCGCGCCACTTTCCCACAGTTTATTGAGAAATCCTATGCATCGAACCAATCCCACCATTCGGTCACCGCAGTCCCACTGCCTCACCCTCCCGCACACACCTGGGCCACAACCACACGTAGTCCCACTACCGAATCCCACCCGCAAACACCTGGGCCACAACTATCACACGTAACAATTCTAGAAAACACCTAGTCCAAAACAACTACCACCACGACCGAAGACACTTGGGCTAGAAGTTCCACTGCCACGCCCGAAGACACCTGGGCCTCATCCCGAAGACACATCAGAAACCACCTGCCGCACACACCTGGCCAACCATCACACTACCCCGACCAAAGGTTCTTAGGATAATAATGGACGTCAAGCCATCACAGCCTGCCCGAAGATAAATGGGTTATCCGGGAAAGGGTGTAGAAAAGGAGCTAATAACCAGCCACTAAGAATAGTGATTGGAAAAACACCCTCCCCCATGAAATGGGGGTGTTTGGCACTATGTTCTCAACTTGGGTAGGCGCAAATAAGAAACACAAAGCTACAAGTATATATATAGGTAACAAGGACTCACTCAAAGCTATGTTTTTCTTCAGACAGCCTACAGATCACAACAGCACTCAAGTCCGAGTCACCACTATCGCCTACAAAACCCATTTGTCCAATTCATGTTTCATGTTCAGTGATAAAGTTAAAATATGTTCATGCACTACTGGGAAACTAACACCATAACCATAACCATGGACAAGAATCTATCCAATCGTCAAGTTAAACATTCACACCCGGATCTATTGTAATCTTACAACAACAAGGGGATAAGTGAGATCCCTCGAAGTACTTGAACCAATGAAAAAACCTAAAGACACAACCCTGTGTCCCTCGAAATGGTTTCTCATAAACAGAGGATCCCACCCCAATTTGTGATATAATCAAGTGCCCACCCGATCATAAAACTCATAACCACCGAATCCATACCAATAGGGGATCCCATCCTCACTTTCACACAACCATCGAGAGTATAAAAAATAGGGGATCCCATCCCCTCCCACATTTTTACCAATCGGCCCATGAAAGAAAACAACCAAACCACTGCCACCAACACTAAGCAAGGTCGTGCCTGTATTTTCATATTTATAATAATTAACACAATCATTGATTTCAATTCCGTGTTTTGACCGGGGTTAGCATAAAAGGGATTGATCCTAGTGCTTTCAATTTATTCAGCCGGGTATACGTGATTAACCAATTTACTTTTCACATCAGGAGTTTACAATTAGGAACTAGCCATTTGAAACACCATGAGGGGTTCATTAGTGCACAGACAACATCCTCCAATGGACTCAATTTTCAGAAGGCGCAAGCCGAATCAATTCTGAAAGATGATCATAATTTAAAAAAAATAAATGATCACAACCCCTCCCTTAATTATTTATAGAAAGAGTTTATTATCATTATTTAGGTCTGGTTTATCCAATTCTATAGAATCAAAAGCACGCCCACCCTGCATGATACACAAAAGATAGAGATGAAGGAGAAATTCCCTACATGTGGATAGATGATCGACGCATATGCCGGGCGCGGATCTTTACGGATAACGATGCGGCTCACCCGATGCACAAGAAGTTGTTCGTGAAAAGCCGTGATCGAGGAAAGAAGGAACGGTGGCTAACCCTTAGTTTATAAGAGACACAGACAGTTGAGATGAGAATGCCAAACCGCGTAAGGAGCGGGGGTCGTGGGTTGACCACACGGTTGGGCAGTTAACAGAAAGAGGTCTCTCCGGATTTTTTTAGGAAATAATTATGGGCTTCAGATGGTTTTCAAAGGAGTAAAATAATTGATTTACGACGAACATTAAGTTGCAGGAACGGAAAATTCAGGTTCTGGAAAAAGAACGAAAGGCTCAGCGAGGGGACACGGTGCCACTGTCACGGTGCCACCGTGACCGGTGTCACCCTCACGGTGCCACTGTCATGGTCCCACCGTCACGGTGCCACCGTGACTAGTGTCACCCACACTGTAGCACCCCGAGCTTCCACGATACACTTCTCTTTCATTAACCAGTAGTTTTCATTGTACATAAGTTCGAGATTCTAATACACCGCGACCAATCAAAATAGCCATTATGAATAGTAATACCCACTTTTTGAAATTATATAAATTTTATATTTCAAAATGGACTTCATTTTTGATTCATAATATCAAAATTATCCTATGTTGAATTTTTGGTATTTTTCTGAGAAGATCCAATTTTTTATTAATAGTGAAAAATACTTAAAAACAACTTTTTTAAACAAAATATTTTATAGTGATAAATTATTCTATTGAGTGGTTTTAAAGTATAATTAGAATATATTTTTACCATTTTATCCAATGGTGGTCATTATAATTAATTTCACTTTGAAATTGGACATAAACAATTGTCAGTATTCTGATATATATTGATTCTTAAAAACACGTTATTTGTTTGGACAACGGGAATTAATTATAAAATTATTTAATGCAAATTAAATGTTTGTCATTTTTTAAAATATACATCATTTTTGAATTTTCAATATCAATTATATATTAGGGTGAAATTTTGGCATTGTTTTGAAAACATCATTTTTGATGAATAGTAAAACCACTAAGTGGTAGTTAAAAAACCGATTTTTCATTTAAATGAAGCATTACCACTTCTGTGATTTTATATTCAAAAATTTGACATACATGGTTTTCATTAGGAAGTAAAATGTTGTTCAAAAGGATTAAAATAATTTTTTGTGAAAAGGACCTTTTATGTTTAATTAATAGCGATTAAAAGAAATTAGTGAAATTTAAGGTAAAACTGATATTATAGAAATATGAAAATAAAATTACACTTTTCCAACACTTATTTGATGAGTCATGGAAGACCAAGAAAATAAATGGGTCAACATGGGGACCCCATAGAGCCACTTTTCTAGGAAAATGACAAAAAAACTGTTTATATAATGTTAAAATAAAAATGTCACAAACATGAGTTGTTTTACTAAAACAATTTTTAAATGGGGTTACACAAGTCATATTTTTTACTATAAATATTAATTAGAATTATAAAAAGATTTCATACATCATGATAATTTTTTTATAATTTTTAAAAATTAAATAAATTATATTATTTATGACACCATGATGATGCAGCGATTACCTCGTTAATTAGCGATTAAAATAAAATAAAAAGATAATATAAAATATAAGACTTACGCTTGTAAAAAACCTATTGTATGAGTGTATTTAGAACCCTTATCAACTTATAATCGAAATATATAAGGGTGGGACCTTTAAAATCCGAAACTCATTATATTATAAAGAAACATTTCATGACTTTCCAAGAGTGCCCCTCCTCTCCTCTTATAAAATGCCCCCACCACTACCACCTTATTCACACCATCAAAGCATTTTGGCTCGCCCAACTTCTTCCCAAATAATCTCTCACCTTACCCATATTACTCCTAGAAGCCTCACATTGGGCATAATTCTTCCCAAGGAAGCCTTTGGCTCAAATCAAAAAAGAGTTTCCTGATTTTAAGCTAATGTCTTCTCTTATGTTATTTTTTTTTATTTTGCTTCTCCAACCCCTTAAACTCTTTTTATTGCTTTATTTTGTAAGAAAACCAATATCTTCAATATACTAGGATGTTGTTAATGGAAGGATATTATTTAAACTTACACACACCTTCGTCTAATGGTTAAAGAACATATAGTTTCTGTGGTGGGTAAATTTCTGCCTCACGAAACGATGATTGTTCAATCTTCTTTTAACACCTCTCTTGGTGGCCATTATGATGAAACTATTTTTATATATGATATATATTATGTTTTGGTTTTTCTTATGATTCTTTATTTTTCATTTATTTCATACCATTACAATTTCCGTTATGGGTAAATGCGATAATTTAATTTTAGGAAGTGCGGACTACCGCCTCCTCAAAGTGATTTGAATCGTTAATGTCATATGTGGGAAGTATACAGGATGGAGTAAATGGAATTATAAATTATATTATACTGGAATTATATTATACCTTTATATAATTATAACTTCATTCCATTAAATACGAAATAGAAATGAATGTATCGTTCATGCGTACAAAAGGCTTACCGTCTCCATGAATGGTGCATTTCATTTATTAACTCTAAATGTTATGTAATATTATAAATAAATGTATATACTGGATATATATGATGTATATGATATCTAAATCATTAATATAACTATGGATATAATGTATATTTTACCACATGAACAAAGTGTAATTATAAGAGGTTTATTTTTGACTCAACTACCTAAGATCGGCAAAATGGCCGTTATTAACATAAATAAATACATAATGTTCATAACATGGTAATAAGTGATATAAAAGGAAAAATGAACTTGAAAAAGGTTCTTAAGCCAGTAGATATTAACTCTCGTTTACTATTCATGAGGTTAAAGAGCGGTCGAGTCAAGTCGTACATGAGGTAAGGGATCTTCTTAACCCAATTTCTATTATTTGGTTTAATCATCTACTTTCAAACTATGTCATGACATTATTATTTCCTATCATGTATTTGTACTTTATTTATATGTACTTATAGTGAATACACATAACAGACCTACTTTATTTAAAAAAATGATCTTTGTAATGGTCTTCGTCTCAATCTACTTTCATTGAGGCATATTTTTTTTATATACATCTTTATTTTATGCAGAGTCTAAACCCCTTTGATATTTACAGTCATTCAAAAGGAAACTTTTTTACAAAGAATTTTACTAAACGTAAAAAGGAATGTTTTTGTCTTACGTATGTGGCAACAAAGACTTCTCCTCCGTCGTGACCATTATTTGTGTTTCGGATTCCTCTACATGCCATAACTTTTTTTAAATGATTTCTAAAAAGGGAGAGATATTTATCCCAAATATTTTAAAATCCAGTGCAAATGTATATTTATTTAACGCATGCTTAAAGATGTTTTCATAAAACCCGACTCTCGAGTGTGGTATATAGGAAGGGATTGGGCGTGGACCCAACATGGCCTGTAATTAGTCGATCAGTCTCAGAATTGGTTATTTTGTTTTCAAAAGTTTTCATAAGGATTTCAAAAAAACACTGGGTTATATTTGAGGAATTTTAAACATAAGTATCTTCTAAAAAAATTGCATCGGATGGTCTCATTAGAAAAACTAGCGTCTTGGCATGAGGCCTTGACAAAATCTTATTTGTAGTCTTGGCACGAAGCCTTGGATATGTGGTTATGATAGCCTGGAATTATGCATTCCATCAATATGAAAGTGGTTATTGATATTGCATGTGATTATTCAACTAGTAGAATATCCATGTGAATAGGTAGATGACATTATTTAATATTATTTTTTCCATATTATGCTGAAGTTAAAGTTTATAAAGGCTTTTGTTTATGCTATACATTGCCTTAAATATTATTGTTTATTTATGAAATCTTCCGCAATATTGTTATACTTATTGAGAATCTGCGCTCACCCCTTTCAATGTTTTAATATTTTCTAGGACGTCAAGAAGTATTTTATGAATGACCTGCATGGATAGTCAGAAGAGGATATGAGTGTGAACTATGGAGTTTTTTTATTGTAGTTTTTCAATTTATGATGTAATGTACCATTTATGAATGTATCTAGTGTTTCCAAGGCTACTAAAATAATCGGTCTTTCGAGACTTGATCTTTTGTGATCATGCCAATGTTACACAATAATGCACCGACTTTGGGTAACTAGGGTCGGGGCGTTATAGTTGGTATCAGAGGATGTTTAGTACTAACATCAAGAACTAGATTTAGATATACTCTGATTAGATTACATAGCCCTAAGATAGTCTTTTCTGATTAGTATAGAATAGCTTCCTCAAATTATGGTATTATAGAGATTTTGTTAGTTTTCTGAGAAATACATCCCTGTCTGGATACGAGTAGGTAGAGGCGGCTTTGGCACATATGTAACTAGGGGTAAAACCTGAAAACACCGCTTTGAGATAGACTCGAACGGGAACTGGGGCACAAAAATGAGCCTTTCTGCACTCTTGGTTACGACACTCCAGGGGGATATACTTTGGATAATTCCCATTTTTTTACAAACCATTATGAAAGGTTTATGAGTATATACTTCCTCAAGGAAATTTTTTTTATGATTATGGATTATATCCATAAACTATTCAATTTACATTAAGTATTTTACAAGCTTGTAATTATTCATTGAAATTCATATACTAACCTGGTTTATGCCATTTTATAGAAATGGCACCCAGTAGAAGGAATGTGAACTCCGTCAATACGTATGATCCAAAGAGTAAGAAGGATCATATCTTTCACGGCATTAAGCCAACATTTAGAATGGAAATAATATCCCATGTTTTCTCAACATATGATGAAATAGTATCATTTTTTAATAAGATAAGTAAAGAATTCCTTCAGTCTTGTGGCATTGAAGGGAAGGAAGAGAAGAAAAGGATGGAAGAGAGAATGATGGATAAAGGGACGAGGGAAAAGAAGAATTTTACAATATGTGATAACTGTGGGAAAAAACACCATGGAACTTGCCTGAAGGGAATGGGAGTTTGTTATAATTGTGGAGAAAAAGGACACCAAGTGCGTGACTACAAGGGTAAGAAAAAGGTTTCAAATGTACAATGCTTCATCTGCATGGAGTAGGGACACTATGCAAACCCATGCCCAAATCATCATAGTATGCCCCAAATGATGTTATTGGATAATAATCAATTTATGATACTATCACAAATGATGAGGAATGATTAGAGTTGTTATGTTGTTATTAATGAATTTTGTAATTTGAGTGTTGTATCAATGATGTAATGGTTAAAATAATTATGGAGTATATATGGATTGTACTGCAGTACTATTTCATCAAGGACTTGAGATTTTGTGGAACCAATATAATTGACTCCACAGCAGGTTATATTTTTGGAAAATATATGGTTCAGAGAAAGATAAACCATAATATACTCCGGATAGAGAGATAGTGATTTTGGAATAATAAATGATTGATTTGGATATATTATATTGGATATTCATATCATCCTTGAAACTGATTACTGATTTGTATACATTTTTGGATAGAAGGAGTATATCTAGTATTCTATGAGGAATAATGGATCATGAATGTAATAAATAAGGATATATGGTAATTCAGGATGTTTCAGTGTTTTAAAAGAATATGTAATGATTTTGTTTACATGTTGTTACGCAGAAAAAGGATCTTCATTATGTTTACCTTCCTTATAAAATTTTGATTGTGAGTTGGACAGTAGTATTTTGGATAACTATAAAGGTTGGAATGAATAATTTGAACCTTGGATAGTATTGTTTAAGGTTAAAACATTTCAGAATATTATTTTTGGAATATTATAATACTATTGTTTTAGGAAAAGGATAACCTGTAGGTCGGGGGATAAACCGTCACATCGGACAAAGCTGCAGGAATCGAACCCACAACCATAGTGCTACAGGCCTTTATTACCTACCACAAGCCTATAGGAAGTCCCTGGTTATTAAAAAATAGTATTCCTAAACTAAATGGTATGTGTTAATATTTTGAACATTGTATGATTAGGATAAATATAATATTTTTGAGTTTGATTATCTTTTTGAGTGAAAGATGAGATTGTGGAAGAAATTGGTTGAAGGTTGAAACTCTACTTGTCAAGCATAAATATATATATACCTATCTCTTATTCTATGAATAAATTAATTCTTAAGCTTTATTAAAGGGATATTAAAACAAAAAATGTGTTATCCTAATACCTTATGTCTTGTTGAACTGATAATATTTTAAATCAACATAGAATGAAGGCTTTGAGGCCCTCCATTTTACACAAGTTTGTGATTGTTGACCTCAATAACTCCCTAAAAATATTTACGTTTTTCCTCAAATTATATGCCTCTAATTTCCACCATTGTTCCCCTTATCAAGATCATAATTTTATGGTGACTTTTTCATTTCCCTTTCCCACTTATTAAGGCTAAATTTTATTAACCATATTTCCGATGTGGGTTTTCCACAAAGGTATTATCTATTTTCAACCTTTTATTTTCAAAGAAAAATTTCAAATTGCGAGGACCCAATTTGTTGAAGGAGGTGATAATGTAGCACCCCAAGCTTCCACAATACACTTCTCTTTCAATAATGCAATAGCTTTCATTGTACGCAAGTTCGAGATTATAACACACCGCGACCAATCAAAATAGCCATTATGAATAGTAATTCCCACTTTTTGAAATTATATAAATTTAATATTTTAAAATGGACTTCATTTTTTGATTTAGAATATCTAAATTAGCATACATTGAATTTCTGGAATTTTTATGAGAACTTCCAATTTTTTATGAATAGTGAAAAATACTTAAAAACAACTTTTTTAATGAAAATAATTTATGTTGATAATTTATACTATTGAGTGGTTTTAAAGTATAATTATAATATATTTTTACCATTTTATCCAATGGTGGTCATTAGAAATAATTTCACATTGAAATTGGACATAAACAATTGTCAATCTTTTGATATATATTGTTTCTTAAAAACACGCTATTTGTTGTGACAGCGAGAATTAATAATAAAATTCATTAATGCAACTTATATGATTGGAATTTTGTAAAATAGAAATCATTTTTGAATTTGGAATATCAATTAAAGCTTAGGGTGAAATTTTGGAATTGTTCTGAAAAACTTCAATTTTTTAATGAATTGAGAAACCACTAAATGGTAGTTAAAAAACTGATTTTTCGTTTAAATGAAGCATTACCACTTCTATGATTTGATTTTCAAAAATACGACATACATGGTTTTCATTAGGAAGAAAAATTTGGTTCAAAGGGATTAAAATAATTTCTGTGAATAGTAACTTTTAAGTTTAATTAATCGTGATTAAAGGTAATTTGTGAAATTTAAGGTAAAAACGATATTATAAAAATATGAAAATACCTTTAAACTTGTCCTACACTTATTGGATGAGTCATGGCCGACCAAGACTATCCATGGGAAATCTTGGGGAACCCATGGAGACATATTTCTAGGAAAATGTCATTAAAAACGTTTTATTTAATGTTAAAATAAAAATGTCACAAACATGAGTTTTTTTACTAATTTTTTTTTTCAATAAGGTTATACAAGTCATATTTTTGAATATAAATTTTAATTAGAAATATAAATGGATTTCCGACATCATGATAATTTTTTTTATAATTTTTAGATATTAAATAAATTAAATTATTTATGACACCATGATGATGAAACGATTACCTAATTAATTAACGATTTAAATAAAATAAAAAGATAATTTAAAATCTCAGACTTACACTTGTCAAAAACCTATTGGATGAGTATATTTCGAACCCTTGTCACCTTATCCCTAAAATATATAAGTGTGGGACCTTTAAAATCCGAAACTCATTATATAATAAAGTAACATTTCATGATATTCCAAGAGTGCCCCTCCTCTCCTCTTATAAAAGGCCCCCACCACTACCACCTTATTCACATCTTCAAAGCCTTTTGTCTCGGCCAACCTCTTCCCAAATAATCTCTCAACTTCCCTCTAATACTCCTAGAAGCCTCACTTTGGGCAAAATTATTCCCAAGAATGCCTTTGGCTCAAATCAAAAAAGAGTTATCAAATTTTAAGGTAATGTCTTCTCTTATGTTATATTGTTTTATTTTGCTTCTCCAACCCCTTAAACACTTTTTATTATATTATATTGTAACCAAACCAGTATATTCAATATACTAGGATGTTTTTATGAGAAGGATTATATTTACACTTACACACACCTTCTTCTAATGGTTTATGAACATAGTGTTTCTGTGGTTGGAAAATTTCTACCTCACGAAACGATGATTGTTCAATCTTCTTTTAACACCTCTAATGGGGGCCATTATGAAGAAACTATTTTTATATAAGATATATATTATGTTTTTTCCTTATGATTATGTATTTTTCATTTGTGGAATACCTCTACGATTTCCATTATGGGTAAACGCTATAATTTCATGTTAGGAAGTGTAGACTACTGCCCCCTCAGAGTGATTTGAATCGTTAATGCCATATGTGGGATGTATAAAGGATGGATTAAATGGTATTATACATTATATTATACTGGATTTATATTATACCTTTATATAATTATAACATCATTCCATTAAATACGAAATAGAAATGAAATTAGCATTCATGCGTACGTACGGCTTACCGTCTCCATGAACGGTGCATTTCATTTCTTACCTCTAAATGTTATGTAATATTATAAATGAATGTATATACTAGATATATATGATTTATATTATATCTAAATCATGAATATAATTGTGGATATAATTTATATTTTACCACATGAACTAAGTGTAATTGGAAGAAGTTTATTTTTGACTCAAGTACCTAAGATCGACAAAACGGCCGTTATTAACTTAAATAATTACAAAATGTTCATAACATGGTAATAAGTGATATAAATGTAATAATGAAATTGAAAAAAGTTCTTAAGAAGGTTGAGATTAACTATAGTTTATTATTCAAGAGGTTAAATAGTGCTTGAGTCATGTCGGACACGAGGTAAGTGATCTTCATAACCCAATTTATATTCATTGGGTTAATCTCCTACTGTCAAATTATGACATGATATTATTATGTCATATCTTGTAATTGTACTTTATTTATGTGTAATTATAGTGAATACACATAATAGATCTACGTTATTTAAAAAATAATCTTTGTATGGTTCTTCATCTCAATCTCCTTTCATTGAGGAATATATTTTTATGCACAAATTTATTTTATACGGTGTATAATCCTCTACGAAATTTACTTTTATTCAAAAGGAATCATTTTTAAAAAGTGTTTTAATAAATAAAAAAAGGAATTTTTTTTCTTACGTATGCAGCGACAATGACTTCTCCGCCGCCGTGACCATTATTTGTGTTTCAGCTTCCTCTACAAGCCATAACTTTTTTTAAATGAATTTAAAAAAGGGAGAGATATTTCTATCAAATATATTAAAATCCAGTGCAAAGGTATATGTATTTAACAAAAGCATAATTTTTTTTTCATAAAAGACGACACTCGAGTGTGGTATATAGGAAGGGATTGGGCGTGGACCCATCATGTCCTGTAATTAGTAGAGCCATCTCAGAATTAGTTATTTTGTTTTCACAAGTTTGCATATTGTTTTCAGAAAAACACTAGGGTATATTTGAGAAATTTTAAACATAAGTATCTTCTAAAAAAATTGCATATGTAGGACTCATGAGACAAACTAGATTCTTTGCACGAGGACTTGAAAAAATTATATTTTTAGTCCAATCACGAGGCCTTGTATACATGGTTTTGATAGTCTGTCATTATGCATTCCATCATTATGAAAGTGGTTATTGATATTGCATGTGATTATTCAACTAGTAGAATATCCATGTGAATATGTAGATGGAATTATTTAATTTTATTTTTGCCATATTATTCTGAAGTTAAAGTTTAAAATGGATTTTGTTTTTTTATACATTGCCTTAAATGTTAATGCTTATTTATGAAAGCTTCTGCAATATTGTTATCCTTACTGAGCGTCGGAGCTCAACCCATTAAATGTTTTAATAATTTCCAGGATGTGAAGAAGTATTTTATGAATGACCTGCATGGATAGTCAGAAGAGGATATGAGTGTGGACTATGGAGACTTTGTTATTGTAGTTTTTCACTTTATGATGTAATGTAACATTTATGAATGTATCTAGTGTTTCTAAGGCTACTAAACAAATCGGTCTTTAGAGACTTGATATTTTGTTATCATGCCAATGTTACACAATAAAGCACTGACTCTAGGTAACTGGGGTCGAGGCGTTACACTCACGGTGGCATCGTCACAGTTCCACCATCACAGTGCACCCTCACGGTGCCACCGTGACTGATTTCACCCGCACGGTGCCACCATTTTGGTTGACCCTCACTTTGGCTATTTAATGGGCCAGGAGGGTCCGGGCCATTACATCTAGCACATGCGGAACAATAACAGACAGAGCAATCAGTTTATTTATAAACAAAAAATAGTTCAAAAGTGAAAATAAATAAAGTACACGGGTTGACCCTCATGAAGAATTAAATATAAAGTCTTCCATTAGACTATATTTAATTACATCTAGTAATCCACCCGTGCATATGAACGACATATTAGAATAATGGTTTTTATTTAAGAAGGGAATTCTAATTGTAGAATTTAATAAGAAATAATAATGTTTAATGTATTTTAATCATAATGTATTGATATAAGGATGACCTGTATAGTATGTATAGATGTGTAAATATATATGTAATTATTCTAGATAGTTAACATTTACATTTTATAAATATTTAGACATCTCACATGTATAAGATATATCCCATATACCATATGACAACTGGTGACAAAAGCATGAAATGGTTGTTATATGTATAAACATTACGGGATTTAGTACTAATATACACATTATATGACCCATGGTAGTATACCATGTTATAATTATAGAAACATGTAACCATACATTTGAAAATTACATTATGTATGTCAATCTCTCTTATAGTTATTTTTTCTTGAAATGAAATCCAAAAATGAAAAAATGAGCAGAAATCCTCATAGGCTCACTCTCGAATAGGCATGTGAATAAATGAAAGGTTTTAAGAAATTTTGTTTCACGAACCTCATGTGATTCGAGAAATGAGTAAAACCATGTGGAAGATTCAAGTATTCCCAATAGCACGCACCATGAAAAGAACATTTCATTAAAACATGATGATTATATCTCAACTAACCTTGAATTTGAATCACCAATACTTTACAGACTATTCAAATGCCAACTCAGTTGAGTCAAGTATTTTACCAGTATTCTTGAAACTCTGGCTCACAAACAAACTACCAAGCATCATATTTTTCTATGATAGAACTACAATTTCATCTTTCAGAACATTTTTAACCTTCATGTGCTTCACAATGTCATCATGTGTAGCAGAATATCCTGTAGGACATGATCTCCACCATCTTCATGGGATATATCTACATCATTAAAAGCAGTTGAACCTAGTAAAAAAACATTGTTACTAGATGAATAATAATATTATTATACATTTAATGATGAACAATCAATGATTTAACTCAAATGTAACTACACAATTTGATATTATGATATCATGCCAAGAATATAGACTCAAAACAACGAATCCATTAATAGATGTATGTAATTAAATCTCCAAATGATAAATATGTGATTACATAATCCAAAAAAAAATATTAATGTAAGAACATTCTTCCCTCAATGCTTATTCAAGACATGAACACTCTACCCAATGTGGCTAGTGGTATTCGTATGCTAGCCATGAATAATATTCGCACGATGCTAAAAAGAATTAATAATTTAAATAATAGAATACTATTTTTTTTAAATAATCTTCTATATTATTAATGAATATATTTAAATAAAAAATAGTGGTATATAGTAAGTTAGGGAAAATTATTAGAAAAATATTCAGTATAATTAATAAGGAATAAAAAATTATATTTGAGATTCATGATGGACAATTCAATAACATGAATGAAAATTTGTTTCAAATGGATAATTAAAATTATTATCATTATAATATTTATTTTTGGAATGAATTCATTGAAACTAAAAACTATTAAATCAAAGGGCCCAATAAACAAGATGAGTGAGGTTGAAGTAAATAGAGGTGAAGTGTATGATTAGTCAAGAACCTTGCATGAAATGGATTGATCCCAACCAATATAGTGCAATGTTGGCACCTCATTTGTATCAACATTTCTGTAATGTACTCCCCATCATATCATCATTCAATGGTGTTATGGTTTCATGAACCACCATGCCTAATGATCCATCATGATAGGGAGATTGTTTCAACCAAGGTTACTTACATGGCCTATAAGTGGATCTGTTGCAATAGATTGAACGTGAAGGCTTCATTCTAAATGACTTCAGGATATTCATAAGTGATCTACAACTTCAAGAAGGGGTTTTTCAATGTTATGAAATATGGGCATATCTTCAAGAAAATATGTTGCAATTATTCTCTTGTACATGTAATTTTATTAGTTTTAATTTTAAATATCCCATGATTATGCAACGTTTCGACAATTGTAATTATTTTTTAATTAGAACCCATAAAAGTTATTTATGATAAAATCATAATATAAATTTTTTTCAGAAAATGTTCATGGTCTGGTTTTCAGATAAATATACCCCATGTAATATATTGTACAAGTTGAATAAACTAATAATAGATAAATGAAAACTATCCATTGGACATGAATTCCACCACTTCTTATATGTTTCATGAAGATGTGTATTCCAAAAAAAAATTATAGAAAAAAATTTCACATTTTATGCAACAATTAACCACTGCATTAATATTGTGTATTGAATATATTGAAACCAAAAATTAGTCGTACAGAATATAGAAATAAAAGTGGACTACAAATATGAAGATAGCTAAGACAGTATAAATAATAATGTATAATGACATTTTACCAGTTTACAAAATATTCAAATTGAATATCTTCTAACACAAGAAAATATTTCAAAATATAACAATTGAAAAAAATTGAAATCTAATGATTACAAATATTTTTATGTAATAACGAAATAATACAATAACAATATATGTAAGACATGTCAGATTCATTCAACAGTTATGTACATGATCTGGACACCAAACAATAGTTATACAATTATAAGTTTGAATTGTAGAAAAGTACCTTTACTTCCACATGAAGAGGATGTATTGAATAATATCATTGATTTAATACTGCAATTTGAGTTCAACTAAAGTCTTGATCATGGAAGTGGTACATACCAAATAAAAAATAAAACCTAATGTTATAAAATTATACACTGGAGAAAACATTAAATGAATTGTATATGTGTAATATTTATTAAAAATCAAAATTAGCAGAATTTATCAAGAATATTAATACTATTTATCATTATAAATTTATAAACATTTATCAATAACCTGAAGCATGTATAGTTATTTAAATTTCATGTCTATTATAACATTTCAATGAAAAAATATAAGAGGAATAAAAATAAGACAACTATCATCCCCATTACATGATCTATGTGAGATCAATTTAAGAAACGAACCAATAATAATGGAAGATAAAGACAAAAAATGAATACTGTTAAACCAACACATAAATATGAGTGCATATTCATTATGAAGACTTTGGATAATTTGAAAAAATCCAGTCAACATGAAAGTATGGAAATGTATATCAATTTTCATACCAATAAAAACTATAATAATTTCCTGGGCATAACCTAAACCTCACCACAGTGGATGTTTTTAATTTTCAAAAATATAATATGAAACTAGGAAACACAAATTGAACTGGAAATAATAAACAATTGAAGGTAAATATGAAATGAAGAATCAATGATTTCTATTTTGGAATAGGAATGTATTATTTCTTCCACTTGGAGAGGATGTATTGAATATATAAATTAATTTACTATTGAAATTAGAGTAGCTCGAGTCAGGTTAATCCATGTGGTATATAAAAAATTGAAAATTAAATATGATAATATAATATCTAAATTGTTGGAATATTGCAATTATAGTAGTCAAAGTTTGGTTAAAGGTGTAGTAATATACAATTGAAGTGAAAAGAAAAAAGATTCTAAGATAGGATTTGTGTTTTGGAATAGGAAATTAATCGCATACCTGATGTGTGAAGCAGATGCGGGAGGAAACATGGGATGCAGTGTAGAGTTGGGGGCGGCAAGGGATTCGGGGTTGACCTTAACATTCAAGCAGATGAAAAAAAAAATTATATTATGATTGTAATCCAAGACTGTTATACCAATTAGTAATTATAATTAAATACAATATGCATGATAGAAACATGAATAATTATGTATATAATCTGAAATGATTATAATCAGTTAGTTTTATCTAAACAACCAGATGTTTTGATCAGCTGGAACAACAAAGTGAACCATAAAAAACCATTAGGTGAATTAATAATGACAAACCAAATCATATATATTCCCTTGATATTCAATGGTTCATGTGGAGGAGGATCAGGCGGAGGGGAACCTATTTTGACTCATGTTCATGGAAGTGGTGTATACAAAATTGAAAATTAAGTATGAAAAAGCAGACAAAAATGAAAGATGAATTAATATAAAATTGAACAAAAAATATAAAAGAAACTAAGAATCGAGGATTTATTTTTTGGAGTAGTAAATTAATTTAATACATAATGTATGAAGCATTTGCGTAATGGAATAGGGGTTCCAATGCAGCCGGAAGCTGCAAGGGAATAGGGGTTTCATATCTACATATGAAAACATATATTATATTATGCATGTAATCCATGAGTTTATACAAATTTGTAATTATAATTAGATAAAATATGCAAGAGGGAAACATGAATATTTGTGCATATACTCTTAACTAAATTAAATCGGTTAGTAATACCAAAACAACAACAAGCTTTGATCAGGCATAACAAAAAAGTGATCCCTACAAATACCAATACATGAATGAATAATCACAGACTAAAATAAATAGATTTACTTGATATTAAATGGGTAAAAATATTTATTGTAACAATATTATGAATAATACAGAATCAATGATACATACTACATATTCTGGAATGGTGCAGATAGATGCGGATCGGGTGCAGGCAAACCTAGTTGGGTTCTGGTTTGAGGAAGTGGTGTATACAAAATATAAAATTATAAATGAAGATATAAAATAATACACAAAATATGTAAATGTACCGGACAAAAATAATTCATAATATGATTCAAAGAATAAACTAACACTAAATACAAATGATGTTTTTATTTTAAAACATATCATGAAAACAGAAACAGAAATGAAAGGTTCATTAATTTACAATTGAACCGAAAAGATAAAATAAATGTAGAATCAAGGGTTTTTGTTTTGGAGTAGGAAATTAATTTCATATCTAATGTGTGAAGCATATTTTATATTTACAGTCCTAAAGTATGAAGTAGATGAAAAAAATTAAATTATGCAAGTAATCCAAGATCTTATACACACTAGTAATGAGATGTGAATACAAAATGTTGGAGAGAAACATGAATATTTATTATATACTATTAAATGAATAAAATAATTTAGTCTTACCTAAACAAAAACATGCATTGATCTGGTGGAAGAACAACGTGATCCCTAAAAAAACCAATATGTGAATGGATAATGAAAGACTGAATTAAATAGATTCCCTTGTTACTAAATGGATAAAAAACTTGTATTGTAACAGAATTATGAAAAAAATCATAAGAAAATATTCTCGAGTGGTGCATGTGGAGGAAAATCTAGTCAGAGTCAGAGTAGTTGGAGGCATAGCAGTTTGAGGTGGTGTGGCCGGAGGTGGAGGAGGGAGCCGATGTGGGAACCCTAGGAGTAGCCACAGATATTGCACCAGGAACCCTAGTTTGGAGGGAAAGAGATTATTATGAAGTGGAGGGGTTGTTACACAAATCCAGTGAAGGAATATAATGGATGACAACAATGAAATTTTTATGCAGAACCAAATTCGATATTAGGGGATTTGAGAGGAGAAACCATTTTTGAGGATGAGAGTAATTGGAAAGAGGATGTCAGTGTTGTTCTGCAGGATTGTAGATAGGCTTACTTTTTGATGATGAAAGCTCATTATCGGAGTAGTGGGCCGCGAGGGATGTTGAGAAACCCTAATATGGAGAGAAGATCTGTACTATAGTCTGATCTATGAGAGGAGAGATGGGAATATTATTACTTGATAGAGGAGTAGTTCGCAAAATCTACCGAATGGCGGAAGAAACCCTAAGCAGGAGGGAGGAGGTGAGGGTGTGCAGAGGAAATGGGATGCTAATCGTGGGAATCCCAAATGCGAAAGGAGGAAATAAATTTTTTAGGTGATGTGGTTGATTTAGATGATGACACATATGTAATAATAAGCTGATTTTAGTATAGATAAGATATTTTTTTTATTCAAAATAAGAGAAAAACCATGGGTTTCTGTAAAATCCCAAGTAAGTAATGAATAATAGATATTTTTATCTATGTCTATTAATGATTAAGATAGTGTTTTAAAGGCTTAAAATGAAAATAAATCCAATCTTAAGAATGGAATACACTAATATTCTTAAAAGATGGTTTTACTGCCTTATGATGGAAAACCCTTTTTAAATTTATCTTTTGACAGTTTTATAAACAATGTTTGTCAAAATAAACTTATTCTTTATGATTGGGACATCAAAATTTACTTTGTGTGAATTTTTGGTATTTTTCTGACAAGGTTCATTTTTTAATGAATAGTGAAAAATACTGCATTTTACATCAAAACTGATTTTTAATCTAATTTATTTATATGATTAGAATATCTTTTGAATTGGTATTAATGTGTAATATGAATATATTTTTACCATTTAATCCAATGGTGGTCATTGGAGTCAATTTCACTTTGAAATTGGACTTAAACTGGTGTCAATCTTTTGATACTTATTGTTTCATAAAAACACGCTATTTGCTCTGACAGCGGGAATTAATTATTAAATTAATTAATGTGACCTATATTTTTTGAATTTTTTAAAATAGACCTCATTTTTGAATTCTGAATATCAAATATAGCTTAGAATGAATTTTTGGTAATTTTCTGAAAAACTTCAATTTTTGATGAATAGTGAAACCACTAAGTGATAATCAACCAAACTGATTTTTCAGTTAAATGAAAGTTTACCACTAATGTGTATTGAATTTTGAAAATCCGACATACATGGTTTTCATTAGTATGTAAAATGTGGTTCAATAAGATTATAATAATTTTTTGGTGAATAGTATCTTATTAAGTTCTTAATCACGATTAGTGGTAATTAGGGTAGTTTAAGGTATAAATAATACTTTAATTAAATGAAATGACCTAGACACATGTCCCAACCTCATTGGTTGTGTCATGGCCGACCATGACATGCCATGGGTCAACTTGGTGACCCCATGGATCTACATTTGTTGGGAAATGACATAAATTACGTTTTATTTAATGTTAAAGTGAAAATGACACAAACATAATATGTTTTACGAAAAAAATTTTAAGTGGGGTTATACAAGTCCAAATTTTGATTATAAATAGTCATTGGAAATCTGAAAAGATTTCCTATATCATAGTATTTTTTATAATTTTTAGACGTTAAATAAATTTAATTATTTATGACATAATAATGATGCAGCGATGACATCATTATTTGACGATTTAAATAAAATAGAAAGATAATGTAAAATATATGAACTACACATGTACAAAACCAATTGAATGAGTGGATTTAGAACCCTTATCACCTTATCCACGAATTATATCAATGTGGGACCTTTTGAAACTGAAACACATTTTCAAGTAAAGTAATATTTCTTTACTTTCCAAAAGTGCCCCTCCTCTCCTCTTATAAAAGGCCCCCACCTCTACCTCATTTCACACACTATTCAAGCCTTTGGCTCGGCCAACCCCTGCCCATTTACTCTCTCCATATCCCTATCCTCATCCTAGAGGATTCCCCTTGGGCATAATCCTTTCAAAGGAAGCCTTTAGTCTCAAATCAAAAGGAGTTACACTTTTAAAGGTAATTCTTTCTCTCATGTTCATTTGTTTTATTTTGCTTCTCCAACCCCCTAAAATCTTTTTATTTACTTATTTTGTAACAACACCAGTATCTTCAATATACTAGGATGTTGTTATAAGATTTATTTGATCTACACTCTCACACAACTACATCAAATGGTTAAAGAACATACAGTTTCCGTGGATGGCGAAATTCTGCCTCCCGAAACGATGATGTTCAATACTCATTTAACACCTTCATAGGTGGCCATTATGATGTCACTATTTTTATATATGATATATAATATGTTTATGTTTTCCTTATGCTTCTGTTTTTTTTCATTTTGGGCATACCTTTATGGTTCCCATTATGGGTAAACACGATATCTTCACTTTAGGAAGTGCGGACTACCGCCCCCTAAAAGTGATTTGATTCGTTAATACCATATGTGGGATGTGTAAAGGATAAAGTTAATGATATTATATATGTTATTATACTGGAATTATAATATACTCTTATATAATTATGATTCCTTTCCAGAAAATACGAAATAGAAATGGAAGTAGCGTTCATGCGTACGTACGGCTTACCGTCTCCATGAACGGTGCATTTCATTTCTTACCTCTAAATGTGATGTAATATTATAAATACATGCATATGCTGAATATATATGATATATATGTTATCCAAAACATTAATATCATTCTGGATATAATGAAACTTTGACCAAATTAACAACATGTAAGTGTAAGAGGTCTATTTTTGACTTAAGAACCAAATACCGACAAAATGAACATTATTAACTTAAATGAGTACATGATGTTCATAACATGGTATAAAAGGAATAATGAACTTGAAAAAGGTTCATAAGAAAGTAGAGATTAAGTCAAGTTTATTATTTAGGACATTAAAGAACGATCGAGTCAAGTCGGATACGAGGTATGGGACTTTGTCTCAATCTCCTTTCGTTGAGGCATATTTTATTTTATACACAACTTTCTTTTATACGGTGTATAAACCCCTTCGACTTTTACGTTTATTCAAAAGGGATCTTTTTTATACGAAGCGTTTACTAAACGACAAAATGGAATGTTTTTGTCGTACATATGCTGCGAAAACGACTTCTCCGCAGTCATGAAGGTTATTTGAGTTTCGGCTTCCTCTACAAGTCATACCTTCTTTTTAAAAGAAAAATAAATACCATGTTTTACTTTTCTTTTATTTTGGTATTGAAAATGGTTTTCATAATATTTTTATATCAATGTGTGGTATTGATATCTTGTGATTGAATGGTGGAAATTTTATGTTTCTTTTATGCATGTTTTATGTGATACTTTTATGTTATGGTTCTTGGGAATTATTACGAAGACGGGTGGTTCCATGATAAACTAAGGGAGGGTGAGCCCGTTATAGTTCTCCAATGCATTGGGTAATGCCAAGGAGTGAAAATTTAAGGTTTCTCCGAAGAGATTTAGGGAATATACTGTGATGGGTATTCCAAATGTAACCAAGAGGGTTACTCCCTACGTAAGAATGTTATGAATGCCTCAAGTTACCTTTATGTCTTATGGTTTCTATGATTTATTCATGATTTTATGAGGTATGTTAAAGTGCCTATGTTTTATGGGTAAAGTATGATTTCATTCTTATGTATATATGAACTCATGTTTCCTTTCCATGTTTTTTTATAACCCATACTGAGTTTTTATGCTCAGCCCATGTTTTTGAAATGTTTTTCACAGGTCAAGGGAAAGGTACATGATAAGATGATAGAGTCAAGGATGTGTCAAGAAATAATCCATGTTTTATTTTAAATGTGTTTCCATTGATGGGAATGAAGAATACTATCTTTATGTAACCACTTTGTTTATATGTGGAATGTAATGAAAGTTTTATGATCTAATTCTATAAAACTCTAAACCCGAAAAGATCCTCAATGTGTAATCTTGTAATAACTCAAGATTAAGTAAGGTTTAAGGCTGGGGCCTTATAGTTGGTATCAGAGGTCGGTTTAGATAACTTTAGGAGATAGAATTCTATTAAATGATTATCCAAAAAAAATTTGAAATGATATAGCATTTGAAGATTACCATGTTGCTTCATCTAAGACATGTTTGTTCAGAATGGTTTTCCGTAGAGGAAACAGGGAAGCAGTGCTAGGAAGGCATACAGAAGGAAATATCCTTCTCAATCAGCATCCTAATATGGTCGGAATTGGAACTGAATAGTTTGTTGTAGTGATGGCATAGTTGACTCAAGCGATAAATGGCGGTGGTATCCATGCACGAGATCAGCCAGATCAACCGCAGAGGAACATGTCAGTGGTGGAGCATTTCATAAGGCAACATCCACCATCATTTAGAGGATCATCTGACCTTGTTCTAGCTGAAGGGTGGATTAAAGCACTGGAGAAGATTTTTGATGTCATGGGGTGTTCAGACAATCAAAAGGTTAGTCTTGCTATTTACCGTTTGGAGGGTGAAGCAGATCAGTGGTGGTCTATGGTTAAAAATATAAGGGATGGCGATGAGATTGATGCTCTTGACTGGGATGAATTCAAAGGTATGTTTCATGAGAAGTATTTTCCTAAGGCTGTTCGACATAGGATGGAAAAGCAATTCTTGGAATTGAAGCAAGAGGAAGACTCAGTGGCTGCCTATGAATAAAGGTTCACTCGTTTGGCAAGGTATGCTCCAATGTTTATCCCAGACCTTGATAGTAAAATCAATCGTTTTTACTCAGGATTAAAGCCAAAATATCAAAGGGAATTAGCTTCTCGTGAGTTTAAAAGTTATGAAAAGCTTGTTCGATGTACTGAGAAGGTGGAAATGGAGTTTGCCAATGACCAAGTTTTCTATAACAACCAGCAGATGAAGAGACCGAGGTGGCAAGAGAAAGGTAAGAATTCTTCAAAAAAGTCTGATGGTAAGAAAACTATGTTTCCAGTTTGTGATAAATGTTGAAAAAGGCATGCTGGGGAATGTCTTCTGAATTCTGGAAAGTGCTACCGATGTGGTAATATGTGACATAAGGCTCGTGATTGCACTGAAAAGGATCAAGCTGAAGGTAAGAAAAAATTTGATTTATAGTTAGTGAAGTGTTATAAGTGCTATGAGATGGGTCACTATGCAAAAGAGTGTACGAAAAAGATCTTGAGTGATGGGAAGCAGTTAGACTACAAGAAGAAAGGGGTGGTGAAATCCTTTGCAACTACTTCAGTAGATGTCAGGCCATCAAATGAAGTTGTATCAGCTCCAGGGAGCTCAGTTGTTTTCAAATATTGACCTGAGATCGGGGTACCATCAGTTGAAGGTAAAGGAGACAGATATTCCAAAGACCGCATTCCGTACGAGATATGGCCATTATGAATTTGTAGTAATGCCTTTTGGGCTAACTAATGCACCTGCTGTATTCATGGACATAATGAATAGAATTTTCCATGAGTTCTTGGATAAGTTTGTGGTGGTTTTTATTGATGATATTTTGGTGTTTTCTAAAAGTAAAGAGGAGCATGAAAGACATTTAAGGGTTATCTTGCAAACCTTAAAAAAAGAAATTGTATGGGAAATTCAGCAAATGTGAGTTTTGGTTGCAACAAATTTCTTTCCTTGGTCACATTGTTTCTAAAGATGGAATAACTGTTGATCCTGCAAAAAACAAAAGATGTGGAAGAATGGACAAGACCCACAAATGTAACCGAGATTCGTAGCTTCCTTGGTTTAGTGGGCTATTACCGAAGGTTTGTTAGAAATTTTTCACGGTTATCTAGTCCAATGACTAAGCTAACTCGGAAGGGTGTTATGTTTATCTGGACAAAAGAATGTGATGATTGTTTTCAGGAATTGAAAATAAGATTGGTGAATGCTCCTGTTTTGGCACTACCTTCCAGGAATGGTGAGTTTGTTATCTATAGTGATGCTTCATTGAAAGGACTTGGTTGCATCCTAATGCAGAATGATCGGGTAATTGCTTATGCTTCACGACAATTGAAAACTCATGAGGTAAATTACCCTACACATGATTTGGAATTAGCTGCTGTTGTTTTTGCTTTAAAAATTTGGAGGCATCATTTGTATGGAGTAAAGTGTGAAATATATACCGATCACAAAAGTTTAAAGTATATATTCACTCAGAAAGAGTTAAACATGAGACAAAGGAGATGGCTGGAATTAATCAAGGATTATGATTTTACAATTCATTACCATCCGAGAAAAGCAAATAAAGTGGCTGATTATTTGAGTCGAAAAAGTAATGCTTCATTAACAATGTTGCGGTTGGAACGTGATCCTTTGGTTAACGATTTGATGAACTTTGGCATTGAAGTTGTTGGTTCAGGAAGTACTTCTGTTTTGTTTCAGGTATCAGTGAGATCATCTCTATCAGATAGAATCAAGAAAGCACAGAAGCAAGACAGTGAGTTGCAGAAAAAGGTAGAGCTGGTTCAGAAAGGTAAGTTGCCTGAATTCAACATTTATAATGATTATGTTTTGAGATTTGGGAAGAGATTGTGTGTGGCTTGTGATTCACAGTTGAAGAGAGAGTTGTTATGTGAAGCTCATAGTTCTCCGTTTTCAGTTCATCCGGGCAGTACTAAGATATATAGAGATCTACGAGAGTATTACTGGTGGGATGGAATGAAAAGAGATATTGCTGATTTTACTGTGAAGTGTTTGACATGTCAACAGGTTAAAGCAGAGCGGCAGTTACCGAAAGGGATGCTTCAGCCTTTACCAGTGCCAGAGTGGAAATGGGAGAATAAATCCATGGACATTGTTGTTGGATTACCGAAGACATCTCGAGGTAATAATGCAATCTGGGTTATTGTTGATCGCTTGACCGAGTCTTCTCATTTCCTTTCTATACGAGATACTTTCTATCTTGATCAACTTTCCCGTTTGTATCTTAAAGAGATAGTCAGGTTACATGGAGTTCCTCTCTCCATTGTATCGGATCGTGATCCCAGGTTTACTTGTAACTTTTGGAAGGGCCTTCAGAAGTCTTTGGGTACTGAGTTAAATTTTTGTACAACTTTTCATCCTCAATCAGATGGGCAGTCAGAACGAACAATTCATACATTGGAGGATATGCTACGAGCATGTTCTATGGATCATCATGGAAGTTGGGACCAACATCTTTCTTTGGTTGAGTTTTCATATAATAACAGTTTTCATTCCAGTATACAGATGGCACCATTTCAGGCATTATATGGGAAGTAGTGTCGAACTCCAGCTTTCTGGGATGATGTGGGTGAAAGGAAGTTGATGGGACCAGAATTGGTAGAAGAGATGGCAGAAAAAGTTCAGCTGATTCAGAAACACATGAGAACTGCTCAGAGCAGGCAGAAGAGTTATGCGGATAACCGGAGGAAGGATCTATCTTTCGAGGTAGGTGATCATGTTTTTCTCAAAGTTTCTCCTTGGAAAAGTGTGATTAGATTTGGTAAGAAATGAAAGTTGAGTCCGAGGTTCATTGGACCATATGAAATTCTGGAGAGAGTTGGATCAGTTGCATACCGAGTGGCTTTACCTCCGAGTTTATCTCAGGTACACAATGTTTTTCATGTTTCGATGGTGAGAAAGTATATGCCAGATCCATCTCATGTTTTGAGTCCAGAGGTAGTTCAGCTTGAAGAGAACCTATCTTATGAGGAACAACCGGTCCAGATTCTTGACCACAGGGATCAAGTGTTACAGAATAAAGTGATTCACCAGGTAAAGGTTTTGTGGAAAAACCACATGATTGAAGACGCAACATGGGAATCTGAAAATGCAATGAGGGATAAGTACCCCCATTTATTCGATAAGTAAATAAATTACGGGGACACAATTTTCTAAAGGGGGGGAGGATGTAACATCCCAAGTAAGTAATGAATAATAGATATTTTTATCTATGTCTATTAATGGTTAAGATAGTGTTTTAAAGGCTTAAAATGAAAATAAATCCAATCTTAAGCATGGAATACACTAATATTCTTAAAAGATGGGTTTACTGCCTTATGATGGAAAACCCTTTTTAAATTTATATTTTGATAGTTTTATAAACTATTTTTGTCAAAATAAACTTATTCTTTATGATTGGGACATAAAAATTTACTTTGTGTGAATTTTTGGTATTTTTCTGACAAGGTTCATTTTTTAATTTATAGTGAGAAATGCTGCATTTTACATCAAAACTGCTTTTTAATCTTATTTATTTATATGATTAGATTATCTTTTGAATTGGTCTTAATGTGTAATATGAATATATTTTTACCATTTAATCCAATGGTGGTCATGGGAGTCAATTTCACTTTGAAATTGGACTTAAACTGGGGACAATCTTTTGATACTTATTGTTTCAAAAAAACACGATATTTGCTCTGAAAGTAGGAATTAATTATTAAATTATTTAATGTGACCTATTTGTTTTGAATTTTGTAAAATAGACTTCATTTTTGAATTCGGAATATCAAATATAGCTTAGGGTAAATTTTTGGTAATTTTCTGAAAAACTTCAATTTTTGATGAATAGTGAAACCACTAAGTGATAATCAAGCAAACTGATTTTTCAGTTAAATGAAATTGTACCACTAATGTGTATTGAATTTTGAAAATCCGACATACATGGTTGTCATTAGTATGTAAAATGTGGTTCAATAAGATTATAATAATTTTTTGGTGAATATTAACTTATTAAGTTCTTAATCACGATTAGTGGTAATTAGGGTAGTTTAAGGTATAAATAATACTTTAATAAAATGAAATGACCTAGAAACATGTCCCAACCTCATTCGTTGTGTCATGGCCGACCATGAAATGCCATGGGTCAACTTGGGGACCCCATGGATCCACTTTTGTTGGGAAATGACATAAATTACTTTTTATTTAATGTTAAAGTGAAAATGACACAAACATAATATGTTTTACGAAAACAAATTTTAAGTGGGGATATACATATTCCAATTTTGATTATAAATAGTCATTGGAAAGATAAAAAAATTTCCTATATCATAGTATTTGTTTTATAATTTTTATACATTAAATAAATTTAATTATTTATGACATAATAATGATGCAGCGATGACATCATTATTTGACGATTTAAATAAAATAGAAAGATAATGTAAAATCTATGATCTACACATGTCCAAAACCAATTGGATGAGTGGATTTCGAACCCTTATCACCTTATCCACGAATTATATCAATGTGGGACTTTTTAAAATAGAAACACATTTTCAAGTAAAGTAATATTTCTTTACTTTCCAAAAGTGCCCCTCCTCTCCTCTTATAAAAGGCCCCCACCTCTACCTCATTTAACACACTCTTCAAGCCATTGGTTCGGCCGAACCCTGCCCATTTACTCTCTCCACATCCCTATCCTCATCCTAGAGGATTCCCCTTGGGCAGTATCCTTTTAAAGGAAGCCTTTAGGCTCAAATCAAAAGGAGTTACACTTTTAAAGGTAATTCTTTCTCTCATGTTCATTTGTTTTATTTTGCTTTTCCAACCCCCTAAACTCTTTTTAATTACTTCTTTTGTAACAAAAACAGTATCTTCAATATACTATTATGTTTTTATAAGATTTATTTGAGCTAAACTCTCACACAACTACATCAAATGGTTAAAGAACATACGGTTTCTGTGGATGGCGAAATTCTGCCTCCCGAAACGATGATTGTTCAATACTCATTTAACACCTTCAAATGTGGCCATTATGATGTCACTATTTTTATATATGATATATAATATGTTTATTTTTTCCTTATGCTTGTGTTTTTTTTCATTTTGGGCATACCTTTATGGTTCCCATTATGGGTAAACACGATATCTTCACTTTAGGAAGTGCAGACTACCGCCCCTAAAAGTGATTTGATTCGTTAATACCATATGTGGGATGTGTAAAGGATAAAGTTAATGATATTATATATGTTATTATACTGGAATTATAATATACTCTTATATCATTATGATTCCATTCCAGAAAATACAAAATAGAAATGGAAGTAGCGTTTATGCGTACGTACGGCTTACCGTCTCCATGAACGGTGCATTTCATTTCATACCTCTAAATGTGAAGTAATATTATAAATACATGTATATGCTGAATATATATGATATATATGTTATCCAAAACATTAATATCATTCTGGATATAATGATTCTTTGACCAAATTAACAACATGTAAGTGTAAGAGGTCTATTTTTGACTTAAGAACCAAATACCGACAAAATGAACATTATTAAATTAAATGAGTACATGATGTTCATAACATGGTATAATAGGAATAATGAACTTGAAAAAGGTTCATAAGCAAGTAGAGATTAACTCAAGTTTATTATTCAGGACATTAAAGAACGATCGAGTCAAGTCGGATACGAGGTATGGGACTTCGTCTCAATCTCCTTTCGTTGAGGAATATTTTATTTTATACACAACTTTCTTTTATACGGTGTATAAACCCTTTGAATTTTACATTTATTCAAAAGGAACCTTTTTTATACGAAGCGTTTACTAAACGACAAAAGAGAATGTATTTGTCGTACGTATGCGGCGACAACGACTTCTCCGCCGCCATGACCGTTATTGGAGTTTCGACTTCCTCTACAAGCCATACCTTCTTTTTAAAAGAAAAATAAATACCATGTTTTAATTTTATTTTATTTTGGTATTGAAAATGGTTTTCATAATATTTTTATATCAATGTGTGGTATTGATATCTTTTGATTGAATGGTGGAAATGATATGTTTCCTTTATGCATGTTTTATGTGATACGTTTATGTTATGGTTCTTGGGCATTATTATGAAGACGGGTGGTTCCGTGATAAACTAAGGGCGGGTGAGCCCATTATAGCTCTCAAATGCATTGGGTAACGCGAAGGAGTGAAACGTTAAGGTTTCTCCGAAGAGATTTAGGGAATATACTGTGATGGGTATTCCAAACGTAACCAAGAGGGTTACTCCCTACATAAGAATGTTATGAATGCCTCAAGTTACCTTTATGTCTTATGGTTTCTATGATTTATTCATGATTTTATGAGGTATGTTAAAGTGCCTATGTTTTACGGGTAAAGTATGATTTCATTATTATGTATATATGAACTCATGTTTCCTTTCCATGTTTTTTTTATAACCCATACTGAGTTTTTATGCTCATCCCAAGTTTTTGAAATGTTTTTCACAGGTCAAGGGAAAGGTACATGATAAGATGATAGAGTCAAGGATGTGTCAAGAAATAATCCATGTTTTATTTTAAATGTGTTTCCATTGATGGGAATGAAGAATACTATCTTTATGTAACCACTTTGTTTATATGTGGAATGTAATGCAAGTTTTATGATCTAATTCTCTAAAACTCTAAACCTGAAAAGATCCTCAATGTGTAATCTTGTAATAACTCAAGATTAAGTAAGGTTTAAGGCTGGGGCCTTATAGTTTCCTTCCATGTAGTTCTAGTTTTAGAGTCTCCATCCAAACTCCCCTAGATAGTAACCATATTCACTAGGTGGGTGTGGTTTCTTCAGTAGAAACCACCACATGTGATTGGCTCAAATAATTTTAACAAAAGTTTGTATTTTGTGTTCACATAGACTTAATAAATCTGAAACTGAATTCTCAACAACTACACAAATTCCTAAGTAAAACATCTTAATATTTGTAGGCATGGTGCTTTCAACCTCTAAAAATGTATCAAATTTGACAAAATTATCATTTTTACGAAGGGACAACAATGCACTAGGTGATCCTCGTGGTATGACCTTATCCTCATAATTATCTCACTTTACTACTAAAGAGTCAAAATCAAAAACAATGGTGATTATGTGGGAGTTATGAATAGCTGGTTTAAGAGGGAAACAATTTGTGTGTTTTACAAGATCAGAATCAATGAAATTTAATTATAATTTACCCTCTTGACAACTATCAGCATCAATAATATCTTTTTCACCCAACTCCATTGAGGATAGAAGTGACTAACCATGAATAGTTAATTTTTTTCATCTAAAAATTATGTTTTGACAATATTGTAAATCACTTCAAAAAGATGATCATAATTTTACGTACACTCAACATCTACTACTTCTAACAAATCAATTATACCTATATCAAGTGTTTGATTAATCTCTCTTTCTAATTAACATTCCAAAATTTCACTCTCTAAAATAATGCCTATTTAGTGTTATATAATTTTCAATTCAATGGGATAAATGTTCAATTTAGCTTCAATAAATTCATGTTCAATAATGTTCAAATTCAATCAATTTTTCCGAGGTATGGAAACACTACATTCCATTTCAGCACATAAATTTTCAAAAAGATAGTCATTTTTAGAATATGGAAATGATAGATGACCACATAATAACTATTCAAAGAGTATTACCTCATAATTATCCTCAAGATACATCATTACATAATGTAATGGTTTTAAAGTTTCAATTTAGGGAAGATAGGTTTTCTACATAGGTAAAAAAAATCAGATTCTATGTTATGCAGTTTTCTGTTTTCTTCCAAAATAGTCCCCATTTCAATTTTAGTTACATTATTTAAAATGTTAGAAAAAATGGTTAATTTTTTTTTAAAATTTATGTTATCATTATTCAAATTCTTCACGACCTTATTTATCATGTTATCATAGCTCCTAAGACAATGATTTTTCTCAATAGTAGGAATCTTGAAGATAAATGGTCATTCATTTTAAATATGTTTTGATTCATATTGAAACTTTTCCAAATCAACACCATTTATGTTCATAATGGGATATTCAATGTTGGGTTACTGATTTAGTGAGTTGGTTATTTCATATTTTGGTTTATAAGATTCATATTATTTTGAATAAAAGTGTTTTTCATATTCAGAATCACTCTTCTCTATATCGTCATTTTAAAATAATTTTTAAAAATTTTATTATTCACTTATTTCAGCCTCTTGTTCTTCTTTAAAACTTTTGTGTAATTATAAGAGCATGACTTCTAATATTTTCATTCTTCGATCTTGATATTGAAAATTTATAACATTTATTTCATGGTTTTGGCATAATAATGTGTTCCGTACCACCACCCTAGAATCTATTTTATATTCAATTAAGTCATGTTTTGGTGAAATGTTAGTATTAGAAAAAAAAATTCATTATCTTGACTGTAATTGGTCTACTGTGGCTAATTATAAACACACTGCCATGAATTATGTCCATAATATCAACAAAAAACACAAGAATCGTTTAAATAATCCAATTTTTTTAATGTTCGGATTAAACACACATTAAAGTTTATGAAACAGAAGAAAAAAAATTTCCTCAACTAAAGGAGAAGATAATTTTGTTAGATAATTTTTGTTTTTTTAATGTTTTTTATTAATATGTTTTTTATAAACCCTTATACTCTCAATGAATTCCTTCCCTCAAAATAGAACCAAATTTTGAGAAGTATGATGTTTATCACATCCCTCAAAATAATATTTATAGTTATACACTTGTATAGTAGTGTATGTTTGAACCATAATGAATGTAGATGAATGGTCCTATGGATTCTAAACTAGCACACTGTTGTCATTAGTGGGTGAAAAAATTTATTTTTCCCTAATTTTACTATTTTCTGCATTACGATGTAAAAACTAAAGACAAAAGAGTAAATTTCATAAAACAAGAATGTAATAAGGGATCTAATAAACAAGAAGTGCAGACGGAGTAAGAGGAAATTATTCAAGACTAATGCTTAGGGAAACAGTTATTCAATATATGAGGATTACCACTTCATAGAAAAAGGAATTTCATTCACGGCCTCAAAAGATGAATGGATTAGTCTACCTCACCAAATGATTAATCCCTCATAGTAGTGGTACTAGAAGTTCGCCACAAATAGAAACACAAAACTAACAATGTGTAGAAAAATGTTTACTTTTGGAGTTAAGCTCGCCGAAAAAATCCAACAATTCAGAATTTTAATTTTATAAAATACATCCATGATCATTCTCACTGAATGATAATGTAATTAGGAACTAAAATTGATAGAGGTGTAAAACAAAACCAATAAAGATCTGAAATTAATCTCGTTGTTCAGTTTTAAATCATAGAAATGATATTTTTCAAAAAAGTTGTAAAATATACACTAGTAGAAGTAAGTTCCAAAAACATGAATAGTTACACAGAAATCATTACAAAATATAAGGTTTAACATTTTGATTTATAGAAACGTGAAATAAATTGAAAAGGAGAAGAGTTCTCCCTCAATATCTTTTGAGAAGCTACTTTGTTCTACATCTTCACATGTCTTGTGGTCTCATCCCTCTTTCTACTACTCTCCAGCTTTACTCTTTGTGTTTTTTGGGAGTATCTCCTCTTGTATGGTGTGATCGTGGAATGTCAAATTAGATTCCTCCATGGTCTATCCATTCCCTCATTTTATTGTTGTCCTTTTTCAATACTCTATCATACTCTTCCCTTCACCAACTATTTCCACAGATGTAAACATGACTTTCACTATTTCACCACACTTTTTTGTTTTTCATTCATCACACGTCAAATTAATTTAACTCATGTAACTAACACTCTGTGAGTTAGTTGGAGTGAATCTGGACGTGTCTCCGGCTCTAAAATATATCTGCACAATTATAATAGAGAGTTGTTAAAAATAGTTTGAAAAGTAAAAAGAAATTATTAAATAAATATTAACTTATATAAAAAATTAGATTAAAAATTATTACTTTTTTTTATTATAATAACTCTTTCATTAATAGATATTCTAATTTAATTATTTTATTTTATTATATTTAAAGGTTGTTATATGTTATTATTTATTGCTATTTATGTTATTTTATATTATTATAAATGTTATTAATTTAATTATTAAGTTTATAATTTGATTACTTTAATAAGTTTTAATATTAATTTATTTGATAATTTTAATAAATTATTATTATTAGTAATTACTTTATAAATCATTGAGTTGGATAATTATTTATTTAGGTAAACGAATTAATTCATTTTAATTATTAATTATAAAATTATAATTATAATTATTTAATAAGATAAATCATAATTACTATACTTATTTAAATTTATTTATTTTCAGTTTTATATAAATGTTATTATTATTAATATTTTAGTGTAATAAATTTTATTTAATAAATTTGTTTTAGAATTTTATTATTATATTATTAATTTTTTATTATTATTAGTTTATTATTTTTTATTCCTATTATAATGTTTTCATTTTTATTTATTCCCCACCCCCTTTTTTGTCAGGGCCGGAGGTTGCCACGACCCTCCAAATAATATTTATGGACCTACACTAGTATAGTGGTACAGGGTAAAACCGTAAGGAAAGCAGGTGTCACGACCCGCCCTCAGGGTCCGTGCCGTGACTACCCCAAGCCCGCCTTCCATAGGCCAGGGGTTGGCGACTAGCACCAAGGCGTAAATCCCGGTAAAAAGGGAAGGCATTGCCATTGTAAAGTAAACAAACACCACAGAGTAAGAAAGCGGAAAGTAAACACTATGTAAAAGCAGAGTACAACTGAAAGTGCGGAAAAGTAAATGGGCCAGTATACAAACCCAAACTGAAAGTAAAGTACTACTCGAAAGGGAAAACAACAACTGAAAAGTAAAAGCCTCTACACCGAGCTGTCCACTAGAAATCCCACCTGAAGGGTGGGTACAGATAGCTCCACTGCTCCACGGGTCCCGCCGTCCGCTCCGAGCATGTCCCGCCCAGTGGTCCACCTCTAGGTACCGTCCTGCTCTGCAAGACTCAGCTAAGATCAACGCTGTCCGTCGTCTGCAACCAACACAACGTAGTGCGGGCAAAGCCCGTGCAGGGGTGAGTATAAGCTACTCAGTAGGGACCCCGAGACCCCTGAAGGTATCTCAAATCCACAAAGGATAAACCATGAAGAAAGGTACAATCACGAAGTAAAAACTGACACTGCTTAGGTATATGCCCATACATATAACTAAGTCATCAATTTCAAATACGCTCCAACCTCCGAGCCCAAGTACAACTCAGTCCACACAGGAATGTAAACGTATTCCACACAGGAAAGCAAAACGTAATCCACACAGGATAGCACAACACAATCCACACAGGAAAGCAACAGGATTCAGCTCACACAGGTATGCTTCTTCAAAGGACGATAAAGATGATATCTGATCCATCTATGTCGTCGGACCCACGAAAGATCGATAGGTAACTAACCCCCACAAAAGACCCACACAGGATCGGGCCCACGTAGGACCTCTGGCGCTGGTTCACACAAGACCGCTGAGCGCAAAGACCCACACAGGATCGGACCCACACAGGATCGGGCCCACACAGGACCTATAGCACTGATCCACGTAGGATCGCTGAGTGCTGAACTCGTCGTCGTCGAATCCACACAGGATCTCTGTACTGTCGTCGTCGCAGTCACAGTAGCAGTAGTAGTCACAGTCGCAGCCAGCACTAGGGTTCCCGCACCCAACAAGCTCGTACAGGAGGATCCGCTCCACGAGCCGAGAGGCTGATACATCACCTGTCACAAAGTCCAGAGTTGATGTATCCAAAAGTTCTGTATCGTCAACAGGAACTCAACGCAACAGACGGCGCGTCGATCGGACGCCCGGTCTAAGAGTTATTGGCATTTTCGTCCCCGGGGCCCGGTTGGTTTTTAAGGCAAAACCAACCCGACTGTACTCCACCTGCATCCAAACCTCGGGCGGAGTATGACAAAAGATCCGTCTCACTAAGAGGAACACAACAAAGCTGACGGTACGTCAATCGGACGTTCGTAGCTCAAGATATGAGTGTTACCGCTCCGAAGGCCCGGTTGGTTTCGGGTACGAACCAACTCGGCCGAACTCAAAGTGTTCCGAAACCCTGAGTGCAATATACCGCAACGACCGTCTCGATCCAAGGATCGCGTTGTCGCAGACGGTTCGTCGATCGGAGGTCCGTGGCTCGTGTTATGGCCAAAAGACTGAGACTGATTCGAAACGGGGGGTCCGTGTCCGGGCCGACCCGGCCCGACCCCCACTGGGTCGGCCCGAACCGGGTCGACCCAAACCGGGTCGAGCCGACCCGGGTCCGACCCGGACCGGCCGGCCGGCGGCCCGGCGGGGCGGCGGCACGGCGGCCTGCCGCCCCACGGAGGCAGCGTGCGGGGGGGGGGGGGGGGGGGGGGGCAAAGCCCCCCCGCTTCTTGGAGTGGCGTCGCGGCATATGTGCCGCGCCCTTTTGGAAAACGGCCCCCCCTCGTGGGGGCCTGCTTGAATAAACCGGGGGGCCGCTTGCCCCCCCCCCCAAAGGAAACCACCCCCCCTCTTAAATGAGGGGGGGTTTAGAGCTGGCCGGGGGAATTTATTTCCCCCGGCCTTTGACCTTCCGGCCGGCCAACTGCCGGCCGGTTTTCTCCAACGGGACCAGAAAATCCGGTCCCCTTTTCGGCTTCCGACGCCGGCGGCCCGGCCGCCGGTCTTCTCGTCCCGCCGCGGCCTGGAACCGGCCGCGGTGTTCGTCGTCCGGCGCGGTGCGACGACACCGCGCCCCTCCGCCGCGCCTTTGATTTCCTTCAACGCGGCGCGACGGCGTCGCGTTCTTGATGATTCTTCCATGGAGCGTGCGCGACGGCGTCGCGTAAAAAGATTCAGAAGAATATCCGCGTGGTGCGACGGCACCACGCCACCTTGATTCATCCGCAATATAAAACATCAAGAACGAAGGAGGGGGTTCGGCCGTGCTCATGCGGTCCGGCCCCCTCACGTTAAACAATAACACTTATTTAAAAATCCTTACGTTAGTCATGCAAGAACCACGAACAAGGATAAATAAATAAACAAATAACAACAACCCCTACCTTGGGTTCAAGTTCGAAGATCGTCAACGGCCTGCGGAAGAAATCGCCGCGGAGGTCGGGGCATCGCGATAGTCGTTCGTCGAATCCATTTACAAAGAGATACGTCCGAAGAGGTACGTTGTTGGCGAATATTCGTATGCCGACGAAGGAAGTCCGAGGAGGAAGCGGTGTTTCCTTTTGTTGACACAGAAGACGAAGAAAAGAGGAGCAGCGTTCTTCGTCGGAGCTTGAGCGTTCTTCGTCAAAGCTTGAGCGTTCTTCGTAAAAGCTTGAAGAAGAAGGAAAAGCTCTCAAAAGCTCTTAAGATGTCTAAACAAAAACTAACCCAATAAAATAAGATTGAGACTTATTTTATTCACAAACTTAACAAATGAAATTCAATGGTTTGAAATTCAAAAAGGATAACTCCAAAATTAAATAACAATTGTCATGTCATTTAAAGAGGGGTTAAGGGAGTTTGGGAGAAGATGAAAAGTTTAGGGTTCGTGTGGGCCCCACCACACTTAATCCTCTCAATGGAGGTTAAGTGGGTGTGGGTCCCACCCCTAACTTCCATTGAGAGAAGTTAACTAACAAGTTTAAATAAAAAATTTTAATCCACAATTTTTATTTAACTTATTCTAAACTCCCAAAAACTAACTCTCATCCCGAAATAAATGCAACCTCGGAAAAGGTCTCCATAAGCGAATATCGGCGCTGCGAGTTCATCGGTGCCCTCAGATTTCAATTCCGAGCACCGGATCAAAAGTTAGGAAAACTTGCTCGTTCGTTCACTGAACGTACCCGAGCCAAACTTCGGAAATTGATTCCGGGCACTCCGGGCCTCGGAATTAGGTGCCGTCAGAAACCGCGCTCTTGTAAAATTCCAAAAAAATTAAGAAAAAATTTCCCATGAATTTTACGGGTCTTTACATTACTCCCACCTCAGGGCTTTACGTCCCCGTAAAGATACATCAAAAACTAGGGAAACAAATGAGGGTACTGAGCACGTATCTGAGCCTCCCGCTCCCATGTGCTCTCCTGGAGATTCCCGTGCTGCCATCTGATTCGCACAAGAGGAATCGATCACCCATGCAGGACCCACTCATGATGATCCTCTATCTCCACCTGGACCTCCGTAAAAGTCGCCCCATCGTCAACGTCAAGCTCCCCATGGTCAATGATGTGCGTCGGGTCGTGCACGTATCTTCTCAGCTGAGATACGTGGAAGACGCCGTGCACTCGGTGCAACTGAGGTGGCAGAGCCAGGTGATAAGCCACCTCGCCAACCCTGCTGAGGACCTGAAAGGGTCCGATGAAGCATGGAGATAACTTTCCGCCTTGGGCAAATCTCCGAATACCACGTCGAGGTGAGACCCGCAAGAAGACGTGGTCGCCATCCTCGAACTCCAGTGGCCTCCGCCTCCTGTCAGCGTTTGACTTCTGCCGGCTCTGTGCTGTCCTCATCCGCTCCTGGATGACCTGGACCTTCTCTGTCATGGCCTGGACCATCTCCGGTCCCACGAGTGCTGACTCTCCAGGGTCTGTCCAGCACAATGGTGATCTACAAGGACGGCCGTACAACGCCTCGTACGGTGCCATCCCGATGGTGGAGTGGTAGCGGTTGTTGTACGCAAACTCCAACAAAGGTAGGTGGTCCTCCCAGCTACGACCAAAGTCGAGGACACATGCGCGGAGCATGTCCTCGAGATTCTGAATGGTCCTCTCCGTCTGACCATCCGTCTGAGGGTGAAAGGCTGTACTCAGACGTAGCTGCGTCCCGAACGCCTCCTGTAACCCCTTCAAAGCCGGGAAGTAAAGCGAGCATCTCGATCTGAGACGATAGATGATGGCACACCGTGGAGCCGCACAATCTCTTGAACGTAGAGACGTCCCACGCTCTCCACTGATCCCTGCTCTATGATGGGTAAGAAGTGTACCGACTTGGTGATTCGGTCAATAATCACCCAGATGGAGTCGTGTCCTCTGGAAGTGCGTGGAAGTCAAGTCACGAAGTCCATAGATATGTCGTCCCACTTCCACTCCGGAACCTCCAAGGGCTGTACCAAGCCCGCTGGTACCTGATGCTCTGCCTTCACCTGCTGGCAGGTGAGGCATCGAGAAACGAACTCTGCTACTGCCTTCATCATGCCCGGCCACCAGTGCTGATGTCTGAGGTCCTGGTACATCTTCGCCAATCCAGGATGTACCGCCAAAGGAGAAGTGTGAAACTCTCTCAGCACTTCCTCTCTCAAAGCGACTGGTACCATGGTACGTCCTCTAAAAAGGATGTCGTGCTCTGCTCCAAGGGAGAAACCATCAGGTGCCTGTCCCGAGGATATCTGTGCATGCCGTGTCTCACAGTCAGCGTCCTCACGCTGTGCCTCTCTGACCCGCTGTAGTAGTGGAGGGGTGACTGTGAGAGACTGGAGGAAGGCTGCTCCATCTCTATCCATGAAGGATATCTGTAAAGAGGCTAGCTGCTCAGTCGCCTCCTCTAGTAGCTGAATCCCCGTCCTCCTGCTGAGGGCATCGGCTACTACGTTCCCCTTCCCAGGAGTATAGACTATCTCAAAGTCATAGTCCTGGAGGAACTCGAGCCATCACCGCTGTCTCAGGTTCAGGTCCTTCTGAGAGAAGATATGCCTGAGACTCTGATGATCAGAAAAGACTGTAAAGCGCTCTCCCATCAGATAGTGTCGCCATGTCTTCAGAGCGAAGACCACTGCTGCTAACTCCAGGTCATGGGTATCGTAGTTCTGCTCATGCGGCCTCAACTGACGTGATCCATAAGCGATCACTGCCCGCTCCTGCATCAGAACACATCTGAGTCCGGTCACTGATGCATCGCAGTAAACTACGTACCCTACTCCCTCCTCAGGCAACCTCAGGATAGGTGCACTGGTCAATCTCTGTCTCAGCTCCTGGAAGCTTTGCCGACATCTGTCTGACCACACGAAGGGTTTCCCCTTCTTCGTCAAAGCTGTGAGTGGTGCCGCAACTCTAGGGAAGTCTAGCACGAATCTCCGATAGTATCCAGCTAGTCCCAAGAAACTCCGAACCTCAGTCACGCTCCTGGGTGGATCCCATGCTAATACAACCTCAATCTTCGCGGGATCCACTGCAACTCCCGCCTCAGAGATAACGTGTCCGAAGAAGTGGACCTCACGTATCCAGAACTGGCACTTCGAGAGCTTACCATAAAGCTGGTTCTCTCGGAGTGTGTCTAGTATAACTCGCAAGTGATAGGCGTGCTCCTCCTCTGTCGTAGAGTAAATCAGAATGTTGTCGATGAAGACCATGACAAACCGATCGAGGTATGGCTGAAAGATCCTGTTCATGAGAGCCATGAACACTGCTGGAGCATTGGTCACACCGAAAGGCATAACCAAAAACTCATAGTGGCCATACCGACATCTGAAGGCTGTCTTCTGCACATCCTCATCTTTGACTCTGAGCTGATGATAGCCTGACCTGAGGTCTATCTTCGAGAACCACCGTGCTCCCTTGAGCTGATCAAAGAGGTCATCAATCCTCGGTAGCGGATACTTGTTCCTCACTGTCACCTAGTTCAGGCGACGATAGTCAACACAAAGTCGCAAGCTCCCGTCCGCCTTCATGGCGAATAAAATCGGGGAAGCCCAGGGTGAAACACTAGGTCGGATGAACCCCTTGCCCTTCAAGTCCTCCAACTGTACCCATAGCTCTCGAAGCTCGGCGGGGGCCATCCGATATGCTAGAGTGGATATCAGGGCTGTCCCGGGGTACAAGTCAATATAAAAGTCTACCTCTCTACGAGGAGGTAGCCCTGGAACGTCGTCGGGAAAAACGTCCGCAAACTGATCCACAACTACAGGAAAACCAGGACTCCGCACGTCAACTGCTCCAAGGATGAGGCTAGCTAACTGATGAGTAAAGGGCTGTCCTCTCCTCCGTGGAAGTCCATCCTATGCCGCTAAGGCTCCCTTCTTGCCAGTGAAGGTGAACCTGCTCCCGTCGGTGCGCACACATCGCACCTTGCGCCTAAGACAGTCAATTTGTGCATGGACCGTAGATAGCCAATCCATGCCCAAGATGACGTCGTAAGGCCTCGACGCTGCTACAAGAAGATCCCAGACGAAGCTCTCGCCTCCTAGAGTAAGCTCACACTGCCGGCACCAGTGCGTAATCGTCGAGTCTGCTCGCGTAGGAGTCTCTAGCCGTAAGGATCGAGCCAACGGCTCTGTCGGAATCTCTGAGCTCCGAACAAGGGCAGCGGCTATGAATGAGTGACTCACTCCTGTGTCTATATGTACTGCAGCAAGGGTGGAATAGACACAGATAGTACCTCGAATCATCTCGGGTGCGCCGTGGTCGTAGGCCTCTGCTGCCTGGAGTTGTGCCTGTCTCTGCCCACCAGCTCCCTGTGGTCGGGGTGGACCTCCTGGTGGTGGTGGTGGCAGAGCCTCAAAGCGTCGCCCACCACCGGCTGCTCGTCCAGCTCCTCTGCCTCGTCCGCCTCCTCCCTGTGGACCGCCATGGTCGACCCTCTGCCTCTGCCTCGGTGGTCCCTCAACTGTCTGCTGCTCCTCGGCATGGCGGGTCGGGCAGTCACGAGCCATGTGGCCCTGCCCGCTGCACGAGTAGCACTGTCTGCCTCTCGAAAGACTGGCTCCTCAATGTCTGCCCCGCATTTCTGAGCCAGTGCCCTGAGGTCATCTGCCCGAAGGTCTGGTCTGCCTGGACCCCTGAGTCATCCGTCGACTGCCTGCTGCAGATGACTCTGTCACGTGCCGCCCTACGGTGGGTCTCGGCGCAGGTGTAGACTCAGCAAGGAAGCTCTCGATCAGAAGGGCCCGCTCCAGTACTCCTGTCTGAGTCGGTATGCTGAGGGAGATCAGCGATGCCCTGATATCGTTTCTCAAACCCTGCTCGAAGATCCGGGCCCGAAAGAATGGGTCCCGTACCATGTCGGTCGAGTAGCACGAGAGATCGGTAAATCTCGCCGAGTACTGAGCGACCGTCATGCTGCCCTGCCGCAGTTGAAGAAGCTCCTGGATACGCACCGCATGAAGGGTGGCTGGGACGAACTCCGAGCGGAAGATGCTCTCAAAGTCCGTCGAAAGTAGAGATGCCTCATCGTGCACCTGGAGCATCATGCTCCACCATCGTCCTGCTGCTGCGTGTAGTAGGCTCGCAACGAGGATCACCATGAGGTCTGCTGGTGTCCTAACTAGCCTAAACACTCGTACCACTGCCTCCAGCCAGTCCTCTACTGCCTGGGGATCTGTCTCCCCGCGAAACCTGGGCGGTCGCTGGCGCTGAAACTCATGCAGTGCGCTGAGGCGACGTGCATCGTCAGCGGCTGGTGCTAGAAGCATCGGGGGCTCGGCGGGTAGAGCTACCGCCGGTGCCACTACTGGCAAAGGGCCCTGCACCGAGGCCTCGTCGCTCGGTGGGCTATCGTCACGCTCGACTCTCGGAACCCTAGCTGGCTGCCGTCGTGGGGCCATCCTGAAAAGAAAACAGGTGCGCCACGGTCAGAACAGTATACCTGGTGAGCTGATATAAGTAATAACAAAGAAAACTTTGAAACACACACGCAATCAATGTTTCCGTGCATTAAGTCGGAAATCAGAAGTCAGGGTCCTGGTGTACGGATACGTCGGCCGCCACACCAACATTGGACTCCCTGAACTGATAACCACACTCAATACGCTAAACATTATTTCTTCACATAGAAAAGATCAGAGTTCGCAGTAGAACCGAACTCCTCTGATGCCAATTTGTCACGACCAGCCCTCGGGGTCCGTGCCGTGACTACCCCAAGCCCGCCTTCCATAGGCCAGGGGCTGGCGACTAGCACCAAGGCATAAATCATGGTCAAAAGGGAAGGCATGGCCTTTGTAAAGTAAACAAACACCACAGAGTAAGCAAGCGGAAAGTAAACACTAAGTAAAAGAAGAGTACAACTGAATGTGCAGAAAAGTAAATGGGTCAATATGCAAACCCAAACTTAAAGTAAAGTACAACTCGAAAGGGAAAACATCAACTGAAAAGTAAAAGCCGCTACACCGAGCTGTCCACTGGAAATCCCACCTGAAGGGTGGGTTCAGATAGCTCCACTGCTCCACGGGTCCCGCCGTCCGCTCCGAGCACGTCCCGCCCAGTGGTCCACCTCCAGGTACCGTCCTGCTCTGCAAGCCTCAGCTAAGATCAACGCTGTCTGTCGTCTGCAACCAACACAACGTAGTGCGGACAAAGCCCGTGCAGGGGTGAGTATAAGCTACTCAGTAGGGACCCTGAGACCCCTGAAGGTCTCTCAAATCCACAAAGGATAAACCACGAAGAAAGGTACAATCACGAAGTAACAACCGACACTGCTTAGGTATATGCCTATACATATACCTAAGTAATCAATTTCAAATAAGCTCAAACCTCCGAGCCCAAGTACAACTCAGTCCACACAGGAAAGTAAACGTATTCCACATAGGAAAGCAAAACGTAATCCACACAGGATAGCACAACACAATCCACACAGGAAAGCAACAGGATTCAGCTCACACAGGTATACTTCTTCAAAGGACGATAAATATGATCTCTGATCCATCTAAGTCGTCGGACCCACGAAGGATCGATAGGTAACTAACCCCCGCAAAAGACCCACACTGGATCGGGCCCACGTAGGACCTGTAGGCGCTGGTTCACACAGGACCGCAGAGCACAAAGACCCACACAGGATCGGACCCACACAGGATCGGGCCCACACAGGACCTGTAGCACTGATCCACGTAGGATCGCTGAGTGTTAATGTCGTCGTCGTCGAATCCACACAGGATCTCTGTACTGTTGTCGTCGCAGTCACAGTAGCAGTAGTAGTCACAGTCGCAGCCAACACTAGGGTTCCCGCACACAGCAAGCTCGTACAGGAGGATCCGCTCCACGAGGCGAGAGGCTGATACATCAACTGTCACAACGTCCAGAGTTGATGTATCCAAAAGTTCCGTATCGTCAACAGGAACTCAACGCAACAGACGGAGCGTCGATCAGACGCCCGGTCTGAGAGTTATTGGAATTTTCGTCCCCGGGGCCCGGTAGGTTTTTAAGGAAAAACCAACCCGACCGTACTCCGCCTGCGTCCAAACCTCGGGCGGAGTATGCCAAAAGATCCGCCTCACTAAGAGGAACACAACAAAGCTGACGGCACGTCAATCGGACGTTCGTAGCTCAAGATATGAGCGTTACCGCTCCGAAGGCCCGGTTGGTTTCGGGAACGAACCAACCCGGCCGAACACAAAGTGTTCCGAAACCCTGAGTGCGATATACCGAAATGACCGCCTCGATCCAAGGATCATGTTGTCACAGACGGTTCGTCGATAGGAGGTTTGTCGCTAAAGTTATGGCCAAAAGACCGAAACTGATTTGAAACGGGGGGGTCCGGGTCCGACCCGGACCGGCCGGCGCGACGGCCTGGCGCCGCACGGAGGCAGCGCGGGGGGGGGGGGGGGGAAGCCCCCCCGCTTCTTGGTGTGGCGGCACGACATATGTGCCACGCCCTTTTGGAAAACAGCCCCCCCTCGTGGGGGCCTGCTTGAATAAACCGGGGGGCCGCCTGCCCCCCCCCCCCCAAAGGAAACCGCCCCCTCTTAAATGAGGGGGGTTTTATAGCTGGACGGGGGAATTTATTTCCCCCAGCCTTTGAGCTTCCGGCCGGCCAACTGCCAGCCGGTTTTCTCCAACGAGACAGGAAAATCCGGTCCCCTTTTCGGCTTCCGACGACGGCGGCCCGGCCGCCGGTCTTCTCGTCCCGCCGCGGCCCGGAACCGGCCGCGGTGTTCGTCATCCGGTGCGGTGCGACGGCACCGCGCCCCTCTGTCGCGCCTTTGATTTCCTTCAACGCTGTGCGACGGCATCGCGTTCTTGATGATTCTTCCATGGCGCGCGCGCGACGGCGTCACGTAAAAAGATTCGGGCGAATATCCGTGTGGTGCGACGACACCACGCCACCTTGATTCATCCACAATATAAAACATCAAGAACGAAGGAGGGGGATCGGCCGTGTTCATGCGGTCCGGCCCCCCAACGTTAAACAATAACACTTATTTAAAAATCCTTATGTTAGTCATGCAAGAACCACGAACAAGGATAAATAAATAAACAAATAACAACAACCCCTACCTTGGGTTCAATTTCGAAGATCGTCAACGGCCTGCGGCAGAAATCGTCGCGGAGGTCGGGGCGTCGCGGTAGTCGTTCGTCGAATCCGTTGACAAAGAGATACGTCCGAAGAGGTACGTCGTTGGCGAATCATCGTATGCCGACGAAGGAAGTCCGAGGAGGAAGCGGTGTTTCCTTCCGTTGACTCGAAAGATGAAGAAAAGAGGAGCGGCGTTCTTCGCCGGAGCTTGAGCGTTTTTCGTCAAAGCTTGAGCGTTCTTCGTCAAAGTTTGAAGAAGAAGGAAAAGTTCTCAAAAGCTCTTAAGATGTCTAAACAAAAACTAACCAAATAAAATAAGATTGAGACATATTTTATTCACAAACTTAACAAATGAAATTCAAAGGTTTGAAATTCAAAAAAGATAACTCCAAAATTAAATAACAATTTTCATGTCATTTAAAGAGGGGTTAAGGGAGTTTGGGAGAAGATGAAAAGTTTAGGGTTCGTGTGGTACCCACCACACTTAATCCTCTCAAGGGAGGTTATGTGGGTGTGGGTCCCACCCCTAACTTCCTTTGAGAGAAGTTAACTAATAAGTTTAAATAAAAATTTGTAATCCATAGTTTTTATTTAACTTATTCTAAACTCCCAAAAACTAACTCTCATCCCAAAATAAACGCAACCTCGGAAAAGGTCTCCTTAAGCGAATATCGGCGCTACGAGTTCATCGGTGCCCTCGGATTTCAATTCCGAGCACCGGATCAAATGTTAGGAAAACCCGCTCGTTCGTTCACTGAACGTACCTGAGCCAAACTTCGGAAATTGATTCTGGGCACTCCGGGCCTCGGAATCAGGTGCCGTCAGAAACCGCGCTCTTGTAAAATTCCAAAGAAAATTAAGAAAAAAATTCCCTTGAATTTTACGGGTCTTTACAGTAGGTGAGTGGTACTAAGGTTTCTAAACTACCCCACTATTGTTACAAATGGGTGAAAAACATTTTTTTTTTCTACAATTACATTTTTTTAATGTAAAATGTAATGAATAGTTAATAAATTTCATTAAAACTAGAATGTAATAAGGTCTATGATAATGAATCATTGCATACAGATGAAGAGGTAAGTGATTCAAGACTAAAGCTCAGGGAAATAATACTACTGATTATGAGGATAACCTCTTCACATAAAATGAAATTGCATTCCCAACCTCAAAATATGAATGGATTAGTCTCCCTCACAAAGAGATTAATCACTCAGAGTAAAGGATCGTGAATTTCTCCACAACTAGAAACACCAAAACGATAAAGTGTTCAAAAAGATTTCAAATAGGAGTTAATCTTGGTGATACAGTCCAAAAGTTTAATGTTTAAATTTTAAGAAATAAATCCACGATCATTCTCTCTATGAAATCAATGAATTTGGAAATAAATGTGATGGATGTGCAAGACACAATCGATAAAGATATAAAATTGATCTCAATGATCAGTTTCAAATCATAGAAATTATATTTTTCGAAGAGATTGTAAAATATGAACTAGTATAATTAATTTCATTGAACATGACCAATTAATCATTAATCATTGAAAAATAAATGGTTTTACAATTTGAATTACATAAACTTTTACTCATTTTTTGGATCTCTTCCATAGGAAGGTAAAGATGTTGTCCAGGGGGATTTCCTTGGGCTTCATCATTTTCGACCTCGATGATATGTATATTTTCGGTGTGTGTCCTAAAATACTTTAATAAAAAATTAATTTTCGATCAAATTACAGAATGTTTAATGAAAAAGAATAGGAGAAGACTTATCCCTCAAAATCTATTGATAAGATACTCTACTCCACTACTTCTGGTGCTATGTGGTCTTGTACCTATGTCTACTTGCCTCCAACATCATTGTTGGTGTCTCTTGGGAGTATCCACTTTCGTATGGTGTAATCTTGCAATGTCAAATTAGTGTCCTCAATGGTCCATCATTTCCCTCATGTACTTATATCCTTATTCAATCCTCTATCATACTCTGCTCGTCACCAACCATTTCCACAGACATAACCATAAATTTCATTGTTTCACTGCACACATGCACCTTTTCATCCATCACACGTCGCATTATTTAATCCCATGAAACTAACTCCACACGAGTTCATTGTAGTGAATCTATATGTTCCTCTGGATCTAAAATGTATCTCCACAAGTAAAACAGATTTGTTAAAAAATGTCAGAAATGTTATAAGAAAATATTAAATAAATATTAACATATATAATAAATTAGATTAAAAAAATATTAAATTATTATTTTACAATACTTTTTTATTAACAGATATTCTAATTTGATTATTTTATTTAATTTTATTTACAGGTTGTTATATGTTATTATTTATAGGTATTTAATTTATTTAATATTATTATAAAAATATTAATTTATTTATTACATTTGTAATTAGATTACATTATAATGATTTAATATTTATTTATTGGATTATTTTATTTAATTAGTATTATTATTAATTAGTTATTAAATATTTAAATTGGATTATTATTTACTTAAAAAAATTACGTACTTTATATTAATTTTTAATTTTATTATTATAATTATAATTATTTTATAAGATAAATCATAATTACTAATTTTGGTGGTTGAGAGTCCAACCCCAACCCTCCTCATGTTTGGTACGGTGACAACAGATCTCAGCGGTGGTCCTCTTCAGCCAACAGGGATGGGCAGCGCGACTCCTCTCACTCCCTCAGCTCCAGCTCAGTGGCACGACGTCTTGGCAGCAAGCTCCTCGGACTTGTGACATCGATGATGGGTATAAAATTAATCTGTGAAAATAAAAAAGATAAATAAATTATTATAATAATATATAGTTAAAATAATTTAAGAATTATTAACTGATTAAATAAATAAATTAAAATATAAAATTAAAATTAAAAACCAACTAACTGACATTACAGTGGGTTGCACTTGGATAAGCGTCAGTGACTCAAAAATATAAACTAAAAAAATAAACATTAAACAAAAACTAAATAAAACTAAAACTAATAGTTAAATTATTTAAAGTATTTACATAATTATCAAATTAAAAACAAAAAACTATTAACTTATACTGACATTGAAAACTAAATATTGTAATCTAAAAATTAAAATGAGTAACTGACAGTTTTTGAATTTAAATTATTAACTGTATAAATAGAAATTAAATCATTTTGGAAATAATAGATTTTTAAAGTTTAAATTAATTATTTAAAATGATTAATTGATTAATAATAAAAATGTAATATTAATAAAAATTCAGCTATATTATGATTACTAAATAAATTATTAAATTATTATACTAGAATGATTATATAGTCTAAATTAATTATTTTAAAGACTAAAATTATTTAATTAATTATAATAATTGATTAATTAATAAATTTAATTATAAAATTATAAAATTGTTAATATTTAATATAAAGTGTAAATAGTTATATAATAAATTATTAATAACCTTATAAACAGATGTGGAAAACTATATCAAATTAGAGCCACATCACATCAAATGGTAAACTGAGGCTCGTCGTGGATTTTGATTACTTCAACACCACATATATATTATCCTATGAGAAAAAGAACATTACACAATTAATAAGTTTCCTAAATGTGAAAAATATCATATAATGTATATCCTACTGTTTTCCACCAATGGATATCAAACGTATGGAATAAACATAAGAATTATCCATGGAATGAAATGGGTTTCATAATCTTGCCTTATATCACAACCAAAGAAGATTTCATTAACATTGCAAGAATAAAAGGAATTAAATATTTTGCACATTTACATCTGAATGAATATTAATCGTTATCAAATTTTGTGTTCATATAAAAAATCATGAAAAAGGTAGATATTATGGTATAGTTATATACTTTAAAACGGTGTTTTATGAAATCTTTTAATAATTTTGATGAAGGAATTAAGTTGTAATATTCATTATGATCTAGGGGTAACCATAATTCTTATCTGGAAATATTTTTTTTGTTTATTGAATTCATGAATGGGATTGAATACTTTAAATTAGTTTTAAATTAAATGAATAAGGGAAAGAAAATTTCCCCAATAATTAGCATTGATTTTAAAATTTTAATTATAGAAATGACTTTGTGGAATGTATAATATCATCAATGAAAGGGATATAAAGTTTTTGATACATCTAAGAATCACGTATAAAAATTTTATAATCATTATATAGCATAAAATAGAGGGAGAAAGTGAGTTATAGATAGAAAGGTAATAACCCATAGAAAATGGGTGGTTCAGGGAGATCCCTTACCACATGTAGTGAATCGTTTTTCACTTGTACTTAATGTCCAAAATAATGAAATTAAATTAATTAATTAGATAATTTAAATCATCATATATATATATATATATATATTATTTAAAATAACGATTTTTTGAACATTTAAAAAAAATTAATTCTATATAAATTCTAATTTTATTATTTCAGGGTCCATAATTTTTAGGTTCCATGGTCGAATCACATGTGTATAATTAGTGAAGGTATCTTGAATTTAGACTAAAAATACATAAATTAAATGAACTGATATTAATTCCCTACAAAAAATTAAAATGGTCCCAAATACCCATAGTTTTTCCATCACAAGGTTGATTCATTTACATAAAATATTGATGTTTTACGTTTAATTCATTTTTGTAGTTTAACCTACCATCAACATATAGTATCTTTTTATTTAATTTTATGGTCATATCTTAATTATATAACATTAAATAATATATAATATAATAATTAATATCTTATTTTACCATTTTAATAATTTTATAACCATCCTAAAAGTTGTGGAGAAAAATGATGTGCTTTCTTTTTGGAGGTGATGAACTAACAATATAGTGAACAAAATTTTCATTTAAGAATAAATTTATGTGATGGTATAATATGGATATTATAAAATAATAATAACATCTCAATATAAATTGGATAATTATTTAACTATATTCCAGTGTATGGATAACAAATGTTTACGGTAGTAGAATAATGAAATTAAAAGAGATTCAGTGAATAATTTTTTTTGTACCACTAGTTTCTGGTAAGTAACCCTTTTATTATGGTTTTTATGGGTATGATGTTTATGGGAGATGATTGGGGAATGTTTGCGAGACTTTTAATGCATAAAAGCGCAAAATATGGGCATGCACGGGCTGCACACAGTTTGGAAAAACGAGCGGAATCCGTGCAGGTGGTGGTCTGTTAGACAGAGGAGACCGCACGATGTCTGCATGGTTTGGGAAAACCATACGTGGAGGCTGGGCGGATAGCCCCTCTCTGGCAGTGACTATCTCATGGTTAGTGCACGGTTTAACTAACCGTGGGGACTAACCATGCACGATGTCAAATTAGAACTTATTTATTAAGATCTAATCTATTTTATCGTTTAACTAATTCTTTTTTGCTCCCAAACGGCCCTAACTCAGGATTTCTCTCTGGGGAAGCTGGGAGAACACATAACAAGAGTTTTGGAAGCGATCCGGGGGGTGCCTTTGTGTTTAGAGGCCAGATGATCGCATTAAGCCTCGTTCTTGTCTTGTTTTCTTATATATACTTCTTCCCTCTTGTGGGATCCTTAGATCTACGCCTGAGGTGGGAATATCTAAGGTAGTGGATGAATTTTATGTTAGGTTTTGGTCTTGTTGGTGATAGGGGATGGAATCTAAGGAGGTTTCGTGGTGTTTTGACCCGGTTCGTGGTTGGTTTCTTCTATTTTGTTGAGGTAGGTGGCTTCACTCTCGATTCCTCTTTCATAGAACTTGAAGGATTAGTTTCAAATTGTTTTCCTTGATTGAAATGGTTTGTTTAACTATTGCGAAAGAATGGTGGAAACCCTTTTTAGTAACGGGTGAAGGGAAATTGTGTGTTTTTGGAAAGTGGTTGTTGATGTAAATTTAAAATGGTGATTTTAAATTGTCTATGGTTTTTCTTCTTGAAATAAATGGTTTTCAATAAAAGGGGGATGCATTATTTAATGGTTTATAAAACACATGGTTTTGGCCATGGACATGCATGGGTTGTGGTGTGTGTTCATGTGCATTTAGATGGATAAGGGCGAGAAGTCGCCCCATCAAAAGTATGGGATGTATAAGGGAGATAAGTCCCCCCATCAATATGTTGGGACATATAAGGTCATGAAGTACCATCGTCAAGGCAGTTCACTATGTGACGACATAATAGAAGGATAACTCACCACTCACAAGTATAGGGAGATCAAGGTTGCATGCATGGTTGGTTGTATGGATTTGTGGAATGGTATGAATGTGCCAAAATGGAAATGTGATTTTAAATTTGAATTCTTTCTTGGTAGCTTTACATGAGAATGATGGTTTTGTAGGAAAATGGCTTGGACATGGATCTTATTATATTGTGAACTATTTTTGGAATTTTTTTATATAAAATGTTTAATTTTAATGTGCTAACATGTTTTATCCCAGAGGCATGGGTTGGGAAGACATCGGGGAAAACCTACTGAGGTTAATTACTCACCCCTTGATTTGGCATGTTGGTTCTTTTGCATATGTCATATACCGGGATGTTGGCAAAGGTAAAGTGTCACATGTTTGGAGCACAACTTCGTGATACATGGGCTGGTTCGTGGTGTTGAATCTTGGGACTTTTGGAGCATAGGGTTGGGTTGTTGTCTTGTAGTCATTGAGTTGTCTTTCTGCTGTTTACTCTGATGTTCAGAGTTGCTTTTAACGGTAGTACGTTTGGTTGGTTTTTGATAAAATTAATATTTTAGTTTTTTCTGTTTTACATGATGCATCATATAGTGGTTTCTTCGATATGTTTATCTAGTTACTCTGGTTGTTGGTTGTTTTCAGTTAAAGGGTAAATAGTCCCCCAAGTATTTTGAAACCCTTCATCTTTATTTCCAGCCTTTGGCGCCTTGGGGATGTCTCATAAGGCCTATAAATAAGTCATTGATCTATCAAGCCAATGAGAAATGGCAGGTCATTACAAATGGTATCATCTTGTTCGGTCCTTGCCTAACAAGTGGTCATCGATGTTCTTGGTCCTGGCATTGAGATTCTATCTTGTCTATTCCTTGGGTGATCATCATAGACATGAGTATGATTGACGGAACATGAAATGTATAGCATAAAATGACATAGCTAACCCATTTATGCTGAACATTATGTTTCCTAGATGATGGGTACATAAGTGTTTCAGTTAGACTTCTAGAATTTTACAAATCTCATTGTCATAGTTTTAGCCAATGAGAAGAGCATGACATGCATTAGAGAAAGGACATACCACTAGGATGTAATATCTCATTGCGAAGAATGATTTATGATTTTGGGGAAGGTGGAATTTTTTTAAAAATGAAGAAATTGATTTTGAAATGAATGATTTTGAAAAATGGATATTTAGTATATTTTGAAAACTGGTGTATTTTCAAAAAGTAAGTGGGATGTTTTAAAAAATGGATGAACATGTGGAAAAGATTGAAAAATGGAAAACAATTACATGATAGTTTATGTGATAGAAATTGAAATGATAATCCTTTAGTTGATATGATGTGAGACTAACAGCATGCATTGTTTGTATAAAAAATGGCACCTGTTAGGCGTCGTAGAAACCCACCCAAAGAAGCTGTGGAGAATGTGGTTTCACCAGAACCACATGTGAACCAAGAGATTGTTCAGAGTATCGTTCATGTGATTCAGGCTATGGACACAGGGAATCATAGAGATGAGTCAAGGCATGTAGACCATTCCTTCCAATTCTAGAAGAAGAATCCACCCATTTTTTGGGGATATTATGATCCAGAAAGGGAGGAGGTGTGGAAGAGTAGGATGAATCGTATCTTCTATTTCATCGCCACACCAGCAGAAATGTATGTAATGTTGGCGATGTACATGCGGGAGGATCTTTCACGATAGTGGTGGGAGATAGTTGTTCAGGATATGGCAGATCACGGACAAGGCTGGGAGGAATTTGAGGAGTTGTTCAATAAACAATTATATCCAAACACGTTAAAAATCTAGAGGACAGCGGAATGTTTCAGCCTAAAGTAGGAGAATCTCTCAGTCACAAAATATGCGGCTAAATTTATGAATTTAGTGCGCATTTCACCGGAAGTTGCTGCAAGTGCATCACTAAAGGTACACATCTTTGAATCAGGGTTGGGACAAGAGATTCGCTCGAAGATAACTATCCTCTGTATTAAGGATTATACAGAGATGGTGAATAGAGAAATGGTTGTTGAACATGATATCTCGGGATCGATAGGAGGAGGCACGATGATACCCACCGGAACGGTTCGGGACTCCGATGCTGGGAACAAGCGGAAGAAGGACACCTACTTCAAGGTGGGAGTGCATATCAGAACCAGATGGCAGGATCGGTCAACCTTCCTCCACGTCCCCATGGTAAATCATGTTGCCTTCAATGTGGTTCGATTGATCACATCAAAATAAATTGTACAACACCACCGATATCATTCCACATTTGCAAGCAGATGGGGCATCTTCAGCGATATTGTCGCAGTGCTCCCAGGTCGGGTGCGCGTGACACTTCCCAGGAGTCGCAAGATTCATATGCTTCGACAGGGCGATGACAACAAAATCACACTCGCCAGCAGAACAGAGCTAGTTATGGTGATTCTATGAATACCATGACCCCTCAACAAGGAAAATCTCAGCAAAGAAACAAGGAATGTAGCGCAACGATGAATAAATTCAATGGAGTTGAGAAGATGATGGTTGTTGATCAGGCTGGACCATCAATAGTAAGATGTATGATTCTTTGTAATTCTACCATTGTGCAAGTGTTTTTTATACTAGTGCATCACATTCCTTCATTTCTTCTTGTGCTATTAACTTTCTATGTATAAAAACAGGAAATGATGCCTTCTGTCTTGAAACTGAAAACTCCTCTTGGTGAAAGAGAATGTGAAGCCTTCGTTTGCAGAGCATGTGCTATAACTATTGATGGAGTTAAGCTGAAATGGGATTTCACTGTGCTGAAGATACATTTCTATGACATAATCCTGGGTATGGATTGGATGACAAGTTTTAATGCTCACATCGACTGTTATAGGAGAACGGTTAGTTTCATGACTATGGACTGCATGGATCATCTCTTCAGAGGAGATAGGATAGTAATGATAGGGGTAAAGAGATTATTGGCACCAATGGTGGGAACGATTTCATACCAATTGTTAGCATTGACTTTTGCATCATTGGATGAGATCGCAGAAAATACTTTTCCAGCTGTGGTGGATAAATTTCCTGTTGTTTTTCTTGAAAAATTCTTAGGGTTACCACCTATAAGCGAAGTAGAGTTTACGAGTGATCTCCTTCTACGGACCAGTCCTATCTCACTTCCATATTATAGGATGGCCGCAACAGAGTTACAGGTATTGAAAGTACATTTGGATCAACTGGAAAGAAATGGTTTTATTCAGCCAAGCATGTCACCATGGTCTACAACAGTTTTTTTTTGTAAAGAATGTAGATGGAACTTTGAGGATATGTGTGTATAATCATAAACCTAAAAAAGTTACAATATAGAATAGATATCCTCTTCCACTCATTGATGGCCTATTTGATAAACAGAGGGGATCTCATTATTTATCCAAGATTGAATTATGGTCAGGATATCACCAGTTGTGTGTTCGGTAGGAGGATATTCCGAAGACAGCCTTCTGAAGCAGATATGGACACTACGATTATTTAGTCATTCCTTTTGGTCTTACGAATGCTCCAGCGGTCTTCATGGCATTGATGAATAAGATATTTCAACCATATTTGGATTCTTTTTTATGGTGTTTTTGGATAACATATTGGTGTATTCAGGAAAAAGGTCTGAGTATGGGAAACACATGGCGATAGTGTTGGAAATCTTTAGGGACCATCAGTTGTATGAAAAATTATCAAAGTGCGATTTTTGGATAGAAGAGGTACGTTTTCTAGGACATGTTGTTTTTGAGAATGGTGTTTTAGTGGGTATAGAAATGAGAGAAGTTGTTCTTTCTTGGAAACCGCTAAATAATGTCTTTGAAATACGAAGTTTTCTTGGTTTAGATGGTTATTTTCGATGATTGGTGTGTGACTTATCAAGACTAGCTTCACCTATGATATCATTAACAAAGAAAAATAGTGCATATCAATGGAATTAGGAATGTCAGAGACTATTTCAAGAGTTTAATGTTCATCTTACATCAGCACCCATCTTGATTTTTCCGGAATCAGCACAGGGGTGTGTGTTGTATTGTGATGATTCGGGAACAGGCTAGGGTTGTGTTCTCATGCATGGAGACCATTTGGTTGCTTATGGCTCAAGGCAGTTTACATTGCATGAGAAATATTAACCAATACATGATTTGGAGTTAGCTGCAGTCGTCCATGCATTGAAAACATGGATACATTATCCCTTTGGTGAGAAATTTACTTTGTTTACAAATCACAAAATCCTGAAACACAGTTTCTCACAACGATATTTGATTCTGAGGAAAAGGAGATAGATCTAGTATCTTCAAAAGTTCAACATTGAATTAATGTATACACCGGGTAAGGGAAATTCGGTGGTCGATGAATTAAGCAGAAAGTCATATGCTCAGATGGAAAAATAAGCTTCAAATGAATGGCAGTTGATGTCGGTCTTAGCCGACATGAATGTGAAATGTAAAAACCGATGTGACGTTGCGGTTTTGCTGTCAGCTACACTTTTTCATGAACGGGTAAAAGTGGTCAAAAAAGCACCATAATCTGATGCGGAATGTATGATAATGAGTTTAAAACTCAATGGTGGGGAGACCATTGATGGATGAAAACTAGAAGCGGGTTCAGTTTTGAGTTTCAGAGATCGGATGGTTGTACCGATAGTTTTCCATAAACAACTCCTTAATTATTACCACCATTCAAGATGTGTTGTACATCTAGGTACACATAATATATATAAGGCGTTAAAGGCGCAGTTTTGGTTGAGCGACATGAAAAAGAAGGTGGCCGAATTCATCTCACAAACAATAACATGTCAGCAGGTTAAAGAAATGCACTAGAGACCAGCTGGTATGTTACAGTATTTACCTATCATAGTGTGGAAAGGAGAGCAGATAGCAATGGATTTTGTTACAGGTCTTCCTAGAATGATTCGGAAACACGATTCCATTTTCGTGATAGTGGATCGTCTAACCAAGTCGGCCTATTTCATCCCAATTCGCGAAACCCAGAAGGTGGAAGATCTTTCAAAAATATATACACAAGAAGTGTTTATAAGTCATAGTGTACCAGTGTCTATCATCTCATATAGAGATCCGAGGTTCACATCTTGTTTCATGAAATCCGTACAACAAGCCCTTGGGACTCAGTTGACAATGAGCACGGTATATAATTCTCAGACAGATAGGAAATCTGGGAGGATGATACAGACGATGGAAGACATGTTTTGGGCTTTTGTAAAGGATTTTGGTGGATCATGGGTGGATCATATATCTATAGTGGAGTTCTCATACAATAACAATTATCAGGCCTTGATAGGCATGGCTCCATTTGAATCATTGTATGGGTGTCATTGTCATTCTCCACTTTGTTGGGTGGAAATAGTTGAGACGTCACTAATTGGGCCAATCCTTGTTAGAGACACAACAGAGAAGATCCAGTTGATTAGAAAGAGGATGGATACGGCTCATAGTCGTCAGAAATCTTATTCAGATCTTCGCCGAAGACTGTTGTTTTTTGTAGTGAGTGATCATGTCTTTTTGAGAATCAATCCAAGGCATGGTCAACATCATTTTGGGAAGCAGATAAAATTATATCCTCAATATGTAGTCCCTTTTGAGATACTGGAATGGGTTGACGAGGTGGCATATCAGTTGGCATTACCACCACGGTTCAGTGTAGTGCATAATGTGTTCCATTTATCATAGTTGAAGAAGTATCACCCTGATCCTAATCATTTGATTAGATGGGATCATGTTGACCTAGAGATGGATGCTTTGTTGATATATATCCTGGTATGGATTGTGGATAGTGAAGTGAATATCTTGTGTGGAAAAAGCATCAGTCTAGTATGGGTTTTATAGAAGCATGGTGAGATCCAGGAAGAGACTTGGGAACGTGAGAAAGAAATGAAAGAGTAGTCGCCAGAACACTTTCTGGCAAGCAATGTTTTTCTACATTCTAAGGATCAAAAGGCCAATGGTGGGTTGAATTTAGTACCCACAGTATCTGGTAAGTAACCCTTGTTTTATGATTTTTTTGTGAATGATGTTTATGGGAGATGATTGGGGAATGTTTGGGAATCTTTTAAAGCGTAAAATGGGAAAATGTTTGGATTCACGGGCTATGCAGTGTTTTCCAAACCGTGTGGATGCCCTGTAGGTAGTGTTCTATTGGATAGAGGAGACTTCACGGTGTCCTCATGGTTTTGGAAAACTGTGCAAGAATGCCTTGTGGAGAGCCCCACTCAAGGAGTGACTACCGCACGATTAGCGCACGGTTTAACAAATCGTGTGGACTAACCATGAACGAAGTTAAATTAGATCCTATTTATTAGAATGTAATCCGTTTTATCACGTAACCCACTCGTGTTTTCTCCAAGATGGACCTAACTCAGTATTTCTCTCTGGGGATGGTGGGAGAACACTTTCTAGGCATTTTGGAAGCGATCCAGAGGGTTTCCCTGGTGTTTAGAGGCTGGTTGATTGCGATAAGTCTCATTCTTGTCTTGTTTTCTTAGATCTCCTTATTCCCTCTTGTTGGATTCTTAGATCTATGAATGTGGTGGATTGTTCTAAGGTAGTGGATGAATTTTAAGTCTGGTTTCGGTCTTGTTGGTGATAGGGGAAGGAATCTAAGGAGGTTTCATGGTGTTTTTGACCCGGTTCATGGTTGGTTTGTCCTATTTTGTTTAGGTAGGTGGCTTCACTCTCGACTCTTATTTCTTATAACATGAAGGCTTAGTCTGAAATTATTTTCCTTGATTGAAATGGTTTGTTTATATATTGTGAAGGAATGGTGGAATCCCTTTTAGTAACATGTGATGGGAAATTGTGTGTTTTTGGAAAGTGGTTGTTGATGTAAATTTAAAATGGTGATTTTAAATTTTCTATGGGTTTGAACCCTAAAAGAAATGGGTTTCAATAAAAGGGGGATTCTTTATTGAAAGGTTTTGAAAACACTGGGTTTTGGGAATGGGATTTCATGTGTTGTGGTGTGTGTTCATGTGCATTGGGATGGATAAGGATGAGAACTCCCCCCATCAAATGTTTGGGATGGATAAGGGCGAGAAGTCCCTCCATCAACAGGTTGGGAAGGATAAGGTCGTGAATTACCACCGTCATGGTAGTTCACTATGTGGTGACTTAGTGGAATTATAACACATCACTCGCGAGTATAGGGAGATCCAGGTTACATGCATGGTTGGTTGTGTGGATTTGTGGAATGGGATGAATGTGCCAAAATGGAAATGTGAATTTGATTAGAAATCATTCTTGGTAGGTTTTCTTGAGAATGATGATTTTGATGAAAAAATGGCTTGGTCATGGAACTTGTTATATTGTGAACCATTTCTGGAATTGTTTTATAGAAATTGTTTTATATTAATGTACTAACATGATTTATCCTAGGGGAATGGGTTGTGATATCATCGGGGAAAACCTACTGATATTAATTACTCTCCCCCTGCTTTGGCATGTTGGTGATTTTTCATATGTGATATACCAGGAAGTTGGAAAAGGTAATGTGTCACATGTTTAACGCACTGATTTGTGATACTTTGGTTGGTTCAGGATGTTGGAGTTTAGAGCTAGTAGAGTATGGAGTTTGGTTGTTATCTTGTATTCTGTGAGTTTTCTTTCCCCTCTTTACTCTGATGTTTAGTGTTGGTTTTCGCTGTGGTACTTTTGGTTGGTTTTTGATAAAATTAATGGTTGAGTTGTTTTGGTTTTACATCATGCATCATATAGTGGTTGCTTGGATATGTCTATCTAGTTTCTCTGTTGGTTGGTTGTTTTCAGTTAAAGTGTAAATCATCCTACATGTATTTCGAATCCCTTAGGCATTTATTTCCATCCTTTGCCGCCTTGGGGATGTTGCTTATGTCCTAGTAATGACTCGTTGTGCTCTGAAGCCAATAAGAATTGGCGGGTCATTATAATTTTACACATTCCTTTGGTTTTATCCACTTAGGATAACCCATATGGCTCCTTGAATTTGTATTTGGTGATGCGAGAAGAATTATAAAATATAGGATATACTTGGTAAGTGAATTGGGATGAAATTTGGAAATGTTGAGGACATAGAGTATTTGAGGTTTAGGGGTGGAGGGGTGGTATTTATAATAAGAGGAGAAGAGTGTTTTTGAATATTATATTCCTTACTTTATTATTTTAGTATAATTTTAACATAGATGAATATAATATTAAAATATAACAAAAATATTTCATTAAGTAAAATAACCATTTCATTTTGAAATGACTTATCTAAAATTCTTCTATGGATCTAAAATCAGACACTCCCATATTAATTTATCTCAACTGAAATTCTTGCATCTAGTGGTTGTACATTTGATACTTGAAATATTATGTCCTATAGTCCTAGTTTTATATCTCAATTTTGACCATCAATTATAACATTCCGTGAATAATAATCAATATCTTCAAACACATAAACAATAGAATTGTTCTCATAACAAAATAAAAAATTCCACACTAATGAATTAAATTTTCCTGTTGAGTTCAAAAACCTCCCACTCTAAGAGTATTATCATAATCACAATAATTTCCCACCGACCAACATCCATTCACGATCCATATACAAGAGACACATGCTTCTCCAAATTTTTATTATTCATATCATCCAACATCCCACAAAAATATTTCCACTTTATTTCACTAGAACCGAAATCATCCATCCTACAAAAATTGTGAAACTCATCCGACTGAATCCGTTGAATTAAAATAAAAAAATATGAAAAATGTTTACATCAAATGAATTTGTTTACATTCCATAACTTTTTTTTACAATTTACCAGTTTCATGTCCCCACTCCTTCAATATTCACAATCTAAAACTCATATCTCCAATTTTCAACAATATTAATGATTTCTAGTAAACAGAACTGTAGTTATATTAATGAAACATAACATTACTTATTGAACATATTGAATGTATAATTTCATCAGCATAAAAAACCCCCCATTTATATTTCAAAAAATCAAACCAAGATATTTGTGGCACTTTTCATTCCCTATATTCAACCTTGGTTCTGACCATTTTAGGATCCCAACTCATTTTTATAGGTCTTTTTAATGATCTATCTATTATGTAATGATCATTACTATAGATTCATTTCCCATCCAATAAAATTTATATTAGGGCATGTGGTTTCCTTTCTTCTTATTCAGAACGGAAAATGTCTCCACATTATGTAGACATCACAAATGAAAGAACAACATTCCTTCTTTCTAAAATTGAGGATTTCCAATTAAAATCCCTTTCCCAAAAAATGACACTAACTGCCATATATTTATACTCAAATAATTTTTTTATTTTTGAGTTCAAGAAAATAACACTAAACCACACAATCATATAGAGTTTAGATGTTATACATGCAATGGAACCAACACATTCTTCCACTAAATCAACATACGCTTCATTATCCAAATTTCTACTATTCTAATTTATTATTCATTGACCTAAATAGAACTCAGACCATAGTATTCTTATATATTTACTCTTTTTCCACAACCCCTAATCCAATTTTCTATATTACGGTTGTGATTTTTTAACACATTTAAGGATGATGTTATATTATTTATCAATACAAGTTTATGTTTGTATATTGGTGAATTAATCTTAATATGAAAAAAAATCATTGATGCCTTTGGTATTTATTATCTACAATAATTTACATCCTCAAAGATATTTTAAATATCCAATGATATGAATAATTTGATCGATGAGAGTCATAGAAACCATCTAAGGATTATAGATCATGAATATTACTTTATTCTATGTATTAGATCCTCTGGGTGACTTTATGAGACAATTTAAAAATTGAAAATCATCTGAGTTAAAATATGATATGTTGTAAAATTTATTAAATATACATGTTATGGAGAACAAGTTAAAATTATAAATTTCATTTTTATTATTCACATTGTTCCTCCTATGATTGTACGGATGAATATATAGAAAATGAATGAAGAAATATCAATGTGTTCAAACAGTTCGTTTTTGGAAAAGGAATAGATATTTCACACTATCTTCATAAGGTTATATTCCAAAAATAGAATGGTGGTGATAAATTTTTCTGGTTAGATGATGACATCACAGGGTTCATCAGAATGTTCACCGAAATTTGTAATGTTTATTGGGTGAGTTTTTATTGTTATTATATAACATCATAATGTTGTACATGATTCTTCTTAATGATTTTTGTGGACATCATTAGGTAAAAAACTTCAAAAGGTTCCTTGATTTTTTATGTTATTCCATATTAATACATAAATTTATCTTTATAACCTCATGATGTTAAAATAGTGAACTTTATATGGTTCCATCATAATGTTCTAATAGGGGAATTGGTATGTTTCTTGTACTTTGTAAGAAAAATCATAAAAATGGAATCAAATCATAATATTCATAACTAGGATATTATCAATGAATATAAATGTATATTAGTAATATTCATGATTAAATAAAATATATGTGGGGAATTAAAATGATGATATTATAGGGAAATGTAAGTGATAATTTCAAATTCAAATATTTGAAATTATTAATCCAGATCATAGTTTGTATTTTTCAGGAATCTATTGAAAGAAAAATATATTACATAAAATAATTAATGGGAAGAGTATATTATTTATAATGGAAATATTATTCATGTAATTACACGAATATAAAAATATTAAATTTTGAAATACAGAAATTTTTTAGAATTGTGAAGATTTGACCATGTGTGGGAACTATAGCACCACTATACCAAACAACTAAGAACAATAAAAAGATGAACATCTATTTTTCCCATATCGAGTTCCCAATCATTAATATTTTATCAATCATTAAATCAAAATATTCTATATTATTATTCCAGAATTGTAATAGATTAAAAATATCCATTGTAATATGTTAAGTGTCATTCACTTTCCTATAAAAACTTTTTTATAATAATAGATAAGATGTGTATCCACACGATAAAAACCATATCATATCAAGTATTGAATCATAAGTTTATATAGTGAACACCATTAACAAATGTTTTATGTTAATTTAATTTCATGAACCATTGTTAGTGTTGAGGTAACTATATTGAATAACAAAATGATTGTTTAGGTTCTAGTAAAAGTTTTAAATTTTGATTCTGCACCCCCACGAAAATAAGTGTTTACGACCACATGAGTGATCATAATACATTGATTCTAATCACCTACTTTCAAATAATGAATGATAAACCCAAGAAGAAGTCAAATCCAAAACCTTGATTAAGATGCGAGTTTATGGAATCATGGAACATTATGTTCCAGGGATAAAGAAAGCATCACATAGGGAATCAGAGACTTATATTTTTATATATTTAATGATTAATTTATGATTTAAATGATGATAAATTTTATATTCAATGAAATTGAATAAAATATTAATTGAATATTGATTTCTAAGACCAAGACATAGGGTCATCAAATATTATTTATAATTAATTCAAATAATTAATGAATCACCTTTTGATGGATTCTTTCTTCCTTGATGGATCTGAAAATATATATTCAATGTTATAACATTAAATTTTAGTAATAAAGAGTAAATTTAATACACTAGTTATCCATATGTGTTTCATGAATGTCTGTACATATCAATTTGAATCTATGGGTACTGGAGCAGTAGATACTGACAATTATTTCATTCCCTATTTATCTCCCTATGAATCTCTTCATGGATGGACTGCCTTAGATATTTCTAGACATGGTATTGGTTGTGGATGAGTATCCATACCTATTATTGAGTGTCTTTTTAGAGAGGTATCTCTATAGGGATGTGAAAGAATTCTCTCTGAATATCATTATTCACAAAAAATGAAATGGAAACTCATAATAAATAATATATTTGGTTTTATTACATTAAGTTTTAGATAATAAAAAAAATTCATGGGACCTTATTATTATCATTAATCCCCACATAAACCCATGTCTATAAAAATTATGTTTTTATTTTTCATTAATATGTATTGATCAGACTAATAATTCAAATATTATTTATTAAAATAATAGCCAATATATATTTTTTCTCCCTGAACCATTAAACTCTATCCACCATTACTACAAAATATTTATAGATCCATAAAAAATGTAATTTTATTTATTAAATAAAGGACACTTCTTTAATTTCTAATAAATAAATAATTATTATAATCAATAGGTAGAAATTAAATATGTATTCATTATTTTTATCAAAAAATTATTATTTGAATCACTAGTTGTGGAATATATATTATCAAGAAAAAGTACTAATATGTTAACAATGCGAAGGAATAATATTTATACAAGTTTTTGAATATTAGATAATTTTTTTATTTAACATAAATCTTGGATACACATAGTGTGTGATCCTCTAGTCCTCTTTCTCATTTTCATTAGGATAATTAGTCTAATTTCTAAATTATACATATAGAAATAGTCCAAGACACACACATAGAAACATGTTAATGTTGTAAGGACATATATACTCATTATAACACTTACTATATAATGTAATCCATTTATCATGATATATCCAATCATATAGGTTTCATGATGGAACATCAACCTATTTTCTTGATATGTATTTTGCTGAATTTTTAGAAATAAACAATTCCTATTGAACACCATAGTAATGGATTTTTTAGGCTCTATTATTTCCTCTAAATGGGATGAGATATTATCTTCTTTTAAATAGAAGAAATAAAAAATTCCTTTCCTATATAATTTATTAAAACAATATTACACATGAAGCAACTAATGTATTCTTCTTTTCCATTATCATATGTCATCATATTTTTTGTCAATAAATTAAATTATTTGAATCATAATATATAATAATAATAATAATAATGTCTAATGATCAATACACCCATAATATTATAAGAACATCCAATGAAACATATAAATGTGGATTTCCTACTGGTGGGTCTCATTCAAATAATTTCCTATATAGTAAATTACGCTAGGCATACACCATGAAAAGGTGCCTCAATTTCCTTTGAGTATCCACCCCAAATAGGTTATATCAATATTTTCCCACAAATAATTTCATCCCCATATAGAACTCATATATTTAAATATATATTCATGGTACATATTGGTTCTTAGATAGTAGGTAATTTCTCAAGAATCATCATTCAATCATTTCATAAAAAATTTCAAATTAAGCCCTTATTTCTCAAATTCCCCCACATAGTTTAAATACCATTAAAATTGGTGGTTTTCAATATTCATAATCCCATTTTAAATAAAACATTAAATCATCTCAAATAAAGGTTTATAAAATATTTTAAATATCATTTTATATGAATAAAGAAAAAGCATTTTCAATTGTAGGGTAAATCCTTATGGAACCACCAACATTTAATCAGACAACAAAATCAATAACCTGAACAAGAACTCCAACAATGAATGAATGATAAAGAGAGCATGTAATAAAACCTATAATAAATATCCATAAAAAAAATAGAATAAATAAATCAACAACATGATTATTTATCACTATATAAACTAGATATAAGAGTATGTCAAAAAAACCTTAGTGATAGGAGATCCACATATTAGAGAGGAATCAGATTGTCCATCAGAACATTTATTCATTAGAGAAATGAAAATGAATAGATCGAATCACTTATTTATAGACAATAAAATACCAAGAATCATTTGTGGATCAAATGGATTATGTATGGTATTAAATGGGGGTCTGATTATTTTTAATTATTATTTCAAGGTAATTAAAAACCACATGAATGGGTTTCTATAGGATTTATATTGTTAGTAGTTACTATGTTCCTTAACAATTCTCCCCTAAAATACTTCTAAATTTAGTGAAAAATTTGGCCACATGGTTTATTTAACCATGCCCTAACCATGAATCTAACAACATCTAACGGTTCATGGTTTAGAAGGGATGGATGCATGGTTTGTAAAAACCGCGTGCCCCCTTGCTGTAGCTATAATATTTCCACAACGTTTAACGGGAAAAACCAAATATTTTTCCCTTAATATTCACCAACTATTCACAACCAAATAGGATTATAATATTCTCAAATATAACTAGAAACACACCATGAAAATCCCAAATCAAAATATAATGAAAAAATGTTGATTAAATACCTAAAAAATATAACGGGATGCAAAAAAACAATAAAATATAGAAAATCATACATATGTTTTCCACATTTCTATATAACATTTATCATATCACAACCTATTAAAAGAAATGTGGCTCATTATAATTTCATCATAACACAACACATGTAAACGTTGGGTGTATCATAAAAATATTCTCACCATAATAATAAACAATCTAAGAGAAAATAAAGATCGAATATTTTGATTACGTCCCTATAAAATATAATTAATATAAAAGAATGTGATCATATATGAAAATAACATTAAAGGTTTACTTAGAACATTTATTTTTTAAAATACCTTTTTATCTTTGAAATTAATTAATTAAAATCCCTTGATTCCCCAAATAATAACTAAAATATTTTCCATGAAATCATCTTTTAAAAAATGATAAGTATTCTTAGAATAATTTTGGTTTCTATGATTTTGGTAAATTCATTTCCTTCTGTACAAGTTAAAAGAAAAAATCCCTTTCATATTTATGTAAAAAAGTTAAATTGTTTCCCATTATGAAAATTTATAGAATATTCCTTTTAAACCATATTTAAAAAATTCAATGATGGGTAAATTTTTTTTAAGAAAATTACTGTATAATAATAAAAATATTATTTAAAACAATTTTAAAAAATATATATATGGAATGAAAATTATTTTTTGATCGAAGAGATAAATAAAGATTGTTTTCCTTAAAAAAGTTCCTTTTCTCTCTTGAGTACATAAAGTGATAGAAATGAAATCATTAATTTTTTTCTTATGAAAATAGAATAGAATAAGAATTATTATGATATTATTGAAATTTAAATCATAATATTTCATCATTCAAAACTTATTCATATAATATCTCGATAAAAAGTGATATTATAAAATAAAAACCCTTACCTTGTCTTCTAATTTCATTTAATGGGATATAGAACCATGTATAATAAACATAAATTTATTATAATTTTATAAATTTTAATTTAATTACATATAATATCAGATATTACCCTCTAATAAATTTTAAAACCCATTAATTAATAATTCCTTATTAAAATCGTTGTTTTCATGTGTTAACTTTTTCGTTCCTTGTGAGAATTTCAATTTAATATTTCCTGTCCTTGTAGCTTTATGATGGTTAAATAATCATTATAATGTTAATCATGGTCTAAAATTCAAATATATTATTTATATACATATTAATAATCTCACATAAATTTTACAGATAGATAAATTAATTACACCATTCAGGGAGATGGTAGGTTTTATGTACACAAGAACATTTGTTTCACTATTTAATCAGTTTAATGAATAAAAGTAAACTAATAATTCACCATTAAAATTAATTATCATATCATATATATAATATATGTTAATTAAATATATCCTTATTTCCATTAATGTAAAACCGAGATGAAAAATAAACCACATCACTTTTTGCAGTTGGTCGTCCAGTTGTATGCTCCAGTGATGTTGTTAATTTTCAACAGTTTGGATTGAAATAAGGTAGATATCATTTTATAATTCCATTAGAGTAATTATTTCATAAATATAATATATAATTTTTAAAAACATCATAATAACATTCCATGAATGATGGTGATGCTAAATGAATTATATCATTATGTGGCGACGGTAAGCTGTATGTAAGAACAAGTAATACATTCACATCCAAATTTATGGAAATATGGTTAATAATGGTGGTTTAGTAATCATAATAAAAACTATGTATATTGATAATATTTAATTTATTATTTTTAATAATATAATAGATTTTTAGGATGTAAAAATATAATTAAAAACGAAATTGATATATTAGGAAAATCAAAAATTATTTCAAATAAATCCTTCATATCTATTATTAAAGACCCTAGGTATGGTCTATAGAAATAAATATAACAATATAATATGGATATGTGAATCTAGAAGAATTTTTTTAGGGTTTATTCATGTTAGAATAATCAAATTTATGTAATACTAATAATGGAGACGTTCCCTTTTATAAGTGGGGGAAGGGAAGTCTTTGAATTTCATACAAGATTAAAACATAATAAAATAATTATATTATAAAATTCCACCCAATGGATATGTACTAAAATATATCATAGTATGGGTTTTAAATAAAATTTAACAATAAAATTTGGATAGGTTTATATTGTGTTTTATTCCTTAAATTTTGGTTTAACAGGATTGATAACCTGTTTTACAACTAAGTGTGGGAAAAAATTTCACACTTAAAGGGTCATAATTATTCTCATAAATTGATAATTGTTTCATAAATTAGAAAGGAATGAAATTTTAAGCCCTGCATTATTCACATTTTTATATTTATATATTTTTATGAATTTTGTTTAATATAACAAAATATTATTTTTGATAAAATATCCTTAATTTTATTTTACACGATTCACTAAATATTACTTGAATGAACTAAAAAAAATATGAGATTAAAATATAAAGCTTTTACATATCACTAAAATGATATTTTTATAGAAAAAAACATCGAACATTTTAACTGTCTCAAAAAATATGACATTTAATAATTTTTATAATCATTAATTATATTTTTTTATATTCAAAATATATTTTGTCATAGTTGCATAAGAATTTAAGGTAATTAAATAATTACTAAAAATAGAGATAAATTCCCATCACAAAAAATAATATAATTATTCTACAAAAATCCATTATTATTCATTCCTAAAATTATTTATTTCTATGTGGACACGTAATAAATATTTAAAAGTAATATGGTGACATATTATATTTATATTCGTTTTAAATATTATATATACCATTTTCATGGAAATGAATAAATTAACAATTAAATTTCCCGGTTAATGTGATAAGGTCATAATTCCAATTATCTATTAAAAATTATAATACAAAATTGTGACCCTAAATTTAAATTTTATCCTATATTAACATGATTTACCCTTTATTGAGGTGATAAATATTACCACGGTTACTATTCATAATGAATTATATTAAATGGGGACAACATACCAAATTTATAACACATGATGCAAAATAATCAAACCATATTCAACAATTAATTTCTATATGTTGAAGAAATTAATTCTAAAATAATCATTCAAAATCTGATGGAAACTATTTTTTCGATTAACACATTTTTAAATTATTAAAATGCATTATGCTCATAAAAATTATATTTTCAAAAAAGCTACTCTTTTATTTTAAAATTAATTTTTTTATTTCATTAAAAAAATTTAACAAATGAATTCATTTTATATATTGGTAAACCATAATGTATTCACAATTTATTTATTACTATTCATAGGATCTAATCCAATGTCTATGAGATATCTCTCAAATAAAATGATATTAATAGTACATTTTGGTTCGTTTAAACATAATGTTGTGTGTAATAAATTTTTTCAGAGAAATAAAATTATGTAAAGATAAAAATGTTACTAAATCATGAGGTGTTGTAATGAATGATCCACATTATATATTTTCTATTTCTTTTTACATCATATTATTTTAGATATATTACCTCTATTCACCCACACCACCATTACAATAGTATAGTGTCTGCAAAACCACTTCCATTTTATTGAATCCTAATGAAAAAATATCATTCCATGGGAATTAATCCATTATCAATATTCCACTAGAATAGTATTTATATTAAAATATAGATTCCTATACCACTTGAAATTTTCAAATATTAATGTATCATTCCATGGAACTTCATATTTTTCTTTTCGTGAAATGTTATTAGTCATAACCTATGTCAATTTCCCAAATATTGTCATGATCTTCTCAACTCCAAATCATGTTTTATTGGATTTTGGAGCAACGAAATCTAAATATTTTCCATGAGTATGTCTACCATTATTCATTCCATGCTCCATTTCTAAAAAATGGCACATATTTAAATGGATCTAAACATTATGAATTATATCTTATAGTATATAATTAGCACAACACTAAATATAAATTATAAGTTTATACATTAATAATGCCAAAATTTTAAACTTGTTTTCTTTTTGAATAGCATCAAAGAATAATATTTTTTCTATTATTTCATATTTGTTTATACGTAAAATGTTAATTAACCCGATATAATCCCCTGGTAGTGTCAAACCATATGAGTAGTAAGGGATTAATCATTATGCACTAGAATTATAGTCAAGATATAATCGACAAACTCTTTTGGGTTTATTACCCCAAGATAAATCTATCCCAAAACTATATCATATATTAGTATCTATATTATGATATAATATCTAGGAAAACCAGATAATATATACATCATAAAAAATGATGTTATCAAATAATAAGATATTTCATGAATGATTATCAAAAGGTTATGATCCCTAATACCATTTTCCCTTAATCTAGTTTGAATGGTTTCTACTATACATTACTTGATTCAATCTATAAAAACCCTAACTCCAGTAATGCAAAGTCAGTTTGTACATTGTTACATTGGGCTATGATGCAAGGGATCTCAACATTAAGGATCAAGTTGTTTAGTAGTCTATATGAACCGGATACATTCTTGATTCCCATTTTACATTGGAAATAAATCATATATCATAAAAAATAATATTCATCATTTAATGCCATTCAAAGATTTATTCTTCATATTCTAGTAAAGGGAATCAAAATAAGGGTTTTCTAAAATGCATTTTAGGGTTACGAACAATGGAATCTATCATAAGTAAATCTGGAATAATGAATATAACAACATAAATAACATATATAATGTTATTTAATAAATAACACAGTAACCTCCCAGTTCTGAAAGCCATGCAGAGGTGCCCAGTACTGGGTGGCTCTCATGGCCTCAAGCACATTTCCCCACACTCCAGAGGCTGCTGACTAGCAGTGATGGCTTGGGTGGATGTTGGGGAAATTATTCCCTCATTGGCAAAGTGCACAACAAAAGTAAACAAAGCACAATAGCGGCTGCAGTAAATATCCAACAATAGCAAACATCATAAGACTGGAATAATACACCATGTGAGAACATATATATATATATATATAATAATTCATGATACATATGTCTACGAAAGCATCCAAACAAGTCACAATGCTAGAAATTAAAATAGTGCTAAAACAAAGTACAAAATAAAAAGATAAAAAGCTCCTCAGCATCGCAAGCCTAAGCTTGGTCCCATGCTCACTAGCTCCACAACAAGTCAAGAACATGACGTAGAAGAGATCATGCCCTTATTTAAACCTGCAAAAATATAAACTGTTTGGGCCAAAAATAATGAGCCAAACTGGTTGTAAGACTAAATCCTAGTACGAAACCACCCGAAGATCTGTGCCTAATAGTCAGCAAATATATGGCAGGTAAAATTGTAGAAAATAGTAATCATGAAAGTAATCAGTAGTAAACAATAAAAAATTTCAATTTCAAGAAACAAAAAAACAAATTGCAAAAATCCAAATAGGTAACACTTTTGGAAGTACTCACAACCCTCCCCTATGGACTTACCGAAGAAGTATAAGAAACCCTCTTGGAAGTGCACTCAGGCTAAACACTCTGGTTCAGTCAAAATAATTCATCATGACTCTTTGAAGAAGCACTCAAAGTCAATTACATTATAGTGTTATGTAGTCAAGGACTCTCTGAGGAATCTCACACGTTCAATTCCCCTTATATCCCATGGGTCAAGGACTATCCGTGAAAGCTCACTCAGTCAATTCCACTTATAGCCCAGGTCGTTCAATGACTCTCTAAGGATTCTCACTCGGTCAATTCCTCTTATAGTATTGAGATATCAAGGTAATTAAATGTAAAATGAATACTCTATGATGAAGCTTGAATGATCTATTCCACTTATAGTCTAACGTTCTCATGGAATCTTTGAGGAAGCTCACTCTGTCAATTCCCCTTATATCCAATTACACCAGGTTCTCATGGCCCTGTGTAGTTCAACGAGAAAAACAAGGCAGTACGACCAATGTAAACATACAAAACAACATGGATAAATAGTCTAAAATATATCAAGCACGTCAAAAAACAAACTCTCCATCCTACAACAACAGACATGGAAAAAATGCATGGTAGCAAAATTGGATAAACAGAACCAAACAGTCGTAAACAGAAGATGAATTGGAAAAACTTCCAATTCATAGAAATCAACACAATTCATATCCAAATAACCTCTACAAAAACATGATATCATGGCACGAAATCAACAGGGTTAAAACAACAAACATACAATACCCCGTTCAAGGGTATTGTTGGAATTTTCACATAATACACATAGAAATTGAACAGAAACGCACAAACCACCTACCTCGGCATTGTAGGAATGATATTGATGAACCTAAAAGATTTAGTCTCTTTAGAATGATGAAGATCTAAAAAAATGTCTAAAATGTTCAACCCATGATATCTCACGAGTGAAGAGAAATTAAAAGATGTTTCTCAAGGAGAATAGAGAATTCATCGATACTATTCCAACTCGACCGAAAATGATTGATTCGGAGACAGACACACGCTCGGGAGTTCATCGAAGATCCATGGTCGTACGGCGATCATATATGAGATGAACGAAGCAGAGGGTGTTTCTGTCGATTAGACGCGACCCCAGTGCGTTAAATGTAAAAAAGAGAAATTACAGGACATGTACTTTTGAATTACAAGTTGTGTACTCTCCGTTTCCGTATGCCTCATTAAGCAGCCTCCAAATCACCCCCACATGGCCATGTGTGTGGCCACTACACGGCCAACGCACAACCTCCTGCTGCAAGGTAGTACGTGGTGTGTACTCATAAAGTACATGACATGTACTTATAAAATTTCCAGAAATTCCTCTTTTTCTCAATAAATACTAGAAAATTTAATACATATTTGAACGATGATCCAGGTTCTTACAAACATCCCCCCCCATAAATAAATTCATCCCCGAAATTCACTAGCTTGGTGTAAAAGAAGAAACCCCAAAAAACTCTGGCCACTGTTATTGTACGTCAGCCTCACTCTCCCTAGTCTCTTCATGTACTCTCCCGTGATTCCATAACACTCGTACCCAAGGAACAGACAGGCCATGGAGGACCATTATACTGTAATCGACAATCTGAATAGGATGCTCCTCGAATGATGCATCCACTTCAAACACAACCTCCTCTAGTTTCAAAATTTGAGATGGGACTGAGATGTATCATTGATGCTGAGAAATGTAGAAGACGTCGTGCATAGCCCAGCACCTCTGAGGTAACTGAAACCGATAGTAAACCGGCCCACCTCTCTACAACACCTCAAACGGACCAACGTATCTCAACAAAAGAATACCCAATATCATAACCCTATTATGTCATATCCACATTGTGACATGAAGGATAACATGATCCCTAACATAAAACTCCATATGTCGTCTCCATTGATCAGCAAAATATTATTTTCGAGACAGCGTCATAAACATCGTCTTCTCAATAAAATCTATTTTCTATGTGGTCTCGTGAAAAAGAAGAGGTCTCAACGAAGCTACCTCTCCAGCCACCAGCCAACATAAGGGTGATCGTTATGTCCTACCATAAAAATCCTCATAAGGTTCAATCTAAATTATTGTGTGAAAATTATTTTTGTAGGAAAACTACAGAAGAGGTATATGCTTCTCCCAAGAACCTCCAAAATCCAGAAAGCATGCTCAGAGCATATCCTCAAAAACATGAATCATATGCTCGGAATGGTCATCTGTCTGAGGGTGGTAGGCTGTACTCAAAAGTACATATGTACCCAATGCCTTCTAATGTACCTGCTAGACCCGAGATGTAAAACAAGCATCTCTGTCTGAAACAATGGTATGTGGAACTCCATGTAGACGTACAACCTCACTGATGTACAACCATCCCAGCTCATCAACATGGAATGTACCGTTTATTGTCAAGAACTAACCAAACTTCACGAGTCTATCAATGTCACAACATGATGCATCATTCTCTCGAGGTGACCTTGGCAAACCGGTTAATAAATATATCGCGACATCATTCCACTTCCACTCTGTAATGGGAAACTATTCTTAGATCCCTTCGGGCTGTTGATTCTCCCCCTTCACCTACTTATTGTTGTAACACCTCATAACCAAAACAGAAACCTCTCTATTATACCTGGACACCAATACTGATGGTGTAGATCATGATACATCTTGGAGACAATAGGATGAAATTCCCAAACTGAGGAATAAAAGTTCAGCATCAGCTCCACACGTATGTCCGCTGGAACCCATATGCACCCAGAGAAAGGAAAGATCTCATCCTCCCCTATGGTCCATCCATGAATAGGGTCCTCTCCACACACTCCCTCTTAGGACTAAGCCTTCAGAATCTGATAGCAGCTTCATTTGAACTGGATCAAGAAAAGTAGAGGTAACAACTAGAGATGATAGAAAAGTCTAACATTGTCTATCATGGACCTCCAAATTCAAATCAATGAACAATGCCAGAAGCTGTCACTCATTGCGGCCTTCCTGAACTGCTTATATCTGAGTACTCCAGATCAATTCATCAGCCACTACATTTCCCTTCCTAGGCATGTAGGCATGATCAAAGTCAAATGACTGTAGGTACTCGACCCACCTCTGTTTTCCTAAATTAAATTACGCCCAGGGAAGATGTACTTGAGACTTTTTTGGTCAGTGATAACCACAAATTGCACTCCCAGAAGATAATGTCTCCAACAATATAGGGCACGAAAAACAGCTACAATATCCAGATCAGGCATCATGTAATTCCTATCATGTGGCCTCAACTACTGAGATACATAGTCAACGACTCCATTTCCATTCATAAGGAAATCTCACAGCCCAACACTTGAAGCATCACAGTAAATAGTATATATCTGGCCTGGCTATGGAAAGACTAGTATCGGTGCTGAAGTAAACCTCCCTATCATCTCTTGAAAGGCTAACTCACACGAATTTGACCATAAGAACTTTGAACCCTTCTTAGTCAGACTCGTAAGTTGTGCTACTAAGCATGAAATGTCCTGTATGAAACACCTATAGTATAAAGCCAGCCCTAGAAAACCCCGCACCTCAATTATGTTCTTCGCCTACTCCAAAGAAACTGCACCTCTCACATTATCTGGGTCTACTAATACTCCCACCTATGAGATAATATGACCCAGGAAGTGAATCTGATCCATCCAAAAGTGGTACTTTGAGAGCATAGCATATAACTGATGCTCCTTCATTTTACTCAAAATAATCTCACGATGGCTAGCAAGGTCGGGCCGAGTGTGATAGTACACCAAGATATCTTCCACAAAAACAACCATTATGGAATCCAAGTATCGATGGATGAATCAGTTCATCAGTGCCATTGAAACTACATGAGCTTTCGTGAGACCGAACGGCATTACCAAAAACTCGTATAGACCATTCCAGCTCTAGATGGTTGTAAGTGGTATATATTATTACTTAACACAGAATTTATGATAAAAGGACCTCATGTCATTCTTTGAGAACACCCGAGCTCCTCGAAGCTGGACAAAGAGATCATCGGTCATAGGAAAGGGATACCAGTTTTTGACCGTCAACTGGTTCAACTTTTGATAGTCCACACAAATCCTAAGGGTTGTGTCTTCCTTCTTCACAAACAGGACAGGCGAACCCCAAGGATATGTACTGCGTTGGATAAAACCATTTTCCTACAACACCTCCAACTATTTCTTGAGCTCCTGCAACACTAATGTAGCCATCCGATACCGATGAATGGACACTGGGGCCGCTCCTGGAAAAAGCTAAATCACGAAGTCTACCTCGTTCTCCAGATGAAAAACAGAAAATTCCTCTAGAAAAACATCTCTAAAACTATCCACCATTTATGAATGTCTATCTGCGAAGTCCCCTGGTCATCCGAATATAGACTATCAATCTCGGCTATAACTCCTCCTGACCTACGATGCTCTGGAACAACTCTTCTCGCCTAGACATCCCATTCTATCCTATGAAGTAGGTATCCAGCGTGTGGTGATACAAAAATTACCCTACAATGATAACAATTGTTGAATTCTTGGAAGGGAACTAGCTAGTCCATTCCATGAATGAAATCACAGCCTGTCATTTCTAGGACATAGAGATCCCATAAGAAGTGACACCCACCTACCTCTAGAGGCCACTCCTTGAACTATCATAAACTTGTCTTTCAAGTCCCCAAATGTCTGTCTAGCATCAAAATATCGGCAGAGGAAAAGATACAAAGAGCAAGGATCTCCAAAATTGTGGTAGAGACAACGATATGAGAAGCCCTTGTATCCAAAAGAGCAGAAGCTAAATCTGTGGCTACTAAGATCATAACTCGAACTATAGAGTGTCGGGGATCATGATTTTGTTGTGACTTCCCCCGTGAAAAAGTATGGCCTATTCTGCGGCCCTTTGACAATGCCTGACCACTTTGAGCTTAGAATGGTGAGAAACTGGTTTCCCTTCTCCTGAACGTGGGTTCATAGAAGAACCCATTTCACCAACTGATTGTGAGAAGAAATGAAAAAAGTGCGAAAGGCGACTCATCTTGCCTCATGATCATCACTCCACTAGGACTCTTGGGTAACGTGGCTTCGTATTCCCGCTCTTCCCACACTGGTATCCCACCACCTGGCTACCAAATGATGCATCTCTCCTTCATTGATCTCATCATGAAAACTCCTTGTGGTGCTTCCATCTAGCAGGATGAGGGATACTAACTCTGGATGAAAAATTGCTTTGCCTCACCACTCCAGAATCCCTCAGATTTGCCTCTGCAATCAACGCATGTTTGAAGATAGAGGATATCGAACTCAACCTGAAGATGTTCACCTGAGACCGGATGTCGTGCCTTAGACAGTCTTCAAACATCCGTGCAAGGAACAACTCATCACCTCATGAAATAGTTGTGAAATGATGAAGCTCAGTGAAGCGGGAGGAATACTCCATAATAGTAAGAGCACCCTACTCCATACTCATCAACTCTTGGGCTCGATCGGCCCTCAAGTTCTCCATATACATGTAATCATAGAAGATGCGGAAAAACTCATCCCAAGCCATATTTTTCTGGCATCCAGCCTGTGAGATCACATCCCACCACCTCTTTCCAGAGTCATGAAGCATATAGGTTGCGAGAGTTACCCTCCTCTCTGGAGGTATCTCCATGTGCTCAAAAATTTTCAATGTGGATTCATTCCATTACTCTATATTATGGGGTCCTCTATCCCATGAGAAAGTATGAGGATGCCGCTGCTGAAAGACACACATCAATTCAGCCATTGACGGGGCATGGTATGGAGCTCCATGAATGGTCTTTATCATCCTCAAAAATCCCACCCTGAACTACGCATCAGAACCTATGACATGTACAATGGCTAGTGCCAAGGCTGGAACAACTAGAGGATCTGCTAGGAGTCCTTGATCAACTATGTCTAGTGTTTGATCACCGCCTGGCAACTGGCATACGACCGAAGGACGTATCAGTTGCATGACTCTTAATGGTTAAGTGCACACCATTGATCAAGATTATCAAGGCCTGAAACTAGAAACATAATAAAGGACAAAGAGAAATAAATATTTCACGTTTTAAAAAACATGACTACACAGCGCGTACAATTCTTACATGGTGTGTTCCCTCAAGTCATTTACATGGGAATGTACACCTTCCCAAACTGGTGATGTAACACCCGAAACAACCAATGTTCGTTCTTAGCCCAAGGTATGTACATGAATTCCCTTCCCCTACTCGAGTCCTTCTACACAGTTAAGCCACATTGCTCTACTAATTCAAGACTACATGACATGTTCAAGGTAGACACGACATGTATTAGACAAGAATTACATGGACTGTGTTGTTAGTGACACGTCCTGACACATGACCTACACTACATGGTCTGTTCCAGACGGACACGACGTGTACGTGGAAGGATAACACTGACCTATGTTGTTATTGACATGGTCGGGTACTTGGGTCAATCTACAGAGTGTGTTCAACTGGTAAACATCGTGTTCCCACATGAAAATACATATACTATGTCTCTTCCGACACAACATATGAAACAGTTACAGAATAAATGTTTTGTACATAAAGTATATGAAATTTACATAAAAAACTTTTTCTTATTGAACAGAGGAACACAAGACATGTAGTCAAAACTACACGACATGTACTGGGGTTTTTTTGGACAATATGCCTCATAAACTACACTCAGAACAAGAAAAATACTGTAACAAACATTGTAAGTTCCAAATTCTGATCCGTGAGGGCCCACACACCCTACAAATCAATGTTTGGAATCTTCTAAATTCTATAACATGGCAAACAAAGAAATAATCCACCAAATTCTGGTCCAAGAGGTCCCATAACACCTCAATAACCAAAACATGGTGTTCACTCAACAAAACCATACACAAAAATACCCAATCAAAATAGTAGGTATTCTTATTAAGGCATAGATCACAACTTCATGCATATTCTACACAACGTCTATCACAACATCATGCAATCGTTAGTGCATTATAAATGGGACAACAATAATGCATGAAATTTGATTTATAGCAAGTGCCTATATGATGCATGAGGTGGGATACCTTCATCTCATCGGGTTGAAACAGAAATAGAACCCCAATAACACAATGATAATAGCATAAAACACGCGAGTCACTGAACGATGAAAATTAGATCAACCATAACTTGAAAAACTAGAAGAAATTATAATAAACAAGGTAAATTGGATTTTCCCTGTACATGGGATAACTATTCCCGTGCAAAAAATATTACCAAGTGCATATTACTTCCTATACCTGGATAAATGCTCCAAATAGTTAATCTAGATAAAATAATTCTTCCGATACCACCTTGTAACATCCCGGTTCCAGATACCACCCAGAGGTGCCCTGTACCTGGTTTGTCACATAGCCTCAAGCACATTTCCACACACTCGAGAGGCAGCCGAATATCAATGAAGGCTTGGGTGTGATAGTGGGGAAACTATGCCCTCATTGACAGAGTACACAATGGAAGTAAACAACACACAATTGCAGAAGCAGTAAATATCCGACAACAGTAAATAGTGGATGACTGGAATTATAAACAACTAGAGAATATATATATATATAATGATGCATGATATATATGTCTAGGAAAGAATCCACAGAAGTCACAATTCTAGAAATACAAATAGTGCTAAATCATAGTACAAAAGAAAAAGATAAACAACTCTTCTAGATCGTAAGAATATTCATGGTCCCATGTACCCTAGCTCCACAACAAGTCAAGTACCTAAAGTAGAAGGTATCTTGACCTTTTCTATACCTGTAGTAATTTAATCTGTTTGGGTCCAAAAGTATGACCCAAACAGGGTGTGAGTCTAAATCCCAGTAGGCAACCACCAGATGATCTATTCCTAATATGCAGTGAATATATGGCAGGTAAAAGTACAGAATACAGTAAACAGGAAAGTACTCAGTAGTAAACAATCCGCAATTTCATTATCATGAAATAGCAAAAAAAAACAACTAAACCCCCAATATGTAACCCTCTTGGATGTACTCAAAGCCCACCCCTCTTGTCCAACATAAGAAGTACAAACAAGTCTAGGGGAAGTGCACTCAGCCTAATCTATTTGGTTCAATTATAATAATTCATAAAGGCTCTCTGAGGATGAACTCACATTCAATTCCACTTATAGTCTAAGGTAGTCAAGGACTCTCTGAGAAATCTCACATGATCAATTCCACTTATATCCCCATGGTCAGGGACTCTATGAGGTAGCTCACTTAGTCAATTACCCTTTATTGCCCAGGTCTTTCAAATTCTCTCTGAGGAAGCTAACTCAGCCAATTCCCCTTATAGTCTAGAGTAATCAATGTAAGTCAATGTAAAATAAAGACTCTCTATGTAAGCTCGCATGATCTATTCCCCTTATTGTATAAAGTTCTCAAAGACACTCTGAGAAAGATCACTCAGACAATTCCCCTTATATCCAACTAAACCAGGTTCTCACAGCCCTATGTAGGTCAACGAGCATAGAAATGCATTACGGCCAATGTAAACCAACAGAACTATGTGGATAAACAGTCTATAACATATCAACCATGTCAGAAGACAAACTCTCCATCCTATAACAACAGGAATGAAATATAGGAAAAGTAGCCAAACTGGCTAAATATGACCAAACGGTCGTAAAAAGAACATGAAAGTTAAAAACATCCAATACATAGCAATCATCCCTATTCATATCCATATAACCTCTACACAAACATTCGAGTATAACAGGAAATCAATAGGGTAAAAATAGTAAACACGCAATACCTCGTTCAAAGGTATTGGTGGAATTTTCACATAATCCTCAATGACATTGAACGGAAAGGCACAATCCACCTACCTCGGAATTGTAGGAACGATATATGTGAACTTATAATAATTAATCTCTTTATAAAGTCGAATATCTACAAAAAAGACTAAAATGATCAACCCAAAATATCTCACAAGAGAAGATAAATCTGAAGATGGTTCTATATTAGAATATAGAACTCACCGATGTGATTCCAACGCACCAGCCTGTGTTCAATTCGGAGGAAGGACACAGGCTTGGGGGTTCGTCAAAGATCTGCAGTCGTACGATGCTCTTGGACGAGTCAAACAATGAAGGGGGTGTTTTTTTATTAGACGCGACTCCAGTGTGTTTAATAATAATATGGAAGTACACATCGTGTACTTTTTAAGTACATGACATGTGATATTGAATTACACGGCGTGTAGTCACCTTTTCCGAACTCCAATTTAAGCGGCGTCCAAATCACCCCCACATAGCCGGGTCTGTGGCCACTACACAGCCTACAAATAGCCTCCAGCAGCAAGGTAGTACATAATGTGTACTCAAAAAATATTCATAATTTCCTCTTTTTCTAAAATAAATGAGAAAATGAAAAACATATATGAAAGAAGATCTGAGTTCTTACAAACAAGATCTCTATAACACCACAATTTCTTTCTGACTTTTTTGTGAATAATTAAACATATTTAATATATTAAGTTACATCCAACTTCATGTTATGATTGTACTATATGCAACATTGGGTTACCATTCGTTACACATGACTCCATGTTTTAACAAAACCATGATATATTATTAATACAGTTATTCAAACATGACTATTATAACCTAGTGGTTAAACCTAAAGATATGTAAAGAAATAATTAATTTTTTAATATAATGTATATTGGTTTTATATAAATAAAACATATTGATAAAAATGTACATAAATTTCTGTAAATTCTTTATATGTATCCAAAATAATATTTTATCAATAAATAAATTTTATTTATTTCTTTGCATATTAAAAAAAATAATTTTTGATACTTTTATAAAATTAATATTGATAAAATAACATTGAATTGTAAATTAGTATCTGTTAAATATTCTGGTAATATTTTTTATGTTTTTCTACAAATTTCAATTTTTTGATGAATAGAGAACAATACTAAATTGTAATTGAAATATTCATTTTTGTATAATTTTTTTATAGAATTAAAATCATATTATAATTTTATAATGTATATTCAGTAAAATAATACATCAATTAATCCAATATAGTGTATTGGAATCAATTTAATATTGAACATTCATAAAAAAACATTGTACAATTTTTACCATATTTATCCTAAAAAAACATTCTCAACACATATGTAGGATTAACATTAAATTATAATTTTCCACTTCTATGAGTGGAGGTTTTAAAAATAGTTTCTATATTCAAAATATGAATATTTTATATTATATTATATGGCCAAACTAATTTCTGAAAAAATTACTAGTAAAAATAGTATAAATTAATAACCACGGTTAAAGTGAAAATAGGTTTACAATGGGTTAATCTAAAAATATATATTTCAATATGACGTATAAACTTGTTCGAAAAACAAATTATTGAATTATTTCTACCACTACAACTCCAAGATTCACAAATTTACCTTTTTTACCCTTATGACATGCAAAAATTGAGGGATCACTAAATTATTTTTTAAAATACCAACTTTGTCATGTCGCCCATATATAAAAGGCCACCACCTCTCATATCTTCTTCACACTATCAAAACCCTTTTATTAAAAAACCCCATACCCAAATAACCTCCCAATACCAATCCTCTCATATTTGATGCCTTATTTTAGATTTAAATACAACAATGGATGGCTTTTTGTGCAAAACTCGGGTGGATAACCGAAAAAGAGGTAACATTCATCAATGAGTGTTTTTGATTAATTTCTTCCTTGACACCCATAAATTGTTATTATCTCAAGATTATATATAAAACTCAATATTATTGATATATTTTAAAATTTTTAACTAAATTTCATGGACTAAGACCATTTACACTACCATAAAATGGGTTATCAAATCATCAATTGAGTGTACAGCGGACTACCGCCTCACGAACCAATGTCAATTGTTTTCCCATTATAACCAATCATGATTTTTTATAATTATTGATTAAATATACTAATATTAGATATATAATATTAGTATACTTATTTAAACATTATAAAACACATACCTTCATACTTAGCAATATGTGTGGAATATGATAATGTTGCTCATGTGTACGACAGACTACCACCTATTTAATCGATGTGATTTATTCACGTTTTACAAGGAATATAATAAGTATGGTTCAAATAAGATTATATCATAAAATAAACATGAAAATTATTATGGAATTATTATTTATCAAATACCTTTCTTTTATTTAGTAATTCTAGAAAATTGAAACAATGTTCATGGATGTGTGTACGACCTACCATCTCCAAGAACGATGTATTTTATTTTCCATCTTCATCCTTTATAACTTTTTATAAATAAATTTATACTCATATTATATGATATTTATATAATTTAAATCACTATGAAAATTATTTAACAATGAAATATGTAATATTTAAAAATATAAAAACTCTAAATATATTCATAAAACAACGTAGTCATTGATCGAAATGTGACATTAACATGGAATTATTAATAAATTGGTAATAAAATGTCATAATAATATAATATGTTTTATGATATATAAATTTATTTTATGTAATATATCTATTCTAAAACTATATTTAATATACACGAGGATTGATCATGTGGAATGGAATTCAAGACTTTAGTAAATGTATTTCTGTATCACTTTTTATTTTTTGTGAGACACAAGTCATATTCCTCACATATTTCATTTTTGTGGTTCATATACATACCATAATGGTATTATATTATACTTATTATTAATGTATGGGGATTTAAATTTCCATTTTAATATCCCTATTTCATGTGTTTTACAGCTTCAATGTTACAAATGTTGTATGGTTTTTACCTCAATTTTCCATCATTGACACGTACATTATGTTATGAACATATATTCTTGCACATGGTGTATATACATCAACACTGACATGTAATATCATGAATTTATTTATTCAATTGATATTTTATGATCAATGTTATGTTATTATTTTTTAGTTATTATGATTCAATGTTATCAAAGTGGTAAGGATTTTATGTTGCGTCCACATCATTTATAAAATTTGTTTATGATTATGTTTCTGATTATAAAATATTTTCATCCATATAACAATAAAATTATGTATATTATTAAAATTTAATTATTCATTATAATATCAACTAATATTATAATTACTTCACTCATTTTTACAAATGATAATTGTGAATATGATTTTAATAAATTCCAACATTATATCTTCCTTCGGTAGGAAATACATTTTTATCCAAAACCAGATTAATAAAAATGATTTCAAAATTGTCTTTAAAATTAATGAAAATATTTATTATATATTTTTTACCCTTTTTTTAAAATTTTATAATTTTTTAAGGAAACATCATTGTGTTTTCAATAACACTACCAATTTGGTAATTTCCAAAAATGTGAAATGAATAATTTTTTTAATGTGTATCGCATGAACATAATTTTCCACCATCATGCCAATTATTTCCAAAAAATATTATTTTATATGTTTTCAATTTTATTTTAAATTTAATAGACTTTCACAGAATTATGAGTTAAAAATTATTTTTAAAAGTGGGAAATATATTTTCATCAAGAAATATTTAAAATGTTTTTTAATGATTTATTTATATGTTATCATGTTTATTTTCAAATAAATGGATTTCTAAAATATATTAACAATTAATGTCTAAAAATATAATTTTTAATAAATCTTATTTTCCATAAAGAAATTTCCAAGGGATTTATATTTCGAATCATTTTCCATAAAAGAGGAAATATATTGATGATTTTTATTATTTATTGGGGATAAAATCCAATGATAAAATTCATATTAATTATTTGAAATATTTATTTTTATTTGGAAAATATTATTATGAAACAAACATCATTTTACAAGGGTTATTCTTTGATTAAATAATGAAATGATTATGAATCATTTTTATTTTTCATAGGATATGCAATGAAGAAATTTTTATGGAAACCTTTCCATTCTATGGTTTATGACCTGATGAATGTTATATGATATTTTGGAACAAATATTTATGGTTTTCATTACATGATGATGGTTGTGTTATAACAATGGACTGTGGTTACATTATGACAAATGAAGTGTGGGACCAATATCTCTATCTAATTCAGTTGGGTGAATATTTATATCTCATGAGATATATAAGACTAGAATAGAGAGGGAACCTAGTTCAGTAAGGTACATCTTCTATTATAATGGTCTAGGGGGTGAACCCTGAATACTATGATGGTTTGGGGTGTGAAAAAATTGCACAATGATATCCTTATCATTTAATCTTCATTAATATGGAAATTATTTTCCGTGTTATCATGTATGCCAAAAATCTATGTCCTTTTAAAATGTTAATACCTAATGGGTAATTTTATTTTATTTTTTTATGATTCATATCTAAAGAACATACAATACTTATTACACAACTCATGATAATGATCCATGAATATATGTGTATGGATTTCATATTTTATGGTGATTTTCTCATGCCATTGTTTTCATATTATTCTTACATATCACCCTTCACTATCCTTAATGATAATCTAAGAAATGATTTTCTTAAGTTTCATTTCACTTGTTTATAAAGAAATTTATTTCAAATGATATGACTAAGAAGTAATCTAGTCAAGATGATCATAGTTAGAGATTATGTATCCTACATGTAGTCCGGTTTTTTGGTTTTCGAGTCTCCAAATTCACTAAACTATTATGGTCCTCAGGCATGTTCATGTGTAATTTAATGAATATTCATAAAAAATGATATAATATCTATGTTTGATAAGTCTGGACCTCTATAGATGGTATCTAAGGTTATATTTTATTTACCATTTGAAACATGTATGATAGAACCATAGTGTGGTCCCAATGTAATTATATAAGTATAAGTTTATGGTTAAGTCAAAGTATTGAAAAAATTCATGAAAGTTTGTTAAAGGATAGAGTGAGTGCTTTATAAGAAATTATACCACTGTCTGGATACTAAATGTGTATGTGAATATAACACATATGTACCTAGGGGAAATAACTCTGAAAAGGGAGTAATGATTTGGCCTCCATCGTCACCTTCTGAATGATAGTGGTCTTTGCTGCACACCTCATTTCAAACTCTTAGGGTATATTCTTTGGAAATTTACAAACACTTTAGGAAAAATAATAATATATTAAAATTGAAAATTACCATGAATGAAATAGGATAAACCTAAGCTATTATAGATTAAATAATTTTAATGATTTATGCTTCTTATAAGTGATTTTCCCTGGTTATGTGGTTCTCCACAATGATTATTATTTCACAATATATGATTTTATGTTTTATTAAATGATTAGAACCATAATGAATTATGTTAACATTGAATCTGATATAAATTTTGGTAACTATGAGAATCAAAATTGGTTGATGAAGGGAGAGAAAGATATTGTGATTATACATAAAAGACTATCGCGATATATTATTAACAATGTGAACATTAGTGATATTTGTAAAATATTGAATAAGAGTAATATGAAAAATTTTGAATGTTAATGTGCTAATGAACATAGAGGAAAAATGATTTGGCTTCCAACATATCCATAAAGTCGGATGTTGAACCTAGAGGAATGTCTCAACTAGAGGGGAAGATATTATCTTAGTTGAAAAAAGGTCATAGAGTGATAATTTGATTAGGTGTTAAATGTCTTATATGTGTTGAACATGGGTATTTTCTAAATCATTGACTAAACCCTAGAATTAAATTCTATAAGAAAAAATTACATCTTCCATTCCAATAATTCAAGTAGAAGGTTTGATGTAGTTATGTATTTAGATTAAAAAATTATGTTGTTTCAGAATTTTACAAATGTTATTTTGGTTATACTATTGAAGAAATATCTATGGATATCATTATTTTTGGAATCATATAAGTATTTATTAAAATAAGTTTTATGAATACCATTATGGGTTTATGTCTTTATGGTTGATTATAAGGATAATGTCACTGAAAATATTTTTGAGTACTTATGTGATGAGATATTATCATGATTAAAGATATTTTAAGAAAAAATTATTAAAATAGAACCCTTTAGTTTTGTATATGTTATAGTTTCAAATTTATTCAAATATGATTTACCTGAAACAATATTTTGAGTAAAAATTTATACTTATGAATTTTCGATTCCATCAGTTGTTTGGAAATCACATACACTTTGTTAATTTTATGATTAATAACTTTTTATATACAAATTATTTTAGACTGTTTTGGACAAAGAATAATAATTTACCATACATATAATAATTTATAAATGAAATATGAAAATTAATTTATACATATTCATAATGATTATTACAATAAATATGAATTTGATAAATGTCAGATTCATCCTTATCATACCATATGCATGATTTTTTTATTTTTTCATTCATATTAAAAATGTATTACCAATTAGATTGATATATATACCAATGAAAATCATACAAATAATAATAAGGTGTATCATAATTAAAATTATAATAATGTCCATTGGAATGACATTAGTTTATTATCATACCAAAAAAAATTATTTCTAATGTAAGGAATACTTTTTAAATAATAATGTTTTGAATCAATATGATTTAATAAAATCAGTTACAAAAGTTATGTTAATGTGGTAATTTTCTAGGTCGTTATGAAAAACACAAAGAATAATAATTTTTGGGTAAAGTATGTCTGTTGAAAATTTCACATGTGCGAGAGCTCTAATTATTTAACATGTGGAAATAATTTTCTTAGTCTTCATAATTTTTTATAAATTTTTAAATATAATGGAACGTTTTTTAGGTTATATCATTATGATATTTTATATTTTTAATCAATATGACTAATTGTGGAATTACAATAAAGGGATTGTAGGGATAAGAAGACAAGAATACAACAATGTTGATATAGTTCTTGCATGGATATAATGAGATAAGTCAATCAATTAGATTTAGGGTCCCAGAGGCTAGGTAGACAAAGAATATTCGATATTCATATCAAGGGAAAATGGGGATAGGGTGATAAATTTCATCTTTTATCAAAGACATTCTCTGATAAAGAAAGATATACTTACTTATAAGTATAAAACAAGGGATTCATTAATCCATGATTTTTGGATACCCTTGTCTTTGGGATAAAATAGAATTAATCAATTGTATTACTATTTTATTCAAAATTTTCTAATCAAACTAAATTTAAATATAAAGTTATTCTTTGTATTTATTTTTCTATTATTTTATATGGTATTCTCATTAGCATATGATTTTACTACTCTAATTATTCAGACCTACAATGAATTTAATACAAAGGGATTAAAATTTTGTATTCTGATATAATATAAAAAACAATGATTTTTATTTTTATTATTTATTAAAGTTATTATTATAAAGATATTTTGATAAACAAATATTAATGATGATTCCATTAAGCACATAAATGGGTTTTCATATCCTTTTAGTTAATTTTTTAAAACTAAGTACCTTTATTTTTAGTAAGGTGTAATTTTTAACTACAATATATCCCCTATCATGTATTAAATGAATCTAAAAGACATCATACAATCTAAAAATTGGTATTAGAGAAAGAAAATACATTTGGAAATTATCCTCTCTGGTTTCTTTAAGAAATCAGTGTCATGATAAATTTATATTTTTTTATGTTTGATACATTCTAAAAAGTATTTAATTTATTTAATTTTTCACTTTTTCCAAATTTGTGGAAAAAAAACAGTTGTTATACTAAACAATATTTCTGGAAAATGAATTTTGATTTTTTTTTACAGATGGTAGGCTTGAGCGTTGGTTCAATTGATAACCTCAATCCTAATAGACCACCAATTTTTAATGGTTAGATTTGAAAATATTAGAGTGATATAATGAATAAATTCATTGTCAATACTAGAGGTGCCAACTTTTTTATTCGTATGGTGGATTATAGAATTCCGGATAAGGAAGTTATAACCATTATAATTCAAGAAACTAATGACTGTCACAAGAACTATAGAGTTATAAATAATATACTATGATCTATGAATATAACTATATATTGTCATAATTATTCTTATGAAATATGAAATTAAATTTTTAAAAAAACCAGATATTACTCATGTTGGTACTTCTAAGGTTATTGAATCTAGGAGATAGATATATTGAGATCTAACTATTCGGTGTTTGAACTTCTAGCTGGATAATATATGGTGAAGATGAATCAATGATTTATGAAAATTCTTAATATTATGTCATCAATGGTATAAAAAGGATTAGAAGATTAAATCCTTGTATATAAGATAATATATATAATTCTCAATTAATGATAATCTAAAATACTGGTAGATGATGAATCAAGGAATTTCAAAAATCACATTGAGGATGATTTATTTGTAACCCTTTTAATATATGAGAGTATTTAAAAAAGAGATTCTACGAAACCCAATAATATTAGTTATGGAGATGGTTTTACTAGTATATCAAGTCCTACAAAAAATTATACTTTGGAGAAGGTTTTTAAGCCTTCAATATATATGAAACATGTTATTTAATCTGATTTATGTTCATCTAAACATTCTGAAAATGAACATGAAAATTTTTCTAGAAGGATGAATAAAATTTTGGGATTAAGGATTTACAATATAATTTTATGAAGTATCATAAGGAAATATTTGATAATAAATATGATTTCACTTTCTATTTGTGTAAGAGTGTTGAAAATATTAGACTGGATTTTCTAAAGATAAAGATGAAATCTAGAAAATATAAAAATTACGATAGAAATTATAAAAATTATTATAAGTTGAAAGGAATGAAATTGCATAAAGATAATGATTCTTAATGTGAATGTCTACGAGATTCCTTAGATAGTATTTCTTATGCTAAAAGTTATATCATTTAATTTTCAGATGGAATGGAAGCTGCAGTGAAAGTTGAGAAATTATTTTCACATAAAGAAAGAGGAAAATGTAAATTAAGTGGAAGTCAGAACCAGTCATTCCCAAATTCATAAAATATAAAAATAATCAGATTAATTGAATATGATAACCATCCAGGTAGTAGATTATATCATTTATTCTTTATACATACTCGATGGAATTATTTCATAATTTCTAATACATGAATAAAAGGTGGAATTGATTCATGAAATTCAATTTAACTAATTTTAATCAAAAAATGTTTTAACACAAATGATGATTTGGTAAGAGGATGATCTCAATTATTTACAAGAATCATCCCAAACTCACCAAAGGGCATTCAAAAAGGTTTTTAAATGGTCACATATTTTGTTTTCCAATGTTAGGGCACATGATTATTATTTTGAATATATGAAGAATATATTGAATGAATCCTTAGAAGATTACAGCCAATTGTATATTGTGATGGTAGATATGGTGAATTTTTTGCAACAACTCAGAGATAAAACTAACAACTATACTGAAGAAGTGAAAGATTCTAATGAATAGTTAAAATATGTTTAGATGTATCTTTCAAGAATCAATTATTTTAAAGATAAAATCATTATTTTCAAAAATCAGAATGAATAATTCTCTAAAATACATAGGATTCAAAAAGAGAATATTTATTACTAAGATGAAATGATAAAATATCTCCATATGAATAAAAAATACAATAAAAAGATGAATTAAATTGTGAAATAATTGTTGAATAAATATTAAAAAAATATCCATTTTGAACACTTTTTTGAATGTGTATTTTTAAAACATGTTTATAAAAAATTAATTCTTTATCCCATTAAGAATTTTTCTAAAGTTTTTCAATTCCAAAAGGATGAATATTATTTCATTTTTTTGTGGATTATTATTTAGTTCATAATATTGTTTCATATATTATTTTTTCTATCCCATTTAAAATGTGTTAATTTTGGATAAAAATCGTTTTATTTTTGGATAATATATTCACAAGAAAGGATATATCGATAGATCATTCAAAGAAAAAAGATATTAAATGTTATCCAAGATAAAAAATGGTGATCTTGATCTATAGTTTTCTTTGGTTGAGATAGATATCATTGAATGTTTCATGACTATGTAATCCTATGAATATGTTCACATGGAATGAAGAGAAGTTCTTCTTTACAAATGAATGTTAGGAAAATTAAATTGAATTTAAGATAAGATTAGTCACTGCACCTGTTATACATTACCATATATGAGAGGAGGGTTTGTAATCTATTGTGATTCATATATGGAGGGATTGAGATGAAATATTATACAAAATGAAATTTTGATATATTATTCTTAATTAAAATTTATTATTAATGAAAAAAATTAACAAAATCAGGATTTGGATTTACCTATGGTAATTTTTTCATTAAATATATGGAGACAAAATATTTATGGAGAAACGTGATATATATATATACCTGATGAGGATTAAAAAAGATCCAATGTTTATTGTATTTGAAAAGGAAGAATCTAGAAATCCTAAAGGAAAGTGAAAAAATATTATATTCATCAATTTAATTTCCAACCACCTATACAAGTGATGATTAATTATGTTTATAAGAAATATTTATAGTCACAAAAGAAGGTTATAAATTTTCTTGATTTTATACTTGATCGCAATGGAATGATATGGTTCATGAACTACGTATATGTTCTTTACATATCATATTTAATGATTTTTTTTCACAGGAATATAATAGTTCTTCATTATCAATTCATCCTATAAGTACAAAGATATATAGACATATGAAATATAAATTTTGGTGGGATAGAATAAAATGTGATACCATTGAGTATGTATATATGTGCTTGGTGTGACAGAATGTGAAGTGTGAATGAAAACTGTATAAGGGGATGTTACATCTATATCCCATAGTAGAAAATATATGAGAAAACATTACAATTTGTTTTTCCTAGACTCCCCAAAAATTACTAAAGGAAAAAATGATATATGGGTTGTTATTGATCTCCTTTAATATTCAAACCACATAATCTCTATCAGAGAAGACAAATCACTTTAATAGATTTCCAAAATATACATTTTTTATGTTCCAAGGTAGGAAGGAGTTACATTTTCCATTGTGTATATTTGGGATAAAAGGTTTACCTCAACGTTTCGGTGAATTATTCTGTGAGATCTTGACATAGAGTTGTGTTTTAGCACTACATATCATCCTCAAATAGGTGATTTTTATAATTGAACAATTCAATCCATAGAGGATATGTTGAGATATTTTTATTTTTACTTCAAATTTGGTTGGGATAAACACCTTCCTCTTATTGTGTTTTCTTAAAATATTAGAATTCACTCAAGAATTTAGAAGGTACCTTATGAATCCCTTTATAGAAAAAATGTAGAGCATGAAATTATGGAATGATTTTAATGAAAGAAAGCTATTGTGACATGAGATAGTTGATGAAATGGAAAATAATGTTTGAACTACTTACAAACATAATAAGGATGTTTAAAATCGAATGAAATGTTATGAAAATAAATTCCAGCATGATCTTGAATTTAATTTTATTGACATTGTGTTTCTAATAATTTTCCCACTGAAAAAAATTATGAGATTTGGGAATAAAGGGAAGCAAATACGTATGTATATCGGTCTGGTTGTAATTCATGATCTTATCAGGATGGTAGAATATTGGTTATTACTTCACAAAAAGCATCCCAAGTCCACAATGTGTTCCATGTATCTCTCATAAGTAAGTACATATATGAACTTTTATATGTACTAATCGCAGAGGTCATACCACTAGATCAAGATCATTCTTATGTGGAAAAACTGCTGCAGATTATTTATCATATAGAGAAATATATATGAAACATGTCCACTAACCTGGTCAATTTTTTGTGGTGAAACTAAAAATTTGAGAAATATATTAGGGAATATGAGGATATGATGAGGCCGAACTATGCTTCTCTGTATGTATCATAATGATCAATTTAGAGGGGATAAGATAAATTTAAGGGGGGGTAAAATGTATCTCCTCGAGTTTTAATGAATTATTTTTTTATAATTAAATCTCTTTGATATAGTAAATTATACACAACACAATTTTAGGCTTTTGATCCATGTGACACTTGGTTAGTTTTCATGACATGTGACATAGTGTTTACAAAAACAATGATATATTGTTAATATAGATATTCTAATGAGAACATTATAAGAAATCAATTAAACATAATGAGATAAATATTAACAAATACATGTAAAATATTATATATTCCAGTTTTATATAAATAAAACATATTGATAAAAAAGTATTTAATTTTTTGTAAAGTCAACATATGTTTCAAAAATACTAATTTTTCAAAAAGATTTGTTTGTTTAGAATTTTTATGATCACTATTAGAATTGTTTTTTGACACCTTTTTTAAAATTAATATTGATAAAATAAACATAATTTTTTATATTATAAAGTAAAAATTATTTTAAGGTGGGTTTTGGGGTTTTTTCTGAAATGATTCATTTTTATGAATAGTGAAAAATACAATATTTTAATCGATAGATGAAATTTTTTAATTAATTTATAAAGTTAAAATATATTTTAAATTGTTTTTTAATAAAAATTTGTTCAATTATACAACCATTATTCCAATTTATTTTATTTGAATAATTATCATAATCAATTTATATATTCAATCATTATAAACTCTCAATTAATTTTCACATTAAAACCCCGCTTTCTTGTAGCATCTATGTGATTAATTTTAAATTAAATGTTTACACTTAATAAAATATAATTTATAAAAATGGATTATATATTTTTAATTTTAATGATCTATTTTTTATAATAATTTCATCTTAATTTTTGACCAAAATAAATTGTGTAAACCTTAAATATTAATTACATAAGTTAGGGTAAAAATGGGATTATTAGGTTGTGTTAAACAGCTAAAAATTGATTAAACTGAACTGTAAACAATTATATAAAATAATTGTGTAAATAATTCAACTTTTCCTCCTATAAGGATTGATAATGGACTATTTTGAATCATTTTTATATTTGAAAAACCTAAGATCACTTAAGACTTTTGAAATTTTCCAACTGTACCATCTCCCCCACTTATAAAGGGCCACCCACAATTATATATTCACCACACCTTAAATGTATTTATCTTCAACCAATAACTACATAAATGACTTACCAATTTATCTCCTTTTATACAAAAATTTATATTTTCTATATAAATCCGACAAAGGAATACTTTTCGAGAAAACCAAAGGAGGATACCTGGAGAAGAGGTAACATTTATCAATGAGCATTATTTTATTTCATCCTCCACCTCCAAAAATTATTATTATAAAATTATGATAAAATAACATAATTATATATCCTATAGTAATATGTTGGAATGTTATGTTCAATACCCACAACCATCTCCAATTACATCTAATGGGTAATGAAGTCATCATTCGTGTGTACAATAGACTACCACCATATGATCTGATGTCATTCATTTTTTATATTAACACATATTTAAATTGTTTATGATGATGGATTAAATGCTTATATAAGATATATATGGTAATATTATACTTATCAAATTATTATATCACACATACCTTCATATATTCCATTATATGGGAATACGACAATGTCTCTCGTGTGTACTGTGGACTATAGTATCAAAAGGTTTTATGGTTTGTTCACACAATACATATTGAACATACAAGACTTATTTTAAAGTTATTTTTTTATTTAACTTCCATTATTTCATTTTATTGGGTGTTTCCCATGAATTTTGCTGATAATTGTGCGTTTTTAAAATTTGGGCCAAACCGCGAGCCTATTTTCAGATTTAAAATCATATATTGTTTCTTTTATGAATCCTTAATTTTTACATATTTTACACCCATTACACTTCCCAATTGGAATACCCTTGTATATAAATAACAACATATCAATTTTGACAACATATGAATCCATAATAATGATGGATTTGAGATTTTATGAATGTTTTGGGCCATCCCAAAAGCCCATTTTCTACTTTAATTTTTTTAATTCATTAATATCTCATTCAATTTTTATTATTTTGGATGAATAATACTCTCATCTGAGAAAAATTACTATTTTCATGCTATCATTAAATCTTCCTCTTCTTTGGAGCTCATATTCATCATGAATTAGAGTGAAACTTCTCGAGATTTCTCAAATCGTCCATATTTGAAGAGGTAAATTGTTTATTTCATAACTCCTTCAATTTTTTATATTTAACCTCAATTTATGTTCTCAAATGACCTAGTCATCTTTATTCGTAAATCACATTATTTTTTGGATGTTTGTAATTTCATATACTACTGTATTTAAGGTGTTTTATTTAAGATCTCTCAATCAAGTGAGTTTCCTCTCATGTTCCTCCAATTTGAATAGGGTTTCTTCCACTATTCCTAAGGCTAAATTTTTTTTACCAGCTATGGTTCATTCCTAGGGTTTAATTTTTTGTCTTTTTTCTGAATTACTGTTAATTAGGTCTTGATTTCACTTCCTTGTGGTGCGGTGGTGGTGTGGTTGATGTTTAACACAACGGTTTGGAGTTTTTGGATCAAAGAGTACATGGTTTTATGTGTAAGAATCCTAATATTAGTTAGAAATAAATTATTTATATTTTTAGCACGTTGTTATTTCATTATATTTGGTTCCATAACAATTTTTGGTAGTATTTATTAACTGTTTAGTTTCAAAGTTTCATATTATTTTGAAAATGTCTGTTTTTCATGCGTATCATTTGTGGTATTATTTGAAGTAATTTTAAAACACTTGAGAGTGGTGTAATAAATGCTTCTAGGGATTAAAATTATGTTTTGGATTGGTATTTTCGCGATTTTGGCCTAGAACTAGGGTTTTGAAGTGGGTTTTGTGTGCAAAACATGGTTATACCCCTTGTTATAGTTTTAAAAAAATGTAAATGATTTATTGAGTTAAACAATGTGGGAAAAGTCTGTACATGTACTGTTTTGGTGAGTGTGTTCACCTAAAATTATTTTTTAAAGTTAATGTGGTGATTATAGGTAACAAGTATATTTAAAATGTTTTATAATTTTTTGAAATTTATTATCAAATAGCAATACAGGAGTGAAACACATTTGTGGGATATTTTGTGTGAGTATGATGATAAAAATATTTTTTTTTCCAAAAACAGTATTATGTGACTTGTGTGTTGAAATTTTTGTCGGTGTGTGATGTGGAAGTGATATTTTTATTTGAAAATTATATTTCATGTATTTTTTAACGTGTTTGATCAGATGAAGGAAACACATGTATCATGGTGGGTGGTGGTGTACTATTATGCTAGTGATCCTGTGGGGTTTGGCCCCAATTTCACGAAGCATGTTTGACGACGAAAAAAGTAACTAAACTATAATGATGATTATGATGATGATTTTGGAGAACCACTAGGGAATGGGTATGCTCCCTACTAGTGTCTCGTGTGCACGATAATGGATATAATGACGGTTACATTCACCAAGATACAAGGTACCTAGGACCCCCAACAACTTAGTGCCTAGGGGTTATTTTACCATTGCTTATCCTCATTAGATTCATTATGCTTACCATCGGTATATGGTGTGATCAGATGTAAAATTTAATATCATTGTAATTATATTTAATTGTTTTTATTCCTTAAATTAACCCACTTGAAAATTGTTTTCCTTAATTTTTCATCGCTTTAAAATTCTTATTATCATTTCATGTTTATGAAAATGTACAAGATTTTTATATTTGAATGTTTTTAACATGGAATCTTTTAGCAGTGGAATCCTATTGGGATTTTTCTAACACCCTACATAAACCATTGGGTGTAAGTGGACTTGGATATTTTTCTCTAGTTTTGGGTAATGCTTTTTGTGCCAAGGGTTCATATTTTTATCTGTCCTTCTTGGTGCAGTGTTGTGGAGATGGCTTGAGGGAGGTGCCCATTTCCCTAAAAAGGTTCCTGGGCTGTCCATTTTGGGATTATTTTTTTATTATATTCTTTGAGAATTGTTTCAAGTTATGTAATTTGTAAAACCCCAAGCTTCCACGGTACGCATCACTTTGAATAATACAGTAGCGTGTGTTCTACGCATCTTCGAGTTCTAATGCAGACCACAACCAATCAAACTAGCGTTTATGAATAGTAATACCCACTTTCGGAAATTTTATACATTTTATCATTCAAAATGGACTTCATTTTTGGTTTTGGAATATCTAAATTTGTTTAGGGAGAATTTTTGGTAATTTTTCGATAAATTTCATATTTTTATGAATAGTGAAAATTAGTAAATTTTAATTAAAATCAACCTTTTTAATCAAAATAATTAATATTGATAATTTATGAATTTGAGTGATTTTAAATTATTTTTAGAATATATATTTACCATTTAACATAATTTTGGTAATTGGTCATAATTTCACATTTAAACCGGACATAAAGAGGTGTCAATCTTTTAATAGTTATTATTTCATAAAAACATGATTTTTGTTTTGACAAAAGGAATTAAATTTAAAATAATTTTTGCCACTTCTGTGTTATGAATTTAGAAAAATTGATTCAATATTTAGAATTATGAGGTCCAAATTGTGTAAATAGGTACCTTTTATTTTTAGACATTTTGAATGATTACTTCTGTAAAATATTTATTTACCATGGTTAAAGGTTAAATCCGATAAATAAGGGTAACAAAATAATATTATAATAATAAAAAATTACCCAAAAAAGTGTCCTAACCCTATAGGTTGATACATGTTCGACCATGGGAATCTTTGGGTCGAATTTGAGAACCCATGGATCAACTTGTAAGTGATAATTACACTTTATATGAATTAAGTTGAAGTAAATACAAAAATGTCATAACCATATATCATTTAAAAAAACAATTTTTACATAGGGTTTTATATGTAATATTTTCAACTATAAATATTTATTAGAAATATAAAAAAATTTCTTACATAATGATATTTTATTTATAATTTTTAGACATTGAATAAATAAATTTATTTATGACACAATAATGATACAATATTATCCTTATTAATAAAGGAATCAAATAATTAGTATTATTAATGTTAAAATAAATATAATTTGAAAGTTTTGATGAAATAAACTAATTTTATTGATTAATATGACATGTTGTGATTTCATGAATGATTTTTTTAATTAATAAAGTTGTTATGACTTTAAAAAAATTAATTATTAAAAAGTGTCAAAATTGACATAAAAGAGTTTTTAACATAAATATTATATAATTAATTCATATTCTATTGATTAAAATATAAGGATATGTCAAAGGACTTATATAATGTTAGGTTTATCATTAATGGGACACTTGGGGGGTCTCTTTGAAGTATGTAGTATGTTTATTAACAATATAATATAAAAATAAAAGTGACATGGTAAATGTCAAACTAATTAACTAAGAGTTAAAACTAAAAGATAAGGTTAATATAATAACCCAAACCTCTCTAAAATCTATCATAGGAAATTATTTTGACCCATATCCACCATATAATTTTAATAATTCACTTTGGATCCATTATAAACCAAATATAAATTTCTTATAAATTAATACTTTAAGTTCATTCTAAAGAGCCCCTCCTCCCCCATATAAAAGGTCATCACTTCTAACCAATTCTTCATACCTTAAAAGACTTTTTTTGGAATAAATATGCCCAAATACCCTCTAAAATATCCTCCCCTAATCATAGAGTACTTAATGTTGTCATAATGCCGACCAATGGAGACCTTTTGACCAAAAAAAAGGAACAACCCGAAAAAGATGTAATGTTTTCACCACCCTCTTTAAAGTTCCTTTCTTCTACAACTTCTTCTTTCTTTGTTATTTCCATTCTAAAATAATAACTCCATTATATTATATATAATTGAATGTTATTATAAATATGGTACATCCATATTTATTATTCTATCCATCCTTTGAATGACATGTCACCACACATGAGTACATACAGCCTACCGTCTCCACGTCGTGGTGTAATTGTTATTAAATACATTATTATTTCGATAGGTATAATAATGATGTTTAAATCATGTAAATAATAAATATATCATGATAATTATTCTTTATATATGATATAACATCCAATTATATATTATTTTAACATCAAAAAAATGATATTGTCCCTCGTGCGTACATATGAAATATCGTCTCAAAAATGCAATGAATCTCATTCCCCATCGTATCCATTCAAGACTAAATTTTATTTTAAGAATATAAATAATTTTTAGGGACGTGATATCATACTGGATATTAATAATATACATCCCATACATAACAAATATTTCTCACATAACAAATAATATAAAGAAAAATGATTTCATTAACACCCGAAAAGATGATAATGCTAAGATAAAATTAACAAATCAATGCTAAAAGATCATATATGATATCATATTTATGTATCTGATTATTTTATAATTTAATAACAATTATTTCACCATTATATTGAAGGTTATCCTACCCTAAACCATGTAAAATTACAAGGTAATGGTTTATTTCAGAATCTATTCATTATCCGAGGTTGTTTATACATAATTATCTACTTGGACCTCTTTATCACCGACATCCATGTTTCTTAAAAATTTATTTCAAAACATTATTAATATTTTACAGAATATGGGTTAATGTCATTTATAACCCTGTTTGAATTTTTATAAGATGTTTATAAAGTAATCTTTCCGTCGTTTTCCAAACAAGGTCATTTTTTATCCTTTTCGACAGAATTAAGGTAAGAACGTTTTTTTAACTTATATGGAGGGTGTTGCTATTTTCCATCATTATAAAACCGTCAAAGATTCACTTACAAGTATATAAGAATATTTTCCACATAAATGTTTTATTTTATAATTATGTGACTTTTAAATGATTTCAAAAAAGGAGAAATTTGTCTCAAATAGTTTTGATTTCATATATGTCAATATCCTATGATGGGTTTTAAGCTTATTTGAAGTTGATTCATTATGATTCAAAACATCCATATTTTATTGATGGTTTTGTGATATATATGACTGTGGATGTGTTATTTTTATACCATTCATGGTTTATGGGGGAACTATTGACATTCCATATGCTAGTGTTAATACTAATGTTTATGTTTTGTTTAAACCTGTTCATATTGGGAATACATTGGACTTAACATATGATGGGTGGAACCCGCTATAACTTATCAATGCATCGGTAGGTCTTAGGAGTCAATCTAGTATCTTGGAACAAGTCCTTGACTATATCATATTTGTATTCATGGAAAAAGCCATTGACAATGTGGTTATGTTAGTCTCGCATTATGCATTCCATCCTTATGAAAGTGTTTATTGATATTGCATGTGATTATTCGATAAGTAGAATATCCATATGAATAAGTAAATAACATTATTTCATTTTATTTCTGCCATATTATGATGATGTTAAAGTGTAAAAGGATATTCTATTAGTTATACATTGCATAAATGTTTATTCTTATCTTTAAAAGTTTCCGCTATATTGTTATCCTTACTAGGCATCTGAGCTGACCCTTTCTATGTTTTTTCCTAGGATGTGAAGAAGTATTTTATGAATGACTTGCAGGTATATTATGTGGGGATATGAGTGTGTTCTATGAATACAAGATGTTGTTGTAGTTTTTTTTCACTTTATGATGTAATGTAAGACTTATGGATATATATAGTGTTTCCAAGGCTACTAAACTAATCGGTCTTTCGAGACATGATATTTTGTGATCATGCCAATGTAATGTAATAATGCACTGAATCTAGATAACGGGGTTTAGGGATTTACAGTTGGTATTAAAGTATGTTTAGTACAAACCTTGGAAGCTAGATTTAGATAAACTCTGATTTGAGTACATTGTCCAAAGATGGACATTGCAGATTAGTATTGAAGAACTTTGTAGAATTTTGGTACTATAGATATTTTGTGAGTTTTCCTAGTAATACATCCGTATCTGGATATGAGCAGGTAGAGGCGGCTCTGGAACAGATGTACCTTTGGGTAAAACCTGAAAACACCGCTTTGAACTAGAATCGAACGGGAACTGGTGCACGACAACGGGCCTTTCTGCACTCTTGGTTACGAAACTCCAAGGTTATATAATTAGGATAAATCTCAATTTTAGTACAAACCATTATAAAGAGTTTATGAGTATATATATCCTCAAATAAATCATTTTTATGAATATGGATTATATCCATAAACTGTTCAATTTTTTTAAGTGTTTTTCATGATTGGATTTATGTGTTTCTATTTATAAACTAATCTAGTGTATTCCTTTGTTTAGAAATGGATACTATTGGAAGAAATGGAAACTGTATCAATGCATGCACTCCATATATAGATTTCCCTCCTTCTCAAGATAATTATAGTTTAGCTGGTGATGCAACAGGTGCTGATCAGCTAATCACCATAATAGGACAACTCAGTCAGGTTATGAATAATAACCTTACTTGTATGGAGAACCCTGATCCATGACATGGAGGATCAATGTTAGATAACTTCATAAAGCCACAACCACCAACATTCAATGGGAGTAAAAATACACGAGTAGCTAAGAAATGGATAAATTATTTAGAGAAAATATTCCATGCCCTAGGTAGTAGTGAAAGGGAAAAAGTTATCATGGCAGTTTACCACCTCATTGGAGAAGCTAATCAATGGTGGTCATTGATTAAAAACCCTAAGGAAGATGATGAAGAATAAAATATGGAATGGAGGGAGTTCAAATAGATTATTTTAGAAAAATAATTTCTTCGTGACCATAGAGTAAATATGGAAAGGCAATTTCTGAGTCTTAGGCAAATGGAGGAAGAGAATGTCGCAATGTATTAGCCTAACATTACAAGGTTAGCGACATATGGTACAGATTTTATATGTAACCCAATATGTAATATTGATCATTTCTTTAATGGTTTAAAACCGTTTCTCCGTCAAGAATTAGTCTCACAAACATTCTCTTTGTACGGATATATTGGCTCAAGGACTATCAAGATAGAAAAAGTATTCTCTAAGTCTTACAACTTTAATGAAAACCAAGAGAAGAAGAGATCAGCTGACCACTCTATAAATGGAAATAAAGGGACGAAGGGAAAAGTTGATTATCCATCCTGTAGTAAATGTGGGAAGAAACACCTTGGTACATGCATGAAGTGAATGAGAGTCTATTACAAGTGTAGTGAAAAAAGCCACCAAGTTCATGAATATAAGGGAAGAAAGTAGTTGACAACATGAAATTCTATAATTGTAGAGAAATGTGGAATTATGAAAATGAATTTACTAAGTGTCATGGGAACATACCTCAGAAAATGCCAAGGGATCAAGGCCAATCTTATGTTATCACTACTGCTGAGTTTGAAGCTCCAAAAGATGTGGTCACAGGTAATTTAATGGAATCCTCAAGTTTATCCAATGCTTTATTTGAATTGGGATCATCAAATTGTTTCATATCTTCCCAGTTTGCTATGAAAATTAGATAATTTCAATTGGATTTAACAAGTGATTTGATAGTGAAAACTTCTAAGGGAAGTATCATTGCAACAATATTTTGTGAATCAGTCCCCATTAGAGCACATAAATAATCTTTATCTACGGATCTCATTGGCATACCTATGATTGAGTTTTATATAATCCTCAGTATGGATTGGCTTTCAGACCATGTTGCAAACATTAATTGTAATAAGAAGGATGTTACTATTTTTGATGATGATGATAAGGAACACCTTATCTTTAGAGAAGAATCTTCACCACCTAATTCTTACCTAGAATGACTACATTCAATTATTGGCGATGAAGAGAATGAAATGAATGTGGTTGAGGAATGGAAGGTTAAAATAGAGGTTTTACCTATTGTGAGAGAATATGTTGATGTGTTTCTTGAAGATTTACTTGGACATCCTCTTGAATGAGAAATTGAGTTTTCAGTTGATTTAATTCCTGGTTCAAGGTCTATATCGAAGACCCCTTATAGAATGGCCACTGTGGAATTAATTGAACTAAAGAAACATCTAGAGGAATTGAATAATAAGGGATTTATTCACCCTAGTGTTTCTCCATGGTGTGCCCATTTCCTTTTTGTTAAAATTAAATATTGAATCAATATGATTTAATCAAATCAGTTACAAAAGATATGTTAAAGTGGTACTTTTCTAGGTCGTTCTGACAAACTCAAAGAATAATTATTTTTGGTTAAAGTATGACTGTTTAAAATTTCACATGTGCGAGAGCTCTAATTATTTAATGTGTGGAAATGCTTTTCTTAGTCTTCATAATTTTTTATAATTTTTTAAATAGAATGGAACGTTTTTTAGGTTATATCATTATGATATTTTATATTTTTAATCATTATGACTAATTTTGGAATTACAATAAAGGAATTGTAGGGATAAGAAGACAAGAATACAACAATTTTGATATAGTTCTTGCACGAATATAATGACATAAATCAATCAATTAGATTTAGGGTCGCAGAGGCTAGGTAGACAAAGAATATTCGATATTCATATCAAGGGAAAATGGGGATAGGGTGATAAATTTGATATTTTATCAAAGACAGTCCTTGATAAAGAAAGATAGACTTACTTATAATTATAAAACAAGGGATTCATTAATCCAAGATTTTTGGATACCCTTGTCTTTGGGTTAAAATAGAATTAATCAATTGTATTACTTTTTTATTCAAAATTTTCTAATCAAACTAAATTTAAATATAAAGTTATTCTTTGTTTTTATTTTTCTCTTATTTTATATGGTATTCTCATTAGCATATGATTTTTACTACTCTAATTATTCAGACCTACCATGAATCTAATACAAAGGGATTAATTCTCTGTATTCTAATATAATCTAAAAAACTATGATTATGATTTTTATTATTTATTAAAATAATTATTATAAAGATATTTTGATAACAAAATATTAATGATGATTCCATTAATCACGTAAATGGTTTTTCATATCATTTTAGTTAATTTTTTAAAACTAAGAACCTTTATTTTTAGTAAGGTGTATTTTTTAACTACAATTTATCCCCCATCATGTATTAAATGAATCTAAAAGACATCATACAATCTAAAAATTGGTATTAGAGAAAGAAAATACATTTGGAAATTATCCTCTATGGTTTTTTTAAGAAATCAGTGTCATGATAAATTTCTATTTATTTATGTTTGATACATTCTAAAAAGTATTTAATTTATTTAATTTTTCACTTTTTCCAAATTTTTTAAAAAAAAACATTTGTTATACTAAACTATATTTCTTGAAAATGATTTTTGATTTTTTTTACAGATGGTAGGCTTGAGCGTTGGTTCAATTGATAACCTCAATCCTAACAGACCACCAATTTTTAAAGGTGAGATTTGAAAATATTAGAGAGATAGAATGAATAACTTCATTGTCAATACTAGAGGTGCCAATTTTTTTATTCTTATGGTAGATTATAGAATTCCAGATAAGGAAGTTATAACCATTATAATTCAAGAAACTAATGAATGTCACAAGAAATATTTAGTTAGAAATAATATACTGTGATCTATGAATATAATTATATATAGTCATTATTATTCTTATGAAATATGAAATTGAATTTTTTAAAAAAACAAGATATTACTCGTGTTGGTACTTCTAAGGTTATTGAATCTAGGAGATATATGTTGATATCTAACTATTCAGTGTTTGAATTTCTAGCTGGATAATATGTGGTGAAGATGAATCAATGATTTATGAAAATTCTCAATATTATGTCATCAATGGGATAAAAAGTATTATAAGATGAAATCCTTGTATATAAGATAATATATATCATTCTCAATTAATGATAATCTAAAATAATGGTAGATGATGAATCAAGGAATTTCAAAAATCACATTGAGGATGATTTATTTGTAACCCTTTTAAAATAAGAGAGTATTTAAAAAAGAGATTCTACGAAACCCAATAATATTAGTTATGGAGATGGTTTTACTACTATATCAAGTCCTACAAAAAATTATACTTTGGAGAAGGTTTATAAGTCTTCAATAAATATGAAACTTGTTATTCAATATGACTTGTGTTCATCTTAACATTCTGAAAATAAACATGATAATTTTTCTAGAAGGATGAATAAAATTTTGGGAATAAGGATTTACAATATTATTGTATGAAGTATAATAAGGAAATATTTGATAATAAATATGATTTCACTTTATATTTATGTAAGAGGGTTGAAAATATTAGACTGGATTTTCTAAAGATAAAGATGAAATCTAGAAAACAAAAAAAATTACGATAGAAATTATAAAAATTATTATAAGTTGAAAGGAATGAAATTACATAAAGATAATGATTCTTAATGTGAATGTCTATGAGATTCCTTAGATAGTATTTCATATGCTGAAAGTTATATCATTGAATTTTCAGATGGAATGGAAGCTGTAGTGAAAGTTGAGAAATTATTTTCACATAAAGAAAGAGGAAAATTTAAATTAAGTGGATGTCAGAACCAGTCATTCCCAAATTCATAAAATATAAAAATAATCAGATTCAGTGAATATGATAACCGTTCAGGTAGTAGATTATATCATTTATTCTTTATACATACTCGATGGAATTCGTTCATAATTTCTAATACATGAATAAAAGGTGGAATTGATTCATGAAAATCAATTTAACTAATTGTAATCAATAAATGTTTTAACACAAATGATGATTATGTTAGAGGATGATCTCAATGATTTACAAGAATCATCCCAAACTCACCAAAGGGCATTCAAAAAGTTTTTTAAATGGTCGCATATTTTTTTCCAATGTTAGGGCACGTGTTTATTATTTTGAATATATGAAGAATATATTGAATGAATCCATAGAAGATTTCAGCCAATTGTATATTGTGATGGTAGATAGGGTGAATTTTGTGGAACAACTCAAAGATAAAACTAACAACCGTACTGAAGAAGTGAAAGATTCTATTGAATAGTTAAAATATCTTTAGATGTAGCTATCAAGAATCAATTATTATAAAGTGAAAATCATTATTTTCAAAAATCAGAATAAATAATTCTCTAAAATACATAGGATTCAAAAAGAGAATATTTATTACTAAGATGAAATGATAAAATATCTCCATATGAATAGAAAATACAATAAAAAGATGAATTAAATTGTGAAATCATTGTTGAATAAAGATTAAAAAAATTTCCATTTTAAACACTTTTTTAATATGTATTTTTAAAACATGTTTATAAAAAATTAATTCTTTATCCCATTAAAAATTTTTCTAAAGTTTTTCAATTCCAAAGGGATGAATATTATTTCAATTTTTTGTGGATTATTATTTAGTTCATAATATTTTTTCATATATTAGTTTTTCTATCCCATTTAAAAAGTGTTAATTTTGGATACAAATACTTTTATTTTTTGATAATATATTCACAAGAAAGGATATATCGATAGATCATTCAAAGAAAAAAGATATTAAATGTTATCCTAGATAAAAAATGGTGACTATGATCTATAGTTTTCTTTGGTTGAGCTAGATATCATTGAATGTTTCATGACTATGTAATCCTATGAATATGTTCACATGAAATGAAGTGAAGTTCATCATTACAAATGAATTTTAGGAAAATTAAATTGAATTTAAGAGAAGATTAGTCACTGCACCTGTTATACATTACCATATATGAGAGGAGGGTTTGTAATCTATTATGATTCATATATGGAGGGATTGAGATGAAATATTATATAAAATGACATTTTGAAATATTATTCATAATTAAAATTTATTATTAATGAAAAAATTAACAAAATCATGATTTGGAGTTACCTATTGTAATTTATTCATTAAATATATGTAGACAAAGTATTTATAGAAAAAAGTGATATATATATAACCCTGATGAGGATTAAAAAAGATCCAATGTTTATTGTAATTGAAAAGGATGAATCTAGAAATCCAAAAGGAAGGTGAAAAAATATTATATTCATCAATTTAATTTCCAACCATCTATCCAAGTGATTATTAAATATGTTTATAAGAAATATTTATAGTCACAAAAGAAGGTTATAAATTTACTTTATTTTATACTTGATCGCAATGGAATGATACAGTTCATGAAATATGTATATCTTCTTTACATATCATATTTAATGATGTATTTTTCACAGGAATCTAATATTTCTTCATTCTCAATTCATCCTATAAGTACAAAGATATATAGACATATGAAATATAACTTTTGGTGGGACGGAATAAAAAGTGATACCATTGAGTCTGTATATATGTGCTTGGTGTGACAGAATGTGAAGTGTGAATGACAACTGTGTAAGGGGATGTTACATCTATATCCCATAGTAGAAAATATATGAGAAAACATTACAATTTGTTTTCCCTAGACCCCCAAAAATTACTAAAGGACAAAATTATATATGGGTTGTTATTGATCTCCATTAATATTCAAACCACATAATCTCTATCAGAGAAGACAAATCACTTTAATAGATTTCCAAAATATACATTGTTTATGTTCTAATATAGAAAGGAGTTACATGTTCCATTGTGTATATTTGGGATACAAGGTTTACCTCAACGTTTCGGTGAATTATTCTGTGAGATCTTGACATAGATTTGTGTTTTAGCACTGCATATCATCCTCAAATAAGTTATTTTTATAATTGAACAATTCAATCCATAGCGGATATGTTGGGATATTTTTATTTTTACTTCAAATTTGGTTGGGATCAACACCTTCCTCTTGTTGTGTTTTCTTAAAATATTAGAATTCACTCAAGAATTTAGAAGGTACCTTATTAATCCAATTATAGAAAAAATGTAGAGCATGAAATTATGGAATGATGTTAATGAAAGAAAGCTATTGTGACATGATATAGTTGATGAAATGGATGATAATGTTTGAACTACTTACAAACATAATAAGGATGTTTAAAATCGAATGAAATGTTATGAAAATAAATTACAGCATGATCTTGAATTTAATTTTATTGACATGGTGTTTCTAATAATTTTCCCACAAAAGAAAATTATGAGATTTGGGAATAAAGGGAAGAAAATACGTATGTATATCGGTCTGGTTGTAATTCATGATCTTATCAGGATGGTAGAATATTGGTTATTACTTCAAAAAAAAGCTTCCCATGTCCACAATGTGTTCCATGTATCACTCATAAGTAAGTACATATATGAAATTTTATATGTACTAATCTTAGAGGTCGTACCACTAGATCAAGATCATTCTTATGTGGAAAAACTGGTGCAGATTATGTATCATATAGAGAAATATATATGAAACAATTCCACTAACCTGGTCAATGTTTTTTGGTGAAACTAAAAATTTGAGATATATATTAGGGAATATAAGGATATGATGAGTCCGAACTATGCTTCTCTGTATGTATCATAATGACAAATTTAGAGGGGATAAATTAAATTTAAGGGGGGGTAAAATGTATCTCCTCGAGTTTTAATGAATTATTTTTTTTATAATTAAATCTCATTGATATTGTAAATTATACACAACACTATTTTATTCTTTTGATCCATGTGACACTTGGTTAGTTTTCATGACACGTGACATAGTGTTTAAAAAACCAATGATATATTGTTAATATAGATATTCTAATGAGAACGTCATAACCAATCTATTAAACATAATGAGATAAATATTAAAAAAACGTGTAAAATATTATATATAGTGGTTTTATATAAATAAAACATATTGATAAAAAATTATTTAATTTTTTGTAAAGTCAACATATGTTTCGAAAATACTATTTTTTCAAAAAGATTTTTTTTAGAATTATTATGAGCACTATTAGAATTAATTTTTGACACCTTTTTTAAAATTAATATTGATAAAATAAACATACTTTTTTATATTATAAAGTAAAAAAATTATTTTAAGGTGAGTTTTTGGGGTTTTTTCTAAAATGATTCATTTTTATGAATAGTGAAAAATAATAAATTTTAATCGATTGATGAAATTTTTTAATTAATTTATATAGTTAAAATATATTTTAAATTGTTTTTTAATAAACATTTGTTCAATTATACAACCATTATTCCAATTTATTTTATTAGAATAACTATCATATTAAATTTTTATATATAATCTTTGTAAACTCTCAAATAATTTTCACATTAAAACCACGCTTTCTCGTAGCATCAACGTGATTAATTTTAAATTAAATGTTTACACTTAATTGAATATAATTTATAAAAATGGATTATATATTTTTAATATTAATGATCTATTTTTTATAATAATTTCATCTTAATTTTTGACCAAAATAAATTGCGGAAACCTTAAATATTAATTACATAAGATAGGGTAAAAATGGGTTTATTAGGTTGTGTTAAAAAGCTAAAAATTGATTAAACTGAACTGTACATATTTATATTATATATTTGTGGAAATAATTCAACTTTTCCTCCTATAAGGTTTTATAATGGACTATTTTGAATCATTTTTACATTTGAAAAAACTAGGATCACTTAAGACTTTTCAAATTTTACAAGTGTACCATCTCCCGCACATATAAAAGGCCACCCACATTCCTATATTCATCACACCTTAAATCTATTTATCATCAACCAATAACTACATAAATGACTTACCAATTTATCTCCTTTTATCTAAAAATTTATATTTTCTATATAAATCCGACAAAGGAATACTTTTCGTGAAAACCAAAGGAGGATACCTGGAGAAGAGGTAACATTTATCAATGAGCATTATTTTATTTCATCCTCCACCTCTAAAAATTATTATTATATAATTATGATAAAATAACATAATTATTTACCCTATAGTAATATGTTGGAATGTTATGTTCAATACCCACAACCATCTCCAATTACATCTAATATGTAATGAAATCATCATTCGTGTGTACAATAGACTACCACCTTATGATCTGATGTCATTCATTTTTTCTATTAACACATATTAAAATTGATTATGATGATGGATTAAATGCTTTTATAAGATATAAATGATAATATTATACTTATCAAATTATTATATCACACATACCTTCATATATTCCATTATATGGGAATACGACAATGTCTCTCGTGTGTACTGTGGTCTATAGTATCTAGAGGTTTTAAGGTTTGTTCACAAAATACATATTTCATATCCATTAGTTATTTTAAAGGTATTTTTTTATTTAATTTCCATTATTTCATTTTATTGGGTGTTTCCCAGGCATTTTGCTGATAATTGTGCGTTTTTAAAATTTGGGACAAACGATGAGCCTATTTTCAGATTTAAAATCAAATAGTGTATCTTTTATGAATCCTTAATTTTTAAATATTTTACACACATTACACTTCCCAATTGGAATCCCCTTGTATATAAATAACAACATATCAATTTTGAAATCATATGAATCCATAATAATGATGGATTTGAGATTTTATGAATGTTTTGGGCCATCCCAAAAGCCCATTTTCTACTTTAAATTTTTTAATTCATTAATATATCATTCAATTTTTATTATTTTGGATGAATAATACTCTCATCTGAGAAAAATTACTATATTCATGCTATCATGCAATCTTCCCCTTCTTTGGAGCTCATATTCATCATGAATTAGGGTGAAACATCTCCAGATTTCTCAAATCGTCCATATTTGAAGAGGTAAATTGTTTATTTCATAACTCCTTCAGTTTTTTATATTTAACCTCAATTTATTTTCTCAAATGCCCTAGTAATCCTTATTCGGAAATCACATTAGTTTTTGGATGTTTGTAATTTCATATACTACTATATTTAGGGCGTTTTATTTAAGATCTCTCAATCAAGTGAGTTTCCTCTCATGTTCCTCCAATTTTAATAGGGTTTCTTCCACTATTCCTAAGGCTAAAAAATTTCTACAAGCTATGGTTCATTCCAAGGGTTTTATTTTCTGTCATTTTTCTGAATTCTTGTTAATTAGGTCTTGATTTCAATTCCTTGTGGTGCGGTGGTGGTGTGATTGATGTTTCACAAAACGGTTTGGAGTTTTTGGACCAAATAGTACATGGTTCTATGTGTAAGAATCCTAATATTAGTAAGAATTAATTTATTATATTTTTTGCAAGTTTTTATTTCGTTATATTTGGTTCCATAACAATTTTTGGTAGTATTTATTAACTTTTTAGTTTAAAAGTTGCATATTATTTTGAAAATATCGGTTTTTCATGCGTATCATTTGTGGTATTATTCGAAGTAATTTTAAAACACTTGAGAGTGGTTTAATAAATTATTCTAGGGATTAAAATTATGTTTTGGAATGGTATTTACGCGATTTTGGCCTAGAAATAGGGTTTTGAAATGGGTTTTGTGTGCAAAACATGGTTATACCACTTGTTATAGTTTTAAAAAAAATTTAAATGATTTATTTAGTTAAACAATGTGGGAAAAGTGAGCACATGTACTGTTTTGGTGAGTTTGTTCACCTAAAATTATTTTTTAATGTTAATGTGGTGATTTAAGGTAACAAATATATTTATAATGTTTTATAATTTTTTGAAATTTATTATCAAATTTCTATACATGAGTGAAACAAATTTGTGGGATATTTTGTGTGAGTATGATGATAAAAATATTTTTTTTTCAAATAGAGTATTATGTGACTTGTGTGTTAAAATTTTGGTCGGTGTGTGATGTGGAAGTTGTATTTTTATTTGAAAATTATATTTCATGTATTTTTTAATGTGTTTGAGAAGATGAAGGAAACACATGTATCATGGTGGGTGGACCTGTACTATTATGCTAGTGATCCTGTGGGGTTTGGCCCCAATTTCACGAAACAAGTTTGATGATGAAAAAGGTAACTAAACTATAATGATGATTATGATGATGATTTTTGGGAACCACTGGGGAATGGGTATGATCCCTACTAGTGTCTCATGTGCACGATAATGGATATTATGACGTTTACATTCACCAAGATACAAGGTACCTAGGACCCACAACAACTTAGTGCCTAGGGGTTATTTTCCCATTGCTTATCCTCATTAGATTCATTATGATTACCATCGGTATATGGTGTGTTCAGATGTAAAATTAAATATCATTTTAATTATATTTAATAGTTTTTATTACTTAAAGTAACCCACTTGAAAATTTTCTTCCTTAATTTTTCATCTCTTTAAAATTCTTATTAGCATTTCATGTTTATGAAAACATACAAGATTTTTATATTTGAATGTTTTTAACATTGAATCTATTAGCAGTGGAATCCTATTGGGATTTTTCTCACACACTACATACTCCATTGGGTGTAAGTAGACTTGGATATTTTTTTGTAGGTTTTGGTAATGATTTTTGTGCCAAGGGTTCATATTTCTATCGGTCCTTCTTGGTGCAGTGTCGTGGAGATGGCTTGAGGGAGGTGCCCATTTCCCTAAAAAGGTTCTTGGGATGTCCATTTTGGGATTATTTTTTTGTTATATTCTTTTAGAATTGTTTTAAATTATGTAATTTGTAAAACCCCAAGCTTCCACGGTACGCATCTCTTTGAATAATACAGTAGCGTGTGTTCTACGCATCTTCGAGTTCTAACGCAGACCACAACCAATCAAACTAGCGTTTATGAATAGTAATACCCACTTTTGGAAATTTTATACATTTTATCATTCAAAATGGACTTCATTTTTTGTTTTGAAATATCTAAATTTGGTTAGGGTGAATTTTCGGTACTTTTCTGATAAATTTCATATTTTTATGAATAGTGAAAATTAGTAAATTTTAATTAAAAAAAACCTTTTTAATCAAAATAATTAATATTGATAATTTATGAATTTGAGTGATTTTAAATTATTTTTAGAATATATATTTACCATTTAACATAATTTTGGTAAGTGTACATAATTTCAAATTTAAACCGAACATAAAGAGGTGTCAATCCTTTAATAGTTATTATATCATAAAAACATTATTTTTGTTTTGACAACAGGAATTAAATTTAAATTAATTTTTTCCACTTCTGTGTTATGAATTTAGAAAAATGGATTCCATATTTAGAATCAGGAGGTCCAAATTTTGTAAATAGGTACCTTTTATTTTTAGACATTTTGACTAATTACTTCTGTAAAATATTTATTTACCGTGGTTAAAGGTTAAATTTGGTAAATAAGGGTAACAAAATAATATTATAAAAATAATAAATTACCCTAAAAAGTGTAGGTTGATACATGTTTGACCATGGGAATCATTGGGTCGAATTTGAGAACCCATGGATCAACTTGTAAGTGATAATTACACTTTATATGAATTAAGTTAAAGTAAATAGAAAATTTTCATTACCATATATCATTTAAAAAAACATTTTTTACATAGGGTTTTATATGTTATATTTTCAACTATAAATATTTATTAGAAATCTAAAAAAATTTCTTACATAATGAAATTTAATTTATAATTTTTAGACATTGAATAAATATGTTTATTTATGACACAATAATGATATAGTATTTTCCTTATTAATGACGGAATCAAATAATTAGTATTATTAATGTTAAAATATATATAATTTGAAAGTTTTGATGCAATAAACGAATTTTATTGATTAATATGACATGTTGGGATTGCTTGAATGAATTTTTTTTGAATTAATAATGCTTTTATGACTTTTAAAAAAATTAATTATTAAAAAGTGTCAAAATTGACATAAAAGAGTTTTTAACATAAATATTATATAATTAATTCATATTCTATTGATTAAAATCTAAGGATATGTCAAAGTACTTATATAATGATAGGTTTATCATTAATGGGCCACTTGGGGGTCTCTTTGAAGTATGTACTATGTTTATTAACCATATAATATTAAAATACAAAGTGACATGGTAAATGTCAAACTAATTACCTAAGAGTTAAAACTAAAAGATAAGGTTAATATACTAACCCAAACCTATCTAAAATCTATCATAAGAAATTATTTCGACCCATATCAACCATATAATTTTAATAATTCCCTTTGTATCCATTATAAACCAAATATAAATTTCTTATAAATTAATACTTTAGGTTCATTCTAAAGAGCCCCTCCTCCCCCTTATAAAAGGACACCACTTCTAACCAATTCTTCATACCTTAAAAGACTTCTTTTGGAAAAAATATTCCCAAATACCCTCTAAAATATCCTCCCCTAATCATAGAGGACTTAATTTTGTCATAATGCCGACCAATGGAGCCCTTTTGACCAAATCAAAAGGAAGAACCCGAAAAAGATGTAATGTTTTCACCACCCTCTTTAAAGTTCCTTTCTTCTACAACATCTTCATTCTTTGTTATTTCCTTTCTAAAATAATAACACCATTATCTTATATATAATTTAATGTTATTATAAATATGGTATATACATATTTAGTATTCTATCCATCCTTTGAATGACATTTCACCATACATGAGTACGTACGGCCTACCGTCTCCACGTCGTGCTGTAATTGTTATTAAATACATTATTATTTCGATGGTTATAATAATGATGTGTAAATCATGTAAATAATAAATATATCATGATAATTATTCTGTATATATGATATAACATCCAATTATATATTATTTTAATATCAAAATAATGATATTGTCCCTCGTGCGTACGTACGAATTACCGTCTCCAAAATGCAATGAAATTCATTCCCCATCATATCCATTCAAGAATAAATTTTATTTGAAGAATATAAATAATTTTTAGGGACGTGATATCATACTGGATATTAATAATATACATCCCATACATTACAAATATTTCTCACATAACAAATAATATAAATAAACATGATTTCATTAACACCCGAAACGATGATAATGCTAAGATAAATTTAACAAATCAATGCTAAAAGATCATATATGATATCATATTTATGTATATGATTATTTTATCATTTAATAAAAATTATTTCACCATTATATTGGAGGTTATCCTACCCTCAACCATGTAAAAGTACAAGGTAATGGTTTATTTCAGAATATATTCATTATTCGAGGTTGTTTATACATAATTATCTAATAGGACCTCTTTATCACCCACATCCATGTTTCTTAAAAATTTATTTCAAAACATTATTAATATTTTACAGAATATGGGTTAATGTCATTTATAACCCTTTTTGAATTTTTATAAGATGTTTATAAAAGAATCATTCTGTCGTTTTCCAAACAAGGTCATTTTTTATTGTTTTCGACAGAATTAAGGTAAGAAAGTTATTATAACTTATACGGCGGGTGTGGCTATTTTCCATCATTATAAAATCGTCGAAGATTCACATACAAGAATATAAGAATATTTTCCACATAAATTTTTTATTTTATAATTATGTGACTTTTTAATGATTTCAAAAAAGGATCTATTTGTCTCAAATAGTTTTGATTTCATATATGTCAATATCCTATGATGGATTTTAAGCTTATTTGAAGTTGAATCATTATGATACAAAACATCCATATTTTATTGATGGTTTTGTGATATATATGATTGTGGATGTGTTATTTTTATACCATTCCTGGTTTATGGGGGAACTATTGACATTCCATATGCTAGTGTTAATACTAATGTTTATGTTTTGTTTAAACCTGTTCATATTGGGAATGTATTGGACTAAACATATGATGAGTGGAGCCCGCTATAGCTCCTCAATGCATCGGTAGGTCATAAGAGTCAAACTAGTGTCATGGAACAAGGCCATGACTATATCATATTTGTATTCATGGAAAAAGACATTGACAATGTGGTTATGTTAGTATAGATTATGCATTCCATCCTTATGAAAGTGTTTATTGATATTGCATGTGATTATTCGATTAGTAGAATATCTATATGAATATGTAAATGACATTATTTCATTTTATTTCTGCCATATTATGATGATGTTCAAGTGTAATAGGATATTCTTTTAGTTATACATTGCATAAATGTTTATGCTTATTTATGAAAGTTTCCGCTATATTGTTATCCTTACTGGGCATATGAGCTCACCCCTTTCTATGTTTTTTTCATAGGATGTGAATAAGTATTTTATGAATGACTTGCAGGTATAGTATGTGGGTATATGAGTGTGGTCTATGAATACAAGATGTTGTTGTAGTTTTTTTTCACTTTATGATGTAATGTAAGACTTATGAATTTATATAGTGTTTCCAAGGCTACTAAACTAATCGGTCTTTCGAGACATGATATTTTGTGATCGTTCCAATGTAATGTAATAATGCACTGAATCTGGGTAACTGGGATTAGGGATTTACAGTTGGTATCAATGTATGTTTAGTACAAACCTTGGAAGCTAGATTTAGATAAACTCTGATTTGAGCACACTGTCCTCAGATGGAAATTGCAGATTAGTATTGAAGAACATTGTAGAAATTTGGTACTGTAGTGATTTTGTGAGTTTTCCTAGTAATACAACCCTGTCTGGATATGAGCAGGTAGAGGCGGCTCTGGCACAGATGTACCTATGGGTAAAACCTGAAAACACCGCTTTGAGCTAGACTCGAACGGGAACTGGTGCACGACAACGGGGCTTTCTGCACTCTTGGTTACGAAACTCCATGGGTATATAATTAGGATAAATATCAATTTCATTACGAACCATTATAAAGATTTTATGAGTATATACATCCTCAAAGAAATAATTTTTATGATTATGGATTATATCCATAAACTGTTCATTTTTTGTTATGTTTTTTTCATTATTGGATTTATGTGTTTCTATTTATAAACTAATCTAGTGTATGCCTTTGTTTAGAAATGGAGACTATTGGAAGAAATGGAAAATGTATCAATTCATGGACTCCATATATAGATTTCCCTCCTTCTCAAGATAATTATAGTGGAGCTGGTGATGAAACTGGTGCTGATTAGCTAATCACCATACTAGGACAACTCAGTCAGGTTATGAATAATAACCTTACTTTTATGGAGAACCCTGATCCACAACATGGAGGATCAATGTTAGATCACTTCATAAAGCCACAACCACCAACATAAAATGGGAGTAAAAATCCCTGAGTAGCTAAGAAATGGATAAATTATTTAGAGAAAATATTCCATGCCCTAGGGAGTAGTGAAAGGGAAAAAGTTATCCTAGCAGTTTACCACCTCATTGGAGAAGATAATAAATGGTGATCATTGATTAAAAACCCGAAGGAAGATGATGAAGTATAAAATATGGAATGGAGGGAGTTCAAAGAGATGCTTTTAGAAAAATAATTTCTTCGTGACCATAGAGCAGATATGGAAAGGCAATTTCTGAGTCTTAGAAAAATAGAGGAAGAGAATGTTGCAATGTATGAGGCTAACATTACAAGGTTAGCGAGGTATGGTACAGATTTTATATATAACCCAATAAGTAATATTGATCATTTATTTTATGGGTTAAAACCATTTCTCTATTGAGCATTAGTCTCACAAACATTCTCTTTGTACGGATATATTGGCTCATGGTCTATCAAGATAGAAAAAGTATTCTCTAAGTCATACAACTTTAATGAAAACCAAGAGAAGAAGAGATCTGCTGAACACTATAGTAAAGGAAATAATGGGACGAAGGGAAAAGATGATTATCCATCATGTAGTAAATGTGGGAAGAAACACCTTGGTACATGCATAAAGTGAATGAGAGTCTATTACAAGTGTAGTGAAAAAAGCCACCTAGTTCATGACTATAAGGGAAGAAAGTAGTTGTCAACATGAAATGCTATAATTGTAGAGAAATGTGGAATTTTGAAAATTAATTTACTAAGTGTCAGGGGAACTTACCTCTGAAAAGGACAAGGGATCAAGGCCAATATTATGTTATCACTACTACTGAGTTTGATGCTCCAAAAGACGTGGTCACAGGTAATTTAATGGAATCCTCATGTTTATCCAATGCCTTATTTGATTTTGGATCATCACATTGTTTCATATCTTCCCAGTTTTCTATGAAAATTAGATAATTTCAATTGGATTTAACAGGGGATTTGATAGTCAAAACTTCTAAGGGAAGTATCATTGCAACAATATTTTGTGAATCAGTCCCCATTAGAGCACATAAATAATCTTTATCTAAGGATCTCATCGTCATACCTTTGATTGAGTTTTATATAATCCTCAGTATGGATTGGCTTTCAGACCATGTTGCAAACATTCATTGTAATAAGAAGGATGTTACTATTTTTGATGATGATGATAAGGAACACCTTATCTTTAGAGAAGAATCTTCACCACCTAATTCTTACCTAGCACAACTACATTCAATTATTGGGGAGGAAGAGAATGAAATGAAGGTGGTTGAGGTATGAAAGGTTAAAGTTGAGGATTTACCTATTGTGAGAGAATATGTTGATGTGTTTCTTGAAGATTTACCTGGACATCCTATTGAATGAGAAATTGAGTTTTCAATTGATTTAATTCCTGGTTCAAGGTCTATATCGAAGACCCCTTATAGAATGACCACTGTGGAATTAGTTTAACTAAAGAGACATCTAGAGGAATTGAGTAATAAGGGATTTATTCACCCTAGTGTTTCTCCAGGGGGAGACCATATCCATTTTGTTAAAATTAACGATTGAATCAATATGATTTAATAAAATCAGTTACAAAATATATGTTAAAGTGGTAATTTTTTCGGTCTTTATGACAAACTCAAATTATAATTATTTTTGGGTAACGTATGACTGTTGAAAATTTCACATGTGCGAGAGACATAATTATTTAACGTGTGGAAATACTTTTCATAGTCTTCATAATTTTTTATAAATTTTTAAATAGAATGGAACGTTTTTTAGGTTATATCATTATGATATTTTATATTTTTAATCATTATGACTAATTGTGGAATTACAATAAAGGGGTTGTAGGGATAGGATGACAAGAATACAACAATCTTGATATAGTTCTTGCACGGATATAATGAAATAAGTCAATCAATTAGATTTAGGGTCCCAGAGGCTAGGTAGACAAAGAATATTTGATATTCATATCAAGGGAAAATGGGGATAGGGTGATAAATTTGATATTTTATCAAAGACAATCCTTGATAAAGAAAGATAGACTTACTTATAAGTATAAAACAAGGGATTCATTAATCCAAGATTTTTGGATACCCTTGTCTTTTGGTTAAAATAGAATTAATAAATTGTATTACTTTTTTATTCAAAATTTTCTAATCAAACTAAATTTAAATATAAAGTTATTCTTTGTATTTATTTTTCTATTATTTTATATGGTATTCTCATTAGCATATGATTTTTACTACTCTAATTTTTCAGACCTTCCATGAATCTAATACATAGGGATTAAAATTATGTATTCTGATATAATCTAAAAAACTATGATTATGATTTTTATTATCTATTAAAATAATTATTATAAAGATATTTTGATAACCAAATATTAATGATGATTCCATTAAACACGTAAATGGTTTTTCATATCCTTTTTGTTAATTTTTTAAAAATAAGAACTTTATTTTTAGTAAGGTGTATTTTTTAACTACAATTTATCCCCCATCATGTATTAAATGAATCTAAAAGACATCATACAATATAAAAATTGGTATTAGAGAAAGAAAATACATTTGGAAACTATCCTCTCTGGTTTCTTTAATAAATCGGTGTCATGATAAATTTCTATTTATTTATGTTTGATACATTCTAAAAAGTATTAAATTTATTTAATTTTTCACTTTTTCCAAATTTTTGAAGAAAAACATTTGGTATACTAAACTATATTTCTGGAAAATGATTTTTGGTTTTTTAAAGATGGTAGGATTGAGCATTGGTTCAATTGATAACCTCAATCCTAATATACCACCAATTTTTAATGGTGAGATTTGAAAATATTAGAGAGATAGAATGAATAACTTCATTTTCAATATTAGAGGTGCCAATTTTTTTATTCTTATGGTAGATTATAGAATTCCAGATAAGGAAGTTATATCCAATATAATTCAAGAAACTAATGACTGTCACAAGAAATATTGAGTTAGAAATAATATAATGTGATCTATGAATATAATTATATATAGTCATAATTATTCTTATGAAATATGAAATTGAATTTTTAAAAAAACCAGATATTACTCGTGTTGGCACATCTAAGGTTATTGAATCTAGGAGATATATGTTGAGATCTAACTATTCAGTGTTTGAATTTCTAGCTGGATAATATGTGGTGAAGTTGAATAAATGATTTATGAAAATTCTCAATATTATGTCATCAATGGGATAAAAAGGATTAGAAGATGAAATCCTTGTATATAAGATAATATATATCATTCCCAATTAATGATAATCTAAAATACTGGTAGATGATGAATCAAGGAATTTCAAAAATCACATTGTGTATGTTTTATTTAAAACCCTTTTAAAATATGAGAGTATTTAAAAAAGAGATTCTAAGAAACCCAATAATATTAGTTATAGATATGGTTTTACTACTATATCAAGTCCTACAAAAAATTATACTTTGGAGAAGGTTTTTAAGTCTTCAATAAATATGAAACTTGTTATTCAATCTGACTTATGTTCATCTTAACATTCTGAAAATGAACATGATAATTTTTCTAGAAGGATGAATAAAATTTTGGGAATAAGGATTTATAATATTATTGTATGAAGTATCATAAGGAAATATTTGATAATAAATATGATTTAACTTTATATTTATGTAAGATGGTTGATAATATTAGACTGGATTTTCTGAAGATAAAGATGAAATCTTGAAAAAATAAAAATTATGATAGAAAATATAAAAATTATTATAAGTTGAAAGGAATGAAATTACATAAAGATAATGATTCTTAATGTGAATGTATATGAGATTCCATAGATTTTATTTCATATGCTGAATGTTATATCATTGAATTTTCAGATGGAATGGAAGATGCAGTGAAAGTTGAGATATTATTTTCACACAAAGAAAGAGGAAATTGTAAATTAAGAGGAAGTCTGAGCTAGTCATTCCCAAATTCATAAAATATAAAAATAATCAGATTCAGTGAATATGATAACCATTCAGGTAGTAGATTATATCATTTAATCTTTATAAATACTCGATGGACTTATTTCATAATTTCTAATACATGAATAAAAGGTGGAATTGATTCGTGAAAATCAATTTAACTAATTGTAATCAATAAATGTTTTAACACAAATGATGATTTGGTTAGAGGATGATCTCAATGATTTACAAGAATCATCCAAAACTAACCAAAGGGAATTCAAAAAGGTTTTTAAATGGTCACATATTTTGTTTTCCAATGTTAGGGCACATGATTGTTATTTTGAATATATGAAGAATATATTGAATGAATCCTTAGAAGATTTCAGCCAATTGTATATTATGATGGTAGATGGGGTGAATGTTGTGGAACAACTCAGAGATAAAACTAACAACCGTACTGAAGAAGTGAAAGATTTTAAGGAATAGTTAAAATATGTTTAGATTTAGCTTTCAATAATCAATTATTATAAATAGAAAATCATTATTTTCAAAAATCAGAATGAATAATTCTCTAAAATTCATCGGATTCAAAAAGAGAATATTTATTACTAAGATGAAATGATAAAATATCTCCATATGAATAGAATATACAATAAGAAAATGAATTAAATTGTGAAATCATTGTGGAATAAATATTAAAAAAATTTCCATTTTGAACACTTTTTGAATATGTATTTTTAAAACATGTTTATAGATAATTAATTCTTTATCCCATTAAGAATTTTTCTAACGTTTTTCAATTCCAAATGGATGAATATTATTTCAATTTTTTGTGGATTACTATTTAGTTCATAATGTTGTTTCATATATTAGTTTTTCTATCCCATTTAAAAAGTGTTAGTTTTGGATACAAATAGTTTTATTTTTGGATAATATATTTACAAGAAAGGATATATCAATAGATCATTCAAAGAAAAAATATATTAAATGTTATCCTAGATAAAAAATGGTGACTATGATCTGTAGTTTTCTTTGGTTGATCTAGATATCATTGAATGTTTCATGACTATGTAATCCTATGAATATGTTCACATGGAATGAAGTGAAGTTCTTCTTTACAAATGAATGTTAGGTAAAGTAAATTGAATTTAAGAGAAGATTAGTCACTACACCTGTTATACATCACCATATATGAGAAGAGTGTTTGTAATCTATTGTGATTCATATATGTAGGGATTGAGATGAAATATTATACAAAAAGACATTTTGATATATTATTCTTAATTAAAATTTATTATTAATGAAAAAAATTAACAAAATCATGATTTCGATTTACCTATGGTAATTTTTTCATTAAATATATGGAGACAAAATCTTTATAGAGAAAAGTGATATATATATATATCCCTGATGATGATTAAAAAAGATCCAATGTTTATTGTATTTGAAAAGGATGAATCTAGAAATCCTAAAGGAAGGTGAAAAATATTATATTCATCAATTTAATTTCCAACCATCTATCCAAGTGATGATTAAATATGTTTATAAGAAATATTTATAGTCACAAAAGAAGGTTATAAATTTTCTTGATTTTTTACTTGTCGCAATGGAATGATACGGTTCATGAACTACGTATATGTTCATTACATATCATATTTAATTATTTATTTTTCACATGAATCTAATAGTTCTTTATTCTCAATTCATCCTATAAGTACAAAGATATATAGATATATGAAATATAACTTTAGGTTGGATGGAATAAAAAGTGATACCATTGAGTCTGTATATATGTGCTTGGTGTGACAGAATGTGAAGTGTGAATGACAACTGTGTAAGGGGATGTTACATCTATATCCCATAGTAGAAAATATATGAGAAAACATTACAATTTGTTTTCCCTAGACTCCAGAAAAATTACTAAAGGACAAAATGATATATGGGATTTTATTGATCTCCTTTAATATTCAAAACACATAATCTCAATAAGAGAAGACACATCACTTTAATAGATTTCCAAAATATACATTGTTTATGTTCTAAGGTAGAAAGGAGTTACATGTTCCATTGTGTATATTTGGGATACAAGGTTTACCTCAACGTTTCGGTGAATTATTCTGTGAGATCTTGACATAGAGTTGTGTTTTAGCCCTACATATCATCCTCAAATAGGTGATTTTTATAATTGAAAATTCAATCCATGGAGGATATGTTGAGATATTTTTATTTTTACTTCAAATTTGGTTGGGATCAACACCTTCCTCTTTTGGTGTTTTTTTAAAATATTAGAATTCAATCAAGAATTTAGAAGGTACCTTATAAATCCCTTTATAGATAAAATTTAGAGCATGAAATTATGGAAGGATGTTAATGAAAGAAAGATATTGTGACATGAGATTGTTAATGAAATGGAAGAGAATGTTAGAACTACTTATATACAAAATAAGGATGTTTAAAATCGAATGAAATGTTATGAAAATAAATTCTAGCATGATCTTGAATTTAATTTTATTGACATGGTGTTTCTAATAATTTTCCCATAGAAGAAAATTATGAAATTTGGGAATAAAGGGAAGCAAATACGTATGTATATCGGTCTGGTTGTAATTCATGATCTTATCAGGATGGTAGAATATTGGATATTACTTCAAAAAAGCTTCCCAAGTCCACAATGTGTTCCATGTATCTCTCACAAGTAAGTACATATATGAACTTTTATATGTACTAATCTTAGAGGTCGTACCACTAGATCAAGATCATTCTTATGTGGAAAAACTGGTGCAGATTATGTATCATATAGAGAAATATATATGAAACAAGTCCACTAACCTGGTCAATGTTTTGTGGTGAAACTAAAAATTTGAGAAATATATTAGGGAATATGAGGATATGATGAGGCCGGACTATGATTCTCTATATGTATCATAATGATCAATTTAGAGGGGATAAATTAAATTTAAGGGGGGGTAAAATGTATCTCCTCGAGTTTTAATGAATTATTATTTTTTAATTAAATCTCTTTGATATATTAAATTATACACAACACTATTTTATGTTTTTGATCCATGTGACACTTGGTTAGTTTTCATGAAACGTGACATAGTGTTTAAAAAACCAATGATATATTGTTAATATAGATATTCGAATGAGAACGTTATAAACAATTTATTAAACATACTGAGATAAATATTAAAAAATACTTGTAAAATATTATATATAGTGGCTTTATATAAATAAAACATATTGATAAAAAATTATTTAATTTTCTGTAAAGTCAACATATGTTTCGAAAATACTATTTTTTCAAAAAGATTTTTTTGTTTGGAATTTTTATGAGCACTATTAGAATTAATTTTTGACACCTTTTTTAAAATTAATATTGATAAAATAAACATACTTTTTTATATTATAAAGTAAAAATTATTTTAAGGTGAGTTTTGGGGTTTTTTCTGAAATGATTCATTTTTATGAATAGTGAAAAATACTAAGTTTTAATCGATAGATGAATTTTTTTAATTAATTTATAAAGTTAAAATATATTTTAAATTGTTTTTTAATAAAAAATTGTTCAATTATAAAACCATTATTCCAATTTATTTTATTATAATAATTATCATATTAAATTTTTATATACAATCTTTGTAAACTCCCAATTAATTTTCACATTAAAACACCGCTTTCTCGTAGCATCTACTTGATTAATTTTAAATTAAATGTTTACACTTAATTGAATATAATTTAAAAAAATGGATTATATATTTTGAATTTTAATGATCTATTTTTTATAATAATTTAATCTTAATTTTTGACCAAAATAAATTGTGGAAACCTTAAAAATTAATTACATAAGTTAGGGTAAAAATGGGGTTATCAGGTTGTGTTAAACAACTAAAAATTTATTAAACTGAACTGTAAACATTTATATAAAATATTTGTGCGAATAATTCAACTTTTCCTCCTATAAGGTTTGATAATGGACTATTTTGAATCATTTTTACATTTGAAAAACCTAGGATCACTTAAGAATTTTCAAATTTTCCAAGTGTACCATCTCCCCCACTTATAAAAGGCCACCCACATTCCTATATTAATCACACCTTAAATCTAATTATCTTCAAGCAATAACTACATAAATGACGTACCAATTTATCTCCATTTATACAAAAATTTATATTTTCTATACACATCCGAAAAAGTAATACTTCTCATGAAAACCAGAGGATACCTAGAGAAGAGGTAACATTTATCAATGAGCATTATTTTATTTCATCCTCCAACTCCAAAAATTATTATTATAAAATTTTGATAAAATAACATAATTATGTACCCTATAGTAATATGTTGGACTGTTATGTTCAATACCCACAACCATCTCCAATTACATCTAATAGGTAATGAAATCATTATTCGTGTGTACAATAGAATACCACCTTATGATCCGATGTCATTCATTTTTTCTATTAACACATATTAAAATTGTTTATGATGATGGATTAAATTCTTTTATAAGATATATATGATAATATTATACTTATAAAATTATTATATCACACATACCTTCATATGTTCCATTATATGGGAATACGACAATGTCTCTCGTGTGTACTGTGGACTATAGTATCAAGAGGTTTTATGGTTTTTTCACAAAATACATATTTCACATCCATGACTTATTTTTAAGGAATTTTTTTATTTAATTTCCATTATTTCATTTTATTGGGTGTTTCCCAAGCATTTTTCTGATAATTGTGCCTTTTTAAAATTTGGGCCAAACCACGATCCTATTTTCAGATTTAAAATCAAATATTGTTTCTTTTATGAATCATTAATTTTTAAATATTTTACACCCATTAAACTTCCCAATTGGAATCCCCTTGTATATAAATAACAACATATCAATTTTGACAGCATATGAATACATAATAATGAAGGATTTGAGATTTTATGAATGTTTTGGGCCATCCCAAAAGCCCATTTTCTACTTTTTTTTATTCATTAATATGTCATTCAATTTTTATTATTTTGGATGAATAATACTCTCATCTGAGAACAATTACTATATTCATGCTATAATGCAATCTTCCTCTTCTTTGGAGCTCATATTCATCATGAATTAGGGTGAAACTTCTCCAGATTTCTCAAATCATCCATATTTGAAGAGTTAAATTGATTATTTTATAACTCCTTCAATTTTTTATATTTATCCTCAATTTATGTTCTCAAATGACCTATTCATCCTTATTCGGAAATAAAATTAGTTTTTGTATGTTTGTAATTTCATATACTGCTGTATTTAGGGCATTTTATTTAAGATCTCTCAATCAAGTGAGTTTCCTCTCATGTTCCTCCAATTTGAATAGGGTTTCTTCCACTATTCCTAAGGCTAAAAAATTTCTACCAGCTATGGTTCATTCCTAGGGTTTTATTTTCTGTCTTTTTATGAAATATTGTTAATTAGGTCTTGATTTCACTTCCTTGTGGTGCGGTGGTGGTGTGATTGATGTTTCACACAACGGTCGGGAGTTTTTGGATCAAATAGTACATGGTTCTATGTGTAAGAATCCTAATATTAGTTAGAATTAATTCATCTATATTTTTTGCATGTTATTATTTCATTATATTTGGTTCCATAACAATTTTTGGTAGTATTTATTAACTGTTTAGTTTCAAAGTTGCATATTATTTTGAAAATGACTGTTTTTCATGCGTATCATTTTTGGTATTATTCGAAGTAATTTTAAAACACTTGAGAGTGGTTTAATAAATGCTTATAGGGATTGAAATTATGTTTTGGATTGGTATTTGCACGATTTTGGCCTAGAAATAGGGTTTTGAAATGGGTTTTGTGTGAAAAACATGGTTATACCCCTTGTTATAGTTTTAAAAAAATGTAAATGATTTATTGAGTTAAACAATGTTGGAAAAGTGTGTACATGTATTGTTTTGGTGAGTATGTTCACCTAAAATTATTTTTAATGATAATGTGGTGATTTAAGGTAACAAATATATTTATAATGTTTTCTAATTTTTTGAAATTTATTATCAAATTGCAATACAGGAGTGAAACACATTTGTGGTATATTTTGTGTGAGTATGATGATAAAAATATATTTTTTTTCCAAAAATAGTATTATGTGACTTCTGTGATAAAATTTTGGTCGGTGTGTGATGTGGAAGTGGTATTTTTATTTGAAAATTATATTTCATGTATTTTTTAACATGTTTGAGCAGATGAAGGAAACACATGTATCATGGAGGGTGGACGTGTACTATTATGCTAGTGATCCTGTGGGGTTTGGCCCCAATTTCACGAAGCATGTTTGACGATGAAAAAAGTAACTAAACTATAATGATGATTATGATGATGATTTTTGGGAACCACTAGGGAATGGGCATGTTCCCTACTAGTGTCTCGTGTGCACGATAATGGATATTATGATGGTTACATTCACCAAGAAACATGGTACCTAGGACCCACAACAACATAGTGCCTAAAGGTTATTTTCCCCTTGCTTATCCTCATTAGATTCATTATGATTACCATCGGTATATTGTGTGTTCAGATGTAACATTAAATATCATTGTCATTATATTTAATAGTTTTAATTCTTTAAAGTAACCCACATGAAAATTGTTTTCCTTAATTTTTCATCTCTTTAAAATTCTTATTAGCATTTCATGTTTATAAAAACATACATGATTTTTATATTTGAATGTTTTTAACATGGAATCTTTCAGAAGTGGAATCCTATTGGGATTTTTCTCACACCCTACATAAACCATTTTGTTTAAGTAGACATAGATATTTTTCTGTAGGTTTGGGTAATGCTTTTTGTGCCAAGGGTTCATATTTCTATCGGTCCTTCTTGGTGCAGTGTTGTGGAGATGGCTTCAGGGAGGTGCCCATTTCCCTAAAAAGGTTCTTGGGCTATCCATTTTGGGATTATTTTTTTGTTATATTCTTTGAGAATTGTTTTAAATTATGTAATTTGTAAAACCCCAAGCTTCCACAGTACTCATCTCTTTGAATAATACAGTAGTGTGTGTTCTACGCATCTCCGAGTTCTAACGCAGACCACAACCAATCAAACTAGCGTTTATGAATAGTAATACCCACTTTCGGAAATTTTATACATTTTATCATTCAAAATGGACTTAATTTTTGGTTTTGGAATATCTAAATTTGGTTAGGGTGAATTTTTGGTACTTTTCCGATAAATTTCATATTTTTATGAATAGTGAAAATTAGTAAATTTTAATTAAAAACAACCTTTTTAAGCAAAATATTTAATATTGATAATTTATGAATTTGAGTGATTTTAAATAATTTTTATAATATATATTTACCATTTAACATAATTTTGGTAATTGGACATAATTTCACACTTAAACCAGACATAAAGAGGTGTCAATCTTTTAATAGTTATTATTTCATAAAAACATGATTTTTGTTTTGACAAAAAGAATTAAATTTAAATTAATTTTTGCCACTTCTGTGTTATGAATTTAGTAAAATGGATTCTATATTTAGAATCAGGAGGACCAAAATGTGTAAATTGGTACCTTTTATTTTTAGACATTTTGAATAATTACTTCTATAAAATATTTATTTACCGTGGTTAAAGGTTAAATCCGGTAAATAAGGGTAACAAAATAATATTATAATAATAATAAATTACCCTAAAAAGTGTCCTAACCCTATAGGTTGATACATGTTCGACCATGGGAATCTTTGGGTCGAATTTGAGAACCCATGGATCGACTTGTAAGTGATAATTACACTTTATATGAATTAAGTTAAAGTAAATACAAAAATATCATAACCATATATCATTTAAAAAAACAATTTTTACATAGGGTTTTATATGTAATATTTTAGACTATAAATATTTATTAGAAATCTAAAAAAATTTCATACATAATTAAATTTTATTTATAATTTTCAGATATTGAATAAATAAATTTATTTATGATACAATAATGTTACAATATTTTCCTTATTAATGAAGGAATCAAATAATTAGTATTATTAATGTTAAAATAAATATAATTTGAAAGTTTTAATGCAATAAACTAATTTTAATGATTAATATGACATGTAGGGATTTCTTGAATGAATTGTTTTTGAATTAATAAAGTTTTTATGACTTTAAAAAAAAATTATTATTAAAAAGTGTCAAAATTGACATAAAAAAGTTTTTAACATAAATATTATATAATTAATTCATATTCTATTGATTAAAATCTAAGGATATGTCAAAGGACTTATATAATGTTAGGTTTATCATTAATGGGCCACTTTGGGGGTCTTTTTGAAGTATGTAGTATGTTTATTAACCATAAAATATAAAAATACAAAGTGACATGGTAAATGTCAAACTAATTAACTAAGTGTTAAAACTAAAAGATAAGGTTAATATACTAACCCAAACCTATCTAAAATCTATCATAGGAAATTATTTCGACCGATATCCACCATATAATTTTAATAATTCACTTTGGATCCATTATAAACCAAATATAAATTTCTTATAAATTAATACTTTAAGTTCATTCTAAAGAGCTCCTCCTCCCCCTTATAAAAGGACACCACTTCTAACCAATTCTTCATACCTTAAAAGACTTTTTTTGGAAAAAATATGCCCAAATACCCTCTAAAATATCCTCCCCTAATAATAGAGGAATTAAGTTTGTCATAATGCCGACCAATGGAGCCCATTTGACCAAATCAAAAGGAAGATCCCGAAAAAGATGTAATATTTTCACCACACTCATTAAAGTTTCTTTCTTCTACAACTTATTCTTTATTTTTTATTTCCATTCTAAAATAATAACTCAATTATCTTCTATATAATTTTATGTTATTATAAATATGGTACATCCATATTTAGTATTATATCCATCCTTTAAATGACATGTCACCATACATGAGTACGTACGGCCTACCGTCTCCACGTCGTGTTGTAATTGTTATTAAATACATTATTATTTCGATGGGTATAATAATGATGTGTAAATCATGTAAATAATAAATATATCATGATAATTATTCTGTATATGATATAACATCCAATTATATATTATTTTAATATCAAAAGAATGATATTTTCCCTCCTACGTACGTACGAATTACCGTCTCCAAAATGCAATGAAATTCATTCCCCATCATATCCATTCAAGAATAAATTTTATTTAAAGATTATAAATAATTTTTAGGGAAGTGATATCATACTGGATATTAATAATATACATCCCATACATAACAAATATTTCTCACATAACAAATAATATAAAGGAACATGATTTCATTAACACCCAAAATGATGATAATTCTAAGATAAAATTAACAAATAAATGCTAAAAGATCATATATGATATCATATTTATGTATATGATTATTTTATAATTTAATAACAATTATTTCACCATTATATTGGAGGTTATACTACCCTCAACCATGTAAAAGTACAAGGTAATGGTTTATTTTAGAATCTATACATTATCCGAGGATGTTTATACATAATTATCTACTAGGACCTCTTTATCACCCACGTCCATGTTTCATAAAAATTTATTTCAAAACATTATTAATATTTTAGAGAATATGGTTTAATGTCATTTATAACCCTGTTTGAATTTTTATATGATGTTTATAAAGGAATCTTTCCGTCGATTATCCAAACAAGGTCATTTTTTATCCTTTTCGAAAGAATTAAGGTAAGAAAGTTTTTTTCACTTATACGGCGGGTGTGGATATTTTCCATCATTATAAAATCGTCAAAGATTCACTTACAAGCATATAATATTATTTTCCACATAAATGATTTCAAAAAAGGAGATATTTTTCTCAAATAGTTTTGATATCATATATGTCAATATCCTATGATGGATTTTAAGCTTATTTTATGTTGATTCATTATGATAAAAAACTTCCATATTTTATTGATGGTTTTGTGATATATTTGAATGAGGATGTGTTATTTTTATACCATTCATGGTTTATGGCGGAACTAGTGACATTCCATATGCTAGTGTTAATACTAATTTTTATGTTTTGTTTAAACCTGTTCATATTGGGAATGCATTGGACTTAACATATGATTGGTGGAGCCCTCTATATCTCCTCAATGCATTGGTAGGTCTTAGGAGTCAAACTAGTGCCTTGGAAGATGGCCTTGACTATATCATATTTGTATTCATGGAAAAATCCATTGACAATGTGGTTATGTTAGTCTGCATTATGCATTCCATCCCTATGAAAGTGTTTATTGATATTGCATGTGATTATTCGATTAGTAGAATATCCATATGAATAAGTAAATGGCATTATTTCATTTTATTTCTGCCATATTATGATGATGTTCATGTGTTAAAGGATATTGTTTTCGTTATACATTGCATAAATGTTTATGCTTATTTATGAAAGCTTCCGATATATTGTTATCCTTACTGGGCATCTAAGCTCACCCCTTTCTATGTTTTTTTCCTAGGATGTGAAGAAGTATTTTATGAATGACGTGTAGGTATAGTATTTGGGGATATGAGTGTGGTCTATGAAGACAAGATGTTGTTGTAGTTTTTTTTTCACTTTATGATGTAATGTAAGACTTATGAATATATATAGTGTTTCCAAGGCTACTAAACTAATGGGTCTTTCGAGACATGATATTTTGTGATCATGCCAATGTAATGTAATAATGCACCGAATCTGGGTAACTGGGTTTAGGGATTTAAATTTGGTATCAAAGTATGTTTAGTACAAACCCTGGAAGCTAGATTTAGATAAACTCTGATTTGAGCACATTGTCCTAAGATGGACATTGCAGATTAGTATTGAAGAACTTTGTAGAATTTTGGTACTGTAGAGATTTTGTGAGTTTTCCGAGTAATACATCCCTGTCTGGAGATGAGCAGGTAGAGGCGGCTCTGGCACAGATGTACCTATGGGTAAAACCTGAAAACACCACTTTAAGCTAGACTCGAACGGGAACTGGTGCACGACAACGGGCATTTCAACAGTCTTGGTTACGAAACTCCAAGGGTATATGATTAGGATAAATCTCAATTTAATTAGAAACCATTATAAATAGTTTATGATTATATACATCCTCAATGAAATCATTTTTATGATTATAGATTATATCCATAAACTGTTCAATTTTTGTTAAGAGTTTTTCATGATTGGATTTATGTGTTTCTATTTATAAACTATTCTAGTGTATGCCTTTGTTTAGAAATGGAGACTATTGGAAAAAATTGAAACTGTATAAATTCATGCACTCCATATATAGATTTCCCTCCTTCTCAAGATAATTATAGTGGAGCTGGTGATGCAACAGGTGCTGATCAGCTAATCACCATACTAGGAAAACTAACTCAGGTTAAGAATAATAACCTTACTTGTATAGAGAACCCTGATCCACAGCATGGAGGATCAATGTTAGATCACTTCATAAAGCCACAACCACCAACATTCAATGGGAGTAAAAATCCCTAAGTAGCTAAGAAATGGATAAATTATTTAGAGAAAATATTCCATGACCCAGGGAGTAGTGAAAGGGAAAAAGTTATCCTGGAAGTTTACCACCTCATTGGAGAAGCTAATCAATGGTGGTCATTGATTAAAAACCCGAAGGATGATGATGAAGTTTAAAATATGGAATGGAGGGTGTTCAAAGAGATTATTTTAGAAAAATAATTTCTTCGTGACCATAGAGCAGATATGGAAAGGCAATTTCTGAGTCTTAGAAAAAGGGAGGAAGAGAATGTCCCAATGTATGAGGCTAAATTACAAGGTTAGCGAGGTTTGGTACAGATTTTATATGTAACCCAATAATTAATATTGATCATTTCTTTAATGGGTTAAAACCGTTTCTCCATCGAGCATTAGTCTCACAAAAATTCTCTTTGTACGGATATATTTTCTCATGCTCTATCAAGATAGAAAAATTATTCTCTAAGTCTTACAACTTTAATGAAAATCAAGAGAATAAGATATCTGCTAACCACTCTAGAAAAGGAAATAATGGGACGAAGGGAAAAGTTTATTATCCATCCTGTAGTAAATGTGGGAAGAAACACCTTGGTACATGCATGAAGTAAATGAGAGTCTATTACAAGTGTAGTGAAAAAAGCCACCGAGCTCATGACTATAAGGGATGAAAGTAGTTGTCAACATGAAATTCTATAATTGTAGAGAAATGTGGAATTATGAAAATGAATTTCCTAAGTGTCAGGGGAACTTACCTCAGGAAAGGCCAAGGGATCAAGGCAAATCTTATGTTATCACTACTGCTGAGTTTGATGCTCCAAAAGACGTGGTCACAGGTAATTTAATGGAATCCTCATGTTTAGACAATGCTTTTTTGATTTTGGATCATCACATTGTTTCATATCTTCTCATTTTTCTATGAAAATTAGATAATTTCAATTGGATTTAACAAGGGATTTGACAGTCAAAAATTCTAAGGGAAGTATCATTGCAACAATATTTTGTGAATCAGTCCCCATTAGAGAACATAAATAATCATTATCTACAGATCTCATCGTCATACCAATGATTGAGTTTTATATAATCCTCAGTATGGATTGGCTGTCAGACCATGTTGCAAACATTCATTGTAATAATAAGGATGTTACTATTTTTGATGATGATGATGTTAAGGAACACCTTATCTTTAGATCAGAATTGTCACCACCTAATTATTAACTAGCACAACTACATTCAATTATTGGGGAGGAAGAGAATGAAATGAATGTGGTTGAGGAATGGAAGGTTAAAATAGAGGATTTACCTATTGTGAGAGAATATGTTGATGTGTTTCTTGAAGATTTACCTAGACATCCTCTTGAATTAGAAATTGAGTTTTCAATTGATTTAATTCCTGGTTCAAGGTCTATATCGAAGACCCCTTATAGAATGGCCACTGTATAATTAGTTGAACTAAAAAAACATCTAGAGGAATTGAGTAATAAGGGATTTATTCACCCTAGTGTTTCTCCATGTGGAGCCCATGTCCTTTTTGTTAAAATTAAAGATTGATCTATGAGGTTATGTATCGACTATAGGGAGATCAATGCTATAAGAATAAAGAACAAGTATCCCCTACCCTACATTCATGATTTATTTGACCAAATGCATGTAGCTCATCACTTTTCAAATATTGACCTTCGATCTGGATACCACTAGTTGTTTGTGAAGAAGGAAGACATTCCGAAGACAATATTTCGAAATAGGTATGGGCATTACGAGTTTACAATAATGCCTTTTGTATTGACTAATGCACCCCCTGTATTCATTGATCTAATTAAAGGATTTTTGAAGGAATATATCGTTGATTTTGTGGTGGTATTTATTTATGATATCATTGTATACTCCAAAATCTTCAAAGACCATGAAAATCACTTGCACATTATCATGATGACTCTTAAAATACCTGAATTATATTGGATGTTTAGCAAGTCTAAATTCTGGCATCAAGAGATCTCTTTTCAAGGCCATATTTTCTATAAGGATGGAATCTTTGTTGATCCTTCTATGAAAAGATCAATCCAATAATGGCCATCACCAATGAGTATAACCGAGGTACACAATTTTATTGGTTTATCAGGTTATTATCGATGTTTTTCCCAGAACTTTTCCTGATTGACTAACCCATTACAAAGATCACATGGAAAGGGGTTAAATTTGTTTGGAAAAAAGAGTGAAGATTATTTTGATGAACATAAGATAATATTAGTCAATGCTCCTATACTGACTCTACCATTGGGGAATGATGGGTTTGTTATATATAGTGATGCTTCAATGAAAGGAATAGGTTGTTTCCTTATGTAGAATACTAAGGTTATTGCCTATGCATCACAACAACTGAAAATTCATGAGCAAAACTGTCCTACTCATTATCTTGAGTTAGCTTCTGTAATTTTATCATTGAAGATATGGAGACATTATCTCTATGATACAAAATTTAAGATGTATACTTTCACAAGAGTTTGATGTGAATTTTCTAACAGAAATAACACAACATGAGGCAAAGGAGATGACTTGAACAACTCGAGGATTATAATTTCACAATACACTACCACCCGTGGAAGGAAAATAAGGTGGCAGATCCTTTGAGCATGAAAGATCATGGAGTTTTGAACATGATGAGAATTGAAAGGGATCTTATTTTTATAGATCTAGTAAAGATGGATATTGGAATTCCCATGTAAGGTGAAACATCAATGCCTTTTCAAATTGTATCCAAACCATCTTTATCAGAAAGGATAAAATGTTATCAGACTGATGATGAAGAATTTCAAAAGAAAATTAAAGTTATGAAGGATGTGAGATTGAGTGACTTTGTGTATGAAGATGGAATTTTGAAACTTGGGAGGAGAATTTGTGTTCCCAATATACCTAATCTAAAAAGGTAATTGTTGGATGATGCTAATAGTTTAAATTTATCTATACACTCTGGGAGCACCAAAATGAATATATATTTGAAGGAACATTTTTAGTGGGACAACAAGAAGAGGGAGATTTCTGATTTTGTGTCATGATTTATGGTTTTTCAACAAGTTAAAGCTGGAAGGCAACAGCTTGGAGGAGTCATGCAACCACTTCCCATACCATAGTGGAAATGGGATCATATTATGATGGACTTTATCATAGGGATACTAAAGACTCCTAGAAGTAATGATGAAATATGGGTTATTATTGATCGTCTTACCAAGTCAGCACATTTTCATGAAATAAGAGTGGATCTAACACTTGAAAGTCTATAAAGACAATATATTAACGAAGTTGTGAAACTTTATAGAGTACCCATGTCGATTGTTTCTGATCGTGATCCCTATTTTACTTCAAGATTCTGGAAATGTCTTTATAAATCCCTCAATACTGAACATTGTTTGAGCACTAATTACCACCCCTAAATTGATGGATAATCATAATGGACTATTCAATCCTTATAGGAAATGTTGTGATCATGATCACTTGACTTTATTGGTGTATGGGATCAATATTTACCTCTGGTAGAATTTTCCAATAATAATAGCTTCCATTCAAGTTTTCAGATGGCACCATATGAAGCGTTATATGGAAAGAAATGTCGCACAACAACCTGTTGGGATAACGTTTGTGAAAGAAAACTCATAGGCTTAGAATTGGTGGCCGAAACGATGGAGAAGGAGAAGGTAATCCAAAACCACATAAACGTAGCTCAAAGTAGGCAGAAGAACTATGCTGAAAACCGAAGGAATGATTATGAATTTCTGGTAATATATCATATTTTCTTGAAGGTATTTCTATAGAAGGATGTTATACATTTCGGCAATAAGGGAAAATTGAGTCTCAGGTTCATCAGACCATTCGAATGTCTAGAACGAATTGGGGCTGTAGCTTACCATCATGCAATGTCGCCATGTCTCTCCACAGTTCACGATGTGTTCCACGTATCACTGTTGAGAAAATACATGCCTGACCCAATGCAAGTACTCACATATGGGGAATTATAAATGGAACCCAATCTGTCCTATTGCGAAGAGCCTGATAATATTCTAGATATGGGAGAACATGTGATGAGTAACCAGATGACTCGTCTGGTAAGTGTTCTATGGAGAAACCATAAGATGGAAGAGGCAACGTTGGATCCCAAAGAACTTATGATGAAGAACCACCTGAGTCTTTTCATGTAGCAGTATTCTGGAAATTTTGAGGATGAAATTTTTTGAAGGTGGATAGAATGCAACACCCCAAGATTCCACGGTATGCTTCTCTTTGAATAATACAATAGCTTTTGTTGTACGCAACTTCGATTTCTAACAAACAAAACAACAATCAAACTAGCCGCTATGAATTGTAATACCCAATTTTTACAATTTTATAAATTTTATCATTCAAAATGAACTTCATATTTGGATTTATAATATTGAAATTATCTTTGGTTGAATTTTTTGTACTTTTCAGATAACTTTCATATTTTTATGAATAGTGAAAATTACTAAATTTTAAATAAAAAAAATTAATCGAAATAATTAATAGTGATGAATTATGAATTTCAGTGATTTTAAAATATATTTAGAATATATTTTTACCATTTAATATAATATTGGTCATTGGAAGTAATTTCACCTTTAAACCGGACATAAACAAGTGTCAATCTTTTGATAGTTATTATTTCTTAAAAACACACTTTTTGTTTTGACAGCAGGAATTAATTTTAAATTAAATTCTTCCACTTCTGTGATTTGAATTTAGAAAAATGGATTCCATATTTTTAATTTGGAGGTCCAAATTCTGTAAATGGGTAAATTTTATTTTTATAAATTTTTAATAATTACTTCGGTAACTATTTTATTTAACGTAGTTAAAGGGTAAATTTTGTAAATAAGGGTTAACAAATAATATAATAATAATAATTAATTACCCTAAAACGTGTCTTAACCCTATTGGTTGATATATTTCCTACAATGGGCATATTTTTGTCGATTTTAGGACCCAATGGATCCACATGTAAGTGATAATGACACTCTATATTAATCAAGTAAAAGTAAATACAAATATGACATAATAATATATCATTTAGAAACACAATTTTAACATAAGGTTATATATGTTATATTTTCGACTATAGATATTCATTAGAAATATAATAAAATTTCCTACATAATTTTATTTTATTTAATATTTTTAGACATTGAATAGTTAAATTTATTTATGACACAATAATGATGCAATGTTTTCCTTATTAATGAAAGAGTCAAACAATTAGTATTATAAATGTTAAAATAAATATAATTTGAATGTTTGATTCCATACATGAATTTTATTGATTAATATGACATTTTATGATTGCTTAAATGATTTTTTTTTCGAATTAATAAAGTTATTATGTCTTTAAAAAAATCATTTAATAAATAGTGTCAAAATTGACATAAAAGAGTTTTTAAAACAAATATTATATTATTATTTAATATTCTATTACTAAAAATCATAGGCTTAGCCAAAAGACTTTTATAATTATAGGTGTATAATTAATGGACCACTTGGGGGTCTCTTGAAGTATTTAGTAAGTATATTAACCATATAATATAAAAATAAAAAGTGGTATGGTAAATGTCAAACTAATTAACTATGAGTTAAAACTAAAAGATAAGGTTAATATATTGACCCAAACCTGTCTAAAATATATTGGATGAAATTATTTCGACCAATTCCAACCTTAGACATTGAATAATGCACTTTGGAGCCATTATAAACGGAATATGAATTTATTATAAATTAATAGATTATGTTTTTTCTGAAGAACCCCTCACCCCCCTTATAAAAGGACACCACTTCTATCAAATCCTACATACCATAAAAGCCATTTTTCATGGAAACATATTCCCAAATAACCTCTAAAATATCCTCCCTTAATTCTATAGGCCTTAAATTAGTCATAAATCCAACCTATGGAGCCCTTTTGATCAAATAAAAGGATGAACCTGAAGAAGATGTAATGTTTTCACCACCCTCTTTCAAGTTCCATTCTTCTTCAACATATTATTTATTTGTTATATCCATTCTAAAATAATATATCCCATATATTCTATATACTATGATGTAATTATCAGTATGGTACAACCATATTCAGTATTCTATTCATCCTTTCAATGACATGTCACTATACATGCGTATATACTGTCTACCGTCTCCACATCGTGGTGTAATTGTAATTCAATACATTATTATTTGGATGGGTATAATAATGATGTTTAATTAATTTAAATAATAAATATAACATGATAACGATTCTGTATATATGATATACCATCCAATTTCATATTATTTTAATATCAAAAGAATGATATTGTCACTCGGGCGTACGTACCTATTACAGTCTCCACGAACGCGATGAGATTCATTCCCCATCATATCCATTCAATACTAAATTTTATTTTATGATTAAAGATAATATTTAGGGGCATGATATAATTATGGATATGAATAATATACATCCCATCCCAAACAAATATGGCTCACATAGCAATTAATATATAGAAAAACGAATCTGTTAACACCAGAAATGATATTAATACTAAGATATTATTCACAAATCAGTGTTAAAAGATCATATATGATATCATATTAATGTAGATGATTCTTTTATAATGTAATAACAATTATTTCACCATTATCTGGGAGTTTAACCTACCCTCAACCATGGAAAAGTACAAGGTAAGAGTTTATTTTACAATGACTTCATTATCCGAGGTTGTTTATACGTAATTATCTATAGGGACCTCTTTATCATCCACATCCATGATTCTTAAAAATGTATTTCAAATCATTCTTACTATTTTCCAGAATATGGGTTAAATTCATTTATACCCTTTTTTGTCTTTTTATAAGATGTCTTTAAAGGAATCATTCAGTTGTTTTCCAAACAAGGTCCTTTTTATCCTTTTCGACCGAATTACGTTAAGAATTTTTTTTAACTTATACGGCAGGTGAGACTAATTTCCGTCGTTATAAATTCGTTGAAGCTACCCTTACAAGAATATGAAAATATTTTCAAAGTAAAATTTTTCTTTTATAATTATGTGAATTTTAAATGATTTCAAAAAAGGAGATATTTCTCTCAAATAGTTTTGATTTCATCTATATCAACATCCTTTGATAAATTTTAATCTTATTTGAAGTTTATTCATTTTGATACAAAACATAAATATCTAATTTAAGGTTTTCTGATATGTTGGATTGTAGATGTGTTATTTTTATACCATTAATGGTTTATGGAGAAAGTATTGACATTTCGTATGTTAGTTTTAATACGAATGTTTATGTTATGTTTAAACCTATTCATATGAGGAATGCATTAAACATAATTAGTGACTAGTGGAGCCCGCTCTAGCTCCTTGATGCATCAGTAGGTCTCATGAAACAAACTAGTGTCATTGAACAAGGCCTTGACAAAATCTTATTTGTTATCTTGGCACAAGACATTGTCTGTGTGGTTATGATAGTCTGACATTATGCATTCCATTATTATGCAAGTGGTTATTGATATTCCATTTGATTATTCGATTAATAGAATAACCATGTGAATAAGTAAATGATATTATTTCATTTTATTTCTACCATATTATGATGATGTTAAATTTTAAAAGGCTTTTGTTTAAGTTATACATTGCCTTAAATGTTTATGTTTTTATATGAAAGTTTCCGCTATATTATTATCCTTACTGGGCATCTGAGCTCACCCATTTCTATGTTTTGTTATTCCCAAGATTTGAAGACGTATTTTATGAATGACCTATAGGGATTGTATGAGGGGAAATGATTGTGGTCTATAGAGACATGATGTTGTTGTAGTTTTTTCATTTTATGATGTAATGTAAGACTTATGAATATATCTAGTGATTCCAAGGCTAATAAACTAATCGTTCTCTCAAGAATTGATCATTTGTGATCATGCCAGTGTTATATAATAATGCACTGACTCTGGGTACCTACGGTCAATGAGTTACATAATTAAATTCTAAATTTTTATAAAATATGGTTTTTTCTGAAAAATACAGATTTATTATGTTGGATTTGTTTGTTGTTCTATGTTTATAAACACAGGTAAATTTTACCCTACTTCCATTTTTTGATTCCTAGGAACTTATACGAGCCCATGTGGATTGGGAACACCCTTCGGGCCTTGCCACAGGCTGGGTCGGTTGTCAGTTTTTATGGACACCTGATTCGTTTTGTGAAAAAATTGTATCAAATGAGGTTAGGATTGCTGTCATTTGGTTATGCTAACTGGGGAAGTGTCGAGATAGTTTGGAGCTAGAATTTTCAGGACATGAAATTATAGTTATGGGTTTTGTTCCTGACCATAAATCCTCATGAAAAGATTATAGTTTCCAGGGGAAGTCCGTATTTATGAAATTCCTTTGGTTTTCTTGGTTTCATGATTTTTAGAGGAAATGAAAAGAGAGTTGGGTTAGTGGTCTTAGTGAGATCGCAGGGCCTGGAAAGCCATTTGGAGCAGGGGATATTTCCCTAGATCACTCTCTCTGATGGTGAAGTGATTGGAATATGGCCTCCAACTATATTTCCAAGTCACCCACTAAAACTTGTTTCCCATCGAATTTTCATGTGTCCTTTAGTTTTTAAATCGTGTAAGTTTTGTTTTAAAGAAAAAATGACATGGTTTATGAATCACAATGTTTTTGTGAAATGATTTTCTAAAAAAGATGTAATGGTTTGATATGTGAAAAGGTGGAGCTAAATTTTCAGAATTGTTTTGAAATTAAAAATGTTGTGTTTTCATATCTTTTGAAAGAAAAAAATTATGTTAAAGTTGTTTTTGAAAAATTGTTTCTATTAGATTTTCTAAACAATTGAAAGGATTTTTAATGGGATGAATTTTTTTAGAGGACATGTGTGGTGTTTGGGTATGGATTTTTAATTAGAAACTAGAGATCATTTTAAATGTTTTATGAAATTTTGGAATATTTTTTTAAATGAGAAGAGTTGAGTCCCCAATTTATTTTGGAATTTTGAAAAGAAGTTTGTAATGAAATTATATGTGTTTTGAAACGAGCTAAAATGTTTTGAAATTAATGTACATGAATTAAAGGTGATTTTTTATTCAATGATTTGTGATCATTTGAAATTTTTTACGATTCATGGGAACCTTTTTTTTAAACAGGAAGAGATGTGTTTTTCTATGAATGGGTGCTAATCAAATGGTGTTTTTCATAAAACTGAAAGTGTTATGAAATTTGTTGAGATGTTTTGAAATTAATGTGGATATCTTGAAAGTGAGTATTCATTAAATTTATTGTGTCATTCTAAAAAAAATTTATGTTGTGAATTGGGATTTGGATTTCGTGTTTAGCAGTCATGAGAAAAAAAATTAAATATTGGTTGACTGATTGGGTTTTGAAAAGTGGAAAGAATTTGTATTTTAACCTTTGGTAGTTCCATGAGCGACCACCTGCATGGATTTATAATCGACGATGTATGGTTAATGGAATTACTGGATGACTGCCAAAATGGATATGAGGAGTTTTCCTAGTGTGGCATGAAAACATTCATGCGTGAGGCGCATGGTGTACCATTGGTGGATAAGCTAACCGTTAACCATTTATTTTCCAAGAGATGATTTTGAAGGAAAACATGATGTCTTGATGACTAGTTTTGGATGGGGTATATTATGTCTTTTTGGTAAATTTCATCGTTGTGGTATTCTTTTAATCGATGAACCCCACATTTTTAAACAGTGTTTTCTGTTTGTGTTTCTTTGGTAAGCTGGGTTGAAGGGATAGTTAGTGGTCTTCTTAGGAAAAATGATTCAGGATCCCTTTACAGTGCTTCCCTTCATGTGTTTGGATATAGTTTGTGGAACATTTTGACCAATGGACCAGCTTGGATGGGTCTTTGTGTTCTCTCGTTAGGCAAGGTACGACCCCACTAAGTGTTAATGCCTGATGAAATTGCAGCCTAGATTGTTTTTATATTTTAATATCCTTTAGTTGATCAATATAAAGTATTTTTTTCTCGAGATTTATTGATTGAATATACACCCATTTCCTTCTTGGTTTTTTGGATCCTATTATAATGGGAGAGTAATCGTGGAAGGTTGAAAGAGACCTTAGTTTCTTAAATCCACCTACATGGATTTCTAAGAGGGCCTCTAGGTCCTTTGATGCCTCTTCAAAGTAGGTGTTCATGTTAAACCACCAGTGTGGTAAATCTAGTCATTATAAGGTGTTATGGGAACATTTTACAATTTTTTTATGTATGGTAATGTTGAATAAGGACCATCTCCATGTAATGTTTCTATCGGTCACAATGGTCATGCTCGGTGATGCCTTGTGATGTCATGTGCTTGTTTGACAGTAAATGTATAGTTGTACACCCTTTTGTGATTCCTTATTTTATTATAAGTGTGTCTCATTTCGAAAAATCTCTAAAACCTATGTTTAGAGGTGGGTGTTTCTATATATCATTTTTTCTTTTGTTTCTAATCCAAATAAAACAAGGGGTGATTTGTGTGCATCTTCTTGAGCCTTTGTTTCAGAAAAATGCCATGATTTGGTAGAGTGAGTTTTGGAGTGTGTTTTGTCTTGGTGAACCCATATATGATTTTGGTGTTTTTTTTGTAGCATCGGAAGACGAAGTTCCATTTACAGTTTTACAAATCCTAATTTTGAGGCAAATGATGTTTCAATCCTTTGAGCTGCATCCATAGGTCCTAGAGTGATGTTGGCATGTAGTTAAGGGAAATCCCTGAGTTGTTCAAAACCATGTAAAAAGTCCAATACACATTATGAAATATGGGAGTAGGTTAATCCTAGGGTGTCTTCATATTTCTTCTGTTGTTCCCGATTGATGGAAGGAGGTGGTACGACCTCATGCCCATTATATCACCCAATGTCATTCATTCCCCAATTGATAGTATTTTATGAAAGGTTTAAATGTTGGAAAGATAGATTGAGAGGCCAGTTAGTAATAAAAATTCCCCATAAAACCGTTCATATAGAAGGATCCCCACGGTTAGCACACAATTTCCCAAACTTTGAAAACTAACTATGTGGTTTTCACAAGTATTTAAATTTGGGGTCTTTCTATGTTGACCCATTATGGTCGGTAAAGATGGTTGAATCTTATGGGAGGGATAACCACTATGATTCTCATGTAAGTTCCTTTGTAAATTTCAAATTTATTTCTCCCCCTTATACCGGGGAGTCCGTTCGGGCCTCACACTATAAGTGTCATGATTCTGTCTCAGGAAAATTTAGGTTTTCTATTATTATGGGGAGCCCATTTGTGTCTCCAGTTTCTAGTAACCCAGATTTGTCCATGGTCTTGGTATGGATGTAGGTATTATCATTCAAGGATATCTATCTACAAACAAATTCCTTGGGTAAACATTGGGATTTTAGAGCACCCAAATTTTTAGTTATATAATGTTAAGTGTAACCTTGTTCGTTGATGTTGTTCGTGCGGGTAAATTGCTTAAGTTTTGTTTGAATAGTGTTTGAGGAATTTTCTTTTGGGATTAAGTCTGAATGTGCTTGATCGTTTCAGGAATGTGGTTTGTGTTTTTTTCTGTGAGAGTATTCCTTTAATAATTGGTCAATGTAAGTGTTTTGGCCTTTTGGGGGTGGGTGAAACATGGCAAATGAGTCCATTTAGGCCTTTTGGATGGGTTTAGTTTTTACTTTTGGCCTGGTGGGGATTTCCGAGGGAGAAATTTTTATGGTTGGGATAATACTAACATACATGACTTATTTTAAAGTTAATATTCATTTAATGTACATTCTTTATTTGTTTTTGGGGTTTCCCATGCATTTTGGTCGAAATGGTCGATTTTCAAAATTTGGGCCAAAACGTGATCTCATTTCCAGATTTAAAAATAAATTTTGTTTCTTTTATAACACCTTCATTTGTATATATTTTAAACCCATTCCACTTCCTGATTTTCATCCAATTTTATATTAAAACCACCAGATCATTTTTGACCCCCTAGGAATCCATAATAATGATGGATTTGTTTTTTTATTAAGGTGTTAGGCGACCCTGAAAGCCCATTTCCTGCTAATTTTTTTATGTATGTAAACTATCATTATATATTTAAGGTTTTAGGGTGATTATAACTCTCACCCAAGACCACTTACCCTAGGCACGCTCTCATGCTCTCTTCCTCCTTTTTGGAGCTCATATTGATCGTATATTTGGGGAACACGTCTTTAGATTTCTCAAATCTTCCAGTTTGGAAGAGTTAAATTGTATGTTTCATATCTCCTTAATTTTTTTACCCTTTTCCATCAATTTATATTCTCACATTACCTAATAATATTTATTAGATCCTAACTTTAGTTTTTGGTTGTTTTTAAATTCACCTACTTGTGTATTTGGGGCGTTTGTTAAAGACCTCACAATTAAGTGAGTTTCATCTCATGTTCCTCTCATTTTCATGGTGTCTCATCAACATTTATTTATGTTATAGAATTTCTAGAAGCTAGGCTTCATACATAGGATTTTATTTTGTGTCTTTATTCTGAAATATTGTGGATTAGGTCTTGATTTCACTTCCTTGTGGTGTGGCGGTGGTGAGATTTATGTTTCGCACAGCCGTTTGATGTTTTTAGCACAATTGGTCAGTTGTTCCATGATTAAGCATCCTATAATGAGTTATAATTGAATAATTAATATTTTTATCATGATTATATAACATTGTTTTTGGTGAGGGAACCATTTTTGGTAGTATAGATTAAGCTTTTATTTTCAAAGTTGAATATTTTTTTAAAAATGTGTGTTTTTCTGGTTTATCTTTTGTGGTATTATTCGTGGTAACTTTATAACATATGGGAGTAGTTTAATAAATGTTTCCACGGATTAAAATTATTATTTTTATTTGTATTTGTGTTATTATGGACTATAAATAGGGGTTTGAAATGGGTTATCTGTGCAAAAAATTTGTTATACCCCTTCAATTGTTTTATAAAAATTATAAATGATTTATTGAGTTAAAAAAATTGGGAAAAGGATGTACATGTATTGTTTTGGTGAGTGTGTTCACCTAAGTTGGGTTTTTGAATGGTAATTTAATTATTGAAGATGTCAAACATTTTTATAATGTTTTATATAATTCTGCATTTTTTATCAAATTGCAAGAAAGGCACAAAACACATTTTGGGTTTTTTGTGTGAGTATGATGTGAAAAATAAATTTTGTTCATGAAAGGAGTATGATGTGAAATGTGTGTGGGCTGTTTGGTGGTTGAGTGATTTGTAACTGATATATTAATGTGAAAATTATATTTCATGGCATGTTGAACTTTTTTGAGCCTAAGAGGGAAACCTGGGTATCCATGTGGGTGGACATGTACTATTATGGTTGTGATCCCATGGGGTTTGGACCCAGTTTCAGGTAGCAAGTTTGAGGATGACAGAAATAACTAAACTATGATGATGATTATGATCATTATGTTGGAGAACCACTAGGTTATGGCTATGCTCACTAATAGTGGCCCATTTTCACAAGAACAAATATTGTGATGGTTACTTTAACCGAGATATGAGGTACCTGGGAGCCACATGGAGCTACTGCCTAGGGGTTTGTTTCCAATTGCTTGTTCTCATTAGATATATTATGATTTCCTTCGATATATGGAATGTTTGGATGGAAAAAGCAGTAGAATTGGAATTGTAATTAAAAGTGTTGATTCCTTAATGTATCCCACTTAAAAACTGTTTTATTTTAAGATGCATGTCTTTTAAATTATTATTAGAATTTCTTGTTTATGAAAACCTGCATGATTTTCATCATTGAATGAATGTCACATGGAACATTTTAGTGATGGAATCCAACATGAATTTTTCTCACACCCTACATAAACATTTGTGTGTAAGTATACAAGGTTATTTTGTTACAGGTTTGGGTAAATCTTTTAGTGCCAATTGTCCGGGTTTCTATCTGTCCTTCTTGGTGTAGTGTCATGGAGATGGATTGAGGGAGGTGCCTTTTTCCATGAGGGGTTTCATGGGCTGTCCATATTGGGTTTATTTATTTGATATAGTCTTTGAAAACTGTTTTAAATTATGTAATTAAATTATTTATTTATGTAAAATATGGTTTATTCTAAATAAACTAGTTCCTATGTTTGATTTGTTTGTTGTTTTATTTTTATAATACCAGGTTAATCGATCCCAAATTCCATTTTTGATACCTGGGAGCATGTCTCAGTCCATGGGGATTGGGAATTCCCTTCGTGCCTTCACACTAGTAGGGCTCGTAGATAGTTTTAATGGAAACTAGATTCTGTTCGTGACAAAATGGTATCAATTGAGATTCGGTTCACTCTCTTTTGTTTATACTAACTCGGAAAGAGTCTAGATAGTATAGAGCTAGGATTTCTGGGACTTGAAATTCCATTTATGGGTAGTAATCATAGCCAACACACTGTAGGAAGGTATTTGAGTTGCTATGGGAAGTAAGGATTTATCTGAGTCCTTTGGTTTTCTTGGTTTGATAATGATTAGGGGAAATGAAAAGAGCATTGGGTTAGTGGTCTCAGTGAGCTCGCACGTCTTTAACTCCATGTAGAGCTATGGATATTTCCCTATAACACTCTCTATGATAGTGTATTTATTATAATATGGCCTCCAAACATATGTCGAAGTCATCCACCAAAATGAGTTTCCACGGAGATTGTATTGTGTCCATTAGTTTTGAAATCATGGAAGTTTGGTTTTATAGAAAAAATGTCATGGATTTAAGAAGCTCAAAGATTTTGTGAAATTATTTTTTAATAAATATGGAATGGTTTGATTTTTGAAAAGTAGGAACTGAATTTTCAGAGTTGTTATGAAATACAAAATGGAGTTTTTACAACTCTTTGGAAAGCAAGAAATTATGTTAAAGTATTTTTGAAAATGTGTTTCAAATAGAGTTTTCTAAACTATTGAAATGTGATTTAATGGGATGTAATGTTTAGGAGGTAATCTGTGGAGTTTGGAAATGGAATTTTATTTAGTAAATATAGATCATTTGAAAAAATATATGAAATTTTGGAATAGTTTTTTAAAATGATAAGAGTTGAGTTCCCATTTAAATAGTTAATTTGGAATGGAATTTGTAATGAAATTAGAAGTGTTTTGAAATGGGCTCAAATGTTTTGAAATGAAAGTACATGAATTAATGGTTAGTTTTTATTTAATTATTGCAAATTATTTGAAATGTTTTACAATCATTGGCAACTTGTTTTAAACAAGAATAGATGAGTATTTCAATGAACGAGTGATGATCAATTGGTGTTTATCATAAAAGGAAAAGGTGTTTTAAAATGGGTTGATATGTTTTGAATTTGATGCGAATAGCTTGAAAGTGAGTTTTCATTTGAATTATTATGACTTTCTGAAAAATTTGTATGTTGTGAATTAGTATTTTGATTTCTTGTGTGTTGTCTTGTGAAAATAAATGAAGTGTTGGTTGACTATTTGGGGTTTGAAAAGTGGGAACAGTTTTTTTATCCTTTGGTATTTCATTGAGCAACGACATGAATGGGGTTATATGGGATGATTGATTATTAATGGAATTAATGGTTACTTCCATATTGAATATGAGGAGGGTTCTCAGTTTGGCATGGAACCATGCATTTGTGAGGCCCATGGGGTACCATCTGTGGATACGCTAACCTCTAAATGTTTGTTTTCAAAGATATAATTTTAAAGTACAACATGATGTCCTGATGACATGTTTTGGATGGTGTGTCTTATGTTTTTTTCGATATTTGGTCGTTGTGTGGTGTTTTGTGTGTAATAACCCCTCTTGTTTGAACAGTGTTTTCGGTTTTTGTTTCTTTGGTAAGCTGGGATGAAGGGCTGGTTAGTGGTCTCCTTATAAAAACTTTTGTAGGATGAATTTACCTTGGTTCCCTAAATGTGTTTGGATCTAGTTTGTGGAATGTTTTGGGAAATAGACTGTCTTGTTTGGGTCCTTGTGTTCTCTCATTGGGTAAGGTACGCCCCCACTAAGAGTTAATACACAACTAAAGTGAAACCTAGATTTTGTTTCCATTGGAATATCTTCCATTTGATCAATGTAAGGAATATTTTTCAAGAGATTTGTACATTGATACTATGACCATTATAATCTAGGTTTTTTGGATCCTATTTTAGAGGGAGAGTTCTCATGGAAGGTTTAAAGCGACCTTAGTTTCATAAGATACCCGATTCGTCGAAGATGGAATTGGTTTGTGGTTCTTTGTGTGGATTGCGTCTAAGTGAGCCATTGGGTACTTCGCAGTCTCTTCGATGTAGGGGTTCACATTAAACCTCTAGTGTGGGAAATGTGGTCATGATATGCCGTTATGCCCACTTTCTACAATTTTGTGATGTTTGGGAACGTTTCATGAGGTCCATCTCCATGTATTGTTTCTATAAGTTGGAAAAGTCATATTCAGTGATGACTTGTGATGTAATGTGCTTGTTTTAATGTAAAGATAAAGTTGTAGAATATTTTCTGAGTCTTTTTTTTTGTTAGATGTGTGTATTCTTTTGGGATATCATGAAAACCTCTTTTTAGGGGAATGTGTTTCTTTATATCGTGTTCTCTTATCCATTTCTCATATGAAGAAAACAAGGGGGGATGCATGTGCATCTTCTAAGGACATATTTCAAAATATTGTCAGGTGTTAGTAGAGTGAGTTTTAGAGTGTGTTGTGTCTTTGGGAATTCATCTTGGAATGTGATATAGTTTTTTGTAGAACTGAAAGAAGAAGTTCCATTTAGGGGTTTTCAAAACCTAATTGTGAGGCCAAAGATGCTTCAATCTGTTGCGCTCCATCCATAGGACCTCAAGAGAAGCTGGTGCCTAGTAATGGGATATCCTTAGGTAGTTTAAACCCTTTTACAAATTCCAATCAACATTATGAAATATTAGAGTAGTTTACACTTCTGGAGTCATCATATTCAATTTTTTTTCTCATTCAGTTGAAAGAGGTGGGGGGACCTTGTGTCCATGTTATCTCTGAATTTCATTCCTTCCCCCATTACTGGTTTTTGGAGAATGGTTTGAAATTTGTCTAGATAGGTTGAGCTCATGATTAGTAGTAACCATTCCCTAGAAAACCATGATAATATAACAATCCCCATGATTAGACCACTGTTTCTCAAATAGTGTAGGTTAACCGTGTGGGTGTCCCAACTCTTTAAATTTGGGGTCTTTTTGTTTTGGCCCAGGATGGTCTGTTAAGATGGTTGGTTCTTATGGTAGGGAGACCCACTATTATTCTCATGTAAGTTCCTTTGTAAATTGGAAATGTAATTCTACCCCTTATTTTGAGGGGTCTGTTCGGGCCTCCCGCAGTTATTGTCCTTATTCTGTCTCAGGATAATTTAAGTTGTCAATTATGGTGGGGTGCCCATTTGTGTCTCCTCATACTAGTAAATCAAATTTTTCCTTGGTCTTGGCCTGGTATTAGGTAGTCTCAATTAGAGATATCTGTCTAAAAACATTTTCAAAGGGTAAATGATGGCTTTGGAGAGCACCCAACGGTTTAGTTATTATGGTAAGTGTGAACTTGTTCATTGTTGTTGTTGGTTTGGGTAAATTGATTGAGTCTTGTTCATATAGTGTTTGAGGAGTATTCATTTTGGATAAAAATTGAATGTGCATGATAGTTTCAGAAATGTGGTGTATATTTTGGTTTTTGATATTATTCCTTCATTAATTGACCATTGGAGGTGTTTGGGCCATTTGGGGGTGGGAGAAACATGGCCACGAGTGTTTTGAAATGGGTTTTGTGTGAAAAACATGGTTATGCAGCTTAAGATTGTTTTATGAAAACATTACATGATTTATTGAGTTAAATAAAGTGGGAAAAGGATGTACATGTACTGTTTTGGTGAGTGTGTTTTCCAAAGATGTGTTCTAGAATTGTAAAATGGGTATTTAAGATGTCAATCATTTTTATAATGCTTAATAAATGTTTGAAATGCTTTATCAAATTGCATGAAAGGTGCAAAACACATATGTGGTCTCTTTTGTGTGAATATGGTGTGAAACATCAATTTTGTTTGTGAAAGGATTATTATGTTACATGTGTGTGGAATGTTTGGTGGGTGTGTTATTTGGGAGTGGTATTGTTATGTGAAAATTTTATTTTATGGATTTTTGAACTTGTTTGAGCACAGTAGTGAAAAATGGGTATATAGGTGTGTGGATATGAACTAGTATGCTAGTGATCCCTTGGGGTTTGGCCCCAGTTTAACATATCTTGTTTGAAAATGACAACACTAACTAAACTATAATGATGATGATGATGATATTGGGTAACCACAAGGTTATTTGTATGCTTTCTACAAGTGGTTCATGTGCACGAGAATGAATATTGTGATGGTTACTTTCACCATGATACGAAGTACCTGGGACCCACAACGAGCTAGTTATTAGTGTTTATTTTTTCATTTCTTGTGCTCATTAGATGCTTTATTCATTTAATAAGTATATGGTATGTTTGGCTAGAAAATTTAGTATCTTTGGAATTATATTTAAAAATGTTGATTCCTTAAATTATCCAATTTGAAAAGTGATTATATTTAAAGTTTCATGTCATTAAAAATTTTATTAAAATTTCTTGTTTATAAAAACATTCAAGCTATTATTATTTGATTGTTTGTTACATGGAATCTTTTAGTATTGGAATCCTACTGGGTTTTTTCTCACACCCTACTTACACAATTGGGTGTTAGTATACATGGTTATTTTGTCGCAGGTTTGGGTAAATCTTTTAGTATCAATGCTTCTGGTTTCTATCTGTCCTTCTTGGTGAAATGTCATGGAGATGGCATGAGGGAGGTTCCCCTTTCCATGAGAAGGTTCTTTGTATGTCCATTTTAGGTTTACTTATTTTTTATAGTCATTGACAATTGTTTAAAATTATGTAATTCAATTCTGAATTTTTTTTAAAGATGTGTTGTTCTGAAGAATATAGATTTGTTATATTGGAATAATTTTTTGTTTTTTTATGTTTATAAAATTAGGTAAATCATTACCAAATTTTATTTTTTGATACTCGAGAACTTGTATCATCCTATGGGAATTGGAAAATCCAGTCGAACCATTCCATAGGCCGGGTCGTGTGCCAGTTTTAAGGGTGACCAGATTCAGTTCGTGACAACTTAGAATGTGATCTTGTTGAGTTTAATAGAAATATTAAATATATATAACTAATAATATATTTATAATATATAAATTAACATTATTTCATACAAATTTTCAATAAAATGGAATCAAATTGTACACATACATATGGCACATCATCTCCATGAATGGTTTATTTCATTTCCCATGTATATCTTTAATAAATTAACATAAGTAAATATATACTGAATATATATAATATTTATATAATGATTTTAACTATTCAAATTAAGGATCCATGATCAATTTATTACAAATAAAAATAAATAATTGAAACATATACAATAAACAAATCAATTATTGCACTAAACGTGGATTTTAAAAGTAATTTTAAATAAAATGATTATAAAATGTCATAAGAAAATAATATATGGTTTGATATATATATTTATTTTCTATAATATATTTTTAATAAAGTTATATTTTTTATACAGGAGTTTTGAATCTTTACGAAGTATGAAATGATTTATGGTAAGGGATCCCCATCTCACATTTTATTTTTTGTGAGACAGAAGTTGTATTCACTATAGGTTTTGTTTATGTGGTGTATATATTGACCATGAAAGTAGTCTATAATTCCTATCCAAAAATTATGGATCTTTATATATACATTTAATGATCCATATATAATAAGTTTTATGGTTACAACATTACCGAAGCTGTAAGGGATTTTTTCCACAATTAACCTTCTTAGAAACATACGTTTGGTTCTACACCTATACTCTATCATGTGATGTATATAAAAACTATCTGAAATGAAATATAATGAATTTTTTTCCAATTAATATTTTATGTTCCAATTTATGTTACTAATTCGTGGGTCTTATTTTTCATGGTTCCAAAATTGGTTATGTTTTAAAGTTATAATTTATTCATTTATCATGATTTTTATGATTATCTCTCTAATTATTAAATCATATGATACGTCTCTCATGCAACTATTGTATTTTCTTCCACTATATTTATTCATGATATTTTCATGTAATTGTACCATTTTTACACTCTTTGGTACATATGATAACTATGAATGTTTTTTTAAGAAAATCTAATATTATTCCGCCCTTCAGACTAAATACAAATTATTCTAAATCTATTTTTTGTAATAATGTTTTCAAAAATGATTTTAACATTCAAATGATTTAATAATTAAATTTAAAACCACGTTTTTATATTTAATTTTTTTGAAGTGAATCTTCTTGTTGTTTTAAAAAATAGTACACATTTGGAATTTAATGAAAATGTGGATATAATATTTGTTTTAATGTGTATGATATGAATTAAATTTCCCACATTCATGACTAATATTTTCATTCATTACTACATTAAATGTTTTCAATTTTGTTTTCAATGAAATGTATTTCCAATAATTTTTATTTTTTTGAGTTTGTTTCTTAAATAGGAATGTATATTTTCCTCAATGAATGTTTTAAAAAAATTATATAGTTTTCTTTATATTCAATCATGTTTATTTAAATGGAAAAATATTTTCAAAACTATGACTCATAATATTTTACATGGATCATGTTCCACATTTCACTCTCCCCATGCTAAATTTCCCTTTAATTATTCTACTCCCATAAAAAATTTCACTATCCCATTTTTAGCTTCCATGAAACCCTACCAACCCTTCAATTCATCATTTTCTCCAGTGCTTGCGGTCAAATTTTGGATCCCTCCCCATCTCACCAAGCCTGCTGCTACTCACTCCCGTGCACCAACTTCCTTCAATTTATTAACTATTATGATACTATTCTCCATCCCATCTTAAACTTCCCCAAAACCATACCCATCGTCTAAGAATTCATCATCTCACTCGCTTCTTCCTTTCAGCTACCCACCTGCACCTTTTGGGTTTCCCACCTCTACCTAATTGTTCACTTCCAGGCTATTCAACCTCCATCTAACATCCACCAAGAGGGTTCTCACTTTTTTGCCAGCCAAAATCGATAACCAAAATGGGAAACCTAGGTCATGCATCTCAGTTCTCAAATAATATCTTGATTGAGAGGAATAAGTATAATTTTATTCTAAGGATCCATTATCTAGGTTAACAATTTATTTTTGTTCACTATTTTCCATAACAAATTCTTCTGTCCATCCTACTCTCACTAATTTTTATCATGTGTTATCTTGAACCTTACATTTATATAGTCGTAATGATTGCTATACATTTAATTCGATGGTTATTTTAATTGATTTATCACTATATTATTGATTTCAGAAGAAAGAAGTTTTTTTTTACTCTTTAATAACAGATATTATTATTTTCCTCATATATATAAATTTAATGTTTATATTTTTGATCTGGATAATACATTGAACGATTCATAGAAACATCATACACCTATTAATAATGTCATAAATTTTTCATTGTTTTAACACATGTTTTTATTCTCTTTGAAGTAGCAGGTTCATCACATGGGGATGTATTTTTTTAGCATGATATTGAATGATAAATAAGGTGTGGTAACAAGGTAATGGTATATTTTTTAATTATCATGTATATGTTTGTTATTCTTATGCATTGAAATTACTTGACATGATTTCATAAATACCTTTGTGAATTGTATTTTTTGATGGTGATTCATATCGACATCAAAACATGTTGTTTTTTTCACTATTAAATTAATGGATCCTTTTTCATATTATGGATTCTAAAATGTTAAAACAAAATAAGGGATATGGTGACAGATTTAAAAAATATACTACGTATTTAATTAGATAAAATATTTTTATTTTTATTTTTATACACATAATGTGTAGTGTATGATTAATGAATCATTGCAAAAAACCCATGATTTTATATAATGTTCCAACCTTTTATAATAATATTTTAGAAACAAATAATAATCATATTGTTCAAATTATATATTTGTACTTCTCTATGTTTTTTAATATTCAACTTTAGTCTTAGTGAGCCATCTTTCCTCATGCCTCTATATACGGTGATGCAATAAAATATTTAGTGAAATATGATTTTTTTTTGAAAAAATGATGTTTGAAAATATTCAAATTATAAGTTCATGTCAATGATAATGTATTTAGGAAATGTAAAACTATCAGTTATCATAATCATTGTTAATTCATAAGTTAATATTAATTAAAAATCATTATATTCTATTGGAAGATTCTATCCATTTTTACCTGTGAATATTTTTTCAATATAATCTAAATGATGTTTGAACATATTTTATTATGTTTTTTCTATGATTATATCATATTTTTTTGGTAAATTAATTATCCTTTATTCATGTTCTTTTTCTATTTTTTCGTATTCGAATCGTTCAATGAGGGTTTGAATTTCATTATTACTGATGCACAATGATTTTATGTGGAGGTAAGAAATGTTTAAATTAATTGAACATGAAATATTAAAATATTGTTTTGATATATTCCAAAATGATTTCTTGTGTTTTTAAAACATTAATTATGTATACCGTCTGTCACTAACCTACCCTGGTAAATTAGTCATTAACTTTTAACTATTATGATCTAATTTTTCACTTTCAAATCTATCAAAAGTGGTCCTGATTTATATATTGGTTTGAGGAAATTATATCCTATCGAGGTAAAAAAATTTCATATAAATTAATCATTACATTATTATTTTTTCCACTATTAAAAATAATAAGACATCCTAAATCTATTAGTTTTCCACACATTCATCGGTTCGTTATCGATGTTATGGAATTGATTTTTTTAGTTATATTTATTTAAATTATTTTAAATTTCTTATGTGAGATATTTTTTAAATTTATTAAAATTATTCAAACATCAACATTGATCATCACATTCAATAAAACCCAATACTATTTGTTCATTCTTAAAAACATATTGGTGTTTTTAAATTGGGTTCCCACATTTTTAGTTATTTTGAATTTTGGGGATGGGTATAGATCTTGAATCATTATCAGGGTGAGAAATCACATGGTCGATCTTCATCCCCGAATTATATGTCATTATAGATAAGATTTTTTTTCTTCAAATTCAATATAATTTTTTTGTTTCTCTACATGTCACTAGAGTTATTTTTTAAATATATTCACATAGAAACATAACATAAATAATTTATTCATAAAAAACCATATCTTATTTCCGAATTTTTTTTCTTTAGGATGTGGGTGTTCGGTGCCCTCTAAGGTTAAAAATTTCTTTTATATGGATGCCAATTGATTTTCAATGGCTCTATTTATGTTTTTTATCTTCTATTTATATAATGTTCACTATATCCTTCAAAGGTATTGTCCCACAATGATCAGTATATGGTAGTTATCCGTTAGATATAATGTCCTCCTAATAGTGGTCGATGTTCATCATTATTGTGTGGCCACTACATCCTATCAGAGACAAATTTTGGGGCTTTCTAATGGGCCTTTCATTATTAGTGATAAAAAAATATCAAGGATCTTTTCTATGGACATTTTATATAATATATTTAATATTTTAGTATCATTAAAAATAAGTATAAGGAAATAATTGGAATCATATATATTATCTACTAGTTTAACTAATTAATTTATTTTCAATGATTATTGAACCCTAGATTACAAGTTTATTAAGATATTCATTATTTAAAGATTAACCTTCCTATGACGTACCGAAAATAGTTAGTGAAAATGTGGTGGATAGCCATAGTTTCTTACTAATAATTTTCTCCTTGTAATTAATATATTTTTTATAGCTTCCATGATTGATTTTTTAGATAGATTATGGTAGAATATCTTCAACAACTGCAAGGAAATGAGTCAAAACATGATTATCAAAAAATAATCACTCATTCATTTTTTGGGTTTTATAATATTGAATGATAGAATAATTATTCTATTAAAAGTGTTTTTTAGGCAGGTATGCGAATGTGGTATCAGTATCCTATGGATAATTTCAATCATTTATATATTATAGAATTTTAGGGACCTATTTCCCCACCACCAAATTTATAGTAATCAATCAACTATTTATTCTTAGAATAATTTATTTTAGACTTATATTTCATTACATATTTGGTATTATTCATCGAATTTGTTTTCAATGGTTTCAAATCTTACACATTACATTAAAATATTTAATATTTTCATTAAGAAAAAAGATGTTATCGTATGATAATATATAAAAATTATATTAAAAAATACATCTTTTTCCATATAAATATTCTAAAAATATTTTTTACCGGATTATTTAAAATAAAACAAATTGTTCAATAACATATGAAATTGGATCTATTGAATATCACATGATGACATCGGTCTTTAAATTATTGTTATAATAATTTATAATTTTTTTTATGTCAAATACTTTATCATTTTTATGCTAAAATATAAAAAATAATCTACCAATATCAATTCATTAGATATATAATGGAACGAATTAGGTAAATCACATTTATCTACGAATCATGACATATTAAGAAAATAAATAGGTAATTTAAGAAATAATTCCTTAATTTTATATTTCTAATAAGTAGACATAAATTACCTCAATGCTTAATTTTTCTACTTCATTGGTGGGATATATTTTCCTCTTTTAACCACATTTTCTATCAATGTATAAAAAATTATTACGTGGACTGAAGAGAAACCCATAATAATGCACATTAGAATGGGTGGGGAAACCAAATACCTCACCTATTAGCCATTTTTAATAACATTTTCATGGATAAGGATACTAAAAGAACCAAATTTCTATTTTTTTATTGACATCAATGTAGAATGTTGACTAAATATGAAGCAGACAAGTAGAACCGTCAGCTAAGATGCCAATCTCTCTGTAATATTCTATAATTATTTTTTCGAGATTCATTAAATTTTATGGAATATATACATATTTTTTGAATTAATATGTGATATATTATTTATTTTTGATCGGTGGAAAAAAATCCATACAGTGATGAACAACAAGAATGTTTGGTAGTTTATATCTACATTGAAAATCCATGTATACACCTTTATAGAATTGAGTAGTGGAGGATTTTATCCACTATATTAAAAATATTTGGAGTAAATATAATATTGTAGTTTTATTTATTTTTGTTCTATATTTTTCAATTTTTTATTAAAATAAAAAATATTAATTTTTTAGATATGATATCAATCCACAGATCATAACGTTAATTTTCTGAGTGTTTATGAAAATTTGTAACTAAATGGTAATGACATTAAAATTCATGCATTGGGTACTAGATTTAATATAAAAATTTGATTATAAAATAAAAAGCTATACTTTTTCTTGATAGGTATTTGAATTTGGGTCCTATATTTTATAATTTTTTACTTTCAAGAGTGTTTATAATTTTAATTGAAAAAAATTATGAAAAAATAGTATTCATAAAATTTGGTTTTAAGTGTTGTATTTTAAATGTATTTTAGAGCTATATTATATTTCAATATTGAAAAGATTATTTTCATGATGGTATTTAGTACAATAGACTTTATATGAGAATATTGAATTTTTCATTTTGATAAAATATTTTATTTTTTTATAATATTTTGGATTCATTTTAATTTTTAGAAGTGGTTTTGGGTTCAATGTATAGTTTATAAAAAGATATTTTTTAATAAATATATTGTACAAGGGTGTATTCACTGATTATTTAGTGGATAATTATTTTAAAATTTATACTTTTATGATTAATAAATCTTTACAAATTCATATAATTTATTTCATTTGGTTTAAAAAAAATCAATATGGTTTAAGATTGAAGGGGTTGATGAAATTAGTGAATTTGAGTTGTCATATTCCATTTTTAACATTTGCCTTTTTCATTGAAAAACACATGCAATGTATTGGTTCAAAATAAAAAATGTTTTAATCGATATTTGGTCTCTATAAATTTATATTTCATATGGTTTTATTTTTTTATGTATTTATTTTTCATAAAATGGTTATAGTAGTTTAAATATAAAATAAAAGGGATATTTAAAAAAATTGGGTAAAATTCTAGGATTTATATGTTTATAAGAATGCTTAGTAGTTATTGACATGTAATGTATAGATTTATATATATGAATAAAACTCTTTTATTAGTACGGAGGTTGTTTTTTTAATGTGTGGGATGTCTCTAGGATGGAAGGTTCTTAAAAATGTTTGATTATTGGAAATGTTATGTGGTTGAACTATAGTAGTGATGTAGTAAGAAATTGTATTATGTAATGAAAATAAATCCTATATCATTACCTATAATTGTATGGAAATAAATGTGTAAAAAAGGAGTTATACACCAATCTTAATCATTTTATATTTATATAATCAAGGATAAATGAGGGAAATATTTACAGATCATTTATATTTTGTTCTAAAACCCCATTACTCGATAATAGAGTCATAAGATTTCGTTATTGAGTGGATCAATCAATAAGAATGGATTTGAAATAATGGATAATGACTTTCATGGTTCAATTTGAATATGTTACATGTGTTATCTCACTCTAGATTAATGATATTAGCAGTGGAATAGGAAATGGATCATAGATCCCTAAATAATTTAAATAATCTAGGAGATATAGTTGTCTTCGAATATGAAATACCAACTAATGTGTGAATATACCATGGGTAAAATGGAGTTATTTGGGATATATTTTTTTGAATGACCAAATTTTTTATAATGGGTATTTGGAAGAAATATTTTATCTATTTGGAGTGGAAGTTGATTTGTTTTCTTTTATTCTCCTTTAGTAAAGGATTTCCAAATAGGTTTTTGGGGATATCAATTTACAGTCGGATAAACTGGAAGGGTTTTTTTTTATTATTTGGTTATAACATTACATATGTTTTAATAATTCTTTTTAATTAGTAAATTTACTTGTATATGGCTAGGAAGTTGATTTGTTATTATAGTGGTGTTATATAATATTTTTAAATTGTTTTGGTATATAGTAGAATATGAGTTTTTATCAAAGTAAATTATTATAAGAATGTTAATAAAGAAAAGACTTTGTTATTAATTGTTAACTCAATGATTGATTATCTTAGTTTTATGGTTTTGAAATATAAATATCTTTTATGAAGGGTAAGTCTTGATTTTAGGGGATCGATGTTGATTGGAATAGTTAAATAATGATTTTGGGAATTTATTTATGGTATAATAGGGAATTAGCGTTTTAACCACTTATTATGTTTTCATCGATGAAAGATGGTTTATGGTTAGTATAGAAGAAAATTAAATAATTTTAATTTTGTGATAAATGGTTTTTCATTTAATATGTCATATCCCAATTGTGAGATTGGGTTATGGATGCAAATAAATTTAATAGAAAATTGAAAAATTCTTATATATTCTATAGAATTATGCAAATGATATATTCTATTTAATTATGTATATGATTTATAGATATGAATTATTAATTATGTAATAAACTTTTTATTACAATTAAAACTAATCACATTCTCTATCCTTGGTGAAATAATATTTAAGATCATGATAATAAAGAAAAACCCATTAAATTATAATCTAATATTTTAGGTTTTTAATTGTAATTACCACATTGCATATACCTGATTTGGATTTTTAATAGAAGTAACAATGATGAAATTGAGGTGCCTCTTGGATTTGAAGGTAGATATGTTTCAGAAATATATGATGAGAGGATCAATTTCTAAATCCTCACCAATGAAAGCAACAAATACCGAGTTGGTCCAATCTTGATGGGGATCTTTGCATTTGTGGTAATTGAATCATCCCTAATTTAAATCATCAAGATAATAAAAAATCATCGTATGATATGAGTGGATCATGGAGTTCCTTATTTTTAGGATGATATCCAAACCAACCATAATTGGTGTAACCCATGGAAGAAAAAAATAATATATTCTCATTATAATAAAATAAAAATTCGGATTCACTTCAAGTTAGTTTTCTTAATGAAAAACATTTCTACTATTTAAGAGTTTCTATTTATAATATCATTTATACATTCAGTATTCTATTTATTTCATTTATTATTTTAACTTATTTTCTAGGAATTATTATTTAAAAAAAATGAAATTATGTGTAAGTGAATTTGTAAATAATGTTTTATGTCATGAATATTCATGGGATCAGTTCTAGTATTTTATATGGTTTTGGTTGAAAATTTTATTTTCAAATAATGTTCATTTTCCTCAAGGACTATTCCTAGAGATTTATCATTGATATTTTTTCAATATGTGTTGAAATAATTTGATTTTACTAATTCTTTAATAGAGATATGATCCAAAGATACCATCCATATTTTTTCAATTAATGTTGTATGTTAATTATGAAAAAATTATTATGAAACACACTTATTTTTCCATGGGTTATTATTTGACTAAATAATGAAATTATTATGAAAACTATTTATTTTCTTACACGTTATGTTGTTGATGAAATTTTTATATAACCCATTTCATTTAATAGTTTATGATATAATGAATATTGTATGATATGTTACCACATATATGTATAATTTTCATTAAATGGAAGTGGTTATACTATAACCAATGAAGTTGGTTATGTTTTAACAAATAATTTGTGGGAACTATACCTCCCTACTATTCAATTGGTAAAGACATATATCTCATGAGATAAGAAGGACTAGAATTTGGAGTGAACAAGGTTTTTCAAGGGAATTTTTAAGCTGTGATGATCTTGGGAGTGAACCTTTACAATTATGATGGTTTGGGGAGTGAACACATTCAACTCTGATAGCCTTGGAAATGATCCTTTACTAATATGGGAATTATTTTTCATGTTTATGTGTATTCTATAAATCTATGACTTTTTTAAATGTTATGTTCTCATGGCTCATGTTATATGATTACCTTATGATTATTTTCCTTTAGACGTTCGATATTTATTCTATGACTCAATATAATGATCTTTGATGTTCAAGGTGTGTTTTTAAGTTGTAAATATCTTATTCTCATATTCTTATATTAATGTTTTGCTTATGTATCTCAATTTTTTAACCTTATCAAGAATTGGAGTTACCCCCTTTTTGTGTTTCCTTTCAATAGGTTATAATGAAATTTATTAAGTATGATATTTATAAGAAGTGTGCTATTTATTGTGATCATAGGTAATGGTTATGTAGTTTACCGTTGGATTAATTGTTGTGTTTCCATGTTACTAAAGACACTAGACGTTTACTGGCATAAAGAATTTGATTGTGTAATGTAATGTTTATTCTTAATAAATTAGGTGACATCTATTTATATTAATCTTGGACCACTATAAGCACGAAATGCATCCTCGGGTAATATAAATTCAATAATATCATCGATAATAATAACTAAATTATCAATGAATGAAACACATAATATAGTATGTCATTATCTCATATTTGTGATGTCCTTAATATCAATGTATTTCAATAACCTTATATAAATATTCCTTAGGTATACACCTAAAACCTATTTAATAATTCTATCTGTCCTATTTATCTATTTATACTTTTCAATCCTTCAATGATCTATGTAACTATAATCCAATCCAATCAGATCAAGTCCTGTTAATTACTCATATATTGAATGATCACATTAATTTAAAAATAATATGCCTTAGAAATATATTTTTTCATTGATTAATGAATATGAAATATCTTGTATTCCTCAGTCAATCAAATAATATTCCTAGTAAAACCCCATATGTAGAAATGGTATATGATTTAGTTAAAAAATAATATCTATGAATAAAAATATATGGATATTTATATGGGATTATGATCACAAGAATGTGAATTTTTCATGTGAATGTAAATTACATAAAATATAATGAAGAGGTGAAATATAACCATCAATTTATTAGATATTTTTTGGAGTAAAATATAATCTTTTAGAAAATATAATAAAAATGAATCATAAAATTTGAAATAATTTTTCATTATTGAATCTTCATTTAAAATTATTTAAAAAAATGTAGAAGATGATAGAAAACATAAAATGGTTTTGTTGGTGGGAAAATATGTTAAATGTGTATAATCTAAAAAGAAAAAATCTATTTGACATTTTGTAATTAAATTATAAAAAGGAAATTTTAGAAATCATTAGAAATATTCATATAAACTATTTTAAAAAATCAAGTATAACATAAAATTTTCTTAATAAATTATTTAGATAAATGAAATGGTTTTATATTAAATAATATTGAAAAATATGGGTATGGATGAAAAATATACTTGATAAAAAAGATAAATATAATCAGCTTTTCATTTAAACATTTATATGCATGATTAATGTTAGAAAAAAGTGGAAGAGGTTTAATAGAACATAAAATCTCCTTAAATATCTATATTATATGAAAATAAATTTATTTTATTTAGTATATATTATAATATTCATTCAATGAAAAGTATAACCAATCCCAAAAATAAGTGACATTTTAAAATAAATTCTAACCAATTTGGTAAATTTTATATTATAACGCCTTGGAATAGTAAACATGAATTTAAATAATAATAAACGTTAATAATTATATATTAATGTTAAATAAATGAATGGGTATGTATATAAACCATATTGAATAATATAGGCACATAATTCAAAATATATCACAATGGAGTTGAAATTGTGATTAAATCCCTTACCTCACGCATCCACTTAGTAGAACATGATTTTACCTAATTGATATGAAATTTAAATTTTATATGAAGACATATAAAAACTATATAAATATAAATAATATCATGTAAGATCTACTCATAACATCTTATCACATGTTTATTTTAATTTTCGCATTATTATCATTTATTTGGGAGTCGACTACATCATTTTCCATGAATGTATTTATTATATGGTTATGGTCTTTATGTATTGATCCTGGTTATGTAATATATATAATTTTAATAATGATATAAAAATTATAAATATTCATTATATTCAAATTTATAATCATTAATGAAAAGGGGACATGAAAAATAAACTGCATTCCTTCATTTATTTGGTAGTCCACATGTACACATAAGCAACAATGTCATATTATTTGTGGATGGATGTTTAAGTAAATCAATGATATATTAAATTTAATGAATCATAATTATTTCATAAGTATCTTATATTTTATTAGTTCCAACATTATTACTATTAATGTGAGGTGGTGATCGAGAAACATTACCTTTTTTCTCAAGGAGGTCATCTGTCGTAGGCATGAGAGATTGTTTTGGTTCCCATTTTAAATAGGGAAATGAAAATTTATTATTAAATAAATATAAAAACATCTAATTCAATGGTATATACTGGGTTCATTATATTTTATTATTTATTAAATATTTTATTCTTGTAAAATAAAACGTGAAATGGATGAGTTAGGATAAAGTTATTACCTCTTCTATGAATGATATATTTTAGATCTATTATTTAGAAACCTAGGGTTGGAAATTTTAGAATAAAAGAAAGTACATAAAAAGAATATTTTATTGTGAGATATTGTATCATTTTTTGTTTGAGACAAATGGCTATGAAGAGTTGTGAAAAATTTAGTGGAGAATGTTCTCTTTTATAATTTAGGTGAGTGCTACACTTGTAATTTTTTAGTGGTTAAAAACATTATTATGTCACATTATTTGAATAATCACACAAAAATGAACCATATTATAATATTACAAGTTTATGATCTAAATAGTACCAACAAATATTATTTAAGGAGTTTTTATGTCATTTTACACGTATCTTTTTTTTATTAACCCCTGGTAAACTTGTTTTAACATTAACCATGGTAACAACATTTTCATTCTTTACTATTAATTATAAAAAATATTAGATTTAATTTTTATCTAATTTTAATTATTCTATTTAAATTTATTTAATAAATTTGTTAAAATTAAATTTTAGAATTTTTAATTATTTTATTTTAAAAAAATCATGCCAAATATTAAAAAATTATATTTCATGAAAATTTATCTTTCAAGAATAAGATAATATTACATTAATTTTATGATCGATAATATTTAATATTTGTATATATATATATATTAATATATATTAATATATAGTCTTTCATTTTTATTTAAATAATTCCTTATTATAGATTATTTTAAATTATTAAAATTGTAAATCATTATGCAATTATAAATAGTTTTTTGAGGGAAAAAATATCCCCTTTACCTCTATATGATATGATATTTATTTATTTCAAATTTATTATAAATAAATGATTCATTAGACATAATATAAAAAATTATTTTAAATCAAATGAGGAGTATTTAAATAATACATTATTAATATTTAATAAATCTTTATTTCAATGGGATAATTAAAAATATTCATTATAGAATAATTTTGACCAACTAAGTTCAAAATAGATATTTATCCCATCATATTATAATTTTACATCCAACTAATATATAGATTTACAATATAATTTATTATTATTAAAATAAATATTTAACTTACTATAACTGAATCTGGTGTGTTATGTGATAAAATTGATAGAATGAGGTTGAATTCAGTTCTTTAAATTTTTTAAATACTTATTAGAGTTAATTCAATTTTCTGTGGAAAATAAAATATAGAATCATGAATTTTTATAATAAATTATACCAGGGTGATCCAATGTATAATATTAAAACTCTCAATATTTTATATAAAAAACACTAAAATAGTGATCAGGCTTTTGAATGGAGTTATGACCTCTAAGATCTCCCTTTTTAACCCCAAAAGACACAACGAATATCCTAACATTGTCAAACCTGGATTCAAATCTATGAACACTGCCTTTAATGTGGATGAATAACTATCCATTAATTTATTTACAACAATGCACAACCAAAATCCATTCCTTTTACCAGATCAAGGAATAAAAATGAATTTATTTCTCAATTGAGAGGTAGAACCCAAGATGTACCTTTTATAGGGGTAGTATAAAATGAAACTAATGTATTTAATTTGAATGAAAAATTATTTAACGAAAATAATTAATAGAAAAAATATAGTCAGAATTTAGAACGATATAAAATAGTTCAAAATTAAATCTAGAGAATTCATGATGTACAGTTTTATTTTAGAAGAAAATGATCTGAATGAATAATCTCAGTTAAGAGTAATGAATTCATGATAAAAAATGTGAATCATAGTACAATTTGAATGTATCAACATCCTCCATGAATAATATCACTATTTCTATAGAATTCAATATTTTATTCCTTCTAAAAAATATCCTTGAAAAATTATTAATGCATGCACAAATACTCAAATAAACAAGTCATTGTATTTTTTCTTTCCCTAAAGCATTATTTGGTTGCCTGAATGCAACGAACTATATAAATATTTTATTATTGTTTTATAGATAATGTTTCACATGTATTATCCTTTTATTTTTTGATCCACTAAAAAATTAATCTCCTTGAAACATGATCTGTCCTTACTATAAAGAGAATGTACTTTTGAACCATAAGTAAAATATAAATAGGATTTAGCCAATGTGTTCCTCATTTAATCTTACATAATTTGTTTTCAAATCAATTTTCATAAGTTATAATTAAATAATTAGTAATAATAACACTATTAAATGAAGAATGATTTTTTAAAAGATATTTTATAACGATAAATGAAAATATACATTGAATATAACATAATTCATACTTCATAAAAACTAACTGACGAAATATGCATAACCATTATTTTAAAGTTCAATGTATTTTAGTTTGTTTAAAAAGAATAATTCTACATAGTCATGAATGTGTGAAATTTTCATTTAATATAATCATATATTTTTTGTTTTTCAAAAACATCATCTAATTGTAAACGTGACATTTGTAAGAATCATCTGACCAAAAATTTGATTTTTGAATGCATTATATTACTTCAATAATCATCATATTTGGTGAATAATCAAGTTTTTATGTTCTAAAAAATCAATATTTAATGATGTGAAACCCTAATTCACTTATGTCATTGAAATCATTTAATACACTCTAAGAATCATCTATGAATATAAGAATCAAAAAAGTTGTATGTAATGATCATTTCAAAAATACAAAACCATCAATATATATGTTGTAATATAACTCACTGAGATGTGAATTTTTTTTCCCAAAATTAATTAATAAAACACATAAAAAACAAGGAGAAAAATTAAAAAATATGTGTTTGGGATTATATTATCTTCAATAATCAATGCAACCATAACTCCCATATCTTCACCCATGTTAGAAGAAATAATAATGATTAAAAATTTAAAAATAATTAAGAAAATATAGTATTAAAATTAAAAAATAAATAAAAAATTTCAAGGATCCACTCAACAATAAACACCATTTTGATAATTACAAAAATATTATAATCTCTAAAATTATCTCCCATTTTAAAATTATCAAAAAGTTAAATGAAAAATTATTCATCTATATCTCCCCCTCTTTTTGAAAAATGTCTGAATGTAAAAGAATTCCCCAGTTATTTCATAACCTATTCCAAAATTTTTAATATAATATATCACATCATAATATAATATTAAACTATTTGTTTGATATGAAATTTTATATAACACCCCAATACTACATGATAATTATATCTTAGAGTAAATTAAATTATATTGATAGTTTGGGATACATGCAAACCAAATCCTCAATAATAGTAAGTTAACATCATATTTTCACTAAACTATAATGAAATACCCACATTATTTATTTCAAATAAAAAAATTATAATTTTAAAGTATGAATATCATCTTTTAAAAAACATGTTTGACATAATAATATAATGAATTTTTTAAATTTTCCAATATATATTTTTTATAAAAATAAAAAAATGATGTATCTAACTATTCATAATTTTATTTATAATACTATTTAAATATATAAATAATTTTTAATTTTGTAAAATTTTATATTTATATAAATAAAATTAATAAAATTTGATTGTTGATAAAAATATTTTTCAAAAATATAATTAATCAAGGGTTTTTTTGTTCTTAATGGCATAATGGTTGTACAATATTATTAATTAATATATTTATTTATTATTAATGAACATATAATAATTTATATATAATATAACTACATATATTATTTTAATACCATATAATTATTATTACTAGTCCTATAAATAATATATGACTATCGTATGCTTGAATAATGAATTCCATGAAATACTACTTTTCGACATGAATTATGGGTTTATTTTAAATTAAAATTTTCCAAATTTGTGAGTTGAATTTTAGAAAATGGATTCCATAATTTTAATATTAATTATTAATGATATCTAATATAGTCAACGTAATTCATTACTATAATGAGTAGTGAAAACAGAAAAATTCAATTACTGTGTTTATGGTTAAAATGGGGTTTTGAGGGTCAATCTAAAAATATAAGCGTAAGATTTCCATTAGAACATTATAAATCCTTTTATCTCAAAATTATCTAATCCCATGTCCGAATAAATAGCCATTAAAAATATTTTCTACTTGGTAGTGACCATATTATTTTGGATTGCTTTTGGAAATTTCTGTATAGTTTCCAGGTGGATTCCTTTCCCCACTTATACAAGGGAATTCACTCCCCACAATTACTCGCACCTCTCAATCCCATTGAAAGAAAAAATCATAAATAAATATCTCCCTTACATAATGATCCACATTATTAATGTTTTTTTATTTGAAAAGTCAATCCTTAAGGATCTTAAGAGGGGATCATAAGAAGGTTTCTCTAAGAGAAGGTAATCCTCTTAACGATGATCTTCATATTAGATTATTTATCTAAAAAGTTCAATTTTGTCCTATGATTAAGTCTATAATATTGAAAATATATCACATAAATTGATATTATATTAATTTTTATTTAATATTATTTATCATATAATATTCTATTAAAATGTAAAATGAAATCACCGATCATGTGTACGATAGATTACAACCTCATGATTTGATGCAACCAATTTTCCATCAACACATATCAAAATTTTATTTAATGATGAAATATATATATATATATAATATTTGTTTTTATATAAATATTTAATCATAATATCATACATTCCTTTCGACATTCAATGACGTTTAAAATATAATATTATTGATCGTGTTTACAAAGGACTAAATCCTTGTGAAGCAATTTGAATTGTGTTTCTATTAAAATTTACATGGAAATTATTAAGGATAAATTTAATGAATATATGAGATATATATAAAATTATATTTATTATTTAAAATAATCATATCGCCATTTTTATTACAATTTCACTCATTAGTGTAATGTTATCATCACTAGAGCGTATGAATGGCATACCATCTCCATGAAGCGATGTGATTAATTTTATATGTAAAAACTTCATAATTTATCCTAAAAAATAATATAATTAGTAAATATTATATTTATAACATTAATATATGTCTTTATATGATGTATTTATATCCTAAATACAAGATTTCTAACTTTCATTACAAAACATGTGTGACAAAACCATACAATTAACACGTGAAACAACGAAAATAATGAAAAATAATTAATAGAGTGGTAAAATGGTATATGTGGATCATATATGATATTATAAATATTATAATGGTTTTGGTAAAAATAATTACTTGATTAAAACCATTATACCTGAGGTTAAATAATGTTTAACTGAAGGAATGTTGTTGTAAGGTATTTCTTCTAAATTTCCATTTCAATGAGACATATTTACTAATAATCACATATTCACTTTATTATGGTGTATGTAATGAGAATTTTGTGTATTTAATATGAATAACTATTTATACATTAATATTAATGTTTCATTTAATGTATATTTTCAAGGGGTTACCATTTAAATAGATCTAAAGTTGTAAAAACTGTTGTACAATCTCACATTCTTTTTTAATTGATCTATTTTTCTTGAAATATTCATTATATTTTTATCATTTTTCTTTATAAATTACAATTATATTATATATATATATATATTATTTTATTATGGATATGAATATTAACAAATCCGTATATTATTTTTGTATATGTATTTTACTTTCAATGTTATTTGATTAACTATAGAAATATGGATAAATTTGTATCATTTACCAAATTTGGATATTTATTTATAAGGAATATAGATTCATGAATTAAATAAATTATTATATTTATGATATGGTTTTTATACCTGTAGTGAAGGGTGGACCCTAGAATTATACACACCCTTAGTGCATTAGTAGGTATCATGAGACAAGTTAGTCATCTAAGATAAATTAGTTTTTTTCCATAGTATTTAAATTATCTTGTGAAATGTGATGAAAGTATTAGTATCATGAATCCAAAGATCCTAGAATCCAATTTTATGAATTTACTTCATTGAGAATTGAGTTATTATTATTAACCATGATTTTTTCATTGATATTATCTATGTATGATGGTTACTCTCATGTTATTTAAATGGAATATGTGGTTAGTTATTTAGTTTTACATATTGATTAATCATTATCTTCTAATTTTTTTTATTATATGGGATGTGTATACAATTATTTACATTATCATATTTATTATCATTTAACAACTCAAGATATCTTCATCTTTATGTAACCTTTACTAAGAATTTGTTCTCAATCATATTTTTTTTCCTTCCCATAGGATATGATGGATATTTATTTGAATGAGATTCACGGATGAAAATCATTTAATTTTATAATGTACAATGTTTTTTTAAATATATAAAATGGGTATCATCTATATATATGGTTCTTCAAACCAAATAAATGGGTTGGTCATTCGTGATGAGATCATTTGTATCTTATTATAATGTAATAAAACAACTAATGGATTTGGGTTATTGGATTTAGGGTTGTTATAGTTGGAATCAAAGTAACTTTATTAGAATACACAATAACTAGATTTAGTAAAACATGTATTTGGGAACATAATCCTTTTATAGGATTTTATGCTAATGTTAATTTAAGAAAACTATAATGAATGTTTATTTATGTAATATAATATGTGGTTTAACTAGCTATAAATCCCTATATGGATACTAAAAGTGGATGTGGTTCTGGAATTGAGGCACCTAGAGGGAATAACTCCAAAAATGGTGCATTTGGGTTGACTCAATATTTACGCTGTATATGTCAATGGGGTTAATGTGCAGCTAGTTTGACATTTCTGGGGATACTATTTTCTTGATTCACAGTTTCTTTATGTATAGTTATGATATATATGATATTATTACCATGAAAACAATGTTTATGATTCTAATATTAAATATGCACAAAATATTCAATTTATGTGAAGTGATACAAGAGATTTACCATTATACCTTATGATTTAAATTTAATAATTTTACACGATAAAGCATTAAATTAAAATTTTATAAATGGTTCCTTAATGAAATTAGGGTATGAATACTCATGGACATTTTATACGTTTCTCTCCTAATAAATCCAATACAATTGGTATCAGTACTGATCAGATCATGGATATATTATTGTATCTTAATTAGGTAATTTAAAATATATATACTCAAATTGAGAAAATTGTTGTTTCATGATGTGATTATCCTATGTTGGATCACTTTATCCCACAAAACACCCCATCATTTAGTGTGACTACTAATCATATGATTGAGATTGAATGGATTATTTCCCCGGAAAATATATATTTAGCCTTGGGATGAAAAGAAAAAGAAAATGTTACGATGATAACATATTATCTTAAGGGGTATATTGATCAATGGTGGTCATTGATCCAAAATAATAGAGAGGAAGAAGAAAAACAAAAAATTGAAATTTTATAATTTTAAGAGACACTATTTCAAAAATATTTTCCTCATGTGCAATAGACTAAAATGTATAGAATTTGATTTTAAATAATGAAATAGGAAGAAGAATGTGTTCTTGAGTATTTGGAAACCTTTAAAACACTAGTTAGGTTTTCCATGGATTAAATTTTCATTATAGAATTAAATAATATTTTTTCGTTAATGGGATTAAGACATGTCTCTAAAGGGATCTATATTATAAAAAAATCATCATATTATGAAATAGTTTTATGAACTATCAAAATAGATTAAGAATTTTATTGAACCTATATATTCAATGAGGAATAAAATAAAGAAGAGGACCTCTGAGAACTAAGATAAATGGAATGTCTTCATGGAGAATATGAATATAGAACAATTTATATCATCTTAAAATTGTGTAAATAAAAATCATAGAAAATTAATTAATAGATGGAATTCTGTTATATGTATGGAGGTACGGTGCATCTAGCCCATGATTTAATGGGGAAAAAATCAATTTTGTAAAATGATTTAGATGTAAATATTTAGGGTATTATTCCCACCAATACACCAAGAGTCTAGGTAATATACTAGAATAGATTCCAAGTAGAGAATTATAAGCTTATTCAATAATTAAAACAGAGGTGGATGTACCAAAATATTTGGTGGCATGTACTTTTATCATAGCCTAAAATTTAGTTAATTCAATATTTGATTATGGAAACTCATACACTTTTACATCATCCATATTTTCCTAGAAAATATTATATCTCCCTATCACATTAATAAGTCAATTTTCAATCAACAAAACTTGTGGAATACTCATTGTAATAAGTATGTGTCATCATGTTACCAATATGATACATAAACATGCATTATTTTCAGCCTTTATTATCATACATGTGTTCAAATTAGATATAATACTTCATATAGATTTAATTAAAAAATATTATGCATACTTTTATTGTAAAGATAAATAGGTTATGATTTGTGATGATGATGTATAATTCCTTATTATTATACGAGATACTTAATCATCTAGTTCATGTACAGATTGACCCCCAATAGCTCTTCAAAATGATATTCATGGTGTAGAATAATCATGAAAATCTACTAATGAAAAATGTAATCTTTAAATAGAGTATTTTTCAAATTTATAGGAATACATTGATGTAATTTCAATGTAATTACACGATAATCCACCAGAGTATGTAGTTTTTTTTCCTTTAGTAAATCCTTGATGATTTATTATATCAACTTCCTGGAGCTCAATATTTTTCAATGATATACCTTAGTTCTAGGTATAATAAATTTAAAAGTAATGAAAGATGAAATTCCAAATAAGGCATTCCATATTAGGTTTCTAAATTATTAGTGTACATTTATTACATTAACATTCAATAATACACCATCTATTTTGATTGATTTGAGGAACAATGTATTTAAGGAATTGCTAGATGATATCATTGTGGAATTCACTAATGATATCTTAGTATATTCTAAATGATATGAGAAACATGAAAACCACTTATGGATTAGTATTGATACTTTTACATTGAATGTGTTATATTGGATATTTACTAAATTTGATCTATGGAGGGAATAATATTCATTTATGCGACATATTTACTACATAGATGGATTCTCACAGTAACATATAATGATAATTATATTCAGAGAATAGACTAAATCAATGAACATAACTGAGGTATATAGTTTTATTGGTTTGGCATGTTACTATTAGTGATTCTCTCATAATTTGTTGGGATTGTAAATCTTGTAAACTAATATTACAGATCAAGGGGTTATGTTTGATTTCAAAATGTAATGTGATGAATGTTTTGGTGAATTTTATAAGATATTGGGAAATGATATGAAATTGATTCTACCATCTAAAAATGATGTGTTTATGATATATGGTGATGAATCAAAGAAGGTACATGGTTGATTATTTATGTAGTAAGATAGAGTTGTTTCATATACATGAATTTAAATGAATACTCATGAAAAGAACTGTCTCAAATTTGGTATTAAGTTGGAAGATATAATTATTGATATACAATTATTGAGATAATATCTTTTTATGAATTATGTGAGATTTAAAATGTCCATAAGATCCTAAAATACATCTTTTCCTATAATGATATCAATATGATTCAAAGTCAATGGCTCGACCCAATCAAGGATTTTGATTGCATGATACACTACCACGCAGTGAAGGAAAATAATGTAGCAGATGCATTGATTATAAAATATCATAGATTTCTAACCCAAATGTGTATTGAGAGATATCATTTATTAATTTATATAATAAATACCGATATGTGAATTAATAATGAAGGGGTAATATCACTACATTATCAAATTATTAAGAAACCAAATTTATTGTACAATATAAAAAGTATTTATATTTATGGTGATAACTTTTAGAATAAAATTAATGTTGTGAATTATGTTAATTTAGCATATTCTTTTGTGATGAAAATTTTCTAAAATTTGGAAAGAGATTATTTGATATATCTATAATGAGATAAAAAAGGGAATTATTGGATGATGGTAATTGATTGACTATCTCTATACACCCTAGTATAACCAAGATGTATATGTTTTTGAGGGAAAATTATTGGTGGAATAACATGATGTGGAAGATTTTTTATTATGTGTCCAAATGTTTGGTTTGCCAATAAGTAAATTTTTTCAGACAATATCTTAAGGGATTCATGCAACCTGTTCAAATTAATGTGTGAAAATGTGATTAAATTATTTTGGAAATTTTCATAATACTTCCAAATACTCATAGAAATAATTTTCAAATATGATTTAATATAGATCAAAAAACCATGTCTGCCAAATTTATGGATATAAGATAATATTTACCTCTTGATCACATCATAAGGCTCTCTATTAATGAATTTATAAGACTTCTTGGTGAACCTATTTAATTTATGTCTGACCATTATCAAAATTTTACATTATAATTGTAGATGATTAAATAGAATTATCATTATAATGAGATTCAATTTAGCACTACCTAACATCATCAAACATATGGATGGTTTGGAAGGTATTTTCAAATAATAAAATACATGTCGAGGTCAATCTAAATTGACTTTCAAGGTTTATGGAATCATATTTTCCATTGGTATAGTTTTCATATGACATTATTTCCAATTAAATATTTGAAATGGGACCATATGAATCATTATATAGAATGATATTTTGTACTCTAACAATTTTAGATGAAATCAGTGAAAGAAAACTTGTAGGCTCATAATTTTTGGAAGAGAAAACAACAAAGGGAAAGACTATTAATGCTCACATCAAATTAGATAAAATCATAGAAATTTTTTATAAGAATAACATGATAAAATTTTTGGAATTTTATTTTATAGATCACATATTCATGAAAACATTTTCTTGGGAGGATGATTTGTGATTAAATAAAAAATGAAAAAATTATCCTCAAGAACATCAGAATGTTTAAATTTATGGAAATAATTGTAGTAGAAGTTTACCATCTAAATATGACACTATGACTCTTAAAAGTATAATATCTATTCCATATATCATTTTTAAAGATGTAAATACCCAACCCAAAGCATGTTCTTAGCTCTGAAATAATATATTTGGAACATAATAATTATTACTGTAAAGAGCATATCTAGATTAGTCATAGTATAGATAATGTGTGGATGAACCAGATGACTCCACTGGTAATGGTACATTAGAGGAATCCTAAAATATATAATGTAGCCTCAAAAGTAGGGGATATTATGAAAAAATCATCCAACTTTTTATGGTAATTAATAAGTAATTTATGCGGAAAAATTATTGGAGGATGGAATAATATACCACCACGATACTTCATTATATATTTATTTTAGAATATTTCAATTCCTTTGATAGCCCAAGCTACATGAAACCTCAAGACTTAATAATAGTAAGTGAGCATCCTATATTAATAAAACTATAATGAAAATTCATTCATATATATTTCATGTAATATGTATTCTAATTTGATAGGATGAATATCAAATTTGAACTTACTTATTTAGCATAACCATGAAATGATTTTTTTTGAAATTTTCATTCACAAGAAATCTTTTATTAAAAAAATTATTCAAAATTTTATTATTTTATATAATACATTGTAAAAATATTAATATTTATAAATTTATTAACTATAATTTTGATTTAAATAATGAAAATAATATATTGAGGTAAATGAAATATTTCTCAGAAATCTAATTATTTTTATGGAAAAGTTTTTTGTTTAAAAACGTGCAATGTATGCACATTTTTATTATTTAAAATAATCATTTATTATGTATGATTTAATTTATATTTATATATTATATAACAAAATATATGAATTTGAGACCTTCTAATGATTATTACTTGTCATTAAGTTATTATTAGGTCATCATGTTTCTTGAAAAATGAATTTCTTAAATGACTGATTTCGACGTGAACTATGGGTTTATTATATATTTAAAAGTTTAACTTTTGTTAACTGAACATGAAAAAAGGATTAACTATTTGGAAACATCAATATTAATATTCTCTAATATGGTTATCATAATTTTCTACTAAAATTAATAGAGAAAATAGTAAAAATTAATTAATATGTTTAAGGGTAAAATTAGTGTATTGGGTTACACTAAAACTATTATGGTAATATTGAAATAAAAACAAGTATAAATACAATTTTTTGGACATATATAAACATTATAATATCCAAATATCTAACATATTGTTATTTTGAATAATGTTTTTGGCAATGACCTTACTATTTAGGATTCCTTCGGAAAAATTACATAGTTTCCAAGTAGATTCATTTCCCCCATTTATAAAATTGAACTCCATCCTTTAAATTGTTCACAAATATCAAGCCCTTTGGATTTGAAAAACCCTCAGAATATTTATCCAAAATATCATTTGAAAACATTTTATTAGTGTTTTTCTCCCCAAATGGTAAACACTTGGGAACTTGTATTGAGTTCCAATGAGGTTTTATCAATGATAAGTTAATTGTATTATCAAAGCTCTCCTTATTTCTATATAATTTTAAAAAATAATATATGTCTTAAATATTAAAATATAATAAAACTTTTATATCCATTATAATAAGATTTTATTATTTTTATGGGAAAATATTTATACATCTAATCATCTATCAAATGTGAAGCTAAACTGTTGATTGTGCGTACGACAAACTACCTCCTCACGAACTGATGTAAAGTTTTATCCATCACCACATCTCATGATTATATAAATCAGTGAGTTAATATATATATATATGTATATATTATATAATATATATTTATTATATTATAACACTAATATTATTATAATGTCACTTATACCATCTTTCATTCCACGCATATTAAAATATGATAACATCACTCATGTATACGGTGGACTATGACCTCAAAAATCGATGTGATTCAATTTTCATTTACTATTTAGGGTCAAATTAATAAAGAAATATTTTATGAATATATTATATATATATATGTGACATGAAATTTATTACATAAATTTAAAATATCACCCACTTTATCAACCTCTAACTCATTAATGGAATGATATCGTTGCTAATGTATATGTTTTTCTTATCATCCCTGTGAAGATATGTGATTAATTTTACATATCCAAGTATCAAGAATGATCCTAAAAATTTATCCCAATTTAAAATATGATTTTTATAACATTAATATAATTATATATATGATGGACCTATATCCTATACAAAAAACCCATTACATTCATGTCAAAACACACATGACAAAACAAGGAAATTAACCATCATAATATTGAAAATAATGAAATATTATTTTCAAATTGGTGGTAAAATGTTATAAGAAAATCTTATATTCTATTATAAATATGATTATATTTATAATATAAAATATTTATATTCTTAAAAAATATATACAATAGGTTAAGGAATTCTCAACAAATAGAAAGCATGAGGAAATGTATTTCGTCTCAATTTCCATTCCATTAGGGCATATTTGTTAATATGAACTTATTCAAATTTATGTGGTGAAAATAATGCCTGTTTAATATATTAAAAATTAATAAATAATTAGTTATTGTCATTAATGTTTGATTTCATATATATTATTCAAGGGGTTTCATTTTCAAAAATTTTAGAGGAAAAATTATTTTACAGCCTCACTTTCGTTTTTGACCGTTTATTTCTTCTTGAAACAGTAACATTCATGTGACCATTTTTCAAAAGACATTACATTTCACATAAAAATAAAAATTATTATAAAATTTATATATTATTTCCTAAACTGTATAACATTTTTACATACGGTGTCTATATTTATTTTCATTTGTTTAATTAGTGAAATATTGATAAATATATACCCTTTAATCAATTTGGATATTTATTAATAAAGAATATTTATTTCAGGAATTAAATAAATTATTAGATTTATGTAAAATATTTTGTATCTATAGAGATGGTTGGGGCCTTGAATTATATATAACCTCAATGTGTGGTTATATCTCACGAGACAAATCAATTGGTCAAATTAAATGGTTTTCCACCCATATTATAGAAAAATTCTTGTGAAGGGTCATAACAGTACATGTATCATGATTCTTCAGATCATGGTGTCCAATTATTAAGCATTTCCTTCATTTATAATTTATTTATTATAATTACCGATGATATCATCATATTTATATTATCTATGGATGCAATTTTTTCACATGTTATGCAAATGTATTTTTTTGGCTATATAAATTACTATATTGATTACCCATTATCTTCTGAAGTTATTTATTAAATTTTATGTGTTTATAGTTATTTACCCTTACATTCTAATTATTGTTTATCTATTCATGATACCATCCACTATTTGGAACCCTTAAATAGTATTTGATCTCATCCTTATATTTTTTCCTTTCCCCATGATATGGATAAAAAATCCTTTGAATGAGTTTCATGGATGAAAATTATTCACTGTTATTATGTATTAATATTTATTTCCCAATGTAAAATCGTTATAATTCATGTTTATAATTTGTAAATACTTCTAAAAATGTATTTCCTTTTGAATAAGATCATTTTAATCTTTATGAAATTTTAAAAAAATAGACCCAAGATTCATATTACTGGGGTCAGGGTTGATACATTTCAGTAGGCATAAGTAAAAAATATTTGAACAACTGTTTTAGTACATTTTAATAAAACACATATTTAGAAATCAAATATCCCCATAAAATAATTATTGTATAAAAAACATAGGATAAATAATTAGTAGGGGAGATAGTTTAATAAATTCCCTTTAAATAAATATATTTCTCTTTCTAGAGACATTAGTTTTATTAAATTAATTGGTGTAAATATTTAAAATCAATTGTGCACATATTTTTAAAATTTCATCACATGTTGAAGTTAATAATAATCAAGAATACATTAAAAGTATTCAAGATATTCAATGAATAAAATTAAATTATATGAAATGAATTAATAATAACAAATGGGGAATTAATATTCCTATCATGTTGATAATAATACTAGATTACATAATCATTTTCCAATCATGGAAACATGTTTATATAAATTCTTGAAAACAATAAAATTTGAATAGATTAAACAAGTTTACAAACCAAGTAATGTCATAGAATTGTGAATTTATAACTATTAATGTTTATAAAAAGAGGTATTATCATGTTTAAATGATTTTAACCTTTCTGAACTATTGGTTTTCCAAATATAGATTGTAATTATAAATTAAAACTAAATTAGTTCACATTTTTGTTTTAAAATAATAACATTACATATTCGTATATGACCCCCCCAAACATAGATACATATATATGTTTACTAAATAATTAATTTTATTAAACATTAGTAACACTATATTTCAAATAGTTTTCATATTTTCAAACATTGTTTCTAATGAAATGATATATATATTTTATAAGATTATTCCATGATTTATGTAAAGGGTTTAATGAAATTCAAGTATCAAAAAGTATATCATGTAAAATTTATACCTTTTAAAATAAAACTTCAATGTGAGATAAAGATATCTTAATCTATATAGATTGATAATAATAATTTATAGTGGTAATATATTCTTTTTCAATAATTTATAATTCCACATAATTTTTTTAGAACTCAAATACAGTAATCATTTTCATATAAAATGACACATGCAACCTGTGATTTTATTTATTTATTTTAACACCACACAAATAAGAATCCGCAAAACTCTATAACTCAAAATTAGTATTTCTCGCATAAATTAGTATAAAAATTAATGAAAATTTCATGTATTTGATTATTCTTTAAAAGTACATTAATTTATATTGATTATGATAAATTTTTAATCTAGAAAAAAATACTAAAAACATTAACTCGGGCCTAGATGTTTTACAATATAAAATACATCCAATTATTCTTCTATAATGCCTATTGTCAACTAATTTTCTAGGTTCATCACTGTCCAATTGATATGAAATAATACTAGTGATATATAAAATATTTCAACTATATAATCCATATTGATTAGCTAATATGTTGTTATACATTTATTAATTTAGGAAAATCCCATCACTTCTTTGAAAAAATTTGTTGATCAAGGAAGAGTTTATTTCACTCATATGACACTTAAAAAAGTCATTATACCTTGCAGAATTTAAAGATCTAAATATAATTTTATCTAAATTGATTATATCAATCAAAATTTCATTATAATAGTTTTGAATATGCATTGAAATATTTAACTTTTATATAGAAAAATTATTTTGCAAAAGAAAAATTAAAAATAATTTATACCAAAATAATAGATACTGATTGAGTCCATAATGTGCTTTTGGTAGCATTAAAATAATTTTATGAAATATTTGACATTCCAAAATAGGGGTTTTTAACATATAAATCCTCATAAATATATCTATTTAGCAAATTACATTTCCCATCCATTGGAAAATTATTTAAACAATTGGAATATTTATAAGAAGAAAATATTCATATGTCTTCTAACATAGTAACTGAGGAAAAAATGTATTGTAATTTATCCCATGTTCTTTATTATATCCTTATTCTTATAATCCATCTACATTTCTACTAAAATTTCTTGATTCATCAAGACATGATTCTTGAAATCAATTTTGTAAAAATAAATTGAAAATATTTATGTTAATTATCTAAATCACAAACATTATAAATAGATAAATATTTTATCACTTATTTAAAATATGATATTAAATTATAATTTTTAGAGATTCATGAATATTTTTAAGAAAAAAAATCAAATATAAAATGATCATAATCCAAGTAATACAATAAATAAATTCATGATTGATATATTTATTTAACATATACAATCACTCTCTATAAAGTATGATCTCTATGTGTTTTCAATGAATTTTTATGATATTGAATCTCATTATAATCATGTTCATCGTTATTTTTGGGGTTTAACCACTCTAATGTTAATGTACATAAATTCACATTCATGTTGTTTCAAGTCATCAATCCTTTATTTTGAGATATAATCATCAAATTTAACATGTAATGATTTTTCAACTTCCAATTATGTTTTATTTTAAACTCCATAACATTTAATTGAGCTTGAATATACCGAAAATATACCTTCACCATAATATGAATAAAATTTATATAATAATTCTTTTGTTCTATGAATAATAAATATAAAACTATAATAAGTATTTTCAATGGATTATATTGTATTTTTCGTAACATATTCCCTAAAATTACTCTATTTTTTAAATATTATCATGTATTTAAAACTTCATTCAATTAATATCTAGGAATATTAAATTCAGTTGTAATGATGTATTTACAACTAAGAATAGATTTATATAATAAGCCTTTTCGATAGATCATATTATATATATCGTAATATAATCCTTAAAATTACTCTATTAGTTAAATATAATGATATATTTACAAAATCATGAAATAAATATCTAGGAATATTAAGTTAATTTAACATGTTTATATACATTTATCATAGTAATCTATTTTTTACATTCCTTAACTTAATTTTTGTGTGTTATCAAACGAGTTGAAAAATTATGAGTATAACAATTATTTTAAAAGAAAACATTGATTTCAATGTTTCTAGGTTTAATCCCTAATGAATTCTTATATATGAAGTTAAATATATTATTTTAATTTGAACTAGGTAAAAATTAGAAAAAAATTTCTTTTATATTTATGAAAAATAATCTATACTGATGTAAATTGGTAAAAATCATCAACAATTGAAACCACCTCACTTTTTGTACCAAAAATTGCACTATATATTTATCAAAATAAATCATGATATAGAAGCTGTAATAGCCTTAACTAATATAAAATATGCATTTAAAAGTAAAAAAATATACTATATATGTGATAGATAAGCGATTAATAATGATGTAAGATTAAAAGTGCATGTCATTTATCAGTGCTAAAGTAGAACTATTAATAATGGGTCAAATATTAGTTCTAAAAAAAGAACTTATAAAGTGAACCATTCTCAGTGCTTTTAGATGAATTGATAAAAGAAAACATTTATTAGTGTTGATAAATGGGAATACAATAGTGTGTCGTAAAAGCACACTACATAACTAATGCAGTGTGCCATAACAACACACTGTAGCACAAACACCCCCAGAAATCAATAAAATCAAGTATCAATACAGAATTTAAATGAAATTATATTTACAAAAAAATGAGAGGAAACAAAAACTATATTATAAATATTTAAAAAATTGGATAATATAATTACATGGGTAGTTACAAATAAATAAATATGCTAAAAACATCATTGATCCTTTATCTTTTGAATCTGACCCTAACTCACGCTATTTCCAAACAAACCACCCCTTCTAGAGAAAAATAACACTCATATATAAGAAAAAAATTTTAATGTTAGTAATAATATTAATATATAAATTCATAAAAATGAGTTAATTTTATAAATAAACTTTGTGCCATACTAGGATCACTATGTATCACATTGATTTGTGGTTGATTATTGCAATCACACCAATTCTTTTGTGTCTTCAGGAAAAATAATTGTGGAAATTTAATAAATATGTAAAATTTAAAATTGATAATTAAATTAATTAATTAATAGAAAATATAAAAATAATAAAATAATATAGTCTCATTTTCATGGTTTTGGTTACGTGAGGCTTGTTCTAAACTAAAATGACACTTATTTATTGAAAAGATGAACTTTGAGTCATATCGGGAATACCATGCATTGGGTTGTGGTGAGGATGTTTCCTACATTCCCCAAATGTCATATGGGTTATTTTCCTAATGTATCATAAAAATCTAAAACTCTTTTCTTAGTATTGAGTACATAATATTACATTTTTACTAAAATGTCATTTAAAACTAAAAGCACATAATTTGATTCATACTAGTCACATAGTGTGTCAGTTTGATGTGAGACTAATTTCTACAATTCAAAGATGACTTATTAATCATTTTCATAATTATCAAGGCAATATGAGTGCATTTGTTTCGTATTCATTGAGTGAAACATTTTCAATAAAAATTTAAATTTTAAACTAATAACAAACACATTAAATCTTACTAGGAACATTAGATATCATATTCAGTTGTGGATGATTCCTATATAAAAATGACTTTTGGATAATTTTCCTAATGTATAAAAAAACCGAAGTGATTTTCTCAATTTTTAGTATGTTAGTTGTATTTTTAAATAAAGTAATGTCAATTTTAAATATAAATACTCACATGGAGTCTTATCGGTCATCCCCTATGTTAGATTGAGGTTCATATTATTCCCACATTTAAAAAATAATTTTGGATTATTTTCCTAAAGTATCAAAACAATATGAAAGTTTTCTCTTAGTTTTGAGTATGTCCATTATATTTTTTTACTAAAATGTAATTTATAATGGAAAAATGAACATTTATCCATTCCAGTCACAACATGTAATGCTTTGTTTCGAGACTAATTCGTACACGTTAAATATTTCATATGAACTTTTTTTCCTAAACAAGAAATACACTTTGAGCATTTTTTTTTTAATTTTTAGTGAGTGAAACTATTTAACTATAATGGAAGTTTTACAATGTTAGAAAATACTTTGAGTCATAATGGGAACATCATGTATTAGATTGAGGTGTAGGTGACTACTACACATAAAAAATGTCTTATGGATAATTTTCCTAAAGTATAGAGACAATAATATTGTGTTTTATTGGGTTTTAAAATGTATGTTTTCTTTTTTAAATAAATTAATGTCAATTTTAAATAAAAATATGCACTTGTTGGTATACCAGTCACATCAAGCATTGGACTAATGGGAGATGATTATTTGGCATCCCAAGTGACATATGGATCATTTTCGTAAAGTATCAAACTATCTGAATGCATTTTATCAGTTTTAAGTATGTCACGTTTCTTTTTTACAAAAATCATTTTGAAAATAGAATCATTCACATTGAATCATACTAGTCACAACATGGGTATGATTAATTGATACTGATTAATAAAAGTAAAATATGACTTATAATTTTTTTCTAATATATCAATACATTTTTAAAACATTTACTCTATTTCAGTGAGTGAAACATTTTGAACTAAAATGAAAATTTTAAAATGATTGCGGATTATTTGAGTCATACTAGGAACATTATGTATTACTTTGAGGTGAAACTGATTCCTAGACCTCAACAATGACTTATGTATAATTTTTTAAATGCATCAAAATAATATAATAGTTTTTCCTCATTTTTGAGTATGTTCGTTGTCATTTTTACAACAACTTATGTCAGTTTTAAAAAGAGACACACTTAGAGTCATACCGGCCATGCCTTGTATCATATTGAGATGATGATGACACCTACACATCTCAAATGTCATATGGATATTTTTTCTAAATTATAAAAAAATATAAATTCATTTTCATTGGTTTTATTAAATCACTTTTCTTTTATACTAAAATTCAATTTTAATTAAGAATCACACATCGTGAGACATACCGGTCACATCATGTGTCATTTTTTTGAGTCATATTCCTATAAATTAAAAATAAATTATGATCCATCATTCTAGACTATCAATACAATACAGTCATGTTTTAATGGTATTCAAAGAGGGATACTTTTATAACTAAAAAATAAATATTAATCTGATAACGGACACATTGAGTCATAATGGGATCATTATGTATCATATTGAGGTGTGTATAATTCATAAAAAAATAACTGAATTATGGAATTTTTTAATAAATTATTAAAATAATATGAATGTGTTTTATAGATTTTGATAATTACATTTTTCTTTTTTTCTAAAATTATTGTATCGTTTAAATTAAAATACATACCTGGAGTCATCCAAGTCACATTGTGTGTCAGATTGAGGTGAGATTGATTCCTAAACATTTTTAAGGAATTTTTTATCACTCAAATAATGTATCAAAAACAATCCAAATGTGTTTCCTTGGTTTTAGTATGCCTCTTTTCATATTGACTAAAATGTAATTCTAAATCTGAAACACACACATTGAGTCAAACCAGTCACATAATGTGTCAGTATGATGTGATAATGATTATTAAAAATAAAAAATGAATTAAGAATAATTTTAAACAATTATAATGATAATTTACAATGTTTTGATGTTTTATAGTGAGTGACACTTTTTGAACGAAAATGACAATATTAAACTCATAACATATACATTGAGTCAAATTCAGCACATCGTGTATCGAATTTAATTGATTCTAATTACAACACATCACAAATATAATATGGATAGTTTTTAAGTAAAAAACTATATTAATGTGTTTTCTCAGTTTTGAGTATTTCAGTTGTCTTTTTTACTAAAATTATTGTCAATTTTAAAGAAAAAGAATCATTTGGAGTCATACCATTCACACCGTCTGTTAGATTGAGGTGTGGATGATTATTAAACATGACAATATCTTAAATCAAAACTAATTAAAAATATTAGTATTATTATCATTTAATTTATTTTTAGATATATCCAAAAATCATATTGAGTGGATTTTTATAGTTGAATAATCTTTTTCAGCTACAAACATCTACTCAATATGCATCATTGGATGTTAGAAAAAGAAGGACAATGGAAATTCTAGTAAAATTGGAAGAAATAATAATTTTATATCTTATTTGGCATGGTAAAGATAGTTTAAAATATATGAAATCGCAAAAGGTATGTGAAAAATCACAATAATTTTTAGAAAAAAAAAATAAATGAACTAATAAATATTATATTACATGAAAACCAACCTAGTTAATTTTTTAGTAGTATTTCTCCTTTTCATTATGTTTCTATATATTCCTGTCCCATTGCCTTGTTGTAATTATTTAAGTTGTATCCTAAAATTCATATCACTAACGAACAAGAGAAGTTTCGAACAAACCACCCAAACTAGAACAAAATAATCCACCTTTTTAATAATATAATTCTTATATGAGTAATAAAATAAATAAATAACTAAAACATTATATAAAAAAATAAATGTACTCTATGTATAATGAATTTACTATGAATAAATTAGGACTACATTAGTGATTGAGCAGAGGTAGCATCGTTACTCATCCTATAAAATTAGAGGATGGAAATGAATGAATGTGATAAATTCCTAAACTATAGGGGAGAAATGTATTTGACAGATAAAAATATTGTGGAGTTTTATGTGTATAAAGACATGAAATATGGATAGAAATATTCAAAGAAATTAAATATTCAATGAATATTTAAAATTAAATCAATATTTCATTATAATGTTTTTCACCAAAATAATAAATAATGTATTAACATTACCTTTACATCATACAAAAGGGATTCCCCCATTATAGTATATTATTACACTATATTGGTATCATCATCATGTGAATATTAGATTGTCTACATATTTAATCAAAAATTTACTTTATATCATATTAATGAATTAGATAAAAAAAATATTATGAGGGAAAAAATATATTAAAAAACACTTTAACATTATCATTGAACTCTATTTTTTAATTGTTTTAAGAATTTACCCCTCTATTGAGAATCAAAATCCCATATTTTTGGTCCCCTATATTGTATAAGAAATTTTATACATTGAGACAAACATGAACGGATTGAGATCATTGACTAAAAGCGTCTACCTCGATTTAATTTATAATTGGCCTGCCATTTTTTTTAGTTTCTAGTAGGAAAATCCACCAATTACTATTTTCTAGACCTGAGTAAAAAAATACATTCCTTTCATGTGATTCCATTATGAAAAAATCGTTATTTTACCCTTCTGCATTGAAATTCACCTTCATAAAGTTCATTTCATCAAATTTCACTACTCTCCAGTTTTTATAACATTTACAATTGAAAATTATCACTAAAAATTTTGTATAATCCAACTTGTATATCTATTAAATATTTCTAAAATAAGAATGATTTTCATAAATTGGTTTTTTATACATCAAACCATATGTGTGCATTTCTTCTTCCACAATCATAACACCGTAGTTTCTCTTCATTTTAAAATCATCATTAACTTTTGTATAGAACATATAACCATTGATTAAATACCTCTCTAAGATAAATATTTTTCATTCAGTCCCCTAGCTATCAATCAAAGATGTCTAAAAAATAAATTTATATTTTTATGTAACACCTTATAAATTGGATCTCCATACCATCATATAAACTTTTTATTATGTGTATTTGGTATCCATCCATAATCCCTTGATGGATTAAAATATCTATAAATTTCTTTAGGGGATTTAATTTATGGATCATCATATTCTCTATTATGTAAAATGTAATGATTTTCTTTCTCCCCCTATGTTATGGTACTTTTAACAACATATCTTCTAGAAATCACTTTTTCCCTAAGGTATCTATTGTAATGTGATTTTTGGAGACCGATACTATAAAAATATGATAGGAAATATGTACATAAATAATATATTCATCAATAACATATCCTTTTAAAATAATTTTTTTATTCTGACTTCAATTCTTGAAATAAAAATTAAAAAAATTAAAATAATGTTCAATGGGGTACATATTTTTGTAATGAACTAGACCAAATAGTTTAACCTCTCTAAGAGAACCATCATGTGGAACATTATATCAAAGAATGATGGTGGGAATAACATCTCTAGTTCATATAATATTACTGCATTCTCTGTATTTGTGATTTGAAAACATTTTTAGGTCAATAAATTTACTACATATTTATTTTAAAAATAAGAAGTGTCTAGTTAATATAGGCCATATATTTCAAGGAATAATTTAATGGAAATAAACATGTATCAAACCATTAATCAAAACATAAAAATATTGTGATTTAAGTCCCTAAACATCAAATTATTCATTGAAATGGATTTTTATATATTTGATGAATTCTCATATGGGAATTTTATACTATTAATGAAAATGAAAATGTTCAATTTTTTCTATCTTGATATAGTGTAATCTATTAGAGGTATAAAAGACTACCCTTTACGCTTCACCTCTTCCAACACATCCAATATCCACATTTTATTCATGTCCAACCATGCCTTGATTCCATCTTTAATTTTTCCAAGAACATTTAGTGACATGCCAATAACAGTATAAATTATATTTTCTTCTACATGAATGACATTAATAAAATTTATGTTATTTATTCAATTCTAATATGGTAATTCAATGAAATTTTTTTTCTTCTTTCAACCATATTTCATAAGGTTTTTCAAAAACATTTTATCAAAAACAATGTCAAATTCTTTTACTTTATCGAGAAATTGATGACCAGTTAGTGGAGATGGTGTTGTACCACGTTTGATATTACAATGGAAAGAAGTCATCATGGATCAGTATTTACATCATCATGGAAACAAATTATGATATCCTATAAACATAGTATTTTATTAATGTTCCAACCAAATAGAGTCTGTGAATTCTTCACAAATGGGACACCCCAGTATTATTTTACAATTATATCATGATTGAATAAAATAAATGGGAATGAAAATTCTCTTCCCAAACAAAATGAACCTAGATGTTAATTATTCAATTCTATGAGAATAATTCATTATAACACATATATACCACAACAATTTTACATATTTTATAAATGGGTCCAAATAGACATCAATATAATTAGAGAGTTTTTTTTCTCTAGATATAAGAAGAGAAAAAATAATGTATTTTACCTTCACGCATAAACCCATGGGAATGTTAAAATTTACCAACATGATGGGACATTTACTGAGAGTAATAATCTAAATAGAAAATATATTCATTCTTTCTATATATAATGGATGAAAAAAATTTCTCGACAAATTTAAAAATTTTGGATAGTCATAATCAATTTTATTCCACTAAAGAATATCTATTGGATGATGTAGATTTATCTATTTAATTCATGTATCTACATGCCATGTCAATTCTATCATTTTTTATGATATTAGTATTGTCTTCTAAACTATATAAATATATGAATTCACCATACTTATTTTGATGTACTTGATTGATTTTTCTTGTATCGTTCTACACCACACATTGTGAATTTTATTTTTGATCCATGGTTATTGGGAAACCATATATGATAATGTGGACAATTTTTTATTTTATTAGAGACGATTACCATTGAACATAGTATTATTTTTGTTTCATATGTTTGAGATGTTAGTTCATTTTCTTTAAGTAGCATATCATTTAGGTGGTCAAGTAATTCTGTAATGTTGTTGTCACTCTATCTACTTCCTGCTTTAAAATTTTATAACTTCAATACAACTGACAATGTTGTGTATTTAGTACAACGGGTATACAATGGTATCTTAAAATATATATTTATCTTCTCAAAAAACTTTTGAATATCACAATGGTCATCTTCAATAGACATTATAATTTATTAAATGCAATCTTTATTATCATTTACACGTGTATTCATATCGAATGATCCATAAAATGTAGTATCATCCTAATTAGTGAACACATTCAGTTTCCATAGTTTTAGACATGATTTTATATATCTACTCTATTATGTTACAAAACAAATTTTCTTACAACTCTTTTAAACTAATTTTCTTGAATAAAAACAATGTAAACAAAGACAATGTATTTGATAGGGGTGATATGAATTATATATTGAAAATATGATGAACTCCTTAATCCATATTCATACAATTTTTTCAAAATATTAGAGTTCAGTGGTTTTCGATTCATGTCCATCTAATTCAGTTTATAAAGTAGTCATTTTTTATAATAAATAAATATATTCACATAAGAAATTTATTATCATAGGTGAAATATATAGATAATTATAATAAGAGAAACACAACATTTTATTCTTTCCAAGAATTTATCTATGAATAAAATAAAATGGGAAATTGAATTTACGAAAAGAATTACTTCACTATGTTATGTTTTATCTTATTAATTCTTCCAAAGGTGAACATTATAGTAATCTTTTATCCTCACCAGCATCATCTCCTGAAAAGTTATTATTTCATTTTATTTATTTGAGACTAATCCTCCATATCTTGTAGACATTCATCTATGTTTCTTTAAATATGTTCAGTATTACTCATCCTTGGGATTACTACTTCTCATGTTAGTATAATAAAAATAATAGAGATAGGCGATGAGTCTCAAGAAAAAAATTTCAACAATAATTGTTCACGATTTGATGCTGATTAGAATAACACTTGTACTCCATTATGTTCTATAAAATTGGTAATGCCTATAATTTGTAGAATTACACCATTGACACTAGTCATTAACTCGTTTCCTATTGAAGGTGAGATTTAAGGTCTATATTCCTTATTTTTTGAGATTATAGGGGTTTAAAAACAAAAATTTATTGATATATGAATACTTGGTGCATCTATGAATTCTATATTTAGAGTATAAATACCAATTTGAATAATTTTAATAGTGTAGTAATGACTGGTCCAACATCTTTTAAAATGACTCATCAAGTCTCTCATAAATCCCCTAAACACATGAATATATAATATAGGATACTAAGCAGTAATAATAAACCCATATATTATAAACAAAAATAGTTAACTCACATTCCATAAACTATAAGAGATAAAAATGTATGGATAAATTATTTCAATAAATAAAGATTTATTTCATATACGTGGGTCTTAATCAGAAATTCCATGGGGTGGAACAAATACATTTACACCTAAAATGATGAATACCTAAAAATATTTTCTACTAATTATTCCAAAATATATAGATAATGATAATCTTAATTCTATTTTTTGCAACTATTGATGTAACAACAGAAGGAATTGTTAAATTTAATATTAATTACATATAAAATATAATTAATCACCACAACTTCTCTTTATATATATTTTCATCTTTATAACTAATATTTTATTGAATGAGATACTTTTAGACTCTGAAAATATTTTGGGGTTCTTGAATATGCCTCTATAATACAATACTCATGAAGAATAATATCTAATAATAAAATTAATCATTAGTTTGTAGAATAAATTAATCAATACAACCAAATAAAAAATATAAAAAAATGTTCACACTGTAATGGATAAATAATAAATTTAGAGTTCCTTAAAAAGAATCTGCATGAAAATAGTATTAAATGAATCATATGTAGTTTTGGGAAAATCTAAAACATCATGTGAGGTGATTCTAGACAAACATGTTTTGGAAACACCTATATGAATTATGATGAGTTACTATGTTTATAACATACTAGAGACTAACAACTATACTTCCTTTTTGGAATCCCATATGAAATTTGATATAAATGGTGACCCATATGATCTAATTGGTACTACATTTTAACTTTCTATCATCCCACTCTAAGATGCATACGATCACTATTATGATAACAAGGGGAGGAATTTTCAACTTCTCAAAAAAACATATCAATCAATAATCAATATTACCCAATCAATTATATTCAAACATCCATCATTACAATTTCTCTTTTTAAAATATAAAATTGTAGCTCATAAAAAATAATATAAAAAACTTGCATATATTGTGATAACATTTTTCAAAACCTATTTATGGAACCAACAATGCCATAAAACATGATACTACATAAAATTTAAACAGCAAACTAATTTAATTCAATATTATTAAAAATAAAATAGTGATAATCAATGTAATTTTAAAAAGGTCCAAACATTCATTAAAGGAATAATTTAAAAATACACATTAATAGTCTCTCATGGAATGCATTTATGAAATAATGAAAAAAAATATCATATGTTCTATTGATCGAATCCTATATATATTTAATATCAATTCTAATTCCCCAACCCTAGTTACCCAGAGTTGGTGCATTATTAAATAACATTGGAATAATCACAAGAGATCGATCCTCAAAACACCGAATAGTTTAGTTTCCTTTGAAGTACCCAATACATATATATGTTTTACATTACATTATAAAATAGAAAACAACAAAAACATTGTCTCCTATGAACACATTCATATCCCTTATACTATCCCTATAGGTCAGTGAAAATATACTTTCACATTCTGGGAAAAGTAAAACATAGAAAGTGGTCAGCTTAGGTTATTAGTAAGGATAAGAATATATAGAAAACATTCATAAATAAGCATAACCATTTAAGGAAATCTATTAGACTATAACACAAGTCTTTTAAACATAAACATTAGTATAATATGGAAAAGATAAATAAAAAAATCTTATATACATATTAACATTGATATTCTACTAGTCAATTAATCATATGTAATATCAATTACAAATTTCATAATGATGGAATGCATAATGCCAGACATCATAACCACATGGTCAAATCCTCGTTCCAAGACTACAAATAAGATTTTGTCAAGGACTTGTTCCAAGACACTGGATTCTATTTTGAGAACTTCCAATGCATTGAGGATCTATTTACTTCTCCACCCATCACTTACTATTTCCAATGCATTCCTCATATTATAAGTTGAAACATAACATAATCATTAATATTAAAAGTAGCATACAAAATGTTGATACTTTAACCATAAACCATAAATGGTATAAAAATAACTCATCCAGAGTCAAACATAACAGAAAAACATTAATACAATATGGAATATTTTATCATAATATGTCAACTTCAAACAAGTATAAAATCCATCGAATCATGTTGACATTGATTAAATCAAAACTATTTTGGGGAAATATCTCGTTCTATTGTGAAATAATTTAAAAGTCACATTATTATAAAATAAAAAAATTATTTTAAAATTATTCATATAATCTTGTATCAAAATATTCGATGATGTTATAATGGAGGAAAATAGTTGCACTCGCTGTATAAGTTAAAAAACATTCCTTCCTTAATTTTGTCGAAAAGGTCATAAAAAATCTTGTTTGGAAAATTATGGACAGATTCCTTTATAAAAATTCTATAAAAAGTAAAAAAAGGTCATAAATGACTTTAAACCATAGTATAGAAAATAGTAAAAATGTTTTGAATTTTTTAATGAAACACTGATTTGGATGAATAAAGGTCCTAGTAGATACCCACATACAAACAACCTTGGATAATGAAGAGGTTGTATAATTAACCCTTACCTTGTACTTTTCGTTGATCGAGGGTATGTTAACCTCTTGTAGATTATTTAAATCATTGTTATTAAATAATAATTTAACCAAATACATAAATATGATATCATATATGTTCTTCTAATATTTATTTGTTAATAATATTTCAGTAGTATCATTGTTACAGGTGTTAACTGATTCTTTTTCCTTTATATGCATGGTTACGTAAGCCATGTTTGTTATGGATATGATGTATTTGATTCATAACCCTAATGATATTAAGTTCATAAAAATTATTTTTAATCAGAAAATGAAAATTATTTTTGAATGGTTATAATGGGGAATGATTTTCATCGCGTTCATGGAGACGGTAATCCGTACGTACACACGAGCGACAATATCATTCTATTGATGGTGAAATATTATGTAATTAGATGTTATATCATATATAATTAATCATTAAAATGTTATATTTATTATTTAAAACAATTATAATCATTATTATTCCCATATAAATAATCAAGTGTATGAATAACAAACTACACCACCATGTGGATACGGTAAGTCATACATACGCATGTTTGGTGGCTTTCCATTCATAGAATGGATAGAATAATGAATATGGTTTTAACATATTTATAATTACATCACTGTATTTATATGGTACTGGGGTTGTTATTTTTTTATGGGAAAAAAATAAATAGGAAGCGGACGAAGAATAGAACGTTGAATGAGGTGATAAAATTATTACCTCTTATCTGGGTGTTTCCTTTTGAGTTGATCAAAATGGCTCCTTAGGTTGTATTTCTGATCAATTTAAGTACTATAGGTATAAGGGAAGGTAGTTTTGAGAATATATGGGTAGGTTTTTCTTGATCCAAATGGAATTATAGGTGTAAAATGAAGAGAATGGGAAGTACCCTTTTATAAGATTGGTGAGGGTCACTTTAGGAAAACCTTGAAATATTTTTTTATTATACAATCATATTCAGTTCATAATGGCTCCAAAATGAGTTATTTCTAGGATAAGGTGGTTATAGGGTGAAAACCTCTCAACCAATAGGTTTTAGACAGGTTTATGTCAACAAATTAACTTTATATTTTAGATTTATATATTAGTTAAATAGTTTATCTTTTACCATGTATTCTGGTATTATTATTATAAATAGTTAATAAAAATTGTATAAAAATTTAGGAGAACCCCATGTATTTAACTATTTATATATGTGACCTTATCTATGAATGTTGGCAGTGCCTTAGATTTTTAGGAATATTAAATCAATTAATAAAATTGTATTTGTTTTAAAAACTCATTTATGTCAATTTTGACACTATTGGGTATTATGTTAATGTGAAAGTCATAACAACATTATCACTTCAAAAAAATTTAATAAACCCTAAAATGTCATATTTACCTATAAATGTTTTTAAGACATCATAAGTCACAATTTACATTTATTTAGATATTTATAATATCAATTATTTAAATCTTTCATTAATAAAGTAATTACTGCATCATCATTGTAACATAAATAAAATAATTTTTTGAAAATATAAATATAATAAATAAAATACCATTATGTAGGAAATATTTTTATATTTTTAATTAATATTTATAGTCTAATTTATCTTATGTATAACATTATATTAAAACTTGTTTATTTTTTAAACATTGAATTTAACACTTTTAACTTTTCTTTAAATAAAATAATACTAAATGATCTAATCTAATCCATGTTTACCAAAAGGATAATATATTATTACTGAGGTTGATTTTTTTCGAAATAATATTATCCGATTGAATTAGGACATGAGTTAGGGTAATTATAATATAATTTTTATCTGTAGTTACACTATTTACTTTAAACTGTGGTAAATAAATGTCAAAAGTTACTATTCACCAAAAATTTTATTCATCTTATTGAAAAAAATTTAATTACTAATATCAATCGTGTATCTAGTATTTTTTAAATTCAATTCACATAAGTGGTAAAATTATGTTTTATGATAATTTGCAAATGTGCCAATAAGGTGGGTAAAAGACGATAAAAAGTTTAATAAAAATTTATATATCTAATATTATTATAAAATGACTCCAATGAATTACATTGAAAAAATATAGGTATTATGTATCTCTTTTTACCGAATATAAATTTAAATAAAATAAATAATTATTTAAATAAAAATTTGGTTTTAAACAATAACACAGTTTCATTTTCAATATTCATCAAAAATTGAAAGTTTTCAGAAAAAATAACAAAAATTAAACCTAAGCTAATTTTGATATTTTGAATATGAAAATAAAGTCTATTTTGAAAAATTATATTTATATAATTTCAAAATTTTGGTATTAATATTCATAATGGCTTGTTTGATTGGTCGTGGTGTATTAGAACTCAAAGTTGTGTACAACGTAAGCTATTGTATTATTCAAAGGGAAGTGTACCATTGAAGATTGGGGTGTAAAATTCATCCCCCCTTCAAATAATTTCTTTCTCAAAATTTATATAATATTATAGGATAAAAATATTTGGGAGTTTCTTTATCATAATTTCATTGGGTTCCCACATTTCCTCTTCCATATTATGGTTTCTCCATAGAACATTCACCATATGAGTCATCCAGTTTCTCAACACTTGTTCTCTGGTATTAAGAATCTTAACAGGCTCTTCACAATAAGACAGATCAGGTTTCAGTTCTATTTCATCATAGGTGAGCACATGTGTTGGTTCGGGAATTCATTTTTTCAACCGTGATATGTGCAACACAACATGATTTTTGGAGAGACTTGGTTTCATTTCAAAACATTAAGCTATAACTGCAATTCTTTCTATAATTTTCAAAGGACAAATGTATGTGGGACATAATTTACCCTTCATACTAAATCATATAACACCCTCCCATTGATATACCTTCAAGAAAGCATGACCTCTTATTTGAAATTCCAAATCATTCCTTCGATTATCCTTATAGATTTTTTTCCTACATTGAGCTACATTGATGTGGGTTTGGATAACCTTCACCTTTTCCATTATTTCCTCATCATGTTTTGGGCCTACAAGTTTTCTTTCACCAACAACATCCCAACAAGTTAGGGTGTGACATATCTATCAATATAATGCTTCATATGGTGCCAGTTGAATAATTAAATGGAAGCTATTATTATATTAAAATTCTACAATATGTATATAAAGATCCCACATGCCTTTAATGTCAAGTGAGAAAGATCTCAAATTGTATTATAAGGTCGGAATAGTCCATTCTGATTGTCTATCAGTTTGAGGGTGGTAGTTGGTGCTTATACAAAGTTCAATATCCAAGGCATTATAATGAATTTTCCAGAATCATGATATAAAATGTGGATCAATATCATAAAAAATCAATATGGGTACTCCATAAAGTCTTACAATTCCATTAATATATAGTGTTTTTAGACGTTCAAGTTGTAAATATTATCTTATAGAAAGAAAATGTGCTGACTTGGTAAGTCGATCAACAATGACCCATATTACATCATTCCTTCTATGAGTATTTGGTAGTCCCATAACAATGTCAATCGTAATATCATCCCATTTCCACCCATGTATGAAAAGTGGTTTCATGAAACCTCTACGATGTTGACTTCCATCTTTTACTTGCTGACTAACCATACATCTTGACACATAATCAGAAATCTCTCTCTTCATGGTGTCCCACCAAAAAATTTCCTCCAAATCTTTATACATCATAGTGCTACCAAGGTGTATAGGGAAATTCTATCTATGAGAATAATTCAACAATTCCCTTTTTAGATCATGTATGTCAGGAACACAAAGTTTATTCCCATATTTTGAAGTACCATATTCATATATGAAGTCGATCAATCTCCCATTGTTCACAGCTTTAAATATATTTTGAAACACTTCATCACCAATCATAGAATTAATTATCATTTATTGTAAATATGGTTTAGAAAGAATTTGAAAAAGTATTGATGTTTTACCTTCCATGATTATTCCAATAACTATCATTACTAGATCCATGAACATAAGATCTCTTTCAACTCTCATCTTGTTCAAAACACCATGAGCTTTTATTACCAAAGCATTTATCAACTTATTTACCATCCCCAGGAGGTAATGTATAGTATAATCATAATCCTTGAGTAGTTTGAGGCATCTCCATTGCCACTTGTAATGTTCTTTCTGTGAGAAAATATACTTCAAAATATTTTGATTTCTATGAATCTCGCATTTTTCACCATCTAAATAGAATCTCTATATCAACAAAGAAATGATTATATCTGCTAACTCAAGATCATGAGTGAGATATTTTTGTTCATGATTTTTTAGCTGTTGTGATGTATAGGCAATAACCCCTATCATTTAGCATAAGGACACAACCAAGTCCTTTCTTGGAAGCATCATTATAAATTACAATCCCATAATTATTCAATGTTGGAGTCAAGATTGTACCATTGAATAATCTTCTCATCAGTTATTCAAAACATTCATCAAACCCTTTTTTCCAAACAAATTTTACCCATTTACGTGTGAGCTCAGTTAATGGGTTATCAAATAGGGAAACATTATTAAAGAAAAACTGATAATAACCTACTAAACCAATAAATCTACTTACCTCAGTTATAATCATCAGCTCTGGACATTATTGTATTTCTCTTGTCATAGAAGGATCAACAGAGATTCCATCGTTAGAGACAATATTGCCATGAAAAGAAATCTCATGAAGCCAGAATTCAAACTTGCTAAACTTCCTATATAATTCATTTCTTCTGAGGGTTTCCAGAATAGTGTGCAAGTGATTTTCCTGATATTCATCGTTTTTTGAGTATAATAAGATATTTTCAATAAATAACAATACGATTTCATCAAGATATTCCTTGAAAACACTATCCATTTGTTCCTTGAAAACAGATGCTGCATAAGTCAATCCCAAAGGAATTACTGTAAACTCGTAATGCTTGTGCCTAGTTCGAAATGCTATTTTATGAATGTCTTCCTTCTTCACACACAACAGACGATATCCATATCGAGGTTCAATCTTTGTATAATTTTGAGCTCCCTGATGTTGATCGAATAAATCATTAATTAATAGTAGGTGATATATGTTCTTTATTTTTATAGCAATGATCTCCCTGTAGTCAATGCAGAACCTCATAGATCCATCTTTCTTCTTAACAAAAATTGCAGAGGTTCCCCGTGGAGAAACACTAGGGTGAAAAAATCATTTATTACTCAATTACTATAGTTGATTCATTAGTTCCACTAATTCCACAATGGTCATTCTATAAGGGGTCTTCGATATGGACCTTGAACTAATAATTAAATCAAGGTAAAACTCAATTTCTCATTCTGGAGGATGTCCATGTAAATCCTATGGAAACACATCAACATATTCTTGTACAATAGGTACATCCTCTATTTGAACATTCTGTTCCACAACCATAGTTATTTCACTCTCCTCCTCCCCAATAATTGAATTTTGTTGTGCTATAGGGGGTGGATCTAGATAAGAATCGGGTAGTGACGTTTCTTCTCTAAAGATCAGGTACTTCTTATCATTATCAAAAATTGTAACTCTCTTCTTCTTAAAATAAATTTTTGAATCAGGGTCTAATAGCCAATCAATACCAAGGATTTGTCAATTTCAATCATGGGTATGATGATGAGATCCATATATAAATAACATTTAGATTCCCTATTGGGGACAGATTCACAAAACGTTGTTGAAATGATACTTCTCTTAAGAGTTTTGACTGACAACTTCCATGTTAAATCAAAATTAAATATATAATTTTATTTGCAAACTAGAAACATATGAAAAAATGCGATGATCCAGAATAAAATAAATCATTGGCTAAATTTGAGAAAATCATTAAATTACCTATCACCTTGTCTTTCAGAGATTCAACCCCAACAGTAGTGATCACATAAGCTTGGATTTACTCCTTTGTCCTTTTTGAGGTATGTTTCCTTATCTATTAGGACATTTATATTCATAATTCCACATTTCTCTACAATTGTAGCATTCAAAATTGATAGGTACTTTTTTTCCCTTGCAATCACGATCATGGTGGCCTTTTTCACCGCACATGTAACATACTCCCATTCCCTTAAAAAGAAGTACCGGGGTGTTTCTTCCCACATTTAACACATGATACTTATTCAGATTTTCCTTTATTCCACTTATTTCTATTTCCAAAGTGTTCATAAGATCACTTCTTCTCTTTCATTGCTTTAATTTTGTAAGACTTAAAGAATTCTTTTTATGCCATGATAGCACATGAGAAGATATCTTCATATGATGAGAATGATTATGAGACTAATTCACAACAGAGAAATGGTTTTAACCCAACATAGAATCAATCAATATTACTCCTTGGGTTACATATATAATTTACTACATGCCTTTATATCCTTATAATTTTAGACTCATACTTTGGGATATTGTCATCCACCTTTTGCCTCGGACTCAAAAATTGTCTTTCTATATCTGATCGATGCTCACGAAGAAATTATTTTTCTAAGAAAATATATTTAAAATCCCTTCATTCCATATTTGATACTTCTTCATCCTCGTTTGTGTTTTCAATTAATGACCACCATTGATCTGCATCTCCCGTGAGGTGATATACTACCATGGAAACTTTTTCCCTTTCGATAGTCCCCAATGTGTGGAATATTTTCACTATAGAACTTATCCATTTCTTAGAAAAAAATTTATTTGTAGTCCCATTTAATATTGGTGGTTGTGCCTCATGAAGCGGTCTACCATTTATCCTCCTCACTATGGATTAGGGTGCTCCACACGGGTAAGGTTATTATTGATAACCTGAGTGAGTTGTTCGAGTATGGTGATAGGAGGATCATTATTAGTTTCATGAAAAGCTCCACTATAATTATCTTGAGTAAGAGGAAAATTCATACATGGATTATGTGTGTTGATTTAGTTTCCATTCATTCAACTTGAAACTATTTCTAAAAAACCTCATACACTAGATAAGTTTATGAATCACTCTACATAATTCCAAACTTGTAAAATACTTAACAAAAATTCAATAGTCTATGGACATAATCCATAATCATAAAAAAAATTTCTTTGAAGAGGTATATACTCATAAATCCTTCATAATAGTTTGTGAAGAAATGTTAATTATCCTATTTATATCCCCCTAGAATGTCATAACCTAGAGTGCAACAAGGCCTGTTTTTGTGTACCGAGATAACTTGGGTAATGCCCAAAACTCATTGTCATAGTTCTCACTCCGACAAACATCTATGCCAGAGTTTCCTCTGTCTGATCGAATCTATATAGGGATTTATTGATTGAAAAACTCAAAAAATATCAACATTACAAATATTATAGGAAGTTCCTCTATACAAATCCTCAATGTCTATATTAGGTTAATGTTCTCTAACCAGTGTTTTTCTAAATCTAACTTCTATGGTTTGTATTAAACAGTCTCTGATACCAATTGTAATTCCTCGACCCTAGTTATCTTGAGTCGGTGCATTATTACATAACATTGGCATGATCACAATAGATCATGTCTCGAATGTCCAATTTGTTTAGTAGCCTTGGATGTACTAGATACATACATATATTTTACATGACATTATAAAATTAATAACATCAACAACATTGTCTCCTAAGAACACATTCATATCCCTTAGACTATCCATACAAGTCATTCATAATATACATCTTTGTATCTTGGAAGAAATAGAACATAAAAAGGGGTGAGCTCAGTGGCTTAGTATGGATAACAATATAGCAGAAACATTCATAAATAAGCATAATCATTTAAGGAAATCTATAAGACTAAAACACAAGACTTTTAAACATAATCATCAGCATAATATAGCAATGATAAATTAAATAACTTCATTTACTTATTCATATGGATATTCCACCAGTCGAATAATCACATGTAATATCAATAAACAATTTTATAATAAAGGAATCACATTAACATACATCATAACCACATAGTAAAGGCCTCATGTCAAGACTACAAATAATATTCTATCAAGGCCTTATTACAAGAAACTAGTTTGTCTCGTGAGACCTACCGACACATCGAGTAGCTATATAGGGATCCACCCGTCACTTCCAATGTCCAATGCATTCTCATATGAAAAGGTTTAAACATAACATAAATATTCATATTAAAACTATCATATGAAATGTTAACACTTAAACCATAAAACATTAATGGTATAAAAATAACACATCCATTGTCAATCATATCACAAAACCATTAATACAATATATAATATTGTATCACAACAAATCAACTTAAAAAAACTGTAAAATCCATATATGGATGTTTACATAGATGAAATCAAAACTATTTGATAGAAATATCACTTTTATTTCGAAATATTTTCAAAGTGACAAAATTTTAAAATAAAATTGATATTTTGAAAATATTCTTATAAGATTTTATGTTATTCTTCGAAGATGTTATAATTACATAAAATAGCTGCACTCACTGTATAAGTTACAAAACATTTTTTAGTTAATTTGGTTGAAAAGGTCGTAAAGGACCTTATTTGAAAAATGATGAAAATATTCTATTATAAACATTCCATAAAAAGTCAAAACATGATATAAATTAATTTATCCTATAGTCTAGGAAATAGTAAAAATGTTCTGAAATACATTTGTGTGAAAAATGAATGTGGATTATAAAGAGGTCCCAGTAGATAATCACATACAAACAACCTCAAATAATGATGAGATTGTTGAATTAACCATTACCATGTACTTTTACATGATTGAGGGGACATTAAAATCTTCTATAAGAGTTAGATAATTGTTATTAAATTATAGAAGAACCAAATACATAAATTTGAAATCATATATGACCTTCTACTATTTCATTGTTAAAATTATTTCTGTAGAATCATTATTTCAGGTGTTAATTGATTTGTTTTCCATTGTATGATTGGTTACATAAGACATGTTTTTAATGGATGGGATGTAATTTATTCATATACAGAATGATATTAAGTTCATAAATGTTATTTTTATACATAATATGAAAATTATTCTTGAATGGTTACAATGGGGAATGAATTTCATCGTGTCCGTGGAGATGGTAATCCGTACTTACAAACGAGCAACAATATCATCATATTGATTGTAAAATAAAATTTAATTGGATGGTATATCATATATAAATAATCCCTAAAATTTTATATTTATTATTTCTATCTGTTATAATTATTATTATACCAATTCAAATAATGAAGTTTTTGAATACAAAACTACACCACGACGTGGAGACGACAAGTCATACGCATGCACGTATGGTGACTTTTCCATTCATAGGATGGATAGATTAATGTATAATGTTATACCATATATACAATCAAATAATAGTAAGTATATGGTACTAGATTTATTATTATGGTATTGGAATAAGAATTAAAGAGGATGTGGAAGAAGAAAAGATCTTTGAATGAGGTGGTGAAATTATTACTTCCTCTTTGTGTGTTTCCTTTTGAGTTGATCAAAAGGGATACTTAGGATGGCTTTCTGATCAACGTATTGACTATAGATTGAAGTGAGGGTAGTTGGGAGGATATTTTTTTAGGTTTTGTACAAATCAAATAGATTTGGAGGTGTGAAATTAATAGATGGGCATGTACTCTTTTATATGAGAGGTGTAGTTCACTTTAGGAAAACCTTGAAATATTATTTTATTATACAATAAAATTCATTTTATAATGGATATAAAATGATTTATTTTGATGATTAGATGGTTATGGTTTGAAAAAAACTCACCCAATAAGATTTAGAGAGGTTTAGGTATGCATATTATCCTTATCATTTAGATTTAACTCTTTTAATATAGTGTGACATTTACCATGTATTCTTGTATTATTATAATAAATGGTTAATAACCATTCTATATAAATTCAAGAGAACCCCTCGTGGTTACTTATTGATATATCTAACTTTATATAACAACTTTGGCTGAAACTTATATTCATAGGAATATTATATCAATTAATAATATAGTATTTGTTTTAAAAACTCATTGAAGTAAATTTTGACACTTTGTATTTTGTTTTTGTGAAATTCATAAAAACTTAATCACATCGAACATAATTTATTTAATCAAAAATAACATGTCATATTAACAGAGAAAAATAATGGAATTCATTATAAGTTTCAATTTACAATTATTTTGGATATTTATAATATCAATTATTTTAATTTTTCTTTAATAAGGTAATTATTGCATCATCATTGTATCATAATTAAATTTTATTATATAACATCTAAAAATTATAAATAAAATAAAATTATGTAGGAAATATTTTAATCTTTATAATAAATATTTGTAGTCGAATTTACCTTATGTATAACCCTATATTAAAAATGATTTAGTTATTAAATGTTGAATTTAACACTTTTAATTGTTCTTTAAATATAATAATACTAAATGTCCGAATCTAATCCATGTGAACCAAAAGGATCATATATTATTCCCAAGGTAGATTTTTATTGAAATACACTTAGCCAATACAATTAAGACATGTGATAGGGTAATAATATTATTAATTTTACATTTAATTATCCTGTTTACTTTTAATCATGATAAATAAAAGTCAAAAGTTACTATTCATCAAAAACTATTTTCATCTTATTAAACCAAATTTTACATAATGATATAAACAGTGTCTCTCGGATTTTTGAAATTTAATTCACAGAAGCAGTAAAATTATGTTTTATGCAACATTGCAAATGTGCCTAGAAAATGGGTAAAAGACTGTAAAAAGATCAATAAAATTTATATATCTAATATTATTATAAAATGACTCCAAAGAATTACAATTAACATATATAGATTTTATGTATCTATTTTTACCTAATATAAATTTAAATAAAATTACTAATTATTTAAATAAAATTTCGATTTTATACAATAACGTAGTGTTTTTCAGTATTCAACAAAAATTGAAAGCATTCAGAAAAAATACCAAAAATTCACCCGAAGCTAATCTTGATATTAAAATCCAAAAATGAAGTCCATTTTGAAAAATAAAATTTTTAAAATTTCAAAAAGTGGGTATTACTAGTCATAACGGCATGTTTGTTTGGTCGTGGTCTGTTAGAACTCAAAGTGGCATACAACAAATGATATTTTATTTTTCAAAGAGAAGTGTATCGTGGAAGATTGGGGTGTTAAATCAATACATACTTACATATATATAAATAAATAATGTATTCATATATATATATATATTTCCAAATGTACATATATATATATTTGTTTATATTGGATATAAAAAAGAGAAATAATTCAGGATGCGTAACAGAAAAAAAATCTCAATGCAATTCCACTAAATATTTAAAATTGAAAAAAACCAAAAAAAACCTAAACTTTAAGATTTAATTACCAAAAATACATTTTTACTTATTAAATGAAAACCATTGGTGGAATTTTAATAATCACTTTGTGTGTGTTATTTTCAAGGACGGAGGATCAAAACATTAAAACATAGTATGCTACAAGGATGAAATAGGTGTGTGGAATTTATAATAGTTAAAAAAGAAGCAAGAAAATCCCATAATGGGTCAATGTAATCTTAAAATCAAAGAAACCTCAAATTATAAACCCATTATAGATGGGAAATCAGATATGGATATTGAATAGAAAGAGATAATGAAAAAAAATTAAATTGATATTACCAAACAAGTAAACCATGAGTGAGGAGGAGGAGAAAATAATATACCATGGATTGAAGCTTTGAATCATATGATAGAAATTAGGGAAATATCTAAACCTATAATTCATATGATCCTTGGATTCATTTAACCCATGAATTGTTCGAGCCTTGGGATTGGTTGAACCTTGATTCGAGATTGGATTTGATGAAGAGGTGTGTTGGTAGTCGGTGGCTTCCGCTGAAAGCTTCAAAAAATGAAACTCATTCATGACTGGTTAGAGTTTTTTAAATATATCTGGTCTCTTTTATCAACGCTTCCAAAAAAGTCCTCATAAATATGTCTTATATAAGCTCTTATTACTTAGCGGGTCATAAAGGATTTATAATTATAATTACAAATAAAATAATTTTAAAATATGTAATATATAAATATATATATTTTAAATATATTCATAATTTAAAAATATATATTATAATTTTATAATTATTTGTTTATAGTTATATTAATAATTTTTTAAAATAATATTTTTATATTCCATTATTTATATAATTATATATATTTTTTATAATTATATATATAAATATATATATTTGATAAATATATATAAAAATAAATATAGTAAATGTATTCAATATTTTTCAAAAAAATAATTTTATAAATAATAAATTATATATAATTTATTATTTAGAATTATATAAATACCTTTTTAAAGAAAATATTTTTTAAATATAATTATAAATGTATAAATATAATAATTAGTGTTTTTAAATATTTTTTTTATTAATATATTTTTACCAACATATTTTTAAAAGAATTAGTAAATATTTAATTTTTAGTGAACACATATTAATGATGAGTGGAATTGAATAATTAAAAAGGAGTAAACATTACAATATTGAAAAAATTAATATGTTTTATTAATTAAATATGATTTTTTTAAATATGGAGATAAACTGAATACATATTTTAAATGTTAAAACATAGTAAATAAATATATATAAATAAATAATATAAAATTATTAAATTCCCAAAAAATATAAAAAAATACAAAATATTAAAAATGAATTAGTTTCAAAATGGAATAAAATTTAAAATTAAAATTTAAAATTTACTGATTAAAGGCTTTATATATTAAATATATCATGTTACAATGAAATTAAAAAATTAATACTATAATTTGAATAAATCACTTAAATATTAGGTGTATGTGGTTCTATATAAGATTTAATTAACTACGTTTATATTTTTATGTGTCTGTTGTATATAAAAATAAAATAACTATGAATATGTATGTGAAATAAATATAAAACATGTTTGATATATGTTATATTAAAAAATCAAATTACATTTAATTATGTCTATTATTTTATGCAATTAGTCAATATTTTTATTACGTATTACTTTTAAATTATAAACCATTATTCAATAATATATGACTTATTTAATGTAAAGAATAAATATTTTGTATTATATAAACCATATATTTATATACATTCATGTATATCTATATATATTATTTATTATTTATTAATATTATCAATATTTATTTATTTAATAAAATGTCTAATATTTTTCTTAATTATTTTTATTTTTAATTTTTCATTATTGAACTTTTTAATTTTACAGACACACACATATATATAATATATAATATTTATCAATATATATAATTTATATGCAGTATACTGAATTTATTCATTATTATCAATAATAATATAATTAATAAAAAATTATTTTTTTAATAAACTCGTTTTTATTTTATATTTATTTAAAAAATTTATTTTATTTCGGACCTTTATCAGTGCTAGAAATAAAGAAATGATAATGGATACCATTCAATAATGCTAAAAAAATCGTTGATAAATATTACCATTTATCAGTGCTAAAAACTGATAAATGGTATCTTTTATCAGAGGAAAAAAACATTTATAATAGGTACCATTTATTAGTGTTTGTTTTAGTGATGATAAAGGGAAACTTTATCTTTATTTTTTTCTGTAGCTGATAATTTCTACTATTGTTAATAGCCTTTTTGTAGTAGTTCTTTACAAATAAACATTGTTGGTCGATCTAAATGATTCTTTATAGTGTTTTCCTTCCATATATGCATGTCATAAGTAATTGTTGTCCATAATTAAATTTGGAATCAACATAACCTTATGATTTTTAGATATTTTTATTGATGTTTTATTTCAAAATAGCTATTTTTTTTAAACCATATAATAATATCTAATTAAACAATATTTAGGTACATGAAAATTTTCATAGATAGCATGGCCAAATTTTTAAAATATGTTTTATATTTTCAATTTTCATAAAATAAGAGATATTCACCTCTATAAAATATACACTTATGATTTTGAAATTAAAAATTCCTCCCATAATCACACAATTGAGAGATGAATATTTAAAAATGATTCAAATTTTCAACATATAAAACTATAGATATGATAATATAATCATAAATACCAACCTCACTAAATCCATTTAATATACCTTTTTAATTATCACCAAATGTAATATTACATCCTTCACATTAGATAAATGATATACTTGTATTTATCTATTAATCATTTATGGCACATATCCTGTAAAACCATATTCAAGAATATTTTGGAACCCATGTAAACATGGGTTCTATAGGGTTACAAAGCATTTTCATGCAAATGTAGGAAAATTTAAAAAATTTATTAATAGATGACTTAAAAGATAATTACAATGGAAAAAAATATTCTGTGTCTAATATATTGTGTAAATATCATAGAACAGTCAATATCAATAACCATTTTTTATTCCACATTTAATACATGTAATTTTTAAAACAATTCTTATAAACCATTTTATAAAAAAACCTATTATACATTTTTTCAATTGATTATCATAACTGAAACTATTTTTACATTTGTATAATTTGTTCATTCTTACTAGATACCATATATTTCCTATTAATGAATAAATTTGTATAGATATAAAATTAATCTTACAATTTTGGTATTCATGTTGACATTTTATTTAATAAAATCGCATTAACACAGAAAATATCAATACTAGTAGTGGTAGTAATTGATTGTTTTTCATTTTATTTATGAGTGATCTCATTTTCCTCCACAATTTTACATATTTACCCTGAAGATACATTCTTATTTATGAATTATATAAAATTTCAACATGTAATATTTCTTTTTCATTATATAATCCATCCATCATATGTTCTTTAAAAATGAAATAAGAATATCCATTTTATAATGACTTAAATTATTTTAATAAATAATTAGAGATAGATTTTGCAAACCATTTACATAAATTGATTCCTTACTCTAATAGGAGTCTTTATAATGGAATAATCCTTTATCAAGAGCTAATTTAACCATTTTATCATATTTTTATTCTATCCATTCTTCTTTTTGAATTTATTTTTTATTTTCCCTTTCCTTGTGTATTTATATTTTTTTTCGAAACATCATTAAAAATAATATTATACTTTTTTTTTGTTTTATAATCCTTTAGGTAATAATATTTTTTTCTCATGAATATCCTTTTATTATATTATAATTCCCATTATAAACATGGGAATCATTATCACTATTATTTTCATATAACTACTAATCTTGTGAGTAAAATGAAATGTTTATTTTTTTTCAAATAAATTCCCTTTTCTTTTAATAGATTATTATTTATAAATATTTTTCAATTCATACCCATAATTAAATAAATATATATTAATATCATCTGGAAAATATTATTCAAAATTCATACATTCATAAGTTTTTACTTTCGTAGCATTCCATTTTTAAGAATATATGTTACACTCTTTCAACTAAAATAGCATTGTTTAGCGATTCTCCTATTACATTCAATCCATTAATAATTCTAGTAAAATGATGATACTTTTTATTTAAACTTTCATTTTCAATCATCTTATGATCATGATAATCTATCATTAATATACTGAACATATTTTTAATTAGTTTATTAGTTCCAAGATGAGTGTTTTTTCAATATTATTTAAATTTTATATATGGTTTTACATATTGGAATATAAAATAATACATTTAGATTAATATTACAATAATTTGTTTTCATTAATTTAGAATCTAGAACACATTTAAAATAACTGGCACAATTAAGAGTATCAGTATCATCCTTAGGATGTTTTTATGGTTTTACCATGGTTCACGAATGATCAATACTTTTTTTAGTATATGTTTCTATCCAAACATATAAGTAGTCATAATCATTACTATCAAAAAATGGTTGTCTTTTTGGAGGACATACTTCATTAAAACATAGTACTACCATCTCAAATAGATCTTTTTCATAGATTGTTAAATCATGGATAAGTTTAGATATAAATATAAATATAACAATTACCCTTAATTTCATAACCATGTTACCAATTATTTGGTCATGATTATTGATGTAGTTGAATTTTCAATGGGAGTATTGACCTCTTAAAAATTATAAATACTTACCATGGTTAATTTATTTTATAATAGAAGATAAAATATGCTAAAAATAATTTGTATCCCAATTCAAAAGAAATTGATATCACATAACCTCTTTCTACTATCAACGTGAGATAATGGACTCAACTGAAATAGTTACATAACTTTTTAATTGAGTTACAACCTTTTACAACTACATTTTTATCCCCTAGAGGAACAAACTAAAAAATGAATTCTACAATATCAGATTGCCAACCTAGAACATTCATTTTAAATTGGTATAAGAATGTACAATGTGTTTTTTCATACCATGGAACAACTATGACAAATAACCTTTTTTGGACCGAGGCACAACCATGAAAATAAAATTTACCTAGAAACAAAATCAATGATGTAGCTATTTTAGTGGTATTATAACCAAAAAATAATTTTGTTATTTTAAATTAAAATGTATAAACCAAAAATTCATTACATATAAATGTTATAAATTATGTATAAAACCATATAACAATTGAATCAATAGAGATAGAGAGTTGGTTAAATAATGTTATTTTTGGAAACAAATGAACAGTATGATGTATCCTAGTCGAGATTGATATAGCGATGATCATAAATGTAAATAATGGTATTGTAAAAAATAATCCTGAATATCTATGATTTATTTCACTAGTTTGGTCAAACTCTATATAAATATTTACTTCCTGTACATTAACCGTTGAAATTTTTTCATGCATTCACAACAACTCAAATTAACTATTTTTTTATTTTTTCTTTTCTTTAAGTAGTAATCATGTTTTTAAATCCAATGAAATAGTTCAAATATTATCATTATTATTTTCAAGATAATTTTTCACAAGTATTCACCATTTTTCACCAACACAACACAATTAACCTCCAAGGAATATATTCCTACTTTATAATAATTAAAACATCAAAATATTTAGTAAAATATAACCACATACATAAGGATATTTTAACTGAAAAGATAATATATGTATGAATAATCTTTTTTTATGTAAGAATCATCCCATGGTGTGTAAAAACATTCAATTTTTTTGTATGAAATATTCTATTATATGTAACCATGATTCTTATTAATTATTATTATCATTAAATGAAATATAGGAATTATCTATGCACTGTAAGAATCAAAAAAACTATTTATAAGGTTCATTTATCATATTTGAAATCTTCCAATATATGATTTATAATATAGCTCATTTAGATATGTATTTTTCTTGGAAATTATTTGATAAAACATATAATAAATGGTGACAAAAATTAAAAAACAATATTAACTATTATTTTTTCATTTGGCAGAAGTTGAATCTTAAAAAACAATTCATCACTAATATTAGAGGGAATAATAATTTGTAATTACTAAAAAACATTTAAATAAATTATATATGTTTTATTATCATGATAATATAATGTGGTATTTTTCAATTATATATATATTTTCTCTAAACTTGGATTAAGATCATTGATCCCTTTTACTAATTCATTAATTTTCAGTTTAAACACTACTAATTATTTTAAGATATCATTAATATTTAATTAATCATTCACCTGATTCTGTAGTTTCTCTATATTAGCCTAATATGATTGCACATATTTTGAGGATTCCTTTTACAATGTGTATTTTTTTTGTTTTTCATTCATAAAATTCCATGTATTTCAGTAGATCTTTCAATCTTCACCTTAATATCTTCTACTCCTACAATTATGTTGTCATTCCCTCTAACAAATATTTCTTTTCCAAATAAGTCCATCGTTAAATATTTTGAATTGTATATAAATGTAGTTTCTTCTTTCCCCATGTAATTGACACAACCATTCTATTCCTTTCACATTAATGATCCTTCTCTAAAACCTCTTCATGGAATATATTCTTTTTTGAAATATCATTTAGGTGAGACTAATTTCATTTATTTTTTTTCGAATCCACCTCACTTTCATCACCATCAAATTATTGGGACCCCTTACTACAATGTGCCCATCCTTTCTACATCATAAAATAATTATTGAATATCGTTCCTTCAAATCCCCCTTACTATATTTAATATTTCCTTCCACCATATATGGATACCCATGATCCTCATATACCTCTTCATTTACATATTTTGTTATGTTAAGCTTATAAATGGATTTGAATTCAATTTACTTGATTCTTTTATTTGTTTCTCCCTCTATATTTAAACACAATTCATAGACTACCTATTTGTTATGCAAGTCATCAAGTGATATCATAACAACGTTTTATCTTCAAGAGTATATAATCATAGAATGTAAAGGGATACAAGCCTCCTCGTTATCTTTGTGAAAATAGTCAGACAATATATTTTTTCACCGAGTCCAAAAATATCATGAACCACAGAAATAATATTATTGAAAAAACAAAAAAAAATATTCATAAGGATACATAATAAGATAAAAAATCATATTTTATAAAACATGTTTTCTTTCATTTACCATTCCATCACCTTCATAGATATTATATAAATTATCCCAAATTGACTTTATAATATTTTAAATCATCAGCTTCATGTAGGTATAATTTGAAAAAACTATATAAAAATCATTCTAGTATTTGGGATTATCATTTATAATCATTTTATATCCATCAGTTATGGATAATTTAGAAACATTTCTAACATGTAATATATGAATTTATTTTGATAAGACATAGAGTACAAGATACCATAGGATAGATCTCATCATGTTCTTCTTAATTTTGTACTTTCACGAATCAAATAAAATGGATCCTTTTTAATTCATAATATTAATCACAGATCTAGGATTAATATGACATATCTAGCACCCAAAACGTTTGGCACTAATAATAATTTTTAACTGGTAGACTAATACACCCAAATAGAGGTTTAGTGTGGTAAATTAGCATGGCCTTGTTTCATTTTTTTGATTATTTTATTTTTTCATTATTTTATGAATAACTACATAATTCTATAATTTCCTATAAATACACACACACACATATATATATATATATATTAGAGAATGCCAATGAAATTACAATTGTGTTTTACTTAGTTCACCATAAAGAGGATGTCCAATGTTAAAATGTTGATTTTATGAGAATGTACAAGGGGAAAATATTATCCATTATAGATATAACAATATTTCAAGAAGTGTGTAGTTAAAATCCCAAGAACACTTCATCTTATTAATATCTCATACAATTCATTAGATCCAAGGGATAAAGTGAAATTTTCTTACACATTGCTAATTAATATTTTTAATTACAAAAAAAAAAAAACCAACATAGAGGGGGTGTTATAATTATTTTTCTTTCACCTTATTCAATTACATATACTAATGTGTTCTTATTCATCATTCTTTAACAGTCAACAACCCTTCTAGTTTAGCATATATTATTATTTTATAATAATAATATCAATCACCTCACTTCTTCTAATTCAATTATTAAATATTCAATATATTTTTTCATATACGGAAATATTATTCTATTATAGGACCATTCTACACAAATGTATCACAAAAAATATTTCCATAATTTTTAAAAACGAAAAAACAGTTAAAACTACAATTTTATTATCATTGATTCCTTTTTCACATAATATTTAAATATTAATAATGTGTAAATTCCATAATGATTTTACATGGTAATTCTTATTTCCAATGATCCAAAATACTGTAAAATTGCTCATTATTTGTTCTCTTAAAACTTTTACAAAATATAGACATTACATTCTTTTTACCCAATCATATTATTTATTATATATCATGATTATTTATATTTCCATGAATGCAAAAAATAATTACAAAGCAGTTAGTTATGGTGATATAAATGTTAAGAAAATGATATTATTAAATATTAAATACAAAATCACTTTTAATATCACATCATAATTCTACATCAATCATTAACTTTTCTTCTCCATTAAGGTATAATAATTGAAATCATGATATTCAACTGGAAAAATTCATCTATGGAACAACATGCACAAACTCCCTCTATCTTGATTCTTTTTTATAGATGATAAATGATATGACCCATATGTGTTCACTGATGTTTAATGTTTTCTAACATTTTCATTTAAAATCCTTATAAATTAAAGTAAGTGGTACAAAATGGAGGTAATGTATTAATTAATCCAAATATAGTCTTAAAATTCCAAAAATAAAATAAAATATATAGGTAATTTACTACAAAAACCAAACAAGCCGTATCTAATATGACATTTCCTTATAAAAAATTATAAAATATTAAATAATCAAAAAAAATCTAGAAAATTATTTTTAAAATCTAGATAAGTATTTGGAAAATTATATGATCCATAATAATTCCACACAAGGCATTACGATATCCACCAAAACCATTTATAAATACAAATAAGTATAATGAAATTCATATAAGTCTTAAAGAATCAATATAATCCATACAAAAGTGTATATAGAACATTTTCATTTCCCATTTTTTTTCTTTCACTGCATAATTGGTGACTAACGTCATACATCATTGAGTACACTGAAATTTAAATTTATATATCTTTATAAATATCTATTATAGAAGTATGATAGGGTTGAACCAAAGGCAAGGACATAATTTGGGATTAATACCATTAATAAATCAAAAAAAATGTATCTAAAAAATACAATAAAACAAAAGGGAAACAGTGGTGGCGATGTTGTAATTCTGAAGTATGGGAAGTTTTGTGTCAATGTGAGAGTGAATGTGAGTGCAGGTAGACAGGCATGAAGACAGAAAAGTTGAAAAAATATTGTGAGATGAACCAAAAAATGAGATAATGGAAACCAACCGGCCAGGTGAAATTCTTTTTTCCCATGTTCAATCACAAGAGTTTAAACATTTGGAACTGATTCAAGGAAGTTGACCAGACATTCATCATGTCATATAGTGAAACAACTAACCTCTATAGTTTATCAATTGTAGTGATCACTCAATCAAAAATTTTGTTCAATTAGAAATCCCAGAGTTCAAAATTTTAGTTGAACACAATATGCCTCTATATTTTGAGAATTAACCTTTTCTCAATAAAATCCATGGATTGAGAAAATTTTAAATTTTAAATCGATCAATATTAATTCCCACAAATCATGATGGTTAAAATAGAGTTTATTGAAAATTGAAAGAGGGAGATAAATTGGTGGAAAAAAGCATGTGTGAACAAGAAAAAAAAATTAACCAACTTAGATAATTCCCCATGAAGGGTATTAAATGATCATATTGATTAATTTCAGTATATCAAAAGATTTAGAAACATAATGTTTCATGCTGAATGAAATTAAATAAAAATAGGGAAAGATAGAAAATGGAATTTTCGTAATTCGAAAATGATCTATAAATTCTCTATCTTCTTGATGTTTATGATTAGATGTTCTCAATTTCCCATCCTAATAATCATGAAGTTGGAATGGTCTTGTGAAGCTGTTATTTGATCTCCTACAATTCTTCCAGCGGTCTAGTGGATGTGGTAGTGTGATACTGTAAATGGTGTGGAATTTAGTGTCCTGAAACAAAATACTTTGTACTTTATTCATAAATAAATACCTTATATCATCTTGATTGTTCATCTGCGTGCCAATGCATGTGATAATGTCTTAATAATAGATGGTCTATTAAATTGTCATAGTGGATCCTTGCTATAATAAGGACCCAGAAGTTCCATAACACCATTCTTGAATATATGTTCTATGGTCGGATGATGTTATATGAGGGAAACATATAATACATGACATAAGGTGTGAGTACTCATAAATCATTGTGTAAACTTCTCATAGAGTGCGCCCTTAGTTATATCTTGGATTATATTATGAGAACAAGACCCACTAGTAGGAAATCCACATTTCGATATGTCATTAGATATTCCTATCTAGATATGTGTGTATTGGTCCTTAGAAATTATGATTATTATTAATGGTTACTACAACATGTGAACATAGATGTATTGATGAAAACTGTGATGACACACTGTTCACAGTGAGGTGGGATATGTAGGGTGTGTCACGATTAATACTGCAATAATAGATAGTGCTAGAATGGATTTGTCCGTTCTGTTCCATAATGGAAGTAGATATCTCAGGCCCTTTGATTGAATTTATATATCCTAAATAAATCAATGTTTGTGGTAATTAATGGGCGAGTTCAATCATGGTAAGTCAAAGAATGAATAATCAATCACATGGGTCGATTGTACCAGCATTCAACCCGCTTTATTCGAGATATCGAGACAACGAGATTATATTACCCAATAAGTGTTTGTAGGAGGTGACACATCATTGTAGTGTTAACATCTTTCCCTATTGGTGAATTGACGTGATTCTAGATGATAACCTTGGACATTATATAGGCTCCACCAAATTCCACTGAGAAAGAGGCCCAGAGGGTAACACACTATGTGTGTCTAGGTATCTCAGTTAAATATTAATATAACAAACTGAATAAAGATTATTCGCTATTGTGGTTTAATAATTATTCAAGGATGTCTAATCATATTTATTTGGACACTAGTTATTCAATGGAATTTATTGTGGGAAAAATAATATATTTATTAGTGTGTAATGCAATGATTTTTATTTGAGAAATAAATATCCATTATTCAAGGTCTAATTATTGTGGTGGATGAAATAAATAAAAATTGAAAAAAGAACATGCAGTGTTTTTTTTCTAGTAATTTATGATAAATGATATTATTTATTAAATTATATTATGTGTAATTAACTGGGCACATTTCATGTAATAATAATAGTTAACTATTATTATTAGAAATGTTCTATTACAAAGTATTAAATGAAATGAATAAATGTGTTCGAATAAATAATTCATATTATTATTCTATGTAATTAAAATGAAAATTTTATAATATTCAATAACCTAGCCATTTTTTGGGTGTTATTCAAAACGGATATGGAAAAGCTCTCAATAAAAGAGAGAATCCTTTTTCCACCAAGAATGATCTCAATCTATGAGAGACAGATCCACCTCCACTGGATCAAGGTGATCGAAGGCAGACATCGCCTACAAAGGATCATCCACACTAGCACCCAAATATCCATTCAGCGACGTCTAAAGATATGTGGAGCATGTGTGGATCACAACAAGAGGAATCCTACACTTGGATTCTACGACACAATGAAAGATCACATCAGATCATGACCAGAATCATCAATAAAGAGAGAATCCAATCAAGGTAATTCATGTCTTTTAATTGATGTAATTATAAACGACATATAATGATCCACTTTATGGTTTTGGAAATCCCATTATTTTCATTCGTTCTTTGTTCTATTCTGATGATCCAGTGTTTTATTATCATGACAGATTTCACATTTATCATTGTTAACCGAAAAATTAAAGTAGGGCACACCCACCAATGTGGTTTTACTGTGCTCATAACCTACAAGTGGTATTAAAGGGGTCATATCATTGATTATAATTATTTAGTTTTATGTTGGTAATTTATTCATTTAATAATTTAGTTGTTTCAATTCATTTCAATCGTTTTATAAATCTGAATCTCGAGATATGTTCCTCCTCTCTCATTTCTCATTCACCTTACTAGAAATGACTTTTTCTTTTAATTTTTATTAAAATAAAATACAGAATCTCATCCAGAGGTTCGAATCATTTTTAGTCATACAACACCAGAATACATGGCGTGTATTTGGTAGTACACATTGTTTAGTCTAGGTTCAATGCGTCGGACTGGTCCACCAAATTAGGTTGTGTGTTGGAGTATTTCTAAGCCTTAAATGACACTGTGTGTTGACCAGGAATAGGTGGCGCACAATTTCCAGATTACACGTTTTGTGGTCCACTAAACACATCATGTAGTCCCTTCATGTTAGGGTTGGACTGTATACCCCATACATGGATTTCACGGTTTTAAACCTTGTAACGCGGATACTACACGGCATGTGTCCCACTAAACACGCTGTGTACTCCAAATATTTCTGAAGTTCATCTACACACCATGTCCTCAGGCGCGTACATCAGATGAATGGTGGAAAAAAGGACACACCATGTAGTCAAATATACATGCCATGTACGCATCCAAATTATGTTGATTTATTAACATTTATTATTATATTATACAAACACTTGAGACATGTACCATAGTGTAGGTGTAATTCTAAGGCACAACACATGATAGGTGTTATATATATGTGTGTTTGATTTAACATCTGTGTAATGTTCATTTCTACTTATTTTGTAATTATGAACGAGAATTCATCGGGTTGCCTCCAAGGTACATGTTATGTACAAAGATAATTTTAAATGAATTTATTTGACTAAAATTATTATGGGTGATAATATCAAGGAAATTCTGAAAAGGGTTTATGATAAAAGGATAGATTAATTAATGATAATTAGTTGATTCAACAGTGATTTATACTAAACCAGAACGAATAAATAATTGAATTCATGTTTTATTTATGCATAAATATCATTTCATGTATGGAGGATCATGAGATAGACCAAGACCATTGTATGTGAATGGTTTCTTTTAATTTTTTTATTGAAATTAAATTTATTGTCCTGCAAGACTTCTCCTCATTAATATGTAGGGCCTGCATGCCTAAGGTTTCTTTAATATAAAACCCTATTTTCCTCTCACATATGAGTGAGATAAAGGTATATGTAATGGATGGAGCTCCCACGATAGTAGAGTTGGATCATGTTTGGATCCATGGAGAAAACAACCCAAGGAGGTACAAATGAGGACATGTGGAAAGCTGTAAACACGAACCCAACATGATAAAGGTTCTTCTCCCCTAGGTCATGGGTTAGTTTATCAATGTCTAGATAATATAACCAATTAAACAAGCTCATTATAATACCATTTATTACATTTATATCAGTTTCATGGTTTATTTATTGTTGGTGTGTTTTCAAGATCACACAATTAATGAATTAAACAAATCATGCAATATGGATCTACAATAATACTGGATTATCCATAAATATTATCTTAGACATGTTTAATAACTTATGTATATCCCACTTAATATTAAAAATCATGTTATCAAAGATAATAAAATGGAAATTTATGTATAAGGATAAAATAACTCAAAGAAAATATTAAGTCGATATAGCCTTTCATAATCATAGTTACAATCGAACCATAGTTCAATGTCTTTGAACAACCCTAGTTGGGGTGCTTTAAATTATCAGGAAATTATAATTCTAGGTTTTTTGTTGACTTGAATTAGTTCACATCAATGGTTGACTGCCATAGCAGGTCATGGTGTGACCAAGATGCAAATGTTAAGGAAATCAAAAATAAAATAATTTTAGGATTGGGGAGTCCACTTAGCGGATCAAGGAGATGTGAGTTATTGTGGTAGGCATCTGGAATGAATATCTAAAACCCTTCCGGTTGTTGACCAACCCTAGTAGGGGTAATGTGAAGTTGATTATGGATCCTTTCAACAAGAATATACAGGCATCAAAATATTCAGAAATCAATGGTGAGGGTTATAGTATTTCGATAAAATAGTCTGAGACTAATAAGTATTAATGTATTTATTTGTCTTAGTTTATCACGATAAATTAATAAACCTTTTAGCTTCATAAGTTTAGAAATTGAAAGAAAAATTAATTCAAACATATCATTGTGAACCGTACTCAAGAATAAAAACCATCCCACCAACACAAAATTCCATAAATGGTAGAGGTGTTTATGCTTCATCCTTCTCCATGAGTGGAAATCATATGTGATGGTAGAGCCTATTCTAGTTGTGCCTGTAAAATAGGATAGTGATAAAGAACTATATCTCTATATGAAACAGATAGATGATTCCATAGATGTCTACTGTTTCATTCTATCAGCCATGTCTAATGAGCTCATGAAGCAACATGAATACATGGACACGTATAACATGATGTCTCACCATAAGGATCTCTATCATGAGAAGGAGAGCCATGAGAGATATGAGATCTCCAATGATTTTTTTTTCAACGAATCTTAGAGTGTCTGTGCCAGCTGGGCCTCATGTTTTCAATATTATTGGAAACATTGAATGCCATGACATCATAGAGATTAAGTATTCGGATGAGTTGCGTATAGATCTCATTCTATCAAAATTGCCCAAGACCTTCTCTAGCTTTATTTTCAACTACAACATGAGCCAAAATGAGAAGATTCTATTAGATATTCTGACCATAATTATCCAGGTAGATAAGGAAATGGTGATTGAAAAACATGCAATCCTTATGGTGAATAAGAAAATGAAGGAAATTGTAAAATGGAAAAAGACTTATAAATAGTCTGAATCCCCCGAGCACCATCCCTCCAAGAAGGGGAAGATCGACAGGAAGGTCAAGGAATAGGATGCGGTATGTTTTTCATGTGGCAAGCAAATCCACTAGAAGAGGAACTGCACCTAGAAGTGTGGGGATGATAAAAATGCATTTTTTATCATGTGTAATCATTCCATTTATACACATTGGGTATTAGATATAGCTTTTGGGGATCATATCTATATTCAAATGCATGAATCATGTAGATTTAGAATTATTTCCATAGAAGAGGTGGGCCTTCGAGCTACCAATGGAGTGAGGCTAGTTGTGTTAGCCATTGGTGTTTACCACTTCTCATTGCCAACTAGGATGATTTTGGTTTTACATAACTATTATTATGTTCCAAGTGTTATCAAATTAATTATTTATGTATTGTTTTTATATATGGATGGATTTATTTTCATGTTTGGAAATAAAGGTTTCTTATTTTATAATAACAATGTATGTTATTGTATGGAATATTTAAATAATGGTTTGTAAGTATTAAATTATGAAAACCAAGTGTTGGAAATCAATAATGAAACAAACTCACAAGACTTATACATCACCCAGTTGTGGCCTCCCCATCTCGGTCATGTAAATTATAAGCGCTAGACAAAGCTATGCCAAGATGTCTATTTAGTCTCTACTAAGCGAAAACCACTTGATAGATTTGACTCTTGTTTACAAGGTAAGATGACCAAGATACCTTTCAGTGTACATGGTGAAAGGGTCATAGATCTTCTAGGATTGGTTCACACGAATGTGTGTGGACCATTTCTAGTAGAAGCAACAGTTGGATATTCTTACATCTTTACATTTACTGATGGTTGGAGTAGATATGGATATTTCTACTTAATGATGTATAAGTCAGGGTCCTTAGAGAAATTTTAGGAAATCAAGAAAGAAGTAGATAATCCGATTTGTAAGAATATAATAATGATTTGATCAGATCGAGGTTTACAATATCTGAACCAAGAGTTCATCAATCTTCTATGGGAGTTTGGAATTATATCTTACCTCACTCCCCCTTATACACCATAGTGGAATGGTGTTACTTAAAGGAGGAACCACAACTTGTTAGACATATTGAGGTCGATGATGAGTCATGCAGATCTTTCATTATCATATTGGGGATATGCATTACAAACTGCAGCATACACATTAAAATGAGTACCAACTAATGTAGAAAATGGAATTCCCTTCGAGTTATGGAATGAAAAGAAACCCATTCTATATCAAAAACATGTATGGGGATGCAAGGCATTTTTTAAGGCCTTCCCAATCAACAAATTATCTCCCCGGGGCATGAGGTATAACTTTATAGGATAACAAAAATAAACATTATGATATTACCTATATGACCCGTCAGACAGGAAAGTGAATGTCGCCAAAAAAAGTCATTCTTGAGAGGGAGCACATCCTAAAAAAGGATAGTGGGAGCAAGATTAACTTCGATGAAGTTGATGCATAATATTCACAGGAGTTGGTATAGGAAAAACTTCCACAGTTCCCCATAGAAGAGGTTCTAGAAACACTAGTACAGTGTAGGAGCTCATGAGTGGTAAGGGAACCAGAGAGATTGGGTTTACTAGTCACTGAGGATGGTGAATAATTATATTTGGACAATGATGAACCTATCTATTACATGGAAGCAGTAGAAAAGCTCAAATGCTGCAAGATTTCTAGAAGATATGAATTCTGAGATGGATTCCATATATCAGAACCATGTCTGGGTTCTGGTTGATGAGACATTTGATGTAAATCCTGTTGGATGTAAATGGGTATTCATGAGAAAACTGTACATGGAAGGTCAAGTTAGCACCTATAAATCTAGGATAGTGGCTAATGGATACATAAAACATTAAGGAATTGACTATGATGAAGACTTCTCACCTTTTTCCATCATTAAATACATAAGAATCAAACATTCTATAGCAGGATACCATGACTACGTGATTTGGAAAATGGTTGCCAAAATATCATTCCTTAATGCTAAATTTCAGGAGGATGTCTATATGACACAACCAGAAGTGTTTGTGACAACAGGTGAATCCAAATGTGTTTTCAAATTGTAGATATTCATTTATAGATTAATAAAAGAATTCTAGTCAGGGAACAGTTGATTTTCTAAAGCTATAATAGAATTTGGTTTCATTAAGAACAAATTTGCACCCTGTATTTGTAAGCAGTTTAATGGGAATGTAGTCGTTGTCCTATTAGTATATGTTGACAACAGATTTTTTATTGGAAATGATGTACTAGTCTTACAGTTAGTTAGGTACTGGTTGGAAAAGTGTTTCTACATGAAGGACAACGGTAAAGCGACCTACTTTCTATGGGTCAAGATCATTTTTGATAGATCAAAGAAGTTTCTTGGACTAAATTTGTGTACATACATTGACATGATAATAAAGAGATTTAGTATGGAACAATCCAAGAGGGTATTGGTTCTTGTGTCACATGGCCTACATCTTTCTTAGAAAATCTGTCCTCCGACACATCAAGATAAATATAGAATGAGTAAGATCTCAAATACTTCAGCTATATGATCCATCATGCATGCCATGTTATGTACCAATCATGATGTTCCCAAGGCACTGATCATGGTAGGCAGATATCAAGTAGATCATGGAGAACAACATTGGACTACTGTAAAAACTATCCATAAGTATCTGAGAAGAACTAATGATATTTTCATCGTTTATAGAAGTGATGAGGAGCTTTTTATCAGAGGGTGTGATGATGCTGGTTTTCAAACAGATCAGAAAAATCTAATGTCGCAATCTGGATATGTTTTCTATCTCAATAGAGGTTCTATGAGCTGGATGAGATCAAAGTAACAAGTTGTCACTGATTCTATAATGGATTCCAAATATATATAGTCTTCTGATTTAGCCAAGGATGTCGTCTAGTTTTGGAACGTTTTCCATGAGCTTAATTTGATACCTAGCATTAATGATCCTATTACATTGTATTGTCATAATACTGCAACAGTGGATCTTTCAAAATAACGAAGGTCTAATCAGCAAACAAATCACATACTTTGAATGTATCACAACTTGAGGCATTTCTATCAAAGGGGTGAACTTGCAGTGAGGATAGTGTCCACAGAAGTGAAGATGGAAGACCCCATGACTAAAGGCCAATCTTAGCAGAAGCATGAATATCATGTGAGTGGTAGTGGGTTAAATTTTTTTAGTAGTTGGATTTAGTCCATGTGAGAGTATGTTATTGTTAGTATCCTAGAACCAACTACATTTCACATTATTCTTTAATTAATACCTTTTCACATCTTTATTGTTCATCACTGTGACAATACATGTGATAATGTCCTAATTATAATTGTTTCATTAAAGGGTCATAGCATATCCCTACTATGATGAGGGCCCAAAAGTGCCATAAAACTATTCATGAATATTTGTTCTATGGAAAAATGATTTTATTTTTGTGACAAAAATAATACTGTTCATTAGGGGTGAGGACTCATAGAACATTGAGGTATCTTCTCACGGTGAGCATGCTTGGTAATATCTATGAGGATATTATGATAGTGAAACCTACTTGTAGAAAATCATCATTTCAATGTGTCATTGAATGTCCCCATTTGAGGATGTGTGTATTGATCCAAAGAATTTAATAATATTATTAATGGGTAATAGAACTCATGCACTTAGTTGTATTGACAGAAACGATGAAGACACACTATTTGTAGTGAGGTAGGATATGTTGGATGCGAAAAGAGTAATACTACATTAATAGATAATTCGAGAAAGGCCTTTTCCCTTCTATTCCATAATGTATGTATATATCCAAGGCCCTATGATGGAATTGATATAGCCTAAATAAATCAATGGTCATGGTAATGAATGGGAGAGTTCAATTCTGCGATGTCAATGAATGAAGAATCGAGCACGTGGGTTGAGGGCACCATCATGCAACCTGCATGATTCGGGATATCTTGACAAATGGATTATATTACATTGTAAGCATTTTTAAGAGGTGACACTTCATGGTGGCATTAACATCTTTCTCTATGGGTCACTTGGCTTGTCAATGGATGCTAAACTTGGAATTTAGGTAGGCTCCTCCTAATGCCACTGAGAAAGAGGCCTAGAAGGTCACAAACTAAGCATATCTAAGTATCTCATTGAAATATTAATTCAAAAAGTTGAATAAATATTATTCATGGTTGTGGATTCATAATTATTTAAGGATTCCTAATCACATTTATTTCGACACTAGTTATTTGAGAGAATATATTGTGGGAGAAATAATATATTTATTAATGAGTAATGAGATGATGATTTTTTGACAAATAAATAGCCATCATTAAAGGTCTAATAAATGTGGTGGTGAAAATAAATAAAAATGGAAAAAAAGTACACTGCGTATTTATTAAATATAAACGCCATATACATTTCTCTAGGAATTTATGAGAAATAAAATTATTTATTAAATAATATTAGGTGTTATTAATTGGGCACATATCAAGTAATAATAATAGTCAATTGTTATTATTAGACATGGGGTATTACTAAGAATTAAATGAATTGAATAAATTTTATCAGGTAATTAATTCATTTTATTATTCTATGTTATTAAAATTCCACTTATATAATTCTAATTAGCCTATCCATTTGGGGGAGGGTTGTGTAAAATGGATTTGGAAAAGTTGTCATGAAAAGAGATAATTATTTTTCCACAATGAACGCTCTCAGGCTATGAAAGAGAGAGATCCACCTCCACCGGATCAAAAAGCCCAAATCCGGACATCACAAGGGAAAGATCATTTTTTCTAGAACCGTGAGATCCCTTTGGCGACATCTAGAGATATGTGGAGCATGTGTGGATCACGACTATAGGAATCCCACACATGGATTCTATGACGCAATGATGGATCACATCAGATCATGAATGGAAACATCAACGGAGAGATAATTCCATCTAGGTAATTCATGTATTTTACTTAAATTAATTATAACCTACATATGATGATCCTATCTATGGGTTTGAGACTCCCTTTCTTTTCTTTCATTCTTTGTTCTTCGTTCTATTCTGAAGATCCAACATTTTATTATCATCGTGGAACACATATTGATCATTGTTAATGGAAAATTAATGTTGGTTACTCCCAACAATGCGTTTCTTCTCCATTCGGAACCTACATGTGGAACTATAATGATCCCCACCCTTGTTATTACTGGAACATTCTATAATGTCTCTCCTGAAAATAAAATTGATCTTCAGCTTATAACATGGCCCTCACTATCTCTATCTTAATCCTTCTAGAGTACTCCAATGGTCTTCATAATCTTCCATCACTACTTGTTTATGACTCCATTGGCCTCGTTATGCCACATTAACAATGAAACTTCCTCCCTATAGGGCGACTGAACCTGAAGCTCCTTCATAACCGAATGCCATGGCCTCCATGTCTTACCTATACACAATCTCATACCCAATAGAAAATTACAATTTATATAAATTATTAATTAAAATTTCATAATTATATTATGAAAACTAAAACTATGTATATGTTTTTTAAATAATTGTTCTATATCAAATTGCTTAAAATGGAAATTATAATTACCATAAAAAGTTAATGAAATTTTATAACATAAAAAACCTATTATAATTATCAAAAATGTTAATATATACAATATATATTTATTATTATTATATTTACATTTTTAAATTTAATATTAAATAAATATATTTTATTCAATTAATATATGTAATACAAATTAATATAAATTAAATTAACTATTATATATTAATTTTTATCAGTATTATTATATTTAATTATTTATTATTATGATTCTTGTTATTATTATATATCATTTATATATTATACATTATATTTATAATAATTACAATAAAATAAAAAACAATGACAAATAATGAACGAAGAAGGGTTGAGGGGTGGGTTTTTTCGAAGGAGAAGGGGAAGGGGTAGGGGTATGGCAAGGTGGTCGCTTTCGATTTCTAGTTCCCAGATCTATATTTGTTCCTACTTTTTATGTTTATATAGTAATAGTTTTCAATTTTAAATTCTTGAATTCTATATTATTTATCTGAGTTTGGCCATTCTGTTATTCAATTTGGTTCTGCTAAGTTATGCTTGTCTGTTTATCGATTTGGTTTTATTATGTGGTTCTATTTGTGAGTTGTTGTCACTGATGGGGTGATTTAGCATTGTGATGTGGAACTGGTTGTGAGTCCCCAACTCACCACTGAGAGATGGTAGTTTTTTCCTATGAGGGTAGAGATAGGGGAGACACTACCAGATGATATAGCGTTGTGTGGTGAGTCACTACCAGCATCATGGCGTTATGTGGTAGAGGTTTGCAGTGCCTAAAATATAGAAAATATAACAAAGGGTGAGGCTCTGAAATTCCTAAAGGAAATTGGTTTTCATTGTGTAGATGGTATAGTAGAAATGGGGCAGCCTGGCGGGGACTCAATGAGTCAACGCTTCATTGTTCAGCCGGTAGGTGCACCTGCAAAACAGAAACAATAAAATTATTTAAATTTAAAAATAAAAAATGTAGGACACTACAAATAAAATTTAAAAAATACAAAAAATAATAATTATATTAACTAATGGGAATAAAATTAAAATTAAAATTGATTATATTAAAATACATTTTAAAATAAATTAGTTATTTGGACGAATTGAAAAAAAATAGTTGAATTATAGTTATAATCATATAATGATTTCAAATATTTTCTTAATTGTATTAAAAAAGTGAAATCAAATTTAGTTTAATTAATTAATTACAAAAATGGATATAATAAATTAAAAAAATATAAAATGAATATTTATTATATAAAAAAACAAAAAATTAATGAAAATATAGAATTATAAAATTAATTATAAAATTGATTGAAATCACAAAAATAATCAAGTAAATACACATTTTCACGAAAAATAAACTTATTTAAAATGAAATGTAAAAAATTAACAACATTTGGTGATTATTAATTAAAATAAATAATTTTGACATTTAAAATACACTAAAGAAGAATAAAAATATGTGGAAATTAAATTAGAAAGGAAGACACGTAAAACTCCCCCAAACATAAATATTTTATTCCCTCAATCAAACATGTATATAGAAGGGATCACTATTCTTAATTTTTTTAGCTATATTTTTTGTGAAAATCTCATTGTATAACACATATTCAAATTGAAAATGGTTTTTATTTATTAACCGAAACGCAACCAGCGCACCTTTTCATAGAGTATCACTGTAGGATCCAATTTTAACAATTTACTCTAGTTAAGAAGGACATAATTATTTATCATTTGATTTCACATCCTAACGTGATTGTATATTTTTTATAAAAAGCTATTCCCCTACGTTATAGTAGAAAATTCATGTTACCTAAGGTCATGACACTAATTCCACAAAAGCTATCCTATCACACTCCCTTCCTCATTTATTGAATTGAAAATTCATAAATATAATTAATAAATACATTCAAAAATCACTCATCCTCAATAAATTAAGACTATGTACCACCCTTAACATCCAACTAGTTTTTATCCTCTAGCTACAAATGACTATATGTGCGACGTGATTCCTAATAGAGCAGCGAGTTTGAGGTGTGAAATGAATAACCACCAGGTGAGGTTGGATAGAGAAATGGAAACGGAAGAAATATTATAGAGACTCATATGAATCATCCTTGGTTTCTAGAATAAGGTGATGCGATTCACCTCTAGCTTTGTCGGTGAGTCAAAAAAATTTATGATCATTTAAAACAAATGACGATTTTTTTACGATCATTAAGGAGTAATTTTATGTGACACAAAAAAGACTCATCTTCCCCATACCTAAAACAGATAATTTTATCCAATGGTGGTTCTAAATGTGGGATACAAAAATAAATTTTTTAAAATATATTTTGAGGGGTGATATGGAACTTCTAAAAGATTATTTTCCACACCAAAGAGAAAATAAAATAAAATACATATATAAATAAGAAATAGAAACAACACCCCTAAACAAATAAGTGATTTTTATTTTCTTCAAGTTCCAACATGATATACAATTTGTATAAAAGAAAAGTTGAATCAAAGTGAGTTCAATGGGTAAAGTGGGTTAACAATGAAGTTCATCAAAATTTTCAACTAACTGTATGTTTATATGCTAACTCCAAAGAAGGAAAATAAAATCTCAATTTCTAATGAAATCAAGGGGAATCCCCCATACATAAGTACTAGAAGCATGCAACAAATAGTAAAATGTGTGCTGAGAAATAGAAATGAATGATCATAAAAAAACTTTAATTAAAATGAGCTTTGACCATAAATTTTCATTCAAAATATCTACATCTACACCACTAAGTGAAGTTCTTGGGTTACTCCTCTTCATTTCCTAAAATCATATAAAAAATTTAAAAAATTGCAAAATTTAATGTTCATGAAAAATTAAGAAAATGATTGATTTCAAGATATGTTATCTGTATGATGCAGTGTGATGTTCCCTTGAATTTCCTTAAGGTGAGATTCTAATAGCAACAACTCTCTCTAGAATAAGTTTTTCATGAGGCACCATCAAACATTGAAGTCATCAAACTGGATATTCAAGAAGATGGTGTTGTATTTATTGGAAAATTGAAATATATTTATAATAGCACAACAACTATTGGTTAGTCACCCTGAAATTATGAGTTTAATGTACTCAGTTAGACTAATGATATCTTAAATCATCTAGTATTGAAATTGAAGCTATGCCCATTGGATTCCACTTAATGAATTTTTTATCCTTTGGATAGTGACCAAGAATGTTATGTTTTATTCCCCAAATAAATCAACAACACCATTAACCTTAACTCTAAAATTGTTATGGGGTCCTGAAAAATCATCCTCTAACTTACCTGGAAAAAATTTCAATCTATAATTGGACAAAAAGTCCCTCTGACCAACCATAAACACCATATTCTGAATGATTATATCATGAAAATCTATTATTCAATCATTTTAATTTTAATCATTCTCATTATACTCCATCATGATATCCTACAACTCACACAGCTCTAACAACCTTCTCTCACCAACGAACTTGAAATAAAAAATTTAGATCCTTCAATGGCCAATAAGATTTTATCTGCAATTCTATAAGGAGATGATAAGTTTCTAAAAGAATATCCTATATGGTGACATTCTAATAGATGTCGTGTAGTTATTTCAATAGTTCCAAAAAGCCTCATCCTGCTTCATTGGACAATCATTCCAAGAGATGGACACTCTATTTTCCGAGATCTGATTAAGCTACCTGTTATACACTTCTTCCTAGCCACTAGACTGTTGGAGATTAGAGGAACATGTCATATTTCTGCATACATAATTATCCATTATTATTTATAATTTATAATTCTTAAAATGATTCATATTATCTATGATTAATGCTCCATTAACTCCAACAATGGAAAAAAAATTTCTCTAGATAAGCATCACTACACTGGCAGAAAAACTATTGGGAAGAGCTACATCCTCAACCCACATAGAAACATATTCCACAACAACGAAAATGTACTCATTCCCATAAATTTATGGGAAGGATCCCATGATACCCATGGCACATGCATAAAATCATCAACCATAATAATTCCTTTTTGAGTCAGTTTCTACCTTCTCCCTACATTTCATTGCTGTTGTTAATTTTCATGGCCAATAGGAAAAATTCTAGTATCTTTAAACAAAGTAGGTTAGTAAAAACCAACATTCAAAATACTTTGAGTATTCCTATATCATCTGTGGTGGCCACAATAAGGCTGTTAATGTATTCCCTCAATTATGGGAAACATTTCTTCATCAGAAACACATCTCTTCAGTATACAATCAGTACATCCTCTATAGGGAAGAGGGTCATCCCAATATTAAAATTTCTATTTTTTTAAAAAAAATTCTCTGTTATTGTGAGAGTTCATTGGGGATGATGTCAATATCTAGAAAATTGGAAATTTATGAATACCAAAAGACTATTTCATAGAGTAGAAAAATGACTATTCATCAGTAATTGAAGAGTGTATCTATCTTGGTTCCTCACTTTGGGTTTTGGGAAAACCATACAGGTGATCTGCCACAACATTATGAGACCCCTTCTTATCCTTATTAACCAAATCAAATTCCTGAAACTACCAGGTCTACATCATCAGCCTGGGTTTTTGGTCCTTCATAATGAGAAAGTACATAAGGGCTGCATGATAGAAAAAATGATAACTTAGGACCCTATCGAGTACTATAAAAATCTTTTCTGGGAAAACATCAGAACATCCAACTCATTCTTAGTTGTGGAATAGTTCATATGGGAATCATCCAACAACATTCTGGCATAATAAATGACATATATCTTCATATCCTTCCTCTGACCCACTACAATTCCTACTTCTAGGTCACTTACATATTACATTAACCCATATTCAAGCTTCCAATCTGGGGTAGTGATCAATGGTGAGGTTGTCAGCTTCTCCTTAAGCAAGTTAAAGGACTCCATACACTTCTCGTCAAAAACAAATGGAGTTCCATTTAACAATAGAGAGCATAATGAACTAGTGATCTTATAAAATTACTTTATTAATCTACTTTAAAACCCATTATGTTCCATGAATATTCTAGTTCCCTTGAGATAATTATGTGGGGATGCTTTTGGATTAGCTCAACCTTGGAATTATTATCCTATACCCCTACTTGGAAACCATTTTTCCTAAAAAAATCCCTCAGAATCCATGAATTGGCAATTTTACCAACTGAGAACCATATTTGACTCCTAACATCTCTCCAACACAACACCGAGATGTTCGTGGTAGTTCCCAAAATTATATACCCTACTCACAAATCTTCCAAGAAATCATCAATTATTCATTCAATAATTTCAAATAAAATGGCCATCATGCATCTCTGAAAAGTGGTTTGGGGAACCACACCTGCCAAATGGAATCAACCTATAGGTGAATGTCCCAAATTGAAAAGGGAAGGTGTTTTTCTCTTGATCCTCAGGTGAAATGGATATCTATTTGTAAATGAAGTAACTGTCTAGAAAACAGAAGTATTCATTGCCCCCCAGCCTCTCCAAAATTTGGTGTAAAAACAACACGGGAAAATGGTCATTTATTTTGTCATCATTAAATATCCTATAATGAACATAAACGCTCCAATTATGCATTGTAATTTTTTTTTATTTTCTTACTTTTTCATTTGTGACCATAGTCACACTAGTATTTTTGGGGAATATCTTAAAAGTAATTGTGGAGGGGCTGTCAAAAATGGGAAAAATTATCCCAACTTCAAGAAGTATGAAAACTTCCTCTCTCAAAAATTCCATCATGTTTGGGTTTAATCTCCATTGGGATTCCACTCCTGTATTACTACCATCTTCCATTAGTATTTGGTTCATGAAGAAGGATGGAAAAATATTAATTATATAAGTAAATTTCCAAACAATAACATATTTGGATTTCCTCAAAACACTCAACAATTTTTTCTCTTGAAATTAATTCAATATAAATAAGATGATCACTTATAGGGTTGAATTGACCCCTAAAAATGAATATTCTAGATGGGAATGGAGGGGATTGAACCCATAAATTGGTGTTAATTTACTTGAGGGAAGACATTTGGGAATAGGTAGACCAATGTCTTCATGCTTTCTCTTAAAGAAGGAAGTTCAAATGTATTCCTCCTCATAAATATTTTTTCTAGATATTTTTTCCTCTCACATATAATATTCTATTGGGTTCATAATGTGTTCAAAATCATACATATCATGGTGCTGCAAATATACACCCTTATACTCATAAAAAGGTTACCACTCTATACATGATCTAATCTCCATGCAGGCGACATCTTGGATCTCAGGTTCATTATTAATCACCTCTAGAATTAGTTAAAACTCTTTTTCCTCCTTATCAACAGTACCCTGAAAAACTAGTAGCACATCCATGGGAAATATTAGGTGGGTGGGTTATTTTTTTCATGAAAACATTGAAATAATCAATTTTATTCACCAAATTTGAAAATTAATTTTGTCACTGAAACATCTATGACATCACCGCTATGAACAGGAAGGGCCTTACAAGGATGATAGGTACCTCATGGTATCAATCAATATTAAGCACCAAAATCTTAGTATATAGGAATACATTACCTACCCCCACTAGAAAATTATCAACCCCACCCACTGGAAGAGTGATGGATCTATTAGAAATATTTAACACAATAGTGGTGGGTTGGGGGACTTCTAATCTCACGTGTTAAAAAATTGATGTCACGAACCATCCAACGGGGCTCGTGTCATGACTACCCAAATCCCACATTCCATAGGCTAGGGGTTGGCGACTAGAACCGAAAGGCATATACATGAAAAATGGGAAGGCATTTCCTTTTTTCTTTTAAAAAAATAGTCTTAGAACACAACAAGATGAAACAATGAAGTAAACTACTATAATAAAAAGAGTGCTGAAACAAAAGGGGCTGGAATATAATCCCAACTGGAATGCACAAGTACAACTAAATGTGAAAACAAATCCTGGATCATCCACTAAGGATCCTTCTTAAAGGGTAGGTACAAATCACGGTCGATTTTCACTTTAGCAAATCACAACTAATGTTCCACTATGTAACACCCTAATATTTAATAGTACATTATTTCTTCAAACTAATTTAATTACATGCACTACAAGCAACACCGAGTTCTAGCGCACCATTACTTACTAAACTAGACTTTCAAAAGTGGTTATGAATATTATTAACTGAATTTTTAACATTATATAATCCTTATAATTTTAGAATCAATATTATTATTTTATTAGACATAATTTATGAACAAATACATTTTTTCAGATAAAAGATGTTTTTTCTAAAAAAATGGAATTTTACTACCTTTTAATGGGGAAGCCTTCTTAAATCCATTATTTGAAACTTTTAAATATTGAATTTGACAAAATAAACTTCTTCTTTAGAATCGGGACATAATAATTTTGTTTCAATAATGTTTTGGTGTATTTCTGATAAATTTTCATATTTGGGTGAATAGTGAAAATTTCTATATTTTAATTGAAAAAAACATTTTTAATAAATATAATTTATATTGTAAGATTGTACATTTTAATGGTATGGAATTATAAAAACATTATAATTTTACCATTTAATCCTATGATGGTCATGGTATATAATTTCACTTTGAAATTGGACATAAACAACTGTCAAACCATTGATAGTTTTTATTTCTTAAAAATACGCCTTTTGGTTTTGACAGCAGGAATTAATTTTAAATGAAACCTATATGTTTTGGATATGGTAAAATAGACTTCATTACTAAATTCCGAATATCAAAATTAGATTAGGGTAAATTTTTAGTATTTTTCTGAAGACATGTAATCTTAGATGAATAGTGAAAAACACTGAGTTATAGTTTAAAACCACATTTTTATTTGAATAATTATTTATATTATTTAAATTTATTTTAGGTCAAAATAGATATATAATACCTATATAATTTAAATGCAATTAATTGGACTCAGTTTATAATAAGTATATATATATATATTATTGAACTTTTCACCGTCTTTTACCAACCTCCAATGAGAATTTGTCAATTCATATCAAAGATAAATTTACCACTTCTCTGAGTTGAATTCAGAAGATATGAGAGATACAGTTAATATCACGGAGTAAAATTTGGTTTAATAAGGAAAAAATTATTTTTTGTGAACAATAACTCTTTACTTTTATTTACCACGGTTAAAAGTAAATAGTGTAATTAAGGGTAAAAATGATATTATTATTACACTAACACATGTCCTAATTTTATTGGATAAGTGTAATTAGACCACAAACAACCGTAGTAATAAAATATGACCCTTTAGATCCACTTGGATTAGATTAGGACATTTATTAATATTTAATCTAAACACGAGTTAAAAATGGTAACTTCAATGTTTATTAACTAAAAAATTTTTAATATAGTGTTATACATAAGATAAATTAGACTATTAATATTCATTAGAAATATAAAAAGAATTCCTTCATCATGGTATTTTATGTATTATGTTTAGAAATTATATAATAAAATTTATTTTTGACATTGTGATGATGCAATAATTACCTTATTAATGAAAGAATCAAATAAATGGTATTATAAATATTAACATAAATATAATTTCAATGTTTTTATGGCATCCACTAATTTTCTAGGTGAATATGACATGTTAGGTATGTTTCAATATATCTTTTTATGAGTAATCAAGTTGTGATGACTTTCACAAAATGAAAATACCAAATAGTGTCAAAATTGACATAAATTAATATTTAAAACAAAAACTATATTATTGGTTGAAATAATATTTCAAAACATTTAAGGTTATGGAAAAGGGATTAAATAATATTATAAATGAGATTAATTAGGCACTTGATGTTCTCTTATATGTTTGGAATATGTTTATTAACTACATATTGTAAGAATACAAGAAGACAAGGTAAAAGTTAAACTATTTAACGAAGAGGTAAATATAAATGACAAGGTTAAAATGGTAACCAAAACATGTTTAAAACCTATTGGATGAGAGTATTTCGACCCATAACAACTTAAGGATCGAAATAAATTCATTTGGATCAATTATAAACCGAATATGATTGTATAATAAATTAATACTTTAATCATTTCTTAAAGTGACCCTCAACCCTATTATAAAATGGAACTTCCCATTCTCTCAAAATAACACTTCCAATGCTATTTGGATCGGCCAACCCTTTCCCAAATATCATCCCAACATACCTAAACTCAACCTATATGCCTTATTTTAACCCGAAATCCAACCTATGGATCCATTTTGATCTAATCAAAAGGAAGAACCAGAAGAAGAGGTAATGATTTCACCAACCTCTTTCTAGTTCCATTCTTCTTCCACTTCTTCATTCTTTGTTATTTACATAATAAAATAATAAATCCGGTGTCTTATATATACTTTGTTGTTATTATAAATATTTTACAAGTATATTCATTATTTTATCTATCTTATGAATGTTAATGTCACCAAATGTGCGTACGTACGGCTTAATTTCTCCACGTCATGGCGTAATTTTTTATTCAAGACTATGTTATTTGGATGGATATAATGATGATTAATATATATATATATAATGAAAATAATGATAATTTCTCTGTAAAATTAATATACCATCCAATTCCACTCCTTTGAGGAAATGATATTGTCCCTCATGCGTACGTACGAATTACCATCTCCACGACGCGTTGAGATTCATTTCCACATTCACCATTCATCGACGATTATAAAAATATATATTACTAATACGTTTGTAATATATGAAATAATAATGATACTAGATATATATATATATATATATGTACATATATATATTTTATTCACTTAGTTTCGTTCAATACATTATGAAAATAGATACATCGTTTATGCGAACTTATGGACGGTCGTCTCCATAAATGGTGTTTTCTATTTCATAAATATTTCTATTATAAAAATTAATATTCTAAATATATATGATATATAAATCATGTTTTATATTCTGTATGTATTTATATCATTATCTTGGTGATAAAATCAAGGGTAACAAGTTAAAACATGTACTATAAAGAAAGAGATTATTACCCGAAATGTTTATTTAACATGGAAATTATTATTAAATGGGTTGTATAAAGTCATAAATGAATAATGTATGATATCATAAATATTAATATTGTTTTGGTATAATGTAATAACATGCTAAGGTCTTCATACAGAAGGTTAAACGTACCCTCGACTAAAGGAAAGTGCAAGGTAAGAGGTTTTCATCTCACTCCTTATTATCGTGAGATTCGTGCCATATTTCCACTATTAACTTTTTGTGGTGTATGTACATCCCATTATTGTAATATTTGTGTAATAATCTTCAATTTATGTGTATTTACATATTCATTGTATGAAACCTATTTTAGGGGGTGTTTGTTTCTTAAGTTACAAAAGTGGTAAGGGTTAATTTTCTCAATCTCTTTATTATCCAAGGTTGTTATTACATAAGTATCTAATGGGAAATATTTATTATCCACGTACATGTTTCATGAAATGTTTTTCAAAGGGATTTTTTAAGGCACTTTTATACAAAATCATAATTTCAAATGTTTTAAATATTTATTCTTCTAAATCTTTCTTAGTAATGACCATGTCTTCAAAATGTTTTTTGAGGATTTATTTATTAGACCTTAATGTTTTTAAAATGTTAATTCCTTTCATAATTTTCAATGTGGCATGGGACACATTCATTAAAAAATTTCTTTAAATTTTTTCCTTTCTTAATTGTGTGACTGTTAAATTTTTTTTAATGAAAAATTGATATTTCTATCAAAGAGTTTTACAAAACATTTTCATCTATGTCAACATCCTTTGATGGATTTTAAACTTATTTAAAGATGGTTTATTATGATAAAAATCTTCTATATTGTATTGAAGGTTTTGTGATTTGTTTTACTATGGATGTGTTATTTTTATACCATTCATGGTTTATGGATAAAGTATTGACATTTCGTATACTAGTGTTAATATGTATGTTTATGTCATATTTAAGCCTTTTCACATGAGGAATGTATTGGACTTAGTGAGTGACGGGTAGAGCCCACTATAGCTCCTCGATGCATCAGTAGGTCTAATGAGACAACCTAGTGTCTTGGAATAAGGCCTTGACAATATATTATTTTAGTCCTCGCACGAAGCCTTGAATATGTGGTTATGATAGTTTGGCATTATGCCTTCTATCATTATGAAAGTGGTTAGTGATATTTCATGTGATTATTCGACTAGTAGAATATCCATTGAATAAGTAAATGGCATTACTACATTTTTTTTTCATATTATGCTGATGTTCGTATTTAAAAGGCTATTGTTTTATGCTTATTTATAAAAGATTCTGTTGTATTGTTATCCTTACTGAGCATCTGAGCTCACCAGTTTCTATGTTATATTTTTTCCATGATTCCAAGAAGTGTATTTTGATTGATATGCAGTGTTAATCCAAAGGAATAATGGCGTTCATAAAGTATTTTTTATGTTTTTTTATGTTATAAAGTGTAATGTACCATTCATGAATGTAATCTATTTTCCAAGAATTCAAAACTGATTGGTCCTTTGGGACTTGATTCATTGTAATCATGAAAATGTATTAAAATAATGCACCGAATCTGGGTAAATGGGGTCGAGGTGTAACAATTGGTATCAGAGAGTGGTTTAGAAACAACCATTGAAGCTAAATTTAGATAAACTCTGATTAGAGCACATATACCTAAGATAGAATTTGATGATTAGTATAGAAGAACTTCCTAGAATTTTGGTAATCTAGAGATTTTGTGAGTTTTCTGAGAAATACATCACAGTCTCGATACGAGCAGGTAGAGGTGGCTCTAGATCAGATGTACCTAGGGTTAAAACCCAATAACACCACATTGAGCTAGACTTGAATGGGAACTAGTGCACAACAATGTGCCTTGATTAACTCTTTGTTACGACACTCCCAGGGGATATGCTTAGGATAATTCTCATTTTCATTACAAATAATTATAAAGGGTTTATGAGTAAATACTCCCTCAATGAAAACATAATGATGATTATGGATTATATCAATAAACAATTCAATTTCCGTGAGGTATTTTACAAGTTTGGAATTATTCATTTCAATTCATAAACTGACCTACTTTATGGTATTGTATAGAAATGGAACCTAGTAGAAGAAATGTGAACTCTAGCAATACGTATGATCCAATGAGTAAGAATGATGATATCTTTAACGGTATTAAGCCAACATTTAGAAGTGAAATTGTCTCCCATGTAATCTGAATATATGAATAAATAGTATCATTTGTTAATAAGATTTGTAAATAATTATTTGAGTCATATGGCTTTGATGGAAGCAAGAGAAGAAAAGGATGGGAGATAGAAAGATATATAAAGGGAAGAGGGAAAAGAATAATTTTCCCATATGTGATAACTATGGGAAGAAACACCATGGAACATTCCTGAATAGAATGAGAGTTTTTTATAAGTGTGGAGAAAAAGGACATCATGTACGTGACTTCAAGGGTAAGAAAAAGGTTTCAAATGTACAATGATTCATCTGCAAGGAGTTGAGACACTATGTGATCCAATGTCCAAATCATCATTGTATTCCCTAAATGTTGCTATTGGATAATAATCATGTTATGATACTAAAATAGATGAGGAGTGATTAGAGTTCTTATGTTGTTATTAGAGAAATATGTCATTTGAGAATTGTATCAATAATGTACTAGTTATAATAATAATGGAGTATATACGGATTGTACAAGAGTACTATTTCATTAAAGACATGATATTGTGTGGAACCAAGAAAATTGTCTCAATAGTAGGTTAATTATTTGGAAACTATATGGTTGGGAGAAAGATAAACCATAATATGGTTCTGATACCAAGGTATTGATTTTTGAATGATACAAGATTGATTTGGATAAATTATATTGGATATTCTTGACTACGTAGAAATTGATTAATGATTTGTATATTCTATTATTGTTGGTGTTTACAATATTTATGGATAAAATGGGTATATCATTTATTACATATGGAATAATGGATCTTGAATGTAATCAATAAGGTTTTATGGCAATTCAAGATGTTGCAGTGTTTTTAAAGAATACATGATGAAGGTGTTCACATGTTATTATGCGGAAAAAGTATCTTCATTTTGTTTACCTTCCTTATAAATTTTAGACCGTGAGTTTTGATATAAGTATTTCGGATAATTGTAGTTTCATATTATAATTGGATTTCCATAAAAGGAAAAGTCGGAGGTCGGTCGACAACACATCGTGTTCGGCAAGGTCGCGAGACTTGAACCCATAACTGAATGGTGACAAAGGTGTATCACCTACCACTGGGCCACGTGATGTCCTGGATTGAATAATTTTTTCTGTAAAAAAAAATATTCTCATAGATGAATTATAAATTCGTTTTGTTTTTGAACCCTATACGAATATGATAAATAAAATATTATTTTTAGGTTCTATTATCATTTGGAGTGAATGATGAGTTTGTGGTAGATATTAGTTAAAGGATGGGACTCTACTTGTCAAGTATTTATTTTTCTTTATTTCTTTTATATGAAGAAATTAATTCTTATAAATTAGTGAAGGAATATTAATACAAGAAATGTGTTATCCTAATACCATATGTTTTGTTGAACTGATGGTATTTTAAATCATCATAGATAGATGGATCTAAGGCCCTCAATTTTAAACTTTTTTGTGACTGATTACCTCAATCACTACCTATAAATATTTACGTTTTTCTGTCAATTATATTTCTCTAATTTCCACCAATTATCTTCTAATAGAGATCATAATTTGGTGGTGACCCATTTATTTCCATTTTCCTCTTATTAAGACTAAATATTATTCACCTATTTTTTGATGTGGGTTTTCCCAATGGTATTTCCTATTTTCAACCTTTTTATTTTCGAAAAATAATTTCAAATTTTGAGAACTGAATTTATTAAAGGATAGTAGAATTTAACACCCCAAGATTTCATAGTACGTTATTTCTTCATGGTAATTCAATAACTTGCACTACACGCATCACCGAGTTCTAGCACACCATGACTTACCAAAATTGTCGTTCAAATGCAGTTATGAATAGTATTAATTGAATTTTGAACTTTATATAATCCTTATAATTTTATAATCCATATTATGAGTTTCTTAGACATAATGTAAGAACGTATACATTTTTTCAGATAAATTAAGTATTTTTTAAAAAATGCAATATTACCGCCTTTTAATCGGGATTCCTTTTTAAATCCAATATTTGAAACTGTTATATATACAATTTAAAATTTTAACTTCTTCTTTAGATTCGAGACATAATAATCTATTTTCAATAATGTTTTGGTGTTTTCTGATAACTTAAATATTTCGGTGAATAGTGAAAAATACTATATTTTAATTGAAAACATCTTTTTTAATCAAAATAATTTATAGTGTTAAATTATACATTTTAATGGTTTGGATGTATAAATAGATTATATTTTTACCATTTAATCCAATTATGGTAACTGTATGTAATTTCACTTTGTAATTGGACATAAACAAGTGTCAATCTTTTCTTAGATATTATTTCTAAAAAATACGCCTTTTGGTTTTGAAAGAGGTAATGAATTTTAAATGCAACTTATATGTTTTTAATTTGGTAAATAAGAACTTCATTATTATATTTGGAATATCAAAATTAGAATAGGGTAAATTTTTGGTATTATTCTGAAAACTATTAATTTTTGATTTATAGTGAAAAAACATTGAGTTATAGTTTCAAAATGAATTTTTATTTAAATAATTATTAATTCTATTTAAATTTATTTTTTGTTAAAATAGATACATAATACCTATATAAGTTCAATGTAATTCATTGGAGTTAGTTTATAATAATTTTATATATATATATATTTTAGTGAACTTTTCACCGTCTTTTACCCACCTCCTAGGATAATTTGTAAATTCACATAAAACATTATTTTACCTCTTCTGTGAGTTGAATTTATAAAATCCAAGAGACACGGTTAATATGGAGGAGTAAAATTTGTTTTAATAAGAAAAAATTAATTATTGATGAATAGTAACGTTTTAATTTTATTTACCACGGTTAAAATTAAGAGGGTAATTAAGTGTAAAAATGATATTGTTATTAACCTAACACATGTCCTAATTTTAATGTATAAGTATAATTCGACCGAAAACAACCATAGGAATAAAATATGACCCTTTTGGTCCACATGAAATAGATTAGGACAATTATTATTATTTAATTTAAAGAAGAGTTAATCGTGTTAAATTCAATGTTTACTAAATAATCCATTTTTAATATAGGTTTATACATAAGATAAATTAGACTATAAATATTCATTAGAAATATAAAAATATTTCCAACATCATGGTATTTTATTTATAATTTTTAGACAATAAATAATTTAATTTATTTATGACACAATGATGATGCAAAAATTACATTATAAATGAATGAATCAAATAAATGGTATTATAAATATTTAAATAAATATAATTTCAAATTTTTTATGACATTCAAGAAATTTAAAGGTGAATATGACATGTTATAGATTATTCAATGTATCATGTTCGATGTAATCAAGTTGTGATGACTTTCACAAAAACAAAATACCAAATAGTGTCAAAATTGACATAAAATAAAATATAAAACAAATACTATATTATTGGTTGATATAGTATTATTTAAAATTTAAGGATAGTAAAAATGTATAAAATAATATAATATATGTCATTAATGAGCCACTTGTGGTTCTCTTGGATGTTTAGAGTAAGATTATGAACCATATATATAAAGAATAAAAGAAGACGTGGTAAAAGTTAAACTATTTAACTAATAGTTAAATCTAAATGATAAGGTTAAATTGTTAACCTAATCTTGCCTAAAACCTATTGGTTGAGAGGACATAGACACATAACCACCTAAGGATTAAAATAAATTAATTTGGAACAATTATAAACCGAATATTATTGTATAATAAATTAATACTTTAATCTTTTCGTAAAGTGACCCTCACCCCTCTTAAAAAGGGCACTTCCCCTTCTCTCAAAATCACACCTCCGAAGCCATTTGGCTTGACCAAACGCTTCCAAAATATCCTCCCAACATCTCTCACTTCATCATAGAGACCTTAGTTTGATTATAAATCCATCCTATGGAGCATTTTTTATCGAATCAAAAGGAAGAACCTGAAGAAGAGGTAATGATTTCACCACCCTCTTTCAAGTTCCTATCTTCTTCCACTTATTATTTATTTTTTATTTAAATTATAAAATAATAACTCTTTTATATTCTATGTACTTTGATTTTATTATAAATATTTCACAACTATATTCATTATTCTATCCATCTTATGAATGATAATGTCACCGTGCGTGCGTACGTACGACTTAACGTCTCAACGTCGTGATGTACTTTGTTATTCAATACTATGTTATTTGGATTGATATAATGATGAGTAATATGCATATAAATAATGAAAATAAAATTATAATGTCTCTCTAAAATTAATATACCATCCAATTCCACACCATTAAGGAAATGATATTGTCGCTCGTGCGTACGTACGGATTACCGTCTCCACGATGCGATGAGATTCATTTCTACATTCACCATTCATCGACGACTATAAAAATATATATTAATAATTTTTTTTAATATATGAAATAATAATTCTACTGGTGAGATATATATATATATATATACTTAAATACATTTTACTCACTTATTTTTTTTCAATACGATATGAAAACAGAAACATCGTTTATGCGTACATACGGACTACCGTCGCCATAAATTGTGTTTTTTATTTCATATATATATATATATTATACATATTTATATTCTAAATATATATGATATATAAACCATGTTTTATATTCTGGATGTATTTAAATCATGATCTAAGTGAATCAATCAAGAGTAACAAGTTAAAACACATACGATAAAGAAAGCGATTATTACCAGAAATGTTAAACTAACATGTAAATTATTATTAAATGGGTAGAAAAAAGTCATAAATGAATAATTTATTGTAAAATAAATATTAATATGGTTCCAGTATAATTTAATAACATATTACGGTCTTTATACAAGAGGATACACATACCCTCGACAAAAGGAAAGTGCAAGGTAAGGGGTTTTCATATCACTCCTTATTCCCGTGAGATTCGTGCGATATTGCCACTATTGCCTTTTGTGTGGTGTATGTACTTCCCACAATTGTATTATTTGTGTAATACACTTCAATTTATTTTTATTTACATATTCATTGTATGAAACCTCTTTCTTGGGGTGTATGTTTCGTAAGTTACCTGATTGGTAAGAATTAATTTCACAATCTCTTTATTATCCGAGGTTGTTTTTACATAAGTATATAATGGGACATATTTATTATCCATTTCCATGATTCATGAATGAGTTTTAAAAGGGATTATATTAACGCAATTTTTTACAAAATCATCATTTCAAATGTTTTAAATATTTATTCTTCTAAATATTTCTCATTAATGTCCATGTCTTTAAAATCGTTTTTAAGGATTTATTTATATGGACATGAATTTTTTTAAAATGTTAATTCCGTTCATAAGGTTCAAAGTGGTACGAAACACTTTAATTCAAAAATTTCATTAAATGTCTTCCTTTCTAAATTGTGTGACTTTTAAATGTTTTCATGAAAAATGGATATTTCTCTAAAAGATTTTTACAAATCATTTTCATCTATGTCAACATCCTTTGATGTATTTTAAACTTTTTTGTAGAAGATTTATTATGATAAAAATCATCCATATTTTATTGATGGTTTTGTGATATGTTTGACTATGGATGTGTTATTTTTATACCATTCATGGTTTAATGATAAAATAATGACATTTTTTATGCTAGTTTTAATACAAATGTTTAGGTTATGTTTAAACCTTTTCATATGAGGAATGCATAGTACATAGTAAGTGACGGGTGGATCTTGCTATAGCTTCTCGATGCATCGGTATGACTCATGAGACAAAATAGTGTCTTGGCATAAGGCCTTCACAAAATCTTATTTGTATTCATGACACAAGGACATGACTATGTGGTTATGATAGTATGGAATTATGCATTCCATCGTTATGAAAGTGGTTAGTGATATTGCATATGATTATTCGACTAGTAGAATATCTATGTGAATAAGTAAATGTAATTACATCATTTTTTTTGCCATATTATGCTTAAGTTATAGTTTAAAAGGGTTTTGTTTTAGATATATATTGAATTAAATGTTTATTCTTATTTAAGAAATTTTCCGCTGTATTGTTATCTTTACTGAGCATCTGAGCTCACACCTTTCTATGTTTTATTTTTCCTAGGATTCCAATTAGTGTATTGTGATTTCTATCCAGGGGTATGAAAAGGGAATAATGGATTTCATAAAAGATTATTTATGTTGTCTTTATATTATAAAGTGTAATGTAACATTCATGTATTTAATATATTTTACCAGACTACTAAATTGATCGGTCCTTCGGTACATGATTCCTTGTAATTGTGCAAATGTATTAAAATAATGAACCGACTCTAGGTAACTGGGTTCGGGGAGTTACACACCATCGTTCACCATCCAGTCCTAGATCCCATAACCTGGTCAATGTTGTATGTCGTCTGCACGAAACAAAACAAGGTGTGGGCGAAGCCCATGCATGGTTGAGTATAACAATAATCAGTAGGGACCCTTAGACCCCCAAAGGTCTCCCAGAGATCCAAAAATGAATAACCACAAAGCAAGACCACAAACAAAAAGCACGAAGAAATAATCATATCACACCATGTAGGAAACTCAGAGATCAAGAATATTTATCATTAGTCTTAAGATATATCATCTTATTCCATTTATAATTTCCAAAACTGATCAAAAAAGGAGTTGTTCTATTATCGATCCACTCTTGAATGTAAGTCATTGGTCCATAACGGTCCACTCTATGGATGGTCCTCATTGGGTCACACTACTACTGATCCACACAGGGTCTCTAGAATGTTGATCCACATAGGGTCGCTATGATGCTGATCCAAACATGGTCTCTACGATGTTTATCGATAGAGGGTCGCTATGATGCTGATCCTTGACGGATCACTTAAAAACTGGTCCCCGTCGGGTAGCTACGATGTTGATCCACACATGGTCTCTATGATGATGATACACACATGGTCCTTAGTAGAGAGGTGGGGATGATGAGTCGTACAACTAGATCATCCCACTATGCAGTTTCGGATGCTTACTCGCATTGGTCGCTCTTCTTCTTCATGTCACATCTTGCCACACGATTCACACTCATTGCTTGCTTGATTATAGGAGAACCGCTCCTCATGCCATCAGTCATATTTAAACATGTAAAGAGCCCTGGGAAAATCATACCAAAGTGACTGCCTCGTCATATGGGTCCCAACATGATAGACGACACGTCTATCATACGCCCGGTCTATGAGATATGGGCACATTTATAAAAAGGGCCAGGTTGGATTCAAGTCTGATCCGACCCATGTATCCTGAAAAACATATTCACAACTCACATAGAGTATCTTCAAAGGACTACCTTGTCACAGCGGTCCTTATGCCACAAACGGTGCGTCGATCGGACACTTGGTCAGTCAGTTGCATCCCTTTCCATGAAACGGGGGTGATCACACCTTGGTCTGGCCTGACATAGTCGGGCCCAAAGGAATATGCCAAAGGGACCGCTTCCAAAAAGTGTCCCAACACCTATAATGGAATGTCTAACAGACACCTATTTCGCCAGTTACATGCTTTTCTTTATTCGGGGGCGTTTGAGTCTTAGCCCGGTCCAACTCGGTCAGGCCAATCCAACGCAATGGGTCTCGGGGAATACCTGAACCCGCATGGGTCTGGCCCATCAAGATCGACCTGACAGGTTTTCGGGCTTGAGTTGTGTTTTCCCCAACCCATTTGGTGGGGCTCGACACACCAGTGATGGCCCACCGGTCCATGGGTCCGGTCTACTGGGTGGGTCTGTCCCACTTAGCTGGCCCGCGAGTGGCTCGATCTGCCTGAAGGCTGACTGTTGTGTCCCTCTAGACATACAGTTGCCAGGCCATTTCTCCATCAGGTGGGGCACTGCCCCACCGCATGAATGATTGGCCATTTGGATGACCGTGTTCTGCCAATGTGGCATGGCGTGAAGCTGAGCCATTCCTTCATGTCGTGGCTACTCTGCACCGGCCCCTTTTACCATAGCCCACTGGTCGAGGTGGCTTCACACCCCCAGTGGCACCTGTGGGCACCACCCATGCCCTGCAAATCCATCTCGGGCCGACCACCATGGAGAATCTTCGCGCCCCGCATTCCACCCCCCCCCCCCCATGGCCGGTTTCCACAGTTCTCCTCTGACCACCGCCGACTTCTGCTGACAAGGTGTGCCGACGGATTCTTCCGCGTGTCACCGGACATGCTTTGGTGGTCTGTTCTTGGTGTTTTTTGCAACTACGGTTCTCTTGCGCAACAACCGTCAGTCTGAGGAAGTCATCCCCAAATAAAATAACATGAGAAAAGTAGAGGAGGGTCCATCCCTTGGTCGTTTGGCCCTCTCCCTCCGTGTTAATGTGATAGAAAGTGGGAGCAAGGTAAAACATCAAAGATAACATTTAAACAACACCCACCTTGATTAGATATCCACTAACGATCATTTATGGAACCTCTTTCAGCATTATCGTCGGTTCATGATTTGGTGGATCTCATCACTGCTCGCTAGAATCGGTATCTTCCTCCGGTCGAAATAAATCCTCAATTAAGTGAATCTCGGCACTGCGAATCCAACGGTGCCTCAGAATTTTAATCTCCACACCGGTTCAGATGATAGAAAATGATGCATGTTCATTTACGGAATGTACCTTATAAGAATTTCATAAATTCATTCCGGGCACACCGGGCCGCAGAATCACGCACATTCAATTTTCACAGAATAGTAAAAATTTCATATAATTTAAAAATTACATGGAAAATACGGGTATTTACTATTAATAGAGGTATCAGGTTGATTCTATATCCTAAATAACACAAACCGATCAACATACCACCTCTATCTCCAAAGGTGAAAGGGATAACAAAACTCCCTGGGTCCTGGAGCTTAAGCGGTATCTTATTATACAAAACTATAATACAATCCTCATTAATACATTAAGTTGAAAAATTATTTTTGGTATTTTTATTTGAGAAGTTATTCATGATTGATTTTAAGTATGACGGAATATGTATGAGATCTTCAAGGAATTGGATTTCAATGTTCCACTTCTTAATTACATTGAGAAATTTCATCTATTCTGAATCACGGGTTATTTTTTTATTCCTTGTGGTAAAGGGATTATAGGATAAATGTATCAATCAATTGGGGGATTCCCAGAAACTTCCCCTTCAAACATTTATAGCCTTTTTATTCTTTTGAATTCGTGATATTTTCCTCATGTTTTTCAGTTGGAAAACCTATACCCATAAGGTTTCTAGTTCTACTTTCCAAATATCATGTTTCATTATTTTTAGATACATGATTTATAATTCTTATAGATTTTCATTTTTACTAGTGTGGGATAATTTATTACGTTCTTTATGGCTTTGTAGACAACTTCCAGTGGTCACAGATATGGAATTCTCCCTAGGGTTGGAATCAGTGGTACTGGGAAGCCAAACTTGGTCTCTGTTATCAACATCCCTAGAAAACATCCCATTTTAATTTCAATATTTTTCATTCATGAGTTCAATTTATCTTTTTCATAATCATTTTTGATATTTTTTCATCAAACGTCCCTATAAACTATTGAAACATATCCCTCATCTCATATTTTTAATTGGATGACTCATCCTTGTGTTGGGGTTGGGGTTCGAACTGCAGCCTAGGAGGTTTCTAGAATCTAGGAGGGGTAAATGGTTGGTAGACTCCCCGCTCTATCCAAGAAAGTGTTGGGCAGTTCTATACCCCTAATTGTATGTGTTGGAAAATGGATCATCCCTAGTATGTGTCTAATGATCATGGCCAGAAAAACTATAATTCTCCTCAGATTAGGTGGGAATGTCAAAATTGGGGCTACATGGAAATGAATTCCCTTACATGCCACAGTGGTGTCATTACTCTCTAAGGGTGGTGTATGTGTTCTCATTGAAAAAATCAGGATCATGGTCTTCAACAAGAGGGGTAGAGGCGGTTTTCTTCCAAATAATGGTTCTTATTATATAGAACATGTGTTGAGAGTTTTTTCTAATGTATTGAAGATATTTTGAGCTCCTCAGATGTCCTACCACTAATGTACCCCCCAGTAGCTTGATCCATTATCGTTTGGTGGTAAGGGGTAAGTCTGTCAGAGAAGGTGACTATGAGGAATTGGGGGGTGCACTGGTGATTTGGACACTGCCTATTTAATCCCCTACCCCTATAACAGAATTCCTAAAATATATCAACCTAATCATGAAAAAACTCTGTTATCTTGTGCCTAATCTTAAAGTCCATTATCCTAGGAAGTAATTTCATTATGAAATAATTATATACATTATCCCATGTGGAATTGATATCCTCCTCTAATTGTTTGAACTAGGTCTTCACATTGATCAAAGGAAGAACATAAACTCTCTCAACATAAGTTCTACCTTACAAAGTCCCCTCAATGGATTCTGCTGGAAACTATAATAGAAACTCTTAATAACTTCAAGAGAGTTTTCACTAGGCATACCATTGAAGGAAATTAGCTAAGACAACATAGAATTCTTGATTTTATAGTTTTGGGACCTCGGTAGGAGCCTAATTTTGGATGTGATTCTAGAGATTGAAGTAAAAATGAATTATCTCAAACTATGTCTCTCGAAAATTTCAATACAAAGTGGGATCTTATTTTTAGAAGGTGGATTATTTATCTTTTGATTTTCAGCATCCATATTATCTTCCATTTTTATTTTCATTTTGTTATATTTTCTCCCTTAAGGTGATTTTCAATTTATGTAATTATATATTCTATGTTTTCAGACAAAGAACAAGTTTTCATGCCACATGTTCACATATTTTTCATTTTTTATCTTGATGATATTTTATTGTTTTTTTTCTATTTTTTATTTATTTTTTTATGTAAAAAAAATTTACTTTCAATTTTTTAACAGGTTTAATTTTTTTTTAGAAAAAATTGTGTTTTATGATTTTATTTGATGTTGTTTTTTTATAGTTGATTGTTCATTGCAATATCCTTCCAAGGAAATGGCATGAAAATATGACATTGTTCATCTTCGAATGTGAAAAAATTTAAATTAATAATACATTCTTACTATCCTATATAGTGGTAAGATTGGTTCAAACCAGAAGGAAATACTGAATTGGTGCTTAAGATCAACCATAAAACAAAAAAAAACCAAAATTGAAACTAAAAATGAAAATAAAAAAATTGAAATAGTGGTGGTGGTGATGCAATTGCAATGTAAGTGAAATTGACTTTTAATGCGAGAGTGAATGTGATTGAAGGTAGATAGATAGGAAGGAATAAAATCAACAATATGATAGTGATATAGACCAAAATATGGGATATGGGAATCCCACTGGCTAGATTTAATGCCGCTTTACCCTATTCATACACTAGAGTATAAAAGATTGAATCTAATATAAGGAAGTTGGTTAGACTCTCATCAAGTCAACATGTGATAGAACTGATAAGTGTATTAGAATATTAATTTTTTGACTATTTTAATGTATTTAAGTGTGTAATTAAATGATAAATCTTTCCATGTTTCGAATGAATAGAGTTATTTAATGTTTTATGGTAGGAAATAGTAGGTTTGTGAAAAAGGAAAGAAAAAGAGTGTAAATATAGGGAAACCGACGTGATACCATATCTTTGAGGAAGAATAAAGTTGGAAAACTCACAAAAAACACCATTGCACATCATGCACCACAAGTACACGTTTTGAATTCATCGAGGAAGGAATTTGCTGGTAGAACATGTCATGATGAACAAACAAGCCATGAATGAAAAGTACACATTTTGTAACCCCAGTACAAAACGTTACACTTTTTGAGATTTTATTTTATATGAAATTTTTATGAGATTCATTAGATTTATTGAATTAAATATTACACCCCATGTATCTTCTGTAAAAGTCATCACATCTGTCAATGGTCAAACTCTACTTACAAGATTCCACCGAGATTGGTACGGGCAGCGGAGAAAGCGAATGGACATTGCATGTCATGTAGGACATGTACATGACATGACACAAAGTAGGGTAGAGCCATTCCAAAGCCTATAATTAGAGGTCATTCATGATGCTTTGGTGGAATTATGATTCATAGAAAACATGAATTGATAAGATAAATTTCACAGTTCCCTGACCGAGTCCTCTATATTTTTATTATTCATTTCTATTCTTTTCTCCTTACCTCTAATTATCTCATCATGAGTATGAGGGGGTAAAACCACCATGTTCTAGGGTGGTGTAACCAAAGGGGTAAGGTGTCATTGGATTTAAATATTTTTATATTTCATGTCTTTGGTTTGCATAATTTTTTTCATCAACTTCCATTCCTTTTTTTCTTTTATCATGTCCATCAATAATCGACAAAAAAATGAACATTTATGTTATGAATCTTACTAGACTGAATATGGCATGACCATTTTCAACATTTGGGGAAATCTGGTTTGAAAAATTGTATTGGGAGAAACTAGATTTATCTATACCCTAAACTATAAGACCAAGGGAAATAGGATATTGTTGTATTCATGAGGAGATACCTTGACCATTGTATCAACCTCATCCTGACTCCAACACCAATCATGAATTAATCAACATATTTTTTAAAATTCAATAACAACTGAACCCTAATATTATATTACCCGGGCACACATTCAAAATTTATATTCCCAAATCAATCAATCAATTTCTTTGTTTTCACTTTGAATTATTCAAATCAATTAAACAAATTTTTTTCAACTCTTTCTACACTTTGATAAAATTTAATCTTTTCAAAATCCTAATCAATCTATTTCTATGTCTTTGTGGGTTCGACTATTAACTTTCCTAATATAATGTTTTAATTAATCATGTAGCATAGTTTGGGTTTTATAAAATTGTTTTTTCATAGTACTGTAGGGAACTAATGATGCCCTAAGGGGATATCATGAACTTACCTCTACAGTTTATTAACTATAGGGATCATTCAATCATCGATTTTGATCTATCGAAAATCATTGGGTTTAAAATGTTAGTTGACCTTAGTGTGCATCTATAATTTTAGGATTACTAAGTTTTAATTGAAATACATGGAATGAAACCTATTTAAATTTTAAATTTATCAATATAAATTTCCACCGATATTGATGGTTTAAAAAAATTCCGAGAAGTGAGAGAGAGATATATATATATAGAGGGAGAGACGATCTAGTGGAAATAAAAGTGTACATGAACAACAACAAAACATATTCATCCAGCTCAGTTAATTACCCAGGAATGAGATTAGCCGACAATAGTTATTAATATTATCATTTCAAAATATTTAGAAATATAAGGGTTCATGCTGAATGAAATTACATAAATAAAAACTATGAAAAAAAATTCTCTCACTTCCTCATCGATCTACAGATTTTGTGATGGTCTATGGTGATGATGAGATGTTCTCAACACCCCATATAAAGAATATGGAAGTTGGAATGTTAAGGTTATGTTGTGCTCTGATCGCCTGCTATGCTGGTAACACCATGAGCTTCCACATTATGTTTCCCTTTGAATAATGAAATAGCTTTTATTATACGCATCTTCGAGATTCTAACACACCACGACCAATCAAAGTAGCCGTTATGAATTGTAATACCAACATTTTGAAATTATATAAATTTTATATCTCAAAATGGACTTCATTTTTGGATTCGGAATATGTAAATGTTCCTAGGGTAAAATTTTGGTACTTTTAGGATAACGTTTACATTTTGATGAATAGTGAAATTTACTAAATTTTAATTAAAAACAAATTTTTTAATCAAAATAATTAATAGTGATAAATTATGAAATTGAGTGGTTATAAAATATATTTAGAATATATTTTTACATTTAATATAATGTTGGTCATTGGACATAATTCCACATTTAAACCGGACATAAACAACTTTCAATATTTTGATAGTTATTATCTCTTAAAAACACGTTTTTTGTTTTAACATTGTGAATTAATTTTAAATTAATTTCAGCCACTTCTGTGTTATAAATTTAGAAATATGGATTCCATATTTTGAATAAGGAGGTCATAATTTTTTAAATGGGTATCTTTTATTTTTAGACATTTTGAATAATTATTTCGGTAAATATTTTATTTACCATTGTTAAAGGGTAAATCAAGTAAATAATGGTAAAAAATAATATTTTAATAATGTTAATTTACCTTAAAACGTGTCCTAACCCTATTGGATGATAAATTTACAACCATGGAAATATTTGGGTCGATTTTGGGACCGCATGGAGCCACTTGTAGGTGATAAGGACACTTTATATTAATTAAGTTAAAGTAAATATAAAAATGACATAAGCATATTTCTTTTAGAAAAACAATTTTTACATAGGATTACATATGTTATCATTTAGACTATAAATATTAATTAGAAATGTAAAAATATTTCCTAAATAATTGTATTTTATTTATAAATTTTAGACATTGAATAATTAAATTTATTTATGACACAATAATGATGCAGTATTTTCTTTATTAATGAATGAATTAAACAATTGGTATTGTAAATGTTATAATAAATATAATTTGAAGGTTTTGATGACATACCAGAATTTTATTGGTTAAAATGAAATTTTAGGATTGATTATGTAACATACCAAGTAAGTAATGAATAATAGATATTCTTATCTATGTCTATTTATGAATTAGATAGTGTTTTAAAGGCTTAAAATGAGAATAAATCCAATCTTAAGTACGGAATACACTAATATTTTTAAAAGATTGCTTTACCAACTTTTGTAGGCGAAGAATTTTTAAATAAATATTTTGAAAATTTTATAATCTCTATTATTCAAAAAAATTTATTCTTTATGATTGGGAAATTGAAATTTACATTGGATAATTTTTTGGTATTTTTCTTACAATGATCATTTTTTAATGAATAGTGAAATATACAGCATTTTACATCAAAACTGTTTTTTCATATAATTTAAATATATGGTTAGATTATCATCTTAATTTTATTTAATGTTTAAATAGAATATATTTTTACCATTTAATCCAATAGTGGTCATTTTAATTAATTTCACTTTGAAATTGGGCATAAACTAATGACAAACTTTTCAAAGATATAGTTTTAAAAAACCCGCTATTTGTTTTTACAACGGGAATTATTTTTTAATTAATTATTTCAATTTTTGTTTTTGGAATTTGGTAAAATGGATTCCATTTTTTTAATCAGAAGGTCCAAATTATTTAATTAAAAATTTTTGTTTTGGACTTTGTGAATAGTAACAACGGTAATTATCGTTAATTATCATGGTTAATTAGTAATCAGGTAGTTAAGGAAAATAAAATAATATCATAATAATAAAAAATGACACCAAAATGTGTCATAATACTACTGGTTGTGTCGTGGCCAACCATGGGATTCCTTGTGCTAAAATTGGGTACCCCATGGAATCACTTTTGTGTGATAATGACTTTTTATCTTTTTATTTTTTTAAACAAAGTAAATATAACAAAGAATGTATCACCTGAGTTAAACATTTTTAATTTTGTCTAAAGAAATGATCTCTTAGACTATAAATAGTCATTGGTAAGCTAAGAAGATTTCCTATATCATAGTATTTTTTTAATAACATTTAGATATTAAATAAATTAATTTATATATGATACCATGATGATGCAGCGATTACCTCGTTATTTAACGATTTAAATAAAAAGAAACGATATTGTAAAATCTAAGACCTACACATATCTTAAACCAATTGGATGGTTGTATTTCGAACCCTTATCATCTTATTCTCTAAATACATCAATTTGGGACCTTTAAAATCTGAAACTCATTTGAAAAGAAAGTAACATTTTATACCATTCCAAGTGTGTCCCTCCTCTCCTCTTATAAAAGGCACCCACCTCTACCTCCATACCCACACCTCTCAAGCCATTTGATCGGTGAAGATCTGCTCATTTTATCTATCCACATCCCTCTCCTCATCATAGAAGCCTTACCTTAGTCAGGATGCTCTTCAAGATACCCTTTTGGTTCAAACAAAAGGGAGTTACCCGATTTAAAGGTAATGTCTTCACTTGTGTTCTTTTGTATTATTTGGCTTCTCTAACCCCCTAAACTCTTTTTAATCATTTATTTTGTAATAACACCAGTGTTGTCCATATACTAGGTTGTTTTTATATGAATTATTCGAGCTACACTTACACACACCTACATCTAATGGTTAATGAGAATATTGTTTCTGTGGATGGCGAATTTCTGCCTCACGAAATGATGATTGTTCAATATTCTTCTAACACCATCAAAGGTGGCCATTAAAATTTCACTATATTTATATATGATATATAATATGTTTATTTTTTTCCTTACGTTTCTGTATTTTTCAATTATGCCATACCATTATGGTTTCTATTATGGGTAAACGCGATATCATCATTTTAGGAAGTGCGGACTACTGCCCCCTCAAAGTGATTTGATTCATTAATACCATATGTGGTACGTATATAGAATAGATTTAATGATATTATATATTATATTATACTAGAATTATAATATACCCTTATATAATTATGATTCAATTTTATTAAATAGGAAATAGAAATGAAAGTAGTGTTCATGTGTCCATACGGCTTACCATCTCCATGAACAGTGCATTTCATTTCATACCTATAAATGTTATGTAATATTATAAATGCATGTATATATTGTATATATATGATATATATGATATCTAAATCATGAATATAATTCTGGATATAATGGATATTTTACAACATGAACAACATGTAATTATAAATAGTTTATCTTTGACTCAAGTACCAATGATCGACAAAACAACCATTATTAACATAAATAATTACATAGTGTTCATATCATAGTAATATGTCATATAAAATGAATAATAAACTTGAAAAAGGTTCTTAAGAATGTATAAATTAACTCATGTTTATTATTCAGGACGTTAAAGAACGATCGAGTCAAGTCGGACATGAGGTATGGGACTTCGTCTCAATCTCCTTTTATTGAGGCATATTTTGTTTTATACACAACATTATTTTATACGGTGTATAAAACCCTTTTAATTTTACATTTATTCAAAAGAAATCTTTTTATACAAAGCGTTTTACTAAACATCAAATGGAATGTTTTTTTTGTCGTACGTATGCGGCGACAACGACTTCTCCGCCGCCATGACCATTATTTGAGCATCGACTTCCTCTACAAGCCATAACATTTTTTTAAAATGAAAACTAAATACCATGATTTACTTTCCTTTTATTTTGGTATAGAAATTTTTTTTCATAATATTTTTATATCAATGTGTTGGATTGATACCTTGTGATTGAAAAGTGGAAATGTTATGTTTCCTTTATGCATGTTTTATGTGATGCGATTATGTTATGGTTCGTGGGAACTGTTATGATGACGGGTGGTTCCATAATAATCTAATGGCGGATGAGCCCGATATAGCACTCCAATGCATTGGGTAACGCGATTGAGTTAAACACTAAGGTTTCTCTAAAGAGAATTAGGGAATATACTGTGATGGGTATTCCACACATAACCATGAGTGTTACTCCCTATGTAAGAATGTTATGAATGCCTCAAGATACCTTTTTGACTTTTGATTTCTATAATATATTCATGATTTGATGAGGTATGTTATAATTCTGATGTTTTATGAGTAAAGTATGATTTAATACAAGGACTAATGTTTTTTTTTCATACTTCTATATCCCTTACTGAGATTTTTTATGCTCATCCCATGTTTTTGAAATGTTTTTCAAAGGTCAAGGGAATGGTACAAGAAGAGATGATAGTGTCAAGGATGTGTCAAGGAAGAATCCATGTTTTATTTTAAATATGTTTCTTTTGATGGGAAAAATGATTACTAACTTTTATGTAACCACTTTGTTTAAATGTGAAATGTAATTCATCTTTATGATCTAATTATCTATAACTCTAAACCTAAAAAGATCCTCAATGTGTATTCTTGAAGTAACTCAAGATTAAGTAATGTTTAAGGCTGGGGCCTTATAATTGGTATCAATGGTCGGTTTAGATAACTTTAGGAGTTTTAATTCTATTAAATGATTATCTAAAAATATTATTATTATGTTCAAATTTAAATGATATAGCATTTAAAGAATACCATGTTGCTTCATCTAAGACATGTTTGTTCAGAATGGTTTTCTGCAGAGGAAACAGGGAAGCAGTGCTTGGAAGGCTTGTAGAAGGAAATGACCTTCCAAATCAGCATCCTGAGATGGTCGGAATTGGAACTGAACAGTTTGTTGAAGTAATTGCACAGTTGACTCAAGTGATAAATGGTGGCAGTATCCATGCACGAGATCAGCCAGATCAACCGCAGAGGAACATGTCGGGGGTGGAACATTTCATGAGGCAACATCCCCCATCTTTTAGAGGATCATCTGGCCATGTGCTAGCTGAAGGGTGGATTGATTCATTGGAGAGTATTTTCTATGTCATGGGGTCTTTATACAATCAAAATGTTAGTCATGCAATTTACCATTTGGAGGGTAAAACAGATCAGTGGTGGTCGATGTTTAAAAATTTATGGGACACTGATGAGATTGATGCTATCGACTGAGATGAATTCAAAGGTATGTTTCTTGAAAAGTATTTCCTAGGGTTGTTTGACTTAGGATGGAAAAAATATTCATGGAATTGAGGCAAGATGATGACTCAGTGGCTGCTTATGGACCAAGGTTCACTCAATTGGCAAGGTATGCTCAAAATTTTATCCGACACCTTGATAGTAAAATCAATCGTTTTTACTCACGATTAAAGCCAAAATATAGAAGGTCATTGGCTTCCTGTGAGTTCAAAAGTTATTAAAAGATTGATTGTTGTGATGATAAGGTGGAAATGGAGTTTTTAGATGATCAAGTATTCTATAACACCCAATAGACGAAGAGACCAAGGTGGCCGGAGAATAGTAAGAATTATTCAAAAAGGTTTGAGGTAAGAAAACTAAGTTTCTAGTCTGTGATAAATGTGGTAAAAGGAATGTTGGAGAATGTCTTCTGAATTCTTTAATGTGCTACTGATGTGGTAATATGGGTCATAAGGCTCGTGATTGCACTGAAAAATCTCAAGGTGATGGTAAGACCAAATTTGATTTACAGTTAGTGAAATGTTTTAAGTGCAATGATATGGGTCATTATGAAAATGAGTTATGAAAAAGAGCTTGAGTGATTGGAAAAAGTTAGACTACATGCAGAAAGAGGGGGTGAAATCCTTTTCAACTACTTCAACAGATGTTGGGCCATCAAATAAAGTGGTATCATGTACTTTTTTTGTTTTTTCAGATTATGCCAGTGTTTTGTTTGATTCGGGGTCTATACATTCTTTCATCTCTGAAAACATTTCTAGTAAAATGGTAATGCCATCTCAAGAAATTACTACTAATCTTTCGGTAAAACAGCTGGGGGAAATGTTTTGGCAAAAAGAATTTATAATAATCTTCCTATCCTTATCTATGTAATGAACCTACATGCAATCCTTATTGTCTTCCCCTAGTAGAGTGTGATGTTATCCTGGGTATGGATTGGATCTCTATTTACCATGATAAGATTGACTGTATATCTAAAGAAGTTTCTTTTCAGAAAGACATTCAGTTTGTGTACAATAATGAACCCTTACTGTTGATAACATATCAAGAGGCTGAGAAACTTGTAATAGATGGAAATGAATGTTACCTTCTACATATTGTTGAAAACATGGGAACTGTTCAGATTAATGATGTGCCAGTGGTAAATTATTGTCCTTATGTTTTTCCTGATGAGTTTCCTGGAATAATACTAGATCAGGATGTTGAGTTTAATGTTGACTTAGTTCCTGATGCTAATCCAATTTCAAAACCCCCTTATCGAATGGATCAAATTGAACTGTTAGAGTTGAAGGAGCAATTGCAAGATTTATTAGAGAAAGGGTTCATTCGACCTAGCACATCACCATGGGGTGCCCCTGTTTTATTTGTTAAAAAGAAAGATGGTTCTATGATACTTTGCATTGATTATAGATCCTTGAATAACATCACTGTTAAGAACAAATAACCTTTGCCTCATATCGATGATTTGTTTGATCAGCTCCATGGAGCTCAGTATTTTTCAAAGATTGACCTGAGATCAGGGTACCATCAGTATAAGGTAAATGAAGAAGATGTTCCAAAGACCGTGTTTCGTACAAGATATTGCCATTATGAATTTGTAGTAATGCCTTTTGGGCTAACCAATGCACCTTCTGTATTCATGGACCCTATGAATAGAATTTTCCATGAGTTCTTGGATAAGTTTGTGGTTGTTTTAATTGATGATATTTTGGTGTTTTCTAAAAGTAAAGAGAAGCATGAAAGACATTTAAGGGTTATTTGGCAAACCTTAAATGAAAAAAAATTGTATGGGAAATTCCACAAGTGTGAGTTTTGGTTGCAAAAAATTTCTTTCCATGGTCACATTGTTTCTAAAGATGGGATACCTATTGATTCTGCAAAAATAAAGGTTGTTGGAGAATGGCCAAGACCCAAAAATGTAACTGATATTCATAGATTCTTTGGTTTGGCAGGATATTACTGAAGGTTTTTTTAAAAATTGTAATGGTTATCTAGTCCAATGACTAAGCTAACTCGGAAGGGTGTTAATTTTATCTGGAAAAAAGAATGTGATGATTGTTTTTTAGAAATGAAAAAAAGATTGGTGAATGATCCAGTTTTGGCACTACCTTCCCGGAATGGAGAGTTTGTTATCTACAGTGATGCTTCATTAAAAGAACATGGTTGCATCTTAATGTAGAATGATCAGGTAATTTCTTATGCTTCACGACAGTTGATAACTCATGAGGTAAATCCCCTACACATGATTTGGAATTAGCTGCTGTTGTTTTCTCTTTAAAAATTTGGAGGCATCATTTGTATGGTGTAATGTGTAAAATATATACAGATCAAAAAAGTATAATGTATATATTCACTCAGAAATAATTGAACATGAGACAGAGGAGATGGCTATAATTAATCAAGGATTATGATTTTACAATTCATTACCATCGGGGAAAAGCAAATAAAGTGGTTGATTCTTTGAGTCGAAAAATTAATGCTTCATTATCAATGTTGCATTTGGAACGTGACCCTTTGGTTAAGGATTTGATGAAATTTCGCATAGAAGTTGATTGTGCAGTTTGTCCTTCTGTTTTGTTTTAGGTATCAGTTAAATCTTCTCTATCAGACATAATTAAGCAAGCATGGAAGAAATACATCGAGTTGCAGAAAAAGGTAGAGCTGGTTCAGAAGGGTAAGTTGCATGAATTTAACATTGATACTGATTTTGTTTTGAGATTTGGGAAGATATTGTGTGTGACTTTTTATTCACAGTTTAAGAGAGAGTTGTTATATAAAGCTCATAGTTCTCCGTTTTCAGTTCATCCATGAAGTAGTAAGATGTATAGAGATCTTCGGGAGTATTAGTAGTCGGACGGAATGAAAAAGGATATTGCTGATTTTACTTTCAAGTGTTTGACATGTCAACAGGTTAAAGAAGAGTGGCAGTTACCGAATGGGATGCTTCAGCCTCTACTAGTACCAGAGTGGAAATGGGAGAATATATCCATGGACTCCGTTGTGGGATTGCCGAAGACACCTCGAGGTAATAATGCAATCTGGGTTATTGTTGAATGCTTGACTAAATCAGCTCATTTCCTTTCTATATGAGAGACGTTTTCCCTTGATAAACTTTCTCCTTTTTATCATAAAGTGATAGTCAGGTTACATGGAGTTCCTCTCTCCATTGTATCTGACCGTGATCCCAGTTTCACTTCTAACTTTTGGAAAGGCCCTCATAAGTCGTTGGGTACTAGATTAAATTTTAGTACATCTTTTCATCGACAATCAAATGGGTAGTCAGAACAAACAATTCAGACATTTGAAGATATGTATGTTCTTGTTTGATAGATTATCCGGGATGTTGGGACCAACATCTTTATTTGGTTGAGTTTTCTTATAATAACAGATTTCATTCTAGTATACAGATGTAACCGTTTGAAGAAATATATGGGATGCGGTGTCGAACTCCAGCTTTATGAGATGAAGTGGGTGAAAGGAAGTTGATGGGACCAGAATTAGTTGAAGAGTTGGAAGAAAAATTTCAGCTGATACAGAAACACATGAGAACATCTCAGAGCAGGCAGAAGAGTTAAGCGGACAACAAGAGGAAGGATCTCTCTTTTGAGGTAGGTGATCATGTTTTTCTCAAGGTATCACCATGGAAAACGGTGATGTGATATGGAAAGAAAGGAAAGTTGAGTCCATGGTTCATTGGACAAAATGAAATTCTAGAGATAGTTGGATCAGTTGCATACAGAGTGGATTTACCTCCAAGTTTATCTCAGGTACACAATGTTTTGCATGTTTCAATGTTAAGGAAGTACATGTCAGATCCATCTCAAATTTTGAGTCCAGAGGTGGTTCAGCAGGAAGAGAATCTATCTTATAAGGAACAACCAGTCCAAATTCTTGACCACAGAGAGAAAGTGTTGAGGAATAAGGTGATTAATATTTTAATGTTTTGTGGAATAACCACATGAGTGATGAGGCAACATGGGAATCTGAAAATGCGATGAGGGATAAATACCCCCACTTATTCGATAAGTAAATAAATTGCGGGGAAAAAATTTTCTAAAGGGGGTAGGATGTAACATCCCAATTAAGTAATTAATAATAGACATTCATATCTATGTCTATTTATGAATTAGATTGTGTTTTATAGGCTTAAAATGAGAATAAATCCAATCTTAACCATGGAATACACTAATATTTTTAAAAGATTGCCTTACCACCTTTTGATGGTGAACCATCTTTAAATCAGTATTTTTTAAATTTTATAATCCCTATTGGTCAAAATAAACTTATTCTTTATGATTGGGACATTGAAATTTACATTGGATAATTTTTTGGTATTTTTCATACAATGTTCATTTTTTAATGAATATGGAAAAATACTGCATTTTACATCAAAACGGATTTTTCATATAATTTAACTATATGGTTAGATTATATTTTTAATTTGTTTTAAAGTGTAAATAAAATATATTTTTACCATTTAATCCAATTGTGGTCATTATAATTAATTTCACATTGGAATTGGGCATAAACAAATGCCAAACTTTTCATAAATATTGTTTCAAAAAAACCCGCTATTTGTTTTGACAGTGGGAATTATTTTTAAATTAATTATTGCAATTTCTGTGCTTGGAATTTGGTAAAATGGATTCCATATTTGGAATCAGAAGGTCCATATTATGTAATTAAGACTCTTGTTATTTGGACATTTTGAATAGTAACGACGGTAATTATCGTCAATTATCTTGATTAATTAGTAATCGGGTAGTTAAGGATAATAAAATAATATCATAATAATAAAAAATGATAGTAACATGTGTCCTAATAATAATGGTTAATGAGCATATTTTTTCTGTGGATTGTGAATTTCTGCCTCATGAAATTATCATTGTTCAATATTCTTCTAACACCTTCAATGGTGGCCATTAAGATGTAACTATATTTATATATGATATAAAATATGTTTATGTTTTACTTATGCTTCTGTATTTCTCATTTATGATATTATACTGGAATTGTAATATACCATTATATCATTATTATTCAATTCCATTAAATAGGAAATAGAAATGAATGTAGCGTTAATGCGTACGTACAGCTTACCATCTCCATTAATGGTTCATTTCATTTCTTACCTCTAAATGTTATGTAATATTATAAATGCATGTATATACTGGATATATATGATATATATGATATCTACATCATGAATATAATTCTGGATATAATGTATATTTTACAACATGAACAACTTGTAATTATAAAGAGTTTATTTTTGACACAAGTACCAATGATTGACAAAATGACCATTATTAACATAAATAATTACATAGTGTTCATAACATGGTAATAAGTGATATAAAAGGAATAATGAACTTGAAAAATGTTCATAATCAAGTAGAAATTAACTCAAGTTTATTATTCAGGTTGCTAAAAAACGATCGAGTCAAGTCGGACCCGAGGTAGGGGACATCATCTCAATCTCCTTTCATTGAGGCATGTTTTGTTTTATGAACAACATTCTTTTATACAGTGTATAAAACCCTTTTAAATTTACATTTATTAAAAAGGAATATTTTTAAACGAATTGTTTTACTAAACGACAAAAGGAATGCTTTGTTTGTTGTACATATGCGGCGACAACGACTTCTCCGCCGCCATGACCATTATTTGAGCTTCGACTTCCTCTACATGCCATAACTTATTTTTAAAATGAAAAATAAATACCATGTTGTACTTTTATTTTATTTTGTTATTGAAAATGGTTTTCATAATGTTTTTATATCAATGTATTGTATTGATATATTGTGACTGAAAAGTTGAAATGTTATGTTTCCTTTATGCATGTTTTATGTGATACGATTTTGTTATGGTTCTTGGGCATTGTTATGAAGGCAGGTGGTTCCTTGATAAACTAAGGGTGGGTGAGCCTGATATAGCTCTCCAATTCATTGGTTAATGCGAAGGAGTTAAACGTTAAGTTTTCTCTGAAGATATTTATGGAATATACTGTGATGGGTATTCCAAACGTAACCATGAAGGTTACTCCCTAGGTAAAAATGTTATGAATGCCTCAAGTTACCTTAATGTCATATGATTTCTATGATTTATTCATGAGATGATGAGGTATGTTAAAATGCTTATTTTTTATAAGCAAAGTATTATTTCAGACATGGACTAATGTTTCCTTTCCGTACTTATTTATCCCTTACGGAGATTTTTTATGCTCATCCCATGTTTTTGAAATGTTTTTCACAGGACATGGGAAAGGTACATGATGTGATGATAGTGTCATGTAAGTGTCAAGAATGAATCCATGTTTTATTTTAAAAATGTTTTCGTTGATGGGAAAAATGAGTACTATCTTTTATGTGACAACTTCGTTTAAATGTGGAAGGTAATGCATGTTTTATGATCTAATTCTCTAAAACCCTAAACCTGAAATGATCCTCAACGTGTATTCATAATGTAACTCAAGATTGAGTAATTTTTAGGGCTGGGGCCTTATATGTTAAATGAATTTGGTTCGATTTAATAATGTTTTTATGACTTTAACAAAAATCATTTATTGAATAGTGTGAGAATTGACATAAATGAGTTTTTACAAAAGTGTTATATTATTATTTAATATTATATTCCTAAAATTATTATGTTCAGCCAAAGAACAAATATGATGATAGGTGTGTCATTAATGGTCCACATGGGGGTCTTTTGTATGTATATAATATGTTTATTAACTATATATTATAAAAATTAAAAGTGACATTGTAAATGTCAATCACATTAACTATGATTTAAAATTAAATGATAAGGTTAATATAATAATCCAAACCTATTTAAAATCTATTAGTTGAATGGTTTTAGACCCATACCCACCTTAGACATTGAATAATTTACTTTGGAGCCATTAGATACCGAATAAGAATTTATTATAAAATAATACTTTATGTTTTCCTAAAGAGACCCTCCTCCCCCTTATAAAAGGACACCACTTATATCCAATTCATCACACGTTCTAAGCCTTTTTTGGCCAAACCCTGCCGAAATACTCTATCAACTTGCCTAACATCAACTAGAGGCCTTATGTTGATCATAAATCCAACTTACGGAGTCCTTTTGATCAAATCAAAAGGAAGAACCCGAAGTAGAGGTAATGTTTTCACCATCCATTTTCATGTTCCTTTTTTCTTCAACTTCTTCTTTATTTGTTATTTCCATTTTAAAATAATAAATCTAGTATAATTTATATACTATGATGTTATTATAAATATGTTAAAACATTATTCAGTATTCAATCCGTCCATTTAATAACATGTCAGCATACGTGCGTATATACGACTTACCATCTCTACGTCCCGGTGTAATTGTTATTCAAAACAATATTTGTTGGATGGGTATGTTAATGATGTTTAATTGATATAAAAAATAAATATAACATGATAATGATTTTTTATATATGATATATCACCCATTTATATGTTATTTTATTATCAAAATAATGATATTGTCGCTCGTGCGTACGTCGGACTAACATATCCACGAACGCGATGAGATTCATTCACCATCATATCCATTCAAGAATAATTTTAATTTGATGGTTAAATTTAATGTTTAAGGACTTGATATCATTCTGTATATGAATAAGATTCAACCTATCCATAACAAACATGACTTATGTAACAAAAATATATATATAACAAAATGAGTATGTTAACACCTGAAACGATGATAATAATAAGATATAATTAACAAATAAACATTAAAAGATAATATATGATATCATATTAATGTATATGATTATTTTATAATTTAATAACAACTATTTCACCATTATATAGGAGGTTAACCTTCCCTCGACCAAATAAAATGTACAAAGTAAGGGGTTTCATACCTCACTTTTAATTTCGTGAGATTTCCATTGTTTACCACTTATTTATTGCATGTGGTGTGTGCACTGTCCATGTGCACTGTCCATGATTGTATTCATTATGTAATATACATTAATTTAGGGATATTTACATAATCATTGTATTATACATCTTTAATGGGTGTATTTTTCATATGTAACCAATTTGATAATGGAATATGAAATTTCAATTTCCACTCATTCGGCTTTACACATACATCATTGATTATTTTACTCCAAGATTATGTGTGGAATCATTATTCAATTGATTATGTCATAATTTCCAATAACCATTATGTGGATATACTTTTTATACGCATAATCACTCGATTTATAAATTCTCAAGTCATCGGTATGAACTTGATAAGACTAATTTTTACTCAGGCTCGATTTGTTGAGTTAAACATCCAATTCATTGTTGTTGTATTTATAAGAATATGTGTGAATGTCCTTTGATTGTTTTACCCTGAATATCCAATCATATTGATTGTATTTCAATTTTTATCACATAATTATGTCATTGATTTATCCTTAACCTAAGGATACAGTCCTTATAAGATATTTCATCTCAATTTACATTCCAGTGAGAGTTATTTGTTGTTATACACCAATTCAGTTTTATATGGTGTATATAATGTACTTTGAGATAGTATATCATGAATACCTTTATTTTCATGATATTATATAGTTTTTATTACCTCAATTATTTGTATTCATGTGTCTATATTTTAGTTAGGAACTCTAACAAAAATATCATTTTAAATATTTTAAAGATTATTTATTCTAAATCTTTCTCATTAATGTCCATGTTTTAAAAATCATTATAATTATTTACTTATATGGACATTAAGGTTTTAAAATTAAAATTCCATTTTAATGTTTCAAATTGGTATTGGAAACTCTGATTCAAAAATATATTTTTAAAGAGCTTCTTGACAAATACTGTGACTTTTAAATGATTTCATGAAAAAGGGGGATATTTCTCTCTAATAGATTGGATGATTATTTTCATCTATGTAAATATCTTTCATTGTTATCTATTGAGGTTAATATGATACAATAAAATCCCGATATTTTATCGAATGTGTTATGTTTGAATATGGATGTGCTATTTTTATACCATTCATGGTTTGTGGATAAAGTATTTACATTTCGTATGCTAGTTTTAATATGAAAGTTTATTTTATGTTTCAAAATTTTCATATGAGGAATGAGTTGGACTTAGTAAGTTATGGGAGGAGTCTTCTATAGCTCCTCGATGCATCGGTAGGTCTCATGAGACAAACTAGTGTCTTGTTCCAAGGGCATGACAAAATCATATTGGTTTTCATGGCACAAAGCCTTGACTATGTGGTGATGATAGTCGGACATTATACATTAAATCATTATGAAAGTGGTTATTGATATTGAATGTGGTTATTAGAATAGTAGAATATCCATGTGAATAATTAAATGGAATTATTTCATTTTATTTCTTCCACATTATGTTGAAGTTCATGTTTAAAAGGGTTTTGTTTTAGTTATACGTTGCCTTAAATGTTTATGCTTATTTGTTAATGTTTCTGCTATATTTTTATCCTTACTGGGCCTCTGAGCTCACCTCTTTCTATGATTTATTATTTCTAGGTTGTTAAGATGTATTTTATGAATGACCTACATGGATATTATGAGGGGATACAAGTGTGGACTATGGAGACTATGTTGTTATACATTTCATTTTATGATGTAATGTAATCTTTATGAATGTATCTAGTGTTTCCAAGGCTACTAAAAAAATCGGTCTTTCGAGACTTGATCTTTTGTGATCATTCCAATGTTATGTAATAATGCAATGACTCTAGGTAACTGGGGTCATGGAATTACAGTTGGTATCGGAGGAAGTTTAGTAAAAACCTTGGAAACTAGATTTAGATAAACTCTGATTAGTGCACATAGCCCTATGATATAATTGAGAATTAGTATAGAAGAACATACTAGAATTTTGGTATTGTATAGATTTTGTGAGTTTACCAAGAAATACATCCCTATCTGGATATGAGCATGTAGAGGCGGCTCTGGCATAGATGTACCTAGAGGTAAAACCTAAAAACACCACATTGAGCTAGACTCGAACGGGAACTGGTGCACGACAACGAGCCTTGCTGCACTCATGGTTACGACACTCCCGCGGGATATGATTAGGATAATTTACATTTTCATTATAAATCGATTTGTAGTATTTTAATATAAGATGATAATAAATGACCTTAGTTAATCCTACGATGTTTCAAATTAAGAATATGGTGTCATGATATTCTCTAAATGATTTTATGACTATTGTTACTCACATAATGTTTTCTGGTTTTAGTCCATGTATGGATTCAAAGGAAGTGATAGTAACTTCGAGAATGATGTACAAGGCTGGATAGATGGTGTAAATGAGCATCAAAATGGAATGTGGATAGGCATTAAAGATAATTTCTTCATGATAAATTAGTTTTCTAAAAATATTATCAACAACATATATATTAACCAACTCCCGGACTCAACAAAGAAGAGAAAGGCAGTGAATGATAAGAGCTCCAGCTATGGAGGCCATGGAAGAAGAAAGCTCAATTTCAATAATTCCATAAATGTGGAAGGAGACACCCATGAATGTGTCTCAATAGAATAATTAAATGCTTTATGTGTGGTAATTAAGGGCATAAATTAAATAATTTCCAGGAAAAAATGAAGTGTAAAATAGAAGAAAATAAAAATGATGCTAAGATTCCAATTACGGTAATTTGTCATAAATGTAAGGGACCGTGGCATCACCCTAGTAAATTCCCTATTCTATATGATAACCTCTTGGTCAAGGAAGAACCTATGTGGATATAAATTGATGTAAAATGTTTAATGGTATTAGTGCTCTTTTTTGTTGAGATTACTTTTGGTTGAATTTCATCTTATATGTGTAACCATTAAATTTATCATGTGAAAGTGATATTTGAGGAATAATTATCTCTTATCTTGTGGATATTGTTATAAATAACCATTTGGTTTTATATGATCCTTATATTTGAGGAAATTACAAGTTATTTTATTTGGGATGAAAATGAAAGGTATGAGATAACATTTGTGGTTAAATTATGTTATGGTTGTTTGAGGAATTTATCTCATTTTGTTAATGATATAAAATATATTTTTTGAAAAAGGAAAACACACTGACTGTGTGACAAACCATCGCGTCGGAAAAAACTGTGGGAATCGAACCCACAACCAAAGTTTGATTGGGATTTATCGCCTACCACTAGACTACGTGAAGTCTCTGGTTAGTGTGTCTAATTATTTTTAGTTAAATGATTTTATTGATAAAAAATTAGTTGATTTGGGATATTAAGTCTTATCAAATCAATACACATTGTATAGGAAAATTATTTGGTGATTAAGTGATAAATATTATTTTGAAAGATATTGAATTTGTTGGGAACAATATATGCCCAATGAAAATATAATATTATGGGTTTTAATTTGAGGAGTAATGGTGGATTTTTATCTATGTATTTATTGTGGATTTATAGTGATTTGGGTTATTTATGGAAACGATTAACATATAATAGAGAATATATGATTAGGTTAATTACTTCTAAGTATGAGACTTTAAGAGTAGTCGATGTCATTTAGAGATACAATTTAATGTGGAAGACTACAGAACAAAATTCTTCTATGTTTTGGGTTTCAATATTAGTCAGTATTATATTGAAGTATTTTAAGGACAATTTATTACTGAATGGTATTTATTTAACATTGGGGAATTGATGGTTAAATTTTAGAAATTAAGATTAGTGATTCTTTCACTAATAGAATATCCTTTTCGGGGATCATGAAATATTTTACTAACTATTTCGGATTTTATTATTCTCTAATGAAAAGGTAAATATATAGTTTATCCTTTGTGGATCATGTTATTCTCCTCAAGTTTATTCTAGATCTTCTAGTGTGACCATGTATTCTGGAATACTTATTGTTTAAAAATGAGTTAGTAAAATAAATTTATTAAAGAACGAATCATTACATAAAAATTTAGTATATGTCATTATGTTCTTAGTCAATATCAGAAATTAGTTACTCATATTTATGTAATGTATCTTAAAAAAATGTTGTTCATTTAGTTTTCATACTGGGAAACTAATGACCATTTGTCCCATCACAAGTTTTTGGTTTTCTTGTTTTCATCTTTCTCCTGATCACGTTTTATATCCCTCTATATCAGAAAATTACACTTATTTTATCATCCATATCCATGTTTTTCTACATGTAATCCTTGTATAGGTTATTTCGAGTGGCCTTTGTACTTCTCTTTCATTCTTTTAAAGTGATAGTTTTATTGACTCTTTTTCTGATGTGGGACTTTCCATAATATTCCCAAGCCCAATTTTAAAAATTATGCGGTCTAAATTTATTGAAGGAGGGGAGAATGTAACACCACAATATTCCACGGTAAATTTCCCTTTGAATAACGCAATAGCTAACATTGTACACATCTTCAAGATTCTAACACACCACGACCAATCAAAGTAGCCGTTATGAATAGTAATACCCACTTTTTGAAATATTAGAAATTTTATATCTCAAAATGGACTTCATTTCTATATTTGTAATATTAAAATTATCATAGGGTTAAATTTTATTACTTTTCGGATACCTTTTATATTTTGATGAATTGTGAGAATTACTAGAATTTAATTAAAAACAACTTTTTTAATCAAAATAATTAATAGTGATATATTATGAATATGAGTGGTTTTAAAGTATATTTAGAATATATTTTTACCATTTAATACAAATTTGGACATTGGACATAATTTCATATTTAAACCGGACATAAACAACTGTCAATCTTTTGATAGTTATTATCTCTTAAAAACACGCTTTTTGTTTTAACAACGTGAATTAATTTAAAATTAATTCCTTCCACTTCTGTATTTTGATTTTAGAAATATGGATTCCATACATGGAATAAGGAGGTAAAATTTTTTAAATAGGTAACTTTTATTTCTAGACATTTTGAATAATTATTTCGATAAATATTTTCTTTACCACAGTTAAAGGGTAAATCTGGTAAATAACGGTAAAAAATAATATTATAATAATATTAAATTACCCTAAAACGTGTCCTAACCCTATTGGTTGACACATGTCCGACCATGGATATCATTCAGTCTATTTTGGGACCCCATGGACCCATTTTTAGGTGATAAGGACCCTTTATTTTAATTATGTGAAAGTAACTACAAAAATCACACAAGCATATATCTTTTCGAAAAACAATTTTTACCTAGTGTTATATATGTTATATTTTCGACTATAAATATTTATTAGGAAGATAAAAATATTTCCTATTTAATGGTATTTTATTTATAATTTTTGTATATTTAATAATTAAATTTATTGATTACATAATAATGATCTAGTATTTTCCTTACTAATGAAAGAATCAAACAATTGGTATTTTCAATGTTAAAAAACATATATTTTAAATGTTTTAATTACATACACGAATTTTATTGGTTAATATGACATGTTAGAATTGATTAAATGAATTTTTTTTAATTAATAAAGTTTTTATGACTTTAACAAAAATCAATTATTGAATAGTGTCAAAATTGACATAAATGAGTTTTTAAAACAAGTATTATATTATTAATTGATATTATATTCCTAAAAATAAATAGATCATCCAATGGACTTATATAATTATAGGTGTATCATTAATGGACCACTTGGGGTCTCTTGGATGTATATAGTATGTTTATTAACTATATAATATAAAAATAAAAAGTAACATGGTAAATGTCATTCTAATTAAATAAGAGTTAAAAATAAAAGATAAGGTTAATATAATGACCCAAACCTATATAAAATATATTATTTGAATGGTTTTAGACCCATACCCACCTTAGACATTGAATAATCCACTTTTTAGCCATTATAAACCGATTATTAATTTATTATAAATTAATACTTTTAGTTTTCCTAAAGAGCCCCTCCTCCCAGTTATAAAATGAAACCACTTCTATCCAATTATTCAAACCTTAAATGCCTTTTGGTTTGGCGAAAACCTTCCAAAATACTCTCTAAACTTCTCTAAATTTAACCTAGAGGCCTTATTTGGATCATAAAGCCAACCTAAGGAGCCCTTTGGATCAAATAAAAAGGAAGAACACAAAGAAGAGGTAATGTTTTCACCACCCTTTTTAATGTTCCTTTCTTCTTCAACATCTTCATTATTTGTTATTTCCATTATAAAATAATAAATCCAGTATATTTTATATACTGTGATGTTATTATAAATATGGTACAGCCATAATCAGAATTCTATCTATCTATTGTATAACATTTCACCATACGTGTATAAGTACGACATACCGTCTCCACGTCGTGGTGTAATTGTAATTCAAAACATTATTATTTGGATGGGTATGATAACGATGTGTAATTGATAAATATAATAAATATAACATTATAATTATTCTGTATATATGATATGTCATCCAATTATATATTATTCTAATATCAAAATACGGATATTGTCGCTCGTGCGTACGTCTGTACTATCGTCTCTACGAACGCGATGAGATTCATTCTACATCGTATCCATTAAATAATAATTTTTATTTAATGGTTATGATAAATTTTTAAGGACTTGATATCATTATTTATATTTATATGATTCAACCTATCCATAAAAACATGACTTATGTAACAAAACATATAAAATAAAATGAGTAAGTTAACACCTGAAACGACGATAATATTAAGATATTATGAACAATGAAATGTTTAAATATCATATATGATGTCATATTAATGTATATGATTCTTTTATAATTTAATAACATATATTTCTCCATTATAAAGGAGGATAAAATACCCTCGACCAAGGTAAAAGTACAAAGTAAGGGGTTTCATATCTCACTTTTAATTTCGTGAGATTTCCATTATTCATCACTTATTTATTGCATGTGGTGTGTGTACTGCCCATGATTGTATTCATTGTGTAATATACTTTAATTTATGGATATTTACATCATCATTGTATTATCCTTCTTTAATGGGTGTATGTTTCATAAGTTACCAAATCGATAAGGGAATTTGAAATTTCATTTTCCAGTCATTCGGCTTTATGCATACTTCATTGATGATTTTACTCTAAGATTATGTGTGGAATCACTCCTCATTCGATTATGTCATAACTTCCACTACAAATTCTGTGGATATACTTTTGAAACACATAATAAATCCATTTATACATTCTAATTTCATCGGTATGAACTTGATATGAGTAATGTTTACTCAATCATGGTTTGTTGTGATAAACATCCAATTCATTGGTGTTGTTTTTACAAGAATATGTTTGAATTTCCTTTGATTATTTTACACTAAATATACAATCATATTGAGTGTATTTATATTTTTCACACATAACTATGTCTTTGATTTATCCTTAACCTAAGGATACAGTCTTTATAAGAGATTTCAGCTCAATTTACATTTCAGTGAGTGTAATTTTTTGTTATACACCAATTCACTTTTATATGGTGTATATAATGTTCTTTGATATAGTATATCATGAATAACTTTTTTACCATTATATTAACGTTTTTATTACCTCAATTATTTGTATTAAAGTGTCTCTATTTTGGTTAGGAACTCTAACTAAAATACCATTTTAAATGTGTTAATGATTTGTTATTCTAAATCTTTCTCATTAATGTATATGTTTTCAAAAAGGTTTTAATGATTTACCTGAATTGACATTGAAGTATTAAAAATAAAATTCCTTTTAAAAGATAAAATGTCCTATGCGATGCTTTGAATCAAAAATCTATTTATAAAGAGCTTCTTGACAAATAGTGTTATATTTAAATGATTTAAAGAAAAAGGGGGATAATTCTCTCTAATAGTTTTGATGATTATTTTCATCTATGTAAATATCATTCATTGTTCTCAATTAAGGTTGATATGATACAATAAAATCTCTATATTGTATTTAATGAGTTATGTTTGACTGTGGAATTTCTATTTTTATACCATTCATGGTTTATGGATAAAGTATTGACATTTCGAATTCTAGTTTTAATAAGAATGATTATGTTATGTTTCAAACTTTTCAGATGAGGAATGTACTGGACTTAGTAGATGATGGGTGTAGCCCTCTATAGCTCCTCGATGCATCAGTAGGTCCCATGAGACAAACTAGTGTCTTGGCATAAGTCCTTGACAAAATCATACTTGTAGTCATTGAACAAGGCCTTGAATATGTGGTCATGACAGTCTAGCATTATGAATTCCATCATTATAAATGAGGTTATTGATATAGCATGTGGTTATTCAATTATTATAACATCCATGTGAATAATTAAATGGAATTATTTCATTTTAATTTTCCCATGTTTTGCTGAAGATTAAGTTTTAAAGGCTTTTGTTTTAGTTATACATTCCTTTAATGTTTATGCTTATTTATAAACGTTTCTGATATATTGTTATCCTTACTGGAAATCTGAGCTCACCCCTTTTTATGTTTTATTTTTCCCAGGATTTGAAGAAGTATTTTATGAATAACCTGTAAGGATAGTATGTGGGGATATGAGTGTGTACTATGGATACTATGTTGTTATAGTTTTCATTTTATGATATAATGTAAACATTATGAATTTATCTAGTGTTTCCAAGGATACTAAACTAATTGGTCTTTCGAGAATTGATCTTTTGTGATAACGCCAATGTTATATAATAATGCACCAACTCTGGGAAACTAGGGTCGGGGTGTTACAATGCTCCCAGTGGTCCAATGGAAGTGGTGTTTGGTACTGGATGTGAACTCAAAAGATATCCCCCATGTACTCACTAGAACCATCCCACATGACTCCCCTGAAAATAAATGTGATATTCAACTCTTCATGTTGTCCTATCCAGCTCTTACTCCTTCCGGAGTCTTCCAATTCTCATTCATACTTCTGTCAGAACTCATTGATGACTCCATTAGCTTCGCAGTAGTACTTTCACAATGGAACATCATCTCTATCAGTGGTTGTAGTAGATGCTCCTTCGTAACCGAATTCCAAGCCCATTGATTCCTTCCTCTGCATGATCTCCACCTGAAAGTGAAAAAATAGAAGAAAAGACAAAATAAATATAATATTGTTTATTATATTAAGAAAACTAAACAATGTGTATTGATTTTAAATATTTGTTCTATATTAATGATCTTATAACAGTAATAATAGTTTCCATAAAAAGTAATTAAATATTATAACATAAAAACACCTATTATAATTAAAAAAATTCAAATATTTCCAATAAATATTTCTTATTATTATAGTTACTTATTTATATTTATTATTATATAAATATATATTTTCAATAAATATATGTATAATAATTTATTATAAATTAAATTAACTGGTTTATTTTAACTATTATCATTATTATTATTATATTTTTTTATTTATTATTTTGTTTATTATTAGGATTATATATCATACTTATATTATAAATTTTAATTAAAATTAATAAAAAATGAAAATAAAAAAGATTGATTGTAGAATTGTTGGTGGTGTGGTCTGTTCGATGGAGAAGGGGAAGGGGTAGGGGTTGGCCATGCAGGATGAGGAAGAGGAAAGTTGTTTTGAGAGAAGGGGTTGATGGGGATGAATGATGGATCTTAGCTAGTGTGTGAGAGAACAAAAAAGGGGGAAAGGGGCTCTGACATAGGAGTTGCGGTGGTGGGATGTGGTTTGTTCGGTGTCTCGGTGGGCTTGAGCTTTGCATCAATCGGGTTCAATCGGTGGAAGAGTGGTGATACTCATATTTGGTAGTGGATCTCGGGTCAAGATCTGGTGGTGTGAGGGACGATCCGTGAGAAAAACAAAAGCTGAAAAAATAAATAAATAAAAAATTATTACTAACACAAAAAAAAAAGATGAAAAAATTAATAAAGAAGAAAAATGAGAAAATTAATATTAAAATGTTTTAAAATTACAAAAAAAAATGAATAAAATACATAATTTCATGAGAAAATTATTATTTTAAAATAAATGCTAAAAATTAAAAATAGTTAGTGATTATTAATTAAAAACATAATTTTGACATTTAATGTACACTAATGAAAAATAAAAAGCTTTTGAAAATTGAAATAAAAAGAATCCACATTAGTTAATATTATAATTAAATGATAAAGAAAACTTTCATATGATGTATTTGGGAATATCCAATTATATAATAAGGTGATATCATAAAGTATAGTATTAATTTTACTACACATGAATGGAATATTACATTACTATCTATATCATAAGGCACGGTATATGACACTATGCCACTGTATAGCATTTTATGGTGTCTAATCATTATATTTTAACATTTTAATGGACATACATGATTTCTAACATTATTAAAATATTCATGAGATGAACCATTAGGAACTTAGAACAATCCAAGAGATGAATGCATTAATATCCAAATGGCATTTACTCTTTCTTTGTAATGCATGAGTAAATGATTATTCACTCAAGGATAATCCCCAAGGGCCCAATATTTAGGATCCTACATACATGCAATGGAGATAAAATCACTTTTAAATTCTTGGCAGAAACTCCCTTGATCCCATAGCTCTCTTACATTTCAAAATTTACCATCACGAGGCTCATGCATGTTGTAGGTGACGAGAGGATACTTATCAAGTGTCAAGAAATTCAACATATCCCATATATATAACCATTGGATTCATGTCATTTGGTTACTACACATATAGTCTTCACATGGTGATAGAGTTTGATGATCACGATAATAGTGCAATATTGTAAGGTAAAATATTAATAATTTAATTAATTTAAATTAGCATGAATTCATTTTAAAGAATTGTGTTCCTTGATTATGGGTTCTTATTTTGTATGGTGTCTTATATAAATATTATAATATTCATCACGCATCATTCTCAAACATCACAAAATAACCATAATCAAAAAGCTATATTATAATATAAAAATTATATTTAAATAAATAAAAAAATAATTCATTAGAAATAGGAACTGGGATTAAAATTACAACAATACTAGGAATAATAAACTTCAATATAAAATTTTAAATTAATGTTATATATCTACTGTTATCCTTTACTAAACTCTTCAATCAACAATAGTCACAGGTCATATATCTCGAGTTTATACTTTATAATTACCTTATAATCTTACTAATTCCTATAAACTATGTAGCCACACATGAAGAAACCATTTTCCAGACCAAGAAAGTGTTTGAGTGTGAACGTACATTTTATAAATAGATGATATTGAAAGAGGGTGAAAATGATGTTGTTGGGTGTGAGATGTGACATTGGTATAGAATTAGGGTTACATTTTTTTATCCACGAACATCTCCATACTTTTTATAAAATTAATAACATTCAAACTCAAACAAATCTAGATGATTAAGATGATGTCAATGCATTTGGGATGTTCTTATGAGGTTTTAAGTTTAATATAAATGTTTGGTGATGTTTGAGTGATATAAGAGGAAATAATTCCATAAAACAATCCTTTATGTTTTGCTGAGGCCATGTAAGAATAATTTTTTTTCTAGATAGATGTTTTCATGATTTAATTTAAGGGTTCCTTCCATGAATTTGTTTTCAAATGTGATGATTTTTTATTTTTATTCATTATATTAAGATCATACAATAAATGTAATGACATTATTTTTTTATGTTCACACTATTTTGTGAGAGATATTATATTCCATCAAGATGAGGAATATTAGGCTGTAGAGAATCTAGTCATCTTCCAATGCATGAGGACATGGAAACATGGTTCATTTTTAGATTATTAGAACTGAAAAATCATGAAAAAATTGAATTATGTCACACTATTATGATATTAGAGGTTGAGAATGATTTTTGTCCAATTGGATAAAGACGCGTTTTTTTTACTATGAATCGCCTCGGAATCTCATTACATGTTTTTAAAAAACCATTTCATTTTTTTTTGAGGATATTCTTTCTTTCAGGAATCACATGCTACTCCAAATAAATCCTTAATTTTTATAGGAAATATTAATAGTGAAAAGAATTTATGGTTTTTTAAAAAGTAATAAATAAGAGCTATATAAATTATAGTGAATTTGGTTTTGGTGTTTGAATTTGGAATTAAAATTACAAATGAAAGAGGATATTTTTTGATGATTTTGTATTCTTAAAAATTCGAATTCATAACATAGATAAAAATATTAAATATAGTAAAAAAGAAAAACGGAACTATTATGGATGTCTTTATACTGTCACATGTTTTTAAATAGGAATATTTGGATGGTAAAAATTGAATTCCTACATTTGATGAAGATAAATCATATTTGTTTTGTGGTGTTTTTTTTTTGAGTTTTCCAAATATATTTTGTAACATGATTTTTTGTACCAAAATAAGACATAGTATAATAAAAGGGAGAGTATCAAATTCTTTTAGAAAGATCATAATAGCTAAATTTTATAGTTTCAATGATCGATGTGAAGAAGAATATACCATATCCATAGAAAATATTGGAATTATTATTGGATATAAATGATACTTTTTTAATTTTTTATATAATGTCTATTGGATGAAATCATACATACAATAGAAATTTTTTTCAAACATTAGTTTCAAGGACAATTAGCACATATTGTAAATTTGTTTAGTGATTCTAGTGAATTTTATGGTAGTGAATTCATCCACATTATACCATTGTTGTAGCCTCATGTTTGGATCACAAACCATGTACATCACTATTTTTATCTTACATTGGGTGAATATGATGATGAAATCATTGAAATAAATTGATTTTTTATCTACAAGTTTTAGTGGTGAAGATATAATAATTCTAAAATCTTACTTCTTGATCGTCAAAACCTGTAGGAAAGGTTGATTAGTGAATTTATCATATATTATAATTATACATAAATTTCACCACCCTTTAATTGTATTCTTATAATGGAGAGTTAATATGTTTAATGTGGTTTCATCTCAGATTAGTGTTATACTAGTGTTCTTCCATAACATATATCTTGGATACTTAACATCTTTTGAGATGTCATCTCTGTGGTTATGGTAGATTTTGAATTAATTTTTTCCTCATGGATCATAATATTTATTTTCATAGAACATGAGATCCCATATTTCACAATAAAAATTAAAATGTTTCAAAATAAATGATGCTGTTTTACAATCTCTCACTATTTATAGAAGAACTAGCCATTGCAACTGAAATTGTTACTCTAGTCATGAAAGGTACAACATTAACTCCAACTAACAAAAAGAATATTAAATAATATGGGATTAATAAAAATTCAATCATAGTCTCACATTTATAAATAATTTTTATAATAGTTATGGGGATCAGGATTATAAAATAAATCATGGAAAAAAATCAGAAATATTCATCCAATTTCTAATATCATTAATTCATCTAACTATTAAATCTAGTGTATCTAATTTAGTGGTATTAACATTATTGATAAAGAGTTGGTGGATGATTTAGTCACCAGGGTTAAAGAACTTATCATCTTAAATGTTGTTTTAATGGAACTATAGTGGATTAAATGATATTAATGATGTTTTTTCTTTTCTTATTAGAGAGGATTGATAGTAAAGATAATTTTTTATGATAATTATTTGAATGAATTTACACTTTATGACTTCCCTAACATTTTTGTAGTGTATTAAATTATGAAAGGTAATTTATTCAAGAAAATAATTAATGATGACATCGAAATTTTTTTTATATCCCTGAGGAATGAAAATAACTCTAGGGTGGTTATTAATGAAAGTGAATATTTATACATTGATAATGATATTTATGTGATGTTTCACAATATGATATTTATTATTTAATGAAATTTATTAAAAAGGAATGGTAGAGATTTAAGTCATCTCCCATTGTTTTGTTTTATTATTGGATGAATTTTAATTTTCCTACAAGGGAAAAGAATGAATTATACATTTAAAAAGAAATGTTAATTTTTAAATTTATTTGAAGAATAGTGTTCTTAATGAAAAAGTGAGAATGATTCATCATCAAGTGACCATGGAAAGAATTTATTGATAACTAAGGAGAGTACAAGAGAATTTTATCTTGATTAATATAAATAATAGATTGTTATGGATTTCTATTTGAATCATGAGTTGACGTAATTTATTATATAATTATAACATATTTATAAATAAAATATAATGTTATAAAACTCCCTCATGATACAAAAAACTACTAATGAATCTATTGGATAAATAGAATATTAGATTTTGAAATAATTGGTGATGTTAAATGTATATATTATTTGGGGGAAGATGTATATTGATGGAATAAATTTATTTTAAAAGTTAAATAAATACAAAATAATAATTTTTATCAAAAAATTCATGCTGATGATCAATTAATTATTATTAATATTTTTGGAGGAATATTGTCCTTGGAGTAAGAGAAAATACGAAGTGCAGTGAGAAGACTAGTGGAACCATCAAGATTATTGATGATCATTCGAAGACAAAAATCACCGATATTTCGATTGATATTTACAAAATGTGAAATAGAATAAGTTAAAATGTATTATAAAAATTAATAAGAAGAAGAATGTTTCTTCAAAAAGTGAATTATAGAATTCTAAAAAAACTCATAAAATGCATGATAAATATGAAACATGCTACAAATAGTAATGCCTAAAACACACGAATAATTATTGAATTGAAGGAAAAACTATATGTAACTCTGAAAAATTTTCCCTAAAAGGATCTTAAATTAGTGGATTGAAAGAATATATAAAATAACGTTTATCGTTTTTACATTGATAAATGTTTACTCAGTATTTTTTCTTCATTGTCTATTATTGGTGTTGTGGTGTCTATGATCATATGTCAAGGAATTTTGTGTTTTATAGAATAAAAATTAAAAATTATGAAGTTGTTTGAAGGTAGGTAACACATATAATGAAAAATAATTACAAAAGGATTAAATATTATGAGATAAAATAAAGATTCAGTTTAAAATTCTAAATTATATCATTGGAAGATGATATGTATTAACTCACATGGATGAGTAATGCCCCACCATTTTTTATGTAGAATTTAGTATGAATAATGAACAATGATATTAGAAGAAAAAATTCAATAGGGAGTGATAACATCATATGGTAGAAGATTATTTGAATGAATATCAATGTAATAACACATAGATACCAAATATTGGTTGTGTGTTATCTATGAACATAATTTGAATTTAATTGTATTTGAGAATTTTAGATACTTATTTCTCAAATTTTGAAATGAATGAAAACATAAAATAAAAAAATTTCTATTAATAGAAATTGGTGAAGAGTAGTTGATGTCTAACAATAAACATATTTTTTAAGTATGGAAAAATGATCTTTTTATATTTTCTCAGATATTTGATAAGGGAAATAAATGAATAGTTTATAAAGAAGAAATGTGATGAATAGATTGAAGGATAGTTGCATTATTTCTCCGGTCAAACGAACTAAATGACATCAATTTTGGTTATGTAATGCTAAAAATTATTGTTACTTGATGCCAAAGGATGGAAATGTGTTTTTTCATATATGGATTTGTCCCATTGAAAATTGAATCATGAAAAAGTTAACTCAATGAGGTCATGTCCAGGATGTTCCATTTATAAAGAGATATATGAAAGGGAAATCCAGTAAATGTCAATTGGAATGATCATAAATTATTCACATAAGAAGGTTGAGATTCAAAAAACTCATACTGTATTATATAAACATTGTGATATAGGTGGACTGATGAGGAATAAATCAATAAATGGTAATAATTTTTTCATCTAATTCATTGATGGATTTATATATCTCACATGAATCATTTTCATGATGAACAAAACTGATGTATTGAATAGTTTTATGAGTTTTAATAGAGGTACGAAAAAGGAATATAGTTACTTCATAAAGTGAGCCTTTTCATATAATGGAGCTCAATATCAATGTGATAAGATTAAGAAGAATAAAGATAAGTAAGGGACTCATCTTTAGTATTATTATACTTAAAAATAAATAGAAATTAGTGTTTCTAAAATAAATAGTTGATGTTTAGTGGAGATAGCATTAACCATGTGGGTAGGACATGGTACTTTTGATTTACTTTGGGGGAATGTGATTGGGACAATGATACACATTTTTAATAAATTTTAAATATTCCAAACACTTATATTCCTCCATAAAGGAAATATTATAAGATGAAACATAGCATAGAGTATGTAATAGTATTGGTAAAATCTTGTGTTTTTAATTTCAAGTGCAATGACCTTCCAAATCTCATTGGCTTGAGAGTAAAATGAGTCATTACCAGGCCTTAAGCGACATCCCCAAGACACCCAAGGATGGAAATAATTGCCAAAGGGTTTCAAATACAAGTTGGGGACGATTTACCCTTTATGAAATAAACCAATAATCCTAACAACCATAATCAATAATTCACTATATAATGCATGAAAAAATTATAGACAACTCAAAAACTTCATGTATCTTACAACCACATCAATGTAAGAAACAACAGAAATATAACCAATAATCAATGTACACAGCAGATAAACAAAAAATGACTCTCTAAAGACCTCAAGCCTATATTGTCCACAAGATCCAAGCTCTAAAATCACCGAAAAATACAAACATCATGAGGTAGTCCTAATCACGTGTGAAACAATACATTTTCCCTTATCCTAAATGATATAATCTGCAAAAGCACAGAAGTGAAAAAGTAGGGGTGATTTTATAACTCAGTAGGTTTTTCCCAATGAATTCCCTACTCACTCCACTAGTATAGAAGATTTAGAAACAATCATATAAAATAGTTTATATAAAACAATTTTTCAAAAATAGTTTATAACTAAATATAAACAAGTTTCTAAAATCATTCATTACCAATTCATACAAGTGCAAATAAAACTAATTTTTCCAGCAAGATACTTTTCCATAAAAATAACTAATCAATATTGTCAACCATTCCATAATAACCCATTATTGGCATACCCAACCATTCCTAAAACCCATGAAACCAACCATTAATGCTACGTTATAACATTTCCATAACCATGAGCGGTTTCTCATAGATATACCAATTCATACAAGGAAATTGTTTCCCATGTTCCATTAACCATTTGGCAGCGAGCACAGTGTTATATTTCATCCACTCCCCGTGTATGAAATTCTCATGTTCCATTAACCCTTTTCCACCAAGAACAAGGTCATATTTTAACCATGCCTTGTATATGCAACATGAAGACTCACAACATAATCCGAATGATCAATCCAAAACAACACTTTCAATAAAAAACATTTTTATTGATTTCAATTTCTATCAAAATCATTTCAATTCCAAACCATTCCAATAAAAATCCTTTTTTATTGAAATTAATTTATATTGAAACCCCACATTTCATCAACCATTTAGCAATTCTAGAAAATCCATAATTTTATAATCATCATTTTAAATTCAAGAAACTAAACTTCAGCTGCACAACTATTCACCAAGATCATGAAATTAAAAAAAACCATAAATAATCACAAATGATGTTTTTAGCATGCATTTCACAGGTAATAATCCAATTTGAATCTAATATAATCAATTCTACCAAGAGGATATGAGAGTGAATCCACTTACCATAAAGGATATGAAGAAACATTGACAATAGATGAAGAACACATAAGAAAGATGGTTTATTCTCCATGAACGACCTTAGTTCTCTTCGACTTCATCGCCACACTAGTAGAGTTAAAGGTCAAATGGGTGATTTATATGCTGGATGATCTTTCATTTTAGTGGTAGGATTTATCTGTGTAGGCTAAATTGGATGAAGGACTTACATGGGATGATTTTGAAGAATTGTTCAACAAACAATTCTATCCTGACACGTTCAAGATCCAGAAAACCATGGACTTCTTCAGCCTGAAACAAGAGAGTCTCTCTGTCCTATAGTATGATGCTATGTTCATGAACATAGTATTCTTTTCCCCAGAATATGCGGAAAGTTCCACATTAAAGGAACACATCTTCGAATCAGTTCTACGACATGACATTCGATCAAATATTGTAGTACTTTGTATTACATATTATAAAAAAATGGTAAACAGAGAGACTATGGATAAATGTGATATCATGGGGTCTATGGGAGGAGGAATGATGAAAACTATAGGAAATGTTTGGAACTCAACCATTGGGAACAAGTGGAAAATGAACACCTATTTCAAAGGTGGAAGTAGATTTCATAACCAGATGGTTAGATCAGTAAACATTCCTCCACGACCCCATTGAAAAGTGGATTTTTTCAATTTGGTTCACCTGACCACATAATGTGAGATTGTATGGTGCAAACTAGAGTAGGTCATAATTGCAAAAATATGGGACATCATCAGTGCTATTGTCACAGTGATCCAATGTCAGGTGCTTGAAACACTTCTCAGGTGTCGTAGATATCATATGCTTCAACAAGATGAGGACAGCAGAATCAGTCTCATCAGCAGAAAAGATATATCCATGGTGATTCTAGATATACCATTCCTCTTCATCCAGGTCTACCTCATCAATGAAATAAGGTGTATAGTGTAGTAAAGAAACAATAGTATGATGTTTAGTTGATAATTGTTGATGATCAGGCTAGACCATCAACAGTGAGATATACAATTATTTTGAATTCTACCTTTGTTCAAGTGTTGGTTGATACTGGTGCATCACATTCCATTATTTCTTCTCTTAATATTTAATTTCTAATTTTAGAACTAGAAATGATGCCTTCTATTTTGAAGCATAAAACTCCTCTCGGTGAAATAGAATGTGAAGCCTTTGTGTGTAGAACATATGCTATAATTGTTGATGGAGATGAGCTGAAATGGGACTTCTCGATGTTGGAAATGGAAGTATATGATGTAATCCTTGGTATGAGTTGGCTAAAAATGATCACGGTTCAAATCAACTGTTATTGGAGAACATTTAGTTTCATAATTTAGGATGACATCGACCATCTCATTAGAAGAGAGAGGAATGTAAATAAGGGTGAAATGATCTTGTTGGCACCAATGGTGGGAACGATCTCTTACCAATTGTCAGTGTTGACTTTTGAACCAATGGGAGAGGTCATGGAAGATTTTTTTCCATCTATTGTGGATCAATTTCCAGATGACTTTCCCAATAACTTCTCAGGGACATCACCTCTAAGGGAAGAGGAGATTAAAATTGATATCCTTTCAGAGAAAATTCTTATTTCCCTTCCATTTTATAGGATTGACCCAACAGAGTTACTTAAATTGAAATTTAATTTAGAGGATATGTTAAGAAAGAGTTTTATTCGACCAAGTACATCTCCATGGGAAGCACCAATTTTGTTCGTGAAGAAGGTAGAAAGAACACATCAGATGTGTGTTGATTATAATAAGCATAACCAAGTTATGATAAAGAATAGATATCCACGTCCACGGATTGATGATCTGTTTGATCAATTAAGGGGAACTCAGTGGTTCTCCAAACTTGGCTTGCGATCATGATATCATCAATTGAGAGTTCAGAAAGAGGATATTCCAAAGATAGCTTTCAGAAGTATACATGGACACCATGAATATGTAGTCATTATTTTCTGTCTAAAAAATTAACCAGTGGTCTTCACAACATTAATGAATCAGATATTTCAACAACATCTACTTTCTTTTTGTTTTCGTAGTTGTGGATTACATTTGGGTTTATTGATAGACAACGGCTGATCATGAGGTGCACCTAGGAACAATATTACAAATCTTGAGAGATCATTGTTTGTATGCCAAATTATCAAAGTGTGATTTTTTGATATATTATGTAAGTTTTCATGGCCATTTATTTATGAGAAATAAATTTCTATTGATCCTAAAAATATATAAGCTATTATCTCTTGGAAACCACCGAAGAATGTTTTCAAGATACGAATTTTTCTTGGTCTATCTAGTTACTACTGATGAGTTGTGCATGCTTTCTCATGACTAGATTCACCAATGGTAGCTCTTAAAAAGAAGAATGATTCATTCCAATGGACGAAGGAATGTCAGAAGTCATTCTTGGATCTAAATGTTCGACTGACATTAGCTTCTATCTTGATCTTTCCAGAATCTGGACATGGGTATGTGGTGTATTGTGATACTTCAGGATCAAGGTTGGGTTGTGTTCTCAGGAAAATAGATCATGTGGTTGCTTATGGTGCAACACATTTGACAGTGCATGAGAATAATTACCCAAAACATGAATTGGAGTTAGCTACAGTCATCCTTTCTTTGAAAAAATGGAGACATTATCTCTTTGGTGATAAATTTATTGTGTTTATGGATCACAAAATCCTGAAACACATTTTCTCACATAGATATTTGAATATGAGGGTAAAGAGATGGATGGAGTATCTCCAAATATTTGAATTTGACTTAATGTACAAACTGAGGAACGTAAATTCAGTGGTGGATGCATTGTATAGAATGTCATATGCTCATTTAGCGAAATAATCTTTAGATTAATGGATGTTGTTTTTGGTCTTAGTGGACATGAATGTGGATTGTGAAGAGCAAGGTGATGTTGCAGTTTTATTTTAATCTATTCTTGTTTCTTATTTAGTAAAAATTATCAAATAGGTACAAACATCTGATGCCAAATATATGGTTTTATGTTCAAAACTCAATTTTGGGGAGACCATTAAGGGATGGAAACTTGATGGGGGTTCAATTTTTTGTTTCAGAGATCAGATGGTTGTACCTGTGGTTTTTAATGAAAAAATCCTTCATTCATACAACTTTTCGAGATAGGATGTACATATAGGTACACAAGAGATGCATAAGGACTTGTAGGTGTAGTTTTGGTCTAGCGGCCTAAAATGGAAGGTGGCCGAGTTCATCTTGCACTGCATAACTTGTTAGAAGGATGAAGTAGAGCATCAGAGACCTGCTATTATGTTACAATCTTTTCCAATAACAGTATGGAAATAGGAACAGATTGCAATGGATTTTGTTACAGGTCTTCAATGATCGGTCCAGAAACATGATTCATTTGGGTAATAGTGGATCGTCTAACCACGTCGGACCACTTCAACCCTATTATTGAAACTCATATGGTGGAGGATCATTCAAAAAAATATATCCGAGAAATGGAATAGAGGAATGGCGGACCAATGTCAGTAGTCCCGGATAGAGATCTGAGGTTCACATATTGTTTTTAGAAATCCTTAAAGCAATCCCTCGGGACTCAGTTGACTATGAGCACTGTGTATCATCCTAAGATGGATTTACAATCTAAGAGAACAATACAAATGTTGGAATACATGATTCAGTAATGTGTAATACATTTGGGTGGCTAATGGGAGGAGCATATACCCATAGTAGAGTTCTCATACAATAATAGCCATAAATCCTCGATACACGTGGCTATGATTGAAGCATTGTATGTGTGTCCATGTCTTTCTCCACTATACTAGGTGGAAATGGGTGAATCTTTAGTAGTTCGGCCAAGCCTTTTCCAGGAAAAAATTGATATGAACCAATTTGTTATAATAAGGATGGAGATGGATCAATTTCATCAAAAATCTTATGCAGATCACCATCAATGGATGATGTTGTTCATTGTGGGTGATTATGTCTTCTTAAAGATCTCTCCAAAGCATGGACATAAACTCTTTGGGAAGCAGGAAAAGTTATCTCTGAGATACATTAGAACTTTTGTTATACTGAAACAGGTTGGAGAGGTGTCATATCGGTTGGAATCACCACCACAGTTTAGTTTAGTGCATAATGTAGTCCATTTATCCTAGTTGATAAAGTAAAACCCTGATCCTGACCATGTGATCAGATTGTATCACGTTGAGCTAGAACCAGATGAATCACTAAGACATATTCTAGTTCAGATCATGGAAAAAAAAGACAATGTATTTTGTGGGAGAAGCATCAGCCTTGTACAGGTTTTAAGGAAACATGGTTAGATTCAAGAAGAGACTTGGGAACGTGATAAGGAAATGAAAGTGGAGTGGCGAAAACACTTTTTGGCCAGCGAGGGTTTTCTACTTTCTACGGATGGAATGACCAATGGTGGGAAGAATTTAGTACCCCCAGTTTCGGGTACATAACCCCTTTTCTCATTTTTTTTATTTTAGTGTGCATAAAATAAAGATTTTCTATAATATAGAGAGTTTCTATAAAATAGGGAGTTTCTATAAAATTGTGAGATTCCATAAAATAGGAAGTTTCCATAATATAGAGAGTTTATTTTATGTTGGGAGTCTCATTAATGTTGGTTGTTTCCATAAAGTTGGGAGTTTCCATAATGTGGGTTGTTTCCATAATGTTGGTTTTTCCCTAATGTGGGGTGTTTCCCTAATGTTGGTTGTTTCCATAAAGTGGGGAGTTCCCATAAAATGGGATTTTTCCATAGAAAACATGTTTCCATAAAAAATGTAAAGGTGAAGGATGGGAGAATTTGGCGTTTTTATAAGGTGTGTTGGGACTAAAAGGTAGGTCACACAATTCATACACGGTTGGCCCAAACTATGTGGTCAAACCTTCCATAGAAGTCAAATCTAGATCTTTTTTTCAAGGAGCTTACTTGTTTTTGATCAATATATTTTGTTTTTCCATCGAAAAGCCTATATTTCAATATTACTCTCCCTAGAAGCCTGGAGGACCCTCCCCAAACGAATTGGAGCAATCATAGAGGCTTCCCTTTGAGATTTCAAGTCTGAGTCTTGAGGTATGTCACCATTTTTTCTAGATTTGTCAGGTTTTCTTAGATCTTCATAGATTTACTTCTCTGATCTCCATTCATTTTCAAAATTTAACACTTGTTTCTCACTACATGAATCATTCCTCGATATTATGTATGCTCTCTTAGTGGGAATTCATTCCTCTATAATTCATTTCATGCTCATCTCATTGGATAAACCCATGACAATGATATTTCAAAATTCTAGAAGTGTCTCCAAACACATATTTACCCAACTCCATGGTAACTTTATGTTCAGTATAAAGGGGTTAGACACATCCTTTTATACTATACATTTAAAATTCCAATAATCCTACTCCTTTCTACGATTCTAACCAATGGAATAGATAAGAAGGGATTTCATCTCCAAAACTAAGAACATAAATGACTACTTGTTAGGCAAGGTCCGTACAAGATGATAAAATTTGTAATGACCCACCAATTCTCATGGGCATGAGAGTACAACAAGTCATTACGAGGCCTTATGCGACATATCCAAGATGCCCTAGGCGAGTAATAAATGCTATAGGGTTTCAAATATAAGTGTAGGACAATTTATTTCTTATATTCTTCTTTATTTAACATTATCTTTATATGTTATATATAATTCATTTTTTATTTTATTTTATTTTATTTTTCTCTCTCTCTATTCTTCTTATATTTTTATTTTGTGATTTCATGTCTATGTTTAATATTTTTTCATTCCTCATCCCCATACTTTTTATATTATTAATCTTCTTTTCATTTCCATTCCACAAAAGTTATCTCTTACTCCCAATAATGGCATGATGATCCATGGCTTGGTTTTGGGTATGTTAAGGTGTTCATGAATTATTTCTTAATGTTTATTTTATGTTTGTGATAGATGAGAGAAACTTGAACTTGTGTGGGGACCATCCATCGTTCCATGCACTCAATGTCAAAAATAAATGTGAGACACATACGATGTATAAAGATATAATAATTTATAACATAAATAATAGAGAAAAAAATAATAAAGAAATAAATATAAGAGGGAGTGAGCTGAATATTAGACTAATCCTAAAAATAAAATTTAAAGTACATGAATGAAATTAAAAGTTATAAGTCATGGGATGATCCCCTATGAGGGACCTAAAATTTTAATGTATCTAGACGATAGTAAAAGTTGTTATTAAATGTCATATAGTTGATGAAGCTTCTTCAATTAGAACAACCACATGTGGATTCATCTAACGTTCCCTTCTTTGTTCATGTTGAGGGTAATTTCATTTGTGGAGTGTACAAGTCCATCCACTTTTCAATGAGGCATAACATGGCATGGTGGGAGTTGGATGAAGTATTAATTCTCCTCCTAATTTTATAATTGGGAAACCTTTTCTTATTTTTCTAGTAACTTCTTCAGATATTCTCCATTAAAATAATAATTAAAGGGTTATTTTGAATACAATTTAATATAAACAAATTTTTAATTGAAATATTTAATTTTGAAATCATGCCATTTAATATTGGATTTGTGTGTCTCTAATTATTCTTACAGATCCACTAGGATCACTTCTTGTACTCTCTTTGGAAAATTTTCAATGAATTATGGGAGCTCTAAGTGTTCCTCAACAAGTGCATCTTCATTTCCCTCGTCATAATCTAGGGAATAATAAGAGTCATCTATTTCTGTAGAATCAAAATAAAAGGGCGGTATACTGAATTTAGTTTTAATGAAATTAAGTGATTTTGAGTTCAAGAATGTATCCCCAACTAGAGTTGGTTTGGATTTAATGTATTCTTTAGTTGAAAATGCCTCTTGACTTTGAGTTAAAGAAAAAAAGGTATTTAGTCAGGATCCTCCATAATTTATTAAAATTCCACCAAATTAATGGTGTGTTTCACCATGGATATAGTGACATGAAATTATAGTATATCTTCTACTTTTTTGGGATTATAGAGATGATGGTGTACCTTATACTCATTCCATAAGTCTACCAAATCTTGTTCATCTCTCATAGTTAGCTCAATGGGAATATCGCCCCTATCATAAATCCACTATAAACTATTATAGTGATCCTCAATCTGGTTCCTAAAATGATTAGGATATGGATACTCCTAGATTTAGGCCTCAATATTTTTGATATATTCATTAAAATTGGATAGCCCTAGTGACAATTCCTACTTGTTGTTGAATCATTGTAAGGCGATTCATAGTTGATCGACCATGCACATTAAATCATAAGGTGATAGGACTATATATATTATTCTTTGATTTGGCTTGACCATCATTATAGGAAGATCAGAACAACATTGTAGGGTCTCTTCTTTATTATTTGTTTCTTTTTCTTTCACATATGAATATAATTTCCATGTGATGAAAAAATTGATCATTTAAAATTTTCATTGAAATAGAAAATTTTGTGGGGTTTTAAAGTATTTAAATCTATCTAAAATTTCAAAATAGATGAATTGAATATAATAATGATTTTCTCCCTGAATGTGGCACTATTTTTAATGCACGCCTATCATAGGAAGTGGTGAAAATAATTTTCCATGTACAACACAGGGGATGATTGGGGTCGTCTCACTTAAGAAGCTACATAGTTGTTCACTTTCTTGTTATAATTCCCCAAAACTACTTGTTTTTTCTATTTCTAATATTCTATGAAAACAATGATAATTTATGTTTTTTTATTTTTCGAAAATAATTAAATGACAAGAAAAATGAAAATTTAAAATAAAATAGCATACAAGTAAAAAAATTATAAAATTAGAAAACAAGCACCAGGTATTGAGGTTGTCTTTTATTAGGTAACATAATTATTACCATTTATTTTTTTAATTCAGTTTGATAATAAAATCATGAAATATAATGTTGAATTAAAATTTTTTATTTTTAAATTTTTAAATCATTAATGCAAAAGGAAAACTAAATTCCACCTCCTCTTGTTATAAAGTTTGATGTCACACCTTAGTCATGGATGATACATCCATTTAGACCCATACCTAGTGATTTTTTTTCAACCATTGATGGTATCAACTACAACATGTGAATAGATAACCCATGAAGAAAGGGAAAAAAGACTTACCAATATAACAGAAATAAATTCAACTGCAGGACCCAATGGAAAGTCCCAGTAATAGTGTAAGTCAATTAATCTATCACAAAAATAAAATAAACATTAATAATGAATTAAAGAACACCATGAAAATCCATAGGACAAGACCTGGGTCAGCAACCATTATTTTGTGTAAGAGATCACTTTGGTGGGATGTGAATGTAGAGAAGAACAATAAAATAAAAAGAATGCTGATGAGAGAAAAACAAGGAGAAAAAACAGACATGATTCCTCAAAATAAATAGAAGAAGTAGAGAGAGGGAGACTTAATTATATAATAAAATAAAATTGAATAAAGTAAAAATATATAATATAAAATTATTTTATATAAATAAGAATAATAGATAAAATTGAAATAAACAGAAGAACAATAATAATAGAGATGATAAGAGGTTTGGATTGGGTAAAACCTAATATTAAATCACACATTAAATTGGATTTGTTAAATGAATACTAGATTAAAATAAATAGAAAACTAATAAAATAAAATAAATTTAAAAAATAAAAGAAATAGAATGTAGGGGGCAGCATGTTGTGGCTTTTGAGGATTCCCTACTCAACATAGCAGCATACTCCCTTGGAAGAATGGGTGTGGCCCTATTTTTATAGGAATATAAATAGTGGAGTCATCAATCATTGAAATCATCAATTCTCCCCAAAATATATATTCTTTAAATATATAACCATAAGACCCAATAGGTTGAATTTGAAACACTTGAAATATTCTAGTGTTCGAATATCTCATAGTGTACAAGTGCCTTCGTTGGTGTAGCATCGACCTTATCATTCATTCATGGACTGTATGGTTTCTAGTAAAAGTGAATGTGGAGAATGGTGTGTGGAACTTCAACAAGAACCTCCTCCTCCTTCATCCTTTGATGTCACTAGAGTATCCTTCAAAAAAATAATCGTGGAGGTCGGTTAGGGGTACCGAGGTGATACCTAGTGGTGTGGAGTGGAGGAAATGGAGAATAAAATCAGGTTGATATCCTTAGTGGATTGGACATGTTTTTTCCTTTAGTAGAGTAGCGGGTTCCCTATGATATCGGGTAGTGGAGTACGAGTTATTACAGTTGTGCAGGATGTAGCTCAGGTGTCCAACAACGATGGGCATAATTAGGATAAACAACCGTGTTTTGGTTGTAATGTTAATATTTCCACAAAAAAACCCATCCAACATCGAAAATGAAAACTGTAGGGAACTTCCATATATGTTAGGATTGGGAGACAGACACAAATCTACCTGTTATGAGGATGGTATTCTATAAAACACAACACATGCACATATGTGTTTTCCATCATATGCAGCCTGCAAGGGTCCTTGGGATAAATCTACTTTCATGCGGGGTTGATACACTATGGAAAACCTATATACATGATTTATTTCCCATTACACCTCCATATGAAGACTCTCCATTATCACTTCTTTACCACACATTCCTTAGCGGTGGGCTATGTCACCATAGTGGCTTCGATTGTGGGCATGCCTTTCTTTGGCCTTAGAATTTTTTTACAATGTTTTTGAGAAATAATATGATAAAAACATGGAAATTTAAACAGGTTTTTATCATAGACACATAAAATAATTCAATTTATAAAAAAATATAATTTTATTATTTTTAAACCATTTCCATTCCATATTTACCAATTTCCCCCAAATCACTAAAACATTGCAATAAATGGGGATTTGAATGGAAGTGTTGATGATTGGATGTTAAGGTATCATAAACTATTTTTAATGGGATGGAATTTTCTTCCATGATTGAAAAATATTTAGAATTACAATATAGTATGTGCATCAGAAGTGGAATATGTTACTTCCAACCAATAAAAAACTCAACTCCTATAGATGAACACTCAATTAGATGATTTGATAGTAGAAGCGAGGTTACCATTGTTGGTGGGATGTGATAATCAAAGAATTATCAATATAATGATAACACGAGTTTACTATTACCAATCAATGAACATGGATATCATGTACTAATTTATCATAGAAAATGGGTAAGAAGGGTTTGTCAAGGTGGAGTATGCTCTTACATAGGGGAACGTGGTAGATGTAATAACTATTCCACTGCCTATAGATTCACTTTAAAAACAATGGATGATTTTGGTAGTTGAACCCCAACATTAAAATGGTTGTGTTACGGTGTTCCCACCACTATAACTCCTTTTATTTGTATGTTTCTATGAATGTGAAAAACCATTGAAACATAAATTGAAATATATATATATATATATATATTACTAAATGGGTAATACATTTATTTTGAAGGTAGTGTTTATATTTTTATTTAGTTATTTTCAATGGGATAAAATATGATTTAAACATACACATGTGGTTGTTCATGTGTGAGGAAGTTAATTTAGAGCGTGTTTTGTTGACTGGGTAAATTGTTCTAACATGTTTTTTGTGTACATTTTCTATAAATTTGATTCCTACATATATATCAATAGTTTTAACGAAATGGTTTCAGAGATTAAATGGTGAATATGGTGAGTGAAAAAACATGTTTTTAAGTGGATTTATGTTTATATAATGTAATTATTTTACATTATTATCCATTATTATGGGTTCCTTTATAAATTTCACTCATATTCTATTAAAATGACAGAATAATGATTCATTAATATGTTAGAATGGTGATTTATGGGCATTGGTTTACAATAAAATATAAATGGGGAGATTTTTTTAGTATTGGAATGTGTATTAGTGTGATGTTAATCCAAATGAATACTCCATACTCAAATTCATAGAATGAATATTTGAATTAGATGTGAGATAAGACATTGGTGTGGAAATATTGTTATATTTTTCTCAACACACTTGTCAAAATAATTTCAACACATGAATCACATTCAAATATAGTGTAATAAAATAGATTTAGAAGTGGGGAAGGTATTGTAGATTTCTATAATATATTTAAGTTCAATAGAAAATTTTATAGATGATTGAGTTAATTCAAAGGAAATTAAACCACAAAAGGACCTCATTCCATGACGAGCATATATAAGAATAAAATTATGGTGAGATTGGTATATTCAAACAATAATTGAATATATTATTCCACGATTTGATTCTAAAATGTGACGTTATTTAATTAGGTCCTTCAAAATATGAATACCACTCTACAATGAGTAATCCATGATTTTTCATGTTTATACTATTTTTGAGGGAAACATGATTGTGTTATGAGGGAGAGTGTTGTACCATGGATAATATAATAAAATTTAAATACATTAGGTGATAAAAATGAAGTACATATCAGGATTGGGATAAACAAGATATCATTTTATAAATAATTTAATTCATGTTTAGATTCTCTTAGATGTTGATAATGGTTTCTGAGTAGTTGGATAAAAACAAATTGGTTGTAAATATTTATTATGAATTTTGTGGGAGAACATATTAATTTTTGGGACACATTTTTACATATATGGGTTTCAAGGTTGAATATCAGTTAATGTAAATATATTTTGTGATTATAGTGTACAATATATATATTTATGACACCACATTATACCGAGGATATAGAAATTAACTTTTATTATTGAACCATGTATAGAACTGTCTTTATATTTCATTGTTTTAATGTGTAGATGAGATGAATACAAAAAAACATTCCTTATGAAATTTATATTTTTAAGAAATAAGATTGATGAAACCATTCTTGGTGATCATCCTAACCAGTGATATAGTTTTATTAGTTGAATAATTGTAAATAAATATTATTAATTTATATACACCTATCATTAAAAACATATTATTTGAATATACTATATTAATACTAGTCTCCTCTCATTTTACTCCCTGATACCACTATTATATTAATCATATGGGGTTTCCTAAAACATATAGTAGGTGGTATCCATTATAATTATATTTCCCAATTTATTATTTTCTTAAATCTAATTATCTTCCTTCTCGAGACATTATACCATTATATACCCTTTTATTTTTCATTCATGTATGATAACTTCACTAAAATTTCTATATTTCATTCATCCACCCTTTAAATATTATTTTCCATTATTTTTAGATATAATTTGGAAATAAATCTTCTTTCTATATAACATTTTGAACCACATTGAATGGCGAACAATTTATTTATCACTATAACTATCAAATAAATTAATACTATGATCGTTAAAAGATTTCTTCCATTATGATAATGGTTTAAATGTAACAACTATATATGTTGGTTCAACATCATCATCATTCTTAAATAATATCCCTTATTTATACATTATTAACATGTCAGTGGTTACCATCACAATTTGGTTTTAAATATTATTATATTATCAAATTAGAATTGAAGTACTTATTAGGTATTTTTTTAAATAATATTATTCTGTTAAATTTTCTTAGAGAACTCAAGTTGTTAAGAATGTAACTAAACTGACATTATATTTTAGAAATATATTCATCATGTTATATATTAATATTATTATACTAGTTAGTATATGTATTTATATAAATTTATTTAACATTATCAGTTCCCTCAATGATACCACTAAGTGTATACCATATCCCATATCTAATATCAAAATAAAAGAACTGTATTAATATATATTATTTTAAGGAATAGATAATAATTTTCATTGAATTTTCATTTTAATCATATGATTCCCTTGGGGCATTACTTTGGTCACTTTTATGAAATCCCATCCCATTGTTTTATTCTTCGATGTAAGGCAATATATCAAATAATGATAATTATAAATATATTTTCTTTTTGATCTTCTATATAATGTAGTTGATATATTGGTATAAGGGGTTCTATTAGAAGAATGGCCATACTGAAAGGAGTATTCCATCATAACATGAAAATAATCCTATTTATTTTAACATTATCAAGCCATTAAAAGAAATATGTAAAAAAATATACTAAAATTTCCATTATGAACTATTTTCCAAAATTTAGCTCATGAGTTGGTTACATTAGTCATGATTTATATTAAAATTTAGGGAATTAACTACTTAATGTCTTTTTAAATTCCTTATGTAAAAAATAAATTTAAAATCAAATATTGCGGATGATAATTAATTAGTTTTTAAAAAACTTATTGAAAATAATGATCCAAAATTTGTTAATTATATATATATATATATTAATTTATAATATTATTTAATAAAACTAAAACTAAAAAACCCAATGAATATATTAGAAATAAAATTTTATAAACTATCCTTTATAATTTTTTTTAAAAAAATAAATTATATATTATGATTATAAAATCGAGAACATTTATAAGAAGAACTCACAAGTAGTAAAAGTTAATAAAAAATTCATATAAATAATATATATATATTTAAAATAATTATTATTATATATATAAGGTTGAACATAGTCATCCCAAATAAATAAGGAACCCATAAAAGAACACTATATAAACATGAGTAGTTTTACACTTGAGATGTCAATTGATAATGTAACACCCCATACCAAGATACACTTAGCATGGGATTAGGGACAAAAGAGCACTCAACCTAAGGAATGCCTCCCCATATGTAAATGTCATTCGACTAGATGTGAGGGTCTATTATGTGATTTTGGTGAGACTATACCATTTAGGATTAAATAATAATAATAATATTAATAATAATAATTGTAAAAATATAAACATGTTGTAGATGTAATCAAAAAACACAAAGAAAGAATGAAAATATAAATAGCTAAATTAAGAAGCCAAAATTAATTATCCATACATAACATATAATGTATACATGTTATTAAAATCGTACAAAATATTGCAAAATCACCCAAGAATTATCATATAAGTAGTTACTAAAAATCCCAAAAGAAACATTATCTCTCTATAAAGGAACAACATTTGAAAACTTTCATTCATTCCATAAACCTCAAAACATCCCTTCTTAGTAAGGTCCCACCCATGATTTAGATCCCTTGCATTATCTCAGAGCCATAAATTTGGTATGCATACTGAGGGGCTCATGTAATGTGTGATTATGAACTTTTTCGGCCACCAGAAACACGTTTCTACCTTACATCCATATATATACCTGTGTTAGAATATTTAAATAAATTGATTTAACTCACACATAAATTACATGTCCTGCCTTAATTGTTCTAAAAAACAACAATGTATCATTGACATAATTCATCCGACACCAGAATAGAAATATGTATCTGTAGTTAGATAAACCCAGATAACCCTCAGTATCCCGTTAAAATACATAACACTCTATAACACTTACAAACAATTCCATATGCGTCATATGTAGTGTCAATATAAAGCCCCTTTTTAATGACCATAATAAAATTCCATGTCTAATGGACTACTAAATAATTGAACAACTTCATCTCAACAACATAACGCCCCAATGCTCGACAATACCTATCCATCAATAATCTGGGCCCATCGGCCTCAATATCATAGTGAACCTAATCCCCCATATGATGATATAACATACCAAAAAACATAGATTTATATAGTGAGCATCACCTCCATAACTAATGTTTGTATCCATCCACTGAGCCAACAATTCTAAAGAGCCCTCCACCTATAATGGGTGTTCAACACCACCTCAATGACTCCTTATACTATATTCACTTGACCCTGATGGTGCTACCAACCAATAATGGTGAAAAATATTTCATAACCTTTCCATGACACAAAATCTTACGAACCCTCATCCTAGTATGTGAACCTCCAAAGCCAATTATTATACTAGATACCACCAACTAGATCAACATGATAAACATTAACACATAAATCCCAATGATAAACATCATTATATGTATCATAGGCCAACGCCAACATGTTCCCATAGAACCGGTAATAATTTTAATTTTATAATTTAATCAAATTAAAAGGTAGATAAATCACACTAAACCATCTCGGAAACCTCATTTCACACATATCATGCCACACGTGTCTCAAACATACTTAACATGCTACTAATTTCTCATTGGAACCTTACATTATAATAATAATAATATCAAAATAATAAATTAATTTCCAATCCCAGACCACCAAACTCCAGAAAATTTAACATGTCAGAAAAACACCTATATAATATAATAAATTTCTAGAAAACACAAAAAATATACTCATAGATATTCATTCATTGAAAAATTCCTTCAAATTCATGCCATAATGGAAAAAATAAGTAATAATAAAAATAAATTATATATAAGAGATAAAATCATGCATTAAAATAATATTCTAAATAAAAATATAATAGAATTATATATGGAAGAGGATTAGTGTCCTTAATGTAGCCTATATGATGAGATTATCATATCTTGAATTTAATCTCAATCAATGAAAGTAGTTCAATTCCCAATAGAGAATGACTGAAAGATACATGACTACATCTATATAGAATAATGAAGAATAAAATAACAGTTTGATGTTTTAATAAAGGGAGGTTAAAATTTGTAATTGCATCTCAATAAATGATCTTCATGGTTTGGAAACATTGTTTAGCTAACCATATTCCAAATGAATGGTGCCTCTACCTAAAGGGCATCCCACCTCTCATGGTTACACTGCATAATTAATCAATTAGTGAACCTAGAAAAATTATTATTTCTACCCCCCATCCCATGCCACATGGAATTGATCCACCCTTATAAATTTGAAACTAATCATGATGAATTTCAAAATAGACCCTATTTTTTGGGTTTCTTATTGAGCACTAACCATGCACCTTCCTTGTTCTTTGTGCTACGTCTCCTAAATTTGGGTTTTTGACACTCAATGCTCTTGATAAAATATGAACTCTGAATAGAGATTACATAAATAACCACCATCCAAAAACATTTTAAATCACATCTGAACTCTAGAAATTATGATTAAATGCTGAAAAAGAAATTTGGACCGACCACCATGCATAAAATTCGCATTCTCTCATAAATTCATACCCTCTTAAAACCCTTTTATGTTACAATCTCCCCAACACACAACATGTCATCCCCAAGATATATAGTCTCACATTAAGATGTTACTAAACATAACCATCTCATAAACAACCCCCTGATGACCATATACACATATTCAATGTTTATTCTGCTTTACAACTTAGGAATCACCTTCCAAGTGACTTCCTGAAAAACAATTCTGACATCTTGATGGTCCCATACGAATCATTCCCCAGAAACACATATCCCATCCTTGTATACCATCATTGTTTATCTTATCAATTTCCTATTTTGAACCAATGTCACACATGATTACCATGATACAACATCACAACAGATTCCCAAAAGTTCCTAAATCACCATAAATGCATAAAAGAGATCCCACATCACTTACATATATATAATTAACATAAAATATCCAAATTTATATATATATATATATATATCATATAACAATTTAAGAATTCCCCATTCCCACATATCAACCATAACCTAGATAATTCAACTACCAAAAGTTCACCTCACACACTAGTGTCAACCATGCTGAAAAAATGAACAAACCCAAAATCATGATGTACATTTAACTATCATTGTATTCAAATCTGTCACTAACCCTTAAAACTCAACTACCTACACATATCAATAATCCTAAATTCTAGAAGTTTTTTATCACTATGTATTATCACATATGATTAGTCACTGACCCCAATTAAAGTTATCTCTCTTCCTACCAAAACCAATGCATGGTGTAGTACTCTATCTTCCAGCTCCTAGAATTGTCTGTAGTTGTAGTTCATATTTGTTAGTCTAATCTATTCCATAACTCCCAACTATCCATGAATTATTCTGAAAAAACCTCTCTAGATACCTCATATGTCTGCACATTCGTCACTCATTTGGATTCCTCTGACATTGATTCCAAATCAGGCTTAGATTCCCACACTAGAATCAAACTATTGATGACCTACTCCTTAGTGGCATTCCCTGATCTTTGGACTCACTACACTATTGAGACATCTCATAACCTCGATTTTAGGTACCCGAATAACCTTTATTAAACTCAATTGGTTCCATCACTAGGTTTTAATAATTCATATAATTAAATTATCCCTATTAAAAGAAGGGTGAGTTCACCACCTCTAAGAATAAGTTAAACCTTAAGATATTTACATGTACCATCATGGAATAACTAAATCGATCATTGAAAATTATCACCCAATAAATGTCATCCCCTTCCATAGAGGTTGAAAAAATAGATATGTATGTGAACTTACCAACATAATCCAGGATCTAAATGTCTTATTGTTAGAAGTTCAAAATATCAGGTGCTTAGACTGTTCTAAATTTATATGGGAAGAAGTTATCAATGAACATCATCTGAAAATACATAAAAATTTACCACTCATTACTAACATCTTATAACTATATGTAACACCCATTATTTATCAATAACATTGGAATATATAATGAAAAATTCACCCTCCACCCTTAGGGTGCGCCAATCTAGACGAATATGATCTACACAGAGTCGGTCCCATTTTATGTTGCCGACGTTCCAATATCAATATGAAAAATAAGTGGGCATGTCTTATGAATTTTACAACTCATATATTTCTAGGATGGATCATCTCCATATTCTACTCATTTTATAATATGAATAACCCAAATGAAGAACACCCAGATCTGATCATCTACCCACTGCACAAACTTCATTATGCACAATAGCTGGCCCCCTACCTCAAATACTCTACCCTATATTATTCTCATCCAATCCCTTAGGGGCCTCATCAGATTCATGATTATATGGAACCAAATATACTTCATCTTGATGCTCCATTGGTGCCCATCTTGTTTTTTTTCATTATAATTACACCAAATCATGATCAATACTAATAAAAATAGTCCATACTCAAAAATAGTGAATATTAAAATTGGAATCGTATCTAACAACCATTACATATACCTAATACCCCAATATCACATATCATATTGAATCATCTCCCCTTACCTATCCATATCACATTAGAACATGAATAATCAATCATAAAAAAATTCACCATCTTGGGGTGGATGAGTATAATTTAATCATGATGCTATTCAAGAAAACAATGTTCATCTTGTTACTTACACTTTAAATAGTTCACCATATCCATTTATTCCTACATACCAGTATTTGATTCAGGATAAAAATATATCACACTCATAGGATCACATAACAGTCTTATAAGGAACCACATATGTGATTAGGCTAAGTAAAATGAGTATTAGAATGTATTCAAGAAAATGATATTTAGATTTTTACAGATGCAATTAGAATCCCAAACCATTATCTCATATACCAGATTACAAGATACAACCACAATCCTATTCATATATAAAATGAACCTACATTATGATCATGATGAAACAATGATCCTCCACTTCTATACAATTCCTAGTATAAAAACATCATAATCCATAAATATTACACCTAGGTGAGACACTCAAGGTAGAAATTAAATCAATGTTGAATGCATAAACCAGAATGTTAATTTTACCAAATTTATATATTTCATATTTAACACATGTGTGGGGATATATGAACACATGAATGATATCATTACCTAGTATGGAATACATCCTTGTCTCCAGTCAACTATATCCAACAAATATAATCCATTTTCTTAAATCCCTCCTTTAATACCACTTAATAACTAGCCAAACATTATTTCTACTTTTAATAAACATGAATATTTTGATACCAATTGAACCACCCCAAACCAAAGGCACTTAATCTATGATCCATGATGGATGGCCACTAGTCCTAAAGCTGTAATCCCCATATATTAAAGGATATAGACAAGTATCCAGGTTCAATTACGGGATGTTGGGGAGAATATACCCCAAGGGGATGATGATGATAATGATGATGATGATGATGATGATACTACTAAAAATATAAATTTGATGCTGATGAACTCAAAAAAAAATTCAGTAAGAATTATAATATAAATATTGGAAATAATAAGACAAATTTAACCTTCCATAAAAATTAGATAACATATATATGTCATGATAGTCATACAAAGGAATGAAAGATTTTTAAAGGTTGATTATATAAGTACATACACAAATCACCAAATGTAACACCATTTTAGTATAGAGGAACCACATGTTCCGACATTCATCTAACCATGCACCCTGACAAATCCCTTCTCACTATGTTCTGGACCATGAATTTTATTCCATACTAGATCTCAAATCAAAAAATTATTTACGCGTCGTGAGAGGCCCACATAGGGTGTTATTAAAAACTTAGTTGGCCACCACTGACATGTTCCATTATTACATAAATGTTTATAATAGGGTATAAAAATGTTCATAAATAGAATTAATTAACACATATATTATGTAGACTATATCACCTATTCTAAACAACCACAAGAGAGAATTTACCTACTTTAGCCAACATCAGAATGGAAAGATGCATCCACATTATGTTAAACCTAGATAAAACATGGTTAACCATCCCTACAGTGTCACCTGAGCACCACATGCCAACATTTCCACATTCAACACATGTCAAAAAAAATTCACACCCTATTAGGATGCCTAAAATAACATTCCAAGACAATTGAACATCTATATCATTAATCACCATCAGCTCAAAATCATGATGCAGTAATTCCCGGTGATACTCATCCTTCTATAATCTTGGACCATAGACCTTAATATCATATTGATCATAAACAATCAAATGATTTTACGATGTATTATCAACCATGTCTTTATATGGTGATAACCTCCTCCATTACTGATGGACATCACCATCCCATAATCCATAAATTCTATGGAGACCTCCACCTTTGATGAGAGGAAAAAAAATCCTCACTGTGTCACAAAAAAAATTTTCAAATGACTCCAAATGTTTTATGAGATAACAATAGTAAGTGTAAATTCAACAACATTCTTGAGATACACCATCCATTGAACCTCTATCTCCATATGAAAATCTCATTGTCAATGAATAATAATGGAAATAACCAACCACCTCTACGTGAAAAACCACATCACCTAAATCCATATGATAAATGTCACCCCAAGTATATTGGGCTAATACAAACAATTCCAATGGATACTATAATAATTATATCATAATTTATTTAATTTAATCATATTAAAAATCCCAAACATCATCAAAACCAAATTGGAAACCTCATTTCAAAAATATCACATGACATCTGAATCAAACATATTTTACAGACATGTAATTTATAATAAAAACATTAAAATAATAATAAAAAAATGAAACAAAAAATTCCAAGGTCATACTCAGACCACACAACTCATGAAAATTTATAATTTCACATAAAAAACTTTATAAAATAAGATAAATCCAAGCACTACCTATCTTATGGTCATAGAAAATCTCTCATTAGAAACCAGCCGCTGGTTTGAGCTGAAATATATGAAAAATAGTAATCTAAAAAATAAACATGAAATATTGTATATGACCTCATATGAGAAAATAAATTCCATATAGAAGAAAAAAATATTAATCAAAGTATGTTGAAATGTAGACAAACCTCTAGGTTTCCAACAAGAGGCACTAATCATGAAATTGAGCTCAAATGAAGAATTTAAGCCAAATAATAAGGGTGATTGAATGATAGATCCCTGAATAATTCTTTTTCAGATAATGAAAAATAAAACAACTGGTTAGAGATTTAAAGAAGGAAGGGGAAAATTGGTAATTTCATCTCATTATATAAGTTTCATTTTTTGTCCATGTGATTTGTAAAACTATGTACAAACTGTGTGGAGTCTCTATCAAAAGGGAACCCCAACACACATGGTTAGTCAAATTGTTCACCTAACAGTGTGGGACTATTCACCAGTCTACTATAACATCCTATGTTTTTAAAAGGAAACACTATATTCTATGTCATACATGATTGGGCACATTTAGCATAAATGAACAAACTAATATAATGAGGATAGATATCACATAAACATAACAATGGCTGAAATGGAAAGGATTAACTGAATTACCAAAATATGGTTTACACATTTTTATATAAGGAATGTAACGCCTCGACCCTAGTTACCCGGAGTCGGTGAATTATTTTAATACATTGGAATGATTACAAGGAATCATGTACTGAAAGACCGATCGGTTTAGCAGCCATGGAAAATAGATTACATACATTAACATTACATTAAAATTTTAAACATAAAACACATCGTAAATAGTTCTTTGAGAACGCCATTATTCCATTTAGCTTAACCCTACATATCAATCATAATTAACTTCTTGGAATCCTGGGAAAAATAAAACATAGAAATTGGTGATCTCAGATGCTTAGTAAGGATAAAAATATAGTGTAAACATTAATAAATAATCATAAACATTTATGGAAATGTATAACTAAAACAAAAGCCTTTTAAACGTGAAATTCAATATAATATAGAAAAGATAAAATAATTCCATTTACTTATACACATGGATATTCTACTAGTCAAATAATCACATGAAATATCACTAACCACTTTCATAATGATAGAATGTATAATGCCAGACTGTCAAAACCACGTAGCCAAGGCCTCGTGTGAAGACTAAAAATAAGATTTTTTCAAGGCCTCGTGCCAATACACTAGCTTGTCTCATGAGACCTACCTATGCATCGAGGACCTATAGCGGGATCCACCCATCATTTATTAAGTCTAATGCATTCCGAATATGAACAGGTTTAAAGATAACATAAACATTTGTATTAATACTAGAATAAGTAATGTCAATACTTTCTCCATAAACCATGAATGGTAAAAAGATAACACATCCACAGTCAAACATATCACAAAACCTTCAACACAATATGGAAGATTTGTATCTTGATAAATCCACTTCAAAACTAGTTTAAAATCCATTAATGAATTTTGACATAGATGAAAATGATTTGTAAAATTCATTGATCGAAATACCCCTTTTCATGAAAACATTTAAAAGTCACACAATTTAGAAAATAATTCATTTAAATACATTTTTGAATCATAATGTCCCATACCACTTTGAATCTTTTGAAAGGAATTAACATTTTGAAGACATTCACGTCCAAATAAATAAATCCTTAAAAACCATTTTGAAGACATGAACATTAAAGAGAATAATTTAGAAGAATAAATATTTAAAAAATTATAAATGATGTTTTAGTAAAAAGTCCCTAAAAATAATTCCTTTGAAAACTCTTCCATAAACATGGACATGTATAATAAATATGTCCCAGTAGATACTTACGTAAAAACAACCTCTGATAACAAAGATATTGTGAAATTAACCCTTACCAATTTGGAATCTTATGAAAAATACACCCCGTGAAAGAGGTATCATACAATTAATATTTAAATACACATAAATTAAAGTGTATCACACAAATAATACAATTATAGGCAGAAAATTCACCACACAAATGTTAATAGTGGCAATATGGAAAAAATCTCACGGGAATTAGGTGTGAGATGAATACCCCTTACCTTGTAATTTTCATTTTTCAAGGGTAGGGTAATCTATTATATAATGGTTAAATGAATTTTATTAAATTATACAAGAATAATATACATTACTATGATATCATATACGATCTTTTATCATTTCTTTGTTAATAATATCTTAGTATTATCGTTGTTTCGGGTGTTAACTTACTCGTTTTATTTTATATGTTTTGTTACATGAGACGTGTTTGTTATGGATAGGTTGTATCTTATACATATCCGTAATGATATAAAGTCCTTGAAAATTACTTTTAATTATCAAACGATAATTAGTCTTTAATGGATATGATGGGGAAATGAATCTCATCGCGTTTGTGGAGACGGTAGTCCGTACATACGCACGAACACTACTTCCATTTAATTTTTCATTTTAAATGGAATAAAAACCAAATAATACATAAGTATATTATTATTCCATGATAACATAATATCTTATATGTGTTACATATGTTAATTAATACCATCCTTTATATGCTCCATGTATGGTATAAATGAGTCATATCACTTTGAGGGGGCGATAGTTCGCACTTCCCCAAATGAAATTATCATATATATATATACAACCTGAAACGAATAATGGTATGATATAAAATGGAATTAAAGAAGATTATATATAAAATAAATATCATTAATATCATATTTAATAATAGTTCCATCATAATGGCCACCATGAGAGGTTATAGGAGATAATTGAACAATCATCACTTCGTGAGGCGTTTGGGTGCCATCCACAAAAACATAATGTTCGTCACCCATTAGATGGAGGTGTGTGTAAGTGTAGATAAAATACATCTAATAAAAATGTCCTAGTATATTTAGGATACTGGTTTTGTTTACAAAAAAATGAATAAGAAGAGTTTAGGGGTTGGAGAAGTAAAATAAAAGAAAAGAATCTATGAGAAATCAGTACATTTAATTTGGGTAAATCCCTTTTGTTTGAACCAAAAAGGACTTTTGAAGTTCCTTATTCTTAAGAAAAGGCTTATAGGAAGAGTATAGGGATTTAGGGAGCTTAATTGGGTAGATTTTGGACGAGCCCAAACACCTGAGAGGTGTGAGGAATTGGTTAGAAGTGGTGTCCTTTTATAAGGGGGAGGAGGGGATCCTTTGAAAAAACATAAAGTATTATTTTATAATAAATTAATATTAGGTTTATAATGGCACAAATAAGATTATTTAATTCGTATGGTTGTTATGTGTCGAAGTCCTTCCAACCAATAGATTTTAGATAGGTTTGGGTCACATTATTAACCTTATATTTTAGTTTTAACCCTTTGTTAATTAGTTTGACATTTACCATTCACTTTCTATTTTTATATTATATTGTTAATAAACTAACTATAAACTCCCAAGAGAACACCAAGTGGTCCATTAATGATGCACCTATCATGATATAAGTCTTTTGGCCGAACCTTATATTTTTATGAATATAATATCAATTAGACATATAATATTTTTTTAAAATATTAATTTATGTCAATTTATACAATATTTGGTATTTTGTTTTTCTGAAAGTAATCACAACTTGATTACATCAAAAAAGATACATCTAATCAGCCCTAACATGTCACTGTCCCCTAGAAAATTCGTGTATGTAATAAAAACTTTGAAATTATATTTATTTAAATATTTATATTACCATTTATTTGATTCATTCATTAATAAGGTAATTACATCATCATCATTGTGTCATAAATATATTTAATTATTTAATGTATAGAAATTATAATTAAAATACCATTCTGTAGGAGATCTTTTTATCTTTCTAATGAATATTTATAATCAAATTTATCTTATGTATTACCCTATATTAAAAATGTTTTACTTATTAAACAATGATTTTAACTCTTTTAACACTATTTTGATGTAAATATTAATAAATGTCCTAATATAATCCAAGTGAACCTAAAGGGTCCTATTTTATTCCTATGGTTGGTTTTTGTCGAAATAAACTTATCCAATAGAATTAGGACATGTTTTTGGGTAATAATATATCATTTTTACCCCTAATTACCGTATTTATTTTTTACCGTGGTAAAAAAAAGTAAAAAGTTACTATTCATCAAAATTTATTTTTATCAGATTGAACCACATTTTACTTCTTGATATTAGCCGTTTCTCTCTAATTTTCGATATTACCCTCACAGAAGTGGTAAAATTATGTTTTATGTGAAATTACAAATTCTCTTAGGAGGTGGGTAAAAGACAGTGAAAAGGTTCAATAAAATTTTTATACATCTGAAATTGGTATAAAAAGACTCCAATGAATAAAATTTAATTTATATATGTATTCTTTATCTATTTTCAGATAAAATAAATTTAAATAATATAAATAAATATTTAAATAAAAAACCGGTTTTAAATAGTAACTCAACGTTTTTTACAATTAATGAAAAACTGAATGTTTTCAAAAAATTACCAAAAATTTACCTAACATAATTTTGATATTAAGAATTCAATAATTAATTCTATTTAACAAATTCAAAACATAGAAGTTTCATTTATTAATTTATAATTACTTCCTGCTGTTAAAAAAATGAGTGTTTTTAAGAAAACAATATCCATCAAAAGATTGAAACTTGTTTATGTTCGGTTTAAATGTGAAATTATTTCCAATGACCAACATTGGATTAAATGGTATAAATATATTCTAAATATAATGTACAACAACTCAAATTCATTATTTATCGCTATTAATTATTTCAATTAAAAAATTTGTTTTTAATTAAAATTTCGTAATTTTCACTAATCATCAAAATATGAAAGTTATCCAACAAGTACCAAAATTTCACCCTTGGATAATTTTCATATTAAAAATCCAAAAAGGAAGCCCATTTTTAGAGATAAAATTTATAAAATTTCAAAAAGTTGGTATTACTATTCATAACAGCTACTTTGATTGGTTGTGGGGTGGGTTAGAACTCGAAGTTGCGTTAAACACACACTACAGTATTATTCAAAGAGAATCGTACCATGCAATATTGGGGTGTTACATTCTCCCCTCCTTCGATAAATTGTGTCCTTTAAATTTATTCTCGGTATTGGAAATGTGGGGTTGACATTTCTAAATAACTTTGTTGAAATCCCACATCAAAAAATGGATTAATGAGGCCTCTTTTTAAAATAATGAGTGGTAAGTATAAAGGTTACCGAAAATAACACATACTAGAGTTACATGTAGGAAAATATGGATATGGAAGAGAAATTTGACCATTAATATCTGATAGAGAGTGGAAGAGAACATTGCTACGAAAATGCCAACAATCCCAAAGCCATAAATTTGTGATGATCTATGGTACCATCTAGGACCACATTTTTGTTCTAAGTTCCTTTTCTTAATGTTGAGTAATTTATTAATTAGATTCGATAAGATCATATGGATATATACTTACATTATAATTAGAGTTTTATCCATTAATAAATTTATACCACAAACTCATCTTTCACTCCAAAACATAATACAACTCAAAAATACTCGATTTATCCTAATTTTATAGGGTTAAAAATATACTTAATTTATAATTCATATATCAGACCCCTTAAAAAATGAAACTACCATATAAAATCTAGGGACTTCAAATAGTCCAGTGGTAGGCGATAAATCCCAAACTCACTATGGTTGTGGGTTCGATTCCCGCATCTTTGTCCGACATGACGGGTTGTCACATAGTCTGTGTGTTGTCCTTTTATATAAATACAAAAATAACCTTTCAAACTTAATACCTTCCAACCATTATAGTTATCCAAAATACTTCTGTAAACTCTCAGTCCAAAATTCATATGAAAGATAAACATAATGTAGATACTTTTTACCCAGTAATAGCATGTTAATACCTTCACCATGTATTCCATTAAAACACTGAAACATCGTGAAATATCATAAAACCTTATTGATTACATTCATGCTTCCTTATTCCTTATAGAATACTAGATATACGGCATCCATAAAAAATGTTTTAAACACCAACAATAATGGAATATACAAATCTTTAATTAGTTTCAAGGTAGTCAAGAATATCCAATATAATTTTCCCAAATCAACCATATCTTATTCCAAAATCAGTACCTCAATATTAGGACCATATTAAGGATTATCATTCCTTCGAAGCTGTAATTTCCAAAAACATTAAATCACTGTAAGGTCACATTTCTTAGTACTATAAAATCTAAAATCATCAATGAAATAGTACTGCAGTACAATCCTTATTTATTTCTAGTACATCATTGATACGACACTTCAATGAAATAATTCCAAAATAACAACATAAGAACACTAGTCATTCCTCTTCATCTATAGTAGTATCATAAAATTATTATTATCCAATAGCATCTTTTTCGGTATAGTCTTATGACTAGGACATTTGTTCGTGAAGTGTCCAAACTATTTGCAGTTGAAGCATTGTACATTTGATATCATTTTTTTACCCTTGCAGTCACGTACTTGGTGTCCTTTTTCACCACACTTATAACATACTCCCATTCCCTTAAAATATTTTCCTAGGTGACTCTTTCTACAGTTGTCATATATGGGTAAATCCTTCATTAACTTATTCCCTTTATCTATCCTTCTCTCTACCATCCTTTTATTCTCTGGCTTCCCATCAAAGCCATAGGACTCCAAGAATTCTTCACTTATCTTATCAACACATGATATTATTTCATCATATGATGATAACACATGGGAGACTATTTCCATTCTAAATTCTGGCATAAGACCATGAATGAAATGATCATTCTTACTCTTTGTATCATGTGTATTGTGGGAGTTCTCATTCCTTCTACTTGGTGCCATTTCTAAAATATATCATACACTAGTTTAGTTTGTGAATATAAATACCTAATCACAATCTTTTAAAAAACTTAATATAAATTAAACAGTTTATGGATATAATCAATAATAACAAAAATTACATCTTTGAGGAAGTATATACTCATAAACCCTTCATAATGGTTTGTAAAAAAATGAGAATTATCCTAATCGTATACCCCGAGAGTGTCGTAACCAAGAGTGCAGCAAGGCCCATTGTTGTGCACCAGTTCCCGTTCGAGTCTAGCTCAAAGCGGTGTTTTTGGGTTTTACCCCTAGGTACATCTGTTCCAGAGCCGCCTCTACCTGCTCGTATCTAGACAGGGATTCATTTCTCAGAAAATTCACAAAATCTCAACAATATCAATATTCTAGGAAGTTCTTCTCTACTAATACTCAATGTCTATCTTAGGGATATGTGCTCTAATCAGAGTTTACTAAATCTAGCTTCCAAGGTTATTTCTAAAATTCCTCTGATACCATCTGTAATTTCCTAACCCAAGTTACCCAGAGATGGTGCATTATTTAAATACATTGGCATGATTACAAGGAATCAAGTCCTGAAGGACTGATCGGTTTATAAGTCTTGAAAAATAGATTACATACATTAAAATCACATTACAATTTCAAACATAAAACACAATGTAAATAGTTCTTTGAGAACACCATTATTCCCTTTAGCTTAACTCTGCATATCAATCATAATCCACTTCATTGAATCCTAGGAAAAATAAAACATAGAAAGGGGTGATCTCAGATGCTCAGTAAGGATAAAAATATAGCGGAAACATTAATAAATAATCATAAACACTTAAAGAAATGTATAAATAAAACAAAAGCCTTTTATAATTGAAATTCAACATAATATGGAAAAAATAAAATAATTCCATTTACTTATTCATATGGATATTCTACTAGTCGAATAAACGCATGCAATATCACCAACCACTTTCATAATGATGAAATGCATAATTCCAGACTATCCTAACCACGTAGCCATGGCCTCGTTCCAAGACTACAAATAAGATTTTTTCAAGGCCTTGTGCTAATACACATGTTTGTCTCATGAGACCTACCGACTAATTGAGTAGCTATAGAGGCCTCCACCAGTCAGATATTATGTCCATTTCATTCCTCATATAAATAGATTTAAACATAACATAAATATTTCTTTTAAAACTAGCAAACAAAATGTCAATACTTTCTCCATAAACCATTAATTGTATAAAAATAACACATCCACAGTCAAACATATCATTAAAACCTTCAATACAATATGGAATATTTTTATCATGATAAATCAACTTCAAAACAAGTTTAAAATCCACTAATGAATTTAGACCTAGATGAAAATGATTTTTGAAATTCTTTGATCAAAATACCCATTTTCAGGAAAACTTTTAAAAGTAACACAATTTAGAAAAGAAGTAATTTAATGAAATTTTTGAATAAAACTGTACGAAACTACTTTGAAACTTTTTAATGGAATTAACATTTTAAAAACATTCATTTCAATATAAATAAATCCTTAAAACCCATTTTGAAGACATGGACATTAAAGATAACGATTTAGAAGAATAAATATTTAAAACACTTGAAATGATGTTTTAGTAAAATGTCCCTAAAAATATTTCCTTTGAAAACACATTCATAAATATTTAAGTGGATAATAAATATGTCCCGGTAGATACTTACGTAAAAACAACCTCGGATAATAAAGACATTGTGAAATTAACTCTTACCAATTTAGTATCTTATGAAACATACACACCATGAAAGAGGTATCATTAAATGAATATTTAAATACACATAAATTAAAGTTTATTACAAAAATAATACAATTATAGGCAGTTCATACACCACACAAAAGGTAATAGTGTAAATATGTCATGAATCTCACGGGAATTAGGAGTGAGATGAAAACCCCTAACCTTATACATTTCATTTGTAGAGGGTAAGGTAATCTCATGTATAATGGTTAAATTATTTTTATTAAATTATACAATAATAATATACATTAATATGATATCATATATGATCTTTCAACAATGTGTTGTTAATAATATCTTAGTATTATCGTCGTTTCAGGTGTTAACTTACACGTTTTATTTTATATGTTTTGTTACATGAGCCATATTTGTTATGGATAGGTTGTATCTCATACACTTCCAGAATGATATCATGTCCTTAAAAATTACTTTTAATCATCAGATGATAATTATTCATTAATGGATATGATGGGAAAATGAATCTCATCGCGTTCGTGGAGACGATAGTCTGTACGTACGCACGAACGGTACTTCAATTTCTTTTTTCTATTTAAAAGGAATCAAAACCAAATAATACATAGGTATATTATTATTATATTATATATAATATCATATATTTTTTACTTATGTTCATTAATTCCATCGTTTATATGTTCTTTGTATGGTATAAACGAGTCATATCACTTTGAGGGCGCAGTAGTCCGCACTTCCTCAAATGAAATTATCGTATATATCCACAACATGAAATGAAAAGTGGTATGATATAAAATGGAATTACAGATGTGTATATATAAAATAGATATCATTAATATCATGTTTTATTATAGTTCCATCATAATGGCCACCATGATAGGTGATAGGAGATAATTGAACATTCATCGCTTCGTGAGGCGTTTGGTTTCCATCCACAGAAACATTATGTTCTTCACCCATTAGATGGAGTTGTGTGTAAGTGTAGTTCAAATAATTCTAATAAAAATATACTATTATATTTAGGATAATGTTTTTGTTTACAAAAGGTAATAATAAGACGATTTTAGGGGTTGGATAAGTAAAATAAAAGAAAAGAATCTACGAGAAATCGTTACTTTTAATTTGGGTAACTCCCTTTGGTTTGAACCAAAAAGTATTCTTGAAGTTCCCTATTACTAATTTAAGGCCTCTAGAAGGAGTATAAGGATGTAGGGAGCTTAATCAGGCAGAGTTTGGATGAGGAAAAAGGCTTTTGAGGTGTGAGGAATTGGTTAGAAATGGTGTCCTTTTATAAGGGGGAGGATGATCTCTTTAGGAAAAACAAAATGTATTATTTTATAATAAATTAATATTCGGTTTCTAATTGATGTAAAGTGGATTATTAAAATTATAAGCTAGGTATGTGTCTATATCCTTTCATACCACAGATTTTAGATAGGTTTGGTCACTTTATTAACCTTATATTTCAGTTTTAACCCTTAGTTACTTTGTTTGACATTTACCATGTATCTTTTAATTTTTATACTATATGGTTAATAAACATATTATAAACTTCAAAAAGGCCCTAAAGTGGTACATTAATGATTCACCTATCATTATATAAGTCCTTTGGCCGAACCTTATATTTTTATGAATATAATATCAATTAATAATATAATATTTGCTTAAAATATTAATTTATGACAATTTTGACACTATTTTGTATTTTGTTTTTGTGAAAGTCATCACAACTTGATTACTTCGAACAAGATGCATGGAATCAATAATAACATGTCATAGTAACCTATAAAATTTGTGTATGACATAAAAACTTTGAAAATGTTTTTATTTATATATTTATATTACAATTAATTTGATTATTTCAATAATAAGGTAATTACTGCATCATCATTGTGTCAAAAAAAAATTAATTATATAATTTCTGAAAATTATAATTAAAATACAATTATGTAGGAAATATTTTTATATTTCTAAGGAATATTATTAATCGATTTTATCTTATGTATAACCCTATATTAAAAATGATTTATTTATTAAACATTGATTTTATCTCTTTTAACTCTTCTTTAAATTAAATAATAATAAATATCCTAATCTAAGCCAAGTGGAACTAAAGGGTTATATTTTATTCCTAAGGTTGTTTTTGGTCGAATTAAACTTATCCAATAGAATTAGTACATGTGTTAGGGTAATAATAATATCATTTTTACCCTTAATTTCCCTATTTACTTTTTACAGTCGTAAATAAAAGTAAAAATATACTATTCACCAAAAACTATTTTTATCTTATTGAAACACAGTTTACTCCTTGATATTAACCATGTCTCTCAGATTTTCTAAATTTCACTCACATAAGCCTTAAAATTATGTTTTATGTGAATTTACAAATTCTCCTAGGTGGTGGGTAAAAGACAGTGAAAAAGATCAACAATTTTTTTATATATCTGAAATTATTATAAACTGACTCCAATGAATTACATTTAATTCATATAGGTATAATATATCTATTTTGAGATAAAATAAATTTAAATAATATAAATATTTATTTAAATAAAAACCTGGTTTTAAACAGTAACTCAATGTTTATCAGTACTCATCAAAAATTAAATGTTTTCAGAAAAATATCAAAAATTTACCCTAAGCTAATTTTGATATTATGAATTCAATAATGAAATATATTTTACCAAATTCAAAACATAGATGTTTCATTTATTAATTTAAAATTAATTCACGATGTTCATACAAAATGTGTGTTTTCAAGAAACAATAACTATTAAAAGATTGACACTTATTTATGTTTGGTTTAAATGTGAAATTATGTCCAATGACCAACATTGGATTAAATTGTAAAAAAATATTCTAAATATAATTTAAAACCACTCAAATTAATTATTTATCACTACTAATTATTTCGATTAAAAAAGTTTTTTTTAATAAAAATTTAGTAATTTTTACTATTCATCAAAATAGGAAAGTTATCCGAAAAGTACCAAAATTTCACTTATGTCTATTTTTGATATTACGAATCCAAAAATTAAGTTTATTTTGAGAGATACAATTTATAAAATTTCAAAAAGTGGGTATTACTATTCATAATGGATACTTTGATTGGTCGTCGTGTGTGTTAGAACTCGAAGTTGCGTTCAACACATGCTACTGTATTATTCAAAGAGAATCATACCATGGAAGCTTGGGGTGTTACAATAAAGCATTTTTTAGTAAATTAATTTGGTAATTAAATAAAAAAATTGAATATAAGAGACGTATTTTACTGAAAAACTATTTAAATGCAAATAAAGGAACATATAAAAGAATAAAATCAATCATTATGGAATTTATTATCGAAATATATATGTAAAATGTTTAATTTAATATTTAAAATTCATCCTATATGTTTTCTATACATGATATAACAATAGATTCATTTTTTTGGATAAAAGATGTATTTTTTTAAGAAAATAAGTTCTACCACATTTTGATGGAGAACCCCTTTTAAATCTATTTTTTCACTTTTATCTGTTCTTTTTGAAAAAATAATATTCCTTTCTAGAAGTAGCACATCAAAATTATCTTTTTTTATTATATTTTGATATTTTTCTGATAAAATTCATATTTTAATGAATAGTGAAAAATACTAAATTTTAATTCAAATCTAACTTTTAGTCTAATTTATTTGTATTGTTATATAATCATTTAATTGGTTTTAAAGAATATTTACATTATATTTTATTTAATCCAATATTTAAAATTTTAAGAAATGTCACATATAAATTTGATATAAACAACCGTAAATCTTTTAATTAGTTTAATTAAAAAAATCAGTTTTCTCATTTTGACAACAAGGATAAATTCTTAATTATTTTATTCCAGTTATGTGTTTTGAATTTGTAAAAATGGATTCCATATTTGGAATCATAAATTCCAAATTATGTTAACATGTCCCTTTTATTTTTATACATTATGAATAGTAACTTTGGTAATAAATTTTATTAGCACGGTTAAAGGTAAATCGGGTAAGTAAATGTCAAAAGAACATTATAAAAATATGAAACTACTCTAAGACATGTACTAGTTTAATTAGATGAGTTTATCTAGGCCATTACAATTCTTTGGTCGATTTTAGGACAACATGGAGCAACTTGGATGACATTAATCCTTTTATAAATTTATATTAAATGAATATTCATTTTGGTTACACTTTTGTAATTTAGAAGTAATATTGTTTAATATAGAGTTATACATGGGAACTATTAAATAATAAAAAGTATTTATAAGGATATAATTATTACCTTCATCATGGTAATTTATATATAAATTTTAGAGAGTTAAATATAAAAATTTAATTAGGACACAAAGATGATGTTGTAAAATCTAAATTATTGAAAGAATCAAATAAATGACATTAAAAATTTTAAAATAAATATTATATGACATAATTAATATAATAAAAGAATTTTATGGATACATTGGAATTGTTGGTGATGATTTAATGAAGTTTTTTAGAAATTATCTCTCTGTTATAATATTTTTAAAAATCAACTAATGAATAGTGTCATAATTGACACTAATGGTATTTTAAAATATAAAATTTTTTATTAAATGATATTAAATTCCTAAAAAAAATTATGATTCATCCAAATTATTTGACTGAGTCAAAATATGTCATAAATTGATATTTTCTGGTTCTTTTGACATGTTATTGTGAGTTTATTATCCCATAATGTGTAAATAACATAATATCATGGTCAGATTATAAATGAAAAAATAATGGTTAAACCAAAAAGAAAAGGATTAAAAAATATTCAAAACTTGTCTAATTTTAATTTTATGATAGATATTCAACCAAAAATAAAAATATATTTAAAAGAAAATTTTTTGGGACCATTTGGAAGCAAAATTGAAATTATATTAATTTAATAATTTTAAGAGTTTGTAGGGGTGCCCCTCCCCTGTCCTATAAAAAGGTGCTCACTCTTCACTAATACTCACACATATAAAGAATTTTTATTCTACCAAGATCTACCTAAAACCCTTCTTAAAATCTATCCCCACATTCTTATGGCGTTAGTTTAGGCAGAACACCCTCATTGGGGGTGTTATGGTGTTCTTTGAAGGTGATCATCCGAAGAAGAGGAATACAAATATTAGACGTGAAGTGTTGGACCTATGGAAAGATATTTCTTCTCAATATCCTTTAATATATGAATTTATTATTAATATGATCCTTTATTCTTTTATAATGTTTATATAAATCCACTATGATATTTCATATCCATATTTTTCTATACTAATGTTATTTATTGATTTGATAAATGTATTAATTCAAGGAGATTAATATTTAAATGTTCATAGTGGTATGGGTCACCTTGAACGTTTAATGATTTAAATATCTAATATTATTATTGAAGAAATTAGTTTACATATTTATTTATATTTATATAAAATTATTATGTAGGACATTATATATATTTTTTGAATTTCATTGATTTTTTGAAAAGGAATCTTTTCAATATGAAGAATTATACTAAATGACAAAATTAATGTCTTTTTTACAAATTTGGTGACAACAAATTTTCAGCTTCCTTGACCATTATTTGGTATTTGGATTCCTATTCAAGCCGTAATGTTTTTAAAAGGAAATTAAATAACATATTACTGTTATAGGTAATTTTTTTATTGAAAATGGTTTTGAGAATGTATTGATGATATCAATATCGTTAAAAGATATCATATGATTTCAATATAGAAATGTTATTTTTTCATTTATTCTTGTTAATGTGTTATGATTATGTAATGATTAATGAAAATTACTTATTCATATGTGTAGTTTATTGATAAAATGAGGGCGGGGAGCCTGTGATAACTGTCTAATTAATTGGGTATTGAGATGAAGTTAAAAAATAAGGTTTCTCTTATGTTATTTAGAGAATATATTATTATGGGTATTCCAAATGTAACCACGAATGTTAATCCCTATGTAGCTATGAAAGCTACAATGTAAGTATGATATGGATTCCAGAAGTAACCTTTCTATTTTATGATTCCTATGTGTTTTTTAGGAATCTTATTATTTCATGAGGTATGTTAAAGAGATTATGGTTTATGGATGAAAAATATGATTTCATGGATTTATAAGTATTGATTGAACCACATTTTCTTTCTTTATTTTATATTCCATAATGACATTTTTGTCCTCATCCTTAGTTTTTGAAATGTTTTTCATAGGGTATAATTATGGGTAAAATAACGGAAGAAGTCACGATAAATGCAATGAAGATTCTTATCAACAAAACAAATCATGTTTCATTTTAAAGAGTTTCATTTTGTGAAAAAATGGATAGTGAGTAGAAGTATGTAATTTTTAATATTTGAGTTCATTTGTAACAAATATGGCCTAATTCTCAAAAACTCTAAACCTAAAAAAGACCCTCAATGTGAATTCATGATTAAACTCACTATTATGTAAGGGTTGAGGTTGGGGCCTTAGATTTGGTATCAGAGGATGGTTTTGAAATATTTGGAAATTAAGATGTTTTCTTAAGTGTTGTGGATATCGACATGGGTTTATAATTTTAAGGATTATCATATGAACAACGTATTAGAAACCCCCTTTCATGATTTATGTTCTAAAATATCAAGGTGTCTAATGGTATTTTTAGCGAGATTCCCCTTTGAGGAAATTATGGGTTATTAGTTATTGGGATAAAAAATGATGGATACGAATTAAAAATTGAGGTTAAAAACATATTTTTGGTTATTTTTGAGGTATTTATATATTTATTGGAATATTATAATGAATATATAGTTTTTGTAAAAGGACATCCTGTAGAATGGGTGCAATCCATAACGTCTGGCAGGGCTGTGGGGATCAAATCCACAACTGAAAGGTGATAAGGGTGCATCACCTACCACCTACCTACATTATGTCCCTAGTTAGTATGACTTTATCAAGTTAAATGAGCGATGGAATAAGATTACGTTGATTTTGGGAAATTCTGTTTTATCAAAAGGGTATCATTGGTAATGAAAATGATTCAGGGATTAAGTGATAAATGTTAATTTTGAAGACATTCAGTATTTTGGGAACCCTATATTCCTAATGAAAATAGAATACTATTGGTTTTTATTTGATGAATTAGGTTGAATTTTGTTTTGGTTTATTCTATGTATTTTTGTGGAGATATGATGAATTAGGTTATTTATGTAAATTATTAACCTATTAGTGAGAATATGTGATTAGGAAATTACATTTTTTGTATGACACGATAAGGGTGATTTATGGAGACAAATGTGAAAACTCATCCTAGAAGTCTATGTGATCAAATCCTTCTCAATTTTGGATTCCAATCATTTTTTGGATTATTGGAGGAATTTTGAGGAATGTTATTTGATGAATGGTCTATGTTGATCTTTTGAAACTATTGTTTAATTTTTGTTATTAAAAGTAATTTTTAATCATCCAATGGTTTATTATTTTTAAGGAATTATCTTATCCTAACCATATTGGTTTTGTTAATGTTTATGACAATCATTTGTAAATTAATAAATTGATTCATCCTGAATAATCATCATTTAGATAAAAAGATGAGTTTGTGGTGAAATATTATTAAAGGATAAAACTCTACTTTTGAATTAAGTATATTTCCTTCAGTTCTTATTATAAGTAGTAAAATAATTCCAAAACATTCTGAAAAGGATCTTAAAACAAAAATTTTATTCATGTAATTTTCCTACTATGAAATCAATGAACTTTTAACCAATCACAAATTTATGGTTTTGTGATTGTTAAATTTTTTCTGATCATATTTTCTATTTCCCTACATCAAAAATTGATTGTAATTTTTTCTTCCAAATAATTTTTTTTAGCATGGATTCTTAGTATGTGTTATTTCAGGTTACCTTCCTACCTTATTTTTTTTGTTTAAAGTGGATGTTTTGTTAATCCTTTTTTTGGTGCGGGGTTACAATAAAGGTATTTTTAAAATACATACTTTAGTTTCCGACCACAAGTTCAAAATTGTGAGGATGCAATTTCCAATGGTGGGGGTGGAGAGTTTAACATCTTGATTTTTTAAAAGGAAAAAATATGATATATATAATACAAGATAGGTTACATTTAGACTAAATGAACAACATAATATTATTTGGATAGTTATCACATAGCCATTATAATGGTGGGAATGAAAATAAATAACTTAATTATCAAAATTTCAGTTACACATGTTTATATAATGATTCAATGTTTACCAAATTAATGACGAAATTAAATAAGAAACCTAAATGAATATAAAGGATATGTGTTTTTGAAAAACTATTAAAATGAAAATAAAAATGTTTATAAAATAATAAAATCACTCTTTATGATTTTTATTAATGAAATATATATGTAAAATATTTAATGTAATTTTCACAATTCATCTTATACATATCATAGACATGATATAATAGCAAATTCATTTTTTTGGATAAAAGAAGTATTTTTCAAATGAAAATCAGTTTTACATCCTTTTGATGGTGAACCCCATTTGAATATAGTTTTTTTCACTTTTATATGTTATATTTGTAGAAATAAACTTCTTATGTGGATTTAGGGTATAAAAATTCTCTATGGATGAAATTTTGGTTTATTTGATAAAATTCATATTTTAATGAATAGTGAAAAATAATGCATTATAATTCTAAACTCAATTTTCATTTAATATTTTGTAATGTTATATTATTATTTTAATAAATTATAAAGAATATTTACATTATTTTTTACCATTTAATCTTATTTTTTCAATGGGAATTAATTTCATATTGAAATTTGAAATAATCACATATCAATATTTTGATAGATTTACTTTTAAAAAAACTTGTTTTCTCATTTTGACAACAAGGGTTAATTATTAAATAATTTCTAGCAATTATCTGTTTTTAATTTGGAAAAATTTATTCCATATTTGGAATAATATGGTATGAATAATGTACAAAGACCTGAAAATTCACTAGTTTTTCAATTATATAGAATTATTATAAGACTGCGAAAATTGACGACATGTGATTCCGAGGCCCGTAGTGCCCGGAATGATCCATTGAAAAATTTAAAGCATTAAATAGAGTGTGTGAGTAGTTTCTCTGAAAAAATGGAATAAAACATAATTGGGTTCCCGAATCATAAATCTGAGGCCACCGTTGTGTTCAGGATGGCGGGATTACCCTAGGCATGATTTAATATTAGTCGTCACATGCCTCCTATGAGAAACCATGAAAATGGAATTACCATAAATAAAATAATTAAATTAAAATATTTTATTTTTCAAATGATTATATTAGAAGAATGGTGACACAGATTTAAAAATATGAGACTGCCGATGAATTCGTGAGGGTATTCTTTCCTCTGGCAGAGCCTAATCTCGACCGATGCAGGTTGAGGGTGACTGTTAATAATTTTTTAACTTTTTTAATGTACATTCAGTAAACGTGTGAGACGTGATTTCTATCTTTTTAACAGGAGCCTGGATTAAAAATACAAGGACCCCGTTTAATTTACAGGGTCTTGATTCTCTTAAGAGAATCTTATCTTCGAATGGTAAGGGTCAGAAGAAAATGTTCATTTTTGGACTTTACAGAAAAATAAAAAATTGACTACAAATTTATTTTATTTATTCTTTGTAACTGTTGAGTGGTGGTGGATGGACCATGTTTAATTTTCAGACTTTAATGGAAGTCATTTAATGACACAACCCTTTGGTTACATAACGATGATGTTCGTTGAATTAATGGATCATTAATTGTGGTTCATTAATGAACTACATTAATGAAATGAAATTTGAGTGGTCCCTCTATTCTATTTAAACAAAGCATGAGCATGGGTTTTGGGGACTCATGAGAGGAACCTCTAACAATGTTCTGGAAATGTATTCCATCAATTTAGAATAGAGAATCAATGACTGTTGGAGGATTCAAACATGACAACGATGAGCGACGAAGAACGCCTTCTAGCGCGGGTTCATTTACCTCATCCAAAGAATCTTCCAACTTGTTCGAGGTAGTGATCATATTTAAGGGTTTAAATTTTAATATCATTTTTATGATGTCGAAATCTTTCCCATGTTATAATGCTAACGCGGAGGTTTGGGGCTGAACCGAACATGGCCCAAACCCTCTGTCGATCTCGGTGTGATGTGTTCTTTGTGGGCAATAGAGAAATACAGTGGAAAGGCAACACAAGGGCACACACAGTGATGGAAGGTACCTAGGAAGCCTGTAGGTGATGTCATAAACGAAAAAAAAACCGTTGGAGCTTCACCGGAGGTCCGCGTAAGCTCTACCGGCGCAATAGTGCTGGAAATCGGTAGAGGTGGTGGTCTTCTCTCGCTGTCCACCTATAGGTGGAGGCTCCCAAAAGAGATATGGAGGATAGGGGGCGGCCATCCAACGCCGGCACCATTGACAGAAGATGGTGCGCCGCTACGTTGTGTCATGGTGGAAGCAGCGACAGCCAAAGGGCTAATATAGAGGAAGTGGCGTGGCTCCAGTCGTGGCGGAGGCAAACTCGGATAGCAGGTCCCACCCTAGAGCGGTCCAACTGATTGGTCACATAGATGGTGGTGACACTATACTAGAGTTTCCTGTTTGAAGAACCGAACTGACTATGGTCCATTCGGAAGGGGTGCAGACCCTCGTGTCCAGTTGGCGGGCTGCACCGAGCCAGCTGGATGGGCTGGTCTAGAGGCCTGGTAAGCCGAGCCCATGGCCCAGCGGGCCAAGACCACCTCCCCGCATGTCGAACCTATGGATAACCAGACTGCGACCATGGCCCAATGTGCCAAACCCAGCCAGTTCGGGCTGGGTCCAGTGGGCCGGGTCGGACCGGACCCAGACACTTCATGACCCCAGTTTCACTTAAAATGGCTATATCTCTTAAAACAAACGTTCCTCTGATGAATATTTTGTAGAGATGGAACCCTTAGGAAGAGGAAATCTTTTTGAAATACTCCACTAAGAATTTGGAGAAAGTTGGAGTATGGCGAGGTTGGATTGGACTCAAATCCAACCGGGCAACCGATATTAAATGCTTATAACATACAGGCTGGACGACTGATTGACACACCATCTATTGCATTGGATGCCTTATGGCACAACGGTTCATTGGGTTACGTAATCATAGACCATAATGGTGGTTTAGGTATGAAAAATGGCTCGAGGAGTAGATTATCCCAGAATCAAGCATGCTTAGTGCATTAATCCAGTGGTTGGTTGTGATGTGGTTATGGAGTAGAGATCCTCGGTTGGTTAACACTTAGAAATACTATGTGGGTTAGCACTTAGTGATCCTCAGTGGGTCAGTAGTTAGCAATCAATGTGGTTATGCAGTTAGCGATCCTCTATCGGTCAGCAACTAAAGATCGTCTGAAGGTTATCACATAGATATCCTCCATTAGTCCACACATAGAGATCCTCTGTGGGTCAACATCTAGTGATCCTCTATTGGTACGTACATAGAGAACCTCTATGGGTTGGCACCTAGAAATCCTCTGTAGGTCAGCAACTAGTGATCTTCTGTGGGTCAGCAAATAGTAATCCTCTGTGGGATAGAACGTAGAGATCCTCTGTGGGTCAGCACTTAGTGATCCTCTATGGCTCAACACGTAGTGATCTAATGTGGTTCTTCACATAGAGATCCTCTATGGATTAACTGTTAGTGATCCTTTATGTGCATGAAGTTAGGGAGCCTCTGTGGGTCAGCACCTAGTGATCCTTCGTGGGTCTAAACTTAGCGATCATCGATGGGTTATTGCTTAGAGATCCCCCATCGGTCAGCATGTAGCGATCCTCTGTGGGTTAACACTAAGCGATCCTCCATGGATCATCACCTAGTAATCCTATGTGGGTCAACACCTAGGGATCATCCATGGTTTATCATATATCAATCCTCCCTAGGTCAGCACCAAGTCATCCTCTGTTGGTCAGCACCTAGTTATCCTCTATGGGTCACCACATAGAGATCCTCTGTGGGTCAGCACCACGCTATCCTATGTGGGACAACACCTAGAGATCCTCTGTAGGTCGGCACATATATATTTCTGATGTTCAGTAGAAAAAGCATATCAACAGAATAATATGATATTACATTATGACTATTCATATTTACTCATGTCCTATAATTTATATACCTAGTTTGAGCTGAGTCTTTTACCTTGTACTTTATGATTGAGATTATTCTTTGTAGTTTTTCCTTTGTGGAATTCTGAGAGATCTTTGAGGGTCACGTGGTCCCTATTGGGTATTGTTGTACTCAACCCTCCATTGGATTCACCTTCACCTTGTTGTGTCTGGTGCAGATAGTAGGAAACATTGACCGATACTTGGGATATAAGACTAGATGGTGTACGAAGGTGACCGGATGGCATGGAGAGCCGTTGAGATGAGCAGTACCCACCTTGAGTTAGGATCATTGGTGTACAATCTAATGATCTATTTTTCCTTTTTTCTGTACATTCATATCATTTGGGCTTGTATACTGTCCCCTTTACTTTAGTAATTACTTTTATAGTCAGTTGTAGTTTTTAGTGGTGGTTGTACCTTTGTTCTTAAAATGTGTTTTACTTATGTGTACAGTTCCCTATATGAGTGTATTCTGGTTTTGAATAAATGACTTCCCATTTTAGGGATAAGCATCTATGATGCTAGTCTCCAACCATAGTCCTATGGTAGGTGGCCTTGGGATAGTCACGACACGGGACTCAAGGGATGAGTTATGACAAAGTGGAATCAGAGGCATTCGGTTTTAGAAGAAGATCTAAGAGTATTTATTTTCAATGGGGGTAATGGTGATAGGTGTCTTGAGTTCGTATTTCAGTCCAGGGAGTCTAGTGTTAGTGTGGTGACTGACGTATCCATACACCAAGATACTGAATTTTTTTTTCTGACTCGGTACATGAAAACACTATATTCACCTGTGTTAAAAATGATTTTCTCGTGATATATTTTGAGTCAGGTCACCAAGAATAAGTTAATGACTGTGGTTCATCTTGATACTCTTTTGGGATGCCACCACATAAAAAAACAAGCTAGGATTCCAATACATGACTATGAGGATGGTCCACATAGTGATGAGGCTTTAAGGCACGGATTTTTTCCCAAGATGGAACCTTAAGGTGGTGTCACAACGATACCTCTCCCTGTTGGTCAGCAGTTTCATCTTGCGCTACCGATAGGGGACACATTTAGGATTAGTGCCTTACATGGGTTTCAATGATAGATACCCCTCAGGTTCCAAAGGGAGCATGACTCACAAGAGGATAACAATTAACCTGAGGTGGTGACCAAGTTTCCATATACCTAGAGCACCATTATATTAGATGGTGGTCATGGTAGTGAGCTTTCTACATGAATCAGCAGGGCGATGACATGGTTTAAATTACCCCTATCATAAGATGAGGTGAATTTTCCATTAACAGAGTCTGATAACCTTTCTTAGAGAAGAGTTCCATTTCTTTAAAAATCTAAGTGGTATGTGTTCCAAATTTCATCTATAACATCAATTGGATGAAATGTCGATAGATGAGTATTCATAGAGGCATACTGACCATTCTAGGTAATCGATGAATATAATACGACCAGTTCTTTTGGGCTCAGACTACCGAAGGAGATGATTTTAGGGAAATTTGAGACAACACTATTACTCTGTGCATTCCTACATATGTTTGGATGCTAGAGAGAACCTTACTGTTTGAAAATTCATTGGCTGAGCATATACAGCCGGTGAATGTTAGCAGTGGGAATGTAGGAAACCTACGTTAGTCTCATAGACATGGATGTCTAAAATGTTTCGGGAAGAGTAAGTGATAGGGACAAATGAATATCTATGGCATCAAACATGGAATAAGGGATAAGAGTGATGTAAGAGGGGGTTTATGTTTCGACATGTTACAACAACCACCCCAATGTGGTCCCCACCATGCTCAGGGAGCTAGAGGACAGGGGAATGGAGTAGATGCATGAGGTCAAGGAGTATGACCCAAGGGATCCAGGAATGGCTCAAGTTATGGTCTATGTGTATTACTAGATTCCTTATTAATAGAAATATGTACTAATCATTATTTTAGGTAATGAATCTTGTTAAAGACCTAGAGTTTCTAGTTAAACCATTTAATCGACCATTATGTCTGGAGATACCTATGGAAGGAGGCTTGATAATCACACCATAGGCTGATGGTGTGATCTAAATCATGAGGCGAGAGTTTTGGTTGGAACATCTGGGTGGTGGTGTTGAGGCCTTATTATGTTAGTTTGGGTATGGACTGGTCATCCACAAATCATGCCCATATTGATAGTTTTATGCAAAAATGATGTGTTATATCTACAATGTTGGATTGACGATTTCCTTGGTCTATGAAAAAGGACACCCAGGTAGCGCGGGATAAGCTCATGCATAAGTGGGTGTAGCCGATCACTCTTGAGTAAGCTAACCATAACCATGTGATATCAGGTGTTTTGAGTTTTCAATTCCAAATAGTATTGGCATAGTGTAGGAAAATCCATTCAAAAGATGTTTCTAGGACTACATCCCCACAGATTGTAGTACATCTGCATTGTCTTGTACCCAAGGATGACACCAATATATAATAGTTCATATCAGATGTCTCCCACGGAGCTCTCGGTGTTGAGATTATTATTAGGGTATATGAAGAGGTAGGTCTTATTAAGACTTAGTGTTCAAGGATATATATGGATTTCAAGCACTTTAACTAAGTTTTTGTGGATAATGAGTACCCACTAATGAAGGGTCGATGGGAACATCAATTAGTTAAAAGGGGTATCTGTTAACATAAAAGGAAATGTTCCCATAGGATTTTCAGCAATTGAGACAATGAATATGGTTGATGTTCCTCCAGTACTATGACCATGATGCATTATATACTCATGGGAAGAGGGACGTGGTGGAAGATGTGCTCAGAAGGAGGTCTGTTTTACAGTTTCTGAGTGAGGTGACATAGCAGCTAGCAGCGTTGCAGTTATCCTCCATAGATAGTGATGGAGTAGATTACCTCTAGTCTATGTTAGCCACTCTCCCACTCCTTCCGTGAGTTAGGGAGGAACAACTTGTAGATGTTGACTGTGAGGCCCGAAGTTCTCATATATCCGCAGGATAGTCTCTTGGTTAATTTATGATAGGTGGGAAGCACATCACCCTTTTCATAGGACACGCCTTGGTACTAGTGACGTTAGAAGAGGAGGTTTTTAGGGAATTCCATACATCCCCTTTGGAGGTACATACTTGTTTGAAAATTATGTACCAAGACCTCATGCGTCATTACTGGTGTATAGGGATGAATAAAGTGACAGCCATGTTCGATGCCTCACCTATCAACTTGTGAAAGTTGTGCATCAGGTTCGACATACTTGAGAATAAATTTTATCCCCATACAGATGGTCATACAGAGAAGACCATACTGAACATGGAGAACATACTTCATGCATGTGTTCTGTATTTTGTCCACAGTTGGAAGGACCACCTACAACTAGTAGAGTTTTCATACATCAATACCTATCACCCCACCATTTTCATGGCACCATTTGAATCCTTGTATGGGTGATCATGCAGATCATCCTAGAGGGGATGAAGACTGAACATGGTGAGCATAAGTCTTATGTCGAAAGGAGATGGAGCCCCTTTTAGTTTGAGGAGGGAGACCATGAATTCATATGTGTCTCACCCTAATGAGGATTGTAGAGATTTTGTCGGGGTGACAAGATATCTCTATGGTTCATCTGACCTTTTCATATTCTTAGCAGAGTGGGTGAGGTGTCATACCATATAGATTACCCCCCATAGAGGAACTAGGAGCATAATGTATACCATGTGTCATAGTTGATGAGGTACGTTCATGACCCATAACACGTTATAAAATGGGGAGAGCAGAACATTGACGATGGGGCGACGTTCACAGAGATCCCAACAAAGATAGATGATTGATAGGAGTGGGTACTCCTTGGGTGGTTGATTCATTATGTGTGAGTCTGGTGGTTGAACAGGAACCTCCTGGAGAGAACATGGGAGCGGGTTGCTCGGATACGTGCTCAGTACCCCACATGTTTGATTTTCATTTGTTTAGGATTTTGGGGATGTAAATCCCTATGTTGGGGAGAATGTAAAGACCTGGGAATTCCTTATTTTTTTAATTATATGGAATTATTACTAGGCTATAAAATTTTTCATCATGTTATACTTATTTTCGGAGTGCCCATAATGATCTATTGAATAATGTTAAGCATTAAATAGCATGTGTGAGCAGTTTCCCTGAATAAGTGGAGTAACACTTTATCAAGTGCGAGAATTAGAAATCTAAGGGCACCATTGGGTTTAAGATGGAACGTTTACACTAGGTTTGATTTATGTTTAGTCAGCACAGACCTCAAGAGAGAAAACCTGAAAATAGAAAAACCATAAATAAAATAATTAAATAAAATTATTTTATGTTTCAAATGCTTTTAACTCATGAATGGTAACTCAGATAAAAAATATGATACCACTGATGAACTGGTGGGGATATGATTACCTTTAGAAGAGCCTAACCTAAACCGGTGCAGGATGAGGGTGAATGTTAATAGTTTTAGTACTTTTTTAAGGTACGTTCAGTAAATGTGCGAGTTGTGATTTCTATCTTTTAAACCAGTTCATAGATTATAAATATGACGACAACATTGATTTCATAGCTCTAGTATTTTCTTAGGTAAATCTTTACTTTGATAGGCAAGGGATAGATGAAAATGTTAATATATGGACTTTAAAAAATAATAATAAAATAACTCACAGTTTATTTTATTCTTTCCTTGTAACCATTGAGCGATGGTGGGAGGACTATGATGTAATTTTATGATTAAATGGAATTAATTTAATGACATAAACCTTGGGTTGTGTAACCACAATGTTCATTGAACTAATGGAACAATAATTACAGTTCATTAATGTACCCCATTAATGAAATGAAAAGTGGGTGGTCCCTCTCATTTATTTAAACAAAGCATGGGAATGGGTTTTTGTGACTCATGAGAGGAACCTATGACAAATTGCTGACAATGTCATCCACCAAAATATAATGGAGATTCGATGACTGTTAGAGGATTTGAACTGAACAATGATGAGCGAAGATGAACAACTTCGAGCACAGGTTCCTCTCCATCATCCACAACTTCTTACAAAAAGTTAGTGGTAGGGGTTTTTTAGTGGATTAATGTTTCATCTCCTTTTTATGATGTTGAAATCCTTCACATGTGCTAATTATAACGCATCAGTTGCGGGACGAACCAAGCAAGGCTCGGGCCCTCCCCGGATCTCGGTTTGATTCATTCTTCATTGGAGATTGAGAAATATGGTGGCCAGACAAAAATGTGGGCCATGAAGTGATAAAAGCGTCTTGGGAGGCCTGTAGGTGTAGCTAGAAAAGAAAACAGACATCTAGAGATTCACCGGAGTCTCAGGGAAGCTCCTCCAGTGCGGCGCCGTCGATAACCAAAGGAGGTGGCAGCCGACTCTCGTTGGCCGCAAAGAGGTGGCAGTGCTCGTAGGCTCCGCAACGGGCTGGGGGCGGTAGTTCAATGTCAGACACGTTGATAGGAGATGGCGTTTCGCGGTGGAAGCAGTTATAGCCAAAGGGCTTTTGTGGAGGAAGTGTTGTTGTTCTGGACACATCAGAGGTGGACCCAGACTGGAGGTCCTGCTCTAGACAGGTCTGATATACTGGCCAGCTGGTGGGGGGAGGCACCAGCCGGGTGCCTCCTGTTTGAAGAACTGATCAGACTACGGTTCGTTCAAAAGGGGTGTGGACCCCAGTGTCCAACTAAGTGGACACAACCAAATGTGTGGGCCGCTCCCAGCCAGCAGGCCAGGATGGTCTTTCTTCCCGGCAGTCCCGGCATTGTGGGCTGGGTCAGGTCGGTCCGACCGGGTCTGACCAGACTCGAACCCTTCACATCCCAATTTTTCTTAAAAGGGTTGTATCTGCTAAACTAGACATCTGTTTAATGAACTTTATGTGGAGCCAGAACCCTTAGTATAAGGCTATACATTTTATATACATCACGTGGATTTTGAAGAATGTTGGTATACATATAGGTTGGATTAGAATCATATCCAACTAGGCTGCCGACACTAAGATACATATAGCGTACAGTCCCAGTAATCGATTGATGTTCTTTCTATTGCGTTGGAACCCCTATGACATAGAGGTTTATGTGGTTACATCATTTTGGGAATTATTGATGGTTGAGGTATAACCAATGGATTGAGGTTCATATCTTCCTGGAATCATGTGTGAATAGTTTAGGAATCCAGTGGATGGATGTGACGTGATAAATGAATAACGATCCTTTCTGTGTCGGCACTTCGAGATCCTCTGTGGGATAGCACATAGAGATCCTCTGTGGGTGATTTGTTAGTTATTCTATATGGGTCAGTAGTTAGTGATCCTCTATGGGTCAACACCTAAAGATCATCTGTGGGTCAGCACGTAGCGTTCCTCCAACGGTCAGCATGTAGCCATCCTCCGTGAGTCAGCACCTAGCGATCCTTTGTGGGTCAGCACATAGCAATCCTCTATGCGTCAGCACATAGCAATATTTTGTGGGCCAACACGTAGTTATTATCCATGGGTCAGCACCTAGAGATCCTCTATGGGTCAATAGTTAGCATTCCTCTATGGGTCCACACATATTGATCCTCTGTGGGTAAGTACATAGTGATCCTTTGTGGGTCAGTAGTTAGATATCCTCTTTGGGTCATCAGTTAGTGATAATCTATGGGTCGTCACCTATCTATTATCTATGGTTCAGCACTTAGCGATACTATGTGCGCCAAAATTAGTGATCCTCTATGGGTTAGCACATTATGATATTTCTTGGGTTAGCACGTAGCGATCCTCCATGGGTTAGCACCAAGTGATTCTATGTGGGTCAGCACCTAGTGATCCTTCGTGGGATAGCACATAGCGATCCTCCATGGGTCAGCGACTAACGATATTCTGTGGGTCCACACCTAGAAATAATTTGTGGGTAAGCACCTAGAAATTCTTTTGTGGGTCATCACCTAGTGATCCTCTATGGTTCAGCACCTAGCGATCGTCTGTGGGTCAACACCTACTGACTTTTTTAATAGCAATATCAAGAGACTCTCAACATAATAAGATGATCTAGATTTATGACTAATAATATTTATTTATGTCCCTAAAGATAAATACCTGGTTAGACTTGAGTCTTTTTACTTGTGCTTTGTGATTGAGATCATGCTTTGTGGTTTTTCCTTTGAGGAATTCTGAGAGACCTTTGGGGGTCACATGATCTCTACAAGATATTGTTATACTCACCCCTGCACGGGAATCACCGATAACTTTTTGTGTCTGGTGTAGGCATTATGAAACTTTGAATGAGACTTGGAATCCAATAATAGATGGTGTAAAGAGGTGACTAGTTGGCATGGAGAGACTTAGAGATGAGTTGTACATACCTTTATATAGGATACATAGTGGATGATCTCAGGAGGTGTTTTCCCTTTTATTTGTATCTTCTTTTCGATTGGGCATTTATACTGACCCTTTACTTTTAGTAATTACTTTTACACTCAGTGGTGGTTTTTAGTTGAGGTTGTACATTTCTTCTTCTATTGTGTTTGACTTTTGTGCAGTGTGCCATGTCTGTGTGTTTATAGGTTTTGAAGTAATGCCTTCCTATTTTAGGGATAAGCATTTCCAGTGCTAGTCACCAACCCCTGGCCTATAGAAGGAGTACTTAGGGTAATCAAAACATGGGCCCTGTGGGATGGGTCCTGAAATTTTGTAAATAGGTACCATTTATTTTAAGACATTGTGAACAGTACGTTTGGAAATAAATTTTACTACCACGGTTAAAGGTAAATCAAGTAATTAAAGGTAAAAATAATTTTATAATAACATAAAACTATGGTAAAACCTATCATAATTTAATTGTATGTGTGAATCCTAACCATGAACTTTATTGGGTCGATTTAAGGTCCACCTGGATCCACATGGATGACTTCAATGATTTAATAATATTATATTCAATGAATAGTCATTTTTCTACGCTTTTTTAAAGAAAAAGTATTTTAATAAAGAGTTATACATGGGATATCTTTGATAATAAATATTTTGTAAAAATATTAAATTATTACCTACATCATGGTAATTTATTTATAATTTTGGTAATTAAATAATAATATTTAATTATGGCACAAAGATGATGTAATAATTTCTATATTAATGAAAAAGTAAAATAAATGACAATATAAATATTAATATAAATAGTATTTAGCATAATTTATATCATCCATAATTTTTTTGAATAGATTTGACATGTTTGTGGCGATTTAATGGAATATATTCAATCTTTTTATTCTGTTATAGTATTTTTAAAAGTCAATTATTGAATAGTGTCAAAATTTTTAAAAAAAATTTAAAAAAAATTATTAAATGATATTAAATTCTTAAAAATATACGATTCGGCCAAATGGTTAGGATAAATCCAAATATGTAATAAATGACACCTTTTTGGGTCATTTGGCATGTTATGGTAATTAAATTAACCCACAATGAATATAACGGTAAGATTAAAAATGGTAAAATAAGTGTTAAAACAAAAAAAATAAGGATGAAAATATATTCAAAACTTGTATAATTTTAATTAGTTGATGAGGATTCGACCCAAAATCATCTTATATTTGAAATAAATTATTTTGATACTATTTGGAACTGAAATTGAATTTATATTAATTTAATATTTTAAGAGTTTCTAAGGGCACCCATACCATCTCTGATAAAATGGTCCATACGATTCTCTATTACTCACACTAAAAAATACATTTAGTTCATCCCTGGTCATCCCAAAACCCTTCATAAAATCCTTCCCCACATTCTTGAGGTCTTATTTTAGGTAGATAACCCTTCATAGAGGTGATAAGATCTTCTCCAAATGTGATCAACCAAATAATATGAATATAATGATTGTACATGGCGAGTGAGACTCATTGTAAGGGATTTCATCTCAATATCCTTTCACTGAGACATTTATTATTAATATGCACATTTATTATTTTATAATATTTATATACAAACACTATTACATTTCATATCCATATTTTATATATAATAATGTTATTTATTGTTTTGGTAGATGTATTAATTCATGGAGATTAAGAATTAAATGTTCAAAGTTATATAGGACACCATGAACATCTAAATATTTAATTATCGAATATTATTCATCATGAGATTAATTTAAATATTTATTTATATGGATATAAAATGATTATACATGGAATTTTATGTCTATTTTGAATTTCATTCAACATTTTCAAAAGGAATATTTTTTATGATGTGTTTTAATAAACAATAAAAGGAATGTCTTTTTTGACATATGTGGCAACAAAGACCATTCCACTAGTGTGACCATTATTGGGTATTTGGATTCCTATACAATACATAATGTTTTTAAAATAAAAGTAAATAGCATATTCCCTTTTTGTGTTTTTTTATTGAAAATTGTTTGGAAAATGAATTGATTATATCAATATATTGAAATGATATCTTATGATTTCAATGTGGAAATGTTATTTTTTTTTGGTTATTGTGTTATGATTTTTTTATTGTTCTTGTGAATTGAATATGTATATGGGTGGTTCCAATATATATAGAGCATAGCCAAGCCCATGATAGATCTCCAATGCATTGGGTAATGAGATATATTTAAAAGATAAGGTTTCTCCTATTAAATTTATGGAATATACTATGACGAGTATTCCCAATGTAAACCTATATGTTACACCCTATGTAGCTATGAAAGTAAAAGTGTAAGTATGATATGGATTTTACAAGTTACCTTTTTATTTTATGATTTCATTGAGTTATTTATGAATCCTATGATTTCATGAGTACTATTAAAGAGGTTTTGTTTAAGGGGTGAAAAGTATTATTTCATGTGTTTATATGTATTCAGGTAATGACATATTATTTCCTTATTTTATATTCCCTTATTAAAATTTTTGTTATCATACAATGTTTTTGAAATGTTTTTCATTGGTTATAAGGATGGTTAAAAGAAAGGAATAAGTCTAGATTTATGTTATAAATATTTTTATCAAGAAAAATAAGTCATGTTTTATTTTAAACAGTCACATTTTGTGTACAAATGGATAGTGAGAAAAAGTGTTTACATTGTAATATTTGAGTTGTTATTTAATATTTATATCATATTTCTCTAAAACCCTAAAAATGAAAATATTCTCAATAAGAATTCAAGATTTACCTAAAGATTATGTAATTATTAAGTATGGGGCCTTAAATGTACACTAATTTGTACATCCACAAACCTCCATAAAATTGTTCAAATAAAAATGTGCTCTTGTACATAATGGGGAACTTGGAATGGGCTGCACGATTACCTCTAATAATTTACCCAGTGGTTTGTCTCTTAGATATTTGTCATTGATTCAAAATTCTCCTAATAATAAACTGATCCCCCAAGACACCTAATATCCTTAAACCCTATTAGAAAACAACATAAAATCATATTGAAAATATCAATATTATTTTTTGAATCTCAAAAATAAATTTGGTTTTACAACTAAACATAAAACATAAATTCTCTAGGAAATTATGACATGATCAAAAATCCATAACATTAAAAATAACATCTACATGATTGAGTTATAATAATAGTAACTTACTATGAGATATACCTAGTGAATCATCCTTACTTATTTGTTTGAAAGGGATATAATATTTAATATGTTAATGTAGAATCCAAAATTTATTTTTCAAAATAACTTTTAGTAAATCTAATGGGTTTGATAGATCATCCTAATCAAAATACCAAAATAAAATGAATAGTGTGGTATTCCATTAATATAGAATTTTAAAATATAAAATGTCATAAATACTAATACATTTCAATAACACTAAATGAAATCTAATTAAGTAAATCATTAGAGGAATAAAGCTACATGTAAATTGGAAATATTTTTTATTAGAATATCCATTATCATATTATTTGATGGGGATAATACTGATAGAAATAAAATCATAACTAATGATAAATATTGGAAATATGTTGATTTTTTGGATAATATATAAGGTCATATGATGAATTATTTTAATGAATCCAGGAATGAAATATATATAAGAATGAAAATTTGAAATACTATTATTATCATGTATGTGAACATATATGGTTGATGGGTATATATAGTCGTTGGATATATATTATTATTGTTATTATAAATTCATTAGGAATATATAGTCAATAGATATATGAGTTATTATAGGGATAAATAATATTATTATATTTTTAAAGGAAATAATATTTGATATTCAATTTAGATATTCATGAAATGTGAGTTTTTTAAAATGGTATCTGATATCTAAAGTGTATATATATGTAATAATAGCATGAAATTTCTATAGAAATGGAGAATTTATAAAATAATGTAATATCATTATTCATTATTATTAATGTTTATTTTATATTGGAAAGGATGTATCATCACATGGGGTTTCCCATTCCCATCCCCAATTAGAACATTAACAAGTACAACAATATCAAAATAATTTATAGAAGAGATTCAAGCACCTGGAAATAACTATGAAATCCATGATATCTCAATCACCACCCATAACAACCACCATTACTAATATCAGTCGTAGGGATTATAAATATCTCTTGAAAGGAGTTTTATGTATAAGTTAGGTTTTAAAAAAATTCATTACTAAAGAAATAAATTTTATTTTAAAAAATAAATATTGGTATTAGTGTTTTTTTATTTTTTTACTGTATTTATTTTTAATAAATTTTATTTTAGTTATAAATGAAATTTATCATTTATATATATTTAATATAAAAAATTACATTCATCGAATAATTATAACTTTGTTTGGAATGTCATGAAAATCATTTTTATATTTTAAAAGATTTCCAAATATACATTCATCTGTTATGTGTTCTTAAAATAAATATAATTTTAACCAAATTTATAAATTTAATTTTTTTAATATGTCTCAATAGTGCGTAACAATTATAATCTAATTTAATCGAAAAAAATTTACTCTTGTAAAAAAGTGAGTTACCACAACATTGGGTAAAATATGGTTAAATTATTGAATAAAATGTAATGTCATATAATGTATATAAAGCATATAGTTTTTTTGAAGATGGAATACACAAAATATCCTTTTAATTTTTCCATTTGTATGATACTTTCCATATAAAATTACATTCCTTAAACATTAAGGAATGTATATTTTAAAATATTTCTCTAAAAATAAACTATAAAAGGTTTACTCATTTACCAAATTTAAATCATAATTTTTTTCCAATTTCACTCCATGATCATCCAAAATTCACTACCTAAAAATCAAATCCCACTTTTAGAAGACCCTGGCCCAATAAAGGATCCCCAAATCCTTAAAAACAAAATATGGTTTCAAAATGTCAATTTTCTACATAGTATGTAACTAATTACTGTTTCAATTCTTCTTATATCATATTTGTACACCTTTTATTGAATATTATAGTACACATTAATAAAGTTTTATATACATATTTATTTTTAAAATATTAAATTATAATAATATAACAATATATTCTTACTGATTCCTTCATTATAACGAGTTATTGTATTAATCAATTTGACCACCTACTAGTTATATTGTTATAGAAATGTCATCATTAATGATTCTAAAACCAAAACTTTGATAATATATATTATTAATGATGAATGAGGTATTTTTTTTAATTTCATAAGGGATTCTTATATAATTATATTTATTAATAAAAATATTTCTTTGAATTGACTTACAAATTACAAATTGATATTTTTAACCATACCATATGAACCATTACCTTAACATCAATTATATAATCCTGAGATAATATAAATACATAAAAAACATCCATATAAACTCCATGAACAATTATAAGGTGATTAAATCATGAGAAATGTGTAAGGACAGAAACTATTGTATCAAAGTATGTGTGGAGAAACGGAAGAATTAATACATATAATTAAATATTAACTATGACTAATTAATAAGTGGGTAATGAATAAAAATAAATAAATTATATTATGTAAAATAGATAAATGTCAGAAATATATATATATATATATATATATTAATTTTAAATATAATTTTATTTTATAGGGAGTTAGAGTGCATTTGAGAAAGCATGGATCCTTGTTAAGTGTTTTTCAGGACTAAATCACTATTTCATTGACTCACTATCATTTTCCTTTGAATATTTTTTAATAATTATAATATATTATTAACCATGTATATATATATATAATATTTTATATTTTATCTCATTCTAGGTAAATACATATTCTTATAAAAATCTTATTTTTGATTAAAACATAGTTCCTAAAAAAAATGATGTTGTTAAGGAAATTTTTTTCCCTAAATACAACCTATTTCTCTACTACATCAAATTCAATTATTAACAAAAAATATATATTTTTATTATCTATAAATATAAATATGATTTTTTATTTAAAGATTTCATGTTAACCTTTTATCCATTTAATTGAAAATATTATATATCTTTTTACTATGTGGGTAACATTAGTCTTTTAAAAATGATAAATTGGTCCTTTCCACTTCAATACCATTTTATATGTTTAACATTAAATTTTTTCTATATAAAATATATTAGTTTACAAAGAACCATTATTAGTATATTTATTTTTAAAATTATATTTCAATAATTTATAATTCTTTGATAATGAATTTGGAAGACAATTTTCTCTTTGTTTTTATTAAAAAATTCCATAATTTTAAGAAAATTATTTTATAGATTCATAATCCATTTCAATATATTTATTTAGAAGATGCATCATTAAAGAAACCATAACCTCATTCTCATTTCACCCACTAAATTATCTTATGATGTATTTCACTTTTGTGATTAAATTCTTGGTATTTTCAGACACAATTATTGATTTATTATTATATGAAAACTTATTGAAATTTTTTTTAACCCAGATTATTTATATGGGTCAATTGAGATATGATATATTATTAATTTATTTTGTCATTCTTGCATGTAGTTTAAAATTATCTGATATGTGTAAATATACTATAAGGCCCCAGCCTTAAACCTTACTTAATCTTGATTTATAACAAGATTACACATTGAGGATATTTTTAGGTTTAGAGTTTTAGAGAATTAGATCATGAAACCTGCATTGCATTCCACATTTAAAAAAAGTGGTTACATAAAAGACAGTATTCATTCTTCCCATCAACGGAAACATATTTAAAATATAACATGGATTCTTTCTTGACACATCCTTGACACTATCATCACATCTTGTACCTTTCCCCTGTCCTGTGAAAAACATTTTAAAAAACTTCGGATGAGCATAAAAATCTCAGTAAGGTATACACAAAGAATGAAAATTGTTAGTTTTTCAAACATCATGTAAACCATGTATACTTTATCAAAGTAATACCTTCTCCTTCATGAAGTATTTAAAAACTCTTCACTGAATAAAATATCATTACTTACCTTTTTCTGACCAAAGGATTACCATAAAACCAATATAAGGAACACATAACATATATAAAGGTAACTTGGGACATAAACATACTTAAGTGGAATAACCATACGGTCGACTTCCACACATATCACTTAATGGAATAGCCATACATCCGACTTCCATACCCAATGCATTAGAGGTTATAATGTAACCACCCGTCCTGGTATTCACGGAACCACCCGTCATATGGTTTATCACGTAACCACCCTTAATATGTCCAAGTACCATTATAAAATTATAACACATAAAACCAATATAAATGAATGATAGCATTTCCACATTTCAATAACAATATATCATTTAAATATATTGACATAATAGAATCATTTATCAAAACCATATTAAATACCAAAATACATAAAAGAGTATATGGTATTTATTTTATTTTAAAAACATTAAGGCTTGTTGAGGAAGCCAAAGATCATATAATACTCGCGGCGGCGGAAAAGGTCGTTGTCACCGCGTATGTCAAAAGAAACATTCCTTTTTTCATTTAGAAAAACGCTTCGTAGAAAAATATTCCTTTTGTATAAAAGTAAAAGTCAAAGGGGTTTATACACCATATAAAAGAATTTTGTGTATAAAACAAAATATTCCTCAATGAATGGAGATTGAGACGAAGTCCCTTACAAAGAAGGTATCCTTGGTTTAAGGATAAATCAATTACATAATTATGTGTGAAAAATGAATACACCAAATATAAGTGGATATTAAGTGTAAAATAATAAATGGTCATTCAAACATATTTAAAGGATGACATATTCAATAACTACATGTTGAACCAAAAGAAATCGAAATTTTGTTAAGAAGTTCCCTTGACAGCCTAACGGCGTCACATCAAAATGAGTTGATGAGAGATAAAAAAAGGGTATCTCATCACTTGGACATAAAATTTACATCAATAAGGATATATGATAACATATCCCAACATAAAAATATGTAAATTAAATGACCCAACAAAATAAGTCTTTTAAAAAGAGAAGGGTGAAAGGTTCCCTTACCGACATGGGTATCTTTCGAAACATACACCTCGTGAAAGAAGGACAATACAACATTGATGTAAATAATAATAAAAGAATGTATATTACACAATTAGTAGAATAATGGGCAGTACATACACCACTCAAAGGAAATTGTGGCAAATTTAGAATAAATATCATGGGAATAAAAGTGAGATGAAAAATCTCTTACGAAAACTCGGCAGCCTAACGGCGCCACATAAAACTTACAAAAATGGGTTGATGAGATCAAATAGGGTATCTAATCATATTAACATAAAGTTTATAGAAAGAGGAATATAAAAGAACATCCCCCAACATGACAAATTGGAGCTTAAAATAAGTGACATAAAGGAGAGTACTTAAAAAGAAAGAGAGAGGTTAGATCTCTTACGAAAATTCGACAGCCTAACGACGCCACATAAAACATCCAAAATGGATTGATGAGTGAGAATAGGGTCTCTCATCACATGATAATAAAAATTAAAGAAATATTAATATAAAATAACATCCCAATAACAATAAATATTATCTTTAAAAGGAATGACATAAAAGAGTGTACTTAAAAAGAAGGGGAGGAGTAGGATCCCTTACCTCGGGTCCGACTTGACTCAATCGTTCTTTAACATCATGAATAATAAACTTGCGTTAATTTCTATTTTCTTAAGAACCTTTTTCAAGATCATTATTCCTTTTATATCACTTATTTCCATGTCATAAACATCATGTAACCATTTAAGTTAATAATGTTTGTTTTGTCGATATTTGGTTCTTAAGTCGAAAGTGGACTTCTTACAATTACATGTTGTTCGTGTGGTCAAAGGAACATTATATCCAGAATGAAATTCCTGATTTGGATATCATATATATCATATATATCTATAATATACATGTATTTATAATATCACATAATCATTTAGAGGTATGAAATGAAATGCACCGTTCATGTAGACGGTAAGCCGTACGTACGCATGAACGCTACTTTCATTTCATTGTCATATAAATGGAATTAAAACAAAATGAGAGGTATTTATTTTTAATTAGAGAATTATATTCATCATTTATATGTATCATTAATCATTTATGTCCATTATATACATGTACTTTTAATAGTACACTACATTTTGGGATAAGAAATGAAATGCACCGTTCATGGAGACGGTAAGCCGTACGTACGCATGAACGCTACTTTCATTTCTATCTCATACTTTAATGGAAACAAATTATAATGATATATAGGTATATTATAATTCCAGTATAACATAATATAGAATAAAATTAAATCCATCCTTTATACGTCCCACATATGGCATTAACGAATCACGTCACTTTGAGGGGGCGGTGGTCCGCACTTCCTTAAATGAAGATATCACGTTTACCCATAATGGAAACCATAATGGTATAACCAAAATGAAAAATACAGAATATTAAGGAAAAAATAAACATATTATATATCATATATAAATATAGTGTCATATTAATGGCCACCTTTGAAGGTGATAAAATAATGTTGAACAATCACCATTTCGGGAGGCAGAAATTCACCATCCACGGAAACAGTATGTTCTTTAACCATTAGATGTAGGTGTGTGTAAGTGTAGATAGAATACTACTTATAACAAAATCCTATTATATTGAGGATACTGGAGTTGATACAAATGAAAAGAATAAAATGAGTTTAGGGGGTCGGATAAGCAAAATCAATCAAAAGGACTCAAAAGGAGACATTACCTTAAAATCGGGTAACTCCCTTTGGATTGAGCTCAAAGGCTTCCTTGGGAAGAATTATGCCCAAAGTGAGGCCTCAAGGAGTAATAGAGAGAAGTGGAGAGACAAAATGGGCAGAGGATGGCCGAGCCAAAGGCTTTGGGAGTGTGGGTAAGGAGGTAAAGGTGTGGGCCTTTTATAACATAAGAGGATGGGCACTCTTGTAATGTAACAAAATGTTACTTTATTTAAAAAAGATTTTCGGATTTTAAAGGTCCCACATTTATTTTGTTGGAGGATAAGGTGATAAGGGTTCGAAATCCACTTATCAAATAGGCTTTGGACATGTTTAGGTCTTATATATTACATTATCCTTCCATTTTATTTAAATCATTAAATAATGTGGTCATCGATGGATCATCATGATGTCATAAATAATTTAATTTATTTAATGTCAAAAAATTATAAAAAAAAACTACGATGTAGGAAATAGTTTTATCTTTATAATAAATATTTATAGTCAAAAATCTGACTTGTATAACCCCATGTAAAAATTGTTTTTGTAAAACATCTCATGTGTGTGTCATTTTTTACTTTAACATAAAATAAAAAGTTAGTTATGTCATTTACCAACCAAAGTGGCTCCATGGGGTCCCCTAGTTGACCCATGGCTTTTCTTGGTAGGCCATGACACATCCAATAAGGGTAGGACATGTGTCAAGGTATTTTCATTTTATTATAATATCGTTTTTGCCTTAAACTACACTAATTAACTCTAATTGCGATTAAAAACTTAATAAGTTACTATTCACCAAAAAATTATTTTAATCTCTTTGAACCACATTTTACATCATAATGACAACCATTTATGTCTAATTTTTGAAATTCAAAACACAGAAGTGGTAAAATTTCATTTAAACGAAAAATCAGTTTTTATAATTACCACTTAGTGGTTTCACTATTCATCAAAAATTGAAGTTTTTCAAAAAAATACCAAAAATTCACCCTAAGATATATTTGATATTCAGAATTCAAAAATGAAGTCTATTTACAAAATTCAAAACATATAAGTCAAATTAATTAATTTAATAATTAATTCCCGCCGTCATAACAAATAGCGTGTTTTTATGAAACAATAAGTATCAAATGATTGGCACTAGTTTAAGTTTGATTTCAAAGTGAAATAAATTCAAATGACCACTATTGGATTTAATGGTAAAAATATATTCAAATTTCACTTTAAAACTAATTAAAAAGATAATATAGTCATATAAATAAATTATATTAAAAAGAGGTTTTGAATTAAAATACAACATTCTACACTATTCATTAAAAAATGAACTTTATCGGAAAAATACCAAAAATTTACACAAAGTAAAATTTGATGTCCCGATTCTAAAGAAGAGTTTTATTTGGTCCAAAATAATGTATAAGAGTGATCAAAACTATATTTAATGACAGTTCTCCATCAAAAGGTGATAAGTGATCCTTTAGTGAAAATTAGGGTATAAAAGCCTAAAATTGAATTCTTTCCGTATTTTAAGCCTTTATCTTTTATTGGATAAATGTAACAACATTTAAAAAACATATATAATAATATTTTAGTTATTTCTACCCATTCCCGCCAATAAAACGGCAACATGTTAACTACCATTTAAAATAATATTTTTTTATTATAAGAGTGCAACATAAGATTCCCAAGAAACTCGTTGTTGCGTGTTGGGTACGCCATTGAGCATAGCGTCCCCTTTAAAGTCATATTAATATTTCATTCAAAATAATGGATAAATATGAAAATGTCATATTCTTTATTTCCCTGGGGTGTTATATCCTTCCCTCTTTTGGGAATTACGTCCTCGCAATTTTTTAAATTGAGCTTGGAAACATCCTTTAATGTCCCACATCGGAACATGAGTCGGTAAAAAAGTCACTTTAAAATAAATAAAGATAAGTACAAAGGTCACCCGAGTTAACCCATACTAGGATTCCAAGTATGAAAACATGGACATGGAGGAGAAAACATAGGCTCATGTTCTGATGGAGAGTGATAGAAAAAATGTTTAGGAGAATTTTAACCATAAGAAAATCACAAACTTGTGATGGGTTAAACGATATTTGATTCCCCAGTAGGAAAAGGTAATAGACAAAATTTTTGTTTTAAGTTACTTTTTATTGAGGAATTTATTCACAAGGAAACATAATCACTTATCATGTTGACTTTCAACTTTTACTAGATTTCTTAATCAAACTCATATTTTTTTTCCAAAAGAAGAGTATTTAGGGAGACTTGTTCACATAAAGAGTACTATAATCAACTTCTAGAGAATCACCTAATCCACCAAAGTGAACTATATAGATCCCATGTCTTTAGGATTTAACCAAAACCAAAACCAAAATGGTTAGTTCAAGGTCAAATAATCCAGAAAAGGATAACCCATTAAAAAGAAAATCTATTCTTAATCTCCAAAATTTGTCAAACAAAACCCAAAGTTCAACGAGGACCATCCGATAAACAATTTGTCCATAAAATTCGTCAAAGTAAACCATTATAACATTGAAACCCAAACATTTGAAGGATTTAGTCACATAGTCTTCCATGTTAAATCATAACATTTATCTCCAAACAACATAATGTTCTCCTAAAGTCTCGCATTGAAATGTAATTTACCTAATCACATATCCTCCATGATAGGTTAATCATTTTCATAAATAACCCCAAATCAACTTATTCTTAATTCATAAAATCATATAACTAGAAATAATCAGTCAAACTAACCAGGGACTTCACGTAGTCCAGTGGTAGGCGATAAATACCAGTCGCACTTGGGTTGTGGGTTCGATTCCCATAGCTTTTTCCGACGCGACGGGTTGTCACACGGTCTGCGTGTTGTACTTTTTCCAAAACTTTATAATTATTAAATCATTCCCCAAAAAGGGATAAAATCAACAAAAATAACAATAACATAATTTAACCTCAATTTTATTTCATGCCTCTCACTTTAATCATAACATATAGTAACCCATAATTACCTCAAAAGTAAGGATCATATAAACCGAAATGGTTCTTTATAACTATGTCCACAATAGAAAAAGATAACTATTCCTTGAATAAAATTTTTCTATATTAAACATCAGGGATACACATAATATAAAAAGTCTTCTAATGTAACCCCATCATCAAAAGATACTTAATACTCTTAATAATTTCACCATAACTCTTGAAGCCCTTATATGTTGACATCTTACTCATTCAACATTCTTCATGATCCATCAACCATTCCCTTCCAACATATTCCGAATTACCTCTTTCCTACAAACAAAATCATGAATCATATCCTAAGATTCCAAAATAGGAAAACAATAGTCATGAAATAATACATATCATTGATTGCTCATTGTCAGTTTCTTCATCCTCAATCGGAATGGCATTAGGTATTGGTAAACGAACATTTGTACGCTCTTGGTGACCCCATTCACGAAACATCTTCATAGGACATGTGTTTTAATAATGACCATGCACACCACATTTAAAACATTCAATTGATCCCTCATAAAGAACTTTTTTCCCTTTCCCCTAGTCAACTGGATGCTTCCTTTTTCCATGGAAGGTTCTTGCTTTATGACCTACATTTACACATCTATAGCATATTTCTGTCCCATTGAAACATTTTCCTAGGTGTTTCTTTCCACATCTTTGACACATAGGTTTTTGAACAAACATACCTTTATTATTATTACCTGTACATCCGTTGGGATTTGTATCTCGCATATATTATTCCTTAGAGAAATCACCAAGGTCTAGGTGGTAAATCATGACTCTAGATAGTTGGTTGAGGATAATCACAAGAGTTATCATTGCAGCTCCCATATCATTCAGTTGCTTGCTCAAAAAACAGTCACATTTTCCTTCACATCCACTGTTACTATGGTGCCTTCTAGATCCAGCCATTTACTAAAACCAAAAAGGTCAGTGTGAGTACATCAAAAAAAACCATCATGTACTAATGAGGAAGATAAACACTAAGATATTCTTACTCATTAACTTTATCTAAAACTAGGACTCTTTCTAAAATCCTAACCATTATGGTAATGTCCTTTATGCTTCATGAATACCCTAACCTCTAATGTTATCTAAACTGACATTTGATACCAACTATAAGGCCCCAGCCTTAAACCTTACTGAATCTTGAGTTATTACAATATTACACATTGAGGATCTTTTCAGGTATAGATTTTTAGAGAATTATATCATGAAACTTGCATTACATTCCACATTTAAACAAAGTGGTTACATAAAAGACAGTATTCATTCTTCCCATCAACGGAAACATATTTAAAATAAAACATGGATTTTTTCTTCACACATCCTTGACACTATCATCACATCCTATACCTTTCCCTTGACCTGTGAAAAACATTTCAAAAAACTTGGGATGAGCATAAAAAGCTCGGTAAGGTATACACAAAGAATGAAAACTGTTATTTTTTGAAACATCATGTAAACCATGTATAATTTATCAAAGTATTACCTTCACATTCATGAAGTGGTAAAAAAACTATTCACTGAATAAAATATAATTACTTACCTTTTTGTAACCCAAGGATTACCATAAAACCCATATAAGGAACACATAACATATATAAAGGTAACTTGGGACATAAACATAATTAAGTGGAATAACCATATGGTTGACTTCCACACAGATCACTTAACGGAATAGCCATATGGCCAATTTCCATACATACTTAATGGAATACCCATACAGCCGACTTCCATACCCAATGCATTGGAGGTTATAACGTAACCACCCATCCTGGTATTCACAGAACCACCTGTCATATGGTTTATCACGTAACCACCCGTAATATGTCCAAGTACAATTATAAAATTATAACACATAAAACAAATATAAAGGAATGATTGTATTTACACATTTCAGTCACAATATATCATTTAAATATATTGACATAATAGAATCATTTATCAAAACCATTTTCAATACCAAAATACATAAAAGTGTATATGGTATTTATTTTATTTTAAAAACATTACGGCTTGTTGAGGAAGCCAAACATCATATAATACTCGCGGCGGCGGAAAAGGTCGTTGTCACCGCGTACGTTAAAAGAAACATTCCTTTTTGTCGTTTAGAAAAACACTTCGTAGAAAAATATTCCTTTTGTATAGAAGTAAAAGTCAAAGGGGTTTATACACCGTATAAAAGAAGGTTGTGTATAAAACAAAATATGCCTCAATGAATGGATATTGAGACGAAGTCCCATACAAAGACGGTATCCTTGGTTTAAGGATAAATCAATTACATAATTAAGTGTGAAAAATGAATACACCAAATATAAGTGGATATTAAGTGTAAAATAATCAAAGGGAATTCACACTTATTTAAAGGATGACATATTCAATAACAACATGTTGAACCCAAAGAAATCGAAATTGGTTTAAGAATTTCCCTTGACATCCTAACGGCGTCACATCAAAATGAGTTGATGAGAGATAAAAAAAGGGTATCTCATCACTTGGACATAAAATTTACATCAATAATGATATATGAGAACATATCCCAACATAAAAATATGTAAATTAAAAGACCCAACAAAAGTAGTCTTTTAAAAAGAGGAGGGTGAAAGGTTCCCTTACCGACATGGGTATCTTTCGAAACAAACACCTCGTGAAAGAAGGACAATAAAACATTGATGTAAATACTCATAAAAGAAAGTATATTACACAATGAGTAGAATAACGTTCAGTACATACACCACTCAAAGGAAATTGTGGCAAATGTAGTATAAATATCACGGGAATAAAAGTGAGATGAAAAATATTTTACGAAAACATGGCAGCCTAACGGCGCTACATAAAACTTACAAAAATGGGTTGATGAGATCAAATAGGGTATATCATAATATTAACATAAAGTTTATAGAAAGAATAATATAAAAGAACATACCCCAACATAACAAAGAGGAGCTTAAAAGAAGTTACATAAAAGAGAGTACTTAAAAAGAAGGAGAGAGGTTAGATCTCTTACGAAAATTCGGCAGCCTAATGGCGCAACTTAAAACTTCCAAAATGGATTGATGTGAGAGAATAGGGTATCTCATCAAATGAACATAAAAATTAAAGTAAGATTAATATAAAATAACATCCCAAAAACAAGAAATATAAGATTTAAATGGAATGACATAAAAAGTACTTAAAAAGAAAGAGAGGAGTAGGATCCCTTACCTCGGGTCCGACTTGACTCGATCGTTCTTTAACGTCCTGAATAATAAACATGAGTTAATTTATATTTTCTTAAGAACCTTTTTCAAGGTCATTATTCCTTTTATATCACTTATTTCCATGTTATAAACATTATGTATCCATTTAAGTTTATAATGTTTGATTTGCCGATATTTGGTTCTTAAGTCGAAAGTAGACTTCTTGCAATTACATGTTGTTCGTGTGGTCAGAGGTTATTTATATCCAGAATGACATTCCTGATTTGGATATCATATATATCATATATATATATAATATACATGTATTTATAATATCACATAGTAATTTAGAGGTAAGAAATGAAATGCACCGTTCATGGAGACGGTAAGCCGTACGTACGCATGAACGCTACTTTCATTTCTTTGTCATATTAATGGAATTAAAACTAAATGATAGGTATTTATATTTAAATTCCAGAATTATATTCATCATTTAGATGTATCATTCATCATATATGTCTATTATATACATGTACTTTTAATAGTGCATTACATTTGGGGATAAGAAATGAAATGCACCGTTCATGGAGACGGTAAACCGTACGTACGCATGAACACTACTTTCATTTCTATATCATACTTTAATGGAAAGAAATAATAATGATATATAGTTATATTATAATTACAGTATAAAATAATATATAATAACATTAAATCCATCCTTTATACGTCCCACATATGGCATTAACGAATCACATCACTTTGAGGGGGCGGTGGTACGCACTTCCTTAAATGAAGATGTCGCGTTTACCCATAATGGAAACCATAAAGGTATGTCCAAAATAAAAAATAAAGAAGGTTAAAGAAAAACATAAACATATTATATATCATATATAAATATATTTTAATCTTAATGTCCACCTTTGAAGGTGTTAAAATAATGTTGAACAATCATCGTTTCGGGAGGCAGAAATTCACCATCCACGGAAACAGTATGTTCTTTAACCATTAGATGTAGGTGTGTGTAAGTGTAGCTCTAATAATTCTTATAAAAACATCCTAGTATATTGATGATACTGGAGTTTTTACAAAAGGAATGAATAAAAATATTTTAGGGGGTCGGAGAAGCAAAATCAAACAAAAGGACTCAGAAGAAGACATTACCTTAAAATCGGGTAACTCCCTTTGGTTTGAGCTCAAAGGATTCCTTGGGAAGACTTCTTCCCAAAGTGAGGATTAAAGGAGTAATAGAGGGAAGTGGAGAGACAAAATGGGTAGGTTTTGGCCGATCCAAAGGCATTGGGAGTGTGGTTTTGGAGGTAGAGTCGGGGGCCTTTTATAAGAGAAGAGGAGGGACACTCTTGTAAAGTTACAAAATGTTACTTTATTTTCAAAAGACTTTCGGATTTTAAAGGTCTCACATTGATGTATTTCGACGATAATGTGGTAAGGGTTCTAAATACACTCATCCAATAGGCTTTGGACTTGTTTCGGTCTTATATATTACATTATCTTTCCATTTTATTTAAATCATTAAATAATGAGGTCATCGTTGCATCATCGTGATGTCATAAATAATTTAATTTATTTAATGTCAAAAAATTATTAAAAAAATACTATGATGTAGGAAATATTTTTATCTTTCTAATAAATATTTATAGTCAAAAATTTTACTTTTATAACCCCATTTAAAAATTGTTTTAGTAAAACATTTCATGTGTGTGTCATTTTTACTTTAACATTAAATAAAAAGTTATTTATGTCATTTCCCAACCAAAGTGGCTCCATGGGGTCCCCAAGATGACCCATGGCTTTTATTGGTCGGAAATGACACATCCAATAAGGGTAGGACATGTTTCAAGATATTTTCATTTTATTATAATATCATTTTTGCCTTAAACTACACTAATTACCTCTAATCGCGATTAAAAACTTAATAAGTTACTATTCACCAAAAAATTATTTTAATCACATTGAACCACATTATACATCTTAATGAAAAACATGTATGTTTGAGTTGTGAAATTCAAAACACAGAAGTGGTAATATTTCATTTAAACGAAAAATCATTTTTTGTAAGTACCTCTTAGTGGTCTCACTATTCATCAAAAATTGATGTTTTTCAGAAAAATACCAAAAATTCACCCTAAGCTATATTTGATATTCCGAATTCCAAAATGAAGTCTATTTTAAAAAATTCAAAACATATAAGTCAAATTAATTAATTTTATAATTAATTCCCGCTATCATAACAAATAGCGTGTTTTTATTTAACAATAAGTATCAAAATATTGACAACAGTATAAGTCCGATTTCAAAGTGAAATTAATTACAACGACAACTATTGGATTTAGTGGTAAAAATATATTCAAAATTCACTTTAAAACCAATTCAAAAGATAATCTAGTCATATAAATAAATTAGATTAAAAAGAGGTTTTGAATTAAAATACAACATTTTACACTATTCATTAAAAAATGAACTTTATCGGAAAAATACCAAAAATTTACACAAAGTAAAATTTGATGTCCCGATTCTAAAGAAGAGTTTTATTTGGTCCAAAAGAATTTATAAGAGTGATCAAAACTATATTTAATGACAGTTCGCCACCAAAAGGCAATAAGTGATCCGTTATTGAAAATTAGGGTATAAAAGCCTAAAATTGAATTCTTTCCGTATTTTGATCCTTTATCTTTTATTGGATAAATGTAACAACATTTAAAAAACATATATAATCATATTTTAGTTATTTCTATCCATTCCCGCAAATACAACGGCTACATGTTAACTACCATTTAAAATAATATTATTTTATTATTAAAGTGCAACGTAAGATTCCCAAGAAACTCATTGTTGAGTGTTGGGTACGCCGTTGAGCATAGCGTCCCCTTTAAAGTCATATTAATATTTCATTCACAAATATGGATAAATGTGAAAATGTCATATTCTTTATTTACCTGGGGTGTTACATATACTTCCCTCTAATGCATTTGGTAAATCTTATATCTAATGAGATATTGTTTTATAGGAATGGGAATGTTATCATAGTTTATCATGTATACCATTAAAATAACGTGGCTATCATTTTCAATTATATTATGATTCCCTTGGATGAAAGCCTTGACATATTTAATGAATTTTAGGCTTAGTAATGTTCCATAATCATATTTTATCACCATGGATAATTAATATTTATTCACTATTTTTATTCCATAGTATGTGTTACACATTGATGATTAGAATTTTTTGTTTTGAATTTATATTTCATTATTTATGAAAAATAAATATTTATTTATGTTAAACTCGTATGATTTATATTTTTTACTTCATTAATCTTAGAATTTCTCCAATTTTTAGGTTATTATATTGTTTAAAATCTCAAGATATATTCTCATTATTTCATTTATATGATTATTCTCTAACTAATTTGTTGAGTATCTATTTATCCAATGTTTAACTTTTCCTATGGTTATACAAAAATGTATTATTTATTATATTTCAGTAAGTTAATATATTTCAAGGAAATATTATAGATAAAATACGTATGGTTTTGTAAATTAAGACACTTATGAAGCTAATATATAGTAAAAATTTAGACTCTAGGAGTGTAAAATATTTTATAATTATTATGTATAAACAAATGAGTTTAAGTGTGATATGTATTTTATGTTTGGGCTACCTCTATAAAATCCTTACACCCAAACACTAGGATCCATTTATAAAATAATATTCATTACCTGCATTCTTTGATATAAATAAATACAAATCAATTTTATCCATCTATAAATACAATGTCAAAAATAAATACAGAGGGACTTACATACCAAAAATCATTTGGAATTTGAGTTTTAGAGTGTTAGGAAAACCCATAAATAATGAATTACACACTTCCAATTGACATAAATTTTCCCATAATATTATGACCATTTAGTAAAACTCTCCATTCATTCATGATCAAAATCTAGATATCATAGTAATTCATAATCATCCTTAATCACTATAAAAAATATTATAAATGTGTTATAAAAAAATTCCAAATATGGAATATAAAAGAAAAATAAAACTCTTTAATATATTTAATGATTTGAAAAACATTGGAAAAATCATTACATTACACAAATATTTTTTAAACTCATATTAAAATTACTCTCATATTTGAAATCATATTCTGTGATAAAAAAATGTTTCATAAAACAAACTTGTAAGTTCACAAAAATCAAGGTTATTACATGGAAACACCATATTTATAAAATTAATAATTTTACAACTCAAAAAATTTATTAAAAATAAAATATTAATGGAGTAACAGAACTTGTTAACTAAAATATCTTCACCCGTTAACTGAATAACATACCTAATTAACTCTAACTTCATATTTTAATAGAACCACATAATCATATAATTTTAACATATTAACATGATAAATTTATATATAGTTTACTCCATCATAATTATCCAAATCATTGGGGTTCTATATAAGACATAATAATAAGTATATAAAATTCCCAAATACCATAAAATAAAGAAACACATATAATATTCAATTTCTCTCATAAAACTAATAAACAACTTACTTTGCAAGCCAAAAACACATAACACATAAAAAGAATATATAATAAAAAATAGGGTTAAAAATTCTATATTAAGATGAAAATGATAGTGAAACGTTAACGATTAATAACGTTCAAGAATAAATTATTTTCATTAGAGATATAGTCGAAGGAATCAATTCAAAAATGATTTTAGTGAGGTTTTAACGAAAAATCCATTACCGCGGACATCCACTTATTAAAATGCACTATATAATCCTCTTATAATATATTTGGATATATTATACACCTATATAGAAACAATATTTGTATTTTTCTTTCTAGATACCATTTTTATGTAATTACTTTTAACAAAATTATTAATAATTTGTTGTTAAATAACATTATTCATTTTTAAACATTCATATTCTATATATATTTTTTGATTCATAGGTTTTAGTCCTTGTCCTTTAGTCATGGTTTAATAGCCTCTATATTGTACATTATGAGATGTATTTTTTATGATTATAGAGTTTTGTTGATATTTCATGGAACATATAGTGACCATTTTCATGGAAATCATAAAATCATATTTTAAATTTTTGATTTCATATAACGAATTTATTTTATTAACAAATATAAATTTATTTACATATATATATATATATATTATCACTAATTAATTTTAAAAAATATTTTTTATTCATTATTATTACATAATATCCCTAGTACATGACATTGACTAATCATTCATGACATGTATATAATAATGATGTTCCTATAGGTGCCAATATTGACCAAAATAAGAATACATTATAACAATTGAATTATTAAGAACATGTTATATTATATTTATAATATCAATTTTAAATAATATTAATAATTTCATGAATATTATATTTAATCATTAATTCAGTTGATATGACAACAAATTTAAGATGATAATGAAAAATGAGACACATCATTCATGGTGGTGATAATCAGCTCCAACATATGAGTGATATTTTCTATTTATAATTGTTGGTAGGGAAATAAATTATATAATGTATTATATTTATATAAAAATATTAATTTCCAAAAATTGAAAATATTATAAACAAAAATTTATTTATAACTCTCAATGTGAGGAAGTAAGGAAAATTGAAATATGACTTTCATCGGGGTAGGATTCTGTATGTATAAGTGTGTGACATTTTCCTTTTCAATTTATGGACTATAGATATTATTTTTTTCAATATAAATATTAAATGTTGTATATAATAATAATTAAAATAATAATGATGATTTCATTATATTATAAAGTTTGAAATATATTTTTAGTATGGTGAATGAAGAACGAAATTTGAAAGAATGTTGTTAAGACAATTAACTTTTCCATTGATAGCCTCCATTTGATTAGAATTAATTCCTTAAGAAGAGATTTTTATGGTCACACAAGGTTATTGGGAACATTTAAAGGGATGATTTGAGAGGTATTTTTTCGATGTTTTAGATAAAAAACTAATCTACTTCATGGTAAATTATATACTGCTTCCCCTTTTATAGGAAAAATGAATGGTGTATTCAAAAATATTATGTTTTAATGATAAATAATGTAATTTTAAAATTAAAAAGTGGCTAAAAAATTGACCACATATGATATGGTCAACCATTTAAACCACATTACTCATTATAGTATTTTTTTATGTTTAAATCAATAAATAAAATATTATTTAAATTAAATACTCTTTAAACTCATTTTCAGGGATGTTCACATTATTTGACATCAATTATATCTAGATATAATAGAAATTTTAATATAAAAAATAAAATTAATTATTAAAAATACTTTTTTTCCCTAAATATTATTAAACTATTAATTTAATTTATATAGTGTCACTTTTAAAATTTCTCAAATCATTTAATTTGAATTTTTACTTCTTGTACTAGTGCTGGGTCAATGTTATGTAGTTGTTTTAAATAATAATTTATTTTGAAATTAAGTATTAATTAATAAAATTTATATATATGTTTTATAAAAAATATTGTTATCTATAACCGTTCATATATTGTTTTTTTACTTATAATTATCACGAATGAATATTTTGGATATTTCGTTTGAGGGAGATACATTATTCTAATATTAATTTAATCGTATAAAAAGGAAGGAAAGTACATCCACATTTTAGAAAACAAGGATGGTAAGACAAGGTTGAGTCAATAAATACTCTATAAACTAATGTGAGGATTGTATTATGTGATATTTTATAACTTCAACCCTTGACTTAATAAATTTTCTGTACATTAACCTTTACAGTGGTGACTAACTTTGTCCATAGTAACAGATCTATATGATCAGAAATGAAATGGAAATGATTTAAAATAATTAATATTATTATAAATATGAATAAAAATTAAAATAAAATTTATATAGGATAATAAATTTTATTTTAATATAAGTACACAACACACAATTAAAATATATTTTATTAAAAATACATTTTAATTGTAAAAAATTAATTTTCAAAAAGATCATACATAATATTGATTCCCATTAAATTTATAAGTTTAGAATTTAAATAATAATATTTTTATGAATTTAAATTAATTATAGAACAAAATAGATCATTACAAATACTTAATTAATGGTAAATGATAGAAGTAGTTTTCTTAATAAGAATAAAATACATTTTATGTTCTACAAAGTCATGCAAGTGTTCTGAAATTTAGCATAATATTTTTAAATGATATCTATTTCTACTAAAATATATTTTTGATCGATTCAAAGGTTTATAATAATTTTATGTCACTCTAATATCATAATGATTTCATAATTTTTATAGTATTTGAACATTAATAATTTTCACAATTCCCTTAAAAATCTACAATTTTTTAAAAATCCCAAATACTCATCCAAATCTAATTTTGAACTAAAAAAAGATTATTATTATATCAAATAAAAATTAGAAAAATTATATATTTATATTTTAAATACAAATAAAAATTTCAAAGGAAAACTATTAATAAAAAATGAAAATTTTGAAATATAAGTATTCTTAATATTATTTCATATCAATTAGTAATTAAATGAATGTTAATAAATTTATTTTTACATTTACATATGATATAAAATTAAATAAAGGAAGTTAATTTTTTATCATCTAATCATTATATTTTCTCAATTTAATAGAAAATAATTTTTCCCCTGAAATAAAAAAATATACATTTAAGATTCAATATTTCATCAACAAACATTACTTAATAAAACATAAAATTGAAAAATTATTAAAAATAGCTGAGTTGTTGTAATATCAGTTAGCATCGGAGTGGGGATTATTAAATTTTGGGGTTTTGTTTAATAAGTATAGGGGAATAAATCCTATAGTAACCTATGTTAGACAATAATTATCACAGGTTTAGATGAAATTAGAATGGGATAATATATCTTAGGATTTATTTTTTAAAGTAAATATTTATTTTAAATTGATATTATTAAAATATAATTATTTATTAAAAAAATTATTCATTTTTTGATTTAGTAAATTGCTAGAATTTGGATAAAACAACTGAATAATAAATTTGATGTAATTTTTTATGATTCACCAAATAAACAACCAAATGGGATGATATATGGTGTGTACACATTCATGGATATTCCATATCAATTTGTTTGTGATAAAATCATTCATTTCTGAATCCCTAGGAAACCAAAAGAAAGATAAACAACCCAAAATTTTCTTTATGTGAAAATAACCACCATTATTTAGGGGATTATCTGATCAACAAATTTTCGAGAAATTATTAACCAAATACATAATTTTTTAATCCTTCAATTTATAAATAATGAATAGGTAATATTGGTGTTCTATATATCAAAGGGTACAGTAGAATAATGTTATAATTTGATCAATAACACAAGAAAAAAAAATAAGAAACTAACTCTAGGGATATAGAGAGGATTAAAAAAATACTTTAATAAATATTTTCATTAAAATTTATATACCAAGATAGTGTGAGAATTTATTGTGAATAATTTAAAAAGTGGATGAATGAAGTATTAAACATAGAGTAAACATCATATTAAATGTAGTGTATGACTTACGTTTTATTATTTATTCCAAAAGTAAAATCCCTTAGTTCATTAATGGATCAAAACCTAGTCTCTAAGAAGAATTATATGTAAGGGACTTTGGTTACAATTATGAAATTGTTTGACATGAATGTAATATGTAAATGGATATTAGATATTTCCAATATAAAGATTTAATTATGGATATGAAAATTAAAAAAGACACACATGTAAATTTAGTTAATAAATCCCATGGAGGAATGAATATTCAACTTCATTAAAGAAACCTGAGAAAACAATTCCATTACTTAACATCCTTTATATGATCATAAATCATTTAATTACATAAATAAAAATTTCATTGGGATCAATAGGTTCAATGTATTTAGATACATTCAATACAATAATCATATTTCATAAAATATGTGATTATTTCTCCATAATGATACTATACCAGGTTATCATCTTGGAATATCATTATTAAGTCTCATCCTCATAACCTAGGGAATGAAAACCTGAGAGATATGTGATATCAGAAATATAGTAATGGTTTATTAAATATTTCATAATTAATGAGTGCATAAAAATAATTAAAAACAAGATCATAATATAAATATCATAAAATCATGAGCGATAACTAGAATGAATAAGTGAAATTCAAATTGTCTGAATTAAGAACATAAATCCAGAAAATACCAAAAAAGTGACATAATATATATAACATAGCGTAAAATAATTTATCATATATAATAAATCATTGTACTATAAGATCATAATTAGTAACATCATTTTACTATGGTATACAAATTATCTTAAGGAAACATTTCAGTCATGATCCACTCATTGAGAGCATAAGATAAGAATATAGAACATATTTTAAATATGGAACATAAATTAGTATAAGGAAAATAAAATCTATGAGCCACACCATTGGAGAATTGTACAAGAATATATAATATCATTAAAAGATAAAATATACATTATAATATATAAAAATAAATTCCAATCCCAAACTATCAGTTCCCATTATTATGAGAAACTAAAATGAACTGAATATAACATTATCTCATGAGATATAAACATTTAACCAATAAATTAGAGGGTTATATAGGACCCCTTCAATACATAATAAATACATACTTGTTTGACATAAAAATAAATCAATTTCTACATCATAAAAAGAAAATAGAAATGAGATTGTTTTGTTAAATATCAAAATGGTACAAAATTAAATTAAGAACAAAATAGATTGATACAAAAAAAGATATCCTAAAGTAATCATATAATAAAACAAACATATAATGTGAAACCTGAAACTAAACATTATTATAGATTGATCATTATAAATTTAGTGTGTCAAATTAAAACTTAATCATAAACATAACTTCCAATATTTTTTTGTATTAATCAACGTAAAAGCCAAAGTTATGTGTCTCTTTTCAGAAAGAATCATATTTTTGTGTGATTTTTTTTCATTTAATTTTATTAAGATAAAAACACATCTTCCAAATAAATAATTAGGTAAAATAATTGAAAAATTAGTGTCTTGGAAAAATGATGTTCAATAAGAATTTCTATAATTCAAACAATTGATATTGAGTTACCAGGTATAATACCATTACCCTTGATTTCCATAGAATATCGTCAACCACTTGATGCATAAATATATATATCATAATTACATAATTAAAATCCTTATTCATATAAATTTTCATTTATAATCTTCATTAATAACAAATCTCTTTATATATTATATTTGGATCATATGTATTTTTTAATTGGGTGTTAACAAACACGATCAATTTGAACTAATTTCATAAAGACATCATCAATATTATAATTTTTTACAAGATGAAATCAATTAAAAAACATTATTTTTATAAATGTATATTTTTATAAATACTTATATTGTTATAAATCCATTACATGGGATCTTTAGTCACGTTTTGTGAAGACCAAAATAGAGGGGAACATATTTTGGTTTATTTATAAATACTGATGGATTGCCTTATAACAATAGTTAATTTTTATATCCATTAAGAACCACATTATTTATATATAATACACATAAATAAAATATATATATTTATAAAATATAAACTAAAATCATCTATAACTATAGTTGTGAAAAAAAAACATGTTAATTCATAGAGGTGGATGTCTTCACACACACATAATTTCCATTTTCATTATTCATAATGCAAGAGGTAAAGGGAGTTAATTATTGTACCATAAGTATAATAAAATAATGTTATAATATGGATACTAATTCCATAATTTTTATATGGTGAAAATTAATGACAAAAAGAAAATCATATATGGAAAAATAAAAGTGCAAGAAGTCGTTATAAATACATACCCTCATACGTGTTTTATCTCATTTGTGAAAGGGGTTGAACTAATCAAGGGTAGAATTTTGATGTGGAAAAAACCTATTTAATGTTTATATAAGTTTACAGAAGTGGTTAGAAAATATTTTGGTTTGAAAATATGTATTTTTTGTGTGAGGGGTAGTGATTATAGGTGTACCCCATTAATAAGTGAAAAGGAGGGAATTTTTAAAATAATTATATCATTTCAATAATGGAAAGGAAATATAAATGAAAATGGATAAAAATATTAGAAACAACATATATGAAAAGATATATGTTCAAAAATACTTAAATGTACAATGAAAACATGTATTTCCCATTTTTTTACTATTACACCACATGACACACATTTTTATCATTTTGGTTTTCACCATGATAACTAGTTTTTACCTAGGTGATTTATAATTTCAGCCCAAAAATAAAATGGTACATATTATATAATTTTGTCCTAAAAAATAAAAATATGAAATAAATTATATTTTATTATATTATTAAATGGTATTATAATTAATTTTAAAATAATAAATGTACATTTCATTAAAAATATTGTTTTTTGTAATATATAATTTATGTTCTAAAATGATAAATGTGGGATTATAAATAAAAAACAACATTTTTTAAATTATAAATCTCCTTATAAAATATTAAATTTTTCTTGTAAAAAAATTTTATGATTTTATAATTCAAACAAATATATTAATAATATCATTAAATGCAAGTATTTTCATAAAATGGTATTTATCACTATTCACATGAAAATAATTTATTCTAGAAAAGAATAAAAATGTCATATTATGATAATATTTCCTTGATACATAAAAAATTTAAGATAATTGTTCCAAATTAACTTATTAAATACTATAATGATTTTCTAAATTAAAAACATAAAATATCGCAAAAAGATATATTTATAGGAAATCTAATTTTAGTATATTAAATAATTATTTTCATATAAATTAAAAATTAATATTTTGTTAATACATTGTTAATATTGAAATATATTATAATTTAACGAATGAAAACTTTTGAAATGACATTTTAATAATTTATTATCTGCACCAGTTTAGTTGATATTTAAACTGTACATTATTTATTCAAATCTTCTTATATAAATAAATATAGTTATAATATTTTCATAATTTGGATTTCTCTATTTTATGTCTTCTAATTCTATGGATTATTCAAAATTCTCTATATTTATTGGTTTTGGTGTTTCTTGGAGTGTAATCTATCAAACATAGTTTTTGTTAAAAAGGGAAAAACTCAATTCGTTACGGTCTACCACCTTAAAAAAATTCAACCTTAAAATTTTATTATATGGAAAAAAGTGGGGGAACATTTTCCACATTACATCCTCAAGTTCCCACAAAGATTCATTGAGCTTATGATTTATCTATAGAACTTTGACCAGATGAGTGGTACCGCTCTACATCACCTTATCCCTTTGATATATAATTTCTACTAGTTGTAACTCATATGAGAAATCATGATCATATTGAAAAAATTCCCATTTCAGTATATACGAATGGTATTGTATGTACATCGACAAATCGATACATTGAATATATCATGGTCTTGATAGTGGGCTGTAGGATGCTCTATGAAATCAGGTAATGCCTTAACATGATGAAGGATATTATAAGGAATGATATTCATAGTTATTAAATTCTATTCCTACTAAAATATCATAACACATTTCTAATGATATATTTCATTGAACCTCTAATAACTAACTTAATTTTATATATATCCTCTATAATGTTTTGTGTGACTCCTATATGGGCTTTGTTCCACTTTCATATTCCACTGAATGGTTTGACCCTTCTTAATATTTTCATAGATAATGCCCGGACCTATCAGATTCTTTATTCAACATCATCCCAACACAACAAAATCATACATCTCTTCCCAAAAAAGTCCTATATGTGGTTCTATTGGATGATAGAATAGGAACTTATGTTAAATTATAATTCTTCTAGGGTGAGTTTTCTTTCCCAAAGACCTTGTAAATCAATTAAAAAATATATAAATATATCCTATAGATTATTAATTTTCACCACAGACAGGCTGTCCATTAATGTTGATAAGAATCATTGAAACTCATCTACGTCTCCTATTATTTCTAAATAAATTTCTTGAATCTTGAGGTAAAACACAAATCTTGATAAAATATTATGGATTGTTGTATGACATGTAAGATTACCACTTCCCTTATTTATATCTTGGAATGTTTTTTAGGGATAAATATTATTTGATAGAAATAATCAGTACTTAATTCAGAAGGGGGTTGAAAATAACCCTAATAGCTTTGTGGACATTAGATGTTTTGGGGGTTCCTATGAAAAAATCAATTTTGATTTTTCCCATTTCTATACTGGCATGGGCATTGGTTGGAACATACCCTTAGTCTTTATCAATAATAATTAATTCCCAGTCATTCCAATCATTTTTATATGTATTGTGAAATGTATCTCTTTATGTAATTACACCGAAAGTATTTATTTAGATCTCAATACATCATCATGATTTCATGATGAATTGAAAAGTATGATCTATGATCCTATTCAAAGATATCCCAATTCAGTTTTCGCTTTTATTAGACACATATATGTTTTCTAGAACATATAACTCCATCTTTTTCAATGTTGTACTTCTGAATATTCATTACTATTTTCTATAGCTCTACATAATCATTCTTGTTTTTTATCTTCATGTGAATGGTTGATTAAAATTCCTCTTATGAAATATAATATTTATCATAATTCACTATGAATTAAAGATTCATCCTTTGGAAATATATGATTATTAGGTATCTTTAAACATTCAACATATAAATGGAATAATTATATTTCTTGTATAAAGAATCATCCACCCTGTTTTTCACCCTAGAGTGGTAATGTATAATGCAGTAATAGTCCTTGAAATGTTCCTACCATCTCCTTTGGTTTATATGTTACTAATTTTGTGTGAATAGGTATTTCACATTAATGTAAACAGTATAAATATAAAACATCTCACTATAAAGATAATTCATCCAAATCATTAATCCAATGACCACCACTATTAGTTCCAAATCATACAACAACTATATTTTCTCATTAGTTTTTAGTTTTTATGAGGCATAAGAAATTAAATTTTATTTTTTCATGAGGATACATCCCAAGACCCTATTTGGTGAATCATTTTATATTACATACCATTACACAATATAGGGTAATGTATGTATAGGTGTTGAGACCAATCTATTCTTCAGTTCCTTAAAATATACATCACATTCATCTAACCAAAGGATATATAATACAATCGATGTCAACATTGATAGTGTATTTTATTTCCATGATAAATTTCTCACAAGGCATTGAGAATATATAGATAAACTATGAAAAATACTTATCGTACTTACTGTGGTTGATCTAAGATACTGTTTAATAGATTTTATTTTTAATCAATCAATAGATATTACCTTACTAGTGATTTCATAAATAAAAAAATGAAACATTTTTAGAAAGTAATCACATTTTTTAAATTTTTTGTAAATCATATCCTACCTTAAGGTCATCAATTTAATACATATATAATCATCATGCCCTTCCTTTATCATTAAGTTTGTAAGAATTCCATCTATAAAGGTACCCAAAAACGTATCTATATACTCTCTAATGACTCTATTCATTATATTTATGAGTATGGAAGAAGAATTAGTCAATATTAATAGTACCAATATAAAATAAATGTGTCTGTACCATATTATGAAGGATTCGAAATGAATACTTTACCTGTTGACTCACGGCTTATGATATCAAGATCAAAGGCCAATCTATGAGAATTACTGATCTCTAATGAGTTGATCAAAAAACATTTAAATATGAGGTGAAGGATATTTATTCATGATTTTTATCTTTTTAATATCATGATAGTAAATGAAAAGTAAAATTTATCCATATTCCTTATTAACAATGTGGATGAGCACACTACCTGGTGAAGAATTGGGGTGGATAAAACCCCTGTCCTAATTCTCCATTAGATGTTCTTTAATTACTTTAACTCAATGAGTGTCATTCTTTACGGACTCCTTGATATAATAATATATGAAGGTATAAGTTCAATATGGAACTCAAACTCATGATTTAGGGGATGATCAATAAGTTCATCTAGATATTAATCATTATTTTCTTGAACAACAGTCATGTAATAAAATACTAACTTTCCCCTTGATCATTTTAGTAAATACTCCCCTGGTTTTTGTATGAAAACTGATATTAATGAATTTTCTTTCAATGGGAGATCATCATTATGCTGATAATTGATAAAAGTATGATCTATAATACAACATGAGATAAACATTTCCCAAAAATTGATATGGTCCATATATAGGGATAACCAATCCAAACCCAATATTGCATCAAAATAAAAAATGGTTTAATAATTAGATATGTACAAAATATCCTCCCAGAAATATTAATATGATAGGATCTACATATCAAATAAATGATCATAATATGAAAAACTTTTAGCATAAAAAGTTTAATATCCATCCCTTGAGGTGGTGATTTCACAATCATTGTGATCATGTGTGGTATATAAGAACATGATGAACTAGAATCAAATAAGGTATATTCAGATATAGAATAAAAATTATGTGTACTTTTAATCTTTTTTTGAGATATACCTCATCTATATTGATAAAAAATTCCCCTAATATTCCATATATTTTTTATGTTATTATGACCGATTTTCTTCAAAAGGCAAATGCGGTGGGCATTCATTCACAGAGTGTCTAATTTATTTACACCTGAAGCATTGTTGTGTGGGTAGATCATTTTATGTGACCATAATCTCATCGGTTGTTTTAAAAGAGTTCTTTTGCTTACATTGGAATTTGTGGGATTGGTGGACCACGCTGCTAATAAAAGTAATTTAATAGTGCAGGTATTTATCAGTGCTAAGAAAAAGAATTGATAAACGGAAAATTCATTAGTGCGAAAGAAATCATTAATAAATTTAAACTTTTATCAGTAGTTTTTTAGCATTGATAATGGGAACCAATACCAACCTTTTTTGGTGTTGATAATGGGTAGTCAATAAAATCATATTATTTTTAGTGCTGAAAAAGATAATTTTTATCATCTCTTTTTTATCATTGATATAGGTTTGTATAAATAAATTGAAATTATTTAATAAATTAAAAATAACTTTATTAAAAAAATATTACAAATTTTATTGATTAAATAATTATTGATTAAAATGAATAAATTTATTTTACATTATCAAATATTAATTGTTTTATTAATTAGATAATAATAATAATTAATGTTAATAAACTATATATATTAAATATATTGATACATGTTAATGTATATAAATATGATTTATATATTAGAAAATATTAATTTTCATTATATTAAATAGTCATATATTTAGTGCATAATAGTTTATAGATTAAAATTAATATGAATTAAAAATATTGACTAATTACATATTGTAATGGACTTACAATTGAATATCCTTTTATTTTTCATTTTTACATCAAACTAATGTGTTTAATATTGATTTCACATATACATAATTAATACATTTTTTATAAAATGATCATAAACAAAACATATCAATTTTTTCAATATTGTTAAAGTGTAATTATTTTTAATTAATTTAATTTCAATCACTTTTTACATATATTCATTAACATAATATTAGATATAAATATTATTTTTTAAAAACATTTCTATAATAATAAATAAATTATAATAAAATTATAATAAATATTTTTAAAAATAATATATTTACTATATTTATATTTATATATGTTTATTATATTTATATTCACATAATTGTTTTATTTATAATTTTAATTATAAATCCTTTATCAGCGCATAAATAATAAGCACTGATAAAAGCATCTTTATCAGCACTTTTTTCATGTTGATAAAAATGAGGATTTATCTTCCCTTTTTCATAATTGATAAAATCCTACCTTTATCAGTACTAAAAAGCACTGATAAAAGGACTCTTTGTCAAGGCTTATTTGTAAGCACTGATAAAAGTGTATCTGCCTATTTAAAATTACCTATCATTTACAAACCCCTTGTGTTATGAAAATATTTACACAGAAGCCACCAATCAACTACACTCTTTCTTAGGGAATCAAAGCACAAATCCCATCACTCGACTACCTCTAGTTTATTGAATGAAATTAGACATCTGGTGTTCAGTTTTGGTTAGTATTTTCAAAGAATATTTTCTTCAACCAAGCGAGGTAGTCATTCTAATTTTATTTGTGTATTTTTCATTTTGTTTTAAATTTGTTTCTTGATGTTGTCATCAGTTTTTTGTGGTATGATCCTTGTATACTATTTTTCATTTATATTATGAATAGTAAACTTTGTTTACAATCTGGTTATTGATTGAATACAGATTTGGATGTCCTATTTTGGTATTTCTGATTTTTTTTTTCAATTTTCTTCCATTTCTACATCTGTACCCTATATTTCACTGCAATATTAATTTTGTCGATGATTTGAAATATTAGATATTCACCTATGGTCTTCAGATAAACATATTCAATAAATATTTTTATCCTTTCTAAAAATTTTAATTTTTTTATATAAAAATAATAAATTAATGAGAAAATTGATTTAGAAAACCAATACTCTGTCTCATTGAATTGAAAAGAAAGAAAAGATGTCGTTTTAATTCTATTCATGTAAGGGAATTTGATTATCTAAATTCTATTTTAATATTCTAGTGTAAGGATTTTTACCTAACAATTTATTTTCTTTCAATTGAGTTGTTATATTTTAAGAGATACCTTAGTATGTGTGATAACATATTTATTTATTTTTAATGGCTCTGTAATTTCAAAATTAGTATGGGGTTATATTTATTTTACTATGTTGTGATATTGGACTATGAGGGTTACATAGGTTTTTATCAACTTATATTTATTTTATAAAGATATATATATATATATATATATATATTTAAATTCATTTTTAGAACTAATAATATAATGGTGATTTTATAATTATTTAATCTGAAATTAGGGTTATGGATTTCCAAATTACGAAGATATTATATATATTTCTATTAAAAATTATGTTTTAAAGTGGTTATTTTGTAATTATGTTTATTATAAATTCCATGTTGTATATATATTTTTGGGTGTGTTTAATTTGTAGGGGATAAAAGATTCTAGGGTTGTTGTATTTTTCTCCCCTGTTTGTGGTATATCTTATTCATGTGTATTATTATTTAATGGCAAGTTTTTTTCCATCCCAAGAATCTTATGGACATGTAAATGTGTAGTAGATGGACTCCATACAATCCTTAATAAGGGTAGATATGATGTGGAAAACTCCATTGAGTATTTGGGATGGGTCGGTGTGGTGATATAACATCCCAAGAGTCTTTCAGATGTATTCAAATATTTGATATACCATTAATTTTAAATTCAATAATTCCTTAGGTTACTAAATCAATTGTTCCAAAAAAATAGAATTGAAGTCATTAAATTCTATATATTAGAAATTATTATTAGGTATTCATCATTTTTTGAATACATGTATTGGTCCAACACCTAGGAATATTTGATTTGTTGTCCATGTACTTGAAAGAACTGTTTATGTATTAAACTTTTATATAAAAACATTTTAATATCTTATAGTTAATTGAATGAATTTTTATTATTCTTATTCATCATATTTTGTATTCTTATTACACCTGAATTACCAATATTATATTTTAATTTGTGTACGGAAATTAAGAGAGATTTAATGTTTGTCAAAAAATAGTTATTACTGCATTTTTTATTGAGACTCATTCCCCAACGTGTTTATAGAAAACTATCACCCTTATTGGTTTCATCTACCAAACAATCAATGTGGAAATTTTTTTCTATAAAATAATCCCCCACATCTTTTATGTTTTTTTACTAAATTAGGGAATTGTTATCCCATGAAGGACTTTTACATATAGTATTTCATGAATCTTAGGTGGATTTCCACAATAGATGAAGGATGTGTCAAACAAAAAAATATAATAATAAATGTCTAGGAGATGAGTTGATGACGATAAAATGTTTCTAAAATATTCACCATTGAATGAATTAATAGGATAACAATTTCTATAGTAGATCAGTTATTTTCATAATTTCAATTACCCATTTTCTTCAACATGCATAAATTATTTGAAACAATCAAATGTTGAGTTTCCCTTATTAGTATTTTCTATAAGATTAATGTTTGATAATTAAATTCATATGTGTATTTATTTATATATTTTAAAATATTAATAATTTATTAACCTAATATGCTGGGTATGAATGAAATATGGATGCATTCTAATCATTTGATAAACAGTTAAGAAGATGGAGTTAAAAAGATCATGATGTTTTCAAGATAGAATAATGACGGTCCTCCGAAAATCCTCTGTCTATGTTTACAATTTTATTATTCAAGAAAAATAAGTCTAGAAGTGTTGGAAGAACATTTGACTTTTAACAAAATAGATCAAATCTATAAATTTTGGACAAAAAATGTGGAAAATATTAATGTGTAAACTGATTGGGAAGATACTGGTGTTTAAAAATCATTTGATATGAATACCTTTGTAACTGATAATGGTGATCACGTAAAAGAAATTACAAATTCAATTGAAGATGATAGTCCATATATTACAATGTTGTTTATGGAGTTAAATAACAGTTCCAAGATACCATTCTATACAAATTTTAGTAAATACACAACATTGTCAGCTGCATAAATTCAATTGAATATGGCAGTCCATATTTTACAATGTTTATTGTAGAGATAAATAATGGTTCCAAGATACCATTGTATACCAATTTTACTAAATACACAGCATTGTCAGCTGCATTGTAGCTATAAAATTTAAATATGGCAGTTGATGTACTGAAACCAGCAATATAGAACTACTTGGTCTCATGAATGATATACTACCTGAGAAAAATGAACTACCATTCCATACATATGACGTTAAAATATTGTTTTATCAAAGGTAACAATATCTAAACAATTAAATTCATGTCAAAATTAGTGTATATTGTTTCACAATGACCATGAATCACTCATAATGTGACCTAAGTGTGGCATTGATTGATAAATAATTAATTAAGGAACTTTGAAATATTTATGGTACTTTCCAATCAATTTATTTTTTATAAGACTATATGTATGTTATGAAACTATGAGATAATTAACAGGGCATGTAGATACAACAATTAAATATGGGAAGCTATGTCATCCAGAAGATTCTCCTTAATAGAATGAAATTTATTACAAGTTTCCTGAATTTGGAAATATGCCAAGAAACATGTGTCTTGTGTTATCTACAGATGCAATAATTTCTTTTTGTGTATAGATAAGTACCCATAGTACATGTCCTATCATGTTCGTAAATTATATGTTGCCTCAATCATTATGTGTGATGCACAAATACATTATGTTGTCTTTGATTATATCTAGACCAATGTAACCTGACAACGATATTGAAGTCTATTTGGATCCATTGAATGCTGATATTAAATTGATGATGGATACATGTGTTACAATATATGACTATCATATATGTGATGAATTCACATTGAGGGTCATGTTGTACGAAATGATAAAGGACTTCTTGATTATGGGAATTTTTCCTGCTATATCATTAAATTAATGTTGGGGTTTCTCCTTTCTGAAAAATGCACATACTAATTTATATTGAAACATTTCTCAAAGACTCTTTTTACGACATTTGAAAATTTTACCTTCAAGACATAAATACCCATACTAGATGACAACATTAAATGGGGATATCGAAAAAGTTACAACACTGTCTCTAGTAATGGGCTATCAACTATTCAACAAAGTAAAAAATATTGAAACTATTTTTAGTAAAAAAATCAACAAACCAAAAATAATCATGGTGGAAAAGAGACCAATTTTATTTAACTTAGTGTATTGGAATGTTTTGTATTCTATATATTTTTTTTCATTTCATTCATGTAGAAAAAAATCTGTTGATAGTGTTATTGAAACATTAATAAATGTTTCTGGGAAAAAGAATCATGGCATCAAGGGATGGATAGACTTGATTGTAATGGGGATAAAGGATGCGTTAATACTATTGAAGGGAAAAAGGTATATGTTTCATCATCTAGTAGCATACACACTATCAAGATAGGAAAAATTGAATAATTTCCTTTTCATTACAAGTGTAAAATTTCCACAAATGTATCCATAAAATATCAAGAATGTCATGTCAATGAGTAGTTTTATGTTATAAGGACTAAAACAACATGACTGTCATGTTATGATGAAATATTTAATTCATGTTTCCTTCTATTGCATTCTTCCTTAAAATGTATGATATACATTAACCAGAAAATACTTATTTTCAAAGCCATATGCAACAATGTTGTACACCCGACGAAGTTTACCATCAAGAATAAGGTTATTTCAGACATATTATGGGAATTATAGTTGTTCTTACCACAATTATTCTTTGATATAATGGTTTAACTGGTGGTTCACTTGTTTAGAAAGGATCAACTATGTGGTCCTGTCCATTATAGATTGATGTACCCTATTGAAGAGTATATTAAGATTTTGAAAAGTTATTTCAAGAATCGAAGTTGGTGAAATGGTGTTATTACGTAATGATATAATTTTGAGGAAGCTTTTGAATTCAATACCGATTACCGATAAGATGATGAAAGAATATATTTTGAAAAGTCTGGTCAAATAGACCACCTTCTGGGTGAAGGGATTTCCAGATGAGATGTTGTTACAATTACCTTGAATGAGAGGGACCAAGAACACCATTATATATTATATATTACTAAAGGTGTTCATCCATTCATTGTATGCAAAAAATAAAATCTTATAGATTTGAATCCATCAAGGGTTAAAGGTTGAATATCAAATATAGATAATCAATATGTTATAGGATTTTTCCGAGATCAAATTTAAAAGTATTCATCTAAAAATCCGAATTCAATTTCCAAAAATCTTCATTGGGTAGACATAAGACCAAATTAAAAGGTTATATCATACATTGGTTTTATAATCAAGGGTTATAAATACTATATAAAATAACATGACTACTTCAATACGGTGAAAAACAATGGTGTTATGCTTGTGCCTGATGTGATGCACAAATCTGGTTCCATGGATAAAAATATAGTTTATGAAAATATGTCATATTTTGTCATTATAAACTAGATATAATAGTTGTATTATACAACATTTTGAATGAATTTTTTCCATTTAACATGGGAATAAAATATCAATGGAGTGAAATTTGATGAAATTGGCTTTGTGAAGGTGATTTTCATTATTGAAGGATAATAAAGCGAGCCATCCATAATGGCATCACAATCAGTGAACTTATTTTATATATTTGATCCATAAACAATAATTGGTCGATTTTCCTATTGGTGACTACTAAAATATTGAGTCATATGAAAATTCAATTGAGGATGCATCTTTAATTGGGACATCACTCTCAGTTCATGTCAGTAACAATGTATAGAATCTCATATATGTTAGAGGGGAAAATTGGGGATTTGGAATCTCGATTTAGAAACCAACCCTTGAAACATTTTAAAAAAATAAATATCATTCAATGAGAAGTTAGAAGTGTTTATTAATATATAGTTTTTCTCTCATAATTTTATATGTAATCTAATACAAAATCCATATCTAAATTAAATTTTTGGATTCTCATAAAGACAATGTCTTCTATGCATGATGATGATTCCAATCCCACGAAATAACAAACTATAATAAAGTGTACCATTTGGAATGATTTAAGGTAATGTTAAAATATAATTTATCTATTTTACCAAAATATTATAAAATATAATGTTTATTTAATTTTACATACATAATAAAGAGTTTTTTTGTTTTTGAATATTTATAACCATGTGTCATGACATTGAATGATGAGGAACGACACTGTCTCTTTTCAATCACAGAGGTAATCTTGTTTTTTTCACATTAAAATTATTGTATATAAAATTAATGTATTGTTTCATATTTATATTTAATTTATTTCTCTTTTGTATTAATAATATAATAATTCTTTTCTTATATAGGTGGATTATTTTGTTCTAGTTGGGTTGGTATGTCTATATTTCATGCCTTTTGGCACCAAAACATCCATAGAATTCTTTTAACTCAAAACCATTTAATCCTATATAGTTACATTTATCACATTCCTTCAGGTTCCCTTCATTGCCTTTTCCAGAAGGGAAAAATGTTGTCTCTACTCAATCAAAGATGTAATCTTGATGTATTCACATTAAAATATTTTTCTATATACTTAATATATTATTTAATATATATGTTTAATTTATTTTTCATTACTACTCACATAATAATTGTTGTCTTATTCAGTTTTATTCTTTTGTTTGAGTAGTGGTGGTCTATCCATATTTCATTCATTTTTACACCAAAACATCAACATAATTCTTCTACCTCATAACATTTTCACCCCAATAGTGTTTTATTTATCACTTTCATTCATTTTTTCTCCACTACCATTGTAGGAAGAGAAATACAAGTACATTTTCTCAAATTTAGAAATAATCTTGAAGATTTCACAAAATAATCATTTTCTATAGAATTGATGTAATGTTTCATATTTATGTTTTTTATTATTTGTACTATTACTCATATAATAAATATATTCTTATATATAGTCATTATTTTTTTTTCTTGTGTTATATCCATCTTTAATTACGTTCTTCCCCAAAACATTTACAAACTTCTTCTCCATCAAAAACATTTCACCCCTACATTGTTTTGTTTATCACTTTCCTTCATGTTCTCACCACTGCCTTTACAAAAAGAGAAGTAATGCTGCCTCTACTAAATTACAAACGTAATTATGATGTTCTCATAGTAAAATAATAATTCATTGAATTAATGTATTGTTTCATATTTATGTTTAATTTATTTATTATTAGTATTACTCACATAATAATTTCTTTCTTATAAAGGTGGATTCTTTTTTTTTAGTTGGGATTCTCAATCCATATTTCAGGACTTTAGCCACAAAAAAATTAACATACTTATTCTCCCACCAAACCATTTCACCCCTACAATGATTTATATATCACATTCCTTAATGTTCACTCTACTACCATTACAGGAAGAGCAACGATGTTTCCTCTGCTCGATTACATGATTAATGTCGATGTTTCTAAAACAAAAAAATTGTCCATAATATTAAAATATTGTTTCATATTTATTTTTAAATTGTTTATTTTTAGTATTTCTCACATTATATATTTTTTTCTTATATAGGTGGATTATATTGTTCGATTTGGGGTCATCTGTCTATCTTTCATGACTTTTTGCACCAAAACATCCACATATTTATTCTCCCTCCAACCCATTCACCTCTACCATGTTGGAATTTATCACATTCCATCATGTTCCCCCTACTACTCAATCACTGATGTTATTTTGATATTTTAATATTAATTTTTTTCTTTAGAAATAATTTATTGTTACATAATTATTTTTACTTTAATTAATTTTAATATTACTTATATTAAATTTTTTCTTATACAGGTGGATTATTTTTTTCATATTGAGGTGGGTTGTACAAAGCTAACCATGTAGTGTTGGAATTTAAATAACGAATGTCTTTGAAAAACATGGAAACATTGATAGTAACTATGATTTTGAGTCGTTGGGGCGTGTAGAAATCCACAACACCTCAATTTTGATATGTAGTGTGCTAATATGACTGTATGTTCCCATTATGTGTGTAAATTCGACATTTATATTTAATAAGTCACTCACAAAAAAAAGAAAACACACTCATATTTTCTTAAAAAAAATTTGAATTAATACATACATCATTTTTGACATGTAGAATTTGGTCTCATGTCAAACTGATACATGATGTGATCTGTCTAGGTCAAAGTGAAAGTTTCATGTTTAAAATTTCATTTTAGTAAAAAAGAGATGTGACTTTCTAAAAACCAAGAAAACACATTAATATTTTTTTAATACATTTGTAAAACAATAAAAATTGGAATTGGAACATATAGGAATTATCTGGACCTCAATTTGATTCATGGTGTGACCTATTTGTCTCAATGTTCATCATTATTTAAAACTCACATCAATTTTATAAAAAAATTAAACTATCCTAATCAAAATAAAACTAAAAATTTTGATTTTTTGATAGTTTAGTACTATTATCCATAAGTGCTTTTATACTTAAAGTAATTGGTCTCAACACAATATTATGCATGTTGTGACTGATATAACTTTGAGTGTGTGTTTTTATTTAAAATTGACATCAATTTTAGTAAAAAGAAAAAATAACCTACTCAAAACTGATAAAAACATTCAAATTGATTAATTTTATTATGGAAAAGATCAATAAGTAATTTTTTTGTGTTGTATTTATCCAAACCTCAATACGATACATGATGTGTCCAGTTTGACATTACGTGTCTGTTATCAATTTAAAATCGACATTTTAGTTCAAAAAGTGACAATCACTAATGTCCGAGAAAACATGGTCATATTTTCTGGATAATTTACATCATCATTACATGAGTCATTATATATATATATATATCATTTCAAAATGATACACAATGTGATCATTATGAGTCAAAGTGTATGTTTCTAATTTAAAATAAAATTTTTGTAAAAAAGACATGTGATATACACATAACTGATTAAACACATTCATATTTATTTTATTCTTTTTTAAAATGATCTATAAGCCATTTTGGTCATGTATTATTTATCTTAACCCGAATACAATGCATGATGTGATTGGTATGACTCAAAGTGTGTCTTTATATTTTAAATTGTCAATAATTTTAATAAAATGCATCATTGTCCTACCCAAAACCGAGAACCCGTTTTCATATTGTTTTGATTCTTTATGAAAATGTTCCATAACTCATTTATTATGAGTATGAATCATTCACACAACAATATGGTACACGATGTACTTTGTATGTCTCAAAGTTCCCCTTATCAGTGTAAAATCGACATTTTAGATCAAAATGTTTCACTAACTGAAAACTAATCAAACACAATTGGATTTTCATAACAATTTTATACATTTATTCATAATTAATTTTTGATGTGTATGTATATATTATATAAAAAATGATACACGATGTGATCAGAATGTGTCAAAATGCATGTTTCAATTATAAAACGACATTTTAGTAAAAAATACAATTATCGTACTCAAAACTGAGAAGAAACATTCAAATTGTTTTCATACTTTATGAAAATTATCCAAAAGTGGTTTAAGATGTTTTTGAATTAGACACAACTCAATTTGATTAATGGTATGACCAGTATGACTCCTAGTGTGTCTTCTTATTTAAAATTTACATCAATTTTATGAAAATTTACATTTTGTGATAATTTATTTCTTTATATTGTTAATAATATTTTTTTCATATATAGGTGAATTATTTTGTTTGATCAGGGTTGTTTTTTTAGTGATAAAATGAGTTAGGTCATGATTAAAATATAGAGTAACAATGATGTTTTTTAATTTATATAATATTTTTTATTTGTTTAATTATATAATCAAATGTTTGAAATGTCTATAATATATTTTTTTTCCTTATTTTTGTTTTGTAAATATTCATTCATTTAAATAATATATAGGGACTTATTTTTGTTGATATATTATGTGTTTCTAGTGTTATGGTGTGCTGTTACAACACATTGTATTGGAATTGTAGTGTGCTATTGTAACAAACTACATTATGGCCCTTTATCAGTGCTTCTATGACTATTGATAAAAGGTACTTTTTCAAAACCTTTGTAAGTACTAATAAAGGAATACATTATCCGTAATTTTATAATAACTGATAAAATACACATTATTAGAATTTTTATAGACTGATAAATGATTCCTTTAGTAGTGCTAAATGAAAGAACTCATAAATGGTTCCCTTATCACCAATTTTAAAAGTGCTGATAAAGATCTCATTTATCATTTAATTTCTTAACATAGATAAAGGACTCCTTTACCAGCGTTGATAATATACGAGGTCATTTAACTTAAATCATGTATTCATCACTATTCTAACAAAGATAAAGTCTATTTATAGTTTAGTTAACTGCATATTTTGTAGTAGTTCCACTTTAAAACACATAAAAAACTTTAGATATACATTAATTAAGTTACCTGTATTATTACTTCATCAATTTCAATAAGTAGGTTGTTAAGCTTTCTTCCCCACATGTGACATACCATCAAACATCAATTTTTATTTTCTCATCCTTTCCACTCTCAATAGAATTGAGATACCCCTAATTCAATATCAACATTTATCACACAATGAATAATATATTTATATCTTTAATAGTCCCTCATGGAAATTTTTTATCAAAAAATACATTTTAACCCACTAAATAAATGATATATTATACATTATGGATCATTGATATAACCAGAGGTAAATCATCAAATACTTGTGATATTTTCATCTAATGTTCCAATTGATTCATCCACCTTTTTTCAACTCCAAAAATTCAAAATCCACTACTATTCTAAGAGTTTTAGGAAAATACATTGAAAAACAATTTCTTAATCCCTTCCCATTATATTGATTATAGCATTGCTTTCTTCATTTTACTTTTCATTAGAGTCCATACATGGTTGTCCTTACCTTTAAAATGTAAAATACAAAGAACCAATATCTCATGTTATAATCAATAGAGAATGTAAAATAGAATTTCCATTTAAATTATTCATTTTATGGAGATAAGATGATTTGAGGATCAATTAGAATAGGGTGTATGTTTCCATATGAGAAAATCAGTAGAAATATTTTCTCTCCTTATTTCATTGAATAGATTAATGTACTTCATTATTTTATTCATATATTGAGATTGTTTAGTGATAATTATTATGTGGTATTTTACTCAATCTCTATTTCAATTAGTTCTTTTCATTGTTAAAATCATCATATTATCCCTCACACCCATTGATAACCCGTTTCCTTATAGTTCTAGACATTAATAAATACAAAATTATGTTTCCATGAGTGAAAGGCAATTAATATTATTTGGTAGAAATCCAAAAATGAATTAAACCTTAAAATATCTTATTTCGTGACACAATCAAGTTAGTTAATAATTAATTTAGTTAATCCTATATAAATCGTTGATAAAAAATGGTTTAGTTTTTCACATACTTATTAACCCAATCCCTCAATGTAATTTGGAATTAAATCCTAAATAATTGACTACAATGAGTTTGAGATAAAGTATATAATATCCCCTAGGAGTTTCAAACCAAGAGAGTAGTTTTGAATCTTGATCATTCACAAGGGAATAAAATGTTTAATACCCTACATTCTCTCTCGGGGTTATTATACCTTAGTATAACTATGTCATAGCCTGATGCACAATACTGTATCTAGAAAAGGATGAATTTCATTGGAAAAACACTAAATACCAATTTTATAACATATCATCATATACATAGATTAATATATATGGGTTTCCACTAATGTTCCCTCGACCTAATTCTATAAATAAATTCTCTTGTATCCATAATTGAGTAAACCGTTACATTGACAGTAAATATAACTTCCTGATATAGAAATGAAACTTTTTTATATACTTAATATGATTTTAAAACATTAAATTACATAAATGATAATATTTGAAGGAACTATAGGTTGATTTTATTTTGATAGTAGCTATATAATAAAATTTTGTTTTCAAAAATTGTGATCATTTCTTTTTAATGTAACAATACTATACCATCTTCTAGAAATCCAATTACTAAGACTCATCTTTCTGACCAAGGATATGAAATAATACGAGAGGGTTTAGATAAAATTAGTAGTAAGGGGTGAATAGAAATTTAATCAAGGATCAGTTTATTGAAATACATAAAGACATTATCATAATATAAATATCATAAAATAATCATTGATAACCATAAAACATATGTGAGCTTCAAAGTACATGGTGTAAGAACTTGTATCCACACAAGATAAACATGAAAAAGTAATATCTATATAATTGTTTAAAAGAATTTAACATAAAAATTTAATAATGTGGCTATTTTATCATAAGGAATAAAATATTATCAATGTTGTTTAAACAACATCATAGGGAAAAATTACTTTCATTATCTATAACATGTGAGAATAAAATACTAACAGACAACATCTTTTAAATATGGAAGATAAATTATTATATAGGAAATTACTTTCCTAATACACAACATAAAAGGATTATATAATAATTAAATACATCGTTAAAATATGGAACATTCTTTATAATTGGAAATATTACATTAATGTGCTAGACCATCGGTTCCCATGCCCAGGGAAGCCAAAACATACACATGATTACTTTATGTCATGAAATAAAAAAATATAAGCAATTCAATAGAGGGTGATATAGGACAACACCATTTATTCATCCATAATTACATTTTACACTTAAAAAATAATATTACTCTCACAAAGAACCCATTGGAAAAAAGGGTTTGAAAAATATAAAAATGTAAATCAATCAATTTATATAAATAATCAATAGAAATAAAATGAGTTTGTTGAAATATACAAATAATATAAAATAACAACCTGAAAAATATAGTTTTATATTGAAAACATGATCACCAAAAATAATAACATAATAAAATAATAAATATTGCATGAAATGTGAAACATTACCCTATTGGAGAAATATCAATTTTGATGATAGAGAGAAAAATGAAAATGAAATCATGAAAAGAGATTTCATGAAAATAATTATTACCCATTGATGTAAAATACATACCTAGTATTATATTTTATAAATGATTATGTTTTAAAAAAAATTGCAATAAAAATCATTTGTTGAATTTGATTTGGATCAATCACCCTTTTCCCAAAAAATATAGGGAGAATATCATGAAAAACGGAATGTATTGTAAAAATCAAGATCAATAAGACATTTTATAACTCAAAAAAACTATTTTGAGTAACCAAGTCCCTTTCCATTAAACTTGATTTTCAAGAAATTTATTTTTCTTCCTGTATCATAAAGATAAACATATTAATTACCTATTTTAGAACATTATTCAGGTAAAATTTCATTATAATATCCCCTAATAACAATTAATTTTATGTATTTGATTTAAAAAATAATTTTTTCAACATTGGGTGTTAAGAATCTTGACAGTTTTGAAATAGGTTCACAAAATCAGATTCAATTTTCATTTATCTTCAAATTATAATTATAAATTCACAATTTTTTAAAATGTTACACTATGTTTGATAGCGTACATGTTACGACACAATTGGCTTAAAAAAACTAAATATAATTTTTTTTTAATATGGTAGTTATCACCTAGAAATTTGTATGGTGCGAATGAAAAATGTTAACTGTGATATGAAAATATTGTTTACACAAGATTATATAATAATTCATTGGTTACCAAAATACCTATAAATAAAACTGAAACCCAATTGAATTTAATGGATGTATTCTAATGAAAAACTATTTAAATGTGATTAATTTTGTATATAATATAATAAAATTAATATTGTTGGATAAAATTAATGAAATAATAATTCAATATAATTTTCAAAAATCAACTTATATGTTTTATAGACATTATATAAGAACAAATACAATTTTAACGATAAAACGAGTTTTTTTTCTGAAATAGTTTTTTGGTTTCTTTTTGATGGAGAACACATATTAAATCTTGTTTTTCAAAATTTAATAAGTTCTATTTATCAAAATAAACTTTTTATTTTGAAAAAAGAAATTAATATATCCTTTCTTGTTTTTTTGGTATTTTGTTTGAATAGTTTCATTTTTTGATGAATGAAGTCAAATATTACGTTGTAATTAAAAAACAAAATTTTCATTCAAATATTTATTATACATGAAACTAAAATATTCTATTTCCATAATAGATATATAATAAATGTATTAATACTATTTATTTCATTTGAATAATATTTATATTGAAATTAGATATAAAGACTTATTTAAATTTTGACCGTGTCTTTTACTTCCCTTCTCGCCACATCTACAAGATAGTGATAAACATAATTTAACCACATATGTTAATTAAATTTTGATAAAAATAAATAATCTTATGTATTTAAAAAGAAATTTTTCATCTAATATGATAAAAAAAAATTGGTGAATAGAAATATTTGTACTTTATTTACCATGGTAAAGGGTAAATGAAGTAAATGACGGAAAAATTAATATTATAATATTATAAAATTACCATAATAAATTTCTGGATTTAGTTATCTGGGTGTTATTAGACCAATTCCATGCATTGGATGAAATTATATCATTCTTATGCTATTTCGGTATGATTATGTAAATTATTTAATTTTATTTAATGATTAGTAAAAAATGTATTACTCGTATTTTTAATAAGTAAATCATTTTTAATATATGGTAATAAAGAATTTAATTTAGACTATAAATATTCATTTGAAATTGAAAATATGTAAATAATTCATCATAATTTAATTAGAATTTTAGACATGAAATAATCAAATTTAATTGCGATGTAATGATGATGTAGTAATATTTTTATTAAAGGAATAATCAAATAAATGATATTTATTATATTAAAATAAATATAATTCGAAATAATTGATACCATCCTTGAATTTTATGGATGACTTTGACATGATATATATGAGTTAACCTATTTTTCACGAAATCATCATGTTTTTATGATTTTTAAAAAAATTCATGTAATGAAGTGGGTCAAAATTAACACAATTTATGTCAACAAATATAAAACATTTAATTAAATGATATAAAATTTCTAAAAATCGAAAATCATCCTAAAAAAATTATATAAATATAAAAATATAAATAATAACTCATTCATTAGTTGTTTGTCATGTTATGGAAATAATTTTAACCATTACAGATTAAATTACTTGATAAAATGGTAAGAGTTAAAAGGTCTTAATACCAAAATATAAGGATTAAAAAATATTCAAAACATGTATAATTTTAATTTGATGATGTATATTAAAACTATGACCATCACATATTCAAAATAAATCAGTTTTTGACAATTTTGTATTGAATATGAATTTATTTTAGTTTAATAATTTTAATAATTCCAACAGTGTCCCTCCCCTCTCATATAGAAGGGAACCCATTCATATCTATTCCTTATAAATCTAAAACCTTTTGGGTTTTCCAAGATCCACCCAAAAACATTCCTAAAATCCCTCCCCACATTATTGAAGACATAGTTTAGGTGTAAATACATCCTTAGGGGTGTTAATGTGTTAATAAAGGTGATCATCTTATGCAAAGGAATATAAAGAACATACATGAAAAATTAGATTCGAGGGTAGGGATATCATGTCAATATTTTTTAATTGATGCATTTATTGATTTTATTTACCTTTATTATTTTATAATGATTATATACTGCTTCTAAGACATTTGAAATCAATTTTTTCTCTAAACTCATTTGAATTAATGTTTTTGTAAATTTCATCTTTCATGGATATTATGATTAAATTTTTAATGTAGTATGGGACAAATTGAATGTTTAATGATATACTTATCTAATTTTTTTCTCCATAAAAATATTTTTTCTTATTATTTAACATATTTATTTATATAGATATACAAATATTATAAATATATTTTAATGAATTATTTGAATTTCATTGTATGGTTTTCAAAAGGTATAATTTTATGTATTGTTATACATAATGATTTCACAAATGTCAAAAATAATGATATATTCCTATCATATATGGTGACAATGACTATTCCAAAACAATGAATATTATTTGACATTAATATCTATTTTTATGATTTTATGATTTCTTAAATGATAATCCATCTTTAACATTTATGTTATTTTAGTAATAAAAATTGGATTATAAAAGAAAATTGTATTTTTATAAAAAGTGTTTTTCATATTAGAATACAAGTGTTTCAAAAAGGGTTTTGTGATGAACATGTTCTATTAATGGAATGGTATTATAGAATTATATAAAATGGGTGAGCCCAATATAGCTTAGCCGATGGGTTGAGCCACATTATTTCTCACGGCTGAGCCCATTATAGCGTATATGAAGGTATGAGCCCCATTATAGCTCATGAGGGAGAATGATATAGCTTAAACAAAGTGTGATCACTATTATAGATATTGAATTATTAGGGTAGCAATAATATTGGATGTTGGGATTACGATTATTCAAATTAAATTTTTTTGAAAGGGTTTTTATATGATTCTCTAAGTAACCTATAAAGTTTTAATTATTTTCTATTGGTTTTAATATTTTTATTTGTGATAATTGTATGCGTGTCATCCATGTGAAAATGTTTGTTTTTTCATTTAATAAAATAACAGTAAATTGGTTATCATGTTTTTCAGTAGTGTAATAATTCTATTAATTTTATATCCCCTACCATGCTTTTGTGATCATCCAAAGTTTTATTATTTCTCAGATGTTATATGATTTGTAAGGAAAATAATGATTCCATGATGAAGCTATTGAATATGTGTCTTGAAAAGAGATCATGTTTTTAAAGGTTTTCCGATCAGAAAAAATGGAAAATATGTTATTTGGTTGTTCTTTTGATATTATGGTTCTGTTATGTTTTATTTATAACATATTCGGTAAAACTCTAAACTAAAAATATCCTCGAATGTGAATTCTATTACAAAAACACAAGAATATGTTATTTTTAACAGTGGGTCCTTATAGATGGTATCATATGATGGTTTAGACAACATTGTAGGTTAGAATGGTGTTAATTTCATGCCATTAAAGGATTTATCTTAATGGTTATGGTGAAATGATATATCATTTTTATGATTACATTGTTACTATATCTAAACTATGCCTATTTAAAATTATTTTCCATATAGGAAATAAGAAAGTTGTAATAGAAAGTCATCATGAGTAAAACAAACATTCAAATCAACATATTGTGATGATTGAATCAGAACTAAATATTTTGTTGATCTGATAGATTATTTTGGGTAAGATATTAATGGTGGTTGCATCTGTTCTTGAGGTCATATAGAATAACAAATGATGAATATGTTAGTAGTGGAACGATTTATGAGGAAATATCTCCCATAATTGAATGGATCATCTAACCCAGTGGAAGCTAAAGGATTGATCAATTCCTTAGATAATATATTTGAAGATAGAAGATGTTCAACACGTCAAAGGGAAACTCTTACCATCTATCACTTGGAAGGTGAAGTAAATTTATTGTGGTCATTAGTTATGAATTCTGGAGAGAAAAATGAACCTTTGGGCATGTAATGGGAAGAATTTAAGGATATTTTCAATTAGAAATATTTCTATGTGGAAGTTCGACATAAAATGAAGATAAATTTCATCTAATTATAGAAAAGAGATGATGCTTTAGTTTCAAAAAATGAAGCAAACATCCCAAAATTGGACAAGAATGTTCTAAATTTTATTCAATACATTGATAATAAAATTAATAGATTTTACTCATTATTAAAATCATGTCTATGAAGAGATTTTTTCTGTAAATAATTTAAATGATATGATAAAGTGGATCATTGTGATGAGAATGTTGAAATGGAGTTTGACAAAACATATGTTCCATGAGATGATAAGAATGTTTAATGGTCAAGGTGGAAAGAAATGCAGAAGCAACAAACTAATAATTCTAGTTGTAAGGATAAAAATTGATTCAATTGTCGTAAACTAAATTTTGGGGAATGTATTTCATGATCTAGAAAGTGTTACTGATCTGTTATGTTTGGTCACATGGAATATGACTACAAGGAAGATGGTCCTGGACAGTCCAACAATGAGATAACATATATGCAATCTATAATAATATTATTTAGTTGCAATGAGTTGGGACATTATGAAAATATGTGTCCTAAATTAGTTACACATACAGGAAATCATTATTTTTAGAAACAAGCTCGATCAGGATAATCTATTAGTGTTGTAGTTCGTGATGTTGAGATATCTAGTAAAGTGATGGAAGCTCCTGATATTCCCGTATTTTCTGAAGGATAACCATATATTCATGGTTTTAGATAGAACCTATGATTTTTTAGTGATGTGATAATCATTTATTGATGACCTTTGTAAGAGAAGTTTTTTTGGGTACTGTTTATGTAAGCCTTCTGTTTTTTTTTATAAATTATCCCTTTACTTTTGGGCATCAATTTTAAGATATTGATCCCTATGCCAAAATTTGTATGTCGTGGCGGTTTTTTCATTTAGCAACGGTTTAAATAGCTTCTAAAACAGTCTACGATGGTTTTGGAAAACCGCCGCTATTTCGTGTCATGAAATAATTAGCGTCGGTTTTTTAAAACCGTCGTATTATGATGTAGCGGATGTTTTTAGCGGCGGTTTAAACTGTCGCTAAATCAAACTTAATTTTTGTTTATTTTTTATTTTTTAAATTTTTTAAATTTTTTAAATTTTTTAATTTTTTTTATTTTTTGAAAATTAATTAATTAAATAATTAATTAATTAATTAGTTATTTATTTATTTTTATTTTCATTATTTATTTATTTATTTATTTATATATATTAGCGTAATTTGTTTATTTATTTATTTATTTATTTATTTATATTTTCATAATTCATTCATTCATTCATTCATTAATTAATTCATTTATTTATTTATCTATCTTATTAATTCTTTATATTTTTTATATTTATTTACTTATTTATTTTATTTACTTAGTTATTTATTCATTATTTTTATATATTTTCATAATTTATTTTATTTATTATTTTTTTATTATTACCATGCTCATGCCCATCACCATGCATAAGTCCACGTCCAAGAACATGCCCATGCAATATATAGAAATTTAGCGTTGGAAGGGAATTAAACCCCTTGCATCAAGCTTATTCTCCAAAGAATTTACCACTCCCAGAGGCTCTTCACATGGTCAACAAATCTAATTTAATATAATTATACACATATATATTAATTGAAAAAAGTAGTAATACATAAGAATTAAATACACACTAAATAATTATTAATTGATAATTATTAATCAATAATGATTAATAAAGAATCAAAAAAATTTAATTAAAAATTAAAAATATATAATATATAATATAAAAAATATATAATATATAATATACTATATAATATATAATATATAATTGATAATATATAACATCTAATATATAACATATAATATATTATATATAATATATAACATATAATATATTATATATAATATATAACATATAATATATTATATATAATATATAACATATAATATATAAGTAATGATTAAATAATAAATTAGTTAAAAATTAATTTAATATATGATAAATATTTTATTAATTAATACTAAATTAATAAATAATAAATAAATAAAGAAATATTAAATAATTTATAATTCATATTTAAAAAATTAATAATAAATTATAAATAATAAATAGCAAATAGTACATATCAAATAATAAATTATTATTAATTATTAATTATTAATAAATTATAAATAATAAATTGTAAATAATAAATAATAAATAATTAATAATTAATAATAACTCATAAAAAATAATTGTTCATTAATAATTAATAATTAATAATTAATATTTAATATTTAAAAATTTATAAATAATTATTAAATTATTTACTAATTCTTAATAAATAATAAATAATAAATTAAAAAAATAAATAAAAAATTGATAATAAAAAATAGGAAATTAATATTTAGTAAATTAAAAATAAATTAATAAATAATAAGTAATAAATAATAATTAATAATGTCTAAATAATAAATATATATATATATATTTATAAGTATTAGAAAATAATTAATAATAACTAATTATTAAAATTCAGTTCACATTATTTATAATTTAATTAATAATTTTTAATTAATTAAAAAATATTTAAAAAATATTAAATAATAAATAAATAAATAATAAAGAAATGAATAATAAACTACTAATAAATTTATATTTAGTAAATTAAAGATAAATTAATATATAATATATAATAAAGAATATTAAATAAATAATAAATAATAATGATTAAATAATGAATAATGAATAATGAATAATGAATCATAAATAAATAAAAATCACTATAAATATATAAATAAATTACAATTAAATAATTAATAATTAATTATAACTAATAACTAATGATTAAATATTGATTATTTATACTTAATAATTAAACTCTAATTTTTAAAATTCAATATTCAATATTTAATAAATAATAAATAAATAAATAATAATAATTAATAATTAATTAATCTAATAAAATGAATAATAAATTACGATTAAATAAATAAATAATAAATTAATAATAAACAAATAATTAATAAATACTTGATAATTAATAAATTAATTAAAATTTAAATAATAATTAATGTGGACATAATAACTAAATAAAAAATAAATTAATAAATAAAAAATATTAAATAATTTAATAACTCATAAATAATAGATGAAAGTAATAACTAAATAATTATTAATTAATTAATAAGTAATAAATAAATAAATATAAAATTACTATATAAATTAAAATCATAAAATGGTAAGAACTTCTGATCACCCTAAAAACACTAAAATGAAAATACAATATGATCAGAGACTCCGTTTTCAGTGCCTCAACTAGTCAAATCCTAGATCCTAAAATGAGCTTCGATATGATATGTGGTACTAGTTGAACGAACACCTTTATAGAATTTTATAACCGTTTGAATTTTAAGAAATTGGTGTTTAAAAATAAAACCTCTATTTCAAAGCCCTTTAGGGCCTTTCTAGAGGAATAAAATGGGGTACAATATTCAAAGGGTTGGTACCAGACCTAAGTAGTGAAGTTCTCATCTTAGGGTTCGATTTGATATGTTGTAGAGCCCAAACGGACACCCGTATTAAATGATATGTCTGTTTGACGTTCGAGTTCAATTTTCGACATTTGAATTTTCAATATATTTTTTCCCTTGATTATCACATGATTTAAATCTCACTTTATTTTTAATGATTTGATAAAATTTGATTTGGATGGTTGAGAAGCTGAAATGGACTCTCAGATCAGAAGTTATAGTCATTTGATGCCAAAGTATGTTCTTCAACTTATTGAATATTGGTTTTCAGTTATTAAATATTATTAACTAATAATTACATATATTAATTAAATAAAACATTAAAAATATTTAAAATTATAAATAATAAATTGTATATTTTTTTAAATAATAAATAATTACAAATAATTATTAAATAAATAATTTTTAAAAAAAATTTCTAAATTATTGCGGCGGTTTGGAAAAACTCATCTCTATTTCATGGCTTTTTTTAGAAAAAACTCCACTAAAAGTTCATTTATTTATTTATATGTTATAATAAAAAAAATTAAAAAAATTTGTTGCAGATTTTTCACGGCAGTTTTTAAAACCGCCGCTAAATTTTTTATCGGAAAACCTTTATTGTCAATTTTATAAAGAACCGTGAAAAAACCCAACCTAAATCATTGTTTTGTTGTAGTGGTACCTATATGGTTTGTTTGATATTTCAGGATTAAGGGTATTATAAACGATTTACATCATAATTATTTAAATATTATAATGATGCAATGGTGATTATAAAATAGAAATATATCAAGTAAGTATGTTTCCTTATATTCATAGTTAATAAAGGAATGAAACTATAGGAAAAATATATTGAATAAAAAATGTTATATGTTTAATTTTTAATTAAGAAATCAATGACCTTTTATCCCATAAAATAATTATGGTTTTTTCATTAATAACTTTCTTATGTTAATTTTTTTCACTCTCTATCCGAACATTATGTTTAGTTTTCTCTTCCATATCCTGGTTTTCCTACATGGAACCATAGTTTTTTTATCTCAAGGGATCTTCGTACTCTCCTTTTCATTCATTTAATATGGTGATTTTATTAATCATTCTCTTGACGTGGGATTGCAATAAATGTATTTTTAAAATTCATACCTTAAATACCATCTCCGAATATAAATTTGGAGGATGCCATTTACTAAATTTTGGAGGATGTAACATCCCATGTTTTAAAAAAGAGGCACTAAGTTCAATAGTGTACATGTTACGCCACATCGAGCTTAAACAAACAGGTAAATATTATTAATTAATATGTGAGTTATCACTGTTCCTTTAGAATAGAAGGAATGAACAATGATAACTTTATTATATAATATTTTTTACACGTGTTTATATAATGCTTCATTTGTTACCAAATTAACTAGAAAAGAATCTAAAAACCAATTGAATACAATGGATGTATTTTTATGAAAAACTATTTAAATATGAATAATTATATTCATAAAATAATATAATCAACATTTTTAGAGTAATTGAATGAAATATTACTTCAATACAATTTTTAAAATTAAACCTATGTATTTTCTAGAAATTGTATAAGAACCAATACACTTTTACGGAATAAATGGTCATTTTTATAAAATTATCGATTTACCACCTTTTGAAGGAGAACCCATTTTAATAATAGATTTGAAAAAGTAATAATTGATATTTCACAAAATAAACATCTTATTTAGAAGTTTGACATCAATATTTACATTGGTTGAATATTTGGTATTATTTGGAATAGTTTCACTTTATGATGAGTACTGAAAAATAATACGTTGTAATTAAAAAACTTATTTTTCATTTATATAATTATTATAATTTAAACTATTTTTTTTAATTTCATAATAGATTAATAATAAATTTATTATTCAAATTTAGGTCATTTTAATAATCTTTATATTGAAATTAGATATATTTTTTTATTGAAATTTGAAGGTCTCTTTTACTCGCCTTCTCACCACATTTGTGTGATTAGTGTTAAACATAATTTAACTTCAATCATGAATTGAAATTTGAAAAAAGTAAATTCATGGTTGTAATTAGTGTAAATTTATTTATCCAATATGATGGTCCTACTTTTTGGTGAATAGTATCATTTGTATTTTATTTTCTATGGTAAAAGGGTATATTAAGTAAATAAGTGTAATATTAATATTATAATATTATTAAATTACCCTACCAGTTGTCCAAATTTCATTGGGTATGTGTATTTTGATCAAAATCAACCTTATGATAAAATTTTAAATTTTTTATGCCCATTGAGTATTATATGACATTTATAATATTTTATTTAAAGTTAAGTTAAAAAAATGTTATACTTATATTTTTAATAAGTCAATAATTTTTTATATAGGGTTATTAACAACATAAATTAGAGTATAAATAGATATTTTATATCGAAAATAATTATCCACATCATGATAATTTATTTATAATTATTATAAATTAAATAAATAAATATTATTAAGACACAATGATTATATAGTAATATATTTATTAAAGAAATAATCAAATAAATGATATTAATAATATTAAAATAGATATAATTTGAAATATTTTATTCCATCCATGATTTTTTTCTTTGTATTTTACATGATATATATGAGTTAAATTATTATTTTTATGTAATATAGTTTGTTATGGTTTTAAAAAAAAATAATGTAACAAACAGTTTCAAAATTGACATAATACATATAATAGAATATATAATAATTAATTAAATGATATAAAATTTCTAAAAATATATTATCCAGCCAAAGAGTAGATATAATTATAAAATTGTCATTAATGACTCAATAATCTATCATTTGTAATGTTATGATAATTAATTTAACCCTCAAACAATAAATTACATTATAAAATCATAAGAGTTAAATGAAATTTTAACAAAAGTCCAAGATTAAAAAATATTTAAAACATTTATAATTTAAATTGGATGATTGTTATTTGACCCAAAATAATAAAATATTATAAATAAATCAGTTTGGGTCCATTTGGAATTGAAAATTTATTTACATTAATTTAATAATTTCCATAATTCACTAAGTGCCCCTCCCCTCTCATATAAAATAGCACCCATTCGTCTTTATTCCTAACACTTCAAGATCCATTTTGTTCCACCATGATATGTCCAAAACCCTTCCTAGAATCCCAGCTAAAATTATTTAGGTCAAATTTAGTTATAACACCCACATTATAGGTTTTAATGTTTTTAAAAAAGTGATTATCTGATGAAAATGAAGATAGAGAACATACATGACGAATCAGACTCGACGTAAGTGATTTATTTTCAATCACTATTTATTGAATAATTTCATGATTCTATGAACCATTGTTAATTTTATAAGTTGTATATAGAGATACAATAAATATTTATGTCTATAATTTATCTCTACTCATATCATCCAATGTTTGGATAAATTTATTCCATCTTAGAGATTACGATTTTAATATTCAAACTGGTATGGGACACATTGAATGTTAAAATATTTAGTTAACAAATATTTTTTCCCATTTTAATATTATTAATATCATATTAAATATTTATTAATGTTGATATAAAAATATTATTAATGAATTTTTATGTAGACTTTTAATTTGATTCTAAGGGTTTAAAAAGGGATCTTTATTTTTATTTTTATTTATAAAATTTAGATAAATTACAAAAATAATGTCTTATTGTTATAATATAAGGTGAAAATGAATTATCTACTACTATGTGAATTATATTATTTTCATCTTACTTTGTAATATATAATTGTTACTTAACTAAAATGCTATCTTTATTATATAGGGTATTTTGGTATTGACAATGTGTTCTTAAATGAAAAGGGTCTTTTTATAAAAAAGTGATTATCATATGGGAATAGAAGGGTTTTTACAAAGTCTTTTCTAATGAATTTGTTTTATTCATGGAATGATACATTATGATCATATGAAATATGTAAGCCTGATATATCTTATAATAAGGGATATGGCCCATTATAACTCACACGTGAGCCCAAAACAGATTATACGAAAGGTTTAGCCCTAGTATAGTTCACAGGTGAGCCTGTTATAGGTTATACGATGGGATGATCCCGAATATAGATCATTAGTGTGCCCGATATAGCTTATATTAAAGGTGATTCCCATTATAGATCTCTATTTCATTTGGTAATAGAAATATTGGAATTAGGTTGTATGATTATTCTAATTGAAAGTGTTTTAAAAGGGTATTATATATATGATTCTCTAAATTACATAAAATATTTTTAATTTCTTTCTATTAGTTTTAATTATTTATTTCAGAATAAATTATGTGTGTTATTCATGTAAATTTTTTTGTTTCATTACCTCAAATAACATTAAACTGGTTATCATGTTTTTCACTAGACTAATGGTTTTCCTTTTTTTAATGTCCCATAATGAGATTTTGTGCTCATCCCATGTTTTACTATTTTTCACAGATCATAAGACTAGTAATTACAATTAATATGACTTGATGAATGTATTGAATATGTGTCTGGAAAAGAGATCATGTTTTATTTTAAAATGGTTTTTGTTGGTTCAAAATGGACTCATTTTTTGCAGTTTCCACCTTTTATTTTATAGTTTTATTTTGTATGATTTAAGGCCTAATTCTCTTAAACTCTAAAATCAAAAGATCCCCGAATGTGAATTCCAGTTTAGAAACACTAGAATTTGTTACGATTAAATCGGGGTCATTATAATAATCATTTCGAGGTGAATAAATTTACTATAGTCTATGTTTTTTAAATATATATAATGGTATGATTCTGTTATATGGGAGTTTAGGTCTTGTTTCATGACAATGAAAACAATGATGATATATTTTTGGGTTTTTTTAATAAAATCGATGGATTATATTATAATAGTCATTACATTTTTTGTTATCCACATATAACCATACTAATTATATATATTACACATATATTACATATATACTTATAAAATGAAAACTAAAAAATCTTTGATGCTGTTATTGGAAAATAAAACACGTTTATTCATAGATGTGGTAGTCTTTACACACACATAATTTATGTTTTTGTTTTTATTAAAGGATAAGGGAATGGGGTTTTATGATTATACAATCATTATAATAACATACTTGTATAATATGGATATATATTTTATCATTTTTATGTGGTAAAATTACATTTTAGAAAGAATAATTACATATATGGAAAAAGAAAAAGGACGAAACTGTATGAAATATTTCCATCACTACTTCGGTTAACAGCTTTGTGATGGGGGGGTCAACATTTAAGGTTATGAATTTTTATAAGAAAAAATACTTTTTATGATTTATAAGAGTGTTTAAAAGAGGGTTGATAATATTTTGTGCTAATAATCAGGTGTATTTCTATGAGGGAAAGTGAGCAGAGGAGATCCCCTTTTATAAGTGAAAGAGTGTTTTATTTTTGGAAATACCCGAATCATTTCAATAATGGAAATTCACTCTTAAGAAAAACATATCTGAAATTGAGAAGTTATTTATAGTATAATTGATAAGTTAATAAATACAAAAATTACTCAATCAACGCTTTATTTACCATGTTTTCCCCCAGCACCTTTTAGGTTACTCATTTTTACCACCTTGTCTTTCACCACGATAATTGATTTTTACCAATGTAATTTATCCAATATGGCCAAAAATGAAATTTAATTCATTATTTATTTTGAACTCAATGAATCTAAATTTTAAATCTATTTTTTGAGTAAATTTTTACATGTGATAAAATTTAATTTTAAAATACAAAATGCAACATATATTTAAATTTTTTAAAAACATAACCTACGTTCTATATTTACATCTTCGTTAAAATAAGTTATAAATTAAATTATAAAATAATATTTTTCTTATATTATTGTTTAATTAATTATTAATTCATTCATATATGATAATACTTTCCTAAATTTACTGTTATTTGTAAATACTATATTTTTCACTAGTCTCCTAAAAATCAATATTCTTAGACAAAAAATAAACAAATCATCTTAATAAAACCATTCCATGATAAATCAAAAAATTATTTAAATTTTTTCATATTCAAATTATAAAAAATTAATCATTTTGTAAATTTAAAACATAAATTAAATTGAAAATCTATTTTTATAGGGATTTTTTTGATATAATAATTATTTATTTTACTATTTATTTATAATTTATCTAAGTGTTAATTCTTTATTAATATAAAATAATCTTATCCTTGAAATGTATATCATTTTAGAAAATAGATTTTATTATTTTTTCGGTGTTCTTGTAGAGTGAATATTTAATGTGAAATTTATTTAGTTTTTTTCATTTTATATATAAACATATATATACCTCAAAATTTAATTATCACTAATGGAACCTTCTAATTATTTGACTACCGTAGAATTTTCAATATTTGTATGGCCTTGCTGTAGTTTTTTTAAAAATATATAGAAAATAGTTTTTTAATTTAAATACGAAAATACCAGGACTTTCCATATATACTCGCTAAAAATGTGTGATGAAACAAAAAAGAAATCACATAAAATGAATGGAAAAATGTTTCAAGTAAAGAAAGGAAGTCCAAAAATTAGATAAATTTTTAAGGGATATGGTAAGGCTAGCTAAAAAATAGTGGGGAATAATACTCCACCAAATAGACCACGCATACATAAAGGATTAAAATATAAGGAGTTTCTCTGTTACGAAAATATAAATACGAATCTAAAGAAAAATGAAGAAAAATGATGCCAATAACCATCGAAATCAAGAGGGAAATAAAGATAAAATATAATGACTATATCCAATGTGGTATATGAAATACTAGTATAAAACTATATACATATTATTTGATTATGGTACATCACATTTTTTCATATCTTGTACGTATTCGAAATATATTGATTCACCACTTCAACAATTGTATATTCAATTATCAATGAACACACATGGAGGATTAATGATTTTATCCCATGTATGTAACTATTTATTTATTTATGTTTGAGGAAAAATAATTATTGAAAATATTACTTTTATTATATTGGTACAATATGATTTTATATTGGGTATTAATTGGATCTCTCTCCATAGAGTTATATAAATTATCAGGATATGCAATTATCACTTCATATACAAAATCATCCAATAATTAAATATTTATTCATTAATAATTATGAAATTCCATTGGAAAATAATTTCTTAATAAGATTCATGATACATAATAATGAATAATATTTGGCTTAAATGGTTAGTGATAAAATCATCATAGTATCCTTGACAATTATATATTTTTATATTAATATATATCCTAAGGAGTTCCTTGTTACTCCCCGATAACATGTGTTTGAGTCTTAAATTGAATTATTATGGGGATCTATTCATATATCTATGTTCCCTTATGGAATATACCACATTGAATTGGGTTAATTGATGAAGAAACAATAATAGAATTTGGACAAGGAGTTTATAGGAATATATCCTTCACCACGGGGTGAATCAACCTACTTTATTAGGTAGAAAGATAAGAATTTTTTTTTTCATTTGTTATAATTATTTAAAAATGATTCAAAAAAAGAACTATTATCCAGTATATAATATTTATATAATTCTTAAGGTCATAATCTAGTTGGATAACACTATATCTTGATATCTAATATACAATTCAAATTATTAAGAGCCTTTATTTAGGATTATATTAAAAAATTAATTTCATAAATTCTAGATTTTATATTTAATAAAATATATTTCGTATTGTGATTAATTGGGTCAATATTATATTAGGGAAACCTTTTTGGAATTTTTTTTAAAATAACTTATTTTTGGAGAATAGTGGGAACAAATTTTTTTCCTAAATACTAAATTAATATAATAGTGAACTTAAGGTATAAAATAAATTTTAATTGATTAATTTTGTAATTATTAAAAATATATATTTTAAAAATCCCATGTTGAATTTCTAATATCCCTGATTAAAATTTTAGAGAAATTAGTAATAATTTCAGATAAATTATGTGTTTGGTCTTGTAAATTAATTAAATATTATTTGGGTCAAATTCATGGTTTTTTATGTCGAAGGACGCATAGAAACAATTTTTTATAATAAATAAAAATATTTTATCAAAACACTATTGATTATTTTATACCACACTTAAATTTTAAGCATTAAAAAAATTTTGTAAAAAAGAGTTTTTTTTCGTTACAAGTGATAATATTAATATTAATTAATTATTATTAATTTTTTATATTTAATAAAATAAAATGTATTTAAAATTATAAATTATAATATTAAAATTAGTTTATAGTATAAATTTTATTTTTTGGCATAAATTTAAATTAACAAGGTAAATATTAATTACGATAGAAAAATGACAACTCTTCAAAAAATAATAATTTTAAAAATAATATTTACATTTAATGGAAATATTTTGAAATTAAAACAATGATGTAATGTTTATAAATTTTTAAAAATATATTAAAAATATATTAACTGACAATTAATGGTAAATAAGATTTAGAGCACCTAATAATTTAAATATCATTTTTAAGAAAAAATATTTTTTAACACAATATCTGTATTAATTTAAAAGTAAATACTCTCAGATTTAGTTAAATGACATAGGATAAATGGAACCCGAAACTATTTTAAAAATCTAAGAATATAATATGAATGGTCATATTATAATTTTAGTGACAAAATAATTACAATGAATAATTATTAATAAAGATTAATACATATTAAAACCGGCATATAAATAATGCTCAAATTTTAAGAAATCAATATGATACTTTAACCTTATATATTATCTCTTTAATGATTGAAATTAATTCCAACATATATCACTAATATTTCTCCACCTGAATCACCAATTTCATATAACCCACCTAACACCCATGCGATTATATTATTACTCCTTACCTAACTTGTAACACCCCTAGTTTCATTTCCTTTAAACATTTATTTTTTATTTTAAAGTATTATGTTTTTTGGTTTTAATTATGGGAGTTTGTTGATAATTTTTTAGTTTTTTAAACATATTCTAAAGGGTGAATGGTTTGACCATTGTTATTGGAAACTATGTACATTCTCCTAGAAACCATGCTAGAGGATCTAGAAGGGTTCATGGTTGGGAACCCGTTAGTCCAAAACAATCACATTTTTGGAGGAACCACACTATTGGAGAGAGTGGTAGAAGAAAATTTAGTTCATGGTATTCGAAATAGTATGATCTATCCATGCAAAGGGATGACCATGAGACAACAACACGACATGATTTTCAAAACAATGCAGCATAATCAATCATCAATAGTGTATCTTCCATTATCATGCACATGGTTTTCCCTTTGCTTGATAAATTATGCGGACCAACCATTTGACATGAATTAAATGATTTGAAAATTATTCTTAATGAACTTTTATGTCCGCAATACTCTCACTTTTTCTCTTATTATCCTTGGATCCTGAACTTCTCTCTTTTCATGAGTTCTTTTTGTGATTTCTTCTGATCCAAAATCATTATTTTGTTTATTAATTAGTTCTATATCTTCAAAATAAATAAAAATTACTTGTTTTTTTCTTATTATATTCTCATATCCTCTCTCAAAAATTCACATATATCACCAATCATGGATATATCTATATTCCCTACATTGTATCTTGATGAGATATTATGTGATATATTAAATGAAAAAAAATTCAAGTCTAGATTTAGAGGTTTTATCTTCCATTTTCTACTTTCATAAACCATAGATAGGTAGTAGATTATCTAACTTTATATTAATTGAAGAAAATTACGTCTTTGTGTTTAAACCCATCTATTTATTTTTATTAGAAAACACTATTGGGTTTAATATTTTATTAATTAATTTTTTAATGATTCACAAAAGGTGTTAGATAAAAATTATGAATGGAAATAGTTTTAAAAAAATTAAGTGAATTTTATATGTGTGTTCTCATAAATTCATGTACATGTCAGGTGGGTTATTGTTCATAGTTATAAGTCCAATAAAGAAAACATGGGACATGTCATATAAGAAGATTCACCATCAATGGAAAACACTACTTGAAGACTTATTTGTAGGATGACTCACGACTCATTATAATTGGTAGGTCTGTTGTATGAATGCATATAAGGGTGTGTGGGTGTGATCCTAGGTTGATTATTCCATGTGGTATGAAATGGTGATAAAACATGTATACATGGGACTTATCTATGGTTTCAAAATGAAATAAATTTTTTTTTCATATGTATTATTAAAATTATTCTAATATGTTCATGTCCCAATAGAATATCTTGGGATGTAGTTAGGGGTTACCTATAGTGATCTCTAATAAATATCAACTTGATAACCGTAGTGAATTTGAAAATATTGTATAATGAGATACATATAATGTCATGGATTCACATATATTCATTCGATATTCATGATACGTCTTCCAGAGTTTTGTATTTGGAGCTTGGAGATCTCTTTGATATTCATTGGAGTGACTTCACATTGGTTTTACTACATTGGTATATCCTTTGGTTCCATGTATCATATTTTATTACCATTATTCTTCTACAAAAACTTTATAGATTATTGATTTTTATTTCATTTGTATTTTTATTTCTCATGCATCATATATCTAGTTTGTTTGTTTATAATTTATATCATATTAGTCATGTTGGTTCTTTAGGGAAAAAAATCCCCAACCTTAATCTAATCCCTTGTATTTTTTTAGTTAATTGGGTCTAGTGTATGTAATCTATGGTATGTGGATCCTCCACCTCTTCCAAATACAATAGGTGATGGGTTGGATGTTATAAATGGTTTCATTATTGTTCATTCTGTCTTCCCACATGGTATGTAATCTTTCATATTGTAGTTTCAAAACATGAAATTTATTCCTTAAAAAAGATTTACCATTACTTTTTATGTTAAAATTCATGTTTCCAAGGTGTTACCGATACAAATTTAATCTAATATAATTCTAGTTTTGTTTGATCTCATCATCATATGTTTAGAAAATAAGTGTAGAAAATCATGAATTAATAACGAGAATCCCTCCAAGGAGATTACTTTTCATTTTATCTATAGTGATTTTTTGATAATTGTTAAAATAGTTCATTTCTTAAATTATTTTTGTAATGATTTTTTCTTATCGTAATTTGGAATATTATACGCCTTAAATTTCATAAGGGTGATTACTAAATGGTTTTATTTATTGTCAATGAGAATGTTACATAGAAGAGATCATAAAAATCTACATGAATTGGATATGGAAATTTTAGTTGAACCTGAGACATAGGTTTACCTACATCTAGTACACGTAGTCATTTACGATTTTATAGATATTTTTATAGGGTATTAAAATGAAAAACATCATCAATTGAATCATTATATGTAGTGTTAGGAAAACAATGCATCTAAATATTGGAGGTATTTTTATCCTAAAATTGATGATTTGTTGTCAAACAGAATGAAATGGTTTTTGGATTTTCATGGTACCTCAGCAGAGCTAAAGGTATAGTTAATAGTCTATATATTGGTGGATCATCCACAATAGTGATGTTATGTTTTTTTATATTGATGATTTAACTACGATCTTACACAATATGCCTCTTAATAATTTTTCAACAAAACATTACATCTCCACACATTCAATATTTCAAATGTAATGGATTTCATCATCATAAGGAAACATAATCTATTAGTGATGGTGTATGAATCTATATTTATGAACATAATTTTTTAACTCCAAATGTAGATTATATTTCGGCCATGAAGTCTCACATAATTGAAATGGGATTAAAACTACCGATTAATTATAAATTAGTTATCTTTAGTATTTATTACTATAAATAAACAGTTAATAAGATGACTGTGGAAGAAAGGGTGATTACAGGGAATCCATTAGGAAGAAGTATGTTCATTTCAATGGGAAAGGTGGAAAATATAATGGTTCAAACAACAATAAGATAGACACATATTCTAATTGAGGTGGTTCACCTCAAACACATACCAATAAATTGTATAAATATACTCCAAACCCCAATAACCCATCTAGACATTTCAAGTGTGGATATTTTTTTCATAATATGTGATGTTGTAAACAAATCCTCAAACATATCCCAAATGCAACAAGATAAGACATATTTCAAATTATTTTTATAGAAATCCAATATTTGTTGTTGGAGATACATCTCATGTATCTCTGACATCTTATCATTTGATTAGAATACCTCCCCTGAACATCTATCTTTGTCAAAACTGAGTAATCCAATATTAATATCGGAAAACCATGACTCCTCAGGTAATGAAATTTTCCCATGGAATAATGGAATAAGATGGTGTGAGTATTAAATAGTATGATTCTTAGAAGATGATCACAGAGGATCAATATGGTCCTTAAATGGTGTGAGGTACTAGTCTCTTTAATTATATTAATATGAAATACTACTATGATATAGGATCATCCCAATATTTTATTACTTCACATTTTGTTGATCATATGGGATTATATGTGGAGATGATACCTTTTATATTGAAACATGAAACACATCTCATCCAATTGGAGTTTCAATACATTATGTGTCAATATGGTTCTGTAACTATCTATAAGGTTCTGTTTATTTGGGATTTATCTATTCTTGATATGGATATGTATGAAATAATTTTGGTAATTTATTTTTTGACATCCTTAATGGCTCACATAGACTATTTTTCTAGAAAAGATAGATTCACTTCATTTGATGATGTTAGTAATATCATTAAAGGAGATTGGGATGTGAATGAATGAAGATAAAGACATTTGGTACTAGTGTTTAGGATTATATTTTATTATTTGGTAGAAGATATTCTATAATATATTTATTAAATCAATCATAGCTATATTTTAACTATCATGGATCAATTTCTACTGTATTCACTGATAATTTCCCCATGATTTCACCAAAAAGATAAGTGGAATTTGTTAGTGATCTAATGTGGGGAACCATTACTGTTATAATTTAATCTTATAGGGTGTAATAAATGTAATTAATGGAATATAAATTTTTTATAGATTATTTGGAATGCAAAAGGGTTCATTAAACCTGTTACATCTCTCTAAGAAAACACCGGTAACTTTGGTAAACAAAGTCATGATACTGATTTGGTATACAATACCATTAATTAATGACATGTCTAATCAATTTAGGGTCCCCATAAAATTATCTAGGATTTATTTATAATTAGTGTATCATCAACTTCAAGATCAGAAGGAGGAAATTCTGGAAATTTCTTTTTTAATACATTATGGTCATTTTGAAATTGTGGGAATGCCCTTTGGTCTTACAAATTCAGTTTTAGTGTTTATGGAATTGATGAATCATTTATCTTAGATTTATATTGTATCTTTTTTTGGTGGTATTCATCGATTATATTATTGTATATTTTAATACTAAGAATTATCAGGAACAACACTTATCCTTATTGTTGGTTATCTTGTGGTAAAATTGTATTTATACTATCATTTCAATGAGTAAATATTGGATTCAAGATGTACATTTACTTGACCACAAATTTTCCAAATTAATAGTCTTAGTAGATCATGAATAGGAAAAACATTTCTCTTGGGAATCAACTAATTATGATTTATATATACACATTTTTATTTATCTTTGAAGAATATTACCAAAATTATATTTTTGATTCTTCATTACATGAATCATAGATGAAATATTTCATAATGATGGGTATTCATTTTCAATTGATGGAATGGTTCCAAAAACCTTTTCAAGAGTTTAATGTTTAGCATACATCAACATATATCATAATATTTCTAGACTTTGGAGAAGGATATATGAAATATTATGATTCTTCATGTTCTAGGTTACGATGTATAATTATAAAATGAGATTATGTATTAGATTATGGCTTACAAAATTGATAGTTTCATGATAATAATTATCCAAAACATGATTTGGAGTAATCTATTGTACTCCATGACATGAAAACATGGAATCGTTTCCATTCTGGTTGGAAATTCATAGTGTCAAAATATAAAAACATCTTGAAACACATTCTTCATAGAGGAATATGAATCTATGTAAACAAAAATGAATCCATGTAAACAGATCGTGAATCTGAGGCCCGGAGTGCCCGGAATGATCTGTTGAAATTTTGTTAAGATTTAAATAGCACGCATAAGTAGTTTTCTTGTAATTGTGGAATAACTCTTAAACAGTTCCATAGATCAACAATCTGAGGTTACCATTGTGTTCAGGATGGTGTGTTTACCCTAGGTGCGAATTATGTTTAGTTGGCGCCGGCCTCCTGTGACAAAACCCAAAAATTACATAACCGTAAATAAAATAATTAAATAATGTTATTTTATTTTTCAATTTCTTATGAATCACAAACTATAACTTGGATTAAAATTCCAATAACACCACTAAACATCTAAGGGTGTTCACTCTTTAGGTAGATACTGACATTGTCTGGTGCAGGCCACCAGTGAATGATAGTTTTTGGACGTAAATAAAATAATAGTGTGACAATTATTTCTTTGTAAAATCCATAACATCTAAATGGTAACACGTCATGGAAATCTGATATTACTGCTGGGTTCTTTGCGGTGTGTTTCACTTAGGTAAATCCTAAACTCGACAGGTGGGGGTCGAGGGTGACTGTAAATAATTTTCTGAACATTTTTCTGGTACATTCAGTAAACGCATGAGCAACGTTTTCTAACTTTTGAATATTTTCTTGGATTAAAAATACGAGGGCACCGTTGAATTTAATGTTCCATGATTCTCTTAAGGGAGGCTTCACTTCGACTACAGTAGGTCCATAGAAAAAGTTATTTTTTGGAATTTTATAATAGAATAAATAAAATAACATTAGTATTTTATTTTTATTTTAATCCTTCAACGGACAAGCGGTAAGGTGGGACCAGTGATGTGTGAAGACAATAAATGGATTGACCCTCCAATCTTTGTAACAACAATTTTGGGGGAAATTAAGAATATTTCAAATTCATGAGATACATTTAAATATCAACATTGTTACATACCCTCCCCCTCTCCTATATATATGGATCATGGGGGGAGGTAACGACACAACATCATCAAGCAATGAAGTGTTTATGGAGTTCCATGATGTCGGACCCATAGAAGATGGAGCCGACCCAGCGAGAGGTGAAGGGGGACATTGAACCACGAACCGGAAGGTGAAAAACGAGTGGCATCATTGGGAACCAGTTGCAGGGATAAGAACGATGACCCACCTTCAAGTGCGGATGCCCTACAATGGGTTTTAGATGCAGGGGTTTATTCGTTTATACATATTAAATTATTTCCTCTTCCCCGTTCTTGAATAATACTAAGAACATGGGTTAATGGACTAATGGGTTGACCTGCGATTCATTTGTCACTAAGGGAGGTTGGTGCGGGGTATTTGGTGGGGTTTATCTTATATTTTGATTCAATTGGTTATTCATTCATTTAATATCATCCTTTATATGAGCTAAAGTAGAGGTTGCGGGCCAAAAAAACCCTGCCCAAACCCTACTCAATCTGGATATTCTTGCACCTCCTTGGAAGACCACGAGTACGTCGACGCACGCAGAAAGAAGAAGGTCATGTATCATCAGCCATGGCAAACAGAGGAGGATCCCATCACGAGGACCGGCCATAGGAAGGGATTTGGCAAGGCCACAACGCCGCCTATGAATGGATGACGCGGTGGAGGCCGAAACCACCTTCATCATGTTCCGCAACGTCCGAGTTGTGCCCATAAGATGCTGTTGCCAAGCCAAATGAACGATCTTCTGGCCATTCATGAATCCAGGAGTTCGGGTGTTACACCCCTACGTTGGATTGACCTGGGTCACCACCCTCACACTGAGATGCCTCCCTCACAGCGGGATGTATCCCTCATAGTAGGATGCCGCCCTCGAACTTTTGTGCCGCACTCGAACCGGGCCACCGCCCTCACACTGGGTTGCCACCCTCATACCGGGCTGCCACCCTCCGAGCGGGCAGTCATGCTTGATCTGGGCCGCTACCCTCGAGCTGGGCCACCATCCACGGACTAGGCACACAACCCTTGAGTCGGCCCTCTGCCACCGCACCGAGCCACCAACCACGGAGTAGGTTCCCACCCTAACGCCGAGGTATCACCCTCAGACTATTCCGCTACCCTCGGACCGGGCCGTCATCCTCGGACAGGGCTGCTACCCTTGAACAGGGCCACTGCCCCAGTGGGAAGCAGCCCAACACAGGCCAGGCCGCCCCATGTGGGCCGTCCTATTATGGTCGGTCCACCCTTGTGGGCCTCCCTTCTTGTGGGACGGACCGTCTATCAGCCCCACGAGCCGAGTTCACCTCCGCCCAGCCCAGACCGGGTCTGGCCGGGTCGGTCGGACCAAGTGGGGCTGTACCCAGGCCTAGAAACACTCAAATGACCTTATCTTGAGAACTCGACTTCCGTTTGAAAAACCATCTATGAAGTTGAGACCATTGGAGAGAAATTTTCCTTTTTAACTAATCTATTATAGTTTTAGAGAAGTTTAGAGTTCGCTCAGGTTTGATCGCATCTGAATCCTACCAGGCCCTTGTCACTGAAATGACAATAACGCACAGACCGGGAATCCCACTGACATGCCAGCTATTGTGTTGGAACACTTATTACATAACAGATCTTCGTGCTAATTTTTTGTGAGACTTCGTGCTGTTTGAGATACAACTAATGGCTGAGGGAATGGTTCTTCCAAGCACACTACGCACGAAACCCTGTGATTGGATGAGGCCTAACGACTACTGACTTTTTGACTCATCGTGACTCGGTGGCTGTGGTACGTGATGTGGAGTAGTACCTTAGCATAACATGATGGGTGTGGGTAGGTTTGTGTGACCTGGAGGGCCATGGTGAGGAGCTCCCACTGTACGCTATGGGGAGGAGTACCGTAGCAGACCACGTTGGGGGTTGGTGGCTCTGTTTGACATAGAAGACCAACAATACATGATGTGGAGGAGTACCTCAGTAGTCAAAGGTTAGTGGGATGTAGATCATAGTGACCCAACAAGTCCATTGTATTTGATAGAGGATAAGTTCTCTAGTAGCTGAGGCATTTGACATGGTGACTAGGGATGTTACTTGTTACTATCCCTATAAAAATTCCGGGTGTGAGCAGTCTTTACCTTTGTTCTTGTGATTGAGGTTATTCTATGTGGTACGTAACATGTGTGGTAATCTACCATAGTGGTGTTACTACTGTGGTTTTTAATTGTGGAAATCTAGGAGACCTTTGTGGTATCAGAGTTCATACTGAGTATTGTTATACTCACCCCTGCTCGGGCTTTTCTCACACATTGTTGTGTCTTTTGCAGATGAAGTACAACATTGATCAAGGCAGAGGGAGCCAGGACTGGATGGTGTTCAGAGGTGGACCGTTCGGTGTGACGTGACGTAGAGGAGAAGAGCGAACGTGGTGTGTTGGGGAGGCGATCTGTTTCTACCATTCAGGTAGGAACCTCAAAAGACTACCCAGTAGCTATATCATTTTTCTTTCAGTTTTATTGTACATTCTGTTGTACTTGTTCTTTTACAATTTTTCTTGTATTGTAGCCCCTTTTACTTTCAACATTATTTTTACTACAATAGTTTACTTCATAGTTGTTTCTTATTGAGTTCTTGGACCACTTGTTTGTAGAGGGTTAAAGGCAATGCCTTACCACTTTAGGGAATATTCTATTTGGTGCTAGTCTCCAGCCCATGGCCAATGGAAGGCGGGGTTGTGGTAGTCACATCATGGGCCTTGGGGGATGGTTTGTTACACCTTTATAGGTAGTTTATTAAAAACCAAAGACAAACAATTTTTATAGGACCAACCATTATCCCCCCCCCCCCCCCCAACTCCTTCGAAACCCCCAATCCATAGACTCTCGACCTCCCCGACCCCCACGACCACTCGAAGACCGTGGAGCGACCCTGAAGACCCATGTGACCTTGGAAAGTCTAGCGACCCCTGACGACATGTGTGAACCCATCACGACACCAACACCCACTAGAATAAACAGGATCCCTCGACCATAGTGACCCCTACAACCCTAGAGAACCTAATGACCCCCCAGAAGCCCTCGACATGTCTTACTACATCTCAACATGCCTTTCTGCCCATCGATGTTAGTCATTACCTTCGCTTCCCCTTTACACAGGTCTATATACCTTTTTGGTGCAGTTGGGGTATAGTTATGGGTTGTTGTGGTTGAATATTAAAGCAATTGAAATGCACAATGTTAAATTTTAGTAGCCATCAATCTCAAATATCCCAAAAAATGGATGGATCCCCATCCAAAACCATATTTTGTGCTAAATATTGGAATGCAGATAACACATGAACTTGGGTATGTCAAATATAGTGTGTTACTATGGTTTCACTTCAAAATAGCACTTGAAATGGCACCTGGTTGGAGTATAATCATTGCGCCATTTCAGAATTTTCATGCTAAAATTCCGTGGGTTAGAGTGTGCCTTCGTTCATTATTTTCAATATTGATGGTTTTTGTATGATCGTACATTTATAGGTTCCATTTGTGGTGCAGTTGTGGTTTTCCACCAGATTCTTGATGTTTCCATGCTTATAGTATGTGATTCCATAATTTATCATTTTTAATTGAATTTAGTAAGTTTTATGTCCTTCTTAATTGTGTTTTGTGAAATAATTTAATGTGGCATAATATGATTTCAAAATGTTTAATGGTGCATATGGTTTGAAAAATGATTTTGAAAAAGAGATTAGTTTGGTTTTATGTGTGATTTTTTTATTTCTAAATGAGTTCCATGAATTGGGTAAATATGAGTAATTATAGTTGGATTCTTAAGTATTGAATGAATGATATTGGGTTATATGATGATATTAGGTAATGATGGATTCTCCACTATGTTATGGGAATCAATTGTTAATACATACTCCACTAAATCAGGGTAATCATGTAGTGATATATGATCTGTTATGTTATGTTTTTCTATGATTATTTCTATGTAAAAATTTTATGTCACACACTTTAATTCCTATGATATGGTCAATATATAATCATTATTATATTATGTTGAGGTAATCTTACACTGTGGTAAATTTTTTATCATTTTAGATTCCATGTCCTTCTATAATGAATTGCGATCAACTTTCATGAATCCATGAAATTTTTAATAAGTTATTTATTACATGAAAATCTATACCATATGGTTATGATCTAACAATTAATGGTTTATTGATAAGTTGTCTAGATTGAATATTTTATTTTAATTCCATAAACCTATGGATTTAATAGGTTATCCCACTTTCTATAATTGAAAAAATATTAATGGAAATTGAAAAGGTATATTCAAAATAATAATTTTCTGGTTTATTCCATGATTTATTTTTAGGAAATATAATATACATGATTTCATTTATCTTTGGAATTTCATGTTTCCTTTTAGTCTATAAAAAAATAACATAGTCATAAGCCTTGGATTAGTCTACCCTATACATTAATCCATTCATCTGGTGATTCATGTCATTTTGTACATCTTGGTTCCCCATGTATTTTCTAAAGTAGTGATTCATGATTAAGGTATGAGTTTGTTTCCATTTCGTATTCCTATCTTTTATCCAATTATTGTATAATTTATCAAGCCCTTACCTTAGTGATATCAATGTTATGTCATCATTGGTTTGTCCACCTATTTTTCTATAGCCTGACATAAAAACAACTATTTGGATGCGATCCTTGTTCTCCTCTTCTTTTATGGATATTTTTAATTTGCATGCTTTGGATTTCTAGTGGGTGGATTCATTATTTACCAAATTTTTTATATAGGAAATCATTCTTTAACATAATTATATTTCTTTCGACAAGTATATGTGAATATATATCCCGATTTAGTAATAGTAATGTGTTTTATATTAATAATATTGTGTAGGCACATTGTGATATTAATGGATATAATCTAGATCGCATTACCTTGGAACACACCTTAGTATGCTAAAGGAATGAAAGAGTTTTTAGATTTTGGAATTTCTAATGAATTTGTTGAAGGGAGAATAAGATGTTCATGTCTTAATTATAAATTTATAATATGGGTGATGATAGAATATGTTTATGAACATTTCCTATTAATGAAATTCTAAGACCAATATTTGTGTTGGGTTTGGTACGGAGAATCGAACATTTTGGAAAAGTTGAGAATTGATGTTAATCCAAATAAAGAGCTCCCAACTTCGTCGCCAATGAAAAATGAAATGCAGAACCTTGAAAATGAAGCATTCTGTGTTTCAAGACACTGAAACCAACATCACAGTATATAAGAACCACCAAATAAGGGTGATACAAATTTAAATGTGACAAGTGATGTTTTTGAGACTGTAGGAAAAACAGGTCAAGATTTTAACTTATCATTGGATCCTCCTCTTGATTATTTCGAGACTATTGTATGATAAAACGTCACTAGGGAAAATATGTTTCATGGTATAGTTGATGATGGAAATCAAGAGTTATATATTGAATATTTGAAATATTCAAAACATTATTTTATGCTGACTTGTACCATATCAAATTCCAATGTCGAATTAAAAATATGGCCATGTCCATGATATTGTAATATTTGTGTAATGAATTTCTGAAAGCAATCCTCCCCGAGTATTTTTATGCTATCAAAGAAGTTGTTAACAGGTTTGGTCAAAATTATACAAAAATACTTGTGTTTCCCATTGATTACATGCTTTATTTGAAAGAGGATTCAAGTAGACAAGATTATAAAAAATTTATTCTTCTATATGGCAGTCAATTGGTGATGTTGGACGTATGAATCAACATACTACCATATAGAAGGAAAAAAGTAACACACCGGAAAAGGATTTACGTTACTTTCCTTTAATTCCTCGATTGCAATGATTATTCATGTCATTCAAAACTGACAAAGACATGATGTGGAATTATGTAGATAATAACAATAATGGGTTAATGATACATACACATGATTGACAATCATGGAAGACATTTAATTCATTACATCAATATTTTTTATCTGATACTATGAATGTTCTATTGGTATTGGATGCCAATGGATTCAACCCATTTGGGACTTTGAGTACCAGTTATAGCATTCAACTAGTTGTATTGATCCCTTACTATCTACCTCCCTGGATGTGTATGCAATAAAAATATTTTATTATTTTGATGATTATTCATAGAAAAAAAATTCTTGGAAATGATATTGAAATGTACTAACAGTATTTAATTGATGAATAACATGAGTTATGGAGTAACGATATTGAGACATATTGTGCTTCTTCTAAAACAATATTCAAATTTTAGATTCTCTAATGTTAATAATTAGTGACTTCCCTGGACTTGGGAATTTATCTAGTTGGAACACTTACATGGGTTTGGCTTTTCCTATTTGTAACATTGATTTTAAGCCCAAACAACTACCTCACAGTAAAAAATTGTGCTTCTTATTCCATCGAATATTTCATGATGCATCTCACAGATTTCATCTGAACAGATGAAAATTCAATGGTTTTGCTGATCGTATAACACCTCCAAAGTTGTGAACTGGTTCTCAAATATTGTCACAACTTGGAAATGATTAAATTTCATTTGGGAAGGTTCATCATTATAATGATAGTGGGAAATGAGTTCAAATTGCATCTTCAAGTGAAATGAGAACTCAACAATGGAAGAAAAAAGTATATTATTCAAACATTCATATGAGGAATTCAAATTTTTTGGCATAATTTTGATTTGATGCATATTGAGAAGAATGATCATGAAAATTTGATCTCCACATTACGAAAATAAGTATGGAATGTCGAAGTATCATCTCAATTATCAGAAAGACTTACATGTAATGAACATAAAATGTGATCTCTGGCGAGATGATTATGAAAAGTATGCTCTGATAATTTTTTCAATGAAATATAGGGATAACGACACTTTTTTTTTAATTTTAAAGAATGTGAAGGTATCTAATGGGTATTAAAGTAACATCTCAAGGTTTTATGACTTAAAGCATAGTAGGTTACACGGATTGAAATGTCACAATTTAAATATTATGTTATAGTAGTTTCTACTATTGGCATTTCATATATTATTACCTAAGAAACTATTATTTATGTACTCCAATTCTTCACATTGTTAGACAACTATTGAAAATTTTCTACATCCATTTGAGCTTGAAAACCATCACTAGAGGTTTTTATTGACACTTTGTGCAATGGGGATGATCTTTCCTCGGTCATTTTTTTCAATCATGATGCATTTAACTGTGCATTTGGTTGAGGAAGCTAAATTAGGAGGGACCATACATTATCGATGGGTTTATCCAATATAGAGGAACTATATTTTTATTTTTTTTCAATTAATTAATCAATTATTGGAACATATTTATATTCATAATTATGTTGTTTATTTTATTTCACAGATATCTTGGGCATTTGAAGTCATACATGAGAAATAATTCTCAACCTGAAAGCTCTATTGCTAAAGGATATTTGGTAGAGGAGTGTATTGCCTTTTGTTCTAGATAATTGGGTGATACTGAGACATGATTTAATCGAGTATGGCATGTTAAAAACACATTGAATGTATCTCAAATACATGTGAAATAAAAAAAAAATTCCTACTATTGGTCGATCAGTTGGGAGGACCTCAAATGTTACACTGACAAAATGGAATTATTACAAGAACATAGATATGTGATACTGAATAGTGAAATTTAAAATATATTTATTAATGATTTAAAGTTACAAACAAAAAGACTAATTTGATACTGAACATGAAATGAGAATGTTATAACGCAGACTATTTATAATGAGTGTGCAGAATGGTTTTCATGATGTGTAAGTTCATAAATATTATAGTAAATATTAATATTAGTTTGACACATATATTTTATAAATCTAAAAATATATTATTTTTGTATATCATGTATACTGATACTCAGGCCGAGTTTCCAAAATATTTGATGTTTATTGCTCGAGGTCCTCTTGAACAATATATAATGTTTGACACTTACAATGTGAATGGCTTTAGATTTCATACAATCAATCAGGAAGAGGGTTTGAAAACACAGAGTAATGGAATATTTACATATTATAAAGTGGAATTATATGGATAGATGACTAGTATTATTGTATTAAACTACCACATGAATTTTTTATTTGTTTTATTCAAATGAAAATGTGTCAATATTATCATACGTGTTAAGATAGATTCATTGCAATTTACTTCTAGGAACATCTATCACTTGATTGATGTTGGTGACCGTGAATTGTATGATCTGTATATCTAATCACTGCATGAAGAAATTGTATATTATTTGAATGATGTTGTGGATGAAGGTTGGAGTGTATTTTATCATGTAAAACAAAGATATTTGTATGATATGGGTGATGAAGTTGCATATTTGACCTCTGACATTAAATATCATCAACAACAAGAAGCAGACTTATTTGTCAATCCTCATATTGTGTGTATTGTTATATAAAGGATGGATAAATTCAATTACTAATGGAGTAGAAAACTAACATTATTGAATGGGAAAATGACTGTATGTACAGTTATATATTCATTTAGTAACCAATTATTTCATTTGTGAAGTCATTAATTCTCACTGTTATGTAATTTTTTTATTATTACTGTGTATTATTTATCAATTTTTTTATTTTATTCCACATAATTTTTTTGAAATATATGTCTTGAACATAATTTTATTTGATTAAATGGCAGGAATTCCAAGGAGGAAGCGTCATTCTATTTCATCGACCACACCAACTGATGACGATCCATCTTTCCCCACTACAAAATATTCGGGCATTAGCGACCCCCATTTGCGGTCGCTAAGGGTCTTTATAGACTGCACAGTGAACCCTAATGGCAGTTGCAAATGGGGATGAAAATTTGGCATACAGTGACTGCCATGCGATTTCTGACTTGCAGCTCGACATAGCAATAGTAAGGGCCAATGGTGGTCGTTGTCTTGCGGGCTGACCGACCTATAGCGATTGAAAATGGCAATCTCTATCTTGGATAATTTGTTTCAAAAAAAAATTCATGGATGGTTCCAAAATAGCACTGTCAGTGCAAAAATCATAAAAATAAGAAATCAATTCCAAATAGCATAAACATCAGGATCCTCATAAACAATAAATGAAATACGTCCTTCATATTCAACGATCCAAATAGGCCGAATCCATTTCAATATTATACTTCAATAAACCTACAATAAGATAAAAAAACTAAACTAAACAAATGTAAATAAGACATATTTATTTAGTTAGTATATATATATATTATAAAATTATGTCTGACGTCAAATCATGGGTGCTATAATAAATTAAAACCCCCAATATAAGAAATGATATCATTTTAGGATTTTTTTCATGTTTTAGAGTCTTTGGTTTAGCTTGTGGAAGTGTTTTGTGGTCTAAAATTGAATGACCTCCGCGCACACCGCCTAAAACTGTTAAAAACAATGTATTCGGTTGTACCATGCACACCACATGTCTGATTGACGTGTTGTCTCCTCTTACGTGTCACGAATAATATTTCTATTGTTTTAATGTTATTTCAAGTCATTCTGAAGATGTTTGCTGTGAATTTAACTGTTACATGTCGTTTTGGTGTTTTATGACTCCGGAAATGATTTTTTGGTCACCTCGGTCAAACGAAACCTCTGATTGCCATACCGTAGGCCTGACCATTTCCCAATTCATACCATAGTTGTTGTTGTATGATTTCATGGCATTCTGTGGTCGATCAGCTAGTTTTGACCACACAGCGCACTATTTTATAGTGCACAAAACTATTTAAAACAACATATTTGGTTGTACCGCACACACTGCATGTAAAATTGATGTTTTGTCTCCACCTACATGTCACGAATAATATTTCTATTATTTACGCATGATTTCAAGTCATTCAGAGGAATTTTTCACTAAATTTGACCGTTAAACTACGTTTTGGTGTTTTCTAACACGGGAAATGTGTTTACGGTCATTGCGGTCAAACGAATCCTCCGATTGAATTACTGTCTACCTGAACATTTCACAATTCACACCATAGTTGTTTTATGATTCGATGACAATCTGAGGTCGTTCAGCTGGTTTTGACCACCCAACGCACCATTTTAGAGCACACCAAACTATTAAAAACAACATATTAGGTCTTATCACACACACATCACGTCTTATTGATGTTTCATGTCATACTAAATGTCATAAATATTATTTTTATTTTTTTCAAGTGGTTTCAAGTAATTTTGAGGTTGTTTGCTCAGAATTTGACTGTTACATGTCGTTTTGGTGTTTTATGACTCCAGAAATGTGTTTCCAGTAACCGCGGTCAAACGATACCCCCAATAGAGATACCATCTACCTGACCATTTCAAATTTCACATCATGTTTGTTTTCGTATGATTTAATGGAATTTTGAGGTCAATCAGATGGTTTTGACCACCCAACACTCATTTTTAGAGTGTGTCAAACCGAAAAAAACATCATATTAGATCATACCACGCACAACACATGTCTGATTGAAATGATGTCTACTTCTAAATGTCACCAATCATATTTCTATTGCTTTCCTATGATTTCATGTCATCCTGAGGATGTTTTCTCTTAGTTTGACAGTTACATGTCATTTTGGTCTCTTTTGACTCCGAAAATGGATTTCCACTCACTACGGTCAAATGACACCTTCGGTTGATGTACCGTCAACCCGACCATTTCACAATTCACACCATAGTTGTTGTATTATGATCTCATGACATTCTGGGGGCGTTCATATGGTTTTTACCACCCAACACACCCATTTAGAGCACACTAAACTGTTAAAAACAATATATTCGGTCATACCAGGCACACAACACGTCTGATTGACATAAATTCTCCTAATACATGTCACGAATAATATATCTACATTTTTTCATGTCACTTCATGTCAATTTGAGTACATTATCTCTAAATTTGACTGTTACACGTCGTTTTGGTGTTTTATGACTCCAGAAATGCATTTCTGGTCACCGCGGTCAAACTACACCTCCTATTGACTTACAGTAAGCCCGAACATTTTACAATTCACACCATGATTTTTTTCGTATGATTTCATTGCATTCAATGTTTGTTCAGATGGTTTTTACCACCCAACATACCCATTTAGAGTGTGCCAAACTATTAAAAACAACATATTCGGTCATACTGCTCACACTGCATATCTAAATGATGGATGGTCTCCTCCTACATGTCACGAATAATATTTATATTATTTTATTGTGATTTCAAGTAATTCTGAGAAAGTTTTCTCTATATTTGTCTATTACACGTCAATTTGGTGTTTTATGACTCCGAAAATGCGTTTTCAGTCAACACGGTCAAATGACACCTCTGATTGACATACCATCTACCCGAAAATTTCAAAATTCACACCAAGGTTACTATCATATGATTTTATGAAATTCAAGGTCATTCGAATAGTTTTTACCACCCAACAGACCCTTTTTGTGTGCGCCAAAATGATAAAAACAAAATATTCTATGGTACCACACACAACGCATGTACGATTGATGTTTTATCTCCACTTACATGTCACAAATAATATTTTTATTGTTTTCTTGTGATTTCAAGTCATTCTGAGGATGTTTTTATCTGAATATGACCGTTATACGTCATTTTGGTGTTTTAGGACTCAAGAAATAGGTTTCCAATCAACGCAGTCAAAAGAAACCTCTGATTAATGTATCATATACACAAACTTTTTAAAATTCACCCCATGGTTGTTGTAATATGATTTCGGGGCATTTTGTGTTCGTTCAACATGTTTTGACCACCCAACACACCCTTTAGAGCGTGCCAAACTGTTAAAAAGAACAAATTCTGTCATACCGCACACACCACACATCCAATTGACATGTCATATCCTCCTACATTTAAAGAATAATAATTATATTATATTCGTGTGATTTCAAGTCATTATGGGATCATTTTCATTGAATTTGACAGTTACGCGTTGTTTTGGTGTTTTTTGACACTAGAAATGCGTTTCCAGTCACTACGGTCAAACGATACCTCCGATTGACATACCATCTACCAAAACATTTAAAAATTCACAGCAAGGTTTTTTTAGTGTGATTTCATGACATTAAGTGGTCGTTCGACTGGTTTTTACCACCCATCACATCCTTTAAGAGCACCCCATATAGTTTAAAATAATATATTCAGTCGTATCGTTCACACCGCACGTCTGATTGACATGACGTCTCCTCCTACAAATTACAAATTATATTTCTATTGTATTTGTGTTATTTCAAGTCATTATGAGAACTTTTTCTCTAAATCTTACCATCACACATCATTTTGGTGTTTTATGACTACAGAAAATATATTTCTAGTCACCACGGTCAAACGACACTCTTATTGAGGTATCGTCTACCCGAAAATTTCACAATTCACACCGTGGTTGTTTTTGTATAATATAATGACGTTCTGAGGTCGTTTGACTAGTTTTGACCACCCAAAACACCCTTTTTAAGCAAACCAAACTATTATAAACAATATATTCTGTCGTACCATGCACACCACGTATGTTTTACAATTGGAATAATGGACTATTGTCAAGTTGTACAATTGGAATAATGGAATAATTGAATAATGTCCATTTTTCATAACATCCAATTGGATAATTGAACAACTGGCCAATTTCCCTGATTGCCTAATAGCCTAATGAACAATTCCATCTAATGAACTAATGGTCAATTGTCCAAATGAACTCTTATAAAAATGGCCTAAAGATATAATTTCCAATTCATCTAACAGTCTCATAGAAAATTGTAATTATTGATAAATGTCCTAACGGAAAAACATCCAATGACCTAATTGCCTAAGGGACAACTTTTCTAATGGGCCGATTAGCTAATGAGCTTAATGGAATAATGTAATAATGACTAATTGGCCAATAGACCTAATGGAATAATGTCCAATGGCCTAATGTAAAATTAACCAATTGTCCTAGTAGATATTTGACCCAAAAAACTCTGACCGGATAACCCCCTCCACATCTCCCTCATGTCGGAATACACCAATCCACATCCCCACCCCCAACTTCCACTCTTAACCCCCCCCCCCCCCCCCGAAACTCCCCCTCCTTCCATTCGGACAGCCCACTCCCAACCCCCCCAGATAGACCCCACCCTGAATAGCCCCCCTCCGCACCCACCCGGATAGCTCCCAACCCCACACCCACCGAACAACCCACTCCAGACCCCCTGGACAGCTCCCACCCCCATCCATCGGAACAGCCCACTGCATACCCCCCTGGACAGCTGCCAACACCCTCGGATAGAATGTCTATGAGTATCCATTATTATCCCGGCTCTAAAGACATATTCAACCACATAAAATAACTTCTAACTCACAAAAATGATGGACTTCCAAAAAACATTAAATTATACATGATAATCACCAAGAAAATTAAATTTTCATTTTGAAACATCAATAACAACCCCACCAAAAAAAGAAACAAAACTCGTGAATATGATGTGTTATGCGTTGTCATGACTGATCCATCCATCCATTGGGCGAAGGTCCTACAAAAAATAAAAATTATGAAGATTCTAATAACCAAAATAATAGAATGTAAATTAATAAATTCTATATAAACCTACAATGTATGATCTATTGCACCATCACCTGGCCGCACATTTTCCTATAGTGTTCTAACCTCGGTGATAAATTGTGCATTTACTTGCTCAAAAGGGCGTAATCGTGCCTTGAAATCTGAAAACTGCTATGTCATATGAGAAACAATCGGACCAAAAACCACAGCACGTGATACTACAGAACTAGTAATCCTGGTTCCATAAGTCAAACTATATCCATGCCAGTCCTGACCAATAATGCGATGGAAGATCTCTTCCCGTCACATGGGAAGTTTTCGTTCATCCTCTAGAAGTTGTTATAACTCAGCTTCAAATTGATCCTGTGAAATATTTAAATATATATATACATATATATATGTTAATATATGGATTTATGTATGTATAGTTAATGAGTACAAGCACTTACTATCAATGATGCAGCCTCTGGATCATTTGGATCAGGAGTCCTCATACACAACGATATTTAATTAGTCAGTGCACCTTGATCATGTAACTGTATATGAATTGAATATAAACATAAAACCATATTAATTAATAAATTAGAAAATTAATAATAAATAACTCATGTTGGATCTGAGACACATGATGAGGTATGAGCCTGTGAGGTGGTCACTGAAATGCTCAATTCTCAGAATGGCGTATTGTAACCTCCTACATTCAATTAATTCAAATTTCAAAAAAATCACACATTCTTGAAAATATATATAACAAAATAAATATACAATCTGAAACACCATTAGTAGAACAATAAGGAACAATTTCACACCACAATGCTGGGATAAATCCTCTAGGGACTTTTTCTAGAATTTATCTGGCACCCACAATTGGTACCCAGTGGTCCCTCTTGACCATGACTTTATAATCTTTCCACATCTAACAGCATTTCTCATACAGATGGTCCGAATTTCATCGGGGCATACTTTCAGATTATTCTATTTATGAAAAAAAATCACATATGTTAGTATTTTCTATACACAGGGAAGATATTAAAATGGCCATCTTACCTGAACCTCCCTCCAAATATGATATAATGTGTCCCGAGGGATAGAAGCCCAGTCATTTGTGGTCAATGGAAATCGATGTGGGTCACCAATGATATGACCCATATGACGAAGAAATGCTGTATAATTTAGTCCTAGAGGGTGAAATATCTCATTAAAGGAAACATCAAACATCGTGTCAGAATTACATGATTAATGTCATGAACATGACCTCTCTTGCGAGAGGAAGAAGCAATCAAGTCTGATCTAGTTGAAAACAATTTTATATATAATTTGACAAATGATATATATAGATATATATTCCTATCAATTACATAAAAAATAAACACCATTACATTCATACATACCTCAACCATGAGATGTAGATGACTCATATTGACGATGTGGATCTGCTGCCTCTTCCCCTGACAAGCTTGTTGTCATTGAAAACAATAATAAGGGGACTATACAAAGTGTCCAAGACAAAAATTGGATTGTTTTTAAGAAAATAAGACTTGTACAGTTGTTAATGAAACAAAAAGTTATATAATAATTAGTTTTAAATGGATTTTAAAAAATCAAAAAGTTAACAAAAATATTTATAAAATTATGTACAAAACCCATCAATGCATAACAAAACATCTGACTGAATTAATAAAAATTCAAGCAGCACCCGAACCAAATGAATAATACCTCAATGGGAATATACACCGACAATAACAAGAAGATACCAAAAGTTAAATCACACTAAATATTTATAAATGAATAAACATACAAAAGTGTGGATTAAAACTGAAATGGATTTATAAAATGGTTAGATAATTTATGATATCTGAGGACAGTCAATATTGAATAGTGGGAAAACAATTATATCTTTTATAAACATGAAAATCGACCGTTTCTCCTTCAACGACCACTCTGACCCATTAAATATCTTCACCAAATTGAACTACAATATGTTGATCAAGCTGTTGGGAAACAAAGGTAACAGTCTTGGGTTCATCACGTTCAATTAGAAAACTCCTCACGAGGATATTATCACAACAACTTTCCAACATGGATTTAAAGGCAATGTAACGAAGAATATTTGTTCTGTTTATGATGTCAAAATGAAAGGTCCATTATCCACTCGTTCATTTCTGTATAACATATAGTAAAAATTCAACAATGGAAACTGATATTGATCAACTTTACATCCACACACTGGATCATCTTAATTTTACATTATCAATATGTACTTCAACCCATGTGCATATACAACTTTAATAATGTCTATCAATTGAACATAGTAATAACAAGAATCGAAAAATGGACAACTGATGCCATTGATTTGTGCTGCTTGTTTGTCGTCAAAATCTTTAAGGTGAAATCGAAAGCCATTAGCATTTATATCATTATAATGACGAGCCATTATAGATGGACCCTCATCCAGTTTGATAAAATATTCAGTTATGGTGGTGTCCCCTAACTCCGTCAACATATGATCCAACATAATTAGTAGAATTCAATAATGATTTATTAAGAAGAAAATTATTATTATACTTCACTTATAATGAATATCAATTTATGCGTTCAAAATCCATGAGCCTATCATGAAATGATGCATAATGAGATTGTTGAATTTTATACTAAGTCTCACGATACAGATCTTCCTTTATCTCGTTAATGTGCTTCCTGAAAATAATAACGTGATGTTTAAATATTAAACTGATGAAAACAAAACATGTAAAAATTAAAAAATTAAATTAATAAGAAACCTACTACATTAATGTTGCAACTAATGGAGTATTGAGCAATATATATCGATGTGCTTGTATCCACTTGATGTTGTTCATTTCAAATATGGTTCCTTCTCCAACTGGACCATCATGATTCCTAGAGGGAATATCTAATTTTTTTTCAACATCCACATGATATTCAACCCAAAAAGTATTACCCTCATCCATCAGATAACCATTGGATATTCTGCCCACAATTAAGTACACTCCCTCAGCTGGGCGCTGCACCGACTATGGTGGCGATCGGTGGATCCTACGGCTGCGCGGGATCCGGGGAGACCAGTGGTGCCAATCTGGAACCCCGTTCATGGAATAGGGGGCCACGGCCCCCGCTCGGCCAGCTTTCCGAGCCACCACAACCCCCCCTTGACCAGGGCGGGGCAGGTCACGTGGTCTGGGCCAGACCCGGACCCAGGTCAGGTCAACCAGGGGTGGGTTGGGACGGGTCGGACCCGGCCCAAACCCCCCCACTTCATACCATTTTTCGCTCTCTTCCCATAACATGAGCTACTGGCATCTGATCAATGCACAATCAGTTTCATATAAATCCTTGGATCCAGACGTTCATTTCAGTATATTAAACTCGTGGTTTCAGCGATGTATGAGTACAGATGGGTTGGTTCAAACTCAAAAGTAACCGGGCCCTTGGAGCGGAAACGATTATAACGTAAGGATCAGACGTCTGATTGACGTGTAGTAAACTACTTTGAATTCCATTTGATAGGAAGATTCTTTTCTATTACTCCACTTGAGGTTTGGATGTAGCTGGAGTATGGTTGGGTTGGTTTTAGCTTAAAAACTAACCGGGCCCCTGGAACGAAAAAGCCAATAACTCTCAGACCGGGCGTCCGATTGACGCACCGTCTATCACGTTCGGTTCCTTTTTACGAGAAGGAACATCGGGATACATCAACTCTGAACTTCATGACAGTTGATGTATTGACTCCTTGGATCGATAAGCGGACCCCTCCTGGAATTAAGCATGCTGTCTGTGGGAACCCTATCAACTGTTGTACTAGAATCCTTCGTGGGTTCGACAGCGATGACTACTGTACTACGATCCTCCGTGGGTTTGACGGAGATGGATACTGTTCTTGTATCATGTGTGGGTCTAGAAGTATTTACCTCTATACAAGTATACTATGTGGGTTCAGTAGAGTAAAATATCTTGTATCCTATGTGGGTCTGATTGCTTAGCTGGTCTTGTATCCTCTGTGGCTCCGACATATTTGATGAATGAGTGACTACATATGATCATCTCTATCACTATATGAAATGTGTATACATGTGTGATATAATTCTTGAATTTCAATCATTACCAACTGTGTGATTGTCTTATTTCCTGTTTGGACTGGGCTGTACTTGGGCTCGGGAGCTGGAGCCCAACATTGATTGATACTTAGGTATATGTATGGGAATATACCTAAGTAGAGTTGGTTGATTCATCGTGATTGTATCATTCCTTTTTGGTTTATCCTTTGTGTATTATGGGATACCTTCGGGGGAATCGTGGTTCTTACTATGTAGCTTATACTGACCCCTGTACAGGCTTGCTCGTACTTCGTCATGACGGTTGCATGCGATGGATAGCACTTACTGAGGTGGAGACTTGTGGAGCTGGATGGTACCTGGAGGTAGACCACTTGGCAGGGCACTCTCGGAGAGGAAGGCTAGACCCGGGAAGAAGTGGAGACCATCTGTACCCACCCTTCAGGTGGGATATCCGGATGATGACTTGGTGGATGCTTCTTTACTATGCAGATGTTTTACTTTCCTTTCAGTTGTACCGTACTTTCAGTTGAGTTTTTATACTGGCCTGTTTACTTTCCATCACATAATTTTTACTCATCTTTTCTTTGTGATTACATCACGTGCATACTCTGTTATGTTTTTTTACTTTAATAAAGGCAATTCTTACCCTTTTTGATGGATTTATGCCTTTGGTGCTAGTCTCCAGCCCCTGGCCTATGGAAGGCAGGTTGGGGTAGTCACGGCACGGCCCCCGAGGACGGGTCCTGAAAAAATTTGTATCCGAGGAGTCGGTTCAACGAAATAACTCAAGAATCTGATCCTTCCCTTCTGTGAAGAAATAGTGTTAAGAGTATTGAGTGTGGTTTTTAGTCCAGGGAGTCCAGTGTTGGTGCGGCAGCCGACATATCCATACACTAGGACCCTGACCTATGAATTCTGACTCAGTGCACGAAAACACTAATTGTGTGTGTGTATTTCAAAAGTTTTCTTTGTGATTACATAGTGTCATCTCACCAAGAATACTGTTTGACCTTGGAGAACCTGTTTCATTTCAAGATGGCCCCACAAAGGTAGCCATCCAAGGTTCCTAGTTACGTGCGAGATGGCAGCCCATCGAGCGATGAGGAATCAATATAGGGCCCCATCACAGCGGAGGGACCAGCGGTACCACTACCTGATGAGCCACCGATGCTACCAACCCCAGCGGTGGAGAGTGCACGCCGCCTGAGTGTGTTACATGAGATTCAGCGATAGAGGCCACCCAGGTTCTGCGGAGAGATGGTCCCTCAGGAAGCTGAGGAATGGCTGGAGGCTATCGTCAGAGTCTTCAGATTGGTAGGGACACCAGATGACCTTATGGTGATCCTTTACACAGGTCTACATCATGCAATAGTAGGTAGATGGTGGAGCCTGATGCTCCAGGTGCATGACGAGGCATCTCTACATTGGACAGATTTTGAGGGTTTCTTACACTCGGAGTTTCTTCCAGTGACCCTCTGTGCAGTGCGCATCCAGGAGATACTTCATCTGTGGCAGGCCAGTATGATAGTATCTCAGTACTTGACGATATTTACGGACCTCTCACACTACTCCACAGATATGGTACTTGATCCGTTCTTTAGGGCCCAGACCTTCGTGCACGGACTGAGGCATGAGAGCAGGGCTTAGATGATTCCCCTCAACATCCCGACACATTCAGGGGTGCTGGAGCGAGCCCTTTTAGTAGAGAGATTTCTCACTGAGCCCCCACTAGCAGTGAGACCAATCTGAAGGCGACACATACTGGAGTCTTCTAGAGCCAATAGTAGACATATGTCATAGGGGTCCAAGCGGACCAGGCCATCAAGTCGGCGTCCTCAGGATACAGGTTCGGTTGTGCAGGGAACACAAAACTGAGCCAGCCTTACGAGGAGAAGACAGTGCAATGCATGCAGCTTACAGAGCCACATGGCTCGTGACTACCTGACCCTCCATGTAGATGGGAAACAGACATTAGAGGGACCTCTTAGGCAGAGGCATAGGTTTGAACGTGGCAGTCCTTAGGGAGTAGTACGATGAGGTAGAGGAGTTGGATGAGCAACGAGTGGTGAAAGACGATTCGAGGCTCTACCACCACCAACCACAGGAGGTCCACCCCAACCACAGGGATTTGGAGGGCAGATGTAGGCTCAGCTCCATGTATCGGAGGATTACGACCAGGGTGAATATATGATGATTCGAGGTACTATCTGTTTCTACTCCACCCTTGCTGCAGTTCTTATATACATAGGTTCGAATCATTCTTTTATTTTCGCTACCCTTGTTCGGAGCTCGGATATTCCGATAGAACCGTTGGCTCGATCCTTATGGCTATAGACTCCTACGGGAGCAGACTCGATGATTACGCACTAGTACCGGTACGGAGAGCTTCCTCTAGGAGGCGAGATCTTCGGCTGAGATCTTATTGTAGCGTCATCGAGGCCTTAAGATGTCATCTTCGGTATGGACTGGTTATCTACAGTCCTTGCCCAGAACGACTGTATTAGGCGCAAAGTGCGGTGTGTCAGTATGGATGCGACCAGGTTCGCTTTCACGGGCAATAAGGGATCCTTTGTAGCGTAGGATGGACTTACACAGAGGAGAGGGTAGTCGATCACACATAAGTTGGATAGTCTCTTCCTAAGAGTGGTTAATGTTCGGAGTCTGAGTTTTCCTATAGTGGTGGATCAGTATGCAGATGTTTTTCAGGATGATGTTCCAGGACTACTTCCTTGAAGATAGGTAGACTTCTTCATAGACCTGTACCCTGGGATAGCACCGATATCTACTCCAGCATATCAGATGGCTCTCTCCAAGCATCGTGAGATGTGGGTAATGCTGGAGGAATTAAAAGGGAAATGATTTATCTGACCCAGTGATTCACCCTGGGCTTCTCCGATTTTGTTCGCCAAGAAAATAGATGGGAGCTTGCGACTGTGTGTCCACTACCGTCGCCTGAATCGGATGACTGTATGGAAAAAGTACACACTTCCATGGATTGAAGACCTCTTCGATCAGATCAAGGGAGAACAATGGTTCCCGAAGATATACCACAGTTCAAGCTATCGCCAGCTCAGAGTCCGAGATGAGGATGTGAAGATTATGGCCTTCAGGTGTCGGTATGGCCACTACGAGTTCTTGGTCATGCCCTTCTGCATGACCAATGCTTTATCAGTTTTCATGTATCTCATGAATAGGATCTTCTAGACTTACCTAGATTGTTTTGTATTATTCTTCATTGTTGACGTACTGATTTACTCGACTACTGAGGAGGAGCCCGCCTACCACATGCGGGTTGTACTGGATACACTCTGAGAGCACTAGCTTTATGGTAAGCTCTCAAAGATCCATTTATGGATTTGGGAGGTTCAGTTATTGGGGCACGTCATCTCATAGGTAGGAGTTGATGTGGATCCTGCGAAGATGGAGGCAGTGCTTGTTTGGGAGCCACCCAGGAGTGTGACAGAGGTGCGGAGTTTTCTAGGTCTGGCTAGGTACTATCGGAGATTTGTGAAAGAATTCTCCAGAGATGCAGCACTAGTTTCAGCATTGACGAATAGGGGGAAACCATTTGTGTGGTCGGATAGATGCCATCAGAGCTTTCAAGAGATGAGCCGGAGATTGACTAGTGCAACGATATTGAGGCTAACAGAGGTGGGTGTAGGGTACGTAGTTTTCTATGACGCATCAGGGACCAGACTCGAGTGTGTCCTAATGCCCGATTGAGCAGTGATCTCTTACGGTTCATGGAAGTTGAGGAATCACAAGTAGAACTACGCTACCCATGACCTGGAGTTATCACCAATGGTCTCCACCCTAATGATGTGACAGCACTATCTGATGGGAGAGTGCTTTACAATCTAATCTGACCACCAGAGTCTCAAGTACATCTTCTCACTGAAGGACCTGAACCTGAGCCAACAGTGATGGCTCGAGTTTTTCAAGGACTATGACTTTGACATAGTCTATAACCCTAGGAAATGGAACGTGGTGGATGATTCTCTAAGATGGAGATCGGGCATACAGTTGCTAGGGGAGGCGACAGATCTTCTAGCTGCATTGCAGATATTTTTCATGTATAAAGATGGGGCATCCTTTATACAGTCTCTCACAGTCACCCCACCACTACTTCAACGGGTGAGAGAGGCACATTGTTGGGGCATTGACTGTGAGATGTGACGTGCTCAAATTTCTACAAGGCATATGCCTGATGGATTTTCTGAAGGAGGAGAGCATGTCATCCACTTCAGGGGATGTACCATGGTACCAATTACACTGAAAGAGAAAGTGTTGAGGGAGTTTCACACTTACCCTATAGTGGTAGATACAGGAGTGGCGATGATATACCAGGACCTCAGACGACAGCACTGGTGGATGGGTAAGAAGAAGGTTGCAGTAGAGTTCGTTTCATGATGCCTCACTTTCCAGCAAGTGAAGGCAAAGCACCAGGTACCAGAAGGCTTGGTACGGCCCATAGAGGTTCCAGAGTGGATGTGTGATGGGATTTACAAGGATTTCATGACGAGGCTTCAATGTACTTCCAGAGGACAAAAATCCATCAGAGTAATCATAAACCGACTCACCAAGTCAGCCCACATCATACTGATCAGAGAGCAGGGCTCAGTAGAGATATCGGGATGCCCTTAAATTCTGGAGATCATACGGCTTCATGGAGTTTCATCATCTATCATCTCAGATTGAGACAATCGATTTACTTTCTGGCTTTTGAAGGGGTTACAGGAGGCATTTGGGACGCAACTACGCCGAAGGACTACCTTTCATCCTCAGACGAATGGCTAGATGGAGAGAACCATTAATACTCTAAAGGACATGCTCCGTGCATGTGTCCTCGACTTTGTTCATATCTAGGAAGATCATTTTCCCATGGTGGAGTTTGCGTACAACAACAGCTACCACTACACCATCGGGATGGCACCATACGAGGCACTTTACGGCCGACCATGCCGATCATATCTGTGAGGAACTGAACCTAGGGAGTCAGCACTTGTAGGACAAGAGATGGTTTAGGCTACGACGGAGAAGTTGTAGATCATCCAGGAGTGGATGAAGACTGCACATAGCAGACTGAATTCCTATGCCGATAGGAGGCAGAGACCACTGGAGTTCGAAGATGGAAACCAAGTTTTCATATGGGTCTCACCTCGATGGGGACTACAGAGATTTGACCGAGGTATCAAGTTATCTTTGTGCTTCATCGGGCCTTTCCAAGTCCTCATCAGAGTAGGGGAGGTGGCTTACCGCCTTGGACTTCCACCTTAGTTTCACCGGGTTCATTACGTCTTCCATGTATCTCATCTGAGGAGATATGTGCATGACCTGACCCACATCATTGATCATAGGGAGATGAACATCGACGATAGGGCGACATTCATGGAGGTCCCGGCGGAGATCGAGGATCGATAGGAGCGTTTCCTACATAGACAGTCGATTCCACTAGTGCGCATTCGTTGGAGGCACGGGAGCCTCTAGAAGATCACATGGGTGTGGGAGGCACAGATGTGTGCTCAATACTGTCATTTTTTCCATAGTTTATGTTGTAGCATTACAGAGATGTAAATCCCTGAGGTGGGAGTAATGTAATGACCTAAAACATGAAGGAAATTTTTTTTCTCTTAAATACTTTGGAATTTTACGAGTACACAGTTTCTGATGGCACATGATTTCGAGGCCTGGTGTGCCCGGAATATTTTTCTAAAGTTTAGCTCGGGTACTTTTAGTAAACGAACAAGCGGGTTTTTCTATCTTCTGAACCGGGGATCGAAATAGAAATCAGAGGGTACTGATGAACTCAGAGTGCCACTAATTACATACAGGGACTATTACTGTAGTTGCGTTTTATGTGGGTCGAAATTTAATCTTTGTCGTTTAATCTTAAACTAAAAAAAAATGTGTAGTACACAATTTTTTTTAGTTCATTATTTCCTCCCATGTGTGGATATTGTTGAGGTGGGGCCCACACAAGCCCCAACATTCATTTACCCATAACATTACTCAACTCCCCATTAATACCCTGATGTTTCCTTTGACAACTCATCATTAATAGTGGAGCCTTCCTACCTCACTCTTCCCTTTTAATGTTCCAAATCATATAATTAATGTCAACGTTAATTAAATGACACCTCTTTGAATTAATACATGAATTTCAAAGAAATTATATTAATTGGATATCCTATTTTTCTTTTTGTTGGAACATCTCTTTGGGAAAGGACTCGGGAGAACTAAAGTAGATATGATACTTCATCGACAAAGAACACCTTTCTTCATCGAAAAACACCCCCATTGAAGAACGTGAAGAACTTCTTCCAACAATGCATCATCCTCAGACGCACCTCAACGTCAATAATCCTACGTTGACTACGGAAATGACCCTTCCTCCATCGTTGATAGAACAAAACCGTTCATTGGCGATGCTCGTCTACAGTGATGCTCGCCTTCCTCGGATCGACAATGTACAACAACAACTTCGAGGTAGGTGGATTTGTATATTTCATTTATGTTATTTATAATCCTGAATATGGCGTTAATTGTTGGGAGTTTTTTTGACCCGCTAATGTGGTGGTTACATACTAAGGAACAAGTCCGGATCCATCGTCGTATTGTTCTTTATGTGCGGTATGACTGAAGACGACGAAACAGGACTGCAACGGCGATTTGGGGCTTTTACAGTGGAGTTCGGGTCCCAAGATGACCACAGGAGCAGATGGAAGCAAAAACGGACCACCGGAAGGACTCCAGTGGCCCACGGAAGACCCCTACGGTGCGAGTCACCAGCGGAGCGGCACCCCGGCGCGCCTTCGGCCGCAGTGACGAGTGGCGGATCCCGCGGCCGCACGGGATCCTGGGAGACCAGCGGCGCCAATATGGGGCCTCGTTCGCAGAACAGGGGGCCACGCCCCTCGCCCACCCACCCGGACGAGCCATCACACCCCCTCAGCCGGGTCGGAGTGCATAACATGGGTCAGGCCATGCCCCGCCGGGCCGACCCAGGGCGGGTTGGGCCGGGATGGACCGGGGCCAGACCCCCCACTTCAGACCGTTTTTTGTTCTTTTTCACATAACATGAGCTAAGGACCTCCAATCAATGCACCGTCAATGGAGTATGAATCATTGGATCGAGACAGTATTTTCATAATATTACACTCAAGGTTTTGGAAATGTTTTTCTATGGATGGGTTGGTTCGAACCCGAAACGAACCAGGCCCTTTGTTCGGAAACACTTATAACATAAGGACCTGATGTCTGATTGACGTGTCCTCAACTACATTGAATTTCTTATGATGGGACAATTATTTTGGCTTAATCCACTATAGGTTTTGATGTAGCTAGAGTACGGTCAGTTTGGATTTAGCTTAAAACCCAACTGGGCCCCTAGAACGAAGAAGCCAATAACTCTCAGACCGGGCGTCCGATTGACGCATCGTCAGTCACGTTGGGTTCCTTTTGACGAGAAATAACTTCGGGATACATCAACTATTGACTTAGTGATACTTGATGTATCAACCCCCATTGGATAAATGAGCGAACCCCTCTTGGAATCGAGCATGTTGTGTGCAGAAAACCTAGAGCTGGCTGCGACATCATCGACTACTGTACATGAATCCTTAGTGGGTTCGACAATGATGACTACCATTCTCGGATCTTCTGTGGGTTCGATGGCGATGGCTACTGTTCTTGTATCATATGTGGGTCTGGTAGTATTGACCTCTGTACTTGTATCCTGCGTGTGTCCGGCGGAGTAGTTAGTCTTGAATACTATGTGGGTCCGACAACATAGCTGGTCTTGTATCATGTGTGAGTCCGACAACTTAGATGAATCAGTGACAACGTATGATCATCTCTATCGCTATACGAAAGTCGTATACCTATGTGAGATGAGTCTTGAATTTCAATCATTACCAACGGTGTGATTGAATTATTTCATGTGTGGACTGTGTTGTACTTGGTCTCGGGAGCCGAAGTCGAACTATGATTGATAACTTAGGTATATGTATGGGCATATACTTATGTAGAGTTGGTTGATACTTCGTGATTGTTTCTTTCCTTTGAGTTTTATCCTTTGTGGATTCTAGGAGACCATTGGGGGTCTCGGTGTCCCTACATAGTATCGTATACTCACCCCTACAAGGGCATTCCTGCAGTACGTTTTGTTGGTTTTAGATGACAGACAACACTGACTGAGTTGGAGACTTGTGGTGTTGGATAGTACCTGGTGGTGGACCACATGGCGAGGCACTCTTGGAGTGGATGTCCAGACCCAGGAAGCTAAGGAGACCATCTCTACCCACCTTTCCAGTGGGATATCTGGAGGACGAATTGGTGGTTGCTTCTTTACATTGCAGCTATTTTACATTATTTTCAGTTGTACTGTACTCTTAGTTGAGTTTTTATACTGGCCCATTTACATTCCATAACAAACTTTGTACTCAGCATTTCATAGTACATACTTAATTGCATTCTATGTTGTGTTCATTTAATTTTATAAAGTCAACACCATGCCTTTTTCCAGGATTTACGCCTTTGGTGCATGTCACCAGCCCCTGGCCTATGGAAGGCAGGCTTGGGGTAGTCATGGCACGGGCCCCGAGGACGGGTCGTGACATTTTTTTAGATTAAGAGGGTATAATTGTAAATAAATTAAATCTAAATGCATAATGTGTAAATTATTTATACACACACTTAGTGTCCCTTCATGATACATATAGGATCTACAAGTTGTATCAGAGGGGTTTTCTGACACAAATTGGGTAAAATTATTTATCATAATTTTTTTAAATATCATACATGGAGTTTATATTTCTTGTGGATTATGATGTATCTTATGTGGAAGGAATAGTATCCACTCATGTTAAATAATATATGAATGTAACCACTAAGAATCTCAAAAATAGTAATACTAATGAAGAAAATAAAGTGAGGAATATATATAAATGAAAACTAAAAATTATCATTACTCTCTTGTTAAATATGTAAAAAATTATTCTTTTAACGAAACTAGATTCATCTTTTAATGTTTTATAAAAGTTGAATCTATCAAATTAATTGATAACTTCTACTACCAATATTAAATATAAATGATTAATGTTCTTGAAAATGTGATTTAATGTATACATTGATAATTCATGTAGATTTATGATGAAAAATAACTACTTGGAGAAGAAATTTATAAATTGGATGATGTATAAGGTAAGAAAATCACAAGGTAAAATTATCTCAAATACCTCGTTGACAAAAAGGATGTAATAATGAATATTTGAAATAAATGTATTTTAAAAATTGAATAATAATTAAAATTTCATGATTATGAGATAATTATGAGTAAAAATATTTTTTATGAAGTAATATATTCACTTAAAACACTTTTCAACATTTCCCTGAATTTATTACACTCTGAGATTCATGAGAAATCATGTAAAGTCAAGGAGAAATAAATTTTAGGGGAATAACATATGATGTTTGATGAAGAATATATTCAAATGGTTGATTCTATAGAATAATCACATTGATATATTATCAATTTTAAGGATTCCAAATTTAATGTTCAATCCATAAGAATTAAAGACCTTGACATATCTGTGATTGAAGGTAGTAAACTACATGAATATCATATCAAGGAATGATATATGAATGAGAAGGAAAACTGACCACACTTGAAAATGAGAATTTTTCAAAAGTGTAAAATGTATTGTACTATATGTAAATTTATGAAATTTGAATGAGAATCATGTGGTGAATTCACATATTTTTAAAAATAATAATTCTTCTAACAAAATAAATGAATAGAATTACCCTCAAAAAAGGGATATATTGATACAAACAGTTGTTAAGACTCAAGTATCTAATGTGAATAATAGAGGAAATAAAATATCAATTTAATATCATTATCAACCTTCTATAATCTAATTTAATATAGAAACTCATAAAATAACTAATTCTATTTTTACTAATGTAGTCTTATAAACTAGTGTTGGTTCAAAACAAAAAGCTAGTAAAAAAATTTTTGATTTTTTTAAAAAATATAACAAAACTCCAAGGAGTAATATGATAGGATTAAAAAAACAAATCCAAAAATGGCCCTACAAATAAGGAAATGAATATCTCAAAACAAAATGCACGATGTCTTTTAAAACTAGTACTATAAGAAAAATAATGATATTTGATGGTTATTATTAGTGTTGCTAGATGATTAGAATTCTAGATGCAGAGTGTTGGAATAAAATGAGAATGTATGAATCTTAAATAAGGAAAATATTTAGAGGTATTATATGTAAATAATTTAATAAAACTGAAATACTAAATTAGAATACATACCTGAAATAAAATCTGCATATAAAGTAAAAATTTGGGTGTCTTCATGACATCTATGATTACACTGAATGTGTTATCACACAGAATATGATTTTTTGTATGAACCAATCAAGAACGACTATAGTTAATATAAAATACAATTAAAATTTTATAATTGAATAAATAAAAATTCATAAGCCTTCATTGGTAAATAAAAATATGTAAAGGAGTCAATAAATATGGGATGCAAGATACACCCATGAAAATTAATTTGATAAGTTCCATGAATTTTAATGTGAATCAAAAAAAATATTCTTATACTATAGAATAATATTTCATAACATTGAATTCTATAAACAAGACATCAAAATAATATATTAATGGTCAAGTCATGAATATAATCAATATGGGAATGAAATAAGAATATAATATTTTTTTGAAGTCATTCAATTTAGAAGACATTGATAAGTTATCCAAGAAAGGTAGCCTAAAAACATTAATGAAACTATGTGGACACTCCAAATAATTATATGTTAATAAGTAATTATTAATAATTTTTCATGAAGAGATTCAAGCTTCCAAATAAATCAAAATAGATGATGATTAAGAACTAACTAGAGAAAATGTTAAGTAAAAAAAGATTGATCAACATAATGAAGTATTTACATTTAATGGGTAGTTTTCAAAAAATGACATCTCTAGTGTCTCACAGAAATTGTGTTGAAGATGAAAGAATTAAAGACATAATTAAATAAATATTATGATTATATACCTTCTCAAGAAAATATGATAAATATATAAAAACAATAATAAATGGAAGCTACCTCACTAATAGGTTATGTGAATAAAAGTAATCCACACAACATTAAGTTGAGATGAAGTAATGATTCCATGTAATGAAAGAAATATCACAATAAAAAATTTAGATTAGAAATAAGAATGATGATTACCAACATATTTAGAGATATATAGTAAAATGTGTATTGGTTGAGATAAAATTCTCATCCATAATGAACATATTGAGATTCCCATATGTTTTTCACCTTATTCTCTTATTTTTTTGTGTAATATTTATATGATAACATTGTAGGTAATTCAAGGTTTAGGTTTCTATCAAGAGTAGAAATGGGTGATCATAGTTGAAGACAACAAGATGGAATTATTACCCAAGATTTGATAAAAACATGAAATATTCAGACATAGTGCATTATAAATTAGAATAACTTAATGTCAATATGATGAAATTTCCCACAATTTGAAATTGATGGTAGTGAACCACTTTTGGAGAATAAATCCTAAATGAGATACCGTCAATGATTATTCTATGAATATATGGAGTATCGGGTTATCTCTATATAAGTTGAATAGAAAATTTACCCAGTTACTCTACATTCCCATATCATGATTATATTAAACATGTGAATTATGGAAAAGTGTTGGTTAATAAGTAAGAACATAGAAATGGTGAGTAAAATATTTTATCAATAGAAATTTATAATGTGTTTTCTAAAATTTTGCATGAGAAAATATTTCATTATAAATATATTTTTTAGAACCCCCTATTTGAGAAATAAACATGTTATGACCAGGATATTAAATGCATGGTTGTTAATAGAGAAAGTATAAAATCATGGTTTTATTTATGTTTTTTTTCATTGGTTTACCTCATATATACATTGAGTTTATCATGTAAGGGATCTTCGCTATGTCAACCATGTTGTACCCTCCATATATCAGAAAAATGATTATTTATTTTCCAATCTATTGAAAGGAATAATAAAACTACTGCATTTATCATTTTAATTTATTTCCAATAAGGGGGGAAAAGAGACATTGACGTTATTGTAATGGTATTGAAAAAATAATCAAAGTGGGATATGGAAAATACTTGGGAGATGATTGATTCGTGTGGTTGTACTGTTTTTCAATATATAAGATGTAATAAAAAGTAAATGGTTGAGGATGTCCCCAATGATTATTTATTATTCATTGAAAGAGAAATATGGAAATATTTTTTAAATTAATATTACATTTTTGGGATGATTCATGGAGATTTGGTATGGACTCATTTGATTTTATTTTTTAATAAAATTCCCCATGATTAGTAAATATGCTCATAGATTTATTATGGGTTCATATAATGGAAATGTTTTTCATTGTTTGAAAATTCATCTTGATAAATTTGATGGTTTTTGAACTATTCTTATGTTTAAAGTCATGGGTCAATTATTATAGGTGAGTGTACATTTTCTTCATTGTTAAACACAGTGAACAAAATTAAAATACTTATTTTCATGTGGAATAGGTTTTCATGATGGTAGGAAATCATATTACAAATAAATGGATTCATTGAATAAGTATTATATTAAGGATATAAAAATTCGTGATAAATTTATATAAAGACCATGAAAATATTTATTTTCATGTTAAATTTAGTAAATAAGAATATTTTGAGACCATGAAATATTTATACATTTATTTCATGAATAATTATTGAGAATTATCAAAGATCAACCTTACTGTATGTGGGAACTAGAGTTCAATGATGAAAAAGGGAACAACCTAGTCTAGCACATTGGAGGCAGAGATAATGAATTGGGATAGTCCGTGGTCATTCCATTTATAAGGCTCACAATGTGGACCCTAGGAGGTGGGCATTATGATCATCAGGTTGGAAATCATAGTAGAAGAACATGGAGAGTTGTGTGCAGCGTATTCGAGAGAAAATACCAATACCATGGATTGAGGAGTAGTAGTCACGAAATTTATTATTAATAATCCATTAAGGTCACTAAGAGTTAATATGGGATGTTGGAGAATAAGAATTGTTCCCCAATAATTTAGGTTACAAATTTAATCGAATTCATCTGATCTAATTTATTTGGACTATAAAATATTCATCAACTTTATCTCTTACCTCTTTATTTGAGTTCCTCTACTGTTTGTATTTTGTGTTCATCTATGGAACACTGTTTGGCATTGATAATTTCCATAGTATTCCTCCACCAATAAGGATGGGATAATGAATAAATGCATGATATTCCAAATCCATGCATTTAACTTCATATTACATACTTTACTATATTGAAATAACACTTCACTACCTAATTAATATGATGAAATATATTTTCCTCATTATAGTTTTGAAGGATTTGTTTATTCATGAGATAGACTTTTCATGCAAGAGAGAAGAAGAAAATTGAGATTATTTTGACTCTATGATTCTCCACATCAAAAATAAATGAAACTTGTGATCTATGATGATTTGAATATTGGCCTTGATGAGGAATATTACTCAGTGATTATTCTCCATGTAATTGTCAGACATATCGGTGTATTGAAGGAATCCTTTAAATTGAAATGCAATATTCACATTGGGGCTTCTAATAATCACGCATAGAGATCATGTGTATGCATTAAAATTCTAGAAGAACATAATGACGTTGAATGATTCATAATTCCACAAGATATTTATTCTTTTGGTGTTTAACGAGTCTTAAAAATGGATTGAATATAAGAGGTAACTGGTTTAAGCCAACCTATATAAATATAGGATTTAATGAAGAAAATTTTGGCTGAATTATACATATATGATGATCGATATATAGAGAGAGATATCTTATATCCAAAAATAGTTCATCATGAAAAAATATTCTTTCAATGAATAAGTAAAACCAAAAACATACCTACTTACTTTAAGGAGAAGAGAAGGAACCCAACTAAAACCATTTTTCAAAGGAATAATATATTTTTAAATTCTTTATTATAGGAAGGAATGGAGAATAATGCTCCATATACATGTACTATTTCATTAAGGGTTGGTATATTTTTCACAAAGGAGATATGTGAAGAAGATAAAAGTTTTTGTGATCATGATTTCATGATCAAGCCTAACCTATTTGAGTCGTGAATAAACACTGTGTATGACACATTGATCCACACATTTTTACATTAATAACATTATCATGCACCATTCACCATACTATGAAAATCCATACATGAAGGGTTATGGATGTGTTGTTGATGGAGAAAACGTCATTGAAAAAATGAGTATTTAACTAAGTAGTTGAAGATAAATATTATCCATTTGATTAAAATTCATCTAGTACAAGAGGGAGTTATCCTGTTAAAAATATTATTTGTTTTATGTGTGGTGCTAGTACAAATAACACTATAGAAGAATTGGAAGCACCATTATAATGAATTACACTCACAAATAAAATTATTTGTTCCTATATAAACCTTTTGATACACTTCTAGTTCTTTGTAGTCATTGAAATTTAAAATAATAAAAAAATCTATGAAATTACCACAACATTATAATAGAATGGAGTAGGTCATAGTATCCAAAATTTTAAAATATCTGTGAGATGTTAACAATTTAATTATCATCATTTTATGTGTGTGTAAATACATAATAGTTATATTCCTCTTAACGAGGGTTGTAGTTTGATATTAAGAGAGGAAAATTGAAAAAAATGTAAAACTCAATAAAATTTGGATACAATGATGACCCCCATATTAGTGTCCCTATAGGATCCATATAGGATCTTAACATTGAGTAATATTTTTTCCTTTTAAGTGTCATAATAGGTTGTGATATAGCTTATAATGTCATCGTGGAGGGAGTTTTTTATTGAGTATTCCCCTATGTGAAATAAGTTATATGACCATGACCTAGAGAAGCCATAGTTCTGGGAATGGTTTTTTAATTGGTATACATGTGTGTGATAGGAATGTGAAAATATGGAGAGGAAGGTGTAGTTCGTTGATTGAAATACGTTCTAAAATTGGAATAATAATCTCACCACACTATAATTTTGGATGTGCTGAGGGAAAATCAATTGGATGATTGAAATTAGGGTATAACACATGGCCATGGTAGAATAGTGAAGAACCAGTATGTATTGGATTACACCGTGCTCAAGGACATAGTGGTAGTAAAATATCCTTTTTAGAATTTGTGGGAAAATATGATCTTAGATGAGTAGTTTGGCTCGCTGATTAAGCTTCTCCACCACTGAATTTTCTTTTATTTAACTTTTCGTTATAGAGTCCAATGGTATTAGATTATAAAAAAAATGCAAGATAACCCTTTTTTTATTTCTAATTATTCCCTCTTTTCTTCTATGAACCTTTCTTGATTACCTATTATCCAGAAACCTCTATTAGAGCTTCAACCCCTTGGTTCATTTAGAACATTCAACCTAGTTCTATTCAATTGTGGTAAATATCCACCTTAATGTTTTATGATTCCTTATATTTTTATTCCAACTAGGAGTTTGGTTGAGGTATTTTCCCTCATTGATTTGGGATGTTTGTGATGGAGGTTTTATGTTCATAGTATTTTAGTGGTGATTCCAATGAGTTTTATGGTGGTTAATCCTTACTTACAATCATTTTACTATAAATCTTCAATCAAGGTACGAGATAGACTATATTTATTGTAGTTGTACATGTGGGAGGTTTCATAGTATTTTTCCATTAGGAATTTATTATTCCATAACATATAAAAAATAATAAAATAGATTAGTTACAATTGGAGGGGGAGTGAAAAATAAAATGAACTTATTTTTTCTTTGTTTTTATCATATGCATGAGCCAGATAATTTTCCTTTTCTAAAATTGGGAGTTATAATGTGGTTTTTGTATCTTTTTGTGTACTTTATTTTTTTAAATTGTTTTTCATTGTCACTTAAACTCATCACACATAGATATAGATATGAATGTACAATCAAATAATAAATTGGGTTTAAAGAGACCCTCAATTTATAAGATAATTACCTTGAGAACACTGATATAATATAATGAAATCCCATTGATTATTCAGAAATAATAATTTTGAATATTTTTTATGGTGAATGAGTTGTTTTGTAGTTGTGTTGTATAGTCTTTTCATAGTTCTATAACCGTGTTGGGAGGTGTTAGTGATGTGGGATAGTTTCAATGAGTTGTATTTGAGATGTACATTACTGATGGAATGAGGTTAACATGAGATGTGCGGGTGATATATGATTTTTGAAGTGTGGGTATTGTTAAAGAGTTTGATACATAATGATTGGTTGTGTATTGCAGATTTAGATTCTTAGTAGGTAAATAATGAAATTCCTATAATGAAACTGAAATGGTATATGTTAGAATGGATCATGAATTCTTGAATTTAAATTGATTGTTTGGTTAAATAGTATTTTATTTTACATGAAATTAATAGGATTAATAAATGAAATTAGTTTTTAATTTGGAATTCTGTAAATATATTAACCTATGATGGAAAAGGGATTGTGCAATGACTTTAGTTTTTGTTTGTTTGGTATATTAATTTTAATGGTGGTAGAGAATTAGAGGAGGTTGTGAGGTTTTTGGTGATTATGTGAGTTGTGGTGATGCTCTTGTTGTGAACCCATAATTTCACATACATGAATTTTTTAATGTCATTTTTTATTTAATTTCCATTCCTAATTGTTTGGGGGGATACCACGCATTTTGGTGGAAATGGTGGGTTTTAAAAATTTGGGCCAAATCGTGAGCACATTTCCAGATTTAAAAACAAATTTGGTTTCTTTAATAAATCTTTCACTTTTCAAAATTTTTCATCCATTATAAATTATACATGTCTTCACCAGACCTATTAACACTACCAAGTCAATTTGGATCCTTTATAAATCCATAATCATGGTGTATTTGGGTTTTTACTTAAGTTATTGGGGCATCTCATAATCCCATTTTTTACTTTAAATGTTTTTTTAATTATTTTATATCACCTTGATTATTTTTTTCAGTGTTACACCTCTCTATAGGGTACAATATCCCTAGGATGTTCCCCATTATCAGTTTCGCATTTCTGGAGCTCTTTGAAATAGTGAATTAGGGTGAATATTTTTTGGGTTTCTCAAACCGTCCATATATGAAAAGCTAAATTTCATTCTTCATAAATCATTCAAATTTCACGCTTTTCCCCCCATTTATGTCCTCACATGACCTCCTCAGTAATATTATAAGATCACTATCATGTTCTCTTGATTTGAGATTCAACATTTGGTTAATTTCAGACGATTTTTTCAAGATTCCATCAATTAAGGGTTCCTCCCTTCCATTTCATCCATTTCCTTAGTGTTTCATCCCTCTTTTTTTGATTTTCCAAAGTGTCTAGAAGTTTGGGTTAGTACCTAGAGTTTTACATGGCGTCTTTTTTTCTAATCTAGATATTTTAGTATTCTCTTCACTTCCTTGGGGTGCAGCGGTGGTGCGCTTGATGTTTTGCTCCAAGATTTGAGGGTTCTACTCAAAAGGATGGCGATTCCATTATTAACCATTCCTTGATGAGTTAGTTTTCTTGTTTTACTAGTCTTTAATATTCCCCATATACTGTGTGTTGTGTGAAAACTATTTTTTATGGATTTGGTTAATATTTTAATTTTATAATGACATATTTGTGGAAGGTGTGAACTTTTCAAATGTAAAACATGTGGTATCTTTAGTGGTAGTTTTATAAAATATGATATTTATTTATTAGTTGTCTAAAGGGAATGAAAATTATGTTTTGTGAATACCTTAGTGTCATAGAGGCCCTATAAGGGGGTTTTTGTAATATTTTTGGTGTGTAAAACTTTTTTATACTTCTTGGGAGCATTTTATGAAACTGGGTGTTTTCAGTTGTAACATATGTGGTATTAATCATGTTTATTTTATAACACTTGAATGTGGTTTTATAAATTCCTCTTGTGATTCCAATTCTAATTTGGTAGTATTATTGTGTTGTTTTTTCCTCGAATATTTGGGTTTTATTGGGTTTTATGGGAAAAGTTTGGGTGTACTCATTAGAATTGTTTTATGAAATATTTGAATGAATTAATGATTTATGTAAGAGGTGAAATCATTATAGAAAACCAATTTTTAGTGTTTATATTTTGAAATGGTACATTTAAAATTTTAAAGGTGTAGTTTTTTGATGTGTTCCATCTTGGAAATGTTATATATATATGTTTTAAGGATTTACTAAAGTGTGTAAGAGATGTTAAAGTGATGTGGGATGTTTTGTGTGGGTGTGATGTGAAAAATGGAATTTGGTTATGAAATGAGTATTATGTAACATATGAGTGGGATTTAATGTGATATCTAATATCATGGAATGGTTTTATAAAATTTTTTAATGTATTTGTGGTTGTTTTAAAGAAATTTGAAAAGTGTTGTGGGCTATTTTTGGTGTGAGTTAGATTTCAAATTCAATTTGAATGAAAAGTGGACTTTTGGTGACTTGTGTGTTATAAATGTGGGATGTTTGGTGAATTTGTAATGTGTAAATGATATTATAATGGGAAAATTATATTTCATGACTTTTTGAACTTGTTTGAGAACAAGTGGAAACCCAGTGTATCTATGTGGGTTGACAAGTACTAGTATGCTGGTGAATTCGTGGGGTTTGGCCTCAATTTCACATGGAATGATTGACGCATAGAACTGCAACTAAACTATGATGTTGATTATTATGGACCACGACGTTATGAGTATGTTATCTACTAGTGGTTCATGTAGGAGAACATATATTTGTGATGTTTACTCTCACAGAGATATGAGGTACCTGGAACCCACAAGTAGTTAATTCCTAGGGGTTATTTCTTTTTAAATGTACTCATTAGATCATTTATACATTCCATCAGTATAAAATATATTTTGCTAGAAAATTTAGCTTCTTTGGAATTTATTTTAGATGTGTTGATTCATTAAATTATCCCACATGAAAGGTGATTTTTTAGTTGCGTCTTTTTAAAATTGTAACTAAAAATTACATGTTGTTGGAAAATTGAATGTTTTTCAACTTTGAATGTTTATCGAATGGAATCACTTAGTGGTGGAATCCTACATGGATTTTTCTCACACCCTACTTACACCATTGGCTTTATATAGACTTGGTTATTTTGTATTCATAGGATTTTTTAGAACTATTGGTCCAACAATTCGGGTTTTTACTAGACATTTTTTATGGAGTGTTGGAGAGATGGCTTGAGGGCGGTGCCTCTTTCCATGTGGAGGTTCTTGGGCTATCATTATTTGTTTTTTTACCTTTTTAAGGGTCTTCAAATATAATTTTGTCTTATGTAATTTTGTTCTAGAATTTCTTAAAAAACAACTTCAGTTGAAAAATATAGAATTGTTTTATTGAGTTTGATTGTTTTTTAATGTTTATAAACTCTGGTAAGTCCTTCCCAAACTTCAATTTAGGGTACCTAATAACTTGTGACAGCTTGTTTTGATTGGGAACTCCCTTCAAGCCTTCTCGAGGGCTAGGTTAGGCACAGATTTTGGTTGCGACCAGATTCTGTATGTGAAAAAATGGTATCAAAGGAGGTTCAGAGTAAATCTTGGGGTCATGTTATTTGGGGAAGAGCCAGGATAGTCTAGAATAAGGATTATCAAGACTTGGTATTCAATTTATGTTTAGTGATCTTGATCACAACACTTCATTATAGGATTCAAGATTGCATGGTATGTTGGGATTTATCTAAGTCTTTTGGTTTTCTTGGTTTTATGATGATTATCGAAAATGAAATGAGAGTATGGATAATGGGCTCAGTAAGCTCACATGTACTGGAAGTCCATGTAGAGCTGAGGATATTACCTAAAACACTCTTTGAGATGGTGAATTGATTGGAATATGCCCACAAACCATTTTTCCAAGTCACCCATTGAAACTAGTTTCTTCTCGCATTGTCTTGTGTTCTTTAGTTTTCAAATCCTAGAACATTGGTTTTAAATTGACTTTGTTTTAATAAGCGTAATGTTTTTGTGAAATAATTTTCAAATAAATATGTAGTGGTTTGTTTTATGAAATGATGGAAGAAAATTCTCAGAATTGTTTCGAAATCTAAAATAGTCTTCTTACACCACTTTTGAATGTATGAACTATATTGAAGTTGGTTTAGAAAAAGTGTTTCAAATAGTGTATTCTAAACGTTCCAAGGGTGTTTTTATGGGATGAGACTTTTTGAAATTGATGTTAATAACTTCAAAGTGAGTTATTATATGATTGTTAATACCATTATGAAATGTTTTGAAAGCTATAAATTGCTTTTGATCTTGTGGTTAGTGGTCTTGAGAAAAAGGAAGTATTTGTTGACCGTTTTGGTATTGAAAAGTGGAAAGAATTATTTTTTAAATATTTGTTATTTTAGTTAGAGACCAAATGCATGGGGTTATATGGGATGATGAAGGGATGATGGCAGGACTAGATGAGTGTCATGAAAAATATGAGGAGGGTGCCTGGTGGCACGAAAAAATGCATGTGTGAGGCCCATGGGGTACCATTGGTGGATAGGATAACTGCTGAACAATTGTTTTTCAGAGAAATTTTTTTACTGAAAAACAAGATGTATTTATGAAATTTTTGGGATGGTGTATACTAAGTGTTTTTGGAAAATGTTGATGTAGTGGGATGTTTTGAGTCCATGAACTCCTCCTGTTTGAACTGTGTTTTTCGTTTGTGTTTGGTCGGTAAACTGGGTAGAAGAACCGGTTAGTAGCCTCTTCTGAGATTTGTTTCGGGAAATAATTATGGTGGTTCCCTCCATGTATTTGGATATGGATTGTGGAATATTGTTTCCAATGGACCAGCTTGGTAGGGTCCTTGGGTGTTCTCATTGGATAATATATGCCCCCATTAAGGTATAATGTACAACTAAAGTGAAACCCAAATTATTTCGTCATTCTGAAATATTCCAGTTGATCAATATAAATAATCTTTTATCAATATTTATTGACTGAGTCTACACTCATTCCTTTATTTGGTTTGGGGATACTCTTATAGCGGGAGAGTGTTCATCAAAGCTTGAACGATACCATAGATTCTTAAGTTGCCTAATTTGTCGAAGGTGGATGTGGTCCAGGGTTGTTGGAGTGGTTGAGTGTATAGATGGTGTCTAAGAGGGCCTCTAGGTCCTTCATAGTATCATTGATGTATTAGTTCATGTTAAACCACCAGTTCTGGAAATCTTGTCATGGGAACCCATTTTGGCCACCTTGTGGAATTGTGTATTGTTTGGGGACTTGGTATAAGGTCCCTTTCCATGTGTTGTTTATATCAATGGAAATGGTGGTTTTCAGTGACACTTTGTGATGTTGTGTTATCATTTGACTATAATGGTGAAGGTTGGGAAATCCTCTAAGTGTCTCTATTATATTGGGAGTATGTCTACCATGGAAAAAACTTCATATCCTTTATCATAGAGGATGGCGTTTATATGTGTCCACCCATTCAGATTTTTCTTCACCTGATGATACTAGGTGTGATGTGTGTTCATCTTTTGATCCTATGTATCTGAGAAATGCCAGGTTTGGTAAAGATAGTTCTGGAGTGTGTTATGTCTTGGTGAACCCATAAGGGTATGCGTTGTAGTTTTTTGTGGAACAGAAAGAATAAGTTCCATATAGGGGTTTCCAAATCCTATATGCGAGTCTGAAGATGCTACAATCTATTGATCTCCAACCATAGGTCCCGAAGAGAAGCTGGCACGTAGTCAGGGGAAATATTTGTGTCCTTTAATCCCTTGTATAAGTCCTACCATCATAATGAATGATAGTAATACTTTAAACCACTTGATTAATCATCTTACTTCTATTATTATGGTTAGATGGAAAGAGGTAGAGGGACTCATGCCCCTGTTTTTTGCCTAATGAATATCCTTGCTCCTTTTGTTTCCATTTTGTTTTTGGAGAAAGGATTAAAATTTTTCTAGATAGGTTGTTCATATATTTGTCACATTGTGAGTAGTAACCGCTCCCCACAAGACCATACAGGTATAAGGATCCATATGGTAGGTTCACAATATCCCAAACTGTGCAGACTAACTATGCATTCATCCCAAGACTTTGAGTATTGGGGTCTTTCTGTGTTGTCCCATGCTGGTTAGTTAATATGGTTCATTATTATAGTGGGGAGACACACCATGGTTATCATGTATGTTCTTTTGGAAATGTCTAAAGGAAGTATACCCTTGTACCAAGTAGTCCATTCAGGGCTCCCCTATTATTGTCCCAATTCTGTCTTAGGAAAAATTTAAGTTGGCTCTTATGGCGAGGAGCCCATTTGGGTCTCTTCATACCAGTAACTCAGTTTCATCCATGGTCTTGTCTTGGAAGTGGGTGGTATCATTCAAATCTATATAACTACCAATATCTCCCTTGGGTAAACATTTGGATTGAGTAGTGCCCAACGGATTAGTCATATCAAGTTATGTGTAACCTTTTTCAATGTTGTTTGTTTGGGTAAATTGCTTGAGCCTTGTTCAGATAGTGTTTGAGAAGTATTATTTTTGGGATAAATCATGAATGTGCATGATAAATTATTTAAGGTGGTGTATGCTTTCATTGTGATGCATTCCTTCTTTAATTGATCACTGGAGGTGGTTCGGGTTTTGGGGGTGAAACATGGAAAATGAGTCAATTTCAGCCTTTTGGTTGGGTTGAGTATTTTCTTTTGGCCTGTATGTGGCATTCTATGAGTGGAATGTTTTTTGGTGTGGATAATTTTCACATAAATTACTTTTTTTAAAGTCATTTTTCATTTAATTTCCATTCCTAATTTGTTATGGGGGTTTACCACGCATTTTGGTGAAAATGGTGGGTTTTGAAAGTTTGGGCCAAACCGTGAGCGCATTTCCATATTTAAAAAAAATTCATTCTTTTATAACTACTTTATATTTCAAGAATTTTCATGCATTCTAATTCATAAATTTACTCACCTAACCTATTAACCCCACCATGACAATTTAGGGCCTTTATAAATCCATAATCATGGTGAATTTAGGTTTTTATTTAAGGTCTTGGGCCTTCCAATGAGCCCATTTTCTACATTAAATGTATTTTTAATTAATTAATATCTCCCTAATATTTAATTGTTTCTTGATTAATATACCTCCCTATAGAAGCCAATATCCTTAGGGGAAACCCCATTATTGTTTTCGCATTTTTTGGGTTCATTTGAACCGCGAATTAGGGAAACTATTTTCAGGGTTTCTCAAACCTTCCTGATTTGAGAAGGTAAATTGATTCCTTCACAGATCATTCATTTTTCACACTTTTCCTCCATTTTTTACCCGCATGACCTCCTATGCCTCCGTAAATCCTCACTATCATGTTTTGATTCTTTTTGATTCAATATTTGGTTAATTTAGGTTGATTTCTCCAAGATGCCATTAAGTGTTCCCCCCTTCCATTTTGTCCAATTCCGTAGAGATTCATCCCACTTTTGGATGTTCCAACGTGTCTAGAAGTTATGGTTAGAATCTTGGGTTTGACATGGTGTCTTTGTTATGTAATCTTGAGTTTTTAGCTTTCTTTTCACTTCCTTATGGTGCTGCGGTGGTGTGCTTTATGTTTCTCACTAAGATTTGAGTGATTCAACTCAAAAGGTAGGTGATTCCATGATTAACCATACCTTGAGGAGTTAGTTTGATTGTTTTAATGGTTTCTCATGTTCCACATATTCTGTGTGTGGTGAGAAAACTGTTTTTGAGGGATTCGGTTAAGTATTTAATTTTATAATTGCATTTTTGTTGACGTTGTGAAAATTTCGAATGTAACACCTCTAGTATCTTTTGTGGTAGTTTTATAAAATATGAAATTTATTTATTAGTTGTTAAAAAGGGATTAAAATTATTTTTTTTAATACACTAGTGTCATGTAGGCTTTTTTAAGGGGGGTTTTTGACTTGTTTTGGTGTGTATAACATAGTGATTTTTCTTGAGAGCATTTATGAACATCGGTGTTTTCATTTGAATCGTTCATGATGTTAATCGTGGTGATTTTATAACACTTGAAAGTGGATTTATAAATGTATATAGGGCAGAAAATTCTACATTGGTAGTGTTTTGGTGTGGATTTTCCATAAATTATTCTTTTGAAATGGGTTTTATGAGCAGATTTTGGGTATTATATTTAGAATTGTTTTATGAAAGACTTGAATGATTTAATGATTTTCATAAGAGGAGAAACCATATTGGAAAACAGTTTTGGAGTGTGTATATTTTGAATTTGTGCATTTCAAATGTGAATGGATCTATTTTGTGATGTGTTCCATCTTGGAAATGTTTTATAAAAATTATTATAGGATTTACTAAAGTGTGTAAGGAATGTGAATGTGATATGGGATGTTTTGTGGGAGTGTGATGTGCCAAATGGATTTTGGTTATGAAAAGGGTATTATATAACATGTGATTGGGCTGTTAAGTGAGTTGGAATATCATGGAATGGTATTATAAATTTTTTTAATGGATTTGTGTATGTTTCAAGAAATGTGAAATGTTTTGTGGGCTATTATTGTGTGAGTCATATTTCAAAATCAATTATAAATAGAAGTGGAATTTTGTGACTTCTGTGGTATAAATGTGGAATTTTTGGAATATTTGTGATGTGGAAATGAATGTTACATGTCCAAAGTATATTTATGGACTTTTTTAACTTTTTGAGCATAAGAGGAAAACCCAGGTATCTAGGTGTGTGGACGTGTACTAGTATGCTAGTGAATCCGTCAGGTTTGGCCTCAGTTTCACATAGCAAAATTTATTCTTACAACAATAACTAAACAATGATGGTGATTATTGGGGACCACTAGGTTATGGGTATGTTCCATACTACTGGATCGTGCATGTGAACCAATATTTGTGATAGTTACTCTCACTGAGATATGAGGTACCTGGGACCCACAACAAGGTATTGACTATGGGTTATTTCCAATTACTTGTTCTCGTTATATCTTTCTACATACCATCGACATACAGTATATTTTGTTGCAAAAATCATTATCATTGTAATTTATTTTAAAAGTGTGGATTCGTTAAATAATCCCACTTGAAAACAGAATTTTCTAGTTGCATATTTTATAAATTGTAACTAGAAATTACATGTTTCTGAAACATTTAATTCTTTTCATAATTGAATTTTTATTGCATAGAATCTATTAGTGGTGGTATCGTACTAGGATTTGGATCACACCCTACTTAAACCATCGAGGGTAAGTATACTTGGTAATTTGGTTGTCACAAGTTTGATTATAATTTTTGTGCCAATAGTCCAGGTTATTACCGGCCGTTTGTGAAGCAGCTTTGTAGAGGTGGCTTGCGGGTAGTGGATCATGCCATGTGGAGGTTCTTGAGGAGTCCTTATTTGTTTTTTATACCTTTTTAATGGTCTTTAAAAATTATTTAATCTTATGAAATACAGTTCTGACATTTTTTAAAATATTGTTTTAGTTGAATAATCTAGAATTGTTTTATTGAGCTTTTTAGTTATTTAATGTTTATAATGTCTGGTAAATCATTATCAAAATTCATTTTAGGATGCCCAAGAACATGTTCCAGCCCATGGGAATTGGTAATTCCCTTCTATCCTTGTCACAGTCTAGGTTTGTCATCAATTTTGGTGGCGAACAAATTTGGGTTGTGACAAAATGCTATCAAAGGAGGTTCAGATTAAGTCATTGGTTCATGTTATTTGGGGAAGACTCAAGATTTTCATGAGGTAGGATTTTCAGGATTTGGTATTCCATTTAATGGTAGTGATAAACCACAATTCATGACAGGATTCAGGTTGTCAGCGGATGTCGGGATTTATCTAAGTCTTCTGGTTTTCTTAGTTTGATGATGATTAGAGGAAATGAAAATAGAAATAGGTTAATGATATTAGTGATCTTGCAAGGCCTATAATGCCATATAGATTTGTCGATATTCCTCAAAAAAATATCATTGATGCTGAATTGATTATAATATTCCCGCCATCCATATGTCTAAGTCACCCATTTGAAACTAGTTTCCTCTCGCATTGTCATGTGTTCTTTAGTTTTGAAATATTGGAACATTGGTTATAAAGTCACTTCGTTTTATGAAGAATAAATTTATTGTGAAATGATTTTCAAATAAATATGGAATGTTTTGTTTTGTGAAATGGTGGATCTGAGTTTTCATAATTGTTTCAAAATGGAAAATGGTGTGCTTACACATCTTTTGAAAGCTGGAACTATTGGTTTAGAAAAATTGTTTCCAATAGTGATTTCTAAATAATCAACGAGTGTTTTAATGGGATTGGATGTTTTGAAATTGATTTTAATAACATCAATGTGTTTTCTTATTTGAATGGTTTTTTTCTTATAAAAGGTTTTGTGAGCTGTAAATTGGGTTTGATCTTGGGGTTAGCAGTCTTGAAAAAAATGAAGTATTGGATGACCATTTTGGTTTTGAAAATTGGATAGAATTATGGTTTTAAGCATAGGTATTTCTGTGTGAGACCATATGCATGGGGTTATATGAGATGGTAGATGGATGATGGCATGACTAGTTAAGTGTCGAGATAGATATTAGGAGGGTTCTTGGTGGCGCGAAAACATGCATGTGTGAGGCCCACAGGTTACCATTGGTGGATACGCTAACGGCTAAACAGTTTGTTTTCAAATAAATGTTTTTAAAGAAAAACATGAAATCTTTATGAATGGATTAGGATAGTTTATACTATCTATTTTTGGAGAATTTTGATGTTTTGGGATGTTTGGAGTCCAAGAACCCTTTCTATTTGAAATGTGTTTTGGGTTTATGTTTGGTCGGTAAGCTGGGTAGAAGGACCAGTTAGTAGTCTCTTCTGAGATATGGTTCTGGAAACCATTATTGTGGTTCTATTCATGTATTCAGATCAGGTTTTTGGTATGTTTTTTCTAATGTACCATCTTGGTTGGGTCCTTGGGTACTCTCGTTGGATAAGGTACACCCCCATTAAGTGTTAATGAAAAAATGAAATGCAACCCAAATTGTTTCTCTATTGTAAAATCCTTTATTTGATCAAAACAAATAATATTTTGTCAATGTTTGTTGATTGAGTCTACACATATTCCTTTATTTGGTTTGAGGACACTCTTGTAACAGGATAGTGCTCGGGGAAGGTTGAAAGAGACCATAGTTTTTTTTATTTCCTGATTCGTCGAAGGTGGATGTTGTCTTTGGTTGTTAATGGGTATGCATGTCTTTATGGTGTCTAAGAGGGCCTCGGGGTCCATCATAGTAACTTTAATGTACAAGTACATGTTAAAACACTAGTGCAAGAAATATGGTCATGGGAGGCCATTATGGTAACCTTCTGGAATTGTCTGTTGTTTGGGGACTTGGCATAAGATCCCCTTCCATGTATTGTTTCTATTAATCGTAAAGGTCATGTTCGGTGAATTCTTACAATTTCTAGTTCTCATTTTACTGTAAAGGTGGAGTTCATTCCATCCATTGAGGGTATCTATTTTGGTGGGAGTATGTCTCCCTAGGGAAAAACATCAAATGCTTTTTCTTAGAGGATGGTGTTTATATGTGTCCTCACATTCTCTTGTTTCTCACTCGAAGAAAAAATGGTGGGATGTGTGTTAATCTTTTTATCCCTTGTATCAGTGAAATGTCATGTTTCGATAAAGTGAGTTATATAGTGTGTAATGTCTTAGTGAACCCATCGAGGTATGTGGTGTAGTTGTTTGTGGCACCGAAAGAAGAAGTTCTATATAGGGGTTTCCAAATCCTATCAATGAGAACGAAGATGCTTCAATCTTTTGAGAACCGTCCCTTGGTCCCGAAGAGAAGCTACTGTGTAGTCAGGGGAAATATCACGGTCATTAAAAACCTTGTACAAGTCCTACCCTCAGTTTTAATGATACAAAAAGTTTAAACCTCTGGTTTCATCATCTTTCTTCTATTATTCCAATTTGATGGAAAGATGTTGAGGGTCTCGTTCCCATGATTGTTGCCTAATTCCTTTCCTTCCCCCTTTGTTATCCATTGAGTTATTGGAGAAAGGTTTAAAATTTTTCTAGAAAACATTAGCATACAGTTCTTACATGGTGAGTTGAAACTGTTCCCCAAAAAACAATGCAAATATAAGGATCCACATTATTAGAGCATGGTTTCCCAAAATGTGCAGACTAACTATGTGGTCGTCCCAACTCATGGAGTTTTGGTGTCTTTCTGTGTCATCCCATGCTGGTTGGTTAAGATGGATGGTTCTTATGGTGTGGAGACCCCCCATGGGTCTCATTTATGTCCTTTTGGAAATTACTTATGGATTTCATCCCCTTATACCATGGAGTCTGATCAGGCCTCCCATTTTAGTGTCCTGATTCTGTCTCCGGAATGATTTATGTTATCTCCCATGCTGGGGAGCCCATTTGGGTCTCCTTGTACCAGTAACTCATTTGTTTCCATGGTCTTAGCTTGGATGTGGGTAGTATTTTTTGAAGATATCAAACAAACTACATATCCCTTGGGTAAACATTGGGATTGGTGAGTGAAAAATGGTTTAGTTATATCAAGGTAAGTGTATCCTTGTTCGATGTTGTTGTTTATTTGGGAAAATTGCTTAATACATGATCAAATATTGATTGCGGAGTTTGATTTTGGGATAAATATTGAATGTGCTTGATCAATTCAGTAATGTGGTGTATTTTTTTCGAAGTATTCCTTCATTAATTGATCACTGGAGGTGTTTTAGTCTTTGGCGGCAAAGCTTGGAAAAGGATTCCATTTTAGCCTTTCAGTTGGGTTTGGCTTTTTCATTTGGCCTTCCTGTGGCTTTATGAGGGAGGAAATGTTTTTGGTGGGGAGAGTTTTAACACCTAGGACTTTTTTAAAAGTTATTTTTCATATAATTTTCATTACTAATTTTTTTTTGGAATTTACCATGAATTTTGGTGGAAATGGTGGGTTTTGAAAATTTGGGCGAAATCATGATCCCATTTCTAGATTTAAAAACAAAATTTGTTTCTTTTATAACTTTATCATTTTTCAACAATTTTCATCCATTATAATTCATACATTTTTTCCCCTGACCTATTAACACAACCTTTTCAATTTTGAGCCTTTATAAATCCATAGTCATGGTAGAATTTGGTTATTATTTAAGGTATTGGGCCAGCCCATATGCCCATTTTCGGCATTAAATATTTTTTTATTTATTTAATATCACTTTAAATTTTTATTTTTTATGGTTCTTCCACCTCCCTATAGAATCCAATATCCCTAAGAGCACATCCATTATTGTTTTCTCATTTTTGGAGCTCATTTGAACTGTGAAATAGGGAAAATATTTTCATGGTTTCTCAAACCTTCCTATTTGAGAAGTTAATCTGATTCCTTTTAAATCATTAATATTCACTCATTTCAACCATTTCAGTCCCCACATGTCCTACTCCGCCTTAGTCGAGCCTCACTATCAGGTTTCGTTGCTTGTATATTCAACATTTTGTTAATTTACGACGATTTCTCCAAGATTCCAACAATTAAGTGTTCCTCATTATCTTTTATTCCATTCCTTCGAGTTTCACTCCTATTTTGGATGTTACTAGGTTTCTAGAAGTTAGGGTTTGAAACTAGGTTTTCACATGATGTATTGTTTTGCTGATCTTGAGATTTTAGGTTTCTCCTCCCTTCCTTGTGGAGCGGCGGTGGTGCACTTGATTTTTCAAACCATGAATTGAGGGTATAGAATAAAAAACTAGGTGATTACATAGTTAACCAATCCTTGATAAGTTAGTTTGCTTGTTTTACATGTTTGTCATGTTCCCCATATGCTGTGTGTGGTGCAAAAACCGTTTTTGAGGGATTTAGATAAGCATTTAATTTTATAATATTATTTTTGTTGAAGTTGTGAACTTTTCAAATGCAACACATGTGGTATCTTTTGTGGTAGGTTTAAAAAATATGAAATTGATTTATTATTTTTCTAAAGGGACTGAAAATTTTGTTTTTTAAATTACCTAGTGTCATGTAGGCCTTGGAAGGCGGTTTTTGGAATAGTTTTGTTGTGTCAAACCTTGTTATACTTCTTGAGAGCATTTAATGAAAATGGGTGTTTTCATTTGTATCATTCGTGGAATTATTCAAGGTAATTGTATAATACTTTAAAGTGTTCTAATAAATTAATATAAGTCTTCCAATTCTACTTTGGTAGTGTTTTGGTCTAGATTTTTCCTTAAAATATGCTTTTGAAAGGGGTTTTCTGATCAAAGTTTGTGTATACTCTTTAGAAACATATTATGAAATAATTGAATGATTTAATGATTTATTTTAGTGGTGAAACAATATTCGAATACTATTTTGGAGTGTGTATATTTTGAAGTGATACATTTTAATTGTGAAAGGAGTTGTTTGGTGATGTTTTCCATCTTGGAAATGATTCATAAAAATGTTTGAAGGATTTACTAAAGTGTGTAAGAGATGTGAAAGTGATGTGGGATGTTTTGTGTGAGTGTGATGTGAAAAATGGATTTTGTTTATGAAAAGGGTATTATGTAACATGTGATTGGGCTATTATGTGATTTGGAGTATCTTGTAATTGTTTTGTAAAATCTTTTAATGGATTTGTGGATATTTTAATGAAATGTGAAAAGCGTTGTTGGGTATTTTGGTGTGATTTGTATTTAAAATTAAATTTCAATGAAAAGTTGACTTCTGTGACTTTTGTGGTATAAATGTGGGATGTTTGGTGGATTTGTGATGGGGAAATGATATTTTCATGGGAGAATTATATTTCTAGACTTTCTAAACATGTTTGAGCACAAGGAGAAAACATGGGTATCTTAGTGGGTGGGTGTGTACTATTATTCTAGTTAATCTGTTGGGTTTTGCCTCAATTTCACATAGAGAAATTGATGCTTACAAATCTAAATAAACTATGATGATGATTATTGGGGACCACTAGGTTATGGGAATGTTCATTACTAGTTTCTCGTGCATGAGAACTGATATTTGTGATGGTTACTCTAACTGAGATACGAGGTACCTAGGATCAACAACTAGCTAGTGATTATGGGTTATTTCATATTGCTTCTGCGCATTAGATCCTTTATACTTTCCATCGAACTAAAGTATATATTTCTGAAAAATTTTGAATCACTGGAATTTATTTTAAATGTTTTGATTCTTTAAATTAGCCCACTTCAAAACTCATTTTTTAGTTGCATCTTTTAGAAACTATAACTAGAAATTACATATTTTTGAAAACATGCATGATTTACATCTTTAAATGTTTATCTCATGCAATCACATATTGGTTTTATACTACTTGGATTTGGATCACACCCTACATACACCTTTTGGTGTAAGTCGATTTGGTTATTTTGTTGTCATAGGTTTGGGTACACATTTTGTGCCAACATTTCGGATTTTTACTTGTCGTTCTTGATGCGGTGTTGTGGAGATGAGTTGAGGGAGGTGCCTCCTGACATGTGGAGGTTCTTGGACTATCCTTAATTGGAATTTTTTACTTTTTTAATGGTCTTTAAAAATAATTTTAACTTATCTAGTTATGTTCTGACATTTTTTAAAAGATGGTTTTAGTTGAAAAATCTAGATTTGTTTTATGGAGTTTGATTATATATTAATTTTTATAAACTCAGGTAAATTATTCCCAAACTATATTTCATCATACCGAGCACCTGTGCTATCCCCTGGGGATCAGTAACGCCCTTCTGTCCTTTTCTCGGGCAGGGTTTGGCACCGATTTCAGGGGGACCAAATTCGGTTTGTTACACAATGGTTTGAATTTTATGTGTGAATATAATGTATAATTTAATTTCATTGATATTTCTCAATGAAACCCACCCTTATTGAGGACTCTGGGATGACACCCAAAATTTTTGGGTGTTGTTTTTCCAAAAATTCATTATGGAGAGGATGGATGGTTGGTTTCCCCTATTACTTGTTCCATCTTCTATGTGAGTTTCATATCTTTCTAAAAAATTTCACTTGTGGTTTATTTGATGAAGAAATTATTAGTGGGGGTTGTTCATGATAGTTGGAGGTACAAGGTTGATTTCTTTAATTTTAATGATACCATACTAACTTGTTCTCTAAAGTGGTTATGAGTGGAGGCAGATGTGATGATTAGATTCGTGTGGTATGCTTTGCATCATGTTGATACTCTAGTGTCTTTAGGTGGGATAAGATGGAATGTTACACATGAGGTACTTGGAGGGATATAGTTTCATAGACGTATTCTGGAATGATTACTATATAGAAGGATCATATCATGAGAACATATGACATTGGGTTGTGATATTGGAAAATCCACAGGAATGTGGTGTGGATTCCTGTTTATTTATGAGCTTCATATTGTTTTACTTTAATTGGATGTGTTATAATGAGATAACTCCTTGGTGAGGATGGGTTTTATTTGTAGATTTATTTAGGTGATGTTGGTTTTGATTTATTATCATTGGTGAATTAGTATAATCTCTTCACATTTTCATGAGATACACTATGTATGATCTTATAAAGTATTCATGTTATTCACACCCACATATATATATAATATTTTTTAGGTATCTTGGAAGTCTTTAAGGACCATGTTAGACATTTCTATCTAGGAATTTGGGGTTATTGTTGAGTCTCTTCCATAGAAATTTTCATTTTGGAATTTATTTTGACACACAATGAATTTTTGTACACATGCATATTGTTATTGTTTTTATTTTATCATTTATTCATTCCATTGATTTAATTGACGGTTAATGTCCAATAAACCAATACTAAATTATCTATTTAGGTTAATTCCATCCATATGTGATATTTTTATACACTTCAAAATAACATCCATCCTGGGTCCTAATAGAGGTTGGAATCAAGATCCATCAACTCCCTTTCTTCATTTATTTCCAAACAAGGTTACCATTGGATTGAAGGGGTCATGAAATCGTTATTGATTCTAGTTCCAACACCGATTATGGATAGACAATAGAATAATTTTCATTTAAAATGAATTAGTTTCATGTGGTATTATTGAACAATTGTAAGATTCATTAAGAGGCATGGGAACATGAAAAGGAAATGTAGAAAAAATGGACCAAGCTATTCTAAATAAATCAAAATCTTCCACTGATTGAGAATGAATATTACAGTGGTGGGGAGAATGAAACACCCCCAATTCCAGGTACATTTCTATTTTGTTATGTATTTTGAATTTATATAATTATTCGGTTGAGTTTCCAGATTTTTTTGAATACTTTTGGAGAGTTATAAATGTTTTTTATAGGGTTAATAGTTTGATACTAGTTAGAGGAAACTATTAACTTTCTATAGTAAACAATACATGTGGTTTATGAATTGTTCATGGTTGGAATGCACTTTATAAAAACTAAGAAAATGGAAGGAGAAACTACGCAATTGGTGATAGTGGTAGATCTTTTGTTGGCACAACTTTTATCAAACCCTACAAGAATAAAATGTAAGGGGATGACCTTAAGATAATGTAATTTCATAGTTGGAATATTATTTTCCAATTCACGTTGTACAACCCAGAGGATAACTCTGTTCTTTCTAGTTTCATACACATGGATAGTGCACAGTTTGAAAAACTATGTGGCCTTACTGTGTGATGTACATTAAATGTAATAATGTAAACATAAACATCTATTAAGGACCTAAAACTCTCATTTCATACCTAATCCCCCAATATATCAAACATATCCCATTTACTGAGTGATTTTGGTGACCTCTTGTGATTCAAAAGCATGTTTTGGGGAATAAATGTGTCTTGGATCTTCATAATCAATAGTAAGTCCTTGTCTTAAACCCTTTACTCTAGATCAAAAAATAATATCTCTCATGGAATAATAGATATATTATTTTATGAGTCTATATACGTTCCATGATGTGTTTCATGAGGTTATATTATTATATTTATTGAAGGAAATAAAATTCAACGGTGGATCTATAGATTTCATGTGTTGTATTCCATTTTCTTCAACTATTGTGAGGTTTTTGGATTATGTATCATTATTCTCCTTATAGAACATTATCTCTTAGAAGTTAAATTCCTATAGTGTTTTTTTGGAAGTATATTATTGTTTTAGTTCTCAAATCCTCAGTTTTGAAATGAAATACATATACTTTTTGATGAAACGAATAAAACAAAATATTTTTCAAATGAAATTTTTTCCTGTTAAAGAGCATGGAATATGTGTCATTCAATGTGTTTGTGTGTATGAAGGATGGATCAAGATCATAAGTTCCACATTCAACTTGTAAAATAGTGGATGAGTCATGGTTAGAACTGCCCCAATTGATGTGGTGACCTGTGCTGAATCAATGATAAGATGACTCACCACTATTGAGTACATGGATATTTGTTATATGGATTCTGGTATTGGTTCGTGAATGTGAACATGTTTTAGATATTAATGTCATAATAAATATTGTTAAAACAAGTTTAATTTTTTTTCATACATGGAACTTATCTATTGATTTGTAATAAACTATTTATTTGATTCTCATTTATATTATATAAAATTTTAAAATATTTTATTATCCCAGTGCCATGTGTTTTGATGTATTTTTAGATTACCAACTGAGTTTAGTACTCTTCCCCTCCTTGGGAACCTTTAAGAATCTGAAAATGTTTTATTTATACATAAAAATAGGAGAAAAGTTTTCTATTAGAGTTCTGAGAGCGAAACATCTCATGTAGAAGAAAAATTTGAAAACAAGGATTTAAAATTTTTAGACCCCTCAATAATTTTTTCTAAAAAATTGATAAATTGATTTGTACATGAAGTCTGGGAATTTTTTGGATGATATAGTTAATTTAGAATAAGTAAATTATGTAATTTCTCATCTTGATTTGAAATTATATCTTCCTTATTTTGAATTAATGAACCTAAGTACTTTATAATTTACTCGTGATGATGAGGATGCAGGTGTGTAATTTGATGAATATTTCAATGTTGAAAAATCATGTTATATTCCTCCATCCTATGAATCATATAAATCTATTACAAAAGTTTTGTAAATAACTGTTAATCAGTTATTGGGTGATTGTATTAATATTAAATTTATCTATTATCATTTGTTTATAATACAATAAAATCCTCCCATTTGAATTATATTTGTAATAGTCAAATAATTTAGCGCTTAATCTGTAATATGAAAAATTACAATTGGATCATGAATTAGTAATTTGTTACACACTATTTGATATAGGATAATTTACTATTTATGTGGGTTTCAATGCTAATAATGGATTAACATTTGGGTAATATCTATTTTTAAAAAAATACTAAATTGGATAATATTTATGGAAGCTTAACTAGAAGATAAGTTAGTGAAAATTTTGACATTTCTATGTATAATTATGTCTTAAAATGTATTTTTTTGATGATTTACTATTTTAATATGAGGTTATTCATTAATAAAGCCACAATTTCATGTAACAAGAACATAAAAATGTGTATATGTTTATATTTCCATATTCATCAATGTATCAATCAATTGATTTTAGTGTTAAAATAATAATAGAATCATTGAGTTTATTGAAATATGAATTAATCATGTGTACTAAATACTCAAAAAATGGACATGGTCTATTTTAAAATCATATTCATAGTTATGTTTTTCGAAAATCAACTTTTTTGAACAATATTTTTAATGATTACATATTATCCAATGGGGGAGGGATATTTATGAAACATATAATATCAAGAGAAATATCTTATTTTTGGTTGTTCCTTTAAGAGGGTATGAAATTAATCAATTTATGAAATGTTACAAAGTACAACAATATATCGTCAAGTGTCCTATATTGTTTTTAAGGGTATTTTTAAATTTTAATGGGGGGTTTTCAATATTGTATCTTATAAATTAAAATAATATATTATTTCACATATAATAATGTGTTTTGGGAATATTTAATGGTTTTTGAATGAGAAACCAACTTATCCTAGATACTATAACTAGTTTTATAGAAATTTCTAGATGAAGACTTTAAAATGTTCTCTCAATTGGGGGAAACCCATAGTTTAATAATATTTTTTTGTTCATTTCTTCTTTTCCTTGAGATAAAAATTCCCTTACATTTTTATTATTAAATTCTAAAAATGGATCCTTAATTTAAATTTCTACCTTGTTGGTCTTATGATTCAATACCACATCCTCTTCCCTTTTCTTGGAATCGTATTATTTATTTTTAATGATCATAAGAAATGGTTCATATGTTTAACTCTTGATGGTAAGTAAATTTATTGAAAAATTGTTCCTTAAATAATAAATTGGCGTGATTTATTTGATATAATAATGAATCAAGATTCCAATATGTAGGGGATTAAATATTTCATTATTTTTTTCCAGTTTCGAAAATTTTATACTATTCTTAACTAATTAATTCCCCATAATATAGTTTCTAATTTTTGATTCAAATTTGTTCAATGGTGAAATTAAAGTAGTGGGGGGTTTTTATTGAACAATAGGAATAGACTTCATGATAATAATTGTAAAACCTTGAGATTCTATGAAATATTGTTTGGAAATAACTTTATCTATTTCATATTTTTCATTTCACACAACACATAAAATGGTTTTTTATATGAAAGAACTATGATTGGATTGAGTTACAGAAAACACCATGTTCCTGAATAATGATGATTAACATTATCTGCAAGAAACACCATGTTTAATCTACATTCCACACAATATTGATTTTCTTAAATCTCTTTTGTAATATATAAGACTGAGTATTTCAAAATTATAATATATTATTAATACTATTTTCTCTCAATATAATAGTATATAACCTGGAAATTATGTTCATCATTACAAATAAGATTAAATAACTTATGAAAATACATTTTTTAATTCATTAGTTACAAATTAATTAGAATTGAATATACGAACCAATTGAATATAAAGGAAAATATAATTATTATTATAATAAGATATTTTAGCAACATAAATTAAACTAATTATAATTATTTAGTGGTATTAATATAATATATATGTTATATATTCAATAAAATATTTTTTATATTCATCCAATATATTTTACGAACAAAAAATAAAAACAAACCCAATTTAATCCAAAATCCCTATATTTTTTGTGATTGCATTTTCCCACCTTTTAGTGGTGGACCCATATTAAATCTATTTTTTGGGAATTTTATTGATTTAATTTTTAATAATAAATGTTATATTTGGGTGAGTAACATAAAAATTTATTAAGGATAGATACTTTGTTTATTTTGGGAAGTAACATTTTTAATGAATAGTGAAAAATACTCATTTTTTGTTCAAATGTTCTATTTCATCTAATTTATTAATAAGGATATTACATTTTCAATTTGTTTCAAAATTTAATTATGTAATATTTTTATCAATTAATCCAATTTAGGTCTTTGTAACTTATTTTTTATTGAAATTGGATATAAACACTTATCAATCTTTTTACCATTTGTATATTAAAACCCCGTAGTGTAGTCCCATTAGTGAGATTAAATTTAAATTATTTTCTCCCAATTATGAGATTGTAATTTTGAATAAATGGATTAAATATTTATAATAAGAATAATTTATAATTTTGATTTTAAAAACATAGTTTTCTACATAATAAATATTGGTTAATTTAATTAAAATTATTTACATTAATTAATGTAAAATTATGCTAAACTAAGGAATAAAAGTTACATTTAAGACCCAAAAATACCTAGAAATGTGTAAAAGAGAAATTTTGTGGAAAAATTTATACCCTATAATTAATTTTATCTAGTTTGGTCCAATATTGGATTCAATTTACATCTGATAAATGTGTATGGAGTTTCTTTGTCAAAATATTACCAGAATGCCTCTCCTCTTCCACAATAAAATGGCCCCCTATCCTCTAATTATTTAATACTATTAAGTAAAATAGAATCATCCAATATTTGATCAAATATACACCCAAATTCCCTATATTCCTTCTTGAATTATACCTTTCATAAGAAATACCTTCAAGGAATCCCATTGCTGCAAACCAAAAGTAGTTACCTGATTAAGAGGTAACACACTCCTTCATTCACCATTATTTTATTTTTATTCTCGTCCATCTATATTATTCATATTCCATGAATAAAAAAGATATATTATCACCAATATACTATTAATTTTTTATTCAAAGTGTTTTACCTACAATTACACAAATCTCCATCTAATGGGTATTGAACATACAATTTTTTTTGTATGGTGAACTACCACCTCACAAAACGACGATTGTTCATTTTTTACAAAAACTCCTATCATGGTGGGAATTATGATGGAAACTATATTTATATATAATAATTTTAATTTCATTAATATTTATTAATTATTTTACAACCCATATCTTTATACATTCAATGATTTGTTAATACAATAATTTTGTTTGGGAAAGTTAGGAATAGAACCCCCTCAAAACATTAATATTCATTCACATAATGAATGGAATGTATTAAGGATGGATTTAATGAAAATATATATTATATATGTTATAATAATTTTAATTTAATAATTTTATATATAAAAATATATTCATAAATCTTATTTACATTCATTATTTTAATACGGCAATTCAATGGAAATAATGTTCATGCAAACATAAGAGCCAGTGTCTCCATGAATGGTGTATTCCATTTCAAACATATATATTCTATAGATTATTATAATAAAAATATACTGAATATAAATTATGTTTATATATTTGTTTAATTTTTATAAATCATGATATAAGTATAAGGAACATAGATATAAAAAATTTAAACAAATGCGATGAAAAAAGCATATATTACCTGAAGTAAAACCTTTACATAGAATTGTTAACAAGAAGGTAATATAAAGTAATATTCAAACCATATATTGTATGAGATATAAAAATATATTTATATAATATATTTATATTCTGTTTTTATTTATCATACATGTGTTTTGAATGTGTACGACGTGTGTCCGGACATAAGGTATGGGAATTTAATCTTAACTTCTATTACTTTGAGATACATTATTTATTCCCCACTAAATTTTATTATGTGGTCTATACACTACCCTTTGAAATTTTATATCATGAATCTTATTATTTTTTTGATATTATAAGCTCCATAATCTTTCATTTTCATTAATGGGGAGTATGAATCCTAGTTACAAAGTGGTAAGAGTCTTCTGAAACAAACTCATTGTTTATTGAGATTGTTTATGATTATGCTTCAATTGATTACATATCTTGATCCACATATCAATTACAACCATTTAATACTGTATACAATGATTTTACATGATATATTCATGTATTAGTACGTTCAGTCCTTCATACATAAGATTACAACAAATTTTTTAAATTGAAAATCATACATTATTTCTACTCTCTGTCTGAAATATGTTTTCATTCCAAACCATGATATATAAAAATTATTTTTAAAATGTTTTAATTGTATAATATAATATTTAAAAATTATTTTATTTAAATTAAATATGCAATAATCTTTTTAATAAGGAAGAGTTCATTTTTTCGATAAGGATTTATGGTAACTTATGAAATTTCCTTATTTTAAGAGAATTCTTTATAAAGGTGATCACATGTTTAGAAGGTGACAACCATGTGGTACATTGTGTTATAGGGGGTATAAATGTTATGATTATTTAATTATTTTATTTATAAATCATTTTATTTCCATATTTTGGATGTTTTAAAAGTTTAATTATTCGTAGATATTTTAATTTTGGGAGAGGTATTGATGTATTCAGATTTTATATGAAAAAATAGTTAAAAGGGTTTTTAGTGATTAAATTTATTTCAAGGATTTAAATAAAATTAAAATTGAATATTATACTATTATTTTTTAATAAAATGTCATCTAGTATGTTGGTTGACAACCATTAATTTCAGGAAAGGCCATAGATCTTCACCCATGACTAATTGGTGATATGGGTTTCACTCCTACCAGTAGAATATGCGATGTTCTGATTAATGTGTTATTACTTTTGTGGAATAAATATTAATGATACACCAATTGAGTTAATTTTTATGTTTATATATTAAAATATTATCCAAATTAATTTTGATTAATTTTTAGTGACAAATATTTATACATTTTTTCGTCAATGGGCCTTAGGATATTTTAAAATTGTATTTTAGTATTATAGGCATTAATTTTAATTTATAGACATCTATTTCTTGATGTAATGGATGAATTTTAAATTTATAAAAACACAAATAATGAATGATGTTTTTTATAGAAATATATCATGTTAGTATATTTCCTTATATTTTTGGATAATAATAGAATGACACAATGTTATGATAATGAAAAAAAATGTGTTCTCCAAATTCCTTTATTTTTTTTGAACTGATGACCATTTAAATCATCACATATTTATGACTTTGAGGCCCTAAAAATTCATTTACCAACCAATTTTTCATGATTGATGACATCAATCACTCCTAATAAATATTTATGCTTTTCTTCCATGAAGAATTTACTCTCCCACCCTATGTTATCCATTGTGAAAACCCAGTTATAAGTTACATTGGAAAACTGTTATGCTTCCATATTTACATTTTAATGGAAGTTTTAGTATTCTTTTTTAAGATGTGAGTTTATATATATTAAATATTCATGTATTAACCCCTTTATATCCCATATGAATTTCGAGGGTGAAATTAATTCTATGGGGGATAAAATGTGACGCTATAAGATTTTGTGAAATATTATTAAATGAATTTTATCGTTTTGATATTTTTTATCTCATGAAACACTATAAAATAGTTTATATTTTATTAAATAACTATTTTTCGATTTTTTTATACATAGTACCATGTTATCTTTCACTACATAGAACATAATTATTCACATGATCTAAATGAAACATCCTTGATTGTGTACATTACACACAACACATACTTTCCTTGATGGATTGCATAACATGGAAGACTGAGTGCTAACAAAAGATAATATGTTATTAAAAATATTATTATTTCATATAATACAATATAAACTAGATGGTAATTTTATTGTTACTATTATAATTAAATAACATATGAAAACACATGGCGGAATTCATCAGCTACAAATTAATTAGAATTGAATATTTGAACTAATTTCATATAATTTATTTTATTATTATAAAGTGTTTTTAACTAATTAATTAAATTAAATATAACTAGTTAGTGATTTTAATAAAATATATATTTTATATATTTAATAAAATATTTTTTATATTCATCCAATATATTTGATAAACATAAAATAAAAACAAACCAAATTTTATTCTAAGAACCTATATTATTTATAATAGAATTTCTACAAACTTAAAATGGAGAGACCATTTTAAATCCAATTTAGAATAATTTATAGAATTTATATGTCAAAAATAATCATCCAATTTTATATTAGAATATAATAATTATGTTAGGGTATTTATTTTATTTTCTATAAACAATCAATTTTATATAACTACTGAAAAATAATTAATTTTAGTTGAAATATACTTTTGCATCGAATTTATATATATGGTAAAATAAAATATTTAATTCATTTAAATATTTAATTAACTAATAATTTTATCAATATATATAACTTGTTTTATAGGATCGAGTTTTACATTGATATTGTATATAAATACATAGAAATATTTTGAACATTTTTACATTAAAAACACAATGTGTAGTCCATTCAGTGGCATTAAATGTAAATTAACTCCTACCTATAATGTGAATGTAATTAGGAAAAATATATTAAATATTTCAAATAATAATAATTTATAATTTCAAATTAGTAAAACATTGGTTTTTAACCAAAAATATTAGTGAATGTAATTAAAAATAATTACATCGAATAAGGAAAAATAAAAATTAATGAAGGACTAAAACTTAAATTGAAGACCCACATTGAACAAAAACCCATCCAAGATCCATTTAATAGCCATATTTAGACACTATACTCAAATGGATATTTTTTTTTATCATTTGATACACTTTACATATGAAAAACGTGTATGTAATTCCTTTTTGAAAATATTACATGAGTGAAACTCCACCTCCAATATAAAAGGCATCCTATCTTACATTTCATTACAGCTCACAAAATGATTAGTTTCATCCAATATCTACTAAAATATCCTCATAGATTTTCCCACATCATTATTAAGTCCACCATTTTTCAATAAATCCTTTCAAGGAATCCCTACATCGAAAACTAAATGGAGTTACTCGATTAATAGGTAACACCATCCCTCCCACTCCTTTCTTTTGTATTCATTCTCTACCACCGCAATATTATTATTCCATGATTTTATAAAAAATATTATCCTCATTATAATAGGATATTTTATACTATTTTTTCAACCAATACTTATACAGAACTCCATTTTATGGGTGAAGAACATACAATTTATGTATACGGTGAACTACCACCTCACAAAATGATGTTGTTCGATTATCTGTTAATATCACTAGTGGTGAGAATTATGATGGAAACTATATTTATATATTTTATATTTTAAATTTATAATGTATTTAATATTATATAATTATTTTAAAGCCCATATCTTTATACTTTCAATTTTTTGTTAATACAATAATTTTGTTTGAGGAAGTGTGGACTACTACCCCCCTAAAAGCGATGTGATTTGTTCACACACATTAAGAAATGTATTGAGGAACGGTTGACTGAAATTGTATTATATATATATATGATATAATAATTCTAGTAGAATAATTATATATATACATACATATATGTAGTTTACATTCTCTCCTTCAATACAACAATTGAACGGGGACAACATTCATGCATACGTACGACCAACAGTTTCCATAAACATTGTATTCCTTTACATATTTCAATACTCAATCGAATATTATAATACACATATACGGAATATAAAAATAATTATATCATTTTTTCCATTATGAAATTAATGATATATATATAGTCCAATGATATGAAAAATTAAGACTCATGCGAAAAAGAAAGAGGATATTACCAAAAGTAAAACCTTAACATAGAATTGTTAACAAGAGGGTAATATAACGTTATAATAAAAAAATATTATATTAGATATAATAAGATATTTATTTGATATATGTATAATAAATTTATATTTGTCATAATGCATGTTTGAATGCGTACAAAGAGAGTCAAAACATAAGGTAAGGGAATTTCATCCCACCTTTTATTACCATGAGATACATGCATTGTTCACCACTCTCATTTATTTTCTTATGTATACACTTACATATGAAATTTTATATCACAAATCTTATTATTTTCATTATATTATAATATTTTTGAAATTTTATTATTTTACATGTGGAGTATGATTCCGTGAAACAAGGTTGTAAGAGTCTATTGAAAAAATCACATATTTTATCATGATTTTTTATGATTATACATCAATTGATGACCTCTCGGGATTATTATATCATGAAAACCCATTAAATATATTATCCTCTATTTATCCAAGATATATTCAAGTATTAGTTTTTTTTAAAAATCTCTAGCACTTAGGTTATCTAGGAAAATGTTATAATAAAAGTATGACTATATTTCTTACTCTTGGTCAGAAATATTTGTTCTTTGAAAACTATGATTCCTATAAATGATTTCAAAAATTATAAAAAATTATCATTTGATGTTAAAGGAAACTTTACCAATGTTTTAACTTCTACATAGTTAGACAGAATCCTCTTGTTTTCCACCTATTAAGGATCTTTTTAGAAATATTAAGCTAAAAAATGATAGTTTGACACGTACAGACTTACCACTATTGAAACGGTCAATTCCCTGAAACATCCAATATATGTTTGTTAGTTAATATTAATGATTTTTGTATATAATATTCCAGAAATTTATTGTATTTAATGTTTATTTAATTTTTTTGTAAAAATGTTTTATGGGGTTTGATGCTTCCATTAAACGATTTCAAAGCTATTATCAAAGAAAACGGTTTTCAAAAGGGTTTTTATTAAATAAATGATTAAATGTTTTTCAAAATTATTTATATTTTTTCGAGGAAAAATGTTCCCAAAAAGATTTAAATAATATCTTTATATATTTTTATGTTTGTTTTTAAGAAAATTAATTTCAAAATGTTTATATTTTAAAGAGTAATTTTTGGAATAAGAAAGGATATTTTCATAAATATATTTTAGAAGATATTTCCAAATAATTTACCTTCTAAGATGACATTTTTTTGGTGTTAAACATGACTTTTGGGGGAAAAAATTAAATTCATCCATCAATATTAGTTCAATGAATATTTAGTGTTTAGATGAGATTATGTTTATGAAACCCATTTCCCTTTGACAAGTTTTATGATTTTAAAACCTGCTTATTTTCACATGTGGTGATTATACGACCTACTGATTTTCTATAGGTAATGATATGATTAAATTTTCATGGTGACTATCTCATATAATGGGTTATGATATGATTGTATTTTATAATATTATGGAACCTGAAAGAATGATTTTTGATGTATTGGGTTGGATATATATCACCCTCTAATGAATTATGTAATTATGGATGACTCATGAGTATATATGTTATGCTTGAACCTTATTTCATGTTCACAATGTTATGTGTGAATCTAATTACACATTCACAATGTTATGCATGGACTTGGTTGCATGTTCATAAGTTTATGCATGAACCGAATTACATGTTCACAATATTATGAGTGAACCTTATTACATGATAATAATTTAATGTATGAACCTGTATGCATATCCATAATGTTATGTGTGAACCAAATTACCTATTCACAATGTTATATGTGAAAATGATTACATTTTCTTAATGTTATTCATGTACATGGTTTCATGTCCATATTTTTATGGATAAATTGTTGGGATTTTTTATTTAAAATTTAAATATTTTGGAGAGAGAAAATTATTAATGGGGGATTTTCTTGACATTAATGGGGGATTTTCTACCAAAATTCATGGAGAGTTATTCCACAAATTAATTGACGGAATAATGATTGTTTGACGCATTAATTATATATATGGACTGGGTGTCAATATAATTAGATGCAGTAGAATGTTTTGAAATGAAGAGTCGAAAATGATGTAGCTAGTGAGAGAGAACTGAGAAGGTGTTCCAGAATGATGCAACATACATGAGAGAACCAGGAAGGGTTTTCGGTATTTATGGTAACTGGTGGGAAGTGAAGACAGAGATTACGAAAATGATGGCATGTCATTGGTGATGATTGAAATCACATAAGATAGTGTGTAATGATCATGGTGACATGTGTCGAACGTTATCTTTGTTATAGAGGGCATGCAATATGTCTCAGTTGTGATGATCAGTGGTACAACAAAAATTGTACGTTCATGGGTGTTAGTGTTTCATTTTAAAAGACTTTCGAATGTGTTGTTAATTTTTTTTCGGTGACGTAAAATTCCTTTGGATGATAAAATGGCTTTGGGAGAATCTTCTCTTGTGTTTTCAACAATGGCTTCTGCTATGGCGCCGAGCTCTGATCCCCAATAGTGGTTTTAGAGGGATTGGTTGATGTTATTGTTTGCAGAACACAATGGAAAGTATCTGGTGGAGCAGCTTATCATGGACTCGAATGTCATCAGAAAATGATGGTGGTATTAAGAGTATTGCTGGAATATTGAAAGTCTTCTTGGCAGCAGTTATCAAGCAGTGTGTTTTGTTCATTGTGTGATATTGGGAGCTTAGTGGAGCTGATGATCATAGATTCCAAGATAGTGGATATTTATGAGATGTATATTAATTTTAAATATAGGTCGAGATTGTTTGTATTTTTGATTTAAAATTTTAATAATGATGAGAGATAAAAATTATTAATAGAGGGATTTAATCAACATTATTGGAGGATATTGTGCCAACATTAATAGAGAGTCATTCAAAATATTAATTGATGGAATAAAGAATGTTGACCATATTAGTTAAAGATATGGTCTGTGTGTCTATATAAGAAGATGATGTTGCATGTTTTGAAATTAAGAGTCATCAAATATGTAGCTGGTGAGAGAGAACCGGGAAGGTGTGACAACATGATATATCTAGTGAGAGAGAATCAATAAGGGGGTGTAGTGTTTATAGTAACCTGTGTGAAGAGAATATGTTGATTATGACAATAATGGAGTGTTGGTGGTGATGATTGAATGTACCGAAGATGGTGTGAGACGATGATGGTGCCATGTATTGAAAGACCTCTTGGTTGAGGAGATCATGCAGTGTTTCCTAGTTCTGATGATTGGTGGTACAAAAAATGGTACTTTTATGGGTTTCTGTGTTGTGTTGTAATTTTCCTTAGGGTGTGATGTTAAAAATCTTTTAGGTGATGTAAAATTCTTTCGGGTGATAAAATGCCTTTGGGTGAAATATTTTCTTCTCTTGTGTGTTTCTACAATGACTTATTCGGTTGCGGTGCTGGGCTCCAAACCCCAACATAAACCTGATTACAGATTCAAAATGTTATGAATGTACATTTTTTCATATCTATAATTTAATGTGGTGACCTGATTTCATGTCCATAACTTATTGAGTAGACCCATTTCTACTTATACATGTTCACAATGTTATAGACGAATGTGCATGCTGAAAATTCCATGTCTTATTCATATATTATGATTTCATGAATTTTTTTATTAATTATCATATGATTCATGTATTATAGACTAGAAATAATTATTATGATCACTAATATGTATGGTATGGTCTTCAAATGTTATGTTCTAGTTCCATATCGTTCTGTTTATGTTATGTTTACACATCTCCTTTATTGTTCTTTAATGAGCATCTGATCTCACCCCTTTATTATATTTCCTTTTCCCAAGTTATTAATTATGGTTTTTGATAGAAAAAAATAAATGTGGAGATATTTATGGGTGATTTTGATGATCTTTGACCGGTTCGAACATTTAGTTTCCATGTTTCCAAAGGCACTAAACTATTATGGTCCTCTGGAATGTATTTTTTTAATATTGTAAATATTCATCTAAAATGACTTAATATCCATATAAGTCAAGATTGGGACTCTATAATTGGTATCATAGGAATGTATTATTCAACCATTGGAAACTTGGATTGGAATAACTTAGTGAGATCTCTAGGGGTATTTCAAAGAATATATCTAGGGATATCTCTAAAGATAAATATAAGGATAATGAAAAGTATAGGAAAATTTACTATAATTTTGGTAATGGATATAGTGAGCAATTTCCTCGAAACAAATACCATTCTATATAATAAAATTGGATGTTGCTCTAGTATAGATGTAACTCGGAGCAACAACTCCTATAATATATTCCACGCCTGACTCTGGGTAATATGGTACACCACAATGGGTCTTTTTACAAACCTAATTTGAAACTTTTAATGGATATTCTTTTGGAAGTCATAATCTCTTCATGAACCATTATGATGTGTTTAAATAGAAATTTATCATGTATATCATTGTATAAAACTAAGGTGTTATAGATTATCGAAGTATGATCAATGATTTAGGAACCCTATATATAATTTTTAGAATTATATTGTATCCCAACGTGATAAATGTTTCTCACACTATGATATTGGTTTTTAGTCAATAGAGAGAACTAGAAATAAAATGGTTAAAATATATTATTTCATAAGTAGAATATATGGCCATTTTGAGAATCTATTTTCAAAGTGGAAATCACATTAGGAGAATTAGGAAGGTGGTATGGGTATTGGTTATACTAATGTTGTTAAAGGGATTTCAAATGACATGTGAAAGTTATGAGATGTTATTCTAGTATTTATTACATCAAACATAAGAAGAATGATTAGATTGAGGTTTAGGAACCTTAAGAGATGATTCATATTTTATATTTTAGGAAAGAGGTATTAATGAATAATTTGATGAAACCCGAGTAACAACTTAAGAATAATGTTTAATAAAAAATGTATTTACGTTTTGGTAATTTATATATTATGTTATATGAATCATGATAAATAAAATTATTTTCACAATAATTTTTCATTAAGGATTAAAAAGGAAATTTTTAACGGTGATGAAGAAAAAGAAAACGGATTTCATGAAAATTTGATATTTTGATTGAGGGAAGGTAACCATTAATTAGTGCATGAAATTTAGATAATGATGTTTGGATAATGATATGTTCATTATGAATAAGTAAATTGGATAGTATAAAATATCCTAGAACTGATTACTGAAAATGTTGTTTATTTCATCATAGTGAATGTTTACCACTTCTTGTATTTATGGAATATATCAAGAAATCATTAGAATAATATATAATGCATGTTTCTAGTAAGGGTTTAGGTTAATTTAGGTCATTACACATTTTTAAGAGAATCTTTATGAAGGTATTCATCTTTTTGAAATGTGAAAGGCATGTGGTAATTGGTATTATATTGAGGATAATTGTTAAAATTATTTCATAATTTTTTCTCTTAATCATTGAATTTTTATCTTTTATAAGGGTTATAAGGATAAACACTCAATAAATGTTTATGTTTGAAAGAAGTTTTTATGTATTGACATTGTATTTATAACCTTTGTTAAATTGATATTTAGAGATTAAACTTATATCAAGGATTTCCAGAATATTTATTTTGGAAATTATTTTAGTGTGGTTTAAAAAACGACATCATTTCTGTTTAGTGACAACCAATCATGTCTGGAAAGGCTGCAGGTTTTGTAACCAAAACCGAAAGGGGATAAGGGTTTCCCACCCACCACCGGCCTACGATATGTCCTCATAAATGTGAAATTATTTTATTTGAATAAATATTAATGATGAAGTAGTAGACTTGATTTTTATGTTTACATAATTACATATTGACCATATTAATTTTGAATAGTACATAGAGAAATGTATTAATACATTTCATTATTTTATGGGCCTTAAGATATTGTAAAAGTGAATTTTAGTACATCAGGATGCAATGCTAATTAATGTATATCCAGTTCATAATGTAATGGATGAAATAGAAATAGATAAAAACATAACTAAATAATGAACTTTTGTTTATATAAATATATAATCGATTTATATTTCCTTGTATTCTTGGTTAATAAAAAATTTATCAATGATAGGATAATTATCTTAAAAAAATATTTTGTCCTAATACCTAATTTTTTGTTAAACTGATGGCCTTTTAAATCATCCTAGATTTATGAATTTATACCCTCATTATTTTCTTGATCATTTTCTTGTTTGTGATTGATGACCTAAATCACTCCATATAAATATTTAAGTTTTTATCCATTTCCAATTTTCATTCCCAACCTATGTTATCTTATGTGGAAACCGAGTTATATATTACCTAGCGTAATTATTATGGTTCTAACATTCCTTTTTAATGGATGTTTTAGTATTCATTTTTTCTATGTGAGTTTAAATGTATGAAAATTTCATATAATCAACATTTGATAACCCATATGTATTTTTTGAGAGAAATTAAATTTATGGGGTGTAGAATTTTACACTCTAATATTTTATGAAATATTTGTTATAATAAATCTTATAGTATTGATATTTTGTATTTCCACAACATTTGAAATAGTTTTTTATATTAAATCACTATGATTAGCTTTTGTTATACACAAAACCAAGTTACCTTTCACTAAATTCAACAAATTTTTTTATCATGGTCTACATGGAGTACCAAGGTAAGCATACATTACTTGCAATATTGACATTCCCCCATGCATTTAATAACATGAAAGATTGTGTGTTACCAAACTGTAATATATTATTAGAAATATTTTTTTAATATAATAGAATATAACAACGAACTTATGATTATCATTAAAAATATTATTAAATTACATATGAAAATTCATGGTGGTATTCAATAGATAAAAATTAATTAGAATTGAATATTAGAACCAATTGAATATAAAAGAAATTATTATTATTATTATTATAAGATGTTTTAACGTAATGAAATAAATTAAATATATTTAGTTACTAATATTGATATAATATATATGTTATATATTAAATAATATTTTATATGAAACTAATATATTTGGTATACCAGTGAAAAAAAAATCCCAATTTTATGCTACAATCCAATATTTTTTATTAAGGTATTTTTACCATCTTTTAATGGTGTACCCATTATAAATCCAGTTTTTAATAGTATTATACATTTAATATTTCATAATATAGTTTCCTATTGATATTGGAATAAATTAATTTGGTTAGGGAAAATATATATAATTTTTGGGTGAATTTTAATTTTTAAATAAATATTGAAAAATAATGAATTTTTGTTCCAAACTGCTTTTTCAACTAATTTATTTATAATGATAAATTATAATTTAAATTGGTTTATAAGAATAATTATAAAATTTTTATATCAATTAATAACATTTATATAATTGGAACCTATTTAACATTGAAATATGATATAAAAACATATCAAACATTTGAACATTTTTCCATTAATAACCAGCAATGTTGTCCCAATAGTCATATTTAATTTAAAAAAATCTCTTCCACATCTATTATTAAAATTTGTAAAAATGAAATCGAAATTTTGAATAACAAAAAAAATTATAATTTTTAATTAGGACTTCTCAGTTTTTGAACAAAAAAATTAGTGAACCTAATTAATATTAATTACACCAATTACGGTAAAATGAAAATTAACAAAGGACTAAACCTGAAATTTACCACCCAAAATGATCTAGAAAATTGTCCAAGATCCTTAATATGGATATATTTCGACCATATACTCCCTTTTCATCAATTTCATCCACTATTAGATCCAATTGACAAGTGAAAACCTGTATGAAATACCTCTGTCGACATATTACATGATTTCTACTCCTCTACAATAAATGGCCTCCTCTCCTCCACATCTAAAAATATTCCAAACCACATATATTAGGCCAATATATAATCATATATCCTTAAAAATTCCCTTCGGTCCTTCATTAATCCTCCCTTTTTGATAAAATCCCTCCATGGAATCCCTTTGGTGAAAACAAGAATGAGTTACCCGATTAAGAGGTAACACCCTCCCTCAAGTTCCTTTCTTTTATTTTTATTCTCCACCACCTAAAATACTATTATTATATTCATGTATAAAAATAAAATAATAGAAAAATATAATATGAATTTTTTATGAATAGGTTTCACACTACACTTACATACACCTCCATTTAATGTTTTACCAACATATTGTTTATATGCATATCGAACTACTGCCTCATAAAATGATGATTGTTTTTTTCCATTACCACCTTTCATGGTTGAAATTATGATGAAAAATATTTTCATATATAATATATAATATATTTATAATTTATTTAATCTTATGTAATTATTTAAAAACACATATATTTATACTTTTTATTTGGTGTTAATACAATAATTTCATTTGAGAAATTGTGGACTACTTCCCCTAAAAGTGATTGATTCATTCACACCATACATTGAATGTATTAAGCATAGTTTTAGTTAACATATTTTATATTTATGTTATAATGATGATAATTTAAAATTATATATATATGTAAATATATATATATATATATGTCATTTAAGTTCTTTTTTCAACAAGATAATTAAAGTGAAGCATTGTTCCTGCATACATACGACCTACCATCTCCATGAACATTGTATTCCATTTCACTATTATATATTCAATTGGTTATTATAATACAAATATAATAAATATAAATGAAATTTTTATTATTTTTTACATTTTGGAAATCATGATATAAGTATAAAAACCAATAATATAATAAATTAAGACACATGTAATGAACAAAGTTGATATTACCTTATGTAAAACCCTATCACTGACTTTTTAACAGTAGGGTAATATAATTTCATAATTAAACCATGTATGGAATTATATGAATATATATATTTATATTTTATATATTTACTATACATTAATATTTATCATACATGAGGTTTGACTAGGTATGATGAGAGTCAAGACATAATGTAATGGAATTTTATCTCACCTTATATTATCAAGTGATACATGACTTGTTCACCACTATCTTTTTTTTCATGGTGTAGAAACTACACTTTGAAATGATATATAATGAATCATATCCTTTTCAATATATTATAAGAATCATGATATTATATTTTATTACATGGGGAGTATGATTTCATGTTACCATGTGGTAAGAGTCTATTGAAACAATCTCATTGTATATCCAGATTTTTTATGATTATGATTCAATTTATCACAATAAATAGCTCAAGAAAACCCATTTATTATCTTATAATATGGATTTACATGATATATTCATGTATTAGTACATTTTTTACACACCATGCCACATAGGATAACTAAAAAAATGATTTAATAATAATCTGACAATATTTCTTCTCTAAGTCAAGAATATGGGTTCTTTCAAAACCATGCTGTCTAAAAATGATTTTAAAAATATTTTAATTTTGTAATATGATGTTAAAATACCTTTTTACGCATGTTTTACCTTCTACGGTATTAGAAATAATCTTCTGAAAATTTTATTATCAAGTCAATTTTCATAATGATTAATGAAAAAATATGATTGTTCCACATGTATGGACATGTTTCTATTGAGACTGTAATTTCATGATGAATACATTATACATTTACAAGTTTAATTTAAAAGAACAATTTTTTGGTAATCTATTATAAATTTTTTGTTTTAAATTTTGTTAAAATAAAAAATGTTCTTATTTTTTTTTGGATTTTTCATATCTTCTTTTAAAAGATTTCAAATGAATTTTCAAAAAAATAATTTTTCTAGAATGATTTATGTTTAATAAATGTTTTAAATATTTTCATGAATTATTTATACGTTTTCAATTTAAATGTTTTTCATCGTGATTTAAATGTTTTATTTCTTGGTTTTTATGTTTATTTTCTAGGATATGGTTTCCAAAAGTTTTTTGTTGTTTTAAAAAGGATTTTTTCAAATATAAAAGGATTTTTTCCACAAGATGTTTTTTTAATGATCATTATAAACTATTCTCCATTAAAGATGACATCCTTTGAAATTACTCATGTGTTCATAAGGAAATGATTAAATTTTTTAATTCATATTCATTCAATGGATGGTTAATGTTTTTATGGAATTATTTCTATAGAAGTCATTTATATTTCATGGGTTAAATGATTTTGAATCCCAATTCTTTTCAATGGTGGTGATTATGAGACCTAACTCTTTTCCATTGGTAATTTTATAACTAAATTTTCATGATGCCTATCTCATTCCATGGTTTATGAAATTAGTATTCTACATAATATTGGTGCAATTATATGTTTTTTTTGATGTCGGATGGATCTGTATCCATATCAAATGAATTAGGTAATTATTGATAACTCATGAGTTTATATGTTATGTTTCAACCTGATTTCATGTTCACAATGTTATGCGTGTATTAGATTACATGTTCAAAATTTTTTGCATGGACTTGGATGTATTTCCATTAGATTATGTGCGAAACTGATTACGTGTTATCAATATTATGATTTAACCTTATAAAATGTTCACAATGTTATGCATGGACCTGGTAGCATGTTAATATTTTTATGAATGAACATGATTATATTTTCAAAATGTTATCCACGAACCATATTAAATTTTCAAAATCCTATGCATGGACCTAGTTTCATATCCATAAGGATATGCGTGAACCAGATTAGACATTCACAATTTTATTCATGGACCTAGTTTCATGTCCATAAGTTGATGCGGTGAACTAATTTCATTTCATTAACATAATGAGTGCACTTATTTCGACTTATAATTGTTTACAACATTATAATCCAACATTCATACCAAAAAATTCACGTCTTTTTCCTATATTATACTTTCATGACTTACGATTTTAATTATATTATGATCCATGCCTTATGAATTTCCAATCATTGTTATGATATCGAAAATAAAGGTTATGATCAACAAATTTTATGCTCAAGTTCAATACCCTTTGTTCGTGTTATACTTACACATTTACATTATTTACCCTTAATGAGAATCTAAGGTCACCCATTTCTAATGTTTTATTTCCCCATGTTATGATGAATGGTTTTAGGTATATGTATTAATAATGGAGATCTTTTTGGGAGATGTTGAATATAATTCACATGGATAAAATATTTTGTTTCCATTTTTTCTAATACACTAAACTATTAGGGTCCCAAGGCTTGTATATTTGTAATGTACAAAATATTCATCTAAAATGATATAATATCCATGTATGTTAAGCCTGATTCTATATAAAAATTATTGTAAATATAATGATTTTATGATTTATTAAATTTTTTCCATTGAATATTTTTTCCAATAAGTTTTCAAATCCAATATTAACAACATTACAAATTCATGAAAAATTTTTAAGTATAAAAAATATTATTAAAAAAACATCACATTATTATTGTCATTTATAATAAATTTGATTTTATAAGACATTTTATAATCCCTTATGTTATTTTCAGAAAGATACAACGTGTGTAATGTTAAATATATTTTATAAAATTTTAATAAATGTGGAAAACTTATTGTTTTGAAATTATTCGAACCCTTAAATATAATATTTTTACTATAAAATTAATAAATCATTTTGATTTTTTACAAATTCCTCTCATCTTTGAATTATTTTTTTGTGATTAAGGTGGGTTTTATGTATGAGGGATGACTATTTATGTGTTTTAAACTATATATTAATGTTTAACACAAAAAAAATGATCTTTAATTATGAAATAAATATTTTTTTAATGAAATTTTTAATTTTCAAGGGTTTTAAAATTTATTTATTAATTTTAGGATATTTTTTATATTTTAGTGATTAATCATCTCAATTTCCCTATGTATTTAATCTTGTAACATATTTTAAATTGTCATTTAAAAATTCATTCTTATGGTGGAATTTAGTGAACATGTTTTTCAATTTTAATTAAAAAAAATTATTTGTGTTAAAATAATAATATTTTCATTCAAATACCTTGAGAATGATATCTTAATCCATTTATGGAATTTTTTTAATAAAAAACTAACAGTATGGGTTAGTTATGATTTAGTATATATTATTAGTCGCAACCATCGTTTCACTCGTGGTTAATTATTATGAGTTAAAATATGGGTGTCTATTTTGTTCGTAGAAAAATTAAATTTGAAGAGAAATTGTATTAAAAGTAAATTTTGTTTATGTACATTCAAAACTATCATGTTTAATCAAATTTGTGAAATAAAAAAAATTACAGAGAATTTTAATTCAATTGAGAATAATAAATTTTTTATCTATTGATAAGATATGTGGGGGAAAAAATTATAAAATCATATATTTATTTGAATTACCACTCTTTTATATTTGAAACTAGTTTAATCCCACAAAATTTTATTAGATGATTCATTGAGAAGAACAAAAGATTTAAATTTGGTATAATTTGAGGTGATAAAATTTTAATACTTATTTTTCATTCCTTTTTCTTTATAAATATTATTATTATTAAGAAAAAATATACATAAATTTAAAATTACCCTTATTACACCAATTTGAAGTGGAAAATAAAATTCATTAAATATTTTCATTTAAATTTTTATTTTTTTGGTTAGATGATAAAATGTTTTTGAATTTAATTTTTCATTTGTTTTGAGAAAAATATTCTAGTTCTTTTCTATAATTTTTCAATAGAATATTAATTTTAGAAATTATCAATGCAGTTTCTGTCATTGGAATTATCTTTTTAATGATTAATGATTTAAAAATTAATTATTTTTTGAATAATATATATATTTATTTAAATATTTTTTGATATTTTTATATTATTTAGGATATGTATATCATGCTTTTTAATGGTTAATTTCTTAATATCCATGTTCTAATTTTGAATATTTTTATGGGATCATTTTTCTCTTCATTTTCTTGACGTCAAATTTTTTTTATTAATTAGATTTATATATTTATATTAATTTTTTTAAAAATTTATTCTCATTTTAGTGGATTTACAATTTCTTTTGTTTTCTATATTATTTTTTTTAATAATTTAATGTCACAATATTTGGATCATCTTCAGTTTAATGCAATTATCTTCATATACAGTAGATATTTTTCATAATATATTATTTGATGATCCTTGGTGTATGATAAATTTAAAAACCACCCCATAAGATAATATAATGTATGATGTTTCACATATCCATGTAGGATATTTTGTGGAATAATATGTATTTAAAAAGGACCCTGAATGTGAAATATGTGGGGATGAAGTAGAGAAGATGATAATGGAGATAATGTTTACTTTATTCTCGATAGAACAACTTGAGTTTGATTGATAAAATTAAATGTACATCATCCAGGTGTTAAGGATTCCAATTGAGAATAAGGCTAACATTGAATATGATATATTGATTACAAGGACAATTATTTTGAGTCTTGACTTTGGGGATAAATGGGAAAATTAGTTGATATAGACTATGAAGTTCCGCAGCAACTCAAATTTGAGATTTACTAAATTGAATGAATACTATTTTAAAAATTTGGATTTGTTCCATGAAGGAAGATTAATTCTTACCAAAGAGAGTCTATGATAAAATCTGTATATGATGTCATGTTCATTTGAATAAACATACACACCATATTCACATAAATTGGATCCAATATACAGATGTTGATGATTGATGCTCATCCATTTGAACTCGATGAAATAAAAAATATTTGATCATTGGCTAGTGTTCCCTAATAAGGTAAATTAAAATGAATCGAGTATTCTAATTTATACTACTATAACACAAACCTGGAGTTCTTACATATTTATCCAATATATTCCTCAGTATAATTATGGTCAAATAAAGCATATAGGTGTTTGATAGTGATGAAAAATCATTAAAAATAGGAATTACTAAGATCGAGGTCCTTCTCATGAGATTGATGATAATTCAATTCTGGATTCAAATTATATGTGATGGTTATATATGTTGTTAAGTGTGTTCCAAGTGGAATGTTGTTGAAAACTAGTGGATGTCTTATATAGATATAAAAATTCAATAGATTTCATTTTTTGGAGAATGTGGTAGAGCTCCGTTGAATGTATAATGATTAAAAGGATTGTTCTTGGTTTATGATTGTTTAACAAGTTTGTTGATTACAAATAGTAGTGGATGAGTCATTTTACCAGTTTTTCCTTAGTGTAGATCATGTCTTTTTTAGGAAATTAAAAATATTATTGGTAAATTTTTTAAAAATAATAGTGCTATGACATTAGTATTAAATAAATTTTTTAATAATCCTTTGAATTAATTATCATAACGAAATAGAAAATTAGGGGGTGGAATTAGAGAAATTGATATGGTGGAAAAATATATAAAAGGAAGGTGTAGTAGATAAATGATGGGGAACTAATTCATTGAGTTAGAATAAGTATCGAATTGGGAGAGTAAACACTAAGAGTTATAGTGAAATTATCACTTCAATAAGGATGAATATAATAATGGCAGTATAGGTAGTGTTCCCAAGTTAGTTGAGGTGGACCCCTCTTCATACTTGTATAAATCACATTGTATTTTTTTTATCAATTAATACTTTATCTTCACCCCATATATGGAAACATGTTTCTAACATTAATATTTAGAAGGGATATAATTATTTTTGTTGGTTTGTTCACTTGTTTTATTCATCTCTAACAATATATAGAAATTCATTGATCTCATACATTTTATCAAGATTATTGTATGATAATCGTGATGTTTTGATAGATGGAAATCTCTATCAAGACTAATTTAATCCATATTATCCTCTATAATAAAGTTAATGATTGTGTAATTGGGAATAGGATATAATGATCAATCAGGTTTAAATGAAAATGAATCCTATGAATGACACATAATAACCTATTTTTACATTAACTAATGAAAACCCTTATCAATATAGATTTTTTTTAAATGATATCTTAGTAATATCTCTTGTTTTATAATATAAACAAATTGGTGACCTAGTTTTCTATTTATATTTATCCATTTATCAACACCATCATAGTTTAAATCATTCTTTTTCAATCAAATATTCCTTCCATTATATGTTTTTCATTATCTTGCTTCTTAATGATTTTTTTCAAATATTCACACCATTCATCATTTCATTCATTCACATTTCCAAATAATCATCAACCTATTTATTTCATTTTTTTATTTTAGAAGAATAAATCCCTTTGATTTCTCAAACACCTTTCATATGGATCTACCTAGCTCACAAATCTCTACTGATATATTTTTATAAATTGATATTTTAATAGTATCAAAAATGCTCTTATCAGAAACCATGTTTTCGTAAGACAACCCTACTTAGACATCAATAAACCAAACTAAAAATATCTTATCTAGAATAGATTTTGGATCCTTTCTAAAAAATAGTCTTCACATACAAACACATGAGTGTATATAAAGTGTGTGAAATAACAATACTAGAATTATCTCTACAAGGATTATATAAAAATTCTATAATATATAGTTCATAAATTCTTGTTTTTAATACAATTGAGAACACATTTTCTCATTTTATAGATCAATATTGATGAAAGTATAGAAAACCTTATTATTAATAATAAATAACTTCTCTTACAAACCCCATACAAAAGAATTCTCTTTTAAAAAATTGATATCTATTTCGATTGTATGAAAATAGTACAACAACCTAGTTTAAAATTTATTGTAAGCCTATTAAGAAGACAAAACTAATAATTAAATATTCACTTAGGAAATAACATTATTAATGGAACCTTTAATCCATTTCAAAAATATACCCACCAACCTATAGTTGAGGCACATTATATAAAAGCAATACAAGATAACGGGGGAATGATAATGTAAATAGTAACAAATATGATTCAATTTGAAATAAGTATAAGGGGATATAATAAGTATATAATGGTAACCCCTACAAAGAACCAACAATCAATGAACAAGTTTCATTGGATACTCCACCAATTTTATGTGATATGAACCGAATCATGAAACTAGTTCCTTAGGTAACTCTATATAAACCTGTCTATCATGATAGTTTGGTCAAACTAGTTGGACTATATATCCTACCCAATAGAATTATTAAAAAATTTGCACAACCATTTAGGTGAACTCAACGACCAAAATTATACTCTAGATAGAACACATGTTAAAATAGTGTTTTCACACGACTTTGTATTTACATGGTTATATAGAATTAATTTGGCCAAACAAGTAGCAAGAATATCATGAAATTGAAAAAATTATAAATTGGACATAACAAATAAGTCACATATCACACCTAACAACCTCACATGGAACAAATACTTTATACATAAACATAAATCATAGTGATAATAAATTAATCATAATGGGTGAAGCAAGAATAGGGGGAAAATATGGGTCTCTGGAGAGATAAATTTTTTTCATTATATTCAAAACATGACATAAAATGAAGATGCACTCTTAATTCCATATCATTTTAATTATTTTGAACCCAAACACTTGAAAAAATATTTATTAATAATTTTGAAAAAACTCATCCCATTACCTCAAAAAAATCCATTAGAAAATGATTTATTCTCTATAATGAAATGTCCAATGCCTCTTTTTTTATATAAAACATTTACGAAGGGAATTTTAGTAATTTTAATTCGGATTAACAAATAAAACTATTTAACATTCTACTCTATAATTAAAATATATATTAAGAAATCTTTATGCTGAGCACAAAAACCACACAATGTGATTGAAGATTCTTCATGGTTATAATATATATTTATAATTTTAGATAAAATGAATTATAAAGTACAATCATCTCATGAATTTAAAATATAATTAAGTAGTATCGATAAAACTACTTAAAAAAATTCATAATTAAGCTACAATGTGTCTAACATTATAGTGAACATACAAATGAGAAAGTAATCATCCTTGTATAGATATAAAAACCAAAAGAAATTATTTAATACAATATGAACTATAAATATCACATGACCCATGAATTAAGGTTCACACAGTTAGGATAAATGTATGATAAATGATAGAAAAAGATATTTAATAAGAGAAATCGTATAATGACGATAAATTACCAAAAATTAAACTTGATATCTAATATAAGAATCCAAAGTCATAGAAATAATGGAGAATAAACTCTCCATATGATTAAAATAAGGGAGAACATGTTAAATTGGAGATAAGGAGGGATTAAATACTAATAAATTGAGTGGGAAACATTATAAACTCACATTTTAAGAAAATATAATAAAACTTCATTGTTTCTCAAAAATTCCACTAACCATTGTAAACCAATGCTAAAAATTGAAACGAAGATCATGGTTATCTCACATTTTTTCTCTAACCATGTACAAACGCCCAGAATATCGCCATGCTTTTGTTAGATATAAATTCAAATGTTTTATATGGAATTCTAGATAAAGGTTCATTTTGAGTTCTAGGATTCAGATTGACATTTTTATAGTTAGATCATCCTTATATGATTTTTTTGGAAATGGGTTGAGGCTTGATAGGTGACTTTAGTTCATGAAAAGGATCAAAAGAATCATGTTATAAAATGGAAGTTTTTGATTATTTCTACCTTGGGTGATAATTTTTGACAAACCACATAGTACCCAAAGCATGAGAAGCATTCCCTATTATTTTCAAAAGATCAAGGTTACCCAACTATGTTATAGAACATTTAGTGGTGGAAATGGCTACTTCCAATATTTTATTTCTTAACCCATTACACTATATTATAATTTCCATCAATAATACACCCCAGTTAATCAACCTCCCTCTTACTCATTCACACCACTTCAGAATGGGGTGTTGTAACTATGTTTTACTGAAATTAATAGCAATCATTTCCCTGTATTTTCTTCTATTATTGGGTTCTCTTAATATTTCTACTAATTTAATTTCATCAGTTTGGGATATGGTGTTGATTGCTCCAAAATATGGAGGAATCAACTTATAATGATTGATCTTTAATGTTTCATGTATATAATACATAATAATATGTAAAATGTACTATCTCAAGTGTTAATTATGTTGGGTACACCATCAATTGAAATTATTTAGGATTTTCCCACAAATTAAGTGTAATGTCCTATTAAATTGGATTTTATTGTTATGTATTTTCCAATGGATGATGCTGACATTGATTATAAGACCATATAAAGGTGATTGGTCATTAGTTTTGTGTGACATGAGATTTTTGTAGTGTTTCATGTTTTATGAAACATTTGATTAAATTTTAGACTAGATATAAATTTTTAATAGTGATTTGAATTAATAATTATAATTTTTTATAATTAATTATTATATATTATGTTTTGAGTTAGGGCCTCTAGTGTCTGGATGATGTTTTAATAGATTTGGATGATCTTGGGTGAGTGTCATTGAGAAACATTAAAAGGGAATCACATAGAAATGGGGTATGTTTTCCTTAATATTTACCCTATTATATTATGCATTTTATAATGGAATGTGATATGTAGACTCTCCTTGAAAGGTCATTAGTATTACATATTAAAAAAATACATGGTTCCTATAAAATTAAATTACTATATAAATCCAAGTAGTTCTCTAAGGGACACAATGGACCCTTGTGCATGGGATTTATCTCCTATCCCATTAATGGATATGTCCTAGACACAAGATGGATGAATTGTGAAAAATATAACCATGGGGGGTGTAAATGATATGAAATTAAATGAAAAAGTTGTATGGATCCTAGAGATAAGATCCTTTAATGACCTCTAGGTAGAGGTGAGTATGAATTGCGATGATGATCAGGGAATTATTCATGTTATATCCATGATACTCCATTAAGACTTTAGAAAATCATAGATGGGAATTGAGTAAGGGTTCCTCCTGCACTGAGATGTGATTTCCCAAGTGGGTCATACCTTAGGTGAATGATTTATAGGTCAGGTTTGGGGATCAACCAAAAGTTACTTGGGAAGTATATGGACTACAGTTCATCACCCTAGTGTGATACAAACTTTGGACTACAATTGATACCATGTAGGTTGTGATGTGGTTATGCTTACATCATGGGTTTTATTTCCTCCATGAAATTGTCTAGACACAATTCATGAGAATATGATAGAGGAATTATAATGGGGTGTCCAATATATGATGAGACCTATAGGAACCCAGTGTGTTGCCTAGTGATATGCTCACCCAATAGAAGATGCATGTGGGAAAAGGGTATATATGATTTTAGGTGTAACATTAGAACTAAAGTAAAATATGACCGTGATATGATTTTACTGACCATGATAAGTTATGAACCTGATAAAGAGTCATATTTCAAGTGGGACATGTAGACAAATAATGTTGACGCCATAAAGATGAATTATGTAGAAATATTTGGGTGGGATGAACTACCATCATAGATGTACTGGGATACATTGGATTCCATGGACATGTTCCTTGTTTTTTTACAATAATAACTAGTTTTAGTTTGGAAGATTTGGAACATGCCATGAGGGTTCAGATGTGATAATGGTTTGGGATTCATGGAACACTATTTTGGTATTCTAAACGTTCTAACGATTTTTAATTTCTTGGAACATTCCATATATTCTGATAAGATAGGGTTTTTAATGACTTATAATCTCTCCTTGGATTTCAATGTGACAATATTTGGATTTCATTGGACTTATTCTTTGAAATTATGGGTAGGAGATGTAACCCTCTTAGGTTTACATATGGATTTATTTATATTTAATAGGGAATTCTATTATGCATCTACTATTGAGAATGATACTAATGAATTAAATGGTACTAACTCTTTTGAATATTCCATTCACTTTATTTGATATCGACTGACTATATTCAATTATAAAAGACTATTTGACACTTTTTAAAGAATGTTTGGATCAATCATGCAATTCATGTCAGATCTTGATGATTTATTGTTTGTATTTTATATGCTTCTGCATTATATTTATTAATTTTTAGAGAATACCATATGAATACACAATATTACAAGTTATGCAGGGGCCCTGTCGATGGTGAATCAATGATATTTACTTACACCTTCCTAGGTAATCCATGGAACATCGGTATCCAATAAAACCTCACTAATTATAGGTTATGTTGTCAAGGAGTGTTGGAGTTTCATGGTCAAGTGGAACAAATCAGATAGATCCTGTTCACTGAAATTAAGTATGTCATGGGGATAGAAGTATATCCTCAATGTATTTTTATAATATATTTATTTTGAATTTATGAATGGATTGATGGGTGGTTAGTTATGTATAATTTCATGACTGTGAGTATATATGATTTCTGATATTCACATCCATTTATTAGAAATTCTTGTAGTTTATTATTCATAATATGATTGGTGTTTTTTATTATTGTGAATTTCAGATTTATTTTTCTATAATATTTTACTATGATATGGCGGTATACTCTTCATATGGTACTACCCTAGGACCCCAATGCTAGTCTACAACCTTTGGAATATTTTTATGTGGGCTTGAGTTAATGTGGATACAAATGATGGAACAAAAATTAATGGTCTCTGGATATGGGGCATAACAAATTGGTATCTAAGTTATTATGTAACTGATATCATAATGTGTATTGATATAGATATGTTCCTCAGGAAAACCACATCTGATAGAATTTTATGGTTACCAGAGGTATTGTATTGATGATACAGGTTTTGATATTATGTTTTTATGGATTTAAAGAAATTTAATGAACATCTAAATTATATATAATGAATTGTGGTTTATTATGTTTTTGGATGAGAGGTTTTTGCAGAGACGATATTGTTCATGAATCATATTTGGCATTTAGAATTAACATTAAATACAAGTTGTTTCATGTGTCTTTCATCACTAGAGATGTATATTCTGAATATTTATAGTGTTAAAAATAACATATATAATGTTTTCCCATTTAAATATCTAGTGCATTTGTTTACAATTAGACCAAAATTTTTGTTTTTTATAGAAGGGCTTGTGTATCTACAATGAAAAGCTTGATGATTGCAGAAACGTAATCCCTTAGTGTATGGGATGTATAGTGACACAAGTAGGCCAGTACTTTCATTAGTTTCCTCTGGGATGGAATAATTGTCGGTGACATCTGGTAATGGTTCAAGGCATAGGCAAGTGAATCAATTATTAAATGATTCCACAAATACATATACAATCTATTTCCTTATATCATCTTGGATGAATTCAACATAACTAATCAATATAGTTATGAGATACTCATCATGGATCATGTTAGGGGGAATTTGATATTTATCTATTTACCTAGAGGATATTTTCGTCTAGAATGGGGTTACTCGCATATGGTGGATAACAATAATAATCACATTAAGATTATAGTCCCTAGGAGGGTGACTCCAACATGTTGAAGCCCAATGAGGATCATCCTCAGATCATGATTATTGAGGGTTAGTATCATATATATATATATATATATATATTGAGGATCAATACCATCGTAGGATAATGCATCTTCATGTGATTAAATATGTGGATACGTGCAAATGAAACCCCTATAGTAGGTGTAACTGCAAGTGATATGTTAGGTGAATTTAGTTTTCGGAGAAGAGGAATTCCCATGAGATGTTATGTATTTGGGATATGACCTATGGCTTATAAAGGAGAGATTTATGTATTTGACATGCGTCTTTCAGAAATGGTGTTCCAAATATGATTATTAAAATGGGTTGTGATATGAAAGGGTAACTAAAGATACATGTTAGCCCGAGTTTGTGTATATTTAAGAGGTGTGATAAATGGGGTAGATGATTCTCGTAATGATATTGGTTCAAATAAGGTTGTTCTAGGTATGTTCTATTCATAACGAAAATTTTTTAAACATTGTGGAGAGTGATTTTTTTTACAATAATGAAAATGTGATGATGTAAACGCTTTGAGATATGTGACCACATGGAGGACTGGAAATTACTGCTTGAACGATGGTATCAAAACAGTCAAGTGACCATATGAAGACCCAATATTGATCAGATGAAGTGAAAAAATAAAAATCAACATATGGACCACATGAAATTAAAATTAAGGGTCAATATGTTGGCCATTTGATGATAGAAACAAAGGTCAATTTACTAACCATATGAATTTTATGGTCACAATCGATATACCAACACTATGAAGGCGATTAATTACCAATATGCTGATATGGAAGGAGAATCCACTATAGGATAAATATTTCATAATATAATGCCGAATATGTGTGTGAACAAATTGAAACCAACATCAAGAATAAAAGGTAATTGACCACATAAAGACTTCTTATCTTCCATTAAAAAATATGTGAATTAAAGCACCAATGTGATGATATTGTGTACCTTTAGTGAGACATGAAATCATATTAGCACATGATGAGAAAATATCTACTATGAGACACCCACAAAAACCTACCTTCTATATATGTTTGAAATATCTACACAGACATTCTATGAGTTCATCATACATGAATACAATATCAATAACATTAATGGAAATTGGTTCAAATATGATGTTTCATGGTTCAATAATCTATATAGAATCATAGAGAATGTTATTTTCCTTAAAAAGTATTAAAAATTTTGAATATAACATTTGAAATAAGAAACACGTAAGAAAATATAATTTTATGATGTTTGCTATTTGATTTTAATGAAGTATAGAACCACATATTTGAATATTCATGAAAACACAATATAAGGAAATATCCACATATGCTTTTTCCACATTGGTGAATCTATATAGCAAACGTGTTGAATACATATGAAATGACCACATATGAGAAATTTGATTTCTGTTAGACCACATATGTCGACGGATCATTCATATGATTTAACCATGGATGAGAATTGGCTATCTCAAGGAATTTAGATTCAAAACACAATGTATTCAATTGGATTAGGACTAGGGTTGTATTTCATAATATGTCAGGTAAACATGTATTACATGAAAATATATGTCACAGAAATTATCATTTTGAAGTTGTTTTTCTGATAATATATCTAGAAGTTATATTGGTGATGAAAAATCATCACAAATGAATGATAGTTGACTCATCCCAGTTAATGAATATTGAGGAATAAAGAACTAAAAGGCGAGTTTCATAGAAAAAGGGAAACATGACTAAAACTAATGAATATTTATTATTTAGACATAAATGCATATTTCATAAGAAAATTCTACATAGTTATGATTTCATAACAATTATATATATCATATATTGAAAATAAGAAGGAATAACTGAGTAATTTTTTACATCATTATAGAATATTTGAATAATATCAAATATTGGGAAAATATTTAATAACTGAATAGATCTACCAAAAATTGGTTACCAGTGATCTTAGAGGATTTTAATTACAAAAAATAATCATTTGAAATCATTCGTTTAAATTTTATTATGGATATCAATGAAATATAAGTAGAAGAAGGTAAAATAGGTTACTGTTTTAATATTATATGCATACAATTTAGGTCAACGATGAATATATATTAAATAATTGAGAGAAATTCAATATTTTGACTCAAGAGAGATTAATTTAGTGATAATAAAAAGGATACATAAATCTATGATTATCATCTTCATACAATTACTATGGTTTGAAACCAAGATAAGGATTACAAATTAAGATCATATTTAATAAATATGAATAAGAAGATAAAAGAAGAAGATGTATAGTAAGAATATAAGATAATTGAATAGTGTTGTGATTTTTTTTTCAAAGGAAGTAGAAGAAATACAATTTTCTAAATTGGTAGTAAATTTATCATGAAGGAGGTAGTTTAGTTCAATTTTCATAAACAAATGATATTGATGGAGTAACACTCAGACGTGCTACTGTAAAGAGCGTGTATGCTACTGTGTATACAAAATAAGAATAATTTTTCTTTAATAGTATTGTATTTATATTATTTGTATTATTATTTCCATTCCACACACCACTAATCATCAAAAGGATTAACAGAAACCTATGTAAAAATAAGCACGATAGCATTTCTGTAGACACTATAGTGAAACCAATGATTCAACGATACAACCTGGTTATTTGTAACCCATTAATGAATCCTACTGGATCATTTGGTAATGTATTATTTCCTTATTTCACTAATTATTATACTTTCTTATTGAAAGTAGATCACTCTAAATGTCTTTTCCACTTTACATGGGTGTTGATGATCAATAGAGTGATTGGATGATGAGTGAGGGGATATCATATCTGTTTAAATATATAATTGGATAATAAGATTTAAATTTATATTAAAAGGAACTAACATAGATTTACCCCCATATATGTGTGGATTATACCACATAGTTTTTCTAACACATGAAAAAGGGTTTTTATTCATTAATCTCACATAATTAAGGAGGTTAAAGATTGTACATACCCTCAAGCACCTAAACCATTTTGGAAAACATCATTGCTCTTACCTATTGAGACACACATGGTCTAAAAAATACATTAACCTAAAGATCATCCATCTACACCCTAAGACATCAAAACATAATATAGGGTACCAAATATGATTTATACTACATTATAGTGGTCATAGAGAGAAGTTAGATATAGAAATTAGCCTCCTAGTGAGGAGGTAACACATGCACATCCATGGTAAATAAAATTTCTTACTCCTATTCCAATTTCAAAAGCTGATATTCAGATAAAACATTTGAACCAAGGTTCATACTTTCTTACTATTGAGAAAATATTTTTAACCTTCTACACAAATATCCATCTCACCCTGACTGAAAAAACATCATTTCCATAAAGAAAAATCATTGCCAATCTATCGAGAATCTTCATAGTCTCCAATGTAAACATTTAATCTATACTTGGGGTTCTGATTATAAGTCCTTTAAAATATAATTTATATAGTTTTATCATAGATACTATGTGATGAAATGTGATCATTTCACTTCTAATATCTATTCAACACAGTCAAAAAATGTGTAGGATTACAAAAATCTATCAATGTTAGAGTCATTATATAGGGGATAGACTAGGGGTTAATATATAACCATTATTACATAATTAATATAAAATTAAATGAAATAATTTATTATGAATATATTTACCCATACAAATAAAAAAAATTTGAAGAGACATATCATACCTTGAATCATATCATATGATTCAAGGTTATATCCATATATCGCCTAATGCTTCCTCTGTCCCTGACCACTAGCTCGCTGACCATATAATAGATCACTAAGAGGTTGTAGTAGAGGTATCAAATCATAATATAGTCTAAATTTTATACCTTCTCTTGCTCCTCCATCTAGACCACCTCCTAGAGGACCTTCACAACTACCCGTTGGATGTCCATAGTCATATTTACATCTCTATCTCAGTGGACCATTAACTATTTGAAAAAATATTTCTAGTTTATGGTTTGGGTAGTCCCTCAATATATCGTCTCATTGCTAATAGGTGTAGCAACATATCCTATAAAAATAAATGTCACCCTTTGGGATCCCTATGTCATTCATCCATATATCTGAGTATAATCAGTATAATCTTATAGACTCATTCAGTATCACCAAAAAAATCCTAAAACCAACCACATGTTTCCAATCTATATACTCTTGGGTTAATAACTCCCACACAATACCCCTTCTTCTCTGATGGAAGGAATTTCTCGAACACCGAGGGCCACTTTAGGAAACCTATAATGAATTCGATTCATGTTGGAAACATACCCACATGAATATATAATTGAGTGAACCACCCAATCTATCTAGTATAGTCAATCCCATTAAATTCTATATCATGGTGTTATATGTGAGATATGTGAGTATTTATATGAACAAAAAAATTTATTGGAGCTCTACTATCTATAAGGCCCCAGCCTTAAACCTTACTTAATATTGAATTAAATGAATAATTCACATTGAGGATCATTTCAGGTTTAGAGTTTTAGAGAATTAGAACATAACTATTACATCTTAAAAGATTACAAAGTAGACACTTCTACTAAGTCTCCATAAAATAAAAACTCTTAAAAAAAATATTTCTAGATTCCATGTTTTAGATAGCATGAAATTCCCTTGATCCCATCCTTGACCTTATTCCACTTTAAGTCCTGTGAAAAACATTTCGAAAAACTTGGGGTGAGCATAAAAAGCTCAGTAAGGGATACACAAAGAATGAAAATTGTTAGTTTATCAAAACAACAAGTAAACCATGTATACTTTATCAAATTAATACTTTTCACCTTTATGAAGTAATAAAAACTCTTCACTGAATAAAGTATCATTACTTACCTTTTTGTAACCAAAGAATTACCATAAAACCCATAAAAAGAACACATAGCATATATAAAGGTAACTTGGGACATAAACATACTTAAGTGGAATAACCATACGGTCGACTTCCACACATATCACTTAATGGAATAGCCATACGGCCAATTTCCATACATACTTAATGGAATAGCCATAGGGCCGACTTCCATACCCAATGCATTGGAGGTTATAACGTAACCACCCGTCCAGGTATTCACGGCACCACCCGTCATATGGTTTATAACGTAACCACCCGTTAAAATGTCCAAGTACCAGTATAAAATCATAAAACATAAATCCAATATAAATGAATGATAACATTTCCACATTTCAATTACAATATATCATAAATATACTGACATAATAGAATCCTTTTTGAAAACCATTTTCAATACCAAAATACATAAAAGAGTATATGGTATTAATTTTATTCTAAAATCATTACGGCTTGTTGAGGAAGCCAAAGACCAAAATAATACTCGCGGCGGCGGAAAAAGTCGTTGTCACCGCGTACGTTAAAAAAACATTCCTTTTTGTCGTTTAGTAAAACGCTTCGTAGAAAAAGATTCCTTTTGTATAAAAGTAAAAGTCAAAGGGTTTATAAACCGTATAAAAGAAAGTTGTGTATAAAAAGAAATATGCCTCAATGAAAGGAGATTGAGACGAAGTCCCTTACCTTGGGTCCGACTGGACTCGATCGTTCTTTAAAGTCCTGAATAATAAACTTGAGTTAATTTATACTTGATTAAGAAACTTTTTAAAGTTCATTACTCCTTTTATATCACATATTTCCATGTTATAAACATTATGTAACCATTTAAGTTAATAATGTTTATTTTGTCAATATTTGGTTCTTAAGTCGAAAGTTGACTTCTTACAATTACATGTTGTTCGTGTGGTCAAAAGTTCTTTATATCCAGAATGAAATTCCAGATTTGGATATCATATATATCATATATATCCAGCATATACATGTATTTATAATATTACATAATCATTTAGAGGTAATAAATGAAATGCACCGTTCATGGAAACGGTAAGCCGTACGTACGCATGAATGCTACTTTCATTTCTTTGTCATATTAGTGGAATTAAAACTAAATGAGAGGTATGTATATTTTAATTCCAGAATTATATTCATCATTTATATATATCATTAATTATATATATACAGTATATACATGTAATTTTAATAGTACATTACATTTGGGGATAAGAAATGAAATGCACCGTTCATGGAGACGGTAAGCCGTACGTACGCATGAACGCTACTTTCATTTTTATCTCATACTTTAATGGAAAGAAATAATAATGATATAGAGGTATATTATAATTCCAGTATAACATCATATATAATAACTTTAAATCCATTTTTTACACGTCCCATATATGGCATTAACGAATCACATCACTTTTAGGGGGCGGTAGTCCGCACTTCCTTAAATGAAGATATCGTGTTTACCCATAATGGAAACCATAAAGGAAGACCAAAAATGAAAAATACAGAAGCTTAAAGAAAACAGAAACATATTATATATCATATATAAAAATAGTGACATCATAATGGCCACCTTTGAATGTGTTAAATGAGTATTGAACAATCATCGTTTCGGGAGGCAGAATTTTGCCATCCATGGAAACCGTATGTTCTTTAACCATTTGATGTAGTTGTGTGAGAGTGTAGCTCAAATAAATATTATAACAACATCCTAGTATATTGAATATACTGGTGTTGTTACAAAATAAGTAAATAAAAAGAGTTTAGAGGGTTGGAGAAGAAAAATAAAACAAATGAACAAGGGAGAATGAATTACCTTTAAAAGTGTAACTCCCTTTTGATTTGAGCCTAAAGGCTTCCTTTGAAAGGGTTCTGCCCAAAGTAAATCCTCTAGGATGAGGAGAGGGATGTGGAGAGAGTAATTGGGAAGGAGTTGGCCGAGCCAAAGGCTTGAGAAGTATGTGAAATGGGGTAGAGGTGGGGGCCTTTTATAAGAGGAGAGGAGGGGCACTTTTGGAAAGTAACGAAATATTACTTTATTTGAAAATGTGTTTCGGTTTCAAAAGGACCCACATTGATATAATTCGTGGATAAGGTGATAAGGGTTCTAAATCCACTCATCCAAATGGTTTTGGACATGTGTAGGTTTTATATTTTTCATTATCTTTCCATTTTATTTAAATCGTCAAATAATGATGTCATCGCTACATCATTATTATGTCATAAATAATTTAATTTATATAATGTCTAAAAATTATAAACAAAAAATAATATGATGTAGTAAATCGTTTTAGCATTCCAATGACTATTTATAATAAAAATTTGGACTTGTATAACCCCACTCAAAAATTATTTTAGTAAAACAATTTATGTTAGTGTCATTTTCACTTTAACATTAAATAAAAATATATTAATGTCATTTTCCAACTAAAATGGCTCCATGGGTTCCCCAAGTTGTCCCATGGCTTGTCTTGGTCGTCCATGACTCACCAAATAGGTGTAGGACAAGTTTCATGGTGTTTTCACATTCTTATAATACCATTTTTACCTTAAACTACACTAATTACCTCTAATCGCGATTAATGAAAAATAGTTACTATTCACCAAAAAATTATTTTAATCTCATTGAACCACATTTTACTTCTTAATGACAACCATGTATGTCGGATTTTCAAAATTCAATACACATTAGTAGTAAACTTTCATTTAACTGAAAAATAAGTTTGCTTGATTACCACTTAGTGGTTTCACAATTCATCAAAAATTGAAGTTTTTCAGAAAATTACCAAAAATTCACCCTAAGCTATATTTGATATTCCGAATTCAAAAATGAAGTCCATTTTACAAAATTCAAAACATATAATTCAAATTAATTAATTTAATAATTAATTCCCTCTCTCATGACAAATAGCGTGTTTTTGTGAAACAATAAGTATCAAAAGATTGACACCAGTTTAAGTCCAATTTCAAAGTGAAATTGATTCCAATGACCACCATTGGATTAACTGGTAAAAATATTTTCTAATTTCACTTTAAAACCAATTAAAATAATAATCTAATCATATAAATAATTTATATTAAAAAGTGGTTTTGAATTAAAATACAACATTTTACACTATTCATAAAAAAATGAACTTTATCAGAAAGGTACCAAAAATTTACACAAAGTAAATTTTGATGTCCCGATTCTAAAGAAGAGTTATATTTGGTCCAAAATAAAGTATAAGAGTGATCAAAACTATATTTAATGACGGTTCACCATTAAAATGTGATAAGTGAACCTTTAGTGAAAATTAGAGTATATATGCCTAAAATTGAACTCTTTCCGTATTTTAAGCCTTTATCTTTTATTGGGTAAATGTATAAACATTTAAAAACATATCTAATCATATTTTAGTTATTTCTATCCATTCCCGCCAGTACAATGACTACTTGATAACTAAAATTTAAAATAATATTATTTTATTACTAGTGTGCTACGTAAGTTTCAAAGAAACTCATCGTTGTGTATCGGATACACTATCGAACATAGAAACCCCTTTAAAATAAAATTAATATTTAATTCGTAAATATTAATAAATATGAAAATTCTTTATTCTTTATTTACCTGGGATTTTACATCCTTCCCCCCTTTTGGGAATTGCGTCCTCGCAATTTTATTCACTTATCAAAATAAGTGGGGGTATTTATCCCTCATAGCATTTTCAGATTCCCACGTTGCCTCTTCAATCACATGGTCTTTCCACAAAACCTTTACCTGATGAATCACCTTATTCCATAACACCTGCCCCCTGTGGTAAAGAATCTGGACCGGTTGTTCCTCATAAGATAGGTTCTCTTCCAACTGAACTACCTCTGGACTCAAAACATGAGATGGATCTGGCATATACTTTCTCAACATCAAAACGTGAAAAACAATGTGTACTTGAGATAAACTCGGAGGTAAAGCCACTCGGTATGCAACTGATCCAACTCTCTCCAGAATTTCATATGGTCCAATTAACCTTGGACTCAGCTTTCCTTTCTTACCAAATCTCATCACACTTTTCCAAGGAGAAACCATGAGAAAAACATGATCACCTACCTCGAAAGATAGATCCTTCCTCCGGTTATCCGCATAACTATTCTGCCTGCTCTGAGCTGTTCTCATGTGTTTCTGAATCAACTGAACTTTTTCTTCCATCTCTTCTACCAATTCTGGTCCCATCAGCTTCCTTTCACCCACTTCATTCCAAAATGATGGAGTTCGACACCGCTTCCCATATAATGCCTCAAATAGTGCCAGCTGTATACTGGAATGAAAGTTGTTATTATAAGAAAATTCAACCAAAGTAAGATGTTGGTCCCAACTTCCCTGATAATCAATAGAACAAGCTCGTAGCATATCCTCCAATGTCGGAATTATTCGTTCTGACTGCCCATCTAATTGAGGATGAAAAGCTGTACTAAAATTTAATTTAGTACCCAACGACTTCTGAAGGCCTTTCCAAAAGTTAGAAGTAAACCTGGGATCACGATCTGATACAATAGAGAGAGGAACTCCATGTAACCTGACTATCTCTTTAAGATACAGACGGGAAAGTTGATCAAGAGAGAAAGTGTCTCGTATAGAAAGGAAAAGAGCAGATTTAGTCAAGAGATCAACAATAACCCATATTGCATTATTACCTTGAGATGTCCTTGGTAATCCCACAACAAAGTCCATGGATATGTTTTGCCATTTCCACTCTGGCACTGGTAAAGGCTGAAGCATCCCTTTCGGTAACTGTCGCTCTACTTTAAACTGTTGATATATCAAACACTTCACAGTAAAATTATCAATGTCTCTTTTCATTCCATCCCACCAGTAATACTCTCGCAGACCTCTGTACATCTTAGTACTGCCAGGATGAAAAAACAACTCATTCTTCAACTGTGAATCACAAGGCACACATAACCTCTTCACAAACCTCAAAACACAAACACAAACTTATCCAAGAACTCATGTAAAATTTTATTCATAAGGTCCATGAATACAGTAGGTGCATTGGTTAACCCAAAAGGCATAACTAAAAATTCATAATGGCCATATCTAGTACGGAACGCAGTCTTCGGAATGTCTGCTTCTTTTAATTTCAATTGATGGTACCCCGACCTCAAGTCAATCTTCGAAAAATACTGAGATCCCTGGAGCTGATACCACTTCATTCGATGGCCCAACATCTGCTGAAGTTGTTGCAAATGATTTTACCACCCCTTTCTGCTTGTAGTCTAGCTGCATTCCCCCAGTTGATTTCTTCGTTGGACACTCGTTTGCATAATGACCAATTTCATTACACTTAAAACATCTTACCGTTGGCTTTTCATTTCCTGCTTGATCATCTTCCTTACAGTTACGAGCAATATGACCAGACTTACCACACCGAAAGCACTTACCAGACTTGGATAAACATTCTCCAGGATGCATTTTACCACACTTCTCATAGGATGGATATTTCGTTTTCTTACCTCCTTGCTTCTTTAATGAATTCTTCCCCTTTTCCTGCCAACTAGACCACTTATTCTATTGTTTGTCATAGAACACCTGATCATCGTAAAACTCCATTTCTACCTTCTCCGCACATCGAAAAAAAATTTCACCACTTTTGAATTCACGAGAAGCTAAAGCCCTTCGATACTTTGGCTTTAACCCTGAGTGAAAACGGTTTATTTTACTATCAAGATCCCGTATGAAGTTTGGAGCATACCTTGCCAATCGAGTGAACTTTTTTTTCATAAGCAGCCGCTGAATCATCCTCCTGACTCAATTCTAGTAACTGCTTTTCCATCCTAAGACGAACCACCTTAGGAAAATATTTCTCAAGAAACATACCTTTGAATTCGTCCTAGTGAAGATCCTTAATCTCATCACTATCCCTTATATTTTTCACCATCGACCACCACTGATCAGCTTCACCTTCAAAAGGGTAAACAGCAAGACTAACCTTTTGATGTTCTGGACACCCCATGACATCAAAAATCTTCTCCAGTTCTTTAATCCACCCTTTAGCTTGCACAGGGTCAGATGATCCTCTGAATGATGGGGGATGTTGCCTCATGAAATGTTCCACCACTGACATTTCCTCTGTGGTTGATCTGGCTGATCTCGTGCATGGATACCACCACCATTTATAGCCTGAGTCAACTGTGCCATCACTGCAACAAACTGTTCAGTTCCAATTCTGACCATCTCAGGTTGCTGATTTGGAAGGTTATCTTCCTCCTGATGTCGTCCCAACATATCTTCATTGTTTCCTCTGCGGAAAACCATTCTGAACATAGAAATATCTTAGGAGAAGCAACATGGTAATCCGTAAATGCTATATCATTTCAATCATATTATAATTTAACACTTTTCTAACTCCTAAAGTTGTCTAAACCGACCTCTGATACCAACTATAAGGCCCCAGCCTTAAACCTTACTTAATATTGAATTAAATGAATAATTAACATTGAGGATCTTTTCAGGTTTAGAGTTTTAGAGAATTAGAACATAACTATTACATCTTAAAAGATTACAAAGTAGACACTTCTACTAAGTCTCCATAAAATAAAAACTCTTAAAAAAAGATGTCTAGATTCCATGTTTTAGATAGCATGAAATTACCTTTATCCCATCCTTGACCTTATTCCACTTTAAGTCCGTTGAAAAACATTTCGAAAAACTTGGGGTGAGCATAAAAAGCTCAGTAAGGGATACACAAAGAATGAAAATTGTAAGTTTATCAAAACAACAAGTAAACCATGTATACTTTATCAAATTAATACTTTTCACATTTATGAAGTAATAAAAACTCTTCAATGAATAAAGTATCATTACTTACCTTTGTTTAACCAAAGAATTACCATAAAACCCATATAAAGAACACATAGAATATATAAAGATAACTTGGGACATAAACATACTTAAGTGGAATAACCATACGGTCGACTTCCACACATATCACTTAATGGAATAGCCATACGACCAATTTCCATACATACTTAATGGAATAGCCATAGGGCCGACTTCCATACCCAATGCATTGGAGGTTATAACGTAACCACCCGTCCTGGTATTCACGGAACCACCCGTCATATGGTTTATAACGTAACCACCCATTAAAATGTCCAAGTACCAGTATAAAATCATAAAACATAAATCCAATATAAAGGAATGATAACCTTTCCACTTTTCAATTACAATATATCATAAATATATTGACATAATAGAATCCTTTTTCAAATCCATTTTCAATACCAAAATACATAAAAGAGTATATGGTATTTATTTTATTCTAAAAACATTATGGCTTGTTGAGGAAGCCAAAGACCAAAATAATACTCGCGGCGGCGGAAAAAGTCGTTGTCACCGCGTACGTTAAAAAAGCATTTCTTTTTGTCGTTTAGTAAAACACTTCGTAGAAAAAGATTCCTTTTGTATAAAAGTAAAAGTCAAAGGGTTTATACACCGTATAAAAGAAAGTTGTGTATAAAACGAAATATGCCTCAATGAAAGGAGATTGAGACGAAGTCCCTTACCTTGGGTCCGACTTGACTCGATCGTTCTTTAAAGTCCTGAATAATAAACTTGAGTTAATTTATACTTGATTAAGAACCTTTTTAAAGTTCATTATTCCTTTTATATCACTTATTGCCATGTTATAAACATTATGTAACCATTTATGTTAATAATGTTTGTTTTTTCAATATTTGATTCTTAAGTCGAAAGTTGACTTCTTACAATTACATGTTGTTCGTGTGGTCAAAAGTTCTTTATATCCAGAATGAAATTCCTGATTTGGATATCATATATATCATATATATCCAGAATATACATGTATTTATAATATTACATAATCATTTAGAGGTATGAAATGAAATGCACCGTTCATGGAGACGGTAAGCCGTACATACGCATGAACGCTACTTTCATTTCTTTGTCATATTAGTGGAATTAAAACTAAATGAGAGGTATATATATTTTAATTCCAGAATTATATTCATCATTTAGATATATCATTAATTATATATATACATTATATACATGTAATTTTAATAGTACATTACATTTTGGGATAAGAAATGAAATGCACCGTTCATGGAGACGGTAAGCCGTACGTACGCATGAACGCTACTTTCATTTCTATCTCATACTTTAATGGAAAGAAATAATAATGATATAGAGGTATATTATAATTACAGTATAACATCATATATAATAACTTTAAATCCATCCTTTACACGTCCCACATATGGCATTAACGAATCACATCACTTTTAGGGGGCGGTAGTCCGCACTTCCTTAAATGAAGATATCGTGTTTACCCATAATGGAAACCATAAAGGTATACCAAAAATGAAAAATACAGAAGCTTAAAAAAAACATAAACATATTATATATCATATATAAAAATAGTGACATCATAATGGCCACCTTTGAAGGTGTTAAATAAGTATTGAACAATCATCGTTTCGGGAGGCAGAATTTTGCCATCCACGGAAACCGTATGTTCTTTAACCATTTGATGTAGTTGTGTGAGAGTGTAGCTCAAATAAATATTATAACAACATCCTAGTATATTGAAGATACTGGTTTTGTTACAAAAAAAGTAAATAAAAAGAGTTTAGAGGGTTGGAGGAGAAAAATAAAACAAATGAACAAGAGAGAATGAATTACCTTTAAAAGTGTAACTCCCTTTTGATTTGAGCCTAAAGGCTTCCTTTGAAAGGCTTCTTCCCAAAGGAAATCCTCTAGGATGAGGAGAGGGATGTGTATAGAGTAATTGGGCAGGGGTTGGCCGAGCCAAAGGCTTGAAAAGTGTGTGAAATGGGGTAGAGGTGGGGGACTTTTATAAGAGGAGAGGAGGGGCACTTTTGGAAAGTAAAGAAATATTACTTTATTTGAAAATTTGTTTCGGTTTCAAAAGGACCCACATTGATAAAATTCGTGGATAAGGTGATAAGGGTTCGAAATCCACTCATCCAATTGGTTTTGGACATGTGTAGGTTTTAGATTTTTCATTATCATTCCATTTTATTTAAATCGTCAAATAATGATGTCATCGCTACATCATTATTATGTCATAAATAATTTAATTTATATTATGTCTAAAAATTATAAAAAAAATACTATGATGTAGGAAATCGTTTTAGATTTCCAATGAATATTTATAATAAAAATTTGGACTTGTATAACCCCACTCAAAAATTATTTTAGTAAAACAATTTATGTTAGTGTCATTTTCACTTTAACATTAAATAAAAATATATTAATGTCATTTTCCAACTAAAGTGGATCCATGGGGTCCCCAAGTTGTCCCATGGCTTGTATTGGTCGTCCATGACTCACCCAATAGGTGTATGACAAGTGTCATGGTGTTTTCACATTCTTATAATACCATTTTTACCTTAAACTACACTAATTACCTCTAATCGCGATTAATGAAAAAAAGTTACTATTCACCAAAAAATTATTTTAATCTCATTGAACAACATTTTACTTCTTAATGAAAACCATGTATGTCGGATTTTCAAAATTCAATACACATTAGTGGTAAACATTCATTTAACTGGAAAATCAGTTTGCTTGATTACCACTTAGTGGTTTCACTATTCATCAAAAATTGAAGTTTTTCAGAAAATTACCAAAAATTCACCCTAAGCTATATTTAATATTCCGAATTCAAAAATGAAGTCCATTTTACAAAATTCAAAACATATAAGTCAAATTAATTAATTTAATAATTAATTCCCGCTGTCATGACAAATAGCATGTTTTTGTGAAACAATAAGTATCAAAAAATTGACACCAGTTTAAGTCCAATTTCAAAGTGAAATTGATTCCAATGACCACCATTGGATTAACTGGTAAAAATATTTTCTAATTTCACTTTAAAACCAATTAAAATATTAATCTAATCATATAAATAATTTATATTAAAAAGAGGTTTTGAATTAAAATACAACATTTTACACTATTCATAAAAAAATGAACTTTATCAGAAAGGTACCAAAAATTTACACAAAGTAAATTTTGATGTCCCGATTCTAAAGAAGAGATATATTTGGTACAAAATAAAGTATAAGAGTGATCAAAACTATATTTAATGACGGTTCACCATTAAAAGGTGATAAGTGAAACTTTTAGTGAAAATTAGAGTATATATGCCTAAAATTGAACTCTTTCCGTATTTTAAGCCTTTATCTTTTATTGGGTAAATGTATAAACATTTAAAAACATATCTAATCATATTTTAGTTATTTCTATCCATTTCCGCCAGTACAACAACTACTTGTTAACTAAAATTTAAAATAATATTATTTTATTACTAGTGTGCTACGTAAGTTTCAAAGAAACTCATCGTTGCGTATCGGATACGCTATCGAACATAGCAACCCCTTTAAAATAAAATTAATATTTAATTCATAAATATTAATAAATATGAAAATTCTTTATTCTTTATTTACCTGGGATGTTACACTATCTCTCAAGATGTTTTTGAGTACACACAAACCAGAGAGTCACATGGTAATAATCCTCTTCACTGAGGATCTCAAATGTGACCTATGGAATATTTTACTATCCATGAGTTTTATTCAATAAAATAAACCATCACATTAATTTATAAGAATAAAACTAGTCACAAGATGTAGAATCTATTTAGTGTGGGTAAAATGTGATGGAACACATGAACACCTACCTCTAGTATGTCTGTTGTCACCAATTGATTCATCTTATCGTTGATCATTGGTAGCCTATAACTCTAGAACTCATTTAGTGTTATCATTATACACATTTCCTCATCCTATATGAATGGGACGATTGGATACTCTGTATAGTATGAATAATCTACCTAATCTATCGGTGGTAAGTCTTCTCACTACCTAATGGTTGGAATCGCCACTTTATATACTCCTAGAGAAAACACCTAATGCATAAACACTTGAACCAATGCTTCATCACTCAATTAGTCACCATCAAGACCCTACACTAGAATCCTTATTATATTTTTTCATGGTGGGGTCCTAAATTTTAAAAAATGAATAACAATTAATAGATCATATATTCAGAGATCAAACAAAAGGAACATGGAAATCTTGATACAATTCCTAATGGTAGATATTCAATTATTTTCCATAATATTAGTTTATATATACACAGATTCAACATGTATATTATCATAATCTTAGTTTAGGGATTTTTTACATCTTCACTATCCCTAGGTTCCATGGTCGGTGATCCAAAATCAAGATACATCATCACCTTTTACATATGTTCCCAAAACCAATATTCTCAATTAAACTACCTACAAATATTACCGTAGGATAAATGGAATTGATAAAACTATAAATAGACGTGAACCAATGTGTCCCCACCCCAAATAGTGGTATTCCAAGAGTGCCACACCATGACCACATCGAATAGACCAGGAACATGTGATTATCACTGAGTAAAAATATCAAACTTATTTAAGGTCATATACTACCATACTTATTTAAAATAGAACCATATTTTAATGTTACATATAAATATATAACAATAATAATTGGAGTTATAAATGAATTCATAGCCTCAAGCGTGTATCCATTGTCAAACAAACACTTCCATCAACCACCATTATGAATCACGAGCACCTGGACTACCGAAATCATCACCCAACTGCATGTTATGTGAAAAATATATAAGACGTGTGGGATATACCTTATATGAGGGTGTATATATATATATAGTATGAAATCACAATTTATCTAAAGATATGAACCATAAAATAAAGTGTTAGTGAAGAACCATAATCAAGATGAAAAAATAAGGTGAACCCATATTTTCTCATTGATGGGGCCGAAGACACACATAATAATGTCTTACTCTTCACACCTAGCTCTAGTATAGCACCTAATCCTCTAGTAATTGGTATATAAATTCATAACAACCAATTTAATTTCCCACTCTTTCTCTCTCATAAATATGGTGGATACCATCCCCATCAAAAATGAATGAAAACCCAACTCCAATAGACGAGCCATGTTCTTTCTGATCTCCCTAGATGGAGAAAATAGTGACTATTATGATATAGGATCTCTACATAGTGAAAATTCAGTGAAACCCTGATCCTTTATAATCTATAATTAGAGGATTATATACACCAAACATTGTGGGGGTTGAGGTAATTATTGACAGTAACTATGGATGATGAATGTAAAACTGTGTCAGGAGGTAACTATACTAGGAGGAAGATATTTAATTCACCAAAATGAAAAAAAACTCCAAAAATGATCTATATGACCCCCAATATAGAATAATTTCACATCTATAGTGACTCAGGATAATAATTCACTTTAACAAGGAGGTGCTAAGAAAACTAAACAACATGTTATATGGGAAAAAAAGTGTGGGACCAAAAGTGGAACATGACATGTCCCATTCCACCTAAGTAATGTTACCATAAATAGATAGGGTGTGTGGTTTTGATACTCGTGAAATGTATAGAAACTCATGTGTCTTAGAATATAAACCATGTACACATTCCATTTAGTATATAGGGATTCATGATATGTAGGGAAACAACATGTCATTTGTTAATTTTATTTTCCAAAACCCCAAAAATCATAGAAACAATGATACATGTCCTTTTTTACTTAAAAAATATATGATTTCTAGTTTATAAATATCCATAAATTCATATTCATCCTAAACCATCACCACATATTCATATTTAAGTATAAATTTATTGTAACTATAATTTTCAAATTATTATTTTTGAATATTGTATGGACTATTTTTGATAATAGTAAATGAGATGAAGTTTAAGTCTGATGATTTATGAGCTCGGAATAAATGCCTAAAATATATTATATATATTAAAAAACAAACATGTTATTTTTTCATGGAAAATTGGAATAACATCTAAACGGTATAATAGATCTTAAATATTAGTGAATTGTTAAGTTTAGAATGTGGGTTTTACCATAAGAATGACATAATGTTTTTCTGACATGAGGTGTTTCTGAAAAATTTATCATGGGTATAAAATAAATAAAATAATTAAATAGTTCAATTTTTTATTAATTCATTGACACAGTGATTGGAGTTTATTTATGTAATCTTTTATAATGAAATTATATGTATATCCACATAACCCTATAGCTATAAGAGAAATATTTGGAGGATCTCTCTCAGAATAATGAAAACAAGACCACAGATCTACGATCAGTGGGTGATAGGATTCTGAGATCTCAGTAAATACAACAATGCAAGCTCTTACTTCATCAGTGATAAATCTGTCTTAAGGTAGAACATTGTTTGATTAATTTTTATTTCCATTTCTACTATTTATTGGACGAACAAGGATCTATCAGCCAAAATATTTATTGTCATATTCTCCATTTATCGGGATGGGTTAATTGGATGGATATTATAGGTATTCTCATTGGATTATTATTGATACATCCCATATAGTTTTAATGATGACTGATCGAGGAAAACACAAACATTGGACAAGGTTCATTCCTCTTATTTTTGGTCATAATATTTTCCCTTATTTATTTTGTCATGATGGGAATTAATTTTTTAATCCCTTGGTGCATCATATATCATGGAAAATGATCATTTTGAACCCATTTCATGGCACAACAATTCGGTATCATAGATATTGGCATTGTACGATACAATGGTGGTGGGATGACAAAGTTAGTAGTGTATCATCTGATATAGATTCCCAGTTTTCATGTTCGTTAGCATGCAAATAAGAACATCATTCGTAGGTCTTTTTTGAATGAATAGAATGTCTGAAGTCTAGTGATTGGAATTGGTAATTTTTGTTTAGGTAGATACTCTATTATAGAAAAGATCAAAGAAGAAAAACGAGGTGTTGGTTTTGTGGGATAGTTATGAAGGATGTACAAGGGATTTTGAAAAATAATGACCCACAAGACATGTTATTCTGGATTACATGTTGTGGGGGACCCTTATAGACACATATAGGTTTTTGTGGTGGATATAGGTATCTTATTGCATGTGACTATGTCCCGTGGTGTGTGGTCCATTTTGGGGATCTCACATGTGTACTATATTGGGTACAAAAACATGAGATAGAGTACACAACATTGAGTACACCTTATAATCCCACATGAACACTGATTGAAAACATTGTACACAAGATAAGACATTTACTGACACATGGGAAGCATCATGCCATGTACTCTTAGACAGACATTAACATGTGTAATTTACATGGGCTGGATAGAGGTTTGATAGGAAATTGTTTGTAATGCTACTAATCACCATGTACTCACATAACATTGTATTGGAGTCATTTTCCTCTGTATCATATATATTTAATTTCTGGATGTTCTCAATATCCATTTCCTTAAGGGATAGTAGTGAATATCCTCCTAAACATAGGATAATGATCCCTTCAATATGAATTATTGGATAGATATGTTGTAATCCTTCCATGATACTCGAAGTGAGATCCTCTATTTATCTTCGTGGACTAGGTGGTGTTCTTGGTATCATCTTGACAAAAAATACCCAATCACAAATCCTATACATATTGGGTTATTAAATATTGAGTTGTAGATATTCCACATGGAATTGGGAGTGATAAAAATCAATATATCTTATCTCTTCATAAATTCATCATGTACTTATAATGGAAAACATTAATAATAATTACCTCTCTAATTGGTGTCATCATTGTTGTTAGACTCATGGAGTGGGTTTTCTCAGGCTAGTGCAATTTATATCCATCAAGATAGAATACTAGGATGGTATTATGGCTTTAACTTTACCATTAGACTACGTGTATTTCCTGAGAATATCTAGATATTATTTTTTTAACTATAGACATACACCTCGGTAGAGATGACTTTATTATTTTGTTTTATGTTTTGTTGTTTCAGGGTGTCCTCTGTAGTAATGTTATACTAACCATTTCACGATATTTGATAATAATGTTCGGTCTTGTGTAAATGATTGAGGTTTTGACGTAGTCCTTAGGGGACGCTGACCAGGCGGTGCATAGTGAGACCAGATAGGCCATGGTGTGTTCCAAGAGTTTCTTGATAGTAGTCCCCATCTTACAATATTGTTCTAATAGTTTTCAATCTCTTTTCCTTGGGATTCTATTTGGAGCTGTTTACATTCCTTTACTTCCTTTCATACTATGGTTGTGGGATTTCAATGTATGAATGCATGTTTGATATGTTGTTTTTACATATCATCATTGTTTGGGATCATATATGTGTTTTTTGTGAGGTTCATAGTCTAAGGCACCCCATGTTATTGATTTTCCTACTCAGTGCGGGTCTCCATCCCATGGACTATTGAAGGTGGGTATGTGGAGTTACAACATTCCCCCGTTGGGTTGGGTCATGAATGAGTGGTATCAGAGAGTGTCAGTTCTACCATAGGACCATATTAAGTGACATTGGTTTTGGGAAATACTATTATATGATTTGAGTTTATCTCTCAGGACAAGGTCTCTAGTGTTGGTGTCGTGGTTTACATATATATACAGATGGACTCTGATCACATTATCTAAAACATGGTACATAAGAAAATTGGATGTAGGGATATTTTTGGAACAAGCATCATATAGGAATGGTTTGTTGTTTCAATTCACTTCTTGAGTCATCTCTCTAAATATACTCATTGAACATGGAACATATTTTTTATTTAATTTCTTTATTTTCACCTAAATGGTTCATGAAGTAGAGATTCTATTGGGTCCCTTAATGCAACCAATTCTCTTGGAGACTCCTTCTAGAGATAACTCAGTGAACACACACTTGTGTCGATAGTGTGAACTGACTATTGGAGTTTGATTTTTTGTGGATTTATTTATAGAAGTGATGATGGATTATAATTTCAACTTATATATGGACAGGTAATCTATAGTCTATTCACATATTTACTATTTTAGGCGGAGGATGTAGTGTATCCATATTGAAGGTACTAGGTTCTTCGTTGTTAGTGAAAAGGAATCCTATGTAACATAGGTAGAACTCATGTATATGAGGGTGTATCTAATTATTCCTCAGTTGGGTAGACTGACTATTACTGTGGTGGAATTTTTGAGTTTTCAATTACCTACAGTGGTAGAGATGTACAAGGATGTATTCCCTAAGGATGTTCCATGTTTACCTCTCCACCGATAGGTAGACTTCTGCATTTATCTAAACCATGGGATATAATATATATCTTATCAATCATATCATATATCACTCTTACATCTTCAATAGTTGAGGGTGCTATTGGACTATTTTTATAGGAATATTCTTTTTTAGAACATGTGTTTCACTCTGGGCAGCCCCAATTTTTTTAACCATGATGGTGGATTGGATCTTGAGGATATGTGTAGACTACGGGAACTAGAACCAGGTGATTGTGATGAAAAATAATCATCTACTAATTTTTTTTTTAACTCTTTGACTGTTTGATAGTGACATGATCGTTCTTAGAGGTTGACATCATGCTAGACTATCACTAATTATGAGTCCATCTTGAGGATAATTCAATGATGATAGTCAAATTTTTCTAATATCACATTGATTACTTAGTATTTCAATTTGTAAAAAAATAACTCAATCCAATGTTAATGTGACTCATAAATAAGATCATTCATTTTTTATTAGACTGTTTTATAGTAGTCTTCATTGATGATATCCTTATGAACTCAGTGTATGATGAGGAGCATGAATGACACTTGAGATTGGTTGTGGATGTACTAGAGATCACATACTTTACAAAAAAAACTCACAGTACTAGTTCTAGATTCAGGAGGTCCACTTTATGATATATGTAATCATGAAAGATTGAGTGGTAGTGGACATGACTATGGTCGAGGCAGTGTGAGCTTAGGAGTCTCCCAAGAGCATGACGGAGGTGCGGAGCTTCCTTTGGTAGGCATTCAATTAATGAACATTCATACATTATTTCGCTAGGATGTCATCAACCATTATATATTTTACAGAAATAGAGTGTCTATTCATGTGGATTGAGGGTTTCTGGATGGCCTTTCAGCAGTTGAAGTCGTAAATAATGTGTTCTCTCATATTGAGATTTATAGAGGTGGTTTTTCGGTATATAGTTTTGTAAAATTTATCAGGGTAAAGATTGGTGTGTTATGATATAGAGTAAGGCTATGATTTCATATGCATCACGTCATTTTAGACCACATGAGAAGAACTGAATGACCCATGAAATTGAGTTATCAATGGATATCATTTCACTCAATAAGTCATGATTCAATATGATGGGTGAGTGGTTTATTGTCTACTTTTATAAAAATAGTCTCAAGTATATCTTCACATAGAAGGAACATAACACATGGCATAGGTAATTGATAGAGTTATTCTAGGATTATTACATTGAGATTGTTTTTAATCCTAGGATGGGGAATGTGGTAGCAGATGCTCTTAGTGTGAGATCTTGTGTGGAGTTGTTCAACAAGGTATCAGACCATTTTTTCGCATTGATGTTATCCTTTGTCGAAGAAGATGGTGAATCTTACCACATGTAGAGAGTTTATACCCATCCTCTATTACAACAATTCAGTTTGGAACAACTTTGGGATGTTGAATTTAAAACCCTACATACTCAAATAACAACTCGAAATTCTCTTGATTTATTTTCTAATGGTGGGGAGAATGTAATTATATTTAGATTATTCAAAATTTTACTTGTGATTTTGTACGGGGAGGTTCAGAGAGAGATTCAAATGTCTCCATTGGAATTCAATTAACGTGTGGGAAAGTTGTACCAGGATGTCTGACATCAATTTTACTGGGTAGGGATAAAGAAGGGAGTTGCATAGTTTTACTGTCGAATACATACATGTTAGTATATGAAGGCAGAGAAAAATATTCCATTTGATTTAGCTCAACACCTTGAGGTTCCATAGTGGAAGTGGGATGTGATATCTATAGAATTCATGATGGTATTACCAAATATATGTCTATGGGGAATGATTCTATCTAGGTGATCATAGGCCCAATCACAATGTCAGACAACTTCTTAGCTATTCAAAAGCAGAGTTCTATAGAGATTTTAGGATGACATTATGTGAAGTAGATAGTATGACTCCATATAGTTCCATTGATGATCATTTCTGGCCATGAATCTCACATTATTTATTGGTTATGTAGGAGATTATAAGAAGATTTTGGGGATCATTTATGCTTCAACATATTGATTCACCCCAGAAATTTTGGCCAGATAGAGTGGACTATTAATGTCTTAGAGGACATGCTACATGATTTCATGTTTGGATTTAGATATAGTTTGTAGGATCAACTACTGTTGGTGGATTTTCTATACAAAAATAGAAACCCTTCCACCATAGGTATTTCACTATTTGATGCTTTTTATGGGGGACAGTGTATGTCACCACATTACTAGATTTACCTAGGAGAGTCAACAGTTTTAGGGACATAGTTGGCTTGAGAAACTATATAGAAGGTTCATATCATATAAGAGTAGATGTGTACTACACAAATCCATTAGATTTCTTGTGTTAATACATGATGGAGGCCATTGAAATTCTAGTTATTAGACCATTTTTTCCGATGGGTTTAACCTCAATGTAGATGATAGAGATTTCTGCAGGATGGTAATATATCTCTATGATTCATTGGCCCTCTACAAATACTTCAAGGAGTTGGGAATGGGGTATACAACTTAGAGATACCACCATATTTATACTTGGTACATGATATCTTCCATGTGTCGTAGTTGAGGAGGATTATGCATGTCCCATCATACATTATTGATTGGTGGGAGCATGAAATCATGGATAGAGCTACCTTTTCTGAGATCATGATAGAGATTGAGGATCAGTAGGAGTGAATATTTGTGGAAGATAAATTCTTTCATTTTGTGTCTAGTGGCACAAAAGAATCTTTAGGAGAAAACATGGGAGTGGGTGGTTCAGATTCGGGCTTAGTATCCTTCTCTCTTTGTGTTTTAATTGTTTTTTATATTAGGATATAAATTCCCATGGCGGGGATAATATAGTGATTCATATTTCCAGTATATTATTTTTTAAAATTTTTTGGGTTACTTTTGAGACCATGTGATCAAAAAGAATTTATTTCTAAGGCCTCATGTTCATAAATTAAATGATAGAAATATATTAAATATATTAAATAGCATTCCCATAATGTTTTGTTTAAAAATATGAATAAATTATAAAAAATGGCTCATAACTGAAGTCATAGTTCCCAATTTACTTTATATTGTGGGTTTAACCCAAGGTGTTCCATAACTATTATCAGAGGGAGTACATTATGAAAAATTCATCACAGATGTGAGATGAGTAAAATAATTAAATAGTCTGTTTTTTATTTTGTGGATGAAACAAAGAATGTGGCATTATGTGGACTATTATTAAAAAATTATAGAGTTAGATGCCAAAACCTAGAGAATTTGGAGAGAGTGTTGTAGAATCTATCATAAATGAATGGAAAACAGATTTTAGATCGTTGATTAGTGGGAAATATTATTCAATGATCTCATAAAACAAAAATTACACCAAATATTTTTTCATTAGTGATCTAGCAATCTAGATATATTATATTGTTTTATTTGTTTTTTTCCCAATTTTATATTTATAAAATAAACCTTGATCAATCAACCAACATATTGATTTTCATATTGGTCATTTTTTGGGATCGGTTTATTAATGGTTCTTTTTTGGGAGTTTCATTTAATCAATATTAATACCTCACATTTTGTTCAAGTAGATATGGATTGAGTCCAACACAAACATTGGATGAGATTTTTTCTTCGTGCATTTGGTTATACATTTCTCTAGTGGTTCTTCATTCATCATGGGAATTCATTATTTGTCTGATGGTTCAACATATACCGATGAAATTAATCATTTCGCACATGTTTCATAATGAAATTATTTGATATTATTGATCTAGGAATATTGAGATGTTATAGTGGTGTATTGAATGAGGTTGTAGTGGATTGGGTGATGTAGATACCTATTTTTCATGTTATTCGATGCAATAATGAAATGTGCTATTTGAAGGCATTTTCAAAATAAATTGAATGGATAGAATTCAGTGATTGGCGGTGGTGAGATTTGGATGGGGTAGATCCTTGATTCTCGTTGATATTAAAGAGAGAGACTAAGGTGATGGAGGAACATGCACCCATGGAAGAGAGAACCAGTGTTTCTTGAAAAACTGGATCCAAGTAGTGTGTAATTTGGGATTAAAAGGCATCTGGGGTACTCCTAATTATGGATAGTGTTAAAGGATTGTGATATGTATCACATGATGATTTGTCCCATTTTGTGAGATGGTCATATATATTTGAGGCTACATGAGCATGTGCTAGAGTACATAGGCTAGACAACACCATATACTCCAAAATGGCCACAACCTACACAACTTGAACACAAGTTCAGTGGTTTACTAGGACATGAAAAGAATTCCATAGGTCGTATCATGACATGTACTCCCACATTGTATAAGTAACATAAAATTTAAATGATATAGAACTAAGGTCAAAGGGGCCCAACTTCTGACCCTAATACATGTTGTGTATTCCCATAAAGATGGATTGGAGACCTTGTCCACTTTGTCATGGACATTTTTCATTAGGGTGTGTTCCTCAAATCCATTTCATTGAGGTTTAGTATGGAATAACCTATTATACACAAGAAAATGATCCCTTAAATAGTAATTCATGGATAGAGTAGATGGAATCTTTCTATCTGAATCAGAGTTGAGATCCTCTATTCATATTCATTCCCTAGGTGGAGTTCTTTGTATCATAATGACCATCACTTTGTGGGTTCTAATCCTTTATGTAGTCGGTTAATCTAGATTGAGTTTTTGGTATACCCCAATTTATTGGGAGTGATCATCATCTATGTATCGTATATCTTTTAACTCCTAGAATGTTGATTGAATAAGGATACCTGATGACAATTTCCTCTTAGAAGAACATGATCAGTGCCATCGTACTCAAAGAGTTAATTCTCCTAGAAGAGTGTAATTTGGATATTTAGATACTAAATCATAGGGTGGTATTATGGTTGTGACATTACCTTTTGTAACACCCCAGGTAAATAAAGAATATGACATTTTATCATTTATCCGTATTTGTGAATAAAATATTAATATTACTTTAAAGGGTACGCTATACTCGATGGCATACCCCATACTCAACAACGAGTTTTTTTGGGAATCTTAGGTTGTACGCTAATAATAAAATAATATTATTTTAAATTGTAGTTAACATGTATCCGTTGTAATTGAGGGAATGAACAGAACTAACTACAAAATGATTATATATGTTTGTCAGATATTTTTACTTTTTACAATAAATGTTAGAGGATTAAAAAATCCGAATCAATCTAATTTTAAGCGTAAACAATCTAATATTCTTTAAAAGGTCGATTAACCACCTTTTGATGGCGAACAACTTTTAAATCCACTTTTGACCTATTTATCTGTTATATTTGACAAAATAAAATTTTTCTTTTGAATCGGGACATCAAAATTTACCTTGTGTAAATTTTTGGTATTTTTCCGATAATGTTCATTTTTTTATTAATAGTGAAAAATGATGTATTTTAATTCAAAAACTTTTTTAATATAATTTATTTATATGATTATATTATCTTTTCATTTGTTTTTAATGTGAAACTAGAATATATTTTTACCATTTTATCCAATAGTGGTCATTGGAATCAATTTCACATTGAAATTGGACATAAACTAGTGTCAATCTTTTAATAGATATTCTTTCTTAAAAACACGCTATTTGTTTTGAAAGAGGGAATTAATTATTAATTTAATTAATTAAACTTATATGTTTTTAATTTTGTAAAATAGAAATCATTTTTGAATTCAGAATATCAAATATATCTTGGGGTGAATTTTTGGTATTTTTCAGAAAAACTTCAATTTTAGATAAATAGTGAAACCACGAAGTGGTAGTTAAAGAAATTGATTTTTTGTTTAAATGAATCTTTTCCACTTCTGTGATTTTATATTCAAAAATCCTACATACATGGTTGTCATTAAGAAGTAAAATGTGGTTCAATGTGATTAAAATAATTTTTGGTTAATAGTAACTTTTAAGTTTTATTAATCGCGATTAATGGTAATTAGTGTAATTTAAGGTAAAATAAGGTTTTAAAAATATGAAATTACCTAGACACATGTCCTAACCTCATTGGATGTGTCATGGACGATCAAGACAATCCATGGGACAACTTGGGGACCCCATGGAGCCATTTTGGTAGGAAAATGACATAAATAACTTTTTATTTAATGTTAAAATAAAAAAGTCACAAACATGAGTTGTTTTACTAAAACAATTTTTTTAATGGGGTTATAAAAGTCATATTTTTGACTATAAAAATTAATTAGAAATCTAAATATATTTCCAAAATCATGATATTTTGTTATAATTTTTATACATTAAATAAATTAATTTATTTATGACACCATGATGATGCAGCGATTACCTCATTATTTAACGATTTAAATAAAATGAAATGATAATGAAAATTATAAGACCTAAACATGTCAAAAACCTATTATATGGGCTTATTTAGAACTCTTATCACCTTATCCTCGAAATAAATAATTTTTGGTCCTTTAAAATCCGAAAATCATTTTATAATAAATTAACCTTTTATAACATTCCAAGAGTGCCCCTCCTCTCCTCTTATAAAAGGCCCCCTCCTCTACCACTTTACCCACACCTCTCAAACATTTGGCTCGTCCAAAACCTTCCCATTTTGTCTCTCCACATCCCTATCTTAATCATTGAAGCATCACTATGGGCAGAATCCTTTCCAAGGATGCCTTTGTTCTCAAATCAAAGAGAGTTACCCGATTTAAAGGTAATGACTTCCCTTGTGTTCTTTTGTTTTATTTTGCTTCTCCAAACCCCTAAACACTTTTTATTACTTTTTCTTGTAACAAAATCAGTATCTTAAATATACAAGGATGTTGTTATAAGAAGGATTAGAACTAAACTTTCACAAATCTCCTTCTAATGGTTACAGAACATATTGTTTCTATGGATGGAAAATTAATGCCTCACGAAACGATGATTGATCAATATTCTTTTAACACCTTCAAAGGTGACCATTAAGATGTCACTGCATTTATATATGATATATAATATGCATATTTTTTCCATAAGATTCTGTATTTTTCATTTATGGCATACCTTTATTGTTTCCATTATGGGTAAACACGATATCTTCATTTTAGGAAGTGCGGACTACCGCCCCCTCAAAGTGATTTGATTCGTTAATGCCATATGTGGGACGTATAATGGATGGAATTAATGGTATTAAATATGAAATCCTACTGTAATTATAATATATCTTTATATAATTTTTATTCCATTCCATTTAATACAAAAAAATAAATGAAGGTAGTGTTCATGCGTACGTACGGCTTACCGTCTCCATGAACGGTACATTTCATTTTTTATCTCTAAATGGTATGTACTATTATAAGTACATATATATAATGGATATATATGTAATATATTACATCTAAATTATGGATATCATTATGGAATTATAATATATATCTTTCTCATTTTTTTTAATTCCATTAATATGACAAAAAATGAAAGTAGCGTTCATGCGTACGTACGGCCTACCATCTCCATGAACGGTGGTTTTAAATTTTTTATCTCCAAATGTTATGGAATAGTATAAAATGAATATATAATCGATATATATGATATTTAAAACATCAATAATATTCTTTATATGATGTACCTATAACTACATGGGAAATTCTTTTCCAACATGTTCAATTTTTACTCATGTACCGAACATCGACAAAAACGTCTGACATGAACTCACTTTATTAACAAATTATTATAACATTATATTATATGATATGAACTGAATAATAATCATTAATTAAGTTCTTTATGAAATTATAAATTGACCAAATTTTATTATTCATGAGATTAAAGAACAATCCAGTCATGATGGACACAAGGTAAGAGATCCTACACCTCTCTTTCTTTTTAAGTACACTATTTTATGTCATTCCTTTTAAGCTCATTTTTCTTATGATTGGGGTGTTATTTTATATTAATAATACTTTACTTTTTATGTTCATATTATGGGAGACCCTATTCTCTCTCATCAATCCATTTTGTATGTTTTGAGTGGCGTCGTTAGGCTGCCGAATTTTCCTATGAGATCCATCCTTTCTCTTTCTTTTGTAAGTACTCTCTTTTATGTCACATATTTTAAGATCATATTTTTTATGTTGGGGGATGATATTTTATATTCCTCTTTCTGTAAATTTTATTTAAAAATTATGAGATACCCTTTTTGATCTCATCAATCCATTTTTGGAAGTTTTAAGTGGCGTCGTTAGGCTGCCGAGTTTTCGTAATGGATTTTTCATCTCACTTTTATTCCTGTGAGATTAATGCTACATTTTACACAATTTCCATTGATTTGTATATGTACTTCCCATTATTATACTCTTTCTGTAATATAATTTCATCTTTGGGTATTTACAAATTCATTGTATGACCCTTCTTCAATGGGGCGTACGTTTCGAAAGTTACCCAAGTCGGTAAGGGAACCTTTCACCCTCCACTTTTTAAAAGACTTCTTTTGTTATGACTTTTAATTCCAATAATATTATGTTGGGATTTGTTCTTCTATATCCTTATTGATGTAAATTTTATGTACAATTGATGAGATACCCTTTTTATCTCTCATCAATTCATTTTCTGAAATTTGAAGTGATGTCGTTAGGCTGTCGAATTTTTGCAAGGGAAATTCTTAACCCAATTTTGATTCTTTGGGATAAACTTGTCATCCATGAATATGTCAATATATGAATATGTGTGAATAAACTATGATTTTTTTACACATAATATCAACTTATATTTGGTGTATTCATTTTTCACACATAATTATGTAATTGATTTTTCCTTAATCAAAGGATATCGTCTTTGTGTGGGAATTCGTCTCAATATCCTTTCATTGAGGAATATTTTGTTTTATACACAACCTTCTTTTAGACAGTGTATAAACCTTTTTTACTTTTATGTTTATCCAAAAGTAATCATTTTTATACAAAGCGTTTTACTAAATGACTAAAGGTAATTTTTTTGTCGTACGTATGCGGCGACAACGTCTTCTCCGCCGTCGTGACCATTATTTCAGTTTCGGCTTCCTCTACAAGCCATACCTTTTTTTAAGAAAAATAAATACCGTGTTTTACTTTTCTTTTATTTTGGTATTTAAAATGTTTTTCATAATTTTTTTGTTATATCAATGTGTTGTATTGATATCTTGTGATTGAAATGTTGAAATGTTATGATTCCTTCGGGAATGTTCTATGTGATACGGTTATGTTATGGTTCATTGGAATTATTATGAAGATGGGTTGTTCTGGGATAAACTAAGGGCGGGTGAGCCTGTTATAGCTCTCCAATGCATTGGGTAACATGAAGGAGTTAAACATTAAGGTTTCTACGAAGATATTTAGGGAATATACTGTGATGGGTATTCCAAACGTAATCAAGAGGGTTACTCCCTACGTAAGAATGTTATGAATGCCTCAAGTTACCTTTATGCATTATGATTTCTATGATATATTCATGATTTAATGAGGTATGTTAAAATTCTTATGTTTTATGTGTAATGTATGATTTCATACATTGACTAATGTTTTCTTTTCGTACTTTTATATCCCTTACTGAGATTTTTATGCTCATCCCAAGATTTTGAAATGTTTTTCACAGGTCAAAGGGAAATGTGGATGATATGATGACAGTGTCAAGGAAGTGTCATGAAAGAATCGATGTTTTATTTTAAATATGTTTCCGTTTATGGAAAAAATCGAATACTATATTTTTTGTAACCACATTGTTTAAATGTGGAATGTAATTCATGATTTATGATCTAATTCTCTAAAACTCTAAACCTAAAAATATCCTCAATGTGAATTATTCATTTAATTAAATATTAAGTAAGGTTTTTGGCTGGGGATTTATAGCTGGTATCAGTGGTCGGTTTAGATAACTTTAGAGGTTAGGGTATTCTCTAAGAATAAGTGACAATACTATAATGGTTAGGATTTTAGAAAGAGTCCTAGTTTTAGATAAAGTGAATGAGTAAGTATATAATAGTGTTTATCTTCCCCATTAGTACATAACAGTTTTTTTGATATACTCACACTGACATTTATGTTTTTATTGAATGGATGGATCTAGCAGGCACCAAAGTGACAATAGGTTTGAAGGAAACTGTGGTGGTTATCTGATTAAGAGACTAGATGAAATGGGGGATTCAATGAGGAAACTCCTGGTTGTTCTAAACAAACTATCAAGGAGTCATGATCAATCACTTTAACCTTGGTATGTTCTGTAACGCATCATGTACGAGATGACCAATTGATGTGGAAGTTCATGTAATAATTATAAAGGTAACCATTAGGGTTTATATGATCCTTACTTTTTAGGTAATTATGGGTTACTCTATGATATGATGGAAAATGAAAGGCATCTGATAAACTTGAGGTTAAAATTTGTTGTGATTATTTTTGAAGATTTTATCTCGATTTGTGGAATGTTTTAAGAATTATATAGTTTTGGAAAAAGGACAACACGCAGACCGTGTGACAACCTGTCGTGTCGGACAAAGCTGTGGGAATCGAACACACAACCAAAGCGCAACTGTTATTTATCACCTACCACTAGACTACGTGAAGTCCCTGGTCAGTTTGAATAATTATTTTTAGTTAGATGATTTTAGGAATCAAGAGTAAGTTTATTTTGTGATATCTATGGAAATGGTTAACCTATCATGGAGGATATGTGATTTGGTTAATTACTTTTCAATTTGAGAATTTAAGAGCAACTAATGTTATGTGGAGATAAAAGTTAATTTGTACCATGGAAGACTATGTGATTAAATCCTTAAAATATTTGGGCTTCAATATTAGTTTGGCTTACTTTGAATAATTTTATGGACAATTGTTTATCGAATGGTCTTCGTTGAACATTGGGTTTTTTTTGGACAAATTTTGGAGATTAAAAATAGATTATCTTTTTATAAAGAATTATACTTTTTTACATTATCTGACCTCATACCAACAATTTTGGTTTTTTCTTTTGTCTATATACATGGTATATATATAGTTCTCTTTTTTGGATTAGGTTATTCTCATGAATTTTATTATAGTACTCTTAATGCGAACATGTCTTCCTAAATACTTGTCTTTTGGAGAAAATATGAGTTTGATTAAGGAATGTAGTAAATGTTGAATGTATATGTGACAAGTAATTTTGTTTCATTATGATTTAGTTAAGCTCAAAAATGAATTCCTCAATGAAGAGTAACTTAATAAAAAAATGTTGTCTGTTAACTTTTCCTACTGGGGAGTCGAATAGCGTTTAACCCATCACAAGTTTGTGATTTTCTTATGGTTAACATTCTCCTAGACATGTTTACTATCACTATCCCTCAGAACATGACCCTTTGTTTTTTCCTCCATGTCCATGTTTTCCTACATGGAATCCTAGTATGGGTTAACTCGGGTGACCTTTTTTACTTCTCTTTCTTTATTTTAAAGTGATTGTTTTACTAACTCTTGTTCTGATGTGGGATTTTCAATGAAGTTTCCAAGACCAAATTTAAAATTGCGAGGAAGAAATTCCCAAAAGGGGGGAAGGATGTAACACCCCAGGTAAATAAATAATATTAAATTTTCACATTTATCTATATTTGTGAATAAAATATTAATATTACTTTAAAGGGGACGCTTTGCTCGTTGGCATACCCAATATGCAACAACGAGTTTCATGGGAATCTTATGTTGCACTCTAATAATAAAATAATATTATTTTAAATGGTAGTTAATGCCTAGCCGTTGTAATGGTGGGAATGAACATAACTAACTACAAAATGATTATATATTTTTGTCAAATATTTTTACTTTTTAAAATAAATGATAGAGGATTAAAAATGCAAATGAATCCCATTTTAAGTGTAAACATTCTAATATTCTTTAAAAGGACGATTAACCACCTTTTGATGGTGAACCTCTTTTAAATCCTCTTTTTGACAATTTTATGTGTTATATTTGACAAAATAAAAGTCTTCTCTAGAATCGGGACATCAAAATTTACCTTGTGTAAATTTTTGGTGTTTTTATGATAATGTTCATTTATTTTAATGAATACTGAAAAATGTTGTAGTTTAATTCAAAACCTCTTTTTAATCTAATTCATTTATTTGACTAGATTATCTTTTTATTTGTTTTTTAATGTTAAAATAGAATATATTTTTACAATTTAATCCAAAATTGGTCATTGGAATCAATTTCACTTTGAAATTGGATATAAACTAGTGTCAATCTTTTAATAGATATTGTTTCTTAAAAACACGCTATTTGTTTTGACAACGGGAATTAATTATTAAATTAATTAATGAAACTTATATGTTTTGAAATTTTTAAAATAGACATCATTTTTGAATTCGAAATATCAAATATAGCTTAGGGTGAATTTTTGGTATTTTTATGAAAAACATCAATTTTAGATAAATAGTGAAACCACTAAGTGAAAGTTAAGGAAACTGATTTTTTGTTTAAATGAAACATTTCCACTTCTGTGATTTGATTTTAAAAAATCCAACATACATGGTTGTCATTAAGAAGTAAAATGTGTCCCAATGAGATTAAAATAATTTTTGGTGAATTGTAACTTTTATGTTTTATTAATCGCGATTAAAGCTAATTAGTTTAATTTAAGGTAAAAATAAGGTTTTAATAATATAAAATGACCTAGACACATGTTCTACACTCATTGGATGTTTCATGGACGACCAATAAAATCCATGGGTCAACTTGGGGACCCCATGGAGCCACTTTGGTAGGAAAATGGCATAAATAACTTTTTATTTAAAGTTAAAATAAAAATGTCACAAACATGAGTTGTTTTACTAAAAAAAAATTTAATTGGGGTTATACAATTCATATTTTTTACTATAAATATTCATTATAAATATAAAAATATTTCCTATATCATGATATTTTTTTAAAATTTTTATACATTAAATAAATTAATTTATTTATGATACCATGATGAGGCTGCGATTACCTCATTATTTAACAATTTAAATGAAATGAAAAGATAATGTAAAATCTAAGAACTATGCGGGTCAAAAACCTATTTTATGGGTTTATTTCGAACTCTAATCACCTTATCCTTGAAATATATAATTTTGGGACCTTTAAAATCCGAAAAAAATTTTATAATAAAGTAACCTTTTATAACTTTCCAAGAGTGCCCCTCCTCTTCTCTTATAATAGGCCCCCACCTCTACCACCTTACCAACACCTCTCAAGCCTTTGGCTCGGCCAACCATTTCCTATTTTGTCTCTCCACATCCCTCCCTTCAACACTGAAGCATAACTTTGGGCATAATCCTTTCCAAGGAAGCCTTTGAGCTCAAATCGAAGAGAGTTACCTGATTTAAAGGTAATGTCTTCCTTTCTGTTCTTTTGTTTTATTTTTCTTCTCCAAACCCATAAACTCTTTTTATTACTTTTTTTTTGTAATAAAAACAGTATCTAAAATATACTAGGATGTTTTTATAAGAATTATTTGAGCTACACATTCACACACATCCATCTAATGGGTAAAGAACATACTGTTTCTGTGGATGGTGAATTACTGCCGCACGAAATGATGATTATTCAATATTCTTTTAACACCTTCAAAGGTGGCCATTAAGATGAAAATACATTTCTATATGATATATAATAATTTTATGTTTTCCTTTATCTTCTGTATTTTTTATTTATGGCATAGTTTTATGGTTTCCATTATTGGTAAACGTGATATCTTCATTTTAGGAAGTGCGGACTATTGCCCCCTCAAAGTGATTTGATTCGTTAATGTCATATGTGGGACGTATAAAGGATGGAATTAATGGTATTACATATGATATAATACTGGAATTATAATATACCATTATATCATTATTATTTCATTCCATTGAATACAAGAAAAAAAGAAATGATTGTAGCATTCATGCATACATACGACTTACCGTCTCCATGAACGGTACATTTCATTTTCTTGTCTCCAAATGTTAAGTACTATTATAAGTACATATATATAATGGATATATATGTAATTTATTACATCTAAATGATGGATATAAATCTGTAATTATAATATATATATCTCTCATTTTGTTTTAATTCCATTAATAAGAAAAAAATGAAAGTAGCGTTCATGCGTACGTACGGCCTACAGTCTCCATGAACGGTGCTTTTAATTTGTTTATCTCCTAATACTATGGAATCGTATAAAATGAATATATACTGGATATATATGATATTTAAAACATAAATACTATTCTGGATATGATATACCTATAACCACATGGAAAATTCTTTTCTAACAACTTCAATTTTTACTCGTGTACCGAACATCGACAAAAACGTCTGATATGAACTCACTTTATGAACCAATTATTATATAATTATAATATGTGATATGAACTGAATAATAATAATTCATGAATTTCATTATGAAATTATAAATTGGCAAAAAAAATTATCCAGGAGATTAAAGAACGATCGAGTCATGTCAGACACGAGGTAAGGGATCCTACCCCTCTATTTCTTTTTATGTACATTATTTTATGTAATTACTATTAAGCTCAGTTTTCTTATGATTGGGGTGTTCCTTTATATTAATCCAACTCTAATTTTTATGTTCATATGATGAGAGACCCTATTTCCTCTCATCAATCCATTCTGGATGTTTTGAGTGGCGCAATTAGGCTGCCAAATTTTCGTAAGAGATCCAACCTCTCTCTTTATTTTTAAGTACTCTCTTTTATGTCACTTCTTTTAAGCTCATCTTTTTATATCGGGGGATGTAATTTTATATTCCTATTTCTGTAAATTTTATTCAAATATGATGATAGACCCTATTTGATCTCATCAATCCATTTTTGAAAGTTTTAAGTGGCGCCGTTAGGCTGCCGAGTTTTCGTAAGGTATTTTTCATCTCATTTTTATTCCCGTGAGATTTATGATACATTTGACACCATTTACTTTTAGTTGTATAAGTACTTCCCATTATTATACTCTTTGTGTAATATAATTTCATTTATGGGTATTTTAATTTTCATTGTATGACCCTTCTTCAATGGGGTGTACGTTTCGAATGTTTAACCAAGTCGGTAAGGGAACCTTTCACCCTCCTCTTTTTAAAATACTTCTTTTGTTATGTATTTTAATTCACATACTATTATGTTGGGATTTGTTCTTCTATATCCTTATTGATGTAACTTTTATGTCCAAGTGATGAGATACCCTTTTTATCTCTCATAGACTCATTTTTGGAATTTTTAGATGACGTCGTTAGGCTATCGAATTTTTGCAAGAAAACATTTTTACCCAATTTTGATTCTTTGGGATAAACTTGTAATCTTGAATATTTCATTCTATGAATATGTGTGAATGAACTATATTTGGTTTACACATAATATCCACTTATATTTGGTGTATTCATTTTTCACACATAATTATGTAATTGATTTATCCTTAATCCAAGGATATCCTCATTGTATGGGACTTTGTCTCAATCTCCTTTCATTGAGGCATATTTTGTTTTATACACAACCTTATTTTATACGGTGTATAAAACCATTTGACTTTTACGTTTATCCGAAAGGAATATTTTTTATACAAAGCATTTTACTAAATGACTAAAGGAGATTATTTTGTCGAACATATGCGGTGACACCGTCTTCTCTGCTGTCGTGACCATTATTTGAGTTTCGGCTTCCTCTATAAGCCATACCTTATTTTAACAACCAATAAATAACATGCTTTACTTTTCATTTATTTTGGTATTGAAAATGGTTTTCATAATGTTTTTGTTATATAAATGTGTTGTGTTTATATCTTGTGATTGAAATGTGGAAATGTTATGTTTCCTTTATGTATGTTCTTTGTGATACGATTATGTTATGGTTCTTGGGTATTATTATGAAGAAAGTTGGTTATGGGATAAACTAATGGTGGGTGAGCCCATTATAGCTCTCCAATGCATTGGGTAACGGGAAGGAGTTAAATGTTAAGGTTTCTCTGAAGAGATTTAGGGAATATACTGTGATGGGTATTACAAACGTAACCAAGAAGGTTACGCCCTACGTAAGAATGTAATGAATGCCACATGTTACCTTTATACATTATTATTTATATGATTTATTCATGATTTGTTGAGGTATGTTAAAATGATTATGTTTTATGAGTAAAGTTTGATTTCATACATGGACTAATGATTTCTTTTCGTACTTTTATATCCCTTACTGAGCTTTTTGTGTTCATCCCATGTTTTTTAAATGTTTTTCATAGGTCAAAGGGAGAGGTGCATGATATGATGACAATGTCAAGGAAGTGTCAGGAAAGATTCCATGTTTTATTTTAAATATGTTTACTTTCATGACAAAAAACGAATACTATTTTATATGTAACCACTTTGTTTAAATGTGGAATGTAATTCATTATTTATGATGTAATTCTCTAAAACTATAAACCTGAAAAGATCCTCAATGTAAATTATTCATTTAATTCAATATTAAATACGGTTTAAGGCTGGGGCCTTATACATTTTGACTATGTGTTTTTTTTGAGTATATATGGATATTATTCGTATATGTGGTGTATACATATACGTGTATATATATGAATTAAATCTTTTGTTGTATGATTTTTGGATTCGTGTGTCCTACATTGTATAGTTATACTCACCAATGCACATGATATTATTAAAATTGTTTTTTATTGTGGAGTAGATAGACCATTTTTCAGAGTCCTTGAGAGACCCATACCAGCTGGTTCTTAGTAAGACTAGACAAATCGATATCTATTCATATTGTATCTTGATAGTAGTCCCCATATTAATTTTTGGTTGGGATTGTTTTTTAACTCTTTTTTGTGGACATGTATTTGAAACTATTTAAATTATTTTATTTCTCTTCTTACTCTAGTTGTGGGATTTAAATGCTAGCTTCAATGGTTGTTCTGTTTTTTTAAATTTCAGTATTTTATGGGATTTAAAATGTGTGTGTATGTACATGTACATAGGCTAAGGCCTCCCATGTAAGTGATATTCATGCTCATTAATATTCTCTATCTCATGTCTTATTGGTAGTGGGACTGGGATGTCCTGGAATGATCCCTATTGGGATGGTTAATGATAATATTTCTTTCTGAAGATTACCATGAATGTTGATGGATGGAAAACACATGTTGTTGACCATATTCCATCGACCAATAATGGGAGAATCACATTACAATACTTTTTCATGACCCATCATCTTTTGAAATACCCTTATATGGAAATTAACTCATTTAATAATCCCATCACATTATTTCATCACCTGGTGTTCATCCACAAATCATAACCCTTGATGTTAATCAACCAACAATGAAATGTGAGACTGACTGAAAATCATATTTTAACCCATTACATTGGAATGGATGAATCACTATCCAAAATCAAAGTCTTATACTGAGAAAATGAAAAAATATCGAGATAAATCCAAGATCAAGAAAATACCAACCATGATTAGGGATTAATATTTACGGTTGGACACTGTTATATGAGATTGCATTCAGGATATCAATGTGTTCACTACTAATCCTTAAATTGAAGTTCATATTCCAATTTCTGACAACAGGCCAAACATCAAAATCTGAAAGGGTTATGTGGATACCCCTATAGCTTCACAAGACCATGAACTATATAAAAGAATAACTTGGGTTAGGAAATTAACTACTCAATTAAAGAATAAATTAATTAAACCCCACTTAAACGATCCATGATTGTGAACTATTATGGAACCTAATAAGAAAGAAAATTTTGTATTTCCTAGGGTAAAAACAACATTCTAAACTCAACCACAATCTCAGTTTCCATATTTGTGACCCTATTTATGAGTTTCCTCATTATTCATGATTACACATAGGGGTGAGAAAAAATAAAATATTATTTTCAACAAATGAATATTGGGGTTTTGCAAGGATGTAAACTCCATGAAAACATCTTATTTAAACCCATATTTTTAAATATATATTTTTTAATCGTTAAATTGAGAACATTTATTTTTTTACAATGATTAGATATTTTATCCACATTTCTAAATATTGTGATGTGAGAAATAGTATGGGGGTAACATGGTTGTCTAGGGTAGAGGATTAGGTTTGTTGATTTGGAAATGGTCATCTATATTATAAATAAATAAAAATATATAATTATTATATAATTAAAAAAACACATTTAAATTTTTTTAGTAAAACTATATCTATAAAACGGATCGATTTACCAGGTATTAGAAAAAGCATTTGTACATTGAGTGTGTAAAATTTATCCATGTTTCATTAAAACATCATTTATTATTAAAATATTAAAACATGACTAAATTTCACATATATTATTTATTTATGTTTTTCTGAAATATTGGAAAATATTATTTTTATGTTTATAAATATAGTTAATTTAATAAAAGTTTCTAATTTTATTTTTTTTTCTTCCACAGAATCTATCATCATTGCATTAACACATTTTTTATATCACATTCAAGGAAGTATATACTTGATTCAACGAATGTATGAAACATATAGGTTATAGTATTATAGATTGATCTCTCTTATGAGGAATATCTCATGACTAGTTGGTTTTCTTGATATATAAATAGGAAAATGTATTGTCAATTTATGGAAATATATATTTTTTACATTGTAAATATATGTATAGTAAAAATGTGGCTTTGCGATGGAAAAATTACCAATACATTATTAAAATGTGGGTATATGTAGAATGTGTAAATTGGTCATGCTTCTACAGAACGCAAGAAAAATTCCACATTATAAAACAAATATATTTTTCCACACACAACATAATCATGTCTTGTCAGATTTTGAAAATAAATTTACACATTCATAAAAATGGAAGTATGGGCTACAATGGGGGAAAATGGTGTTATCTAGAGTACTGTGTTGATTATCATGTGGGAAAAGGTCTGATATATTCAAAATAAAAAAATAAATAATTTTTACAAAATAATAATAAAAACACACTATTCCATGTCTAGAAAAATGTATCCATATGATGGATCAATTATATGTGTTTCATAAAAATATGGATATGTTGAGTGTTTCTAAATTAGAAATTTTTCTTTAATATATTATTCATTGTCCATTTTTAAAAACACAATTAATTTACACACACATATTTTATTTTCGTATTTTTGATATTTGTATAATGTAGTAATTCACATTTATAAATACAGATAATGTGAAAAACATAGTTAATTTTATTATAGTGACCCACATAACACTCACAAGAGCAAAACACATTCCATTTATAACATTTAAAGAAGTACATATCATATTCTTAATTTTTAATAAAAATAGTTTGTGATGTACTAGTGAATAATATCTCTTATATGGAATAATTAGTGGTAGGATAAGTTTCTTTTTTGGGGTGTTAGTGAGTTAGAGTGGAAATTTGAAAAAATATATAAATTTTCAAATTAAATAAAAAACATGACCATATTTATTAAAAATGTGTCCATATGATGTATCATTTAACCATGACCAATAAAATATGGGCATAATGATTGTTGATAAATTATCCATGTCTTTATAATGCATAATAAAAATAGAGAAGTTTTAAACCATGAGTAATGTACCAATGGAAAATTTAATTATTACTTTTATAGAGGTAGTTAAATAAGTTATCAATGTTTATTAATATAGTTGCATGATCTATGGCCATAGTATGGGTGGATATCAAGGGTAGTAGGTTGGTGGTATGTTTGAGAAAATTAATGCTTCTCAATAATTCTAAATATATATATTACATAAAAAAAATCGTGTATCCATGAGTAGTGAAAATATGGTTTTTTGATGGATCAATAACCCATGATTCAAAAAAATGAGAGTATATGTAGTGCAGCTAAATTATAAATGCTTCTATAAAACATGAGTAATTATACATGTCTTAAAATATGTATAATTATACACTAATTATTTAATAATGTTTTTTTGAATTGTAGATAAATAACTCACCTAGATTGTAAATATAGCTAATGAAAAAAAAACTCTCACAACAACTATAAAACCCATTAGATGAATTAATTTTGAGTATGTACAAAATAGATCCTTCAAATGTAATAATAACTGAGTGTTTTCTTCTAAAGAATGATCTCTATAAAGTGTTAAAACTAGTGGTGATATGAGGGTCTTACTGGTGTGATAATTAACTATAGTTTAAATCCATTTTTTGTTTCAAATTATACAAAATAAATAAAACAGACAATAAACAAAAATTATTAAAAATAATGATCAGTAATGGCTCAGTGTCCCATGATTCATAAAATTTAGTTTATATGGAGTGTGATTATATTAACCATATTTTTATAAAAAATGTATAATTATTTATTTCTAAAAATATAGATAATTTTCCCATAAATAATTTCATCATTTTTATGAAATGGAAGTAAATAAGCCAGGAAAAGGTATAAATTTTTTCAGTGAAAGAAAACTGTAAAGTCATAGAAAATTCCATCTAATTATTTTAAAATTATTTGGGATTATTATGAGTTTACGTAAATTGATGGCGTTTGATTTCGAGGACCAGTCTGCTCGTAATATATTTTTGATCTTTTTTTAAGGTACGTCCATTAAATGCACATGCAATATTTTCTATCTTTTTAATTACTGATCAAATTAAAAATTTGAGGACACCATTGAATCTGCGTTGCTGGAATTCACAAAAGAGAGGATTCACTTCGACCGAGGTAGGCTGGGATAAAAAAAAATTTGGACTTTTTTTGAAAAATGAAATAATATATAATTGTAATTTTATTTTATTTTTCTCCAACGGATGAGCTTCGGTGGCGGGACTGATGACATGTCAATCCATTTAATGGCTTCACTCAGTAACTACGTTACTCCACAGTTGTGAATTAAAAGAGGTTCATTAATTCATTTAATGAACCTCATTAATTTTTCAATGTGTTAATGACATTTCCCCCTCCTATTTAAACTAAGCACTTATTCTAGTAATGAAACACTGGTGAAGTCCTGTGGAAGCATCCACTGATAGAGGATGGAAGCTCAGGTGTCAATGATCTTGGATCGACGAATTCCAAAAAATCCATCCAACGTGGATGCTCCTCCAAGTGAAAACGTGACTCCACTAATGGATCTTTAGGTACGGGGTTTATATTAATAAATCTTTTCTCTCATGAATTAATCTCCCACCTATTATCATATTAATGTTGAGGGTGTGGGCCAAACAATAATTTACTAGACACTCTGTTACTTCATATATCGTAGCGTTTTTTGGAAGGATTTTCCCAATTTGACGAAATCGTGATTCAAAGGGTCCCGCTAGGAAGGTTTCAGTCTGGGAGGCCAGTAGGAAAAGACAAGAGTGTAAACAAAGCTCTGGAGCATCCCTAGAGCCCCACAGAAGATCCTTCAGTGTCGGTAGCTATAAACAACCAGTCCTGGCAGTAGCAGGTGGAACACCATCATGAACCATGGCGGGGAACCACAATATTATTCCATGGCGGCTACAGAAGTCGACTGATCCTCGGCCGGCCGCAGTGGCAGTGGTGGCGTGTCGTCGTGCACCATGTAGAAGGAAGTCAGAGCTCGAAGTCACGGTGAAGGAAATAGGGAACCACATCCCGCCAGTACCAAAGACTATGTAGCGGCCCCACGTGGCAGAACAGATTGATGGGGGATAAGTAGATCCTTTGAGAAATTTGGCAGGCGGACTATGTGCCCTGCGTGGGGCGTGCCAGCAGGCTGGGTCACGTTGCTCGGTGGTCTGGGTATGTTGCGACCCAGCCCAGCTAGTGTGGGTTGGGACGGTTTGTGTTCTAGTAGGCCAAGCATACCATATCCCAACCCATCCAGGTCAGGCCAGGCAGGTTTAGGTCGGGATAGGTCATACACTGACCAGGTCTGGTCGGTCCGCCGGGTCGGTCCAGACCCAGATCCCACTTGGGCCCGAAAACGCTGAAAGAGACATATCATGTGAACCAGTTCTCCATTTGACAAACCCGTTGCGGTGATGGGATCCATGGAGCTCGAAATTCCTTTTGAGATACTTCAAGACAGGTTTGGAGAAAGGTAAAGTATGGACGGGTTGGATCGTGCCGGAATCCAACCAGGACCTCGGCAATAAAATACCATTAACTAATAGACCAGGCATCCGTTTGACACATTTCCTATTGTGTTGGAACCCTTATGACCTGACTAATCAATAGGTTACTTCCTCATGGGACTTTATTCCTATTGAAATATGACTGATGTCTTAGGGATTATTTCTCCTTGAATCTAGCACATGATGAGCGGGAATTTAGAGGCTAGCAGGGAGTTGGAGGTTGGACATAGATCATACAGAAGATAATACCAAGAACTCCTCTATGGGTCAGCACCTATCGATCCATTTTAAATCAACACTGAGCGATCTTGTGTGGATCAGTACTACGTGAACCGATTAGAACCTACATTAGAGCGAACCATAGTAGATCAGTGACATTCTGATCCTATGGGGATCATGTTCTATGTGGGTCAGTGCTCAGTGATCTTATGTCGGTCAGCGCTTACAGATCCTGTGTGGGTTCGAGCATGTGTGGGTATTTTGGGGGTTAGTATGTATCTATCCTCAGTGGATCAGAACCTATGTGGTTCAGTGATGATTTTTACCTATCGATCCTGTGGGGGTCAGAATCCGTATGGTGAGTAGTAGTACCTCTCTACCGAATAAAATGATCTAGATTCTCGACTAATCATTTGTACTTATGTGCTATTATTAAACATGGTTTAGTTTTATCTATTTCATTTTGCTTTTTGATTGAGATCATGCGTTGTGTTTTTCCATTGTTGAGTGCTGAGAGACCTTTGGGGGTCTTGGGGTCGCCATTGGTTATTGTTATTCTCACCCATTCATGGGCTTTGCCTGTATCTTGTTATGTCATATGCAGAGGACAATCATCTTGGCTGAGACTTGATGGAGCCAGGACCAAGAATTACACAGAGTAGATTGGGTGATGTGGACAGAATTGGTGACAAGTTGTACCTACCATTCATGTATAATCCTTGGTGGATGATTCCATGAGTTGTTTTATGTTTTTCCGTTGTAGTTATACCTTTCAGTTGGGCTTGTATTCCGGACCCCTTACTTTCAGAACACCATTAATATTGCAGTTTTTCATGTGGTTGCAAATTTTTGTGTTCTTGGATTCTGTGATTGTACATATTTAAATGAAATTCCTTCCCATTTTATGGACATGCCGTTAGGGTTCTAGTCACCAACCCCTATGTCCAATGGATGGTGTTCGTGGGGTAGTCACGGCATCGGCCCCAGGGTATGAGTCGTGAAAATTTCTATCGGAGTAGTCAGTACTACCGAAGAACTAGAACTATGTTATTTTCAATGGAGAAATAGAGTTAATTATTTTGAGTGTGTATTTTAGTTCGGGGATTCCAAAATCGGTGTGTTGGATGATGTATCAATACAGCATGACCCTAAATTATGATTTTTGACTCGGTTTACGAAAACACTAATTGTGTGTGTTTTGAAAATGTTTTTCCTTGATCTCTTGTGAGTCATATCACCAGTTATATCTTTTTGACAGTGGTGTACCTCATTCTTTTAAGGATACCTCTATGTATACAACCATTTATGATTCCTGATAGAGTACATATGACAACCAACCAAGCGATGAGGCTTTAGTGTTGTTCCCTCTTACATTGTTGGCACCTTGGAGTGACGTACCTGCATGAATTCCAGCTATTTGGTAGGTGAGGCCACTAACCCCACTAGTAGACCATTAACATTGACTAATCTTATTTCACGAGTTCCAGAGATAGATGCTTATGATGTTTTGAGGAGAGAAAGATCCCCAAGCTTCTGAGGACTGGCTAAAGGTTGTAGCTAGAGTTTTTCTCTTGGATGAGACACTAGTATAGTATATGGTTATCCTATATGATAGCCTTTTCCAGGGCACATTAGTGATATGGTGGGGCCTGATGCTTTATAAACTCGACAAGGCAACCCTCACCTGGACAAAAATTGAGATCCTCTTCAGGGTGGAGTTCATTTCTGCATCACTATGCTCAGTGAGTATCTAAGAGGTACTGCAATTACAATAGGGTAGCTTAGTAGTGTCCCAGTAATCATTGAGATTCAATGACTTCTCATGATACTCCACCAAAATGGTATAAGACCAATTATTTAGGGATGTAACCTTTGAGAAGGGTCTCTTGTGATGGATGAGAGCATCGATGATATCGCTGAATATCCCAACGCAACCTGAAGTGATCAAACGAGCATTATTGGTGGAGAGATTTATAGATAAGCAGACATCGACGGTGAGAGCTATCATCGAACAACAGGTAGCCAAATCATCTGCAGGAGTCAGTAGGTAGTTTTTGCAGAGGACTAAGAACTCTTGAACCTTCCATGTATGACCGAGGGACATACAGTCATAGGTGTGGATCTCGCGAGGTAGAGGAGGTCAGAACGGAGCAGACTTTGCTTCACATGTGGCGGGTAGGGCCACATAGCTCGAGACTGCCCGACCCGCCATACAGATGACCATAATATGGTCGATGGACCACCTAGGAAGTTGCATATATTCAATGAAGGTGGTTCTTAGGGTGGTGGAGAGGCAGAGGAGATGGCTATGCAGCATGTGGTGGGTGGTGATTTGAGGTTTCACCGCTTCCACCACTAGGAGGTCCACCCCGACTACAGGGAGCTTCTAGACAGGGGCTAGCACCTCATCAGGCAGCTAAGGCCTACGGCCACGATGTTCTTGAGATAATTAGATGTATTACATATGTCTATTACACCCTAGCTGCAGTACATATATACATAGGTTCCAGTAACTCTTTCATTGCAACAACAATCCTTTGGATCTCGGAGATTTTGAGGGAGATGTTGGCTTGATCCTTGTGATTAGAGACTCATACGGGAGAAGATTCTATGATTACATAGTAGTTTAGTTATACTGAGCTCACTCTAGGATTCTATTTATTTGGCTGGGATATCCTAGTAGCGGGGTAGATGCCTTATATCATCATCTTGAGTATGTACTAGTTATCCACACTCCATTCTCAGATCGATTGTTTTAGGACCAAACTGAGGTGTGTCTGTAAGGATGGGACCAGGTTTTACATCATCAGTGTGAAGGGAACCTTTTCAGCACAAGATTTACTAACTCGAAGGAGGGTGTATCCAATCACAAATCAATTTTCTATCCTCACCCTCAGACCAGTTGATGTGAGGAGTATGAGTTATCATTTAGTGGAGGACATGTATGCTGATGTCTTCCATGATGATGTTTGGGGACCACCTCCTCATAGATTTGTAGACATTCACATCGACCAATACCCCAAGAAGAATCCAATACCTACACCAATATAACAGATGGCCCTCAAGGAGCTTCGTGGGATGTGGATATAGTTGGATTACATCAAGATAAAGGGTTTTTAAGGCCAAATGTGTCTCCATGGTCATCCTTGATCTTGTTTGCCAAGAAGGATGATGGATGTTTGATGACTTGTATTGACTATCAGTGCCTGAACCAGGTGACCTGGATGAACAAGTATCCTCTACTGAGGATCAGTGATCTATTAGATTAGCTGATGGGAGCTCGTTGGTTTTTTAAGATAGACCTCAGACCAGGCTATCATCTCATCAGGTTACAAGACAAGGTCAAACAGAAGATGTAAGAACCCAATTCATCCTTTTGAGGTACGAGTCTCTTATTTTTTCTTTTTCTTTATGTGTTTTTGAGAAAATAAGGAAAATATGAAAAAATACCAAATGTTTTGGGTATATTCTATGTACATTTCCACACGATGTATACTTTGGCAGCGTATGATGAGTACACTGGGTGTGTAGGCCTGTCGATAATGAAGGGTGTAAAAACTGACAACATGCCATGTACATTGTATTTAAATGCCATGTAATCAGTTTACAGGTGAATTGTAAGGCGGTGGAGGTAGCCGCCAGCACTGTTACAGTAGACACTTTGTAATCAAGAATACATGTCGTGTACTCATGTCGATGGATGATCAGTCCCGTGGTGGAAATAAGTCTCCAGAAGAAAAGTTAAAACAATGAAAAGTAAACACCGTGTACTTGAGATTACACGCCGTGTAGTTTGTTTTTTCACTCAATGTAGGCAGTAGCATCTTCAATCCACAGAAGAGGCTTTGAGTGCATTTTGAAGCCGGGAGAGTAGGTCGGAGCTTCGGTGATCTCCCGACCATACATCAGGTATCTGAATCCTTCTATGACGGTCTCGATTGAACCGTGCAGGTGAGTTCTTACCTCTCCGTCTGTGTTTCATAAAAATTCTTTCCCAAGGTAATGATATTTACGTTTGAATGGTAATTATGTTATGACAGATCTACGTCATTCATGGACGATTCAGGAGGCATCGTTCATGTATACTGATTAGAGACATTGGAGGTAGGTGGTCTGATGTTCCATTCAAACTGTTATGTTGAATTTGTGTACCATTGTGCTACGCGCCCATGGTTCGGGTGTCGTATGGTTGCGTCCTTTTCTAAAAAGATTTCTAGAATTGCGTAGATAATCAAATGATAAGTTTAAACTGTTGTTTGGGATCCCTGCATGGATCCAGCACCACCCCGGGTGTGAGTTCCTCTATTTATCCATTTGTCCAGGAAACCCGAGGGTATACCATGATTATATTGTGTAGTGTAGTTTTTTGAGATAATTCTTAAATAAATTGTTGTTATGCTATAGTCTCGGTCGGGTTCCTTTATCCTGAGGGTAGTGTTCTATTAGCCTGAGGGAAGTGTTTTAATTAGCCTGAGGGTAGTGTTGCTTACCCTGAGGGCAGTGTTTGGTTGGACTAAGGGTAACCATGGTCTATGATTAAGGGTACTAGTTTCTATGCCTGAGGGAAATAACATGTATTCATGATGGTAATGATCGTTATCCCTAAGGGAAATCACCTACGGGTATTGATTCTGTTACCTGATGGTAAGGATAGTATGTCTGAGGACATGACTATTTATAATGATTTTCTATTTTGTACATACCAAAAAGAAGCATAAGCTTGGAGGAGATAAAAATACTTAAAATGAAAATGAAATCTAGCATTGATGGTTACTTTTGAGTAGTTACTAGTTTACTTAATTCACTTCCACACACTGTTGTTGCACTTTTAACTAGCAGTTGGGAAAGGGATTTTGGTGGGTGCTTACTAGGATTTATTTCTCACACCATGTTTGGGTCATGTCTTCGGGACAAATAGTCTATATTGTTGCATGTGTTGACATGGGAAAGGGTCCCTAAACAGGTACATGATTGTAGCAGAGGAGTAGGAGATCATGGGACCGTGTTTTGGCTTGCGATGCTGATGCATTCTGTTTACTCTGTTTTGTTTGTTTGGTTGTACCTAGTACTAGAGTTGAATAGTATTTTATTGCAGTATCTCTTGTTCTATATTCTTTCATAGAATTAGTTACATGCTGCATCTTGAAATATATGAATGCTGGTTCTCTTTACCTTAGTTTTCCATTTTAGTTTTATATGGTTTACTACTTCCGCTGTTGTCGGTTATTTATTTTTTCCACTATGCTACCCTTTGAAAATTGAAGGCATACTTTCCCCACTATCACACTTGGGCCCTCACTACTAGTCGGAAGCCTCTAGAATTTAGGGGAATGCGCTTTTGGTCATGTGACCAACCGGGTTCGGGGATCCCGTTGTGTGGATTCCAGAACTGGGACATTACAAAGTCTTATTAGAGGAAGTTCTTTTACTTTTCTTATTTTTTGAATCCGTAGTCAGGGATAGGACAGAAATGGTAGTGGGTAATAAGCTTTTCCAGGGAGAAGCTATCCTGTGTCCAGTGAAAATCCAATAAACCTCTTTAATGCAATTATTATACGATTTGAAATTTTAAAGTTGATTTGATTTTCACCTTTGGGTGATGCACTTGTGATTATGCTGTTTATATTTTATAAAAGGGTTCTATTTAAGTGCAACCCGATGATATGAGGGTATGAAACCTCATGCATTATTTAGGAACATGATAGAAATCACATTTCATTCATTCATTCCATGTCATTTAGGTGCATTAGAAATTGCATGTTGTTGTGATAGTTGATATGTTAGAAAACCATGTTGTTGTGACTGCTTGTTTGATAAATACCTAATTTTGTTATGATATTTTGGTGTGAGGTTTTGATGGAATGAATGTCAGACATCAAATTTTTGATGAGTATGGGCCCTCAATGACCTGAATTTGTTCGATCAGTAAAGTTTTTTCCTTATTATAACATGTATAAAATTCTAGGCTTTGATTCGCGGGGAGTAAGTTCCCTCAGAGAATAGAATTTGGAACATAGGTGTTTGTTAAAATATTTTCTAGGTACAGGAGTAGTTTCTGAGGGATATTGTGCAGAAAAAATCAGCATACACGAAGTTTAGTTCTATGGACAGACGCTGTGTGTTCTTCTGTTCGAGAATAAATGAAAACATTTTGAGTACAAGTTCTGTACCCTCAGTGCATATCGTTTAGTCTTTTCCCGTATCATTGGCTGTTTGGGCGAGGACACGGGGAAGGGTTTGGTTTGGAGAAACACGATGTGTACCGATTGTACACATCATGTAGTGTTGACTCATTGTCTACCCATGTAACTAAGAACACGAATGGAGGAAACCATAAGTCATACACACCATTCTTACCTCCGTACACACCGTGTAGTCTAACCCAGCTACCCGGCCATGTCACGAAAAACAAGGGTCAGTTTTATGGTTCCAAGTACATGATGTGTATGCTTGGAACACATCGTGTAGTGTCAGCTATGAAGCCGGCCATGAAGTAGGCAACACGGGTCGGCCTGGGGTGTCTTTAAACACATTGTGTCTTTTTAGAACATGCCATGTAGTGTGACATGGGCACACAGGCCGTGAGATGAACAACACGGGCCGATGAATGCTAGTAGAGTACAGGTCGGGACTACCTCTTACCACGTTGTGTAGTCTTTTGTAATGAGATCCATGTGGCCTAGCCTTGTGAAAGGACTCAGGCAGGGAAGATGGATTCAAGTACAGGCCCTGTGTTGGGACAACACGCCATGTATTTGGGGTGTTACATGACTAGTTCTAGCGAGATTACACGCCCATGTGGATGGCATGTGAAAACACGATGTGTAGTATTTATACATGCCATTTAGTCATGATTTGTGGAAATTGAATGTTTTTCTTCTCATGTTCCCTTCTTACACTCCTTGTTTTCAGTCATGGATTACCATAATCTAAGGCGTGTGTTTGACCTTGTAGAGTATTTCTGCCGAGATGACAACTGGTTGTTCACCCGGAGAGCAGCGATGACTTTACTCCTGAGATGGTGGTCCATGGGCAACCAGTGGATCCTCCAGCCATGCCAAATGTGGCAGAAACCATTATACCAGACACATGCATTGAGGTGTAGTTCCGTGAATGCTTTATGCAGTTCATGGATACCTTCCAGGGAGCACCTCAGACTGCCACATCTATGGAAAAGCTGACGCGTATTTTCCATTAGTGACATCTGCCTACGTTTTCAGGGGATGTCGGACCATAGGCTGAAGATTCATAGCTGGATTTGATGCAGATGATATTAGAGCATCTGGAGATGCCTTAATGGAGCAGGTTCAAGAACGCTACCTACATGTTTTGGGATGCCTCTAAGTGGGGTTGGGATATTACCACCAATCCTGAGCATCACCGAGACATGGCATGGGATGATTTTCAGGCTGTTATCTATGACTTCTTCTTCCCAGAGACGTTGCGAGAAGATCGAGCTCGAGAGTTCATGAATCTACAAAAGGGTTCCATGAAAATGATGGATTATTCTTCTCACTTCACCAAGATTAAGCGATTCACACCCGTTCTGGTGGGTGATGAGGTGTTGAGGGCTATACGCTTTGAGGATGGTCTTTGTTGTGACATCCGAGCATTGGTTAATGTTTTCAGGATTCCTACATTGAATGATATTGTGTACCCGACACTGATTACAGAGTGGAACCTACCTAATACTAGTTGTGCAGGCCAGGGGGTTCAACATCAGTTACTTGTACTATTTCTACTAGTAAGACGAAGAGATAGATGGATTTCTCTCATGGTGGTAGTGCTAGTCAACTGAATTCTTCAAGAGGCTAGGTCATTTGCTACCTATGTAGTATAGAGGAGTAAAAGAGGTCTCAGTGTCCCTAAGACCCATTACAGTGCTGGGCATTCAGCAAGATGGGTCATCTGAAACACTTTTGTTGGGCCTTTTTACCATCATCTAGTGAGAGGGGTTATGTCAAGACATCTCATGTAGGAGCATTACCAGAAACATCTTACGAGTCAGGGAACTGGAATATGTAAGGGCATGCAAGCCGAGATGGTGGTCGTGGTTGTGGTATCCAAACACCAGGATCTCAGAGGCAGCTGAGTGGGGCATCATAGGGTAGCAATACTGCATCGCATGGCCGTGACACTAGGAAGACATATGGAGTTTAACAAGCCCAAAATGAGTAGGATCACAGACCTTCTACTATCAGAGGTAAAATCCAATTTGATTTTATTTTATCTTATTCACTTTTCGACACTGGTGCTACAAATTGTTTTTTATCTGTGGATGTTGTGGAAAGCCTAGGGATCTATGTTTCTTCTCATTTTGATATCATGACACAAGACACATCGTTTGGGTGTAGAACAGTAGGTGTGCTTCATTGTAGGGAGATCCCCCTAGAGGTTGGTGGGTGTCACTTTCTATGGGAACTTTATGTCTTAGAGATGACAGATTATGATGTCATTCTCAGGATGGAATGTTTGGTTCCATTTTGAGCCTTTGTAGATTACTATCATCATAGGGTGATTTTCACGTCACCAGAGGGTGGAGAGTTTCTATACAAGTATGAATGGGATGTCTAGGTGAGTTGAGATAGACCCGAGCATTGTGGGTGAGGTAGTGTGAAAGCACAAATCGAGAGCTTATACCTAGATTATTGGGGAATTTGTAAGAAGGATTTCCCTCTAGTGGTTGATCGTTTCAGGGATGTCTTTCCGGGAGACTTTTCAAGTATGCCTCTGGAGCGTGAGGTGGATTTCTCCATTGATTTTGTACCTGGAGCGACACCGGTGTCCATTCCTCCTTATAGGATGGCCACAATAGAGTTGCAGGAGCTCAACAGGTAGTTGGAGGAGTTGTAGGAAAATGGTTTCATCTGACCCATTACTTCTCCTTGGGGTTCGCCTATCATGTTTTCTAAGAAGGAAGATGGTACCCTCAAACATTATGTGGATTATCGGAAGATGAACTAGTTGAAGGTCAAGAACCCATATCCCATACTGAGGATTTATGATATTTTTTATCAACATCGAGGAGCACGAGTGTTCTCAAGGATTGACTTGAGCTCCGAATATCATCAGTTACACATTAGACCATCTGACATACCACATAAAGTTTTTTGGAGCAGATATAGTCTATACGATTACTTGGTAATTCCATTTGAACATACAAACATGCCATATGTTTTCATGGATCTGATGAATCGTGTGTTTCATCCTAATCTGGATTCTTTTGTGGTAGTCTTCGTGGGTGACATCTTGGTGTACTCTCAAACTCGGCACAACCATTCCACCAAACTTGTTATTGTACTGAGTACACTGATAGATCATCAACTATATGATATTCTCTCAATGTGAAACTTTTCGATGGATCAGATTCACATCCTGGGTCATATTATCTCAGAGTTAGTAGTTGCAGTTGTCCTAGAGAAGTTGAGAGCAGTAGTTTCCTAAGAGGATCCTAAGAACATGTTTGAGATACAAGGTTTTATGGGGTGCATGGTTACTACATGACTTTTATACAGGACTTCTCCCTCTTATCAGTGACTTTTATGGGTTTGAATAAGAAGGTAGTGATGTTCGTTTGTTCAAAAGAATGTGAGACAACCATTCATGAGATGATGAGAAATTTGACATCAGAACCAGTCCTGACATGTCCAGAGCTATAGTGTTATCTATGATGCATCAGGTATTGGTTTGGGAGCAGTGTTGATGCAGGGTGAACGAGTTGTTTCTTATGGGTCTCGGTAGTTGGGGCCCAATGAGATGAATTACTCGATGCATGGCCTCGAGTTGGCTGTAGTTGTTCATGTGTTGCGCTGTAAGATACATTATCTCTTGGGAGAACATGTTGTGGTTTTAACCGAACATAATATTCTGAAATACATCTCTATTCAGCATGACTTGAAATTGAGACATTGAAGGTGGGTCGAATACCTTCAGTCCTTTGACTGTTAGCTTGCCTATACACCTGGTAAGGGTAATGCAGTAGTTGATGCACTGAGTAGGAAGACTCAGACAAATGCAGTATAGGAGACTAGTGGTGAGTGGCAGCTTATGGCTTTGTTCCATGAGATGCATTTATAGGTGCACGATAATTAGGGGAAAACCTATATTTACTTCATATCATTGAGTTCTACCCTCCATGATATAGCAGAGATGAGACATATATCAGATTCATAAGGCCTAGTTCTACGGGATTCGGTGGCAAGTGAGGACCCTCCACCTGGATGGATGATAGATGATGATGAGGTAATTTGTTTCCATGGATGAGTGTGGGTTCCAAGGGATATAAGTTAAGAGATAATGCGGGTGATTCATGGTTCATCCTAGGTAGTGAATCTTGGTGTTACCAAAATGTACCGTGAATTGAGACTTCAGTATTGGTGGCTGGGTATAAAGAGAGAGGTAGCTGGTTTGGTTACGAGATGTTCCACATTTCAGCAGGTGAATGCGGAGTATCAGATGCCAGCCAGACTGTTACAATGGTTACCCATTCTGGAGTGGAGATTGGATGATGTCGCGATGGATTTCGTGACTGGGTTGTCGTGGTCACCTTGAGGCAGTGATACCATGTGGGTTGTTTTATGAAAACATACAAAGGTAGCTCACTTTTTTCCATTCAAGGAGACCTTCAGGGAAGATGAGATACAAAAGTTTTATATCTGAGAGGTAGTATGTCTTCATGGAATCCCTCATTCTATCATTTCTGAGAGGGATGACCGCTTTATATCTCATTTTTGGTAGAGTTTTTAGAGGGAACTGAGTACATAGGTGTTTTTTAGCAGATCATACCAACCTCAGACTGATGGACAATTAGAGCGTACGATATAGGTGCTAGAGGGAATGATTCGTTCATGCATCCTAGACTTTGGGGGCTCTTGGGAGAAGCATATACCCATGATCGAGTTTTCCTATAATAACAGTTTTTAGGGAACTATATAGATGACACCTTACGAGGCTTTATATCGTAGTCCATGCAGATCACTATTGTGCGGGTTGGGGGCAGGTGAGGCAGCATTACTGGGGGCACGTCTCATACAAGATACGTCAGAGTAGGTCAAGTTGATTCAGAAGTGGATCGCTACCATAAAGTATCATAAAAAATCTTATGTTGATTGCCACACATGACCTTTGGAGTTTTTGGTCAGGGATTAGTGATTCCTTCATGTTTCTCCAATGTTGGGACATTGGCGGATCAGGGGCCAGGGTAAACATTCACCATGGTATGTGGGGTCGTTTGAGATTTTGGAAAGATTTTGGACAGTTTCCAATTTGTTTCTATAACTATAGAGGTACCAGACCTAGAACGATGTCTTATATGTGACTCAGTTGTTCCACTATCATTAAAACTCGTCTCATGTTTTTTAGCATGAGGAGTTTGAGGTTCCGGTTGATGCATCATTTGAGGAGCATATGATTCTCATTATTGATAAGAGCACAAGGGTTTTCCAAGGTTGGTTATTTCCTCTCGTATGATTCATATGGAAGCATGGATGAGTGTCGGACGAAATCTGGGAGCGGGAGACTGATGTACAAGCTCAGTTACTAGAATTTTTCTATTCTTTATCATTTCCACCCGTGGAATGGAAATTCGGGGATGAATTGCATTAAGGGGAGAGTTTGTATGAACCCGATTCTTCCTATTGAGGAAAAAACCTCGTCATTTCCATTTTCCTAAACTGTTTTTGAGAAAATAAGGAAATTGGGGAAAATCCCAAATTTTTTGGGTACACTCCGTGTACTTGTGCACACACCATGTACTTTGGCCGTGTGGGATGAGTACACAGGGCGTGTAGGCCTATCGGTAATGAAGGGTGTAAAAACTAACTACACACCATGTACATTGTATTTACTATTTGTGTAATCTGTCGGAAGGTGAATAGTACGGAAGTTGTGGAAAATTCTAGCGGAGTGACAGTACAGGCCGTGTAATCAGGAATACATATCGTGTACTCATGTCGACAGATGAATAGTGTCATGGTGGAAAGAAGCCGCCAGAGGAATAGGTAAAAAATGAAAAGTACACGTCGTGAACTTGAGAGTACAAGACTTTTAGTTTTTTTATCTTAAATCAGGAACTATCCTCCTCATTCAGCAGAGGAGGCTTTGAGTTCATTTTGATGCCCGTAGAGGAGGTAGGAGCTTCAAAGATCTCTCTACCACACACCGAGAATCTGAATCCTTCTCTGACAGTCTTGATTGAACTGCGCATGAGATTTTTTCATTTCCTTGTGTGTTTCTTAAAAATTCACTACTTGAGGGAATGTTATTTAGATTTTAATGTGAATTATTTTATCCAAGATCAATGTCATTCTTGGAATATTAGGGAGGCATTGTTCACATATACCGATCAGAGATGATCGAGGTAGGTGTTCTGATGTTCCTTTCAAACTATTATGTTGAATTTGTGTACCACTATGCTAAGAACCCATGGTTGGGGTGTCTTATGGCTGATTACTTTGTTGAAAAGATATATATAATTGTGTAGATAATCTAATGATAACTTTAAACTGGTGTTTGGTATCACTGCGTGGATCCAGGACAACATCGGGGGTGTATTCCACTGTTTAGCCATTTGGCCAGGATAATCGAGTATATGCCACGATTATATTGTGGATTGATGTTTCATAAGAGATATATTATATAAATTTTTGTTATTATTTGGGCTCGGCCCAGTTTCATTAGCCTGAGGGCACTAGCCTATTTGTCTGAGGGCAGTGTTTTACTTAGCCAGAGGGCAGTGTTGCTTAGCCTGAGGGTAGTGTATCTTTGGCCTGAGGGTAACCTTTGTTTATGACTGAGGGATGTGGTTTCAGTGCCTAAGGGGAATACCATATTTTCCAGAGGGAAATGATCGTTATGCCTGAGAGAAATCACAAGCGAGTATCGATTCTGTTACATGAGGACAAGGATAGTATGTCTGAGGACATGACTATTTAGAATGATTTTATATTTTTTACCTACCAAGCCGAAGCACAATATTGGAGGACATAAAAATAATTTTAATGAAAATTAAATTTGGGATTGATTGTTACATTTGACTACTTACTAGTTTATTGCATTTACTTCCGCACAATGTTCTTCACTTTTTCACAGACAGATGGGAACATGCCTTTGGTGGGTGCCTACTAGGATTAATTTCTCACACCATGTATGGGTCATGTCTTTGGACCAAATAGGGTATATTGTTTCAGGTGTCGATAGAGGAATGGGTCCCTATACAGGTACATAATTGTAGCGGAGGAGTAGGATATCATGAGACCGAGTTTCAGATTACGATGTTGTTATGTTCTGTTTAATCTGTTTTGATTATTTTTCTATTCCTAGTACATGAGTTGTATTGTATTGTATTTCATTATATCCAGTTCTTGCTACTTTCATAGAATTATTGACATGGTTCTACTTTATTTATATGACAGCTGGTTCTCATTAAATCAGTTGTCCATTTCAATTGTATATGGTTTAATGCTTCTGCTATTGTATGTTATTTATTTTTTCTGCTATGCTACACTTTGAAAAATGTGGTCATAGTTTCCCCACTATTAGACCTAGGCCCTCAATTCTTGTCATATGCCCTTGGAATTTGGCAAAATGTGCTTGAGGTCATGTGACCAACTGGGTTCGGGGCACCTGTTTTGTGGCTTCCGGATCTGGGAAGTTACAGAAGAAAACCATCAAATGTCGGTATAGCCATTATGAGTTCTTGGTGAGGCATTTCAATGTGACAAACACTCGATCATTGTTCATGGGGATCAGTAAAATGATCTTCCATCCATACCTTGATCGCTTCATGTTGGTTTTCATTTATTACATCTTGATATACATATTGTTAGAGGAGGGGCACATGACACACCTGCATATAGTTCGGGATACACTGTGAGAGCCCTAGATATATGGAAATCTCTCGAACTTCCAGTTCATGATACAAGAAGTCCACTTCCTCGGGCATGTTATCTCAGAGTCTTGAGTCGTAGTGGATCTGGAAATGATAGATACAATGCTTGCATGAGAGCCACCTGGGAGGGTGACCGATGTGTGGAGTTTCTTGGGATTGGCTGGGTAGTAAAGGAGATTTTTACATGTATTCACCAGTGTAGCGAAACCATTTTTAGCTTTGATGATGAAGGGGAATCCGTTCTTGTGGATGGAGAAGTACTAGAAGAGTTTTCAGAAGTTGAGACATAGACTGTCGAGTTACCACATATTTAGGCTACCAGAAGAGAGTGTTGGGTATGTATTCTACTACGATGCATCAGAGACCAGAATAGTTTATGTCTGGATGTAGGAGAGAGCGGTGATTGCCTAAAACTCACAATAGGTGAGACATCACGAGCATAACTATGCTAGAAATGATCTGGAGTTAGCAGTAGTGGTCTTTTCACTGAAGATGTGGCGACACTAATTGATTGGTGGATGGTTCACTGTTTACTCTGATCACAAGAGTCTCCGGTGTATCTTCGCTCAGAAGGACCTAGACCAGAGATAGTAACGATGGCTAGAGTTCATCTAGGACTATGTCATTGAAGTATTATACACTCCTTGTAATGGAAATTTAGTATCAAACACACTCAGTATTAGGTGTGGTCTACAACCGGTGAGTGAGGCAACAAAGCAACTAGTCGTGTTGTAGATATCCTTCGTATATAGAGATGGAGCATCTTACCTCCAATTTATATCTGTCACTCCCTCACTTTTACATTGAGTCATGGAGGCATAACATGGGGATATTGACTGTGAGGTCTGACATGCTCAAATATCAGCAAGACAGGCTCCTGATAAATTTTATGAAGGTGGAGATCATGTCATCCACTTCAGGGGAAGCACCATCGTAACAGTGACTCTAATGGAGGAGGTGTTGAGGAAGTTCCACACATCCACTTTAGTGGTACATCATGTAGTGGAGAAGATGTTCTAGGACCTCTGAAGTTATTATTGTTGTCTAGGGATAGAGAAATCAATGGAAGAGTTTGTATCCCTATGAGTAACTTGTCAATAAGTGAACATTGAGCATCAAGTACCTTTAGGCTTAGCTCAGCGACATTAGGTACCAGAGTGTAAGTGCGATGGTATCTCCAAAGAAATCATGATAGGGCTACCATGTACGTCCAGGAGTCATGATTTCATCTGGGCCATCGTTGACCAGCTCACCAATTCGGCTCACTTCTTACCCATCCAAGAGTAGGGATCTGTAGAGAGCATGGGACACCTCTACGTTCCAGAGATTGTGCAACTTCACAGAGTGACATCAAAAATATTCTCAGACCGTGAAGAATCATTTACATCCCACTTGTGGAAGGGATTGAAGTAGTTGTTTGGGACACCGCAACGCTTGAGAACCACCTTTCACCCTCAGACAGATGGATCGATGGAGCAGACCATACATCCCCTCGAGGAAATGCTTTGTGCTTGTGTCCTTGATTTCATACACATTTGGGAGGAGCACCTTCCCCTAGTAGAGTTTTCATATAACAGTAGTTATCACTACACCATAGGCATGTCCCAATTTGAGGCTTTGTATGGGTGACTATATATAACACCTCCTTGCTAGACAGACCCAGGGGAGTCAGCAGTTATGGGTCCAGAGTTGGTACATGGTACCACAGATTAAGTAGAGATCATCCAGGAGCAGATGAAGATTGGAGAGAGCCAACAAAAGTCTTATGCCAATAGGAGACTAATACCATTGGAGTTTTAGGAAGGAGGCCATGTCTTACTATCTATCATACCCTGATAAGGGTTACATAGGTTTGGCTAGGGTGACAAGCTATCTCTGAGGTTCATTAGACCTTTACAGATTCTCAGCAGAGTAGGCGAGGTGGTATACCATCTATCACTTCTCCAAAAAAATGGACCAGGTGGATAATGGTTTTCACATGTCATAGCCGAGGAGATACCGAGATCATCCATCACATATTATTGAATGGGGAACGATTTACCTCGACGTTGAGGTGGCGTTTATAGAGTTCCAGGTGGAGATAAAGGATCAAAAGGAGAGGGTCCTTCAATGGTGGCCAATTCCTCTGGTCCGAGTTCATTGGAAGCACATGAACATCCAAGAGAGAACATGGATATAGAAATCTATGATACAAGCTCAGTAACCCCATTTGTTACTCATGTTTTGTTGTAGCTATCGAGGATGAAAATCCCTATGGTGGGGAGAATCTAAAGACCCAAAAAATTTCATGTAATATTTTTTATGTTATTTTGGATTATTACGAGTCTGGGAAAATTTATGGCATGTGATTATGAGGCCCAATGTGCCTAAAAGGATCTTTGAACTTTTTTTAAGGTGTGCTCATTAAATGTACGAGCGAAGATTTCTATCTTTTGAACTAGTGGTCGGATAAAAAATATGAGGTAACTGTTGAATCTAAAGCACCAGGATTCATTGAAGGGAGGCTTCACTTAAACCGTAGTAGGTCAGGATAATAATGTAGTTTTTTTATAATTTTTAATGAAATGTAAAATAACATATAATTATTATTTTGTTTTATTTTCTTCCAACGGATGAGTGGTGGTGGTGAGACTACTGACTTGTCAAGCCATTTAATGGATTGACTCATCAACTGCATAAATCCACCATTGTGAATTAAATGAGGTTCATTAATTTATTTAATGAAAATCTTTAATTTTTCAATGTGTTATTCTCCTTTCCCCCTCCTATTGAAATAGATATCGGGGTTGCGTTTTGGCATGACTTCTTCAATCTAAGAAGCTGTGGTGATGTCTTGCGGAAACATCCACTGATGGAGGATGGATGCTCGGGCAGCAACGATCAGGGATTGATGAACGCCAATGACTCCATCCAATGTGGTCGCTCCTCCAACCACCACCGTGACACCTCTAAAGGATCTAGAGGTCGGTGTTTTGTTTAAAAAAAGATTATCATTGATGATTAATTCTCCCATATATTATCATGTTAACACAGAGGGCGCATGAGAAATTAATAGGGCCTGATCAGTAATATACCAGACTTCTAGGGTCCATTACATTGTGAAATGTGGTGCTGGAGGTGTTCTGGGAGGTCAAGGGGACTTGGAGGTGCGTTTGGGTGAACTTTTAAGGAAAGCTAAATGGAAATAGATTTCACAAGGTTGGTGCATGGTTTGTATAAACCATGCAGAAAAACCGTGCAAGGTTGGTTTTGGAGGTAGTGGCTAACACAAGGTTAGCGTATGGTTTGTTTAAACGTGCGGACTAACCATGTGGGGTGTGTTTGGCAAGGCAGATGCTATTAAACCGTGCAGACTAAACGTGCAGGCACATAAAGTTAGATCCTAAAATTGTGTATCTGAACTCTTTTTCCCCTAAATGGTTTGTTTAAGCCTCTAAGTGTCCATAACTCTGTATTACCCATCCATAGAGGTGTAAGAAGATCTCCTATGTTTTTTGGATGTGATCCGGAGGCTTTTCGTGGAGAATTGAAGCTGATTTCTTGAGGTATGTGGTCGTTCTAGCTTGATTTCATAGATATACATAGATCTACTCCTCCTCATCCCTCAGTTTCATAGATATACGCCCGTTATGAGTATATCTAAGTGTGTGGATGTCGAATATCATGAGCATTGGTCTTGGTTGTGTTAGGAAAGGAGATCTAAGGAGGGTTCGTGGAGAATCGACCAGGTTTTTTGGGTGTTCTTCGACCGTTGTGGTTTTCCTCAAAAACCATTGAGGTAGGGGATTCGTAGATTAACTAATTGTTTATGTGAAATCGTAGAGTTAACATGATTTATCCATTTTGATCACAATGAAATTGACCTAATTAAATACTTGAACCGGATGTAATGAATTGGTCTGATCGCATGTTGTTGCGTTGTACCGTGTTAATGGTTCCCCTCTTGTTTTAATAGATAGTGTTATATCAATACCATTCTTGTTAGAATGTTGTTCCCGATGAAATTGATAATGAACATAAAGACGGAATTAATTGATAATTAATTTGGCTAAAGAAAAAGAGGAATGTAAACGAATCAGGCTAATATTGTTGTTCCAAATTTATGTTAATCAAATTGATGCTGATGTGAATTTTTAATTCAATTGGTTGGTAAACCTGAATCATGTTGGTTCTAGTTGTTTGAAGGCATGTAAAGTTTATCATTTAATTAATTTGTGATAGATATAATAGATTTATGTTTAGGTTGCTCATAGTTGGAAGCTACCAATAATGAAATGATTAAATCCAGATGGTTTAGAGAATATGATTGTTTGATAATTCCTTGAAGGGTTCTGAGTTACCCTCTTGTTTGTTAAAGGACCAAGATCCAATTGATGTGATGTTTATTTTCCCAACTGCTTGTGTTGTGATGTGATCTTGGATGGATGTTGTGATATGTGGGGGAATGGAGGCCTTGTGGTTGTGGAAGCGAATGACGCTTAGACTGGCGAGATGCATCAGTTTATGCATGTGGGTATTAGGGAGGACATCAGGGATGATAGAATGGAATGATGCACTAGTTTATGCATGTGGTTGTTAGGGAGGACACCAGAGATGATGGAATGGGATGTATGTGATTGTTGGATGTTTGGTACTTTTTTGGTTGTTTATCTGCATTACATTTCCCCACTGATAAAGGAAGATGGTCTTGCTTACCCCTCTTCCAAAAGAGGAGAAGACACACGGGGTATGGCACGTGCTTTCTGTGTTCAGAATCTCAATGGATAATGGGTATATGCACATTCTATAGGCAACAAAAGACTCGATGGTTAGTACATATACTCACTGTGATGAGCCCCTTTGGGTTTAGTAGCATATGATTATTTTCTAGAATGCCTGGAAATATGGTAAAGTAATTCTGTATTGAATGATTGAATAAATGATGGTAACCCATGGGGATAGAGTTGTTGAAAATTAATGATGAGGCTGTGAACATTTGAAGGTACATTGGTTTTTGGATGTGATGTTAATGGAATTAAATGTGAAATTGTTCATGGTTAATTAATGTTTGAAGAATTAATTAACATACAGTGGAATTGATAAAAGGAGAATGATGTAATCTAATAAAGCCCTTAATTGTTTGTGAGCTTATAGGATACCTAGTCTTAGAAGTGGAAACCCATAGTTCGAGAGACGTTAGCTGTAGTTCTGTCTAAGACTAGGTTATGGCCATAGTATGGTTGTGAGTTATAGTATATTCTGTACTTTTGTGTTTCTATACGCTACTCCACCCTGTAAGTAAAGGAAAATGGCACCCCAGGGATTCTGAGCCCTGGGGGGGTGCTTCCCCAACATTTTGGTGGGAAGATGAATGGCTGACTACCCCCTTTTACCCTGCTATCTTCTCTTGGTAGATACTAGTTCCATTAGGCACAGTGGTTAGTTTTTCCCATATATGTGTGTATAGGCCTGTAATGATTTGCCGTTATTCACAAACATATATTCTGGATATGGTATCCTATGGACTATTATAGGTGTCACGTGTATAGGTTGTGATGGCTTGAGGATCCTTACTCGGTGTATGGGTTGTAATGGCATGAGGTATAATACCCGACATATGATACACGTTAAGCGAGCTGTGGTTGCTCCCGGATATTACCTGGTTACTTTTGGTAGTGAGGATGATGTGGTGCTTCGCCCTGGTGTCTACGGTATTGCCTTTGTGGTGTACGTGGTGCAGATTGTGGAGCATAGACTAGGTGTATACGGGCACGCCTTTGGAGGCAGATTCATAGGACGTATGAAGTTGGGGATAAGTGCCAAACCAATGGGGAAGTATTAGCAGGGTGACCTTGATAATATTTATTATATGATATATTCGTGTTTGCATTACTTTGTGAGAGTATCCATGGTGAGGTTGGAATCATAGTATACCTATTTAGGTGATGATTTTGTTTCACTTGTTGTTCATTGTACTTTAGCATTCATTATTTACTTTGTCACGAGAGGGTTTGGGGAGGATCCTACTAGGAATACTTTTATACTCTCCCTATGTATATATACAAATAGTTTTTCAAGTGACTTGGAGAAGGTTGGAGATCGGGCTGGTTACTACTAGATTATGGTTGGAGGAGCTGTTCGGGCTTGTGGTCACTATTGTTTTCACTTTATTTTCGGTACTTGTAGTTTTCCATTTCAGTTTTAGTACATTTTCATGACATTACATATGTGCACTTGGGTTTTCTTTTATACTTCAGTTCTGAGTTGGAGTTGGTTGGTGTCTATCTTATCTCTCTCTTTTACATGTGTTCTCGTAGTTGGTAATGCCTCCCATTTGTGTGTTTATTATACCCTAGGTGCTAGTCACCAACCTGGGGCCTATTGGAGGCTGGACTCGGGGGTCATTATCCTGCTTCTCACATTGCTGGCCCAGGAGGGTACACATTGTGGGGAGGGGGTCGTGACCGAGTTGTATCAAAGGTCTGATTGAGAGATAGGATGGAGTTTGAAGTTAGGGAAAAGTGAGGTTGCATGTGTTGGTAGGGCAACAGTGTCATTCATATTTAGAAAGTGAGGTAAAGACTAAATACCGGTTGAGACATAAGCGTTTATGTCCCCCTATGATCTGATGTACGGACCTTTATGTTTACAATGGATACTAAAAAGGGTGATACTTGTGGTAGGATAGAGATCTTGGAAAGGGTCATGCATCATTATTTTTTTTGCCTGTGTTTTAATGGGTATACCTAGGGATTGGTTATCCTAAAATGAATAAAAGAAAAAAATTAATTAATTAATGTTCAGTCTTCCATATTCGAGGAATAGGAGCTCCAAGTGTTTTTTATTTTACAGGTATGGATCCAGTTAGACGTCCTCGTCAGGTTTGCACAGAAAATGTCCAGCAGGCTATTCCAGCAGATCGCCGAAGGGTAGAGGTTGATGACGAAGACACATCAAAGAAGAAACTCCGAGAGTTTTAGCGCCTGAGTCTGCAGAAGTATGAGGGATCCGTTTCAGATGCAGTTACAAGAGATTGGTTGGAGGAGGTTGATATAGTCATCAGTTCGATCTATTCTCGGAAGGAGAACAAGGTGTCCTTGGTTGTGGCAATGCTACATGGAGCAGCAAGGCAGTGGTTGTTATTGTTCCTCGTGGATCTTGAGGAGTCAGCGACCTCATGGGAGGAGTTCCGAGACATATTTAGAGTGAGGTTCCTTTCTTCGACTACAAAGGCGTATAGTCGCCAGGAGAATCTTACCCTTCGACAGGGGAGCTCTACTATTAGATATTTTGGAATCTGTTTCAGGAACCGTTTACGATATGCTTCAGACCTATTACCAGATGAGGAGCCCGGGGCGAGGCATTTCGAGGAGGCTTTGTGTCTAGAGATCTAGTGCCAGGTCACCCCATTTATGCTGAAGACATATCTTGAGGTGCTGGAGAGGGTAGAGGTTGTCGAGAAGACTATAGCCAGGACTGGATCATCACGAGAGGGAATCGGCCTGATTCCTCACAAAGCAAGGTTGTGGTCTGTGGTTCCTGGATTTCAGGGCAGAAGAGTATTCGTTTATTCAGGGGTAGTTCCCATCCCTTCATGTCTCGTTTCTTTGGAGGCAACAACTCTCATGACTATGTCAAGGGATCAGGTAATTGTTTTTCTTGAGGTGCTAGTGGTAATCAGTAGCGGGAGTGCCCGAACATTCAGAGCGGTCTTCGTGCACCAGGCTCTATGCTCCAGGTTCCTTCGTTGTGGCAGTTCCAGCCGAGGCAGCAGTAGCCAGTTGCACCAGCATTAGATCACCATAGGGTAGATGGGGAAGGCAGGGGACAACTCCATGATGCTCCATTTCCTCAGATATCAGAATGTGGGTGTGGTATTGGTCGTCATTAGGGTCAGAGAGGTCGTGGAGGAGGTCGTGGTCAGCTTCATGCTCAAGGTTTGCCAACACCAGATGATCCAGATGTCGTTCGACGCACCCTTTGATTGTTTTCTACCTTGGTGTATTACATGTTTGATTAAGAAGTGACACACTCCTTCATATCAGCTACCATGTTCCATGCCTTGGGACATGTGGTAGAGTGGCTTCTAGTGCCCTTGGGGTGAACTACCCCAGTTGGAGGTCGAGCTGATTTGTTTGAAGTATGTAGATATTGTGAGCTACTCTTTGGGAAACACCTCTCTTGGGGAGATTTCATATGTTTATGAATACAACCATATGATGTCATCCTCAGCATGGATTGGTTATAATTGGTGCAGGATATCGTCGATTTCATTAGGAAGAAGGTCATTTTCATTCGTGTGGATAGAGAGCAAGTGGTGTTTGTTTGTGAGAGAGATCCTTGTATGGGTCATAGGTGTGTTCCATATTTGTCATCCATGGCGGCGGAGATGATGCTGAGTTCTTCTGAGGTTTGACAGATGGCAATTCCAAGGGTCATAGAGGAGTACCGTAATGTCTTTCTAAAAGAGGTTATAACATTACCCCCTCGACGAGAAATAAATTTTGGGATCAAGCTACATCTAGGAGAATCTCTTATCTCTATGTCTCCATATTGGATGGCCCATATGTGTTACAAGAGCTAAGTATACAGCTTGATGGTCTGTTGCAGTGCAGTTTTGTTTGACCAAGTGTGTCACCATGGGGTTCACCGGTTCTGTTCGTAAAGAAGGATGACAGAAGATTGCAGTTGTGTGTCGATTATCAGTGCTTACACGAAGTGAAAATAAAAAATCCTCATCATATTCAGAAGATCAATGATTTATTGGATCAACTGAAGGGTGAAAGTTGGTTCCCATAGATTGACTTGCGGGAAGGATATCATCAAATGCGTGTGAAGGATTAGTAAATCCTGAAAACTGCTTTCTGTTGTCGTCATGGGCATTATGAGTTCTTTAAAATGCTGTTTGGCATGATGAATGATCTAGTGGTATTCATGGGATTGATGAATGTTGTGTTCTGTGAGTTCGTGGAAAAGTTTTTCATAGTTTCGATCGACGACATCCTCGTGTACTCCACATTTTAAGAGGAGCATGCATAGCATCTACGAGCTGTTTTGGGAGTTCTTCGTCGACATCAACTGTTCGGAAGGTTGTCGAAGTGTGTTTTTTGGTCTCAAGAAGTCTGTTTCATGTGGTACGTTGTGTCTCAACAGGGAGTGGTTGTGGATCTATCGAAGATAAATGTGGTTGTGTCTTAGGCAGCCCCCAAGAAAATTTCAGATCTACGATGTTTCCTTGGTCTCGCAGGCCAATACACGAGGTTCGTAGCCAATTTCCCACGAGTTGCAACTCCTATGAAAACTATGACTAGGAAAGATCAGGCTTTCATAAGGACTGATCAGTGTCAGGACACATTAAATTAACTAATAGAGAAGTTAGTAACTACTCCAGTACTTTGTATTCCAGCTGAGGGAGTTCAGTTTGATGTTTTCTGCAATGCTTCACATCTGGGGTTAGGCTGTGTTCTCATGTAGCATAGGTCATTTGTTTCTTATCGGTCTCGGGAGTTACATCCCCATCAACTCAACTATTCCACCCATGATCTTGAGTTGGTAGCCGTGGTGTTTTCTCTGAAGTTGTGGAGTAATTTTCTAATTAGTGAGCACTTCGTGGTTTCACCGATCATAAGAGTTTGTGGTATGTTTTCTCCCAGTCTGACTTGAACATTCGACAGCATCGGTGGATGGAGTTATTACAGGAATAAAACTTTGAAATATTGTATACACCTAGAAAATGGAATGTTGTAGATGATGCACTGATCCGAAAGTTTCCTAGTGATTTTTTGCGTGAATCTAGTGATTCCTTAAGAGTAATGGAAGAACTGTCTACTTTGCATCGTGATATGGAAGAAGAAGTTGGTAGGGGATGTATGTTCTAAATGACGGTGTAGTCATCCCTGATCCAGAAAGTCAAAGAGTCCTAGTTGGGTGATCCTGAGGTGGAGGTCTGGAGAGACCATGTTGTTAGTTGGGAGGCCCCTGATGGATGGTTATAGGATGAAGAACACCGAGTGTTGTATCATGGAAGGATTTTTTCCCTTGTCAATGCACGAGATGGTTCTAAGGGTGTTCCATATTTCACCCTTAGCTGTACATCCGGGAGTGACAAAGATGTACCGATCCTTGATGAGTCAGTTTTGGTGGCCTGGGCTGAAGCGTGCGGTTGCAGAGTTCGTGTCTCATTGTTTAGTATGACAGAAGGTGAAGCCCGAACAATATGTTCCTGGTGGCCTTCTCCATCCATTATAGATTCCTCAGTGGAAGGGGGATGACATCTTAATGGACATTGTTACATGTTTACCTCGAGCTCCAGGAGGACATGATTTTATATTGCTGGTATTGTTTCTTTTTACAAAATAGGCCCACTTAATAGCGATCAAGGTCTCCAGTTCAGTGGATTCTTTATCAAGGCAAGATCTTGAGGTGGTGGTGAAACATCATTGAGTCCCTAGGATGATCATTTCTGATCAGGATCCTCTCTTTACCTCCAGGGTGTGGAGGGGTCTCCAACATGATTTGGGTTCTCAGTTATGCCTTAGCACTGCTTTTCATCCTCAATCTGATGGCCAGACAGAGCGAACTATCTAGACTCTAGAATACATGTTACGTTCTTGTGTTCATTATTTTGGAGGCTCATGGATGAGGCACTTACACTTTGTGGAGTTCGCTTACAATAATAGCTTTCACTCCACAATCGGTATAGCACAAATTGAATCCGTGTATGGCCGACCTTGTCGTTCTCCGTTGTGCTAGACTGGGGTCAGAGAGTCAGCAATTCTCAGAATGGAAGTAGTGCAGAATACAACTGAGATGGTTCAGGTGATTTGTGATAGGATGATTGCAGCGCAAGATCGTCAAAAATACTATGCTGATCAAATAAGGAGACCCATAGAGTTTAATGTTGGGGATCATGTGTTTCTGATGGTGACTCCCTGGTGTGGGTAGCGAAGGATAGGCTTTGGAAGTATGATTTCTCCCCGTTTTGTTGGGAATTTCGAAGTGTTAGCTTCTGTTAGATCCATGGCATATAGATTAGCACTTCCCCTTAGATGATTCATATACATGATATTTTCCATGTATCATAACTCTGTCGTTATCTTCATGGTGACTCTCACGTCATCGACTGGGGAGTGATCTATGTTGATGATGATGCCACCTTTGAGGAGCAACATGTGGAGATCCAAGACCACAAGGTGAAGGTGTTGCGCGGGCGTTCCATCCACTTAGTTTGTGTCTTGGTGTGACACGGTGACATTGAGGAGAGTACCTAGGAATGTGAATCACAAATGCATGCTCAGTACCCAGAGTTGTTTGATGCTTAACTCTTTCTATGTATCATTTTAGCAGATGTAGTTGTTGAAATTTCATGTTTATGAGATGGCACCCATTTTTTTCCTTGGTGGCTTTCTCTCTTTTGAGAGGTATCTTGATGGATGGTTGTTCAGACCCTGTTTCGTTTTCTCTTTAACTGGGTTTTGGATTCTCGAGGACGAGAATGTTTTGAAAGGTATCTTATGTAATAGTCTAGACCACTCTAATACATTCCTTTTTGAAATGTTGGGTTGGAGGTTTTCTGGGAGGTCATGGTTACTTAGAGGTGCGTTTGGGGGGACTTTTAAGGAAGGATAAAGGGCAACAGCTTTTGCACGGTTGGTGCACGGTTTTCCTAAACCGTGCTGCCAAACAGTGCACAGTTGGTGTTTGAGGTAGTGGATAACGCATGGTTATCATACAATTTTTCTAACCATGTAGACTAACCGAGCGAGGAGTGTTTGGAGAGGCAAAACTAACACACAGTTAGTGCACAGTTTGATAAACCGTGCAGACTAATCGTGCGAGCAATTAAATTTAGATCCTTAAATTGTGGATCTGAAATATTTTGCCTCAAAATTGTTTGTTTAAGACTCTAAGTGTCCATAACTCAGGATTACCCTTCCTTGGATGTTGAAGAAGCTCTCCTAAGAGTTTTTGAGGCAATCCAGAGGCTTTTCATGCAGAATTGAAGCCAGTATCTTGATGTACGTGGTCGTTCTTGCTTGATTTCTTAGATCTACTTAGATCTACTCATCCTCTTCCCTCGGTTTCATAGATCTATGACTGTTACGGGTATATCTATGCATTTGGATGTCTAATATGATGATATATGGTCTTGTATGTGTTAATAGAGGATATCTAAGGAGGATTCATAGAGAATCGACCAGTTTTCTTGGGCATCCGTCGACAGTTGTGGTTTCCTCGAAAACCTTTGAGGTAGGGGATTCGTGGATTCTCTAATTGTTTATGTGAAATCATAGAGTAAGCATGATTTATCCCTTTGGTTCATAATGAAATTGACCTAATTAGATACTTGAACTGGATAAAAAGAATTTGTTTGATCGCATGTTGTTTCTTTGTACCGTGTTAAAGGTTCACCTCTTGTTTTACTACATAGTGTTATATCTATGACTTTATTGTTAGTATGTTGTTCTCGTTGAAATTGAGAAAAAATATAATGCCGGAATTAATAGATAATTAATTTTCTATACATATATAGTCATGTAAATGAATTCGGTTGTGGTTGTCATTCCAAATTGATGTTAATCAAATTATTTCTTATGTGCATGTTTAATTCATATGGTTGGTAAACCTGAAACATGTTGGTGCTTGTTGTTTGAAGGAATGCCAAATTAATCGTTTAATTTATTTGTGATAGCTATGATAGATTTCTGTTTAGGTTTCCCATAGTTGAAACCTAACAATAATTAACTGGTTAATTCCAGATGGTTTAAAGAATTTGATTTCTTGATGATTCCTTTAAGGGTTCTGAGTTACCCTCTTGTTTGTTAAAGGGCCCAGAGCGAATTGATGTGATGTTTATTTTTCCTGCTGCTTGTGCAGTGATGTGATCATGGATGGATGTTTTGAGATGTGGGGGAATGGAGGCCTTGTGGTTGTGGCAGCAGATGACGCCTCGAGTGGCGAGAAGCATCAGTTTATGCATGTTTGTGTCAGGGAGGACACTAGGGATGATAGAGTGGTGAGATGCATCAGTTTATGCATGTGGGTGTCAGGGAGGACACCAGGGATGATGGAATGGGATGGATGTCATTTTTGGATGTTTGGTTATTTGTTTGGTTGTTTATCTGCTTTATTATTCCCTACTTCTCTCTTCATATGGTCTTGCTTACCCTTCTTCCGAGAGAGGCGATGACACGTGGGTTATGCCACTGCTTTTCAGTGGATAGCCTCTCCAGAGAGAATGGGTCTACGCTCTTTCTATAAGATGAAAAAGACTTGACGAGTAGTACATCAACTCACCATGTTGATCCCCCATGTGTTTAGTAATAATAGATGCTTTTCTAGAATGCCTGGGAATATGGGAATGTAAATATGTAATGAATTTTTGAATAAATGATGTTAACCCAAGGTGTTGGAGTTGTTCAAACATAGTGATGAGGTTGGGAACTTTTGAAGGGACAGTGGTTTTTGGATGTGATGTTAATGGAATTAAATGTGAAATTGTTCATGGTTAATTAATGATTGATGAATTAATTAATGTAATGTGGAATTGATAAAAAGGAAATCCAGTAATCTAATAAATACCTTAATTGGTTGTGTGATTATAGGATTTCTATTCATAGAAGTGGTATCCCGGAGTCCGAGAGACATTAGATGAAGTTGTGTCTAACACAAGGTTATGACCATTGTGTGGTTTTGATTTGAATTATATTCTATATTTTTTCTGTTTCTATATTCTACTCCACCCTGTCAGTAAGGGAAACTGGCACAACGGGGATTCTGAGCCATGGGAAGTGTTTTCCCCAACATTCCAGTGGGAGGATGAATGGCTGAGTTCCCCCTTTGACCCCGCTCTCTTCTCTTGGTAGATACTAGTGCCAATAGTCAAAGCGGTTAGTTTTCCTCATATATGGGTGTAGAGGGTTGTGATGGCTAGTGGTTATTCACACACATATATTCTAGATATAGTATCCTATGGACTACTACAGGTGTAACGTGTATAGGCTATGATGGCTTGAGGATCCTTACTCGGTGTATGGGCAATAATGGATTGAGGTATAATACCCAACGTATGATACATGTTATGAGAGATGTGGTGGATCTCAGAAACTACCCGGTTACTTTTGGTTGTGAGGATGGTGTGGTGCTTCACCCAATTTTCTGCGGTCTAGCCTTTGTGGTGTATGTGGTGCAGATTTTGGAGCATAGCCTAGGTGTATACGGGCAAGCCTTTGGAGAGAGATGCACATGACATATGTCATTGGGGAAAATCGGAAAACTAGTGGGGAAGTAATAGCGGGGTACCCTTTATATTCTTTATTATATGATATATTCTTGTATGTGTTACTTGGTGATAGTAGGCATGGTGAGGTTGGGATCATAGTATACCTATTTAGGTGACGATTTAGTTTCACTTGTTGTTCACTGTGCTTTAGAATGCTTTCGTTACTTTTTCACAAGATGTTTCAGGGAGGATCCTACTAAGTATACTGTTATAGTCACCCTAAGTATATATATAAACTGTTTTTCTGGTCACTTTGAGCAGGTTAGAGATCATTCTGGTTACTACTAGCTCGTGGTTTCAGGAGCTGTTCGGGCTTGTGGTCGCTGCTGTTTTTACTTTCCTTCGGGAACTTGAAGTTTTCCCTTCCAGTTGTAGTACATTGGCATGAAATTACATATGTTCACTTGGGTTTTCTTGTATACATCAATTATGTGTTTGAGTTGTACGGTGTCAATCTTATCTCTCTCATCCTCATGTGTTCCCTTAGAAGGTAATGCCTCCCATTTGTGTGTTTATTATATGCTCGGTGCTATTTGACAACCTGGGGCCTTCTAGAGACGGGACTCATGGGTCATTATCTCCCTTCTCACATTGCAAACCTAAGAGGGGTACACTTTGTGGGGAGGGGGTCGTGACACTGATACTTCGCTGCATCGTTTATCAATGCGTTCTTCCGGGACAGTTTCCCCAATTTGATAGAAACGTGATAAAAAGGGTCACACTATGACGACAGCAGTCCGAGAGGCCTGTTGGCACAAATAAGGGTGGAAACAAAGCTCCGAAGCATCCCTAGAGACCCTTTAAAGATCTGATGGCACCAACGGCTGACACCGGCTGGTAGCAGGTGGCACACCATCACACTCCATGGAGGGGAGCCACAACATCATGTTGTGGTGGTTTTAGAAGGCAGCTGGCCCATGTCCGGCCGTAGAGGCATTGGTGGCACACTATCGCATGATTCATTGAAGGAAGTTGTGGCTCGAAGCCACAAGGAAAGTAAGGGGAACCCATGTACCATGGGTTCTATGGACCAGGTGGTGATGCTTCATGGCACTACTGACTGAAGGGGTCCGAATGGTTTTTTTGAGTGCTTCAGCAGGCAGACTATGGCCACCACGCGGGGTACACTAGCAGGTCGGGCCGTGTAACCCAATGTGACAGGCCTTCCACGGCCATGCCCAGCAACAGCGGTTCATGCCAGTCTATAGCCCAGCGGGCCGAGGCAGAGGTGGTCAGGCTGGGTCAGACCAGACCCAGATCCCTCTCAGCCCCTGAAATGCTTAATGGGTCATATCTTGTGAACCATACATTCATTTTATGAACCATCTATGGTGATGCGATTCTTGGAGAGAGACAGTCCTTTTGAGATACTCAAAAAGTTTTAGAGAATGTTTTAGTATGACTGGGTTGGGTTTTTCCTGAATCCAACTAGGCCATCGACAGTAAAATGCATATAACTAACAGTCCTGGAATCCAGTTGACGTTTCGTCTATTGCGTTGAAACACTTATGACATGAAAGATCATTGGGTTACATCTTCATAGGACTTTGGGCCAGTTGAAATATGATTGATGACATGAGGAGAAGTTCTCCTAGAATCATGTGTATGATGAGTGGGATTCTAGAGGCTGACAGTGAGGTGGAGGATGGAGACAGATAATACATATGTTAGAACCAAGAAATCTTATGTGGGTCATTTCCTAGCAATCCTGTGAGGATTAACACCAAGAGATACTATGTGAATCAGCAGTAAGTGACCCGATAAGGACTAACCCTAGAATAACCTGTCATGGATTTGTGACATACCAATCCTATGTGGGTCAGTGCTCTTCGATCCTGTGTAGGTCAGTGCATACTGATCCTATATTTGTCTTGCAGGGTTTAATACCTATCGATCCTGGGAAGATAAAATCATATGTGGGTCAGCGATGGTTAGTACATATCGACTCTGTGTGGGTCAGACTCCGTATAGTCATCAGTAATGCCTCTCGACAGAATAAAATGATCTATCTTCTCGACTAATCATATGTAAATTTGTACATTACTAATACCTGGTTTGAGATGTGTCTATTTCTTTTTTGATTTGTGATTGAGATCAGTCTTAGTTGTATAACTTTTTTGAGTTTTGAGATACCATTGGGGGTCTCGGGGTCCATACTAGGTATAGTTATAATCACCCTTGCACAGGCTTCGCCTGCACCTTGTTGTGTCTTGTGCAGAAGACGTTCAGCTTTGCTGAGACTAGAGGGAGCCAGGAACAGGTAGTACACAGAGGATATTGGATGATTTGGAGAGTAGTGGAGACGATCTATACTTACCCTTCAGGTAGGATCCTCAGTGGACAATTCTAAGAGTTATTTTCTATTTTTCAGTTGTAGTTATACCATTCAACTAGAATTGTATTCTCGTCCCTTTACATTAAATACACATCAGTAATAATATAGTTATACATGATGGTTTCATCTTGTTGTGTTATTGGTTTGTGTCATTGTATAGTTTTAAAGGCAATGTCTTCCAGTTTTAGGGATACAGATTTCCAGTGCTAGTCTCAAACCCATGGAATATGAACGTCATGCATGGGGTAGTGTTATGTGTTTTTAGTGTGGTTTTTAGTTTGGGGAGTCCAAAGTTGGTATGGAAACCGATGTATCCATAAACCAGGACCATGAATTCTGATATCTAACTTGGTGAATGAAAACACTCATTTCGGGTGTTTTAGAAATTTTTTTCATTGAACTTATTTGAATTAACTTACCAGGTATATCATTTTGACCATTGCGCACCAGTTTATTTTCTGGATTCCTCTACATAGACAGCCAGCTAGGATTCCCGAGATAATATATGATGACGGCCAACCATGCGACGAGGATTTAGTGTAGGTCCCTCTTGAAGTGTTGGCACCTTCAGGTGGTGTACTGAGAGCACCACCACCCATTGGTAAGAATAAGCCACCATCACCACCAGAAGACCATTCATGGAAACCGAGTGTGTTTCATGAGTTCTAGATATAGAGTCTTATGAGTTTTTGAGGCGAGATTGATCCCCATGAAGTTGAGGACTGGATGGAGACTATAGCTAGAGTTTTTCACTTGGTCAGGACACCAGTAGAAAAGATGGTTATACTAGATTCTATAATTATCCGGGGCACATCATGGAGATGGTGGATCCTATTTCTCTAGACAGATGACAAGGCGACCCTCACCTGGATGGACTTTCAGATCCTTTTGGGGCTGATTACATTATATAATCAGTATGCTCAGTGCGCATACATGATCTAATGCACATACAATAGAGAATTTATTAGTGGACCTATAATTAGAGAGATTCGCTGACCTCTCGCGCTAATTCACCAAAATAGTACGAGACCCATTCCTTAGGGCCCGAACCATTGAGTAGGGTCTTCAGTGAGAGATCAGATTGTCGATGATATAACTGAATATCCAGATGCAGGATCTAGTGCTCAAGGACAGACCCTCTGGGGAACAACCCCGAGATCCAGAGACATAGGTGTGGTGCTTGTGAGGATGAAAATGTTAGTAGGGAGGCAGACTTTGATTCACGTGTGGTGGGGATGGCCACAGAGCTCATGACTACCCGAACCACGGTACCGATGATCACCATATGGTTGAGGGAATGTCGAGGTAGAGGCAGAGATTTGAGTATGTTTTTCAGAATAAAGGTGGATGTGGAAGAGGAGTAGGCCATTCAAAAGGTGGTGGTCGGTGATTTGAGGTTCTATAGCCACCACTAGAAAGAGGACCACCACGACCAAAGGGAGCAGGTGGATAGGTGCGAGCATTGATTCAGATAGCTTAGTCCTAAGACCACAACACTCAAGAGATGATTAGAGATATGATTTGTGTATTTTATACACTAGATGCAATACATATAGACATTTTTTCTGGTAAATCATTCATTCCCACGGTACTCATGCGAAGCTCGGAGGCTCTGATGGATCTGTTGGCTCGATCCTTTCAATTAGAGACTTCTACGGGAGAATATTTCACGATTACACACCGGTGAAGGCAGAGTGAGCTAACTGTAGGAGGAAAGATAATTGTATAGGAACTCATAGTAGCAGTGTTGAGTCCTTATGATTTCATGTTGGGTTTGTTCTTCCTATCGATGGTCCATGAACAGATCGAATGCCTTCGGTGTAATGTGAGTTGTGTTCGTGAAGATGGGATTGGGTTTACCTTCATCACCGAGAAGGGAACCTTTGTATAATAAGATGGATTTACTCATAGGTGGGTGAATCCAATCACACATCAGTTGGCTAGCCTCGCCCTCATAGCATTTAACATGAGGAGTCTGGGTTATCTAGTAGTGGATGACGAGTATGTTGATGTCTTCCCTAATGATGTTCCATGAATACCTCTTCATAGGGAGGTAGACGTTCACATCGACCTGTACCCCGGGATGATAATGATATCCACACAAGCATATTGGATGGTTCCCATGGAGCCGTTTGGGTAGAGGTTGTTGTTGGAGGACTTCCAGATGAAAGAGTGCATAAGGCCCAATGTGTCTCTATTGGCATCCCCGATATTTTTCACCAAGAAGGAGAATCTAAGGTTGAATGTTTCTGTGGAATATCAATGGCAGAAATAGGTGACCGTGATGAATATGTATCCTCTATCTAGGATCAATGATATCATAGACTAGCTAATGGAATCCTATTTGATTTCGATGAGAGATCTCAGATCGGGCTATTAGAAGCTAAGGGTACAAGATGAGGACATACTGAAAGCAACCATCCGATGTTAATATGTCCATTACAAGTCCTTGGTGATGAATTTCGGTGTGACCAACACCCCAGAAGTGTTCATGGGATTCATGAACTATATCTTCCATCCATATGTTGATCACATTATGGTGGTTTTCATTGACGACATCTTGATATAATCGGCGTGTGTGGAGGAGCACACCATGAACCTGCAGATATTTTGGGAAACACTCTGAGAGAACCGAATTTATGGAAAGCTCTCAAAGTGCCGGTTCGGGATACTAAAAGTCCACTTTTGGGGACATGTTATTTGGGAGGTTGGAGTCACAATGGATCCAAAAAATATAATGTAAATTCTTACTTGGGATCCACCAGAGAGTGTGACCAAGGTGCAGAGTTTCTTGGGATTGGATGGGTTCTACCAGAGATTTTTACCTAACTTCTCTAGGATAGTGGAACCATTTTTAGCTTTCATTAAGATAGGTTAACATTTCTTGTGAATAGAGAAGTTCCATAAGAGTTTTTAGGAGCTGAGACAGAGACAAACCAGATCTCCCATCTTGAGGCTACCAGAAGAGGGCGTTGGGTTTTTAGTGTACTTCAGTGCATCCATGACCAGAATAGGTTTTTTCCTAATGTAGGAGTGAGAAGTGATCACCTACGACTCGGGATAGTTGAGAAAACACTATTACAACTATGCTATCCATGATCTTGATTTATCAGTGGTGGCCTTTGCACTGAATAAGTGCTGGTTTTACTTGTTGTGTGAATAGTTCACTGTTTAATATGATCGCAAGAGTCTGAGGTATATATACTCATAGAAGGACATGAACCAATGATAGTGACGATGGCTAGTGTTACTCGAGGAATATAACATAGAGATAGTATACAATCCTAGGAAGGGGAATGTAGAAGTATACACACTCAGAAAGTGGTCTGGTCTAGAGATGCTGAATGGGGCGACAAGGAAACTAGCTGCATTGCAGATATGCTTAATTGATAGAGATAGAGTAAATTACCTCTAGTGTGTGATTGTCACTCCACCACTTCTACAATGAGTAAGGGAGGAACAACATGGGGAGGTTTACTGTGGTTCCTGACGTGCTTAGATATCCACAGGACAGGCTCCAAAGGAATTTTATGATGGTGGAGAGCACGTTATCCTCTTCAGAGGATGCACCATTGTACCAGTGATGATCTTAGAGGATGTGTTGAGGGTGTACCATACATCCTCTTTAGCAGTACATCCTATAGTTGTGAAGATTAACTAGGACTTAGGAAATCAGTACTTGTGGCCAGGTATGGAGAAAGCAGTGGCACAGTTTTTATCCTGATGCCTCACTTGTTAGAAAGTTAAGGGTGAGCAACAGGTACTAATAGGCTAGTCTCATCCACTTGAGGTACCCATGTGGAAGTGGGATGTTATCTCCAAGGAAATTGTGACAATGCTACCACGTATGTCAAGGGGTCACGATTCCATATAGGTTATTGTTGCATGGCTTACCATGTTAGCCCACTTCTTACCGATCCGAGAGTAGGGATCTGTAGAAATCATGGGATGCCTCTACGTGTAGAAGATTGTGCGACTTCACAGAGTGAGATTGACGATCATCTTAGATTTTCTTACACGTTTTACATCCCACTTGTGGAAGGGATTGCAGGAAGCATTCAGGACTCAACAACTCTTGAGAACCACCTTTCACTTTATGACATATGGTTAGATGTACTAGACCATAAAGACACTTGAAGACTTGCTTCGTGCTTGGGTCCTCGATTTCGGCTATAGTGGGGAGGTCCACCTCCGCCAGGTAGAGTTTAAATACAATAGTATTTATCACTCCACCAATGGCATGGTCCCATTTGAGGTTTTGTATGGGGACCATGAAGATCACCTCTTTGTTGGACTGACCTAGGTGAGCCAGCACTTATTGGTACAGAGTTAGTACAAGATACAACATAGAATGTCCAGGTCATCCAGGAGTGGATGGAGACTGCACAAAGCCAAAATAAGTCTTATTTCGACAAGAGGTTAAGACAATTGGATTTTGAGGGAGACAATGTCATCCTATGGGTTTCACCCTGAAAAGCGTTATGGAGGTTTTTCCGGGGTAGAAAGCTATCTCCGAGGATTATTAGACCTTTCCAGATCCTCAACAGAGTTGGTGAGGTGGAGTACCATCTAGATCTTCCCCCACAGATGCAACAGGTGCATATTTTTTTTCATGTGTCACAGTTGTGGAGATACGTTTATGATCCATCGCAGGTTATCGACTAGGGAGAGCTGGAAAATGACGATGGGGCGACATTTTCGTAGTTCCATTTAGAGATAGATGACTGATAAGAGAGGGTCCTACGTGGGTGGTTGATTCTTCTAGTGTGAGATCATTAGTAGCAAGTGAACCTCTGAGAGATCACATGGATATGTGAGTATCATATACTTTCTCAGTACCCCCATTTGTTCCCCTAGTTTTGTCATATCATTCTGGGTTGAAAATCCATAAGGTGGGAAGAATGTAAAGACTCGGAAAATACAATGTAAATTTATTTAAATTAATTGGAATTATTACTAGTCTGCGAAAAATGACGGTGTGTGATTCTGAGGCTCAATGTGCCTGAAATGAATTTTTAATTTTTTTAAGGTACATTCAGTAAATGTTTGAGTATCATTTTTTATCTTTGGAAATGGTGCTTAAATTAAAAACATTAGGACACTGTTGAATCCATTGTGTTGGGATTCACTTAAGAGAGGCTTCACTTCGACCAAAGCAGGTCAGGATAAAAAGTTTGTTTTTTTGGACTTTTCTAAGTTACGTAAAATAACATGTAATGGTTATTTTATTTTATTTTTCTCTAAGGGATGAGTGGTGGTGGTGGGACCAGTGACTTCTCAGGCCATTTAATGGCTTGAATCATTAATTGTGTAACTCTATCGTAGTGAGTTAAAAGAGTTTTATTAATTCATTTAATGAACCTCATTAATTTCTCAATGTGTTAATCAGCATTCCCCCTGCTATTTAAATATAACTCAGGGTGGGTTTTTGGCATGAATTCATTGAACGAGGAAACACTAGTGAATTTCTACGACAACATCCATTGATGGAGGACGGAAGCTCAGGCGGCAATGATCCAGGATTGACAAACACTGATGACTCCATCCAATGTGAAAGATACTCCCAAAGCAACCGAGACACCTCCAACGAATCTAGAGGTAGGGGGTTTATTTCAATAAAGCATATATGTGTTGAATTATTATTCTTCTTATTATCCTTCTAACACTAAGGGAAGGTTCCAAACGAACAAGGCCTGAACAGTATGCCGCTTCGCTTATCGTTGCCTTCTTCGTGGATATTTTTTTTCAATTTGATGGCAATGTGAGACATAGGTTCATGTTGTGACGGTGCTTGTCCCAGAGGCCTGTAGGCACAAACAATAGTAGAAACGGAGCACCATAGGAGCACGAAATCACCATGGAAGATCAACCCGTGCCGGCAGCCGACATCGGCTGGATGCTGCAGTAGCTGGAGGTGCGCCATCACAGGCCATTTTGGGGAGCCGCGACAACATGCCACTATGGCAGTAGAATACGGACTACCCTCGGCCATCAAAGGAGGTAGAGGTAGTGCACCATCAGAAGCCATATTGAAGGAAGCAGTAGCAAAGGAAAGGGGGACCCACATCCTGTGGGTCATGCGGGCCGCACAGTGGCGCCACGTGGAACTATTGATTGAAGGGGTTTGAACGGATCCTTCAATCCATTCGACAGGAATACCATGCACACCACACGGGGAATGTCTGCAGGCCGGGCCACGTCGCCTAGTGGGTTGGGCCCGCCATGGCACAACCCAACTAGGGAGATCCAGGTCGATCCACGACTCAGTAGGCCTAAGCCTGGCATGGCCCAGCCCAACCAGGCCATCCTAGGCCGGTTTGAGATGGGTCAGGTTAGACCTAGTCTATGTTAGATCAGCCCATGATGGGTCAGTCCGGGTCGATCCGACATGGGTCTGACCAGACCGAGATCCCTCTTTGGCCCAGAAAATCATAAAGGGCCATGTCATGCAAAACACATGTCTGTTTGACGAACCTTCTACGGTTCTTGTATCCATAGAGAAAGAAGGTCCTTTTGAGATACTCCATGTGTGTTTTGGAGAATGTTGGAGTTTGACCGGGTTGGATCGTGCCCAAATCAAACTGGGCCCTCGACACTAGAATGCAAATAACTAACAGATCCGACATTCGATTGATGCGTCGTCTATTTGTTGGAAACATTTTGATATGATGAATCATTAGTTTACTTCATCATGGGACTTTGAACAAGTTTAAATAGGACCGATGGATTGAGGATCAGTTCTCGTAGAATCAAGTGTACGATGAACAGGAATCCAGTTTCTGGTAGTGAGGTTAAGGTTGTAGAAAAATAATACAGATGATAGTACCATGCGATCCTATGTGGGTCAGCACCTAGAAATCCTATGTGGACTATCACCGAGTGATCCTATGTGGATCTGCAACATGTGACCTGACGAAGAACAACCTTAGAGTATCTTATCGTGGATTAGCGAAATACCAATCCTGTGTGGGTCATATCTAGTGTGGGTCAGTGCTCATGGATCCTTTGTGGATTATCACATACCGATAATATGTGGGTAAGATCCTGTGTGGGTCATGTGGGGGTTAGTACCTATCTATCCTAGGTGGATCAGATCCTGTGTGGGTCAGTGGGGGTAAGTACTTATCGATCCTATGTGGGTCAAAATCTGTATGTTCAGCAGTAGAGTCTCTCGACAGAATAAGATGATCTAGCTTCTCGACTAATCATCCTCACTATTGTGATTCAATTATACATAGTTTGAGTTGTTTCTATTTCTTTGTGCATTGATATTGTGATAATAATTTGTGATTTTTCCTTTTTGGTGATCTAAGAGATCTTTAGTGGTCTCAGGGTCCCTACTGGGTATTGTTATACTCACCCCTGCATGGGATTCACCCACACCTTGTTGGGTGTTGTGAAGACAACGAGAAACTTGTCTGAGACTAGAGGGAGCCAAGACCCAAAATTACACTAAGGAGATTGGTGAATGTGTAAAGCAGTGGAGCTGAGTATTACCTACACTTCTCGTAGGATCCTCTGTGGACAATTCTAGGAGTTTTTTTCTATTTTTCAGTTGTAGATGTACCTTTCAGTTGGGCTTGTATTCCAGCCCCTTTATTTTATGTACACACCTTTAATACTACAATATTTCATCATGGTTTAATTTTGTTGTGTTCTTGGTTTGTGTGTTTGTACAGGATTAAAGGAAATTCCTTCCCGTTTTGGGGATACACCTTCCAATTGTAGTCATCAATCCCTAGCCTATGTAATGCGGGTTTGGGGTAGTCACGGAACGAAATCAGGGGGACAGGTCATGAAAAAAACATTGTTAACTGTATTTGATATTGCTTTCCACAAAATACCTTAGATGATCACAGCATAATACATCTATATTTTTAAGGAAGTTCATACTTGATAAATGACATGTACACAACATAGGGGTTTTCATATTAGAGAGTGATCTTTATTATGAGGAAAATGTAGTGGCAGGTTGGGCTTCTGATGGGGGTGACAGTAAACTAAAGTGAAAATATAGAATGATATATAGATGTTATATAATAAATAAAAACAAAAATCACCACATTTAGTGAAATTTTGGCTATGTGATGGATCAGTTACCCATGTCTTGTAAAAACATGGGTACATTTTGAGTGTCTAAATTAGCCAGGTTTTTATAAGAAATGATTAGTTAGCCAATTTTTAAAAATCAAATAATTTACCCACACACATTTTATCATTATTTTATGAACTATGGGTAAATAATTTATCCATGATTGTAAAATTGGATTACATAAAAAAACATAGATAATTTTATTTTTTATTGTGTTTCACTGAGCCTCTCAAAGGTGCTCGACACATTTCTTGTGCTACTATTAATGAAATATATTACAGTCCCATCATATATACTACCCATGAGGTTATCATACTAGAGAATGATAACTGATATGAGTATCAAATGATGGTACTTCAGGTGGATAGTAAAGGAGATTGTTATCTATACTGTAAATAAAAAAAGTACATAATAAATAGAAAACACTTAACCAAATTTTGTGATGTTATTGCTATGTGATTCAATGACATGTGTTTCATATAAATATGGGTAAAATTAGATCATCAAAATTAGTTATATTATTATAAAATTTGATTAATTATCCACATATTAAAAATAAAATAATTTATCTACAAAAAATTAAATCCACTCTTTTTAAAATATGATAAAATAATTTATCCATGTTTTTTAGTATCTCTAATGTACAAAATATGGATAATTGAATTATTTAATGTTTGAAAAATCCTCTCACAAGTTCATGAATAATTCCATGAAAAACATTAAGTAATTATATAAAATATCGATCATATTAACTAAATATAGAGGTTTTGGTACTTAGGAAAAATCTATCCTATGTGGAAGAACAGGAAGATGGTCAGGTGATGAGATAAGACAAACCACATGGGGCCCTCTATGCCTAGAAGCAAGACGAGTATTCTACCCAACGCCCATATCCAATGATATAGGGGAAAATGACTTTTTCCATGTAAAAATATCACACAAATGGGATTCTATGGTGAATAGACCTATACATAAGAAACACCTCCATGTATAACATAACCATGACAGATGAAAAAATATAAACAACCATGAGAGTAAAAAATGAAATTAATATACTCTAAGAACAACTAGAGTTAAAACGTGTAATTATATTCAATGCATGAGAGGTAAAATATAAAAACCCCATAAGAAATGTGGATATTATCGACCAAATAGATGATGAGGAATATAAGTTTGGCTCGTGTAAATTCAAATCGAACACCACCTAAAATCACATCCACCATGTACTACTAATATCTACTAACACTAGGCTTGATAAAGTGACAATATACAATACTGTCCTTGGAATAAGACTTAAAAAATGTTATAAAATCATTAAATGGTTTGTTATATACATACTTAGTAGGATTCCCTAAAAATGAAGTATGGATATAGTTGAATAAAAGTAGTCTGCTCGACCCACAAGAAAATACGGAATAAAAAAACATAGTGAATGGTTATTCTCATAAAAAGATCATATATAATAGTGAAATAGAGATTTTAATCCTCATAACCAAATATATATGTTGACCATTCTCATGGATCTAGGTCTCAATGTTTTCTTGATACTATTATCCATACATAACCTCAATAGATCAAATGTGGGGGACATATGAATAGTTGATGAAATGTCATGGTCGAGGAGGTACCAATCTATATTAGATAACCAATTTATCTTCTTATCTCATAGACATGGGAGTGCATACTTCATAGATATATGAAACATGCCATGAGATATTACAGAGGTATTGATCATATCTGTTCTATGTGGTAGACCCTTGCCAAATATTTTATATGCCACTAGTGGTTAGCAAACCCCATGTCACTATATATATCATACTCGACTATAAATTTTATCAAACTATTCCAAATGATGTGACCTTATCAAACTACATAAGGGTATATATGTAATATTGTAAAAAATGACACAAATATAATCTATAAAGAAATCATCTCTGAAATGACTCATGATGGTTCCAATTTTAATACCAATTAAATGAGATGCATTAATTAATTTATTCTTAGATAATTAAATATCATGTAAATTTAGGGTACACATCATTTTACCCAATGTCAATGTTATCTCAATGTGATATAATACCATATTACGTGTAAATAGCCATGTACATGGTGTGTTTGATGTGGTACATGGCATATGGGACCACCCAGGGTTCTGGGAGTGTACTCTCTATACAAGACAATCTAGTCTCATAGGTTTACGTGACATGTGGGGGGGACATGGAATGTGTTATTTATCTATGTCTAAAACCTTATCCACCACTACACCTATGATTCCTAATCTTTTTCCTATAAAATACATACTATATAGTCAATTATTTCCAACAGAATTTATCTCATTCATCAAGTCTTACCATATCTGCAAAATATAAATAATATTCTCACATGAAAATTAATCCAAGGAATTTATCTCTGAAAAAACACTATAAATAACTTATTTTAGTCCACTTTATTTTGAATTTAGAAATTTCACATCCTGTAAAATATTGTAGGAATATTGTACACCATTCTCTAGGGTTGTACATATTTTTTTATATATGTGATATATCATCCAATAGAAATAACCCTGAATGAAATAAACTATATTCATAATCACACAAACCAAAATTGATCTGAGGTTAGATTGTGATTCAGACTTGTTGGGCAGTTGAATTGTAGAAATGTCACATGAAAATTAATAATATGTATAGAGAAAGGGGTTGAACCTCCAAGATGCCCTGCTATAGTCATTTATGGTGGTTTATATCTTATGTGACTACCATTAAAATTCAATTTAACAATATATTAAAAATATATTTCAATATAAATCAATACCTAAATAAAACATGTAAATTAATAGGTCTACGTAATATGGGAGTAGAATGAAAGAATTATTATAGGTACTAAATATATGCTTTGATTCATATATAAAAGTTAGGGAAAACATAAATAATAGATACATACCTTGTCGTATGATCAATTTATCATAATGAAATGATCAATGTTGATTATTTTAATAGTCCTTATCGATTTTGTTTTTCTTTAAATGAATTTCCATTGATTTTAAGTTTAAGACTCTCTAAATAATGACTCTTTCAATTCATGGGCTTATGCATCTATCCCTAGAGAAATTATATAGAGTGGATTAAATAAATATGAAAATTTGGTTTAGTGAATTACTCAACGAATTAATTAATTATCAAAATTAATTCATTCAAATCAACCCACAATATATAAATACCATGGGGATCAATGAAAATATGTTATATGTTTTTCCATGGTTTAAAATAATGTTTTGGTTTCAATGGTGGTTGCTATTTCCCAATATTTCACCCCAATCGAGACGAAATCCATTATTGAGAAAATAATTCATGTATGATCTAATATATTTCATATAATTAATATAACAATATGTGGGCTCCATGAAACTTGAAACACCATGGAAACTCAAAGATAAACCCCTGGATAATAAATAGAAGTATTCAATGATTATAATTACAAAAAACAGTGTCATTAAATTTTCCTTAACGTCATGGATTTTTCCCTGAAAAGTATAACATACTAAAAACATTGAGGTTATAGATCCAATATCTAGTTATACTTCTCCCACGATCTCTCCAAAAGGTTCCCATACTAATAAATAACTCAAATAATCATAATTAATGTCCTCTCGATGAAAAATATATTGTTGATTATTGATCACCATCAAGAACATTAGAACTGCGTCTCTATGTTCAATTTCAAGATTTTCCCTGTATATAACATGAGATAGATATGTCATGTACCACCACAGATTTATCAAAAGAATGATTTCATTCATCCATTACAACTGAGGGTGAAAATAAAAAGCAATATTCACTAATATTTCACCTGATATAGAATGATCCAATGTATCTTTAATATATAATGATACCCGGACCAAACCTCCATAAACCCCATTTGGTGATTTCATAATGTAATAATTTCTCCCTAATCTAAACCATAGGACCAATATGTAGAATTTTATAAATGTTTTGGTCTACTAAAATTGGTCCTTATTCACTATCGGATCACCAAGACATTCATCATCATTGCATTCACCATCTATGTCCCCATGAGTAATATGTATCTTATCTCAATCTAGTACATGGGTGACAACACATGTTCTAATGTTCATGACATCAAACAGTTCCAAAATATATTGGAATGTACCTTTTATTGTGTGACAACTCCACTAATGTAAAGAGATCCTTCTAACTCCTATAAATGTCCAACATGTAATCTCCTGGTATGAAATCCAAAAACTAAATGGTTTCCACTATCTGGCCATATTTCATTGTATGTAATGCCACTTTTATTTGTAAAAGTGTCCCAAAGTCCTTCTACATACCAATCCAATTTTTTTACATGAACTAAGAATTATTTTCATGGATCAAAAAAATGTTGTACCATGATGCCTTATAATTTCTCAAACATACAAGTTCCCCTTACACTCCATAAAAAATAGGTCAAAAATTGTAAGTGACTTAAATTGGTGAATTAATTGGTGATCATAAAAAAATAACCTTATCCTATAACTTTCTATAGAATCATTGACACAAATTCTATCGATATTAAATCACACTTCTACTCTAGAATCTCAAGCGATTAATCCAAAACTATAGAAACCTATTGATAAGACTTCACCTTTTAATGGGTGAGGAATTGAGAAAAAATAGAAACACTCCACATCTTGAATTCCTATAAACCATCCATCAAATGTCATGGTATAAAATTTCAAACCCAGGATTTACCACTAAGGGGGAAATATGAAACCTCTTTAGCACCTACTCACAAAGTGAAACTGGTACCATAATTCATCCCCAAAAGAGGATGATGTTCTATAAACCTTATGAAAAATCATCTACTGTGTCATCTGATGATATTTGGTTATATAGGACTTCACAGTTGATGTCTCCCAAATGAGAATCAATCATACAATGATGTAGTGGTATAATAACTTCCCTTAATAAGAGATGAGCTACCAATCTCTCCTCCACTAGGATTAGTTGTAATGAGGATAACTACATAGATGTCTCATTTACCATTGAATAACGATATTTACTACTAAGGGGATGTAATAAAATATTTACCTTCCCTAGTTTAGTTACATTATCAAAATAATATTCCTTCATGAACTCCATCTAATGCCTCTAACACAGGTTGATGTATCTCTAAGGAATTAATTAAATAAAAATTTCTTTCTCTGAATAAATTACAAATTGTTGGCCATGAGATGGTTCCTCAACATATTAATGGAGAAATATAACATCGGGAAATTATATCTCATGGATCATATAGTTATTATCATCATGTCTCAGATAATTTCAGCATAATAATTCACCACAATCCCCATTATCATTAGACATTTGAGCCTAGCTGTTGTGGCATTTTAGAACACCAAATACTCAATAACTATGTATGGTAGTATTATAATGGAATCATAGGTCAACCTCTACCTCATTACCTTAAAGGCCTTATAAAACTACATGATCCAATATAATGACTCCCCATTTAATTTTGACGATGTTAATGTTAAAAAAACCCAAAAAAATTCCATATACCTTTAATAGTATCTAGACTAACAAAGGAATCTCTTAACATCTTATACAATCTTAGTTGGTTCTTAGGCTAGAAATGCCTCTATCTTCACCAGGTCTACAAGAAAAACATATTCAAATATGTCATGTATTATAATGTGAACCACTATAATCCAAAAAGAACACTTTGGGAGATTTCACTATTACATGATATCCCATAAAAAGTGTAGGAACATCCCGGAATGAAATTTGTTTTCCTCCTCTGATGAAGAATACATGAGAATACCACTAATAAATACAACCCTAAATTTTTCCATGAATTGATGGAAGACCCATTTCATTGGTTTGATAAAGTTATTCAAATAAATCACCACTCCAAAAGTCTTCCCTATAAACCTATAATACCCATAGTGACATCGAAATTCTATATTTAGAATTTCCTCCTGGAAACCCCACAACTAGTGAAAATTAGTACTAAAGAAAATTAATTAACAAACAAATGTTTCCCTTCCTCTAGTTGAATAGGTCACTCATCCTGGGAAGGGGATAATTATTCTTGACTGTCATCAGATTCATGAAATTTTAATCAATGCATATAAACAAATTAACCCCATTATATTTACCAGACGACACTAGGGCCGCCCCGGTGGACACAAGGGGTATGACAAATATAGTATCTTGAATATCCATCAACAATACCCTCAACAACAAAATCATAGTAGTATAATTCATATATATTTTAAATGATATATTAGTGTTCCTTTGGGGAAATTAAAAATACATGTTCACCCACCAACTTGGAGGGTGTCCATGAACAAAATTGGGGAATACATACATGTATTCCTCCACCATAAGTCAAAACAAGGTTATTTGGGATCATGTTTCACATTGGTAAAAACATTCCATATTATAGGATATGGGTTTCTACATTTTGTACATGATCCCTACCAATTATTCTCTTGGGTCCTTCTTTCCATTAAAAGAGGATAACATCCCCTTTCCCATAGCATACATCCTTATCTTTTATGGAGACCTTCTATCTGGTCATGTGTCATGGATAAACAATCTATAAATAGAATATTGTCATAAAACATCACCATAACTACCAAGTGTTATCGATTTAATATTTATCTACAAATCAACAACTAACATTATTAGAAAATGGGATAAATAGTTGAATAACTCCATATATGAGTTTCCACTATAAAACTGTGATCTAAAGGATAAATTGAAAACTAAATAGTCTGAAGAATTTTTGATTAAATGAAATAATGGATCACACCTATGTATTCACGTAATAGTTATAAAGTATTGAATTACTATTTCATGACTTGATTTATCTCATGTGTATCCAAGTCATAACCCACCATAGATTACATATGACCATGTCCATAACCGCCATCTCACCGAGTATGTCATGGACCACCTTGTGCATGTTGAAGGAGTAGTCCATGTTTCCAAACACTACCTAATTATCCTCCTCTAGTGTCCCTTCGACCCACACAGTCAGCAATTCCCCCCAAGGGGCCTCCCTATCCACATCTAAGAGACCCCTTATCATGATTCTAACACTGAATTAATGGTTATTTCACTTTATGAACACCATCTGATGTAATCTGGTCTGTGATATAGCCCCATATATTTTAGGAATTAATACATAAATATTTTATCTAATTATATCCATGAAGATATGATTTCATTACTGATCCTTGAGAATATGGAAATCTATGTGATGACAAATTATGAAATTATTAAAAATATTTAAGATACATTGACGAAATATATGACTTAAATCCAAAATTTCCATTTCTAGTTATAAGTACCTAACGTCACTTGATCAGGAATCACTCTATCATCAAGGCCCACTCCTACACATCAACATAAGTGAGATTGTATAGAGAGGTCATATTAGATTCGATTTTTTAACACATTCCCAACATAATGTTCTAGTATTAATGTATCAATATCACACCCAATTAAAGGAGTATCACATGAGGTTATAAATCCTTAATGAATGCTCTGAAATAGTCATATCACCCTACTACAATAGTAGATGCTCCTAAATATTAATAGAGTATGTGATATAGGGATAATAATATTCATGGAATAAGTACTAAAGCATCATCCATGAGAGAAAAACCTCATCATTGTTTTGGGTGACCAGACCCCTCCAATGCCCTGCTTGTATTTGAAGAATACTGACCACAAGACTAACCATTTGATTGTATGGGGTCCCCAAAAGGTTGAATACTTAGACCACTAACTTAAGGAGACACTTTATACCCTGAGGGTATATGTCTCTGTGTGACCTATGAAGGATATTTTATAGAAACACATTCAGTGAGATCAACCTATGTGTGTGTTTTCCTAGCCCTCTTGAAGAATTGACTTCTTATTATGAAGGGAATTGTCATCCATGACAACTATAGGTGGTCTATTTCATCACTCGATGGGTGGGTCACTACTCTCTTCCCACACCGAGGGATAAAGTCATTAAAAATACCCATTATTGAATACTCATCAATTATCTGGTCATTTTCACGACCCTATCTTAGCATCTTAAATGTATTTCATCATAGAGGAATCATTAAATTTTTAACAAGATGTTACATGATTAGATGGTCATATTTGGGGTGATTACTCGAGAAGAACATGAAATACAATGAACATTATTAAATTTTAGCAACCCATACCTTTCACACATAAATATTACATGTATTTAAATGATATTTATTACCTAACATTACAACAGACACCATAATCATAGTTTTTTGTTTTTTTTGGAGATGTAGATTATAAAAACTTGGTACATAAATGATTTACATAATATCCCACTTATTTCGTCATATTGATAACCCTTCTTAGAAACATCGTACAATATAACTTTTTGGATATCATGGGAAAAACCCCTAATAAAAGGTGAGATCAGATATTCGTTATGGGTAAATGTAATATACAATGATAGTTTAAACATCACATGAGTATAATGGGTATGATAACCTTAAATAAACATTTAAAAATTATTCCCAATAAATATTTGATAAAACAATGAGTCACGACACAAGTAATGGTAGCTCATAAGACAAAAAAACATAAAGTGATCAAAGAACATGATCTATACAAACATAAAATTGGAATAAAATAATGTCATAAAAGAGTGTCATATGTGTTTTGAAATATTAATAATACTATTTATATGTTACAGCTACCCACTAATACATTAATAACATGTTTATATTTGTATAAATTCTGGTCAACCTACTTCGATCATGGAAAAACCTCCCACGTATCCTGTTTTAGGATTGATATAACATACTGTGTACATTATTTAAGATGTGGGATGACCCCTTATGTTCCCATTGAGATCATTTATCATTAATCGTTACCCCATATATTGGAGGGATATATAATTATTTCCACTAATCATTAAATAAAAAATCCATTCATATGTATGAAAAAAGATCTTAAAATTGTCATCACGACCTAAACCATAGAAAAGATAATGATTTTCATTAATATTTCATCATCATATCTTCAAAAGATCCAAAAAATGAATAAATATGGTATTATTTAATCATATACCTAGTAAATACTATGTAACATTATATAATTTTATAATACAAAATATGTTCATATAAACTATCTCAATAAAATTTCTTTAATAACATACAATTATCATTCTTAAATCACATATTATTATCTAAAAATTTATAAAATATTAAGGAAAATATTTTATTTGAATGAATTGTTTAAAATTTTAAATTAAACATGATATAGTTAAGTCTTCATGATGGTGGGATTTTTTTATTTCATTTATGTTAAAGAAATGATTCCCTTCCACTTTTTTTTGAATAAAATCAGAAATTAAATCCTTTATAAAATGGTGGAAAATCATTGTAAACCATTTTTTAAAAATTAAATAATTTGTAAAAATGAATTTAAACCATCATATAACAAATAAAAATAAATTTTCTTTAATAAATATTAGAAAATATGGATGTAGAAGAAATATGATTTTGACTGAAGATATAAATAATTTCATATTTCATTAAAAATATTCTTTTAGTCTCTTGAGTATGTATAGTGAGGAAACGTAACAGAATATATATTATATAATGAAATAAATAGATGAGAATAAGACAAATATTATTTATTAATAAAGGATAAAATACTTTCAATCAATGTAAATTGATGAATAAACAATCTCGATTGAAATTGATATGAAATATAAATCCCTTAACCCAAGTTAGGCCTTCTTTGAAGTTTATCTAGGCTCATGTGATTTTCTATTAATTAATTATAGTTCTACACTAGATTAACATACATAATTATAATATCAAATATTATTTTCCTATAACATTTTGAATCCTATTTATAAATAATAACTTATTAAAATATTCATTTTCGGGTGTTAACTGTTTTATATTTCATTTCAATTTCTATTTGGTAGTTCCAGTTGTTGATATTTGATTATCGGCCCATCATATTTTTATTTTTATTTTTATATAAATTACACACACATATTTATATATATATATATATATTCATTATTGATATTTATATTTTTAATCATCCATAAAATTTTGAAATTTATAAATTAATTACACCATTCATGGAGATGGTGGGTCATACAAAAGCATGAACATGGCTTTCACTATTCGACAGATGGAAGAAAAGAAAGTTATATAACAATTCACCCTTCTACAATAATTATTATATTGTATATATTAGTCATATATTTATTAAATATTTCCATATAATCATTCATGAAATGAGGAAATAAATAATGAACCACATTTCTCTGTAGAGGTGGTAGTCCTCAAATTTGTATGAGAGATGTTGTCTTCCAACAAATAGGAATATAAGATGTTATATATGATATTGAAATTCAAAAAGATAAAAATATTATAATTATCAGATATAAACATTCAATCCATTATTATAACAACCCATTTATTGTTATTATTATTGAAATTAAATTTTATCGCTACACTGAGGTGGTAGTCTATGCATACACATGAGAGACACTTTCACATACCATTTAATGAAAATGAAGAAGGATAACAGTGGTTTCATGATCATAATAATATTTAATTTATTTAATATACTTATGTAATTATTTTTTGTTTAATAAAAACATATTCATAGGAGGTATAAGAAGAAATAAAACGAATGATGTTGAGTAATACAATTACCACTTCTTCAGGAGACCTTCATTAGATCCTTTCATAAGAATAATTGAAGTGGTATTTTTAAAAGACAATAACCTTTAATTTGGGAATAGGGTAGTTGAGAAGGGAATTTATGATGTTTTTTTACCCGAGTGTCTCAATTTCGTGAAAATAAAAAATAGAAGTGGTGTCCTTTTACATGTGAAGGGAAGGTCACCCATGGAATTTCTTAAAAAATTTAAATATAATTAAATAATTAATCATGAATAATACATGAAAATTTACAAGAATTTTATTAAAGAGATTATATGGTAAAAATAACATCAAAAATGAAATTTAAATTTATTTTGGTGTTTTTTTTAAATTGTCTTTTTTTGTTAAGCCATTCATTAAACATTTATATTCATTTCCATGATAACAAATATTTCAATAGTAAAGGGTTATAATTTTACTTATAGGTAGATAATTGACTCATAATAGGAAAACAGATGAATTTTGAAACCATATATTATCCTACATGACATCTAGAACGATTCTTATTATTTTTTAAATAATTTAATAAAATATTATTTTTCATAAATTATCATTAATTAAATAATAGAAACAATTAATTTAATTTGAGTTTAAATATTTCAAGATATTAAATTAATTAAAATATGAAAATTAAAAATATTAATAATATATTATAATCATTTAAATATTTTTTTATCAAAATAATTCATCCAAACTCTACTACTTATAATATCATTGAAATCTTTTATTTTATATTTATATTAACAGAGTAAATAATTTTTCAGCATTATGTATGTATTTAAGGTATTAATTCAATAACCATAAATTTTGAATTAATTAATATGATAAAATTTTGATTTTTATTTAAAATATAAATTTATAACTAAACATTTCAATTTTTTATCCACATGTTAAAATTTAGAAATATTAATGTCTTGTGAGTGATAGTTTGTATTTAGTCTATTATAAAAATAATATAAAGGATAAAATCAATGTAAAATGGAAGAAATTGGAAATATATTGGTGAAATGGATGGAAATGGATGCGCTAAACTCTTCTCATATGATAATGGAATGTTTTATAGAAATTTTAAGGGCTTGTCAAAATGTTTTCATCCTATTTAACCACTTTTTATATTATCAAGGTAATAAATATTTACAAAGGTTACTATTCATAACAACTCAAAATAAAAGTGGTATATATTAAATTTTTTATTATTTCGATTCAATACATAGAAACCAAATTTAAAAATTAAATTCATAATATTTGGATTAATTTATTTTAAAATTAAAGAAACAAAATGAAATGTAAATAAATTTTCCAAAACAAATTATTTTTATAAATTATAAAATTATTTATACCAAAATCCAACATAACATTATTTATAGTGATCTTAATTTGTTTATTAACCATATTATTTATTTATGGTTACTTCGAAAAAAATTTAAAATAAAATATATTTTCTAAATACCATAAACTAAAAAAAATTCTAATATATAATGTTGGGGAGGACATCTGTCCAGGTGACCATAGGAACACAACTTGGTCTATTTGGATCACTATGCTCTACCTGGTTTTGGTCATTCTAAAACTATGTCAAAATGACTTTCATATGAAATAGACACAATATGTGTTGGAAAATCCCATGAAATGGTGAGTACAAATATACCCAACTGGACAACCTGAAATTACTAATCACATAACATCATGAATAAGAGTCCTCTCTTCATAGGTATATTTCTAAATTACATATAGTAAGAATAGAATGATATACTCAACAAATACACACATTATTAATGTATGGTCACAACTATAATGCTACCTTTGGATTCATTCTTGAAGGTTCCCTATAAATCTCATCTCAAAGGACACACTCCATGAGTCACATATTATAGATGGAATCTTTCAAAGATTCCATGATCACCAGGTCTCTCTTTAATAAGAACATGCTTAATGTGTAAAAATAATGATACACAGATGTCGACCACACCCATGTCCACATGGTATTCCAAAAAACCCAGTCTAGAATAACCCACTAAGTGAGTCATCAAATCTTACATAGTGTTGGTCATAAAGATACCAAGAACTCGCCAAGGAAAAAGATAATATTAGTGGATCACAGCACAAGACTCATGGAAGTATTTCAAAAACTCTATAAATTACTAGTGTCCATATAAAGGGATGACCATCCTATGTATATGACATTATTCTATATTAAATCATAAATAAATGTAATATGGGAATGTAGGCTAAAGAAACATATCTAATCTAAAAAGGACAAGGGAACCCAACCTTCATTGATTATTTACATTGTATGTGATAGTTGTACATGATTTTTTCCTTATGCGCCTAGTACTACCAATCTATCAAGGCCCATTCTTGTGTATATGTTTGTACATGAGTACATGGCATATCAAAGATTATGTATTCATAGTAGAGTATGTTTTTGGATGGAAATTTCCATGTATGGATAACCATCCACATGCCTATATACCTACAAAGGTACACATTCTGTCTCTAGTTAAGTGTCTCGCACTGTTTGAGATAGGTCTCACACAAGAGATATTTATCTTCTCATGGAAAAATCTATATTCACACCAGGGGGTCCCACACGACATGTAACTTCAATATACACATAGTGTAATTCTAAATTTCATAGAACCGATGGGTTCGTCCTCTATATATGTTTTTCTACCGTCGCATTTTATTCCACTACTGATCTCATCCATAGATTGTGGATCTACTCTAACTAAACCTTTTCATCAACGTTCGCTTGAAACTGGATTCCAATTGCATGGGAAAATATTATCTATTAGACCCTATCACTATCACATGACGAAATCAAATAATTCTTTCAAATCTATCTTCAAACTGTCATCTTTATCATCATCACAACTTGATCCCATAATCGACCCAAATCCAGATATGTGATATCGATCAATTTTGAAAAGAAACAGGTGCATGATTTTTTTTATTCTATATGCTTTTAAACCACATGTCAAATAGAATACAGAAAATGAATTAATGAAGAAATATGGGAGGAATACAATAAACATGAAACATAGGAACGAAAATTGTCCATGATTGGTTGGAATTGATACATTTCTATTAGAATGGTGATCCATGATCCAAATTAAATAAATAATTTCTCCCAATAATCCCCGCAAATAAATTTGCATCCAAAATATTATCAATCCAAAAATAAAATTATTTGTATATTGACTATTTTCACCATATTAATAACAAAATTGTGATAAATAATGATAATACAATTGTAATACCTAAATATGGATAAATCACTGATGAATAACAAATCCACATCATTGTCATTAGCGAGACTCTCAAATCCTATTTCACCCTGATTAAAGAACCACAATCTTGTCTTGTGGAATCTTCCAAGATATCATCTAACACTCTCAAATTAATCATCACAATTGGTAGTGTTACATAGAGAATATAAAAAATATCCATAGAAGTGTGCTAACTGCATCATGTTAAATAAAATATATAATTTAGTTAATTTTTATATAAATTCACCCATCATGGAACTCATCCTCGATGTCAGATGTTCTCCCTGGTTAAGTAATTCCTTATGTAAAAACCATTCTCAAAACTCAAATTCTATCTGAGATTTCCTATCCAAGACACCATTTAAATGTTAGTCAACTTATACAGGAAAATTTCATATGACTGAATTCAATATATTATATATATTTTAATAATTAATTTTTTACAAATCCGGCTAAAAAATATCATATAGTATTGGTGAATATATTATAAAATAATCCCTATAATATTAAAAAATTGTACATAGAAAAATAGAGTTGTTACATTTTCACTTACTTGTGGATTTACGTGTCGAGAAGCCCCAACAAATGGATATAATAATAGATGTTCTTGCTTATAATGAATTTGTGTCTCCCACTCCTAGTTCCCCTCTAGATGATTCTTGGGCATCCAATGAACACATGATAATGGAATAAATCACTCATAAAGGGTCATATCCATCTGATCCTTGATATTTTATTTATTCTCATCAAATGTAGATCCATCCTCATGGTCCAGCTCACCCTAGTTGATTACATGTGACATATAATTATTGTAACTCCTCAGTAGCAGCACATGTATTACAACATGTAACCGTTATTTATAAGACAATTTATCTAAGCGGCATTCCATACTTATAAATAAATACAATAAATATAAAAGGACAATTAGTATTAGATATAACATGCTGCCACACTAAAATCTCTGTAATCCACATCATGGTGAAACCCTGATGAACACATGGTCTCCCTCCTTGATCTTCAAATGGAACTTTTAATTGTATTCATAGGTATTATGATGTGATTTTATAGTCCTCATCTGCACCTGGATAATCTTTCCATCTCAATAGTGTTACAAATGTTCTCTAGGCTCATAAGTTCTGACTCTCTAGGGTTGGTCAATCATAGTGTTGACCTACAAGGTTTCCTATATAATTACTCAAATTGTACCATACCAATGTAGGAATGGTAGCTTTGGTGGTATGAAAATTATTGTCTTGGAAGATTGTACTCCTAGATAAGTACAATGTCCAATATGTAAGCCTACATGATTTCCATCAAAAGATGAATGCTCTACTCAGTCTGAACCTCAATTTGGGGGTGAAACTCTATTTTCAAACACAATGTATTCCGAAAATATTCCTCCAATCAAATCTATATCCAAGATGTGATGATGTAATAAAAATTATAAGTGACCATTCAGGGGAATCCATGGAGGTTGAATATCTCCTTCTTGTTGTGGAATCCCATGAACTTTCTTGAGCTCTTCTCTTAGAAAGCCAGAAAATGGGAAGAATTTATGAGTCTGTCTACAATCACCTAGATAGAATTGTGTCATATAGACATATGGGATAACCACATTATGAAGTCCATGGATATCCCATCTCACTTCCACTCTCAAACCCAATGGGCTGAGCTAAACCTGCTGGTACCTGGTGGAAAACCATCACATGCTGAAAATTAAGGAATTGAGAGACAAACTCTATAACTCCTTTTTTTCATCCTTGGCCACCAAAACAAATGTTGGGGGACTTGGTATATCTTTGACTCACCTAGTGGTACTTCCAAATGAGATTTATGAAACTCTATCATGACCTCCTCCCTTAACATCATTTTTATGGTCATATATTATCTAAAATGAATGTCATGATATCCGCCTTTAGGAATTCATTTAAGAGTATGTATAGTGGATATTTGATTATGCATGGTGTAAAATTAGGTCTACCAATGTTGTGACTCCCAGAATCATTATAAAATAATAGTTGTAACACCAATCGACTGAGGGTAAGTTTCTTCATCACCATCCACATTGGACTACTGCAATGAGGCCAACTGTTTCGATTCCTTTCTCCGTAACATTGAACAATATCTTCTACTGAGAAGATTTGGTACAAGGTTCCCATTACAAGGTGTATATAAAATCAATAATTCATAATAATTGAAGAACTCTATACATTCCCTATATATCATGTTAATATCCCTTTGAGAGAATATATTATTAAGGAATTTTTTAATAATGGATGATAAACTGCTCACCCATTAGGTGGTGTCACCACATCATCAATGTGAACACTACCACAAAAAACTCATGATACTGGTTTGTGTAATTCTGATCATGTTGTCTCAACTACCATGAACCATATGAGACAACCACCTACCTCAACATCTAAATAGAACCATCTTTTTTCTCAATTAATCACAAAACACTTCATACTCAATTCCCTCCACTGGAAATATTATTATGATAGAACTCATTAATATTATCCTAAACTCATGGAATGGCTACTCGAACCTCTCTATCCACAAAAAAAGTATTCCACTTTAGGGTTAATTATATAAAAGGAGATGATAGCCTAGTAAAATATGGTATGAATCTCTAATAGTATCATTCCACTATAATGAAGATTCTCACATCCATAACTCTCTTGGGTGGATCCCGAGCTAACATTTACTCAACCTTCATTGGTTCCATTTCCCTGCCATCATCTGAGATACGATTTAACAGAAAATGGACATCCTGAAATAATCCCAGGAACTCAAAGAGATTCATTTAATAGTAGTTATCATGGAGTACTTCTAGAACCATCCCAAAGTGTCTTGTGCACCCCTCCTTCGATGCGGAGTAAAATAAAATATGGTGGATTAAGACTATGAAAAATTAATCTAGGAATGGTTGAAAGATCTAATAAATGAGTATCTTGAATACTTATATGATGTTCATTACACCAATGGGAATATCTAAGTACACATAGTAAACATATAATTGTTATAATGTTTTATTTAGAGTGTCCTTATTTCATACTCTCAACTAGTGAAAGCATGATCTAAGGACAATCATTGAGATCTGTTGTTCCCCTATAAACTTGTCAAATTGGTTATTTTTAACACCTCAAAATGATAATGGGTTAAATGAATAAATGATTTGAATCATGTTAAAAAGGTTCACCTTCTTTTTTGGGAGACTACTTAAATATTACTCCACAGTTAATCATGGTTGGCCTATAGTAGTAATCAGGATGGGTTCCCATTTGAGAAGTTTCTCATGGTGTGTGTGTGTGACGAAAACGCACACAGGAAATGACATATCTTGGCATGTGGTGACATTCATTAGTTATATGACCTTTTTGGTCACATGGGTGGGCCCTAGGGGGACCACATGTCTATGGGGAAACTAGTGGTACCTGGTGTTCCAGGAACCGACGACCATGTTATGAAGGGGTGTCTGTGCTGTCAGTGGGACCCAATTGTTACATTTGGTATCAGAGGTGTTACCGAACATTAAGTGTAACCCACATCCTGGGTTGAGATGTAGGTCCCACAACGAGGATGTTGTGCACTAAAATAGGGGTGAATGTGACATACCATAATGATAATGGGTAAAATGACTAAATGATAAGACTCATTTCAAGAAGGCACACCTTTTCAAAATCTTACCTAATTAAAACTCTACATTTAATCATGCTTTTCTTGGAGTAGTAATCAGGATGGGTAACCTTCTATGAATTTTGACATGGTGTGTGTGAGTGAGGACAAATCTCACTCGAAAGAAAATTTGTTGGCCTATGGGGACTCTTATTTGTCAGATGACTCATTGAAGCATGTGGAAGGGCCCCCCAGATGGGACCACATGTCTATAGGGAAACAGGTGGTACCTTGGGGGCAATGACCCAATGACCATGTTAAGGTGGGGTGTTTGTGCTTCCAGCGAGGCCTAGCTGTTACATTTGGAATCAAAGGTGGTACAAAACCTTATGTGTAGTGTATTTCTAGGGTTGAGATATAGGGCACACAATGAGGACATTATTCTCTAAGTACGGGGGTATATGTTACATGCCATAATTATAATGGGTTAAATGAATAAATGACATGACTCATGTCAACAAGGTGAAACATTATTTTTAGGAGCTTACCTGATTATAACTCCACAGGTAAGCATGCATGGCCTGAAGTAGTAATCGTGATGATTGAACTTCTGGGAAGTTTCTTAGGGTGTGTGTGAGTGAGGAAAATTACACTAGAATGTACATGTGTTGGTGCCCCATGGTGGGGACCACATGTCTATGGGAAAATTGGTGCCACATGTTAGGTTAGGAACGGATGGCCATGTTAAGGCAAGATGTTTTAGCAATCAGTTGAGACAAGTTGTAACATTTGGTATCAGAGGTGGTACCCAACCTTATGTGTAGAGGACTGCCTAGGTTTAGTTACAAGGCCCACAATGAGGGCATTGCGATCTACGAGGGGGAGGTGAATGTAACACCACAAAATGATAGTGGGATAAATTAATAAATGATATGACTCATGTCAACATGGTTCACCTTCCTTTATGAGAGCCTACAAGATTAAAACTCCACAGTTAAGTATTCATGTCCTCGATAAGTAATATGGTTGTGTGACCATCTGAGTAGTTTCTTTGGCTGTGTGTGAGTATGGAAAACCACATGAAAAATGACATGTGTTGGCCTATGGTGATTTTCATTAGTCAGATGACCCATTTGGGAATGTGGCGGGGGGGGGGGGGGTGGGGAACACATTTCTACAGGGAAATTGCTAGTACTAAGGGGCTATTACCAGACAACCAAGTTAAAGGGGTTGTTTGTGTTGTTAGAAGGGTCGATTTTTTAAATCACAGATCCTTGGTAGTGAATACTTTTCATTTATTGTCACCTAGTTTAAAAAAATAGCAGTCCACACAAATCCTCAAGAGAACTCTAACCATATTTGAGAAAAAAATTTGGTTTCCTATAGTGATACACTAGGCCTATCAAATCACTTCTTCTAAAAAACTATTAATTACACCCTCATCTCGTGAAGCTCTATGGGAATAATCGGATATGATGGAATAGATATCAGGGTAATCACATGGTGCATATAAATGAATAAGTCTATCTCCTAGAAGGGAGGTTAGACTAACACCCCAAAATGATAAGGGGGTAAATGAAAAAATGATATGACTCAGGTAAACAAGATGCACCGTCCTTTTAAAGAGCCTACCCGATTTCATTTCCATAGGTAATCATGCCTGACCTATAGTAGTATTGAATATGAGTGACCTTCTGTGATGTTTTTAGGGTCTGTGTGGGTGAGGAAAAATCACACTAGAAATGATGTGTGTTGGGGCCCTAGGGTGGGGACCACGTGATTATGGGGCAACTGGTGGTACCTATTAGGCCAGGACCCAATGACTATGTTTAGGTGGGGTGTCTAGGCAGTCATTGGGGCCCTTCTATTACATCAAATATCCTTGGTAGTGGATACCTATCCTTTATATTCACCTAGTTTAAAATAATTTTAGTCCACACAAAACCACATGATCCTTTCTGGCTTCTTAGAGAACAACGATGTAGTTGCCTAGGGGGAAACATTTGGTCTATCAAATCCCTTCTTCTAAAAATCCTCTAATTACACACCCATATTATGATGCTCTGTGAGAAAAATCAGATATGGTGTCATAGATATCAGGTTCATCCCATGGTGTATATCAATGTATAATTCTATCTCTTGGTGGCAAGGTAAATATAACACCCTAGAATGATAATGGGTTAAATGACTAAATGATATTACAAATTTCCACAAGGTGCACCATATTTTTCAGGATCCAACCTGATTAGATATCCATTTTTATGCAATCATGGTCTATATTAGAAATAAAGATGAGTGACATTCTAGGAGGATTCTCTAGGTGTGTCTGTGTGAGGAAAATGTACCCTGGAAAGGACATGTTTTGGGGCCCCAGGTTGGGGAACATGTTTTTATGAGGAAACTCGTGGTACATGTAAGATCAGGACATAAAGGCCATGTTAAGGAGGGTGTACCTTCCTTTTCGAGAGCCTAACTGATTATAACTCCAAGATTAATCATGTTTGGCATGGAGTAGAAATCATGATCGGTGACCTTCTGGGAAGTTTATCTGGTTGTGTGTGAGTGTATTCAAAGTACAATGGAAAGGATATGTGTTGGGCTATGATTATTTTCATTAGTCAAATGACTTTTTCAAGAATGTGGGTGGTCCTTAGGGTGGGTACCATGTGTTTTTGGTTAAACATGTGGTACCTAGTGGGCAACGACACGACGACCATGTTAATTCGGGTTGTTTGTGCTGTCAGTGGGGCCCGATTATTACATCATAGATCCTTGGTAGTGGATACATTTCTATTATGGTCAACTAGTTTAAAGCATTTTTGATAAAAAAAACCCCAGGACCCTTCCCACCTTCATAGAGAACAACACTACGGTTGCCTAGGGTGAAACATTGGGTCTATCAAATCGCTTCTTGAAACAATTCCATAATTACACCCTTAGTTCGTGAAGCTCTGTTAGAAAAATCTGACATTCTAGCATATATATTAAGGTCATCTCTATGTTTATATCAATGTATAAGTCTATTTCATTGTTTGGAGGTAATCATAGAAAATACTTAGGAAAAACATCCCCATACGAATCCATCATTATATAGAATTAAAATCTCATAACATCCACTAAACCAAGGGGAATTCAATACAAATGCTGAGTAGTCAACTATAGACTCATTTTCATGATTCATCCTGTGGATTAGAGGTTTTATTTTTTACCTAAAATGTAAAACCTCATCCCATCACTATGTAAAAACAACAAATTTATCCTAATACAATCAAACTAGGAATGATATGTATATTACCATTTCATACAAAATATGACAACATAGGGGAATATAATTGATATAAAGAGACCCCAAATGAATTTATAACCTCTAAGAGTTATGTGAAACCATTAAAAAGTATGAGATCATTGAATCACATATAGGTTGAGTCTCCAAGCATAAGGCTTGAGCTAAAGCCTCAACAAGAATATCATTGTCTCAATACACATAAGTATAAATAAGGTAGTGACACACAACTATGTATATCAATACTAAAAACAAGGTATAAAATACATAGATCATACATTATATCCTATAAATATCCATTAGGGAATATATCTCGACCACCTATAGATTCTCTCCCCCTTGTCATAAACCTCCCTAAGAGTGGTGTGGACCACTTTGGGGTGGTGGTGGACACATTTAAAAACATATTCCTCCTCGAACTGCTATCCTATATTTTCTTCCTTATCCACCACCCTGATGTATTAAATATTACTAATGATGAATCTTCCTAGGTGGACCATCCACTATATTTTAGTCAACAATATAGAGTGACAAAAAATCCGACGTCAAATGTCCCATCCATCCCAATATTAGCCCCACCCCTCCCAATGTTGATTAGATCGATAATGTGATCTCTCAACTATAGAAAAATATTCATGTGTACTCCTCCAAAAATGGCTCAAATATGAGGGTCCCCAATTCTGACATTATCTTTTTACTACTAAGGTCTTTGCTCTTATGTTCCCACAATCAACAAAAATTATATTTGATTTCTCAACTAGATAACTCTTGAACAAAAAATTAATTTCTCTGACCCTAACATAGGTATGAATTCATAAAGGTATCATGATGGGTTATATGTATTTATATATTCCTCCATATGAGATTTCATCCCAAAATAACTAATCCTTCACCATATCTATCATGTAATGAGAGAGGTTGGGGAACCGCGATGAATACCCATCCAGAGTCATACTACCCTACTGAAGCCGTATAAGATCATGAATTCCAACATCACTCAATTTATATGAAAAAATATGCTCTATGAAAAGTCACATGAACTCAGACCATGCTGATGTTTCCTTGTCATATTATTGGGTCCCTATTTCCAGCCATTTTCCTATAGAACCATGCAAAAGGTTAGATTCTATGAAAACTATACAATCTTTAGGTGTCTATAATTTATAGATAACCCACTCCACTACCTCAAGCTAGTCCTCAGCCTCATTTTGGATAGGATCACCTGATTAATTAATTGGGAATGATCATAAAAAAATATAACTCATACTTAACCTACTAACCTCATCTACTGGTACTACGATCACCATCTATTCCTGGAATGGTGGTGGTATAACCGGTTCACACCTAGAAGTAAAAAATCCAAAATAGGTCACTATATTAAATACTCATCACTAAAGTGGACACCCTCATGATATAGATGCAAAATCCATATTGGAAATCTTTATGGATGTATCATGAAATAAAAATGATATACCACCATCAATTAGTATATCTAGGTAGATGACTCAATAAGGACATGGATACTACGATCCACTCTTATATGATGCACACACCAATGGTTTTCCCTGTAACCAGTGTCTACATGTAACGAGTCGAAAGGAAGGTGGTCAATGTTCTTGTGTATGGATTTTCATAACACTACACAAATATTAGAGTCCCTATCCCAAAAAACGAAACTCGAAACACATAATACCTTTTCCCAAATCCTATCTCATAGATTTTAGTCCTATTTTAGAACTGACTACTCCAATACCACTTTTTTATGACCTATCCCAAATGGTCCCAACCCATGACTACTAAAAGTCATCCTCCAATAGGCTAAGGGATAGTGACCAGATCAAAATAGGAATATCACTCCCATGAGAGGACATATGCTAATGTACCTATATGCAAGAACACATCACCAAGACCATATAATGATGATATGTAAACCAAGAGATAACCATGCATGAATACATCTAAAATCCCATGAAAAGGAAACTAAAAATAAGTCCAACATTTAATTCCAGTGAGGAATGTGGTCTTGGTGACCGTAGAAAAATACATCAATTTTCCTGGATCAGTGTTCTCCATTTTCTCCTATTACCACTTAGACATCATCAAATGGTTGATCACCTACATCAAACATGAATTGTGTGGGAAAAACCAATGCTGGGTTGAGTATAAAAATACCCAATTTGAATCCTCAAGATCATTAAGAAAATATCATCAAGAATAATAGTATTATGATAAAATATATATTTACATAGTAAATATAATAATAATATATAGGAAAAATCAAAAAAATAAACATATTCTCAAGGTATGTTCACAATCGTAATTATAACATATGACTCATACTCGAAGGTTTCCACCTGCTCTCATCCATTAGATTACACTCTATGAATCTAATTTTACTATGGGAGTCCATTAATGACATTAGAATCATTGGGAATATCCAATGAAATTACACTCGTGATGTATAAATATAATGACAAATAGGTGAGTATCACAACCATGTCCACGGGGTATACCAACAAAGTAATATGGAATAACCCGCTAAGTAGACGATATACACCCATGTAGTGTTGTTCATGATGATAACATGAATTCCATATAGGGAAAATATGATGATTTATGATCTCACCTGATACTTCATAGAAGGATTCTGAAAACCCTATACAATAATTTTTTCCCCTGATAGGATAACCATCTTATAAATACGATGTTATTCTATAAAAAACCTCATGGAATGAAAAAAGTGAATGCACCCTAATAAAACCTGATAGAGATGAGATGGAAAAGGGATAAAAGAATTTTTAATATTGTACATGACATGTAGTTATAATACATGATGTTTTCCTTTAGGACCGGGTCATTACCATGTATCATGACTGATGATCATGTTTGTGTCTGTTCCTCATTACATGGTGTGTCTAAGCCAATGAATTCATGAATGTTTCCATGTCTGACTAACCTCATCCAGGTATGGTTAGTGATTACCATTCATGTGTAACTTTATAGGTATACTCTGATCCTTTGGGTATGTTTCAAATGAATTTTTCAACAGATCACACATAGTGTGATATTTATCTTCTCACAAAAATCCTTCCATTGAACCAGTGGGTTGCACACTATTTATGAATTTGGAATGCATGTTGTCTGATGTAGGATTTCACCAATATTTAGGGGTTATTCCTCCATGCATGTTTTACCACCATTGCCTATAATTCAACTACCTATCCCACTCAAGGATCAAGGGTTTGTTCTAACGAGACCTTGTTGTAGGTTCTCACCAGAATCTATACAACACAAAAGATGGAAAATGGTTACTGATGGTCCCTATCTCCATCGCACACAAATCTCAAAACAGGAGTCCGAAATATCTCTTTAATACATCGTCATCCTTATTGCATCACAATCTCATAATCAATACAAAACCTAATATTTAGTAAAAAATATTTTCACCAAGAAATTGGTGCATAATGATTCATTATCTGATGTTTTCTCAAACCAATAGTCAAAATGAATACATCCAATGAACAAATGAATAATGTTTTCAATAATATAAGAATCATGAAAAAAACAATCAGACCTCGACTGTGTTTGGATGGCCCTGATTTGTTGGAATTTGAATGATGCTTAATGATCCATATCAAAAGTAAAATTTCTCACAATAATTTCCACAGATAAACACTTACTGGAAATATGATCGATAAACAAATAAATCTTTTGGTCAATGAGTATGTATTTGTCACAGGAAAAATTAAATGAGAAAAAAATCCACATATAACAACTATCCTACCACGAGATGGATTGATCAACGATGAAAGAAAAATCTATTTCATTTTTCTTAGAGATCCTTGAATCCAATGGCACACTGATAAACGATCCATGACTCAGTCTAACATTGTCTACCAAAGTCACTACCAACGCTCTCCAAAATCTCATCCCAATATTTAGAGATATAAAGATCACAATAAAAATTATCCATAGAAGTAATTTATAGATGGATATTAGTTTTTGTATCTTGTTAAAAAAAATAAATAACATTTTTTATTTATTTTATAAATATCCCCATGATGGAAGTCAATCCAAATATCTGATGTGCTCCATGTTTATGTCATTCATAGTGAAAAAAAATTCTTGGAAATATACGGTGGTCCCAAATTTCTAATCTAGGAAACCATTTGGAATTTATTCCAATTTTTCTGGATGACTATGTCTGATTTCATTAAATATAATTAATATATTTTAAAAATTAATTTTTTCCACACTTTTCCTTAAAATCACATGTCTTCTTCTTATATATCTTGGATAATAATTCATAAAATACACCAAAAAAATACATTGTAAAATTTTAGTGGTAATATAAAATATCGAGGTGTTACATTATACCACCCTACAAATGTATTTATACCATGAAATTCTATCATTACGACATAAATAAATGAGTACATATATGTTTAATCAAATCCATAGGTTCCCAAGTACCTTCATTTTTCTATTCCAATAGTGAACTTTAACCCGGTAAGTAGTATTTTTTAAAATAACATCATATCTATAATCCAAGATGTTTAATATTTTTTCTTTATATGAAAGCTTCTGATCCATTGTAACAAAGTCAATTTTAAATACATGTAATTTATCTACTATATACTTCCATTGGTGAGATACAAGAAACAAATTGTTAACAATATAGAGTTTCAATGGATGTCCCCTGAAATATGATACCATCCCTCTTTGATGAAGAATATCAAGGGGGACAATATATCTAATGATAATATTTCCCGTATTTTTTTATGACAAAAAATTATTGCATGGTGAAATATATAGGAATAAATCCTAAAAAAATTAAAATTCTATCTTTTAGTGATGATTGTCAACATAAGTTTTCAATCAAATATGAGATTCCTTGTGTTGCTAAATGGATATTACTACATAATTAATTTCCCTAGTGAGATATGTTCTAAGTAGATTTATTTCTCCTACTATGTCCTCTAAAATGGATTTTCTATACTTCTTTCAATAGAAGGCATCATATAGAGAAACCTGATTTCTATATTGAAAGCTATTATTGTTTGATAACTCTACTAGGGGATGGTGTTGATCTCAAATACTGTTTAAATACATAGAACAAGTCCAAAAAATATCCCTAATGAATATGTGGATCTCTTAGACTAAACATATATTTTATAATGATAAGATATAATAAAACATAACTTTGATCGATATGTAGTTGAAGAATTTTCTAGAACATCTAGGTAATCCTCAGATCCTGACCAGATGTAATAAATTGAATAAATCCCTGTATCCTAAACACATACATATTGCATATATTGGTAAGATAATCAAGATAAAAATATTCTTTGATAACAATAAATTCTTATTTATTTGTAAGGATATCATATACAACTCATATTTCATTTTGATCATTAGATGTTCTAGGGTGACCACCAACAAAACCCATGGGGATGTTTTTCAATTTCCATATGATTATGCGTAATAGTTTTAACAACCCCATATGATTATCTCCCTATAATTTAACATTCTGAAATACCAGGCAGCGAGACACATGATCCAAAATGTCTACTTTCTTTTTATCGCACCAAAATTCTCTTTATGACCCCTCGAAAAATCATACTTCTAGGGTGAATATAGAAAGACTAACTATGTGCTTCATCGAACAACCCCTTATTCCTGTTTTGTATTTATGATTCAAATACTCACTTATTGATCCTTATAATTTTATCATTACATATTTTTAACATAGTAAAAATTTTCACGTACCTTTTTATCTCTACATATTCATTAGGAACATCTTTAATCTTCACATGGATATATGGTCGAACACTCATTTTAAGGAGATAATATTTCTCCACATAAATAAATATTTCCATATCCATCCTTTTTAAAATCTAGGAATATTGGATATTTTTTTATCCTCATCAAGGATAAGCTACTATAAACCTTTCAACTATGAGATTCCTCCATCATTTTCTCTTTCCCTAGTTTGTAATGTATAGAGAAATAATTACCCTTAATAAACTATAAAAAACCTTTCTAAAAGATATTCAACCCATTTCTATATTAATATAACCTTTATAATTTTATTATAATTATATAAATCCCTCATTTATCATTAAATATAATTCCTCCAAATCATTAATTCAAAAAAATAACTTAACTCTAAAAATTGTATATGCTAATTTTTATCATAAAAAATAAATTTTCATGAGATATAATATATAATCATGTCATTGATCACAAGGACCTATCATATTCTCTTCCTCTATGCATTACTATATATCATAAAAAATTATCCAAAACATGGTAATGTATGTATATGTGAACTAACTAACAATATATTTAGTAACAAAATATTTTACATGCATTCATATATCCAAAGGAACTTTTCACCCTTCCAAGTTAACATGCCATGTGGATTAGTTATTCATGATAAATTCTCTAAAAACAGTTAATATTATCCATATAAACAAAAAAACGGTTGATATCAATCATTGTGGATGGGCCTAACCAACATTTAATGACATTCATCGTCAATGGATCCACCGATATACCCTTGTATGACATTATATGACCAAAAAACTGAAACATTTTGTAGCTAAAATTCATAGTTTATAATTTTTATAAAACATATCTATTATTAGGGTATTTAGAAGAATAATCTTATAACCTTCCTGGAGATCCATTATCAATGAATATATAAGATTATAATATATAAATACTAACACAAAATGATAAAGTTAATCTCTAAATTTTCAATTCATTAAATACTTGGTGATAGTATGGAAATTAGTAAGACCAAATGGAATCACTATATATTCATAGTGTATAAACATTGCACAAATGTATTTCAAAAGTATGCAATCTATTTTTCCATTAGAAAATAGTATCCAAATATTAGTTAAATATTGGAAAAATATTATGCCCCTTCTGATTGATCCTAAAAACAATCAATATTGGGAAGAGGTTACATATTCTTAAGTGAGTTCTTTTTTAGTTCCCAGTAATCAATTTATAGTCTCATTTATCCATATTTCATCATAAAAAAAATGAATACGTGCACCCCAAGGTGATGCACTTGGCTGACTGAATCTCTTTCCATGATTCTCATGGTGTTATTTTTACGATTCATGCAACTCAATAATAAAAATTCTATATTGAGTACCTTAAAATAGGCATAACATTAGGTATGTGTTATTTTTATAGATCAACATCATGATATGGAGAGTATAAGATCTTTTTAAAAACCATCGACATACTATAATAAAATACTGATATATTTGATTTTTATTTTATTCCCAACCAGTGGAGAAAAACTCCCATTCAGAATAAAAATCATGATGAATAAAATGGATGAAATTTCCAAAAGATATTAATATTTATTGTTTCACTAATAGAATATCATATTTTTAGTTTATAATATTATATGTGACAACCCATCTCCATCAATTTATATGGTCATTATATAAAGAAATAAAATCCATGCCTAAGATAACATCATATTAAACTGGATGGAGAATAATGAAATATTTAGAAAGAAAATTCCAACAAAATATAGTCATAGAAGTATCAGAGACATTTTATATTGTCCTCTTACCATTATAGATCATAAATTTTAACTATAAATATAATCATTGGGGTGAAATTTTTATACACATGACAAATTTTTTGGAAAACAAGAACGGGTAGATCAAAAATCAAATAACATATTTGTAGATATTGAGTGGATGATAAATTTTACTTTCACAACGTCTTTATAATACACCACATTAGAAAGAGTCTTTGTATTTAATCTTACATTTTCATTAGGGTTTAAGTTGTTTTTGATGTTAGTAATCATCATGGACCTCTATATTTGAGAACTATTTATGAAACACACACTTAATCCTTGTATTTTAAACACTAGAGTGTAGGTGGGGAATTATGTAGTGAGTTTATCTATCATCATCAAAAATATATCCATCACATCAGTATTCAATTTCATAATGATAATCTCTTCCAATATTAATGCATTTATAATTAACTATAAGAAAATTTAATCTATGTATTATTCCAAAAATTTAGCATATTAGAAGACTCATATTCTTCCTTATATGGATTTTATTATTTTGGTTTCATTTGAATTTTATATTTCATTCCTTATCAAAACTATTATATTTATCGATAACACACATCTAAATTACTTAATTTCAGGCATATAAATCATTTTATTCATATGTACTAAATTCTCTTATAGATAGCACCAATTGGAGACATGGTTTTACGAAACTGAAGAATAAATCAATCACACATTCTGGTTCAATGGCAATACTAGAAGCATAAATTTCAGGTATTGAAAAATTTGTTTCTTATGTACTAATTAAATCATTATCTCTTTTAATTATCACATGATGCTAATTTTTCATTTATATATGATGAATTGAATGAATTTACTTATTGAAAGATTACCTCCAAATCTAATACCACTTAATATAGTCAATTTCTTCTCATTTATTCATTTTATAGATAATATTACTCAATTTATTTTATTCACCTTCTAGATTATAAACAACCAAAATAACTCTTTTATGATAAAAAACTAGATAATAAAATTATATTTTTAATTATACTACTCCATATCTCAATAAATAATGGATGAATAAACTCAATAAAAGGTGGTTGATGTTGACTCATGAAGGAATCAATATATTTTTCGTTCTTTTCTCATCTCAATTGGAATCTAAGATTGATTCATATACTAATAATATTATTTAATAATAGGAATGATATTTTTACTTCTAACACTTATAACATTTGGTTTCATCGGAGGAAAATGATTTCATTTTCCATCATATTCATAATTAAAACGATTTTTTTAGATCTATCCATTGAGTATAACAAGAATACATTATCTGATAAAAAATAACCATATTAGGAACTACATGATAATCAAACATAATTTATAGGATTTGTAAATCAGCACACCTTATTTTCAATATCCAAAAAATGTTATTTAACCAAGGTTATCTCTGATCATTATCTATTCTAACCCTTCAGGATGGTTCATAGTGAAAATGTGAATTAACTCAATAATATACCAATTTCATTTTTTTCAAAACCACAACGGCTTGTAGTATCTAGACATTGTAGTTTTATTAAAGGGAATCCATGCACCTTTGATTACAACAATATATTATTTTGTCATAAACATATTATTACTCTAAGGGTTGTCACTAATTTTTTCTCATTCTATTTTACAATGGTTACTAAAACTTTATCTGATACCTAGTATAGTGACACAGACTTTTCATATATAAAAATTACATATTACATGATGAATATCTATTACACAACATTTTGATCTATTATTGAACCATAACAATTTTTTTCATTCAAAACATGGATACATAAAAAAACATTATCATATTGATTTACATTGTCTACCACTTAGTATTTCATAAATATAACCCATCTTAATAACATGATACATAAAATGACTCTTCATATCCTTGGAAAAGAAAATGAAATAAATGTTTCTTTAAACCCCATGATCCATGAGATTTGGTTCATCCACTTTATTCCCAATTTCTACATATTGGAAAGCTTTCACTATTCTCTACACTAGATAATGGTAAACCTAAGGCTAAGGTACAACCATATTTTCCTATGCCTCATATGGTTGGTCTCTAAAAATCGGATTCGCTGCCATTTCCATTAACACAAAGATAACCATAAGTCTGAAACCCATAGAAAGAAATGGTTTACAATTCAAATTCAATTACATAATAACTATCACAACCCATATTTCCATAGGTTCACATTTCCCATGATTCATTATTCTAGAAAATCAACAATGATTTTAAAATCAAAAGATTTTCAAAATACCAGTAGTTTCCATGTTTCAAATCATTTTTTTAGGAACCCAATTTTAATTTTTTAATGTACACACATTCATATCACCACATAAATCATTATACCCCAATGAAAGATGCATCATTGTGGAAAGTCATATCTACCATTCATGTCATGCTCATCTCCTGGGATACACACATGACATTGAGATGTCCAATGCCTATATGAGTCTCGAAAATACTTATGTACACATCTCAATGTTAACTATCAGTTCAAAAAAAAGGTTAGCTATATCCTTTTATGATATACATTCTGGGTTCCAAAAATACTACGCATTCATTCTATACTATCTCAATGAATATGCCAGGAATGAACGTCAACACCAAGACCAACGATCAATGCCAATGGATCGAACAAACTGATACAACTTGTAACATCCTACCCCATAAAATTTGATTGCGATGGTGGATGGATTCTACTAGGCCTTATGTAATGTTCCCAAGGATACAATGGATAGAAATAAATGTTGATGGATTCGATAATAAATTGGGGAATGATTCATCCTTGTGATAAACCAACCAACTGGATAATTCATTATCAACAAACTACATGATTCATGTCAATGAATCATCCCAATACATACATAACTAAAAGAAAACAAAACTATTCCATAACAATTACTAAAAAAGACACACACCAAAATATGGTTACCAAGAGGAAGACTAAAAAAGAGACTCATAGAACTAAGACAACCTAGACTACGCCATAACAAGCTCGATGACCCAAGCCCGAATAATCCACCCAAACATCACAAAGAATTTCTAGTAAAATGGGATGATTTACCCTTACTTGTGTCCTAGAATTTTTCTCCAAATCAACAATGTTTCAAAGTGGGGGTGACTAAAAATACTTAGTAGGGTTTTCCAAAATTACTTCCATACACACGTCAATAGGAAAAAAAAATTAGATCATTTATATGAATTATTTATATAAAACCTAAAATAGTGGTATCATTACCACAAGACAAACCTACCCTTACCAAGCCATGTCAAACAATAGAAAACAACAACTATTCTAAAAGCCATAGAACCATCCCGCATTTTCACAAAATTTATATCTTGTTCAACAACCCATAATAAGGCAACCAAAATGATGAATCTTTTGTCCAAACATTCACTCTATTTCTAACTAGTGGTGCTTCCAAAACACTATATATAATTGTGGACCTTTTGTCCCCTATCCATCACCTATTATAGTGAGACGTCCTTCCAACTTCCACATAATCAACAAAAACCATAATACATTATCAACAATCAATCATAAAGCACCACAACCACACAATAATTACCAAACCATTTAAAATACATGCACATTCACTTCAATAAATCACCCATTTATTTTAGACACCATTCAACCATTTTCCATGCCAAAATACATTTCAATAAATCCAAATTTCTTATTGAAACAATTTTCATAATCCAAACCATGAATAAAATATTAAAATCTAAATTTCAAAATCAAACAATAAAGACCCTTTTTGAAACATTGTTACATTCCACCCAAAATCTACAAATCATCCCCAAAAAGAATTCCACCATGAATTTCACATAAATTACTAAATTAATTTCTTGGAAATTTTTTTTGTTATCATGTCCTCAAGTTCTAACAATGTGGAGTCAAGAAAGATTCCACCTACCTTTAGGCTTCCATAGAAATTGACCAATAAGTAGAAACACCCCCAATATGTGAAAAAACTCCTCTAATACAACTATAGGTCTCCTTCCCTACCATAAAAAAGCCTTAATATCAACATACAATGAAAAAACTCTATATCTAGATGAAACAATTGAGGTTATAGAAAATGAAAAGAGAGGGAATGTAGATCTACAAATACCAATATATAAACCAAGAGATAATACTTAACCGAGATGAACTGCCTTCAAACCACCTTGAAAACCCTTCAAATACCATACATGATGAGTGAGAGAGAACCCATTATGCTTTAGAAGAATAAATACCACATAGGGTTAGATTGGGATAAGAAATGGCTGAGTTAGAGTTAATCCCAACTAACCCCGTATTTAAAAACCCAATTTAAATGGGCTGCATGGTTTGCTCACATTGTTAAGAGAACAATGTCCTAACCATGAAGATGTTAAGAACTCTAAGGTATCTCGCCCATCCTACATGCACAGTTAGATAAACCATGAATAAACTAGCTAGATCCCCACTACATTGAGATGTACGGTTACCTAAGAATTCTGTACAGTTTCCCTTAATTGTTCTAAAACTTTTCTGCACTAATGTGGCCTCTAAATAATTACAAAACCATTAACAACTCTCCAAAAATCATCAAAACTCATCACAAGAATCTAAAACTCATTAAAAGGAATAAAAAAAGTTATATACCTGAAACGGGGGGTGATATAATATTGATCCCTTGTATAAGACCAATAAATATTCTAATCTCATTGATGAGGCATATTACCACTGATGATAGAATACTGATTCCTTGAGTGGGTATAGTGGGAATTGAGTATAACTTTACTAAATAAGTAGAGGTCCCATTCCATGATATATATTTTTCTTCAAGGGATACTCCTAGATGATTCTACATATATCACACTCAAAACACAATATTAATCAAATTTTATAAAATAAGAAAAATTCTTTCATAGCCTAACTTTATATCTATGATTTTTAAACAATTTCCACTCTCACATACTATGTGATATTCTAGACAGGAAGGAATACTTATTGTTCTGTCTTTGTGCCTTATTTAATAGATACATGAGATTTTTTATTTTAGGGTAAGTTAGAAAAGAGTGTATTTTTATGGTATATTAAGTGTAATCCCATGTGAAATTCTATCCCATGTGATACCATCCCACATGGTATATAAAATTCTATGCACACAACATGTAGCAAGAGGAATATAGTGTGTGCGACCAGTTAGGGTCCTAGTTCTGTAGTCACTATATATGTCATTCTGGATGACTAGGTTTACATGGGGTGTATTCTCGGCTTCAAAATGATAGTCATTGATATCAACATGTAACCCTATACACCAAAACACCAGTGAATCCTATTTTGGGTTCCGCTATAAAACATGGAGTGCAATCAATTTTTTTTTAAAAAATTGTGTCCTTCACGAAATAATTTTATTTATTTTATTTTTTCCCACAATATATCTTAGTAATTTTTCCAAGGATATAATCTTATAGGAATCACAAAAAATCATTGATTTGAATCCAATAATATCTGAATGTTGGAATATATTTTCCCGTGTATGTATTAATTATTCCATGCTCCACATTTTTTGGTTTATACATATCGTACTTCATCCATTACCCATTTCCTTCTAGAAATTCTATTCCAAGCGATCACCTTCATCATCAATCACAAAATCCATCTTGGTTTTAAGGTATAATCACAACGTGAATTGGCTAGATAGTTTAATCATAAATTTCTCTATGTCCAATGATTTAAAAAATAATAATCATGGGGGGAAGAAATGAGAAACAATGATAGAATCATTTTCTATTGTGAATATCTTGGAAACTAATCATAACCATGGAAATTATGACTGTATAAAGAAACCAATGTAACAAATAAAATTTATGATTGAATAGAATCCATAAATTAATAGGGATATGAAAAATGGGGAAAAATTAGGGAATCATATAATATATTAAATCATTTTTTGAATTCATAAATTATTGGGTATGAATCCATAAAAAATACATCACATTTCCATATCAGGTTCAAACTTCCGCAATGAATATACTAGTGTTGATGTTATTGACGAACCATATCAATTTTATTAGGCATTCCATGAATTCAAAATTATTTATAATTGAATAATATCCCATTTAAGACTCTCCAAATTCTAATGGGTATATGGATAACCCTAGATAATGACCATATAGGGGATTAAATTTAGGGGGGATTAGTTTTAACCAAACAACCAATCAATTAGTCAATTATCAAATTCAATTCCTTTAAATGAACCAATTATGTACAAATACTATAATACCCAGTGAAAATAGAATTTACATTTTTTTGAATGTTTTCGCAACATTATAGTTTCAATAGAAGTCGCAGTTTCATAGTCTAATACCCCATTATAATTAAACTACATTTTATCTTAACTTATGCAGGTGTGGGGGTTAATATATTTATTATATGTAATATATAAATATTTGGTCACTGAAACACCTGAAACTCCATTCCAACTCTGAAATAAAACCTAGAATATACTTGTAAATTTTCAAAGGATCCAATTGAAACACTGACCACATTACATGTTTCTTTATGAAGATACAATCAACTATAGTAGAATTCTAAACAGAATATACAAATTTTATGTAATAAAAAAACATAGTTAACGACATTTATTAAAGAAATGTAATGTCTCAATTACATGTATTGTGATAAAATATTTTGCAAATAGAGTATATATAAATTATCCATGTTTCAATAAGATATAATTAATATAATTTTTTTAAAAAACAATGATAATTGTGTGATTCATAATTTAAACATTTTTATAAAACAATTTTGGGAAAAATCCAGTTACACTTTTAAGATTGGATAACATAAAAAACACCTATTTTTAATATTTTTCAATAAACCCTTTCACAAGGGCTTGAGACATTCCATATAAAAAATTTAAATAATCACATACAAGATCTATCACATGTACTAGACATAAAAGTTTTAGAATAGGTTTATGATATCTCTTATGTGGAAGAAATAGGGGTAGGTTGGGTGGTTTCTGGGCTAAGAGTCAACTATAGTGAAAATCCAAAAAATATATAAAATTTAATTTATAGGTAAAAATACACACTTAACATGGTTTAGTAAAAAATTGGAAATGTGATAACTCGTTTACCTATATTTCATTAAATTGTGTGTACATTAGGTATTTCTAAATTATCCATTCCTCTATGAAATATTATCAATTAACATTTATTATCAATATATATGTACACATAATTTATTCATGTTATTATATAATTCATGAAAATAAGTTTTAATGATTATCAACATTGATACTATAGTGACCCACAACTAATTATATTTTTTATTTTATTCCACCCAACCTCTCAAAATTCACCACACATTTTACATATCACATTTAATAAAGTACGTAATAGGCACATCACATGTATTAATCAGTCAGGTTATGGTACTGAAGAATAATCTCTCATGTGATGAAAAGGGTGTTCGATCGGGTGGATTTCTGTGGATATGGGATGTTATCATGGAAATACTAAAAAAATTAATTATTTCTAAATAAAAAATAAATAAAACACGTAACCATGAATTATAATTAATTTGGCTATATGATGGCTCAATTACCATGTTTTATAAAATCAAGGGTACATTGAGTGAGGCTATATTATCCTTGTTTATAAAAAACGTGATTAATTATACACTTTTAAAAATTGAATAATTTATCTACAAATAAAATAATAATGATTTTATGATAAGAATGTAAATAAAACGGTGATTTTTATAGTTCCATTGAATATTAAAAAAATTAATTTTATTTTCCTATAGTATTCCACCAATCCTCCCAAAAGTTCATAACATATTACTAGTAATACTTTTAATGATTTATATAAGAGATCCATCACACATACTATACATAAATTCTGTAGTACTAGAGTATGATATCTCTTATGAGGAACACCATGTTTTAGATCATGCAACTTTCTAGGGTCATAATGAGAAGTTGTGGAAATTAATATATATATATATATATATATATTGTTCATAATAATTAAAAGATAAACATAACAATATTTAATAAAAATGTGGCTATGTGATGGCTAAATTTCCTGGGTTTGAAAATACATGGGTAAATTTTGGGTGAAACACCTATCCATATTATTAAAAAACTTGATTAATTATCTTTCATTTTCAACATTAATAATTTTTCCCAATATAATTTAATATTATTTTTTCAAAATTATTTTAAATAAGTTGGTCAAATTTATAAATATGGATAATGTAAACAAAACTAAGTATTTCTATTTTTTATAATGTTCCACCAAACATCTCACAAGGACATGGAACATTACATGTATCACATTTAAGAATGTACATTCCAGATTTATCACAAGAATATACAATAGAGAATGAAGTACCGAGGTACAATCTCTATTATATGGAAGCAGTGGTGGTGACCGTTGATTATGGAGTAAAATTTATATTACAGAAGAAACTAAATATGTAAAAACCAATACATAACATTCATATAATTGCATGATTTATAAAAATACATTGCATTATATACATTCCAGGGATTTTTTTGGTTTATAGTTTCAAATATTTATAACAATCCATTGAATATAAAAGATATAACATTTCTTACAATATAGTGATTTTTCACTAATCATGATTAACTAATTCACCTTCAGTATTCGATTATAAAACCAGAAAACTAGAATGTTGTGATCATAATCATTATTATACATCATTAATTCTTGCAAAAATTAATTTACGTTTTGGAATGTACAGATAAATAATATTAAGTGGAATAAAATAGAAAGAAAACATGTTATGTCATTAAAATACCTGAAAATCATAAATAATACATTTAAACATAGATCATATTTATAATATAAAACATACCTCCCAATATAAACTCAATATATTTATTTAAACTTGTTTTAATGGAAAAATCATAATCATGAACAATGAAATGATAAAATTTTGTATATTCCTTTAGAAAACATGAAAAGTTATTAAATTTTAAAATATAATAACATTTTCTTCAAAGAAAAACTATTGAAATGAATAAATACACTTATTGAGCAATTAATTATAATTATTTCCATTTAAAAAACATAACAAATTTTAAAAACCATTAAGGCATCTAAGATATCATATTCATCACCCTTACGAATGGAATCACTCTACCCATTATTTAAAAAAACGTGTAATGTAATAATCATAGAGGATATTTCCAAAATCATATTATATTGTGAATAAAAAATTTACCATTAAATTAGAGACCAAAATATTTTGAACACCCAACATTATATAAATTTTCAATGAACCTTAAATTCAAAAAATATTTAGATTATTTCATTTCCACCACAAAACATATTTAAAATAATATTTTAATTCATAATTATAATCTATTAAACAAATTACGAAAATAATATCATTTCATAAAAAATATGGAAATAAGATTATTTAAAAATTACAAATACTTAAGAACATTAAAATACATTTTGGAAGGAAAATAATCCATAGAATTGTAAATAAAATTTATTTGAAATGAAATAATTTCTAAAATATTTAGAAAAAATATTACTATTTAAAACCATGAAATCATAATGAAGAATATTTTAAACAAAATACAAAGAAGACAATTAGAAAATGAAACCAAACATAATTCATTAAAAATTGATTCCTTCCACACATTTGTGGAAACATTAAAAGACAATAAAAAGTGACCTAAAAAATCATAGAAGAATATACAAGGACATCCGAAAATCAAATAATATAAACATTAAAGAGAATAAAACTAATGAGGTTTTTGGGGATAATAACATATAATAGCCACAAATAGTTATTTAGACATAGAATTCAATATTTAAAACTGAGATTGGAAATGAAAAAAATTAAAAGATCATTACACGTGAAGTATGATTCTATCAAGGAATGGATTATGGGAAAAGAATATAAATTACCATAAAATATTAACAAATCAATAACTAAATCATAGGTTATAATTAATATAATCATAGTATAAAATAGTACATAATGAATTAATACAACTCAAATAAAAAATTGACTCTAGAATCCTCTTATGTAGAGTCATGACTATCCTCATACATTTTATGACCTCCTGAATAATAAATTTATAATAATTATTTACATTATTCAAAATCTTCATAATTTAAATTTATTTATTATTTATCATTTTAATTCACTTATTATAATATTTCATTAATTTAAAAAAAATTTATTCTTCATGCTAATCATTTTGAGATCGTTCAGTTATAATATATAAAAATGTTGTGGTAAAATTTTAATTGTCATCAACTGACATAGATCAAATCATCACATCACTAAAATAATAAAAAAATAATCCCCAAATGGATTTTCATGTCTATATGGGCTGGTGAGAAAAACAAAGGTATTCAATATAGAATATTTAGAATGATTTCACCACTAAAAAATTATAAACATACCGAATATTCATCTTGAAAATATGGAATGATCCAAATTTATGACTAGCACACATGCATACAAATAAAAAACATTATTAACCAGAACATACAAATAGATTATAAAAAATATATAAATAAAATATATAATAAGATCTTAAAATTTTCTAATCCTAACATTCAAGACAAAAAATCTAGTCAGAACAAGATAAAAAAATTTAATCATGGGCCAACATGTTAGTTGTGTAAACATGAAGAGAATAAAATAAAACAAATGAAAATAAATATTTAACTCGTGCAATTAAACCATGGTCACACACCTCATTTTTGACCAAATATTATATTACCATGCTGAATATCAATAAGAATATATCAACCTTAGAACATAGAAAAACATGTGGATTTATATATCTAGGGATGTATACAGGGTTAAAATGAATCTGAGCCTGGTAGGATCCCACTAAAGAGTATGCGAGATTCCATTCTGAATAGGATTTGGTAATCTAGTTATAAATAAAAGTATAAACTATTTTTTTGGATTTATATGAAAAGATAATTATCATGTGACTTATTTTTTATAAAACCAATAAAATTGTTATGAAATAGATGGGTGGAATCAACCACATATAATTAACCATCATAAGACCATTCCTAAAACCACTACATATGGGAAAAGAAAATTTTTGATTTATTTATGTTGACATTATCAAATCCAATTTTGAAAACAGTTAAATACATAAACCAAAATACCAATGTAAAATATAGAAAAATAAATTGACATGTCATCAATGGAAAAAGTAAACAACAAACCAAAACAAAACAACAGCGCAACCTAATTCAATCAAACTAGGGGATATAGTGAAAAAAATAATATTATGCCTCTATATAATAACATAAACAAAATCAAAATATAGGGAAACACATTAAAAAAAGATACATGAACCTAAAATGGTGATAAGAACCATAAGATCCCTCTAAAGAGATTATATATGGTCTCAATGGATTAATTAGACTATACTATACAAAAAATTCATGCCATGAATTCTCAGTAACCATATGCCACAATCCATCCGGGGGTGATCATAATCTAGTGGCCAAAACCCTAGGGTATAAATCTATATAAACTAATACAGTAGAAATATTTGAAGCCAAACTAATGGTGCACTCATACTGGTTATATACTAGTTACATAGGATTCTTGTGGCACCAATAAATGTGTTGGCGAGATTATAATCAATCCAAGATCAACAATTCATTCAATAAAATATATAAATCAATTTCACCTCTAAATATATCATAAGAAATAACCCATTTCACATAATTAATAATTTATAATAAATATACACCATAAAGGGTCACAAATCAAGAATAATATAAGAAATCAAGGGGCTCAAATTAGGATCAAACACAGAAATTGTAAAAATGCCATTTTTAAAATTACAAACTATCCATTACTGAAACGAAATCATAATAAAAATACATTTCCCACCATTTATGAATCAAATTTAAAAACCAAAATTCTATTAAACCATTGAAATCCAAATTTAAATTAAAACCCAGAATATCATCATGAAATGATTCTATTTTATTAAAACATTAATAAACTTTTTTTAAAACCTACCACTTGTGGAAACATAAACTATGAAATACAAAATAATTTACAAATTTCCCACCCAAATCCATTTTGAATAGTTATTCAATTTTAAAACATAAACATTGCACAAACCAAATTTTATTGAACCAAATTACTAATATGTAATGATGTTCACCAGAAAAAACATTAAAAATAAACTACCGGTCAATTTTTACATCCAAAACATTTATTAATTTCATGATAAAAGAATCCAATTCTAAATTTTTTTTTAAAAACAACATCCATTTTTGAAAATAACCCATGGATTCATTTAAACAACCTTCTTTATGAAATAAAAATTGGACAAAAAATTATTTTTAACATGGAGATAAAAAATATCGCACAATAAATTTAACCAAAAACCCAATTTGGAAAGTTCAAAACACCATAATACTACCTTAATTATCTTTCATTTCAAAAATCACTCAAGATTAGTGTAAGAAATGAAATTTTGATATGCATAATAATTCTTTATGCAACCTCATTGTTTGATGGACCATATCCCAGTTATGCAACAACCTAAAAAATGATTCCATAATTAAGTGCATATTCTTTATAGTGGATTTTGAGCCATGATAGATAATTGTAAACTTCATATTAATCTTCCATTTCAATCCAAAAACTCATGGATTCACCAATGAAGCTTGAAAAACACTAGTAAAAATAAAAAAACACATTAAACCATAATAGATCAAAATAATCAAAATAAAATACATATATTGACAACCCTTGGTTACTAATGTTTCATCAACAATCATAGTAATCATGAACTGACATGTGATCTACATCATGAATTCCACATATCTATACTACCCAACCATGACTCAAATTACACGAGTGAACTATAAAACAATTTAATCAAAAAACTACTTTGCTCTAATAATTATATCTCCTAAATTTATTCATAATAAGGAATGAAGGAAATTACAAATTCCTATGGTTTGGTGACAAGAAAAATGGAATAAATAATATAAAATTTGGAATTCTTTCACCAAAAAAATAAAAACAAAAATCCCATGGATTCACTTTTAAATATTGCACGATGTATCTATATATTGGAAGCTGATGAACATAAAGAACTAGTTTCTGTAATCAGGAAGATGAAAAAAATCATGGTATAATTAAAATAAATAAAATGAAATATATGATCAAACCATTCCATAAATTAAAAATCGAAAATAAAAAACACCACAATAATAAGATAAACCCAAAAATAAACCTACGTAGACATGGTTAATACCTAAACAAAATGAGAATAAATCAAAACCTTTCTAAAATCTATTGACCACCTATACGTGACCCAATTTCCCTAACCACATCCTAAATTAACTCATATCAAACCAAACAAAAATCATTAGGAAGAGATCAAACTCAGAACAAGAAACAAAAACATGAGAACTTCATACACTTGAGGTTTTATATATGGTGTGATAATAATAAGCCAAGCATGTTCCCATCAAGTGGTCTATAAAATACTCTTAAAAAAATTTCATTAATTCATGTCATAAATATAGGTAGATATATTTTCATTCATGTTTATAAAAAAATAATATCATTCCATATTAATTTTTATAAAACATTATATTCTTTTTATGGTAAGATGATTGGAATTTTAAATTTATAAATATTCAATTAAATCCTTTCCCAAAACCCCCATGCATGAAAAAAATTCCTATTAAATTATCTAACAATATTTGTCAAATATACTTTTGGAAACACTTTTAATTTCATAAGCCAAATTACCATAGTATAATTTTACATAATAAGGAACCATATCATCATTAGAATAAATGTAAACACACAACCCAAACTATCTATTAATCCAATAACTTCAAATCAAACTATTGGATAAAATGAAATAAAGAATGATAAAATATTTTATAATATCATAAGTATCACTAGTCTCGTGGGTAACGCCCAATAGATATAGTAATATTAACATAAAAGGGTGGACATAAACCAAGAAAAACCATAATGAATCTATGAATAACCTTAGAAGAATAATGATTCTATCCTATATATATAATCCATCAATAGATTTCTCCACATCTACAGTCCTCAATCCTTTCCTAGAGTGATTAACATCCATGGGATACAACCCCCTAGCTTGGGAACACTATAAACTAGCTCACTTTCATTCTAAATATTTATAAAAGTGGTTCAATAGTACAATTAATTTATTAATTTCCTAGTACTCCCATGTCATCAATCATAGTGTAGGTGTGAAAATAATCATTTATGATCAACATATCAGTCAACAAAAAAACATAACAACAAAAATTCCCTTGTATAAAACAAGCACATTCACATAATTCAAAATTTATAATATATATATCAACATTGTGGTCACAATCAATGAAAATAAAAACAAATAATGTTTCACATTTTAGGTTCACACACCCAAACCATGGAAATAACATTTAAAAAGTGATGTATGGGTCTTTACTGTTGCAGGTAGGAAATTAAAATTTACTTCCAACAATTATAATATCATGTTAAAAATCATATTTGAAGTGAATCATTATTTTCCACATTTTAAACCAATCCAAAAATAAATATATGAAATTTATTTTTAATTTTTAAAATATTCCAAATATCATTTTAAAATAGATCTCTATTGGAAACATAATCCAATAGAGTAAAAAACAAATTTATCATCCCTATAAATATTAGACATAAAAATAATATATGTTATAACCCATGTAATTGGGTGAATCATTATTTTTTGGGTTCCTCGAATGTAGGAATCTATATATGTGTACATTTCCTGGATTATTACATATATGGCTTACTAATAAGGATGTTCCCCAGGTATGTGTGTGTGTGACGGAAAACACATCGAAAGAACATTTGTTGGCCTATTAGAGCATCATTAGTTTGAAAACTAACCACGATGGGTAATATCATGTACTATGATTCAGTGGAATCTAATTTTTTACATCTAACCCATTTGTTCAAATCCCATGGTTCATGTCACATTATGTCTTTTTCATGAAAAAACACATCCAAATTATTAAACTTTCCGAAGAATAATTAAATTTCTTGTGTTTGAGGTATGAATATCAAAATATAGAAGATTATATTAAAATGGGTGAAGATTATAACACCCCAGAAAATGTGAGACATAAAAATGGTAAATGATTCCACACATTTTTAGCAATTTTAACCTTTATTTTTGGGACCCTACATGATTATAACTTTATAAATATGTGTTCTTGGCTTGGAGTAATTTCAATGGGTGACTTACCATGAGTTTCCAAGAGTTTTTGTGTGTGTTTGGAAAATTTACGACAAAAAATATGAAATTTTCCATAATTAAATCTATTAGTTTGATAAGATTACATAGTGAGTAATATCATGTGGTGTTATGGGAAGGCACCATGTGTTTTATAGAATACAATGAGTTCAGATAACGAGGTTCTTGTCTTGAAGAGTTTGAGTAATCAAATTAATTGTCAAAAGTCATTTCCAATTTATTCTATAATCACCATTAGTATTAGGTTATTGTATTTATATAATTTCTTAAGAATCTATATTTAACATCAAATAAAGTAATAATAATTCATAGAATCTTCCTTGATAGTCCACCATTTCATGGTAAACAAGGTCATCAATTGTTTATAATTAATTTAATTTTAATGATAGTTATTTTTCAATTGAAATATAATAATCATTAAATTAATTGAATATCATGTTTATATTTAATCATGAAATAAATTTTTAATAATAATAAGGAAACAAATTTGTTAATTAGAATATAATTATTTAACAATGTATCATAAAACTAGCAAATTAAGAGATGTTTTTTTAATGTTTCTTAAAGGAAAACCCAAAAAATATTTTAGTATTAATAAGTAATTATATAATAGTTATAATATAAGTTTAGGGTAATTATTGATCACCTATTATATTGAAAAGTGTACTATGGGAGTGGAAATTGATACAATCAATTTTCGAAAAAAAATGTATTTTTATATAGTAATGACCGAAGAAAAGGAGATTAGTTAGAGGAAATGGATGATATCTCATCATCGAAAGATAAAATAGGTTAAAATAACCATGAATTGTATTCATGGATGTAAAATTATAAATGGTTAAAAACAATTAAAGAAAATGATTCATTTTTTATGTAAGGGAAAATAACCATTACCTTGCTCATAAAACTACATTTTTCAGATTGAATCTAAATCCCACGATGATTGGAATTTTGTAAAGGATAGAGATTAATGAAATATTAAATGAGTATTTATAGAGTTATTTATATATAATCTAAATAGATAATTTAACTTTATTTTTTGGAAAGGTTAGAATGAGTCCCCTTTTATTGAAAACAAATCATATGTCCATTACAATTATTCATTAATTAATGGAAAATAATGTAATTTAAAAATGTAAAGAAGATAATAAATAGATAATAGATGATATTATAGAACATTAAACATCAAGAATTAAATAAATATGATGTTTTATGTTTTATTTTTCATTCATAATCATTTTTTATTATTAAAACCATTTATTGTCATTTTAGGGTTATAATTGTATCTTGCATTCAAAAATATTTTGATAACTATGAAATTCACATTCAATCATTTAAATAGTTGATTAAAAATAATGTTTTCCTAAAAATTATCTATGGTCTCTGATTATTTTAAATATTACATTTAAAAATATTTTAGAACTATCATCAATTACTTTTTTGTTGCATGCCCCAGTGTTTCATAAACATTATGTAAGTATTGTGGATAATAACAATATTATTTAATATTAAAAATAAAATAATAAATAATTATATTTTATTATTATTTTTAAACATAAAAAATATTCAAATTATTATTTATCCCTATGTAATCATGATAAATTTTTTTATGATAATAATTTTTTACTTTTCATTCTTTGTGAAAATATTGGGAATGCATAATTATAATTAACTTTATAAATAAATATCTATGAAATATATAGATAAGAATAATTTATTACTCAACAAATTTCAGTTTCAATTCAATCATAAAATTATACCCTGTCAAATATTACCTCAATTATACAACTTTTAAATTTTCAAATATTATGTATGACGTTGTGTCAACTAATAATTGTTTTAATATTTATCATTAAATAAATAATAATATATCTTAGTTGAATAGTAATTTATATTAATTTGATTATATAATTTGGTAAGAGATTATGAATATGTTTTATAAATTTATATGTTGTATTTATATAATTATAATTTCATAAAATTACAGATATTCTAAAGTGTATATTTATTTTACCATTAACCCAAAGAAATAAACTTGTTCAAAAAATTACCAAAAAATCACCCTATGATAATTTCGACATTATGATACAATAAATATTTCAAATTTTATCATATTAAAATTCAATATTATAGAATAGTATCTTTTTATAATGTATATATAGTAATGGGAAAATAAATTATAAAAAACCATTTTTCTTATATAAAAACCACATTATTATTTAATATATTGATAATGTTATTCATATGAAAATCATAATATTAAATATAAAAACATATCCATATTATTAAAATAAATATAAATTTATAAAATATACAATAATAAAATAGATATTTAAATAATTTACAATAAAATATTATTTTAATAAATATTCTTTTATATCATAACATTAAAAAAATATTTGAAATGTACAATTTGATTATATAATATAATCATTTACACTGAAGAAATATAATTTCGACTTTTAAAATAATTAATTAATGAATAAATATAAATTTAAAATAATAATACTAATAAAACATATAACTAAAATATTGTTAAAAATACTAAGCCTACCACATTCTCCCCAAAGAATTTCAGTCATCACAATTTTATGATTTTGAAAAAATCGTTCTGAAAAATCATTACTACTTACTCTTCAAGAATATGACACCTTAAAATTTTGAATATTAAATGTTTTTTTCCATAATACATTCATTCTATAATTATGGATAACATTATACCACTCTATATCTAATAATGTTTTCAAAATCAAAATAAATGTTAACTATTAAAAAAATAATTCCATATTTTTCTCGAATTTTTAATGTGTAGACTTTTATAGGTTCACAAGAGTAAGGGTTTATGAATTGAAACAATTCATTAGGGAAATTTTAAAATAAATCTCCAAGATATAAATAGGATGAAAAAGTATAAAATTTTGAAAAGATACCCCAATAAGAGAAACAATAATTGAAATTAATTTAATGCGAAGAAATATGTATCGTAATATAAAATATACACATCAGTGTCATGAAACTCCTTTTTGGTTTTTAAAATGGTTACATGGAATCCCACATTAATAAAATATATAAAAAATTTCATTCTGAAAAGAGATAATGTAGTATAATAATGGTTCAGAAGGAAAATAACTTTATCATCCAAAATAAGAAAATAATATATTTATTGTATTAAATAATATAGACAATGAGTAAATAATTATAAACAAAGTGGTGGACAATTATTCATGACAACATAATTCTATTACGTAATAAGGAAATAATCAATAAAAAATAATATGACAATGAAATATAATTTCCCTAGAGAGAAATACAAAATATTACATGGATTATAAATTAACAAAATATACTAATGATATAATAAAATGGTAAAAGAATAAATTAAATGGTTCCCCAAAAATTGATTATGTCATAAAAAACCCATATAGATTTTCTATATTATGAGATAAAATAAAATGAAAGTGATAACATGAAAATTAATTACAAAAAATATGAATAATATGTAAATTATGATTAAATAAGGAAATAGAGTTGAAATTACACTATGTAATAGTTAATTGGATCACAATATGAAGCATGAGTTGTGGAATTATAATTGAAACAAATATACTCTTATAAACCTCACAATTTATTAAGTAAGAATCATTTGAAAAAAGGATATTTTTTGAATGAAATGTAATTCCATATAAAATATAGTGGAAACAAAATATTACACAATCATAGGATAAAATATTCAAATCATATAAGAACTTATGAAATGAATAGACTATATGTCATAATGAATGAATACAGAGTCAAGAAAAACATTTTGAACAATTGTGTGTTTGATAAAAAATTCCATAAGAGTTTAAACATGTTATTCTATTTATTGTAATTAAATGTAAAATATAAGATTATTATCTTGAAGATAATTTATTTGAGTGGAATATTATTTGAAATTAAATAAAATAACAATACATGAAAAAATGGATTCATGGAATGGTGGACATTAAATTTAAGAAAACATAGTTCACCTATTCTTCCCATAAATAAATCAATATAATATTTACTATAAAAATAATTTATCCAAAATAATTATAATGAATCATCCATACTTCTTTAAAAATAAAAAATAGATTAAAATTATCCTAGAATTTACTTGAGTCACCTTGAAATAAAAGCATAAGAAAAAAAAACTCCCTATATTTATGAAATCACTTACCTCCCAATAATTATATATTTACTATAATCCTGAATTGTTTCTAAAAATTTAGTGAACATCATCCAAAATTATTTTAATCGGCTAGTCACCAAAACAATTTTAATTCATATGGGGATCATATATTATTCATAATATGTTCCAAAAAATATAATGATATTTTTCCTAAGTAACTATAATTATATTGGCTACAAAACAATACAGACTCTAATGTCTATCGATACGACAATATTGCAATTTTTATATAACCAAACAATAACCTATTAAAATATGATTAATGACCATAAAATCCAGTCACTTAATATTTAATAAGTGTTTTTATATATTTCAATTTATGATCACATTTTGACTTATTAACATATAATGGTATAAACAAACATCAAAATATCTTCAACTAACAATATTCTATACTCTGATGTTATCTAAACCATAATCTAATAATTTCTTTAACTACAAACACATAACCATCCCACAATTACATGATTTAAAAAAAAATATTACATTATTTACCTTATAATGTCGTTTTATGTATAATGTTTTAATGAATTTTGAATTACCTTACATAAAAAAACAAAAACGTTTCTGACCATGTAGAAATTTTTTCGATCAATAAAAAAATATATCTAATACAAAAACTGCATTTATGGCTTAAAAAATATGAAATATACATTGACATCATAATCTTTCACAGTCAAACTTAATCCATGTCAAAATAATATTAATACATGGGATGATCACATGAATCATTGTAAGGGGTATAAAATAAATAGAAATATCATTATGAAATTTAAATAGTTAACAACCATTGATAAATTAAATCGTTTAAACATAGTTAATTGAGATCATATAATAAAAAAATGAATACAAGAAATCAACATCATTTGTCAAAAAAAATTCTAAATAAATTTTTTAATCAATAATAAGAAAATGAAATGATTTTGAATATTCCATAAGAAAACATAAAATCCTCTTAAATTTTTAAAATACAAAAAAGACGCTTTATAATAAATATCAATACCTTTTACAATATAAAAACATACTTCTCTCATAAAATTAACTTTTCGTTTTTTAAATCTAATTATTTCTATTTCATACAAATAATAAAGAATATAAAAAACAGAATGGGTTATTGGGACATCATATTCCTCACTTTAATAAATAGAATAACTCTATAAGCTATATCCACAAAACATTAATGAGAAATATAAAAATATCTAACCAACATCATAATATCTATATAATAAATCATTAACCAATGAATTCTAAAGATATATCCCATTATAACCCTTCCTCATATATAATATACAGAAATTATTATTTGAAACCCAATTTAGAAGATATAATTTTTCATCATAAAAATAATTTAAATTAATTTATAATCTAAAACTATCATCTTTAAACCTATAAAAAATTGAATAATATTTTAAAGAAATAAATTTAATGAATGTTACTACAAAGAATATATACTAAAAATATTAAAACTAATAAAAACCATTTTTCTGAAGTACTACATCCCCTTATATTTTTAATAAAATTAATTTGAAAGTAAAAAATTAATCAAACATTTAGAAAAAAATTACTTTTGGATATGTTGATAAATTGGATAGGATTATTTTTAATGAAATTTAATGATGATGGTGGAAAATTTTGACTATGAATAATATGATAAATAAAAATTTCTTTAACATATTTGTAAATAAAGCCAATGTCAATAGAGAATAACTTAAAGAAATCATAGAATTGCAAAGAAATAATTACAAAAATTAATGAATACAAACCTGAAGGTGAAGAAAATAAATGTTTTTATTGAGATAAATAAAATAACATTTCCATAAATATGAATTTTTAAATAGAAAATCTTGATTTTAATATAAAATTAGAAAATAAACTCTTATATTGATTATAACATGTAATGTTTGAATATATCATGGAAGTGATTGTGTGAAGGAAATTTAAATCAATATAAAACAAGTTTAAATAATATATGAAATAATTATAGTTAATAATAACCATAATCTAATAATAATATTGCTAATGATTAATGAATATATCTTAATGAATGCAAATGATGCCCAGAATCCCTTAACCTATTTTCCGGACTAGAATCACACATACTATATCCCACTGAATACTAAAATAATATTAAGTATTTTCTTTATTAAAATATATTTTTTCATTTATTTTATTCCTATAATTCATTTTATTTCATTTATTATCTTGTTTCATTAATTTACAAATCATGTATTTTTCATTCCAATCGTTTGAGGCCATTCAGCTCAAAATCACAAAAACTAATGTGATATAATTATAATGATAAAAAATAATTTTTAAACGCTTACATAAAAAAAAGAGTCATTATAAAAAATCCATTTCATTCATCAATAATTAATCAATAATATGTCAAAAAAATATCACAATTAAGAGAATCATCCTTGATAATCCTATTTTGGATAGATAAAAATGTCTATGATTGTTTTTTTATTTCCATTTATATAAAGGATATTTTAAAATTTCATAATCATAATCATGAAATTAAATTATTATTAATTTTATATTCAAACATGACATAAAATTTTTATAATATCCATGAATCACATATGTTTATTAAAACATTATAATTTTCTATAATGGTGTATAACTTTCAGGATTAGCGATTTTTTTGATAGGGTTTAAAAGAAATAGAATCCAATTAATATATGAGATTCATTAAAAAAAAAATAATAATTAAACTAATATGTTTTTAAAATTTAATGTATTATTTTATTTTGATATGATAAGGCATGGTTTTGGAAAACACTTTATTTTGAGATAGTAACTTCTTACAAAAAATGATTTTTCAAGGACATAATGGTTTGTATCTCATAGTTATAGACCAAAAAGATGAAAAACATTTATATTGAAATAATATTATAAAATAAATATAATTTTTAAAACATATTTATGATATTGAATTATGAATAGGAAAATTTAAATAGGCTTGGAAACTCATATCATACTCCTCAAACCACACCCTTCAGATGAAAGAAAATTCTACAATTAAACCCCTTTGAAAGGAACATAACATTATAAATGTGGAAACATATGTGTTGAGAATTATTTTGATAAAGTATGGATAGAAAATTAAACGAGAAATACTTATGGGAAATGGTAGAATGTGTCCCCTTTTATATGAAAAATATGATGGTGTTTTCATAAATATATTACTGTAGGGGAAAGGAATGTAATTTAAAAAGATATTTTAGATCATAAATGGAAAATCCAAGATATTATGGACCATTCCTGATACCCTCTGTAGTCAAAATAACTTTTTCTGATTTTCATATTATTCTATAGTTCAATTTTAAAACTAAATACAGAATAACAACATTTTAAGGTTATTCCAATAATTTGACATTAAAAATAATTAAATGTATATTAAATTATTATTAAAACAATGAAATAATATCATAAATATTATTTTTATATTGTTTCTGACGCTTTCGCCGAGGCTTGCGCGTCCGTCTGTGGGGGAGGACGCGCTGCTTGTTTCCCCGCATTCCCTCTTTCCAATGGAGGGCGGCATCTATTCCTTGTTCAGGGTCGTCTGCTCCTTGATCGAAACCGGGAAGATGGGATGTCGGTTCTTCCTTCCGTGGATTCCACATCGGAGCACATTACCTAGTCCGGGTCTCCCTCATAGATTTAAGATGGGTTCGTGAAGCTCATTCCCAGTGACATATCTACATGGACACCAGTTAATTACGCTGCTTCCGTCAAGACGCTCCAAGGGGTCTTATCGAGGAAGCAACCTTCGGTGAGGAGAATGGTCATGTTGGGGCATCGTTGGCATGTCTGTCATTGGTCCCTCATCACAGGGCTTCTCGAGGGTGTGGAAGCCTGAGGCATCCCACATCGACCGCGGGGAATCTGTACCATCTGAGGTTTTCCTCAGCTTCCCATGTTTAACACAGGGTATGTCGCGAGTTTACCGTCTTGCGGAGAGAGATCGGGTAGAAGGATGCCCACAGGGGAACACCGATGTTGGGGCCAGCACGTGGGTGGCTTCCCATATATCATGGAGTGGGATGGGGTGGCATGATCTCACCAGGATGTGGTGTCCTCGGTAAGGATCAGGATGGATGGTGGAGTGAGACATAGGGCATACGTTCTGAGACAACCCAAGCGGGGGAATACAGTTTAACGTCATGCGGGACATAATACAGTTTAACATCATGCGGGACGGGATACAGTTTAATGTCATGCGGGACGGAATAATGTTTAACGTCATGCGGGACAACATACAAATTAACGTCATGCGGGACGGGATACAGTTTAACGTCATGCGGGACGGAATATAGTTTAACGTCATGCGGGACGGCATACAGTTTAACATCATGCGGGACGTGATACAGTTTAACATCATGCGGGATGCGATACAGTTTAACGTCATGCGGGACGACATATAGTTTAACGTCATGCGGGATGGAATACAATTTAACGTCATGCGGGACACGATACAGTTTAACGTCATGCGGGACGGAATACAGTTTAAAAGCATGCGGGACGGAATACAGTTTAACGTCATGCGGGATGGGGGGTTTGGGGCATACGCTCTGAGGCGGCCCAAGATAGTCGGGGAGCCGACTTGGAGAGGTCGGGATTACCGGGTGGTGGGCCTGAACCTCGTGGAGGATTTCTATGTACCGTGCATTAGCACAGATCAAATTCCACGTAGTTCACCGGGATGGGATTACGCTCTGAGGCGTCCCATAAGAGGATGTCATGGTCGATGCACGCTCTAAGACCACGTGAGTCATGCTCGGTGTGGGAAACAAGAGGCAACAGGGACCAGACGATCTCGTCACAAAGGGTGCGACCATGAGATGCAGAATGGGGCTTATGATTTGAGCGGCCCAAAGAGGAAACAGGGGCTTACGGGTGGTTAGCGACCCTTGGTGTCGGGGCTTACTCCAGGGTGGAGGCCCGTGGTGCGAAAAAGCGCAGTGGGAAAAGGAATCCACTGGCCTTGGCAGGGGGAATTACGGAGATGCACAGGTGCAATCATCCGTAAGAGAGTCTAGGGGCTTATGCTCTGAGGCAGCCCTTCCCCCGAAGACAAATGCCGCTCCGATAAGGTGGATCTCATTCCATGTAAGGAAGAGTCCATTCCTGTGGAGACGAGTGGCGTAAAAAATGTCCGAGCTAGGGGGACCCAACGTGCGATGCACGGGATCAGACCACAGTTTAACGTCTTGTGTTAAGGATGAGGTGCTTAGCAGTTTAACGTCATGCAGCTTGGAAGAGGTGGGTCCGCTCCACACTCCTAGGTCTTACATGCCCATTGCCCTTTACCCCATATGGAAGGGAAGGCATCGGCAAGGTCATGATTAAGGGGGGCTGCAGGGCGAACCACAGGGGGGTCCACGTTAGCGTGGCTATGCGAAGAAGCAATAGCCATTAACGTGCATATGCGGAGAAGCATAAGGCAAAGCAACGCAACGGGAAACATGGCCCAAGGGACCTTGAGGTTGCTTCGCACGAGCCTGGAAGGTCGTATGGGAAAACAACGCATGGCGTGCATGCCTGGCACGGGAGACATCAGGTGTCAAGGCAGGGGGCAGCCAAGGGGCGTCAAGGTGTGAAGTCCTAGTCATTGCACGCAAAAGGGAAGGTTTGCGCGCAAAACTCCGGGACGACGCGCAATTGGAGCAAGGGAATTGCGCGCGGAGAGGGAACTACACGCAGGGTTTTGCGCGCATGGAAACCTATTCCGCGGACGAGACACGCATTGCGCGCAAGGCTAGGACACTGGGGAGGGGGTAAATTCACTAAAGCCGGTGGAGGTGCGCCCAGAGGCGAACTCCAGGGAAAGGTTGCGCGAAATGAGGGTTTTACCTGGAAGTCATATTTCACACCGGGGGAGCCGAATTGCGCGCACGGGAGTCATTTCGGATTCCTCAACCCCCAAACCGTTCGAGGTCACCATCTATTTATAGGAGACCTCCGGTGAAGAATCCTGGTGGCGCGCCAAATTCATCGCGTGCAGGTGCAACCGGTGCTCAAAAGCTCTCCGTGAAAAACTGGGGCGCACAAATATTGTGCGCCATATCAGCTCCATTTCGCGAAACCCTGTGATTCTACGCGCACAGATCAATTTTCCGCGCGGATCATCCTTTATTTCGCGCCCCACATCCCGGGCCTCCGGATCGGGCCTCTGATTCTGAATATGGCTTCGCTTCGTCATTTCGAAACTTCCTCCGACTGTTACGGTCTGTTTTCGGCGTCTACAAATTCCCCCCCTGGGAATTGGATCGACGAGAGGTCGCAACGTTTGGATTCCAAGGGAAACGCCGAAACACCGAAGTTTGAGCCTCCTGGTCATGTTGCGCGCAAAATTCCGATGGGGCACGTAAAAGCTACGGACGCGCGCATTATCCTCATTCCGTGCGGCGCAGAACCCTGGCTATAACGACCCATACATTACATACATTGTTAATACTTCAAAATTGAAGCACACTTATTACAACATATGACAAAACCACAAAGGACCGTATAGGTATAGTGTCTTTAGAAACTGGGAAACATAAAAAACTGGTTCATAAATCTTCTACAGTGTCTCCCATTTATTTCATCATATCTAGGGTCCCTTTTAGCATATTCTACTTAATATCCATCTTCCTGACCTGGGTAAAAGAAAGCATAAAAGGGTGAGCTCAAATGCTCAGCAAGGGAAAATAAAGGAACTAAAAATCATATCATATCTTTTTGAAAATCATAACCTGAAAAAGAGATCATAATATCTTTACATGGAATAAATCATAGAAGTGAAAATGAGATCACCATAATCATAACATGAAACTTGAAACTTTGTGGAATGCACACATAATCATGGAAAAAATCATTTCTTATTAGTCATGACTCATTTCCAAGACTATATTAGTGGAAAAAGTCCCTTTCTGAACCGAGTCACCCTCGTTCCAGTCTTGTTTCACTAAACCGGTATAACCTACCGTTCCAGCCATGTCTATCTCATGAGATATAAAATCTTTACCCAATTCATTGGAGGGAGATATAGGTCCCACCCATCTTATAATGAATCCTTTATTATGTGTGACACATAATCATAAACCATACATCATAGCGTAACCCATGTAATAAAAATGGGATTCTTAAACAACATGACATCATAAAACAATTCATATAAGATTAAGGAATTCATAAAAATATTTCCATCACAACATAATCAAGCCAATGTAATAATAGGGATAAAAACAGAACCCTTTTTTTATCTTAGATGGAAAATAATTTTGATAAAATACTTGAACTCTATTCTTGAGGAAAATATCCTTTCTACTTCAATTTTTTTTCCTTTCATAACATGTCATACGACTTTAAAATAAATTAAGTTGATTAAAAATAAACTTGAAAACTTGTAAAGGAAGTTTCTTGGAAATAATGATTTAAAAATCCATTCATTCCATATAAGTTACAAAAAACATTCTTCGTACTTTTGTCGGAAAAGTCAAAAAGTACCTCGTACGAAAAAACGACAAAAGATTCCTTTCATTTCTTTTACTAAAAAACTCACCGAAGGGTAAAAATGGATTTAAACAGTTGTAGGTGGATGGAAATAATATTACATATTTATGAAACATGTATGTGGATGATAAAATACACCCTAGTAAATTCTTACAAATAAACAATCTCGGATAAAAATGAGATTGTGATATTTCCCTTACCTTAGGTCGGATTTGCTTTGTACGTGTCAGAAGCTCCTGTATAATGGTTTAAATAATGTTATTGACTTATTCCAGAATCATACATATTGATATGATATCATATATGGTCATATTATTAGCTTCTTGTTAGTAATATTTCATTGTTACTTGTTACTCGGGTCTTTATTGCCTTATGTTCTTATGCGTGTTTTGCCGAATAAATTCTTATTCTTCTTTTAAGGTTATAGATACCTTATATCCATAATGTTATTAGTGCAACATATATCATATTTATTTATTCAATTCATTTATATAATTACTATGTAATGATGATCATGTAGAACGAGTCGCAACACATCGTGGAGACGGTATTCCATACGTATGCACGAGTGATGATATCATTCCTATGATTGTGGAATTGTATTGGAGTATATATATATATTATTTCAGTATCAATATTACTTTATAATAATCATAAATAGTTACTCATTATACCATTATACCCATCCTTGTAAGGTGGTGGTGGAAAATAGATTACACCACATCGTGGAGACGGTATTCCATACGTACGCACGCGCGGTGATTTCATTTTTCCGTAGGATGGATAGAAGGTGAATTAGAGTTGTTTCATATTTATAATAACATATCAGTATTTAAGTAATACTGATGTTATTACTTTATCATGAAACAACTAAAGAAGAATAAGTTGAAGAAGAAAGAAATTGAAATGATCGGTAATGGATATTACCTCTTCTTTGGAACGCCTCTTTGAATCCTCCACTTAGGGAACTAAGATTACTCTTTGAAGAAGACCAGGACCTCTAGGATTGTTCTAGGGAAGTGGAGAGGAGAAAATGTCAGGGGATGGCCGAGCTTGAGTGCTCAAATTGGTGTGAGGAGGAGGGGGAGGAGTTGCCCTTTTATAAGGGAGGAGAGGGGCACCTTAGGAATACCTCAAAATATTATTTTATATTAAAGTCAAAATCAGTTTATAATGGTTCCAAAGGGTATTATTTCGAAGGTAAAGTGGGGATGGGTCTAAATCCTATTAAACAATAGGATTTAGACAAATTTAGGGTACTATTTTAACCTTATCAATTAGATTTAACTCTAAGTTAAATAATTTAACTTTTACCGTGCCTTTTTGTTTTCTTTCACTATATGGTTAATACACTTACTATAACATGCCAAACGAACCCCAAATTGTTTATTATCAATATATATATCTTTATCTAAGTCATTTGGCCGAACCTTAGATTTTTAGAAATAAAATAACAATTATTAATATAATATTTCATTTTAAAAACTATTTTGTGTCAATTTTGACATTATTTGATATAAGATTTTTGTGAAAGTAATAACAGAATTATATGTTCGAACCAAGTTAATTAAAGCAACACTAATATATCATAGTGACCTAGAAAATTAGTTTAATTCATAAAAAGTCTCAAATTACATTTATTTGGGTATTTATAACATCAATTATGTCAATATTTCATTAATAAGATAATTACTGCATCATCTTTGTATCATAATAAATGATAATTATTTAATACCTAAAAATTCTAAATAAATTTCTATGATTTAGATAATTGTATTAGATTTCTGTAGACTATTCATGTTCGAAGTTTCATGAAGTTTATCACTAGATTAAAATTATTATACATATATAATTTAAGAAAGCGACATGTTGTCACATTCTTTGGTTTTAATAATAATTAAATTATTTTCATTGACAAAATTTAATTAAATGAATCTAATCCGACCCTTAGGTGATATGAGTCGACCTTTAGTCATCTAATAGGATTTTTACATTTGTTAGGGTAATTTTAAAATATTATATTTACCCTTAATTACCCGATTTACCTTTAACTATGGTAAATAAAATTTACCATAATTACTATTCATAATTCCCAAAAATAAAAAGTAGCTTATTAACATAATTTGGACCCACTGATTCCAAATATGTAATCCATTTTTACAAATTCAATACAAAAAAGATGCAGAAATTAAATTAAAATTAATCCCGTTGTCAAAAGAAAACAGGTTTTTCTTTAAAACATTGCAAAAGTTTGAATTGATTTAACCTATGAATTCAAGGTAAAATCAATGCTAATGACATAAATTATATTAAATGGTAAAAATATATTTTATTTATACTTTAAAACCATTCAATATTATAATTTAACCACATAAGATATTATGATGAAAAAAGTTGTTTTTAATTAAAATATAGCGTGTTTTTACTATTCATTAAAATATGAAATTTATCAGAAAAATATCAAAACATTATCTAATGTAAATTTTTATATCCTGATTCAAATGAAGAATTTTATATTGTCAAATTGAACATATAAACATGTAAAAAACTAGATTTAATGTGGGTGTGCCATCAAAAGGCGGCCAAACTATTTTTTTTGAAAAATACTTATTTTACCCGAAAAACTTATTTTGTTCTTATAACATGTTCTAGAAATGTGTAAGATGAATAATAATATTATAAAATTCAAAATTTAGTTAACACTATTCATAACAGCTAGTTTTAATAATATTTTAAAAGCATATCGTTGTTTAGTGAAACTCGGTATTGCGTACGACGCAAGCTATCGAGGAAGATCGTGATTGCGTGTAAAGTAAGCCAAGCAAGTGTGTGGTGAAAGATTCCTTTGATTATATAAAAACAAAATATTACTCATAAAAATCTCAGGTGTTACATTCTACCCCCCTTAAAAAGAATTTCTCCCTTGAAATTCGTCACTTTGTAACAAACAGATGAGGATACTTCTCCCTCATCATATCCTCAAGCTCCCATGTAGCTTCTTCAAGTTGGTGGTTCCTCCATAAAACTTTCACCAATCGAGTGGTCTTGTTTCGTAGGACTTTTTTGCTATGATCCAGAATCTCTATCGGTTGTTCTTCATAAGAATGATCTTGCTCCAGCGGTACAACTTCTCAGGTGAGTACATGTGAAGGATCAGGTATGTACTTTCTCAGGAGAGATACATGGAACACATCGTGAACTTGAGAGAGATTCGGTGGAAGCGCCAATCGGTAAGCTACCTTTCCAACACGATCCAGTATTTCGAAAGGACCGATATATCTTGGGCTCAACTTCCCCTTCTATCCAAATCTCATAACCCTCTTCCAGGGAGATATTCGTAAGAACATTTTATCACCCACTTCAAACTCTAGGTATTTTATTCGGTTGTTGGCATAACTTTTCTATCGACTCTGAGCTGCTCTTATGTGTTGTTGAATAGATCTGACCTTTTCTGCCATTTCATCAACGAGATTAGGTCCTAATAGCTTTCTTTCCCCAACATCATCCCAGCAAGTTGGAGTCCTGCATTTCTTTCCATAGAGAGCTTCATAAGGAGCCATCTGAATACTGGAGTGAAAGCTATTATTATAAGAAAATTCCACCAAAGGTAGGTGTTGATCCCAACCTCCTTTGAAATCCATAGATCAAGATCTCAACATATCTTCTAGGGTTTGAATTGTTCTCTCAGACTGACCGTCTTTCTGAGGATGATAAGCAGTGCTGAATCTCAACTCGGTATCCAGAGAATGCTGAAGACTTCTCCAGAACTTCGAGGTAAATCTCGGATCCCGATCAGATTATATAGAAAGTGGTACTCCATGCAATCTTACCACTTCCTTTACATATATCCTGGCAAGCTGATCTAGAGGGAAATCCTCTCTAATAGCAATGAAGTGTGCAGACTTTGTAAGACGATCAACTATGACCCAAATAGCATTATTGCCTTTGGAAGTTTTAGGAAGTCCTGTTACAATGTCCATAGTGATGTTTTCCCATTTCCATTCGGGTATGGGTAATGGTTGTAACATCCCCTAAGACTTTTGTCTCTCAGCTTTCACTTGTTGACAAACCAAGCATCGAGAGACATATTCAACAACATCTCTTTTCATGGCATCCCACCAGAAGTACTCTTTCAGGTCCCTATACATCTTCATTCTTCCAGGATGAATAGAGAATGATGAACTATGAGCCTCATCCAGCAGCTCCTTCTTTAATTCGGGGATGGGAGGAACACAAACCCAATTCCTGAACATTATTATCCCATCACAATCAAGGTTGAATTCAGGAACATTTCTCACCTTCTTTTGTAACTCGACATCTTCTTTTTGTGCCTATTTAATCTTCACATGTATAGATGGTTGAACATTCATTTGAGAAAGATAAGATTTTTCCCCTTCCATTATAATTCCAAGATCCATCCTTTGTAAATCCATAAATATTGGATCCTTTGTGATCCTCATCATGGATAAACTAGCATGGTCTTGTCGACTTAATGCATCTGCCACCTTGTTTGCTTTCCTAGGGTGGTAATGGATTGAGCAGTCATAATCCTTAATCAGCTCCAACCATCTTCTTTGACGCATATTCAGCTCCTTTTGTGTGAAAATATACTTTAAACTTTTATGATCAGTATAAATATCACACCTTCCACCATAAAGGTAATGCCTCCAAATCTTTAATTCAAAGATTACCACAGCCAACTCCAAATCATGTGTTGGGTAATTTTTCTCATGGATTTTCAACTGTCGTGAGGCATAAGCTATCACCATATCATTTTTCATAAGAACACACCCCAATACCTTCTTGGATGCATCACTGTAGATCACAAACCTTTCTCCACTACAAGGAAATGTGAGCACAGGTGCACTGGATAACCTTCTTTTCAACTCTTTGAAATTCTCTTCACATTCTTCTGTCCAAACAAACTTAACTCCTTTTCAAGTCAACTTGGTGAGTGGATTAGATAATCGTGAAAAATCCATTACAAAACGTCGATAATATCCAGCCAAACCAAGAAAACATCGGATCACAGTTACTGTTGTTGGTCTTGACCATCTTTCGATAACCTCTGTTTTTGCTGGATCCACAGATATACCCTCTTTTGAGATTATGTTCCCCAAAAATGCAACTTTTTGAAGCCAAAATTCACACTTGGTAAATTTGGCATAAAGCTTCTCCTTTCTCAGGGTCTTCAATATAAATCTCAAGTGCTCTTCATGCTCTTCCTTGCTATTTGAATAGACAAGAATATCGTCTATAAAGACTACCACAAATTGATCAAGATAGTATCTAAAGACTCTATTCATTAGATCCATGAAGATATCAGGGGCATTAGTAAGACCAAATGGAATCACTATAAATTCATAATGTCCATACCTTGTACGGAAAGCGGTCTTTGGTATATCATCCCTTTTGACCCTTAATTGATGATACCCTGAACAAAGATCAATATTGGAAAAGTATTGAGCTCCGCGTAGTTGGTCAAATAAGTCATCAATGAGTGGGAGATGATATTTGTTCTTGATAGTGATCTTGTTAAGTTCTCGATAATCAATGCAGAGTCTCATTGATCCATCTTTCTTCATAACAAATAGAACATGTGCTCTCCAAGGTGACACACTAGGTCGTATGAATCCCTTATCAAGATTCTCTTGGAGTTGCTTCTTCAATTCCTGCAACTCAATTGGGGCCATTCTATAAGGTGTCTTTGAAATAGGCAATGCACCCGGTACATGTTCTATTTAAAACTCAACTTCACGATTTGGAGGAAGACCCGGTAATTCTTCCGGAAAGACATCATCAAACTCTCGTACAATGGGCATATTCGTAATCGTGAGTTTCTCACCAACCATTTGAGATAAATAACCTTCATTTAGTGGAATCAAGACCCATAAGATGGAAGAGATTTCCACTGGAAGGTTATATTCATCCTTGCATCGATAGACGATCATAGATTGATCTGGAATATGAAATTTGACTTCCCTTATTTGGAAATTGATATGAGCTCCATGTAGAAAAATCCAATCCATGCCAAGAATCACATCAAATTCCACTAAAGGAAGTATCACAAGTTTTGCAGGAAGCACTTTCCCACAAACTTCGATCGGAGAAGAATTATAAACTTTTGATGCGACTGTTGTGCCATTAGGTGTTGTCACAGCTATCTCAACATCTAATTGTTGAGGTAATACGATGATACCCTTAGAAAATTCTTTAGAAATAAAAGAGTGGGTGGATCCAGAATCAAATAAAACATTTGCTACTTTAGAGTGGATGGTAAGTGTACCTTTCACCACTTCGTTATCGTACTCCACATCGCTGATAGAAATTTCATGTGACTTTACTTTGTATTTAGCCTTATGATTTTATTGACGTTGACCATCATCATCAACCCTTGGTTTTGGGCATTGATTGGCATAATGACCCATCTCCTTGAACTTGAAACATTGAAGTGTAGTAGGTTCATTCTGTGTAACCCTTCCTTTGTTTGCATCATTAGACATCATCTTCCCATTATTGCGGCATTCAAATGCCCGATGCCCTTCCTTTCCACATTTGAAACATTTACTTGTCCCTTTAAGACAACTCCCTCCATGTTTCTTTCCACACTTTGAGCATAGGGAAAGCTCATCTTCTTTTCAGTGTTCTCTTTAGATTTTCCTTTGAATTCCATCTTCCTCTTCTTATCAAACCCATGTGACTGATGGGTTACTCCAATCTCCATCTCGACTTTGAGAGCACATCGAACGATTTCCTCGTAGCTATTGAAGTCCCTTATGGATAACTCCCTTCGAAGACTTGGTTTTAATCCACTAAAGAATCGATCGATCTTACTCTCAGGTTGGATAATATATACCAGAAGCGTACCTTGCAAGTCTTGTAAAATTTGCTTCATAGGTACCAACAGATTCATCATCCCTCTGCTTCAGTTCAAGAAACTCTTTCTCCATCTTTGTTCGGAGAATACGAGGGATGTACTTATTGAAAAATACGTTCTTGAACTCATCCCATTCCATAGACTCAATTTCATCCCTTTGCCTCGTATTCTTAATAAGATTCCACCATTGATCAGCATCTCCTTCCAAACGATACACTGCTAGGATGACTTTATCATGTTCAGAACATTGATGAACTGAAAATATCTTTTCAGTAGTACTAATCCATTGTTTAGCAACTAATGGATCAGTAGACCCGCTGAAAGAAGGTGGACGCTGCCTCATGAAGGATTCAACAGAATGTTGCTCCTTCCTTTACTCGTTTGGAAGTCATTAATGATTCGTAGCTTGAGAAAGTTGTTTGAGCATGGCTACAATATTTTTCATTCCAGTTCCCATATCATTGGGTTGCTCAGGGGGGACAATCATTGCATTTCCCATCGCATTCCGCATTAACACGGTTCCTTCGGGTTCCAGCCATTGACTAAAACCAAGAAGAATAGTGTGAGCAACACTAATTATAATAGGAAAACCACATAATCAAGAATAAAATTTCACACTTAAGGTCTTATCCCAGGGTATTCATGGCCATTTCTAAAACACTAAGATTGTGTTCTATTCTTAGACTTATCCTTAGGGTTCTTACTAAAGCTTTCACATCCTAGTTTCCAAAGGTTGACTATACCCTTCCTCTGATACCAACTATAACGACCCATACATTACATACATTGTTAATACTTCAAAATTGAAGCACACTTATTACATCATATGACAAAACCACAAAGGACTGTATAGGTATAGTGTCTTTAGAAACTGGGAAACATAAACAACTGGTTCATAAATCTTCTACAGTGTCTTCCATTTATTTCATCATATCTAGGGTCCCTTTTAGCATATTCTACTTAATATCCATCTTCCTGACCTGGGGAAAAGAAAACATAAAAGGGTGAGCTCAAATGCTCAGCAAGGGAAAATAAAGGAACAAAAAATCGTATCATATATTTTTTAAAATCATAACCTGCAAAAGCGATCATAATATCTTAACATGGAATAAATCATAGAAGTGAAAATGAGATCACCATAATCATAACATGAAACTTGAAACATTGTGGCATGCACATATAATCATGGAAAATAATTTCTTGTTAGTCATTACTCATTGCCAAGACTATCTTACTGGACAATGTCCCTTTCTGAACCGAGTCACCCTCATTCCAGTCTTGTTTCACTGAACCGGTATAACCTACCGTTCCATCCATGTCTATCTCATGAGATATAAAATATTTACCCAATGCATTGGAGGGAGATATAGTTCCCACCCATCTTATAATTAATCCTTTCTTATGTGTGCCACATAATCATAAACCATACATCATAGAGTAACCCATGTAATAAAAATGGGATTCTTAAACAACATGACATCATAAAACAATTCATATAAGATGAAGGAATTCATAAAAATATTTCCATCACAACATAATCAAACCAATTTAATAACAGGGATAAAAACAGAACCCTTTTATTATCTTAGATGGAAAATAATTTTGATAAAATACTTGAACTCTATTCTTGAGGAAAATATCATTTCTACTTCAAAAATATTTTTCCTTTCATAACATGTCATACGACTTTAAAATAAAAGAAGTTGATTAAAAATAAACTTGAAAACTTGTAAAGGAAGTTTCTTGGAAATAATGTTTTAAAAATCCCTTCATGCCATATATGTTAAAAAAACATTATTCGTACTTTTGTCGGAAAAGTCAAAAAGTACCTCGTACGAAAAAACGACAAACGATTCCTTTCATTGCTTTTACTAAAAAACTCACCGAAGGGTAAAAATGGATTTAAACAGTTTTAGGTGGATGGAAATAATATTACATATTTATGAAACATGGATGTGGATGATAAAATACACCCCATTAAATACTTACAAATAAACAATCTCGGATAAAAATGAGATTGTGATATTTCCCTTACCTTAGGTCCGATTTTCTTTGTACGTGTCCGAAGCTCCTGTATAATGGTTTAAATAATGTTATTGACTTATTACAGAATCATACATATTGATATGATATCATATATGGTCATATTCTTAGCTTCTTCTTAGTAATATTTCATTGTTACTTGTTACTCGGGACTTTATTGCCTTTTGTTCTTATGCGTGTTTTGCCGAATAAATTCTTATTCTTCTTTTAAGGTTATAGATAACTTATATCCAGAATGTTATTAGTGTAACATATATCATATTTATTCATTCAATTCATTTATATAATTACTATGTAATGATGATCATGTAGAACGAGTTGCATCACATCGTGGAGACGATATTCCGTACGTACGCACGAGTGATGATATCATTCCTATGATAGTGGAATTGTATTGGAGTATATATATATTATTTCAGTATCAATATTACTTTATAATAATCATAAATAGTTACTCATTATACCATTATACCCATCCTTGTATGGTGGTGCTGGAAAATAGATTACACCACGGCGTGGAGACGGTATTCCGTACGTACGCACGCGCGGTGATTTCATTTTTCCGTAGGATGGATAGAAGGTGAATTAGGGTTGTTTCATATTTATAATAACATATCAGTTTGTAAGTAATACTGATGTTATTACTTTATCATGAAACAACTAAAGAAGAAGAAGTTGAAGAAGAAAGAAATTGAAAAGATTGGTAATGGATATTACCTCTTCTTTGGAACGCCTCTTTGAATCCTCCACTTAGGGAACTAAGATTGGTCTTCGAAGAAGACCAGGACCTCTAGGATTGTTCTAGGGAAGTGGAGAGGAGAAAATGGCAGGGGTTGGCCGAGCTTGAGTGCTCAAATTGTTGTGAGGAGGAGGGGGAGGTGGTGCCCTTTTATAAGGGAGGAGAGGGGCAGCTTAGGAATACCTCAAAATATTATTTTATATTAAAGTCAAAATCGGTTTATAATGGTTCTAAAGGGTCTTATTTCTAAGGTAAAGTGGGTATGGGTCGAAATCCTATCAACCAATTGGATTTAGACAAGTTTAGGGTATTATTTTAACCTTATCAATTAGATTTAACTCTAAGTTATATAATTTATCTTTTACCGTGTATTTTTGTTTTCTTTCACTATATGGTTAATACACTTACTATAACATGGAAAAAGAACCACAAATTGTTTATTATTAATATATATATCCTTATCTAAGTCATTTGGCCGAACCTTAGATTTTTAGGAATAAAATAACAATTAGTAATATAATATTTTATTTAAAAACTATTTTTGTGTCAATTTTGACACTATTTGATATATGTTTTTTGTGAAAGTCATAACAGAATTAAATGTTCGAACCATTTTGATTAAAGCAACACTAATATATTATAGTAACCTAGAAAATTAGTGGAATTCATAAAAAGTCTCAAATTACATTTATTTGGGTATTTATAACATCAATTATGTCAATATTTCATTAATAAGATAATTACTACATCATCTTTGTATCATAATAAATAATAATTATTTAATCCCTAAAAATTATAAATAAATTCCTATGATTTAGATAATTGTATTATCTTTTTGGAGACTATTCATGTTCTAAGTTTCATGATGTTTATCACTAGATTAAAATTATTATACTTATATAATTTAAGAAAGTGACATGTTGTCACATTCTTTGGTTTTAATAATCATTAAATTATATTTATTGACAAAATTTAATTAAATGAATCTAATCCGACCCTTAGGTGATATGGGTCGACCTTTATTCATCCAATAGGATTTTTACATTTTTAGGGTAATTTTAAAATATTATATTTACCCTTAATTACCCGATTTACCTTTAACTATGGTAAATAAAATTTACCATAATTACTATTCATAATTCTCAAAAATAAAAAGTAGCTTATTAACATAATTTGGACCCACTGATTCCAAATATGTAATCCATTTTTCGAAATTCAATACATAAAATATGCAGAAATTAAATTAAAATTAATCCTGTTGTCGAAAGAAAACGGGTTTTTCTTTAAAACATTGCAAAAGATTGAATTGATTTAACCTACGAATTCAAGGTTAAATCAATGATAATGACATACCTTATATTAAATGGTAAAAATATATTCTATTTATACTTTAAAACCATTCAATTTTATAATTTAACCACATAAGATATTATGATGAAAAAAGTTGTTTTTAATTAAAATATAGCGTGTTTTTACTATTCATTAAAATATGAAAGTTATAAGAAAAATATCAAAACTTTATCTAATGTAAATTTTTATATCCTGATTCAAATGAAGAATTTTATTTTGTCAAATTGAACATATAAACATGTAAAAAACTAGATTTAATGTGGGTGTGCCATCAAAAGGCGGCCAAACTGAATTTTTTGAAAAATACTTATTTTACCTGAAAAAATTATTTTGTTCTTATAACATGTTCTAGAAATGTGTAAGATGAATAATAATGTTATAAAATTCAAAATTTAGTTAACACTATTCATAACGGCTAGTTTTAATAATATTTTAATAGCATATCGTTGTTTAGTGAAACTCAGTATTACGTACGACGCAAGCTATCGAGGAAGATCGTGATTGCGTGTAAAGTAAGCCAAGCAAGTGTGTAGTGAAAGATTCCTTTGATGATATAAAAAAAATATTACTCATAAAAATCTCGGGTGTTAAACTGGCCTCACCTATAAAAAGGGGTACTGGGTCCCAAATCCATACTTCCGCTTTTTCCGCGCGATAAGCTTAGCGCTTTCGTCTGCGAAATCGCTTCTGCTGCTGCGCGTAATAACGCTCTGGCCGCACGGAATTCCATTTGAATTTTGGCCGTGATTTCGCGCCTCTTCGGGATTTTTCACGCTTATCGTGCTGATTGCATGCTCATCTCCAAGATTCCGAAAAACTCATCCAGATTTCGCGCCGAACTCTCCGATTTCGTGCCCTTCATCCTGATTTTTCCCAACACTCGAAAGATTCGAGATGGCTGCAAACCGAGTTGATGAGGGCGAAGTCGCTGCCCGTAGGACAGAAATGGCCGCAAACGAGCAGGTTAATGGTGCCAAGGTGATTGTCCCCAACAATCTGACCTTTTTCAACCTACTGTCTCCGGCCTAGAGGGCATATCCCTTGTCAGAAAACCTCCCAGTCTGGAATTTTGGCATCCTAGAAGAGGTTCCACTGCCGGGCTTCGAGGTGGACACGCTGCGGTCTTGGGTGACTCGGGAGGATGAACGTCCTCGCTACAAAATCACCAACAATGGCCATCCTGTCAGGAAGACTAGACATATAGACGTTTATGTCCTGAACCCGAGGACTAGAACCATTACCGGGGAAGAGCCTGTGGCGGAGGATTCTCCGGCCCTCTACGCGAGCACGTTCCGTCAATGCATCACGAATGATACGAAGGCCTGGATGAAAGGATTTGGACCTGAGGTCTGGGGGAAACTTCACCAGCGAATGGGCCTGGGCATTCTGGGTTCACCATACCTGTGACCAGTTCGGGGACGAACTGCGGTATATTGGCCTATTCGAGGCGGTATGGACATCGCAGTTCCATTTCCACCGCCAGCCTGAACTCGGACCGGAGCAATTCACCCGGTGGTCTCCTGATACGAACACGTTCCACCTTCATCATGGGGAAGCCGGTATCAGTCTCTAGGAAGTTCACTACATCGGAGGTATCCCACTGGAGGGTTACCAATACGATGAGTTCATTCCTCCAAAGAACACTTGGGGAGACAGGTCGCGAACACCTATGCTGATGTGGCACCTGTTGCCGTCGACCAAGGAGAGTCTAGGGGTCAAGGACTTCCTGATGGAAATCACCTACAAGGGCTGGTTCATCATGTTCCATGAGAGGGATCCCGCCGTCAAGTTGCCAGGACGGGGCAAACGGTGCCCAACCACGACTCAGAGGACAAAGGACAGATCCTATTGGAAGACCCTGGAGGCGGGGCGATACCAATCATGGGGCTACCACATCATTGAGGCCCGAAACCCAAACGTCTGGTATGCCGGGTTCCATGCTGCCTTCCTGAGCGGGTGGTTCCTTCCGGTGTGGGACGCGAGGAATGGCATCCGTCCAGCGACTTTGGTGATGGCGGGCTCCATGGCCGCCAACAAACGATTCAACTTGGGTGTCCCCGTGCTGGCCAAGATGTATACCATCCTGGGGCGTATATCACGAGGGGGGTCACCTCAGAGAGTCTGTGGACCCTTCTATATCTTCCATGGCTGGGTGGTGGCTCATCTCAGCAGGTATACTTTCCCAAATGTCGTCTGTCCTCCAGGCAATGGCTTTCAACCATCCTTTCTAATCATCGTAGGGGTGGCGCCATTGACGCTCAATGAGGAGGGTGTGAGGATCTGCATCGGCAACCATGCTAACTTCAACTTCAGCCTGTTCCCCACCCCAGTCATCCAACTACTAGACAACGGGCGAGGATCTCTATAATAGCAGGAATACTTCCAGAACATTCGGGGCGGGGCGCTCATGGCTCAGATCGACGAGAAGGTGATCTACGAGCCTTACGTGCCATCCCGATTCGCTAGGCAATTCGAGTGCCTCCAACAAATGCTGAAGAATGTATTCACAGTTGTCTGGCAGGAGAAAAATCCATGCGTCCTACGCCAGATGTGGTTGATGTTTACCACTTTCGGCTCTGGCGACGTCGTTACTCTTCCTCCCACCAGGGTCGATGACAGCCTAGCAACCGAATATGCCGAAAACTGGACCATTGCGTACCCTGAGGGGCTATTGCGCAAGCACGTCTGGAAAATCGAGGTTACTCGCGAGGAAACCGGGTGACGAGAAAGAAGGCACAGTACCGTCAAAAGGGGGGAATCAAGGGCGCGTCAGGCAGCGAGGCCTGCGCAGGCCGGGACTTCGGCAGCGGGAACATCACATGGTGCTGCCACGTCCTCGTTACACATAGGGGGGTCAGATGAGGCGGCCAGGGAACTTCCCGGGAAGCAGATAAGATATCTGCTCATACCGTACCATGACGCAATTCTCTTGGCACTTTTTTCGGCCTTGCTGACCTTGCGGCAATCGCTGAGCGTCGAAGCCATCTGGCATAAGATAATGCAAAATGGGATCCAACTGCTAGAGTTAGGGATCGTTCGAATTACCGACTGAGTAAACTTTCATCGGCAGAATGCTTATTTGACGGCCATGGATGCATACGCACGCCAACGGGGGCGGCTTGCGGAGCCAAATTTCCTAGTGAATGTGAGGCTCGGCCAGGAGCATGATACGGAAGCGATGCCGCTGGGAGAAGGCGACAATGACGAAGAGCTGGAGGTGGAGTAAGAAACCGGAGAGGACGAAGGCGAGGGAGAAGATGATGAAGAGGAGCCCGAAGGTCAGGGGTCGCAAGGGTCGACCTACCAAGGGAGTTTTCAAGAGAGCGACGAGATTGCCGACTCTGATCTCGACATAAACGATATTCTCGAGGTTTGTATCCATCTTCACTCATTTCCCTCATTCATCCATTATACTTTCCAACTTCTAAATCAAATTCCCATCCTACTCAGGAGCACTTGAGTGGTGGACGGGAGTCCCCACCAGAGGAGGGCAGAGAGGAACTAGTGGGACATGATGGGGATCCGACACCCATCATTGAATTAACCAGCGCAGAGGGGTCTCCCCCTATGGAAGCTCCTGCAGCGGCCGAAAAACTGGGGACCGACGCTCTGGATTCCTGTAAGTCTCACGCTTCACTACTGGTGTTTGTTGTCAAAGGATCCCGTCTGACCAGCGCATGCCCTACGCAGTGATCTCAACACTGGAGGCACGTCAGGCTGCGGAGCCCGGGCCATCCGTGAGTGGACCAGTGGTGGACATACCACCTCACTCAGAACATGATCTTTGCATTGATTCATCCCCAATAATTGATGAACATGTGGAAGTGGACATCAGCGGCGCTGTTCCTGAAACGAGGTCGAAAAATGGTGGAGGCATCATTGCTGCTGGGGCGAGAGAAGGTCGCCCAGATGTTGAGGATTCTATTCCTCATGAAGACATACCTGGGGTGGATCCTGCTGCCGATCTATTGGCGGTCTTCCCCGTATACCGACCCGCTGACCCTGAGGAGATAGACGACTCAGACTCGAGGCCGCCGAGGAGAGCCGGATGACACGGCGCAAAGGGTGGAAGTGAATCCAGTGCTTCCTCAGGAAGTCCCAGTCGGATTGGATGAGGCGGATGGGATCACATCGGACCTGGCTGCGCTTCCTGTGCGCCGGAGGGGCTAACGCTCAGTGCCTTCATCTAACGGTCCGTGATTACATGGCCGAAAAGATATGTGAGAGCAGCCAGCGCACTGCCAATTCCCAGTGCCGGGAAGGATCGGTGAGAACTCAAGCGCTGCTGAGGGTGGAGCAGGAAGTCCGACACCGCGAAGGGCAGGCGGCAGATAAGGATGCCTTCATCGCAACATGCTCTGAGCTCGTGGAGCAACTGATGGCCCGGCTGGCTGATGCGTAGGAACAACTGGTGGAGGCGAGTCACCAGATGATCGTACATCAAACCGAGCGGGTGTAGGCACAAGCTAGGGCTGGCGAGCTGCACTCTATGGTGGCCGATGAGGAGAGATTCTTCAAAAAGCGAGAAGCGGTCCTGGAGGCTACCAGCCCTAGGGAAGCAGCGCTGGAAAGATCGCTTCAGCACGCTAATCCCTAAGGGCTTTGTTTTTTCAATCTCATGAACTTTTTCCTTGTATGTCTCATCGTCTTAATCCAATATATGGCCAAATCCACCCTTTTTTACCCTTGGTTTAATGCGCTCCACCATAGTTCCGAAACGAATAACAAATCATCCCTAAGCTCATGTGGGTCATGCCTAAGGCAAGAAGAAGAAGATGCTTGTACCATCATTTCATTTAACTGTGGGGCATTGACCATGCTTCAGGCGTCCAAAATTGGGACTGGACTTCTGAGGAGACCCCCAAGCTGATTGATGTGTCGACTTCTCAATGTTCTCTTTCACACAAGCGGGGCAATGCCGGGGGAATTGAAATCCATCCGAACACAAGGGGATGGAGAGAATGGGTGAATCACGCTGCCCAAATTTGGAACCCGATGGGGCGCAACCATGGAGGATATCTGTCAAACGTGGTGGAAACACAGCATCCACATCACGTTGGCCTGGAATGGGGGGACAATAAATGAGGGCTGACTGCTGACCATGTTTGCAACACGGGGCCTATCTCAAATATCGTTGGTCAGTCTTCTGGAACGTTGGCCCAGGACAGTAGGTGGACCATAGGTGGAGCATCCATACTGTTAGGGGGTCCCATCGAACATGACCAGTTCTCCGGAACATTGGCCTATGACAATAGGCGGACCATAGGTCGAACATCCATACTGTTAGGGGGTCCCGTCAAAAATGATCGGTTCTCCAGAACGTTGGCCTAGGACAGTAGGCAGACCATAGGTCGAGCATCCATACTGTTAGGGGGTACCGTCAAACAAGAAAGGAAATGAGGATCCGAATGAGGGGGGGACACAAGGCGTGAAAGTTGGAGTGGTGGTTTGTTCAAACAGAGTCCAACACTCCTAAAATTGCACCACCATGGCGAAGGGGCATTAGGCGGACGTACCGACCTGATCACGGGTCGTCCCAATTTTTAAGAAGGAAATCTTTGGTGAGAGGAATGCCACTTCCCATTATTACCATGGGGCATCCCGAACATGCTCGGGGTAGATATCCCGATTACACCACTTCCCATGATGTCGGGCCGATGGGCCAACAATAAAGAAGGACGAGGTTCAGTAATCCCTGGGGCTGGACCTAAGCCGAAACGCCTGGTCGATCCTATGTATATCATAAGGATGAGAATCTTGCCACACGTAGTTCTTGAAAATACAGTTTAACGTCATGCGGGACGAAATACAGTTTAACGTCCTGCGGGACGGAATACAGTTTAACGTCGTGCGGGACGGAATACAGTTTAACATCGTGCGGGACAGAATATGGATCTTATTTTTAGGTCTTAGAGCTCGAACCATGAGGATCTTAGTTTTAGGTCTTAGATCTCGGACCCTGAGGATCTTATTTTTAGGTCATAGAGATCCGACCATGAGGATCTTAGTTTTAGGTATTAGAGCTCGGACAATGAGGATCTTAGTTTTAGGTCTTAGAGATCGGACCATGAAGATCTTAGTTTTAGGTCTTAGAGCTCAGACAATGAGGATCTTAGTTTTAGGTCTTAGAGCTCGGACCATGAGGATCATAGTTTAAGGTCTTAGAGCTCGGACCATGAGGATCTTAGTTTTAGTTCTTAGAGATCAGACCATGAGGATCTTAGTTTTAGGTCTTAGAGCTCGGACGATGAGGATCTTAGTTTTAGGTCTTAGAGCTCAGACCATGAGGATCTTAGTTTTAGGTCTTAGACCTCGGACCATGAAGATCTTAGTTTTAGGTCTTAGAGCTTGGACCATGAGGATCTTAGTTTTAGGTCTTAGAGCTTGGACCATGGGGTGGAGAAAAGGGAGAAACGGACACATGGCACAACAGTTACAAAAAACCGACGTGAATAAGGACCTAATCCCTAAATACCATGTGCTCTCCTGGGAAATGCACGAGTCGAGGGACTGAACACGAAGGTAGGATGGACTCGCGGGGAAGTTCCATAGGTGTTCCTACGTATCTCATAAGGATGAGAATCAATCCACACATAGTTCTGGAAGGTGACATGGTAAGATACCAGTGCCAGGGGAAAAGGGGAGTGTGGGCATGGCCCTTGCACTAAAAGAAGCAGGATTTCATAAATCTTGTTTATCCTTTAAGGTGAGTGGTTCTTTTTTTGTGAAGCGACATGCATAGAGTAGTAGGTCATGGTGTCTCCACAAGAATCATGTCGTGATAGGCATTGACAAATTGCATGGAACAAGACTAATACCCAACGTGATGTCCTCTACAACGAGGTCACCACAATGTAGTGCTGTTTTCCATCGTGCGGCCAGGACGATAATATCATAGATCAGGGTCGTGTGATAGGACCAGCAACACAGTTTAAGGTCGTATGGTTTGGACCAACAACACAGTTTAAGGTCTATTGTTTGGACCAACAACAAAGTTTAAGGTCCTATGGTTTGGACCAACAACACAGTTTAAGGTCATATGGTTTAGACCAACAACACAGTTTAAGGTCATATGGTTTGGACCAATAACATAGTTTAAGGTTATGTGGTTTGGACCAACAACACAGTTTAAGGTCATATGGTTTGGACCAACAACACAGTTTATGGTCATATGGTTTGGACCAACAACACAGTTTAACGTCATATGGTTTGGACCAACCGAGAGAGGAGCCTCAGGCAAAGGGGCCTACGATGGTTCAACAATCAGGGAGGGGTAGGAGATGCTAGATCCCAGCTATGCTGGGCCCGAAACGCAATGTCTGGACGACTCCTCACTCGCCATGGGGATGAAGGTCAAGCCGCATGCAACCCGTAAAGAAGAGACCCAAGCATATACTCAAGCGCTCAGATCGCGGGAGCCCCAAGAGACACTGTTACACAGCTCAGTCTGTCTGATGTGCAGGGGTGTACTGAGGGTTAGTACATGTAGTGTCGAGATTCCACCTTGACGTAGTGGGGCGGAACATGACATGAACCATGCCACCAACATTCAGGGCCTGGGGAAGTCGGTGTGATGACTGAGGATTACAACTGACCATGTTCGCAATGCAGCATCCTGTCGTGTTAGCTACGAGGACAAACAAATGAGCATCAACAGCTGACCATGTTCGCAATGCGGGATTTGTATCAATTTTTTGTCTGAAACCCTCAGGGGCATTGGCCCATAAGGGTACGAGAGCACTTGGGCATTGTATCCAGGTCATTCTTGGGGGTCCCTCCGGGTATGAAGGATGACGGGGGCCCGAATGAAGGGGAACACGAAGCTTGGAAAGTGGATAGAACTTGCCTAAGTCGAATCTGGCACTCCAAATTCTAGACCAGAGTGCCTTGAGCACATCAGCAGACCACTGGAAAGGGTCAGAGGGATCAGTCCAAGAGCTGCCAAAAGATGGCTTATCCCTTGGCAAAAGAGGGGGCGTAATGCCAAACACCCTTGGCACCGGGAGATCGTTGGATATCCTAAGATATGGGGCTGGACCTGACATCTAGGTGTTCAGGCGGTCCTACGTATCCCATAAGGATGGGAATCAAGCCAAGCGTTGTTCTTGATATTTGTCTTTATATTCCATTGGATAGAGGAGGGCTACACCATGAGGACGGGGTGTGGGTGGTGCCGCTATTGCAAACCCGACGTGAATGGGGACATAATCTCACACCATGCCACGCGACCCTGTGGTCGAAGTCCCATAGGCAAAACAGGCGTGACGACGACCCTCAAGTTGGACCCAATGACAAAAGGTCTGGGCGTTCCTACATATCCCATTAGGATGGGAATCAAGCTAGACATAGTTCTGGAAATACAGTTTAACATCATGTTAGACAAAATATGGATCTTAGTTTTAGGTCTTAGAGCTCTGACCCTGAGGATCATAGTTTTAGGACTTAGAGCTCGGAGCATGAGGATCTTAGTTTTAGGTCTCAGGTCTCGGACCATGAGGATCTAATTATTAGGTCTTATAGCTCGGACCATGAGGATCTTAGTTTTAGGTATTAGAGCTCGGACCATGAGGATCATAGTTTTAGGTCTTAGAGCTCGGACCATGAGGATCTTAGTTTTAGGTCTTAGAGCTCGGACCATGAGGATCTTAGTTTTAGGTCTTTGAGCTCGGACCATGAGGATCTTAGTTTTAGGTCATAGAGCTCGGACGATGAGGATCTTAGTTTTAGGTCTTAGAGCTAGGACCATGAGGATCTTAGTTTTAGGTCTTAGAGCTCAGACCATGAGGACCTTTGTTTTAGGTCTTAGTGCTCGGACCATGGGGTGGGGAAAAGGGAGAAACAGATACATGGAATGGAAGTTACAAAAAACCGACGTGAATAAGAACCTAATCCCTAAATACCATGTGCTCTTCGGGGATATGCTCGAGTCGAGGGACCGAACACGAAGGTAGGCTGGACCCACTGGGAAGTTCCCCAGGCATTCCTACGTATCTCATAAGGATGAGAATCAAGCCACACGTAGTTCTGGAATGTGACATGGTAAGATACCAGTTCCAGGGGAAAAGGGGAGTGCGGGCGTGGCCCTTGCACTAAAAGAAGCAGGATTTGATTAATCTTGTTTTTCCTATACGGTGAGTGGTTTTTTTTTGGGAAGCGAGAGGCCTAGAGTAGAAGGCCATGGTGTCGCCACCATCATCAAGAAATGATAGTGATTGAGAAAAGGCATGGCACAAGACGAATACCCAACATGATGTCCCCTACAACGAGGTCACCACAATCCATTTCCGTTTTCCGTCATGCGGCCAGGACGATAATGTCACAGTTCAGGGTCGTGTGATAGGACCAGCAAAAATGTTTAAGGTCGTATGGTTTGGACCAACAACACAGTTTAAGGTCATATGGTTTGGACCAACAACACAGTTTAAGGTCATATGGTTTGGACCAACAAAACAGTTTAAGGTCATATGGTTTGGACCAACAACTCAGTTTAAGGTCATATGGTTTGGACCAACAACACAGTTCAAGGTCGTATGGTTTGGACCAACAACACAGTTTAAGGTCTTATGGTTTGGACCAACAACACAGTTTAAGGTCATATGGTTTGGACCAACCGAGAGAGGAGCCTCAAGCAAAGGGGCCTACGAGGGTTCAACAATCAGGTAGGGGCAAGAGATGCTAGCTCCCAACTATGCTGGGCCTGAAACGCAATGTCTGGGAGACTCCTCACTCCCCAAGGGGATGAAGGTCAAGCCGCATGGAACCCGTAAAGAAGAGACCCAAGCACATACCCAAGCACTCAAATCGCGGGAGCCCCGAGAGACACCGTTACATAGCTCGGTCTATCTGATGTGCGTGGGTGTACTCAGGGTTAGTACAAGGAGTGTCGAGATTCCACCTTGACGCAGTGGGGCAGAACATGACATGAACCATGCCACCAATATTCAGGGCCTGGTGAAGCCAACGTGATGACTAAGGATTACTACTGACCAAGTTCGAAACGCAACATCCTGTCGTGTTAGCCACGGGGACAAAAAAATGAGCATCTACTGATGACCATGTTCGCAATGAGGGATTTGTATCAATTTTTTGTCTGAAACCCTCGGGGGCGTTGGTGCATGACGGTAGGAAATCCCTTGGGCATTGTATCTAGGCCATTCTTGGGGGTCCCTCCGGGTTTGAAAAATGATGGGGGCCCGAATTAAGGGGAACACGATGCTTGGAAAGTGGATGGAACTTTCTTATGTCGAATCTGGCACTCCAAATTCTAGACCAAAGTTCATTGAGCACATCAGCAGACCACTGGAAAGGGTCAGAGGTCTCAGTCCGAGAGAGACCAAAATATGGCTGATCCCTCGGCAAAAGAGGGGGCGTAATGCCAAACACCGTGGGCACCGGGAGATTGTGGGATCTCCTAAGAGATGGGGTTGGACCTGACATCTAGGTTTTCAGGCGGTCCTACGTATCCCATAATGATGGGAATCAAGCCACACATTGTTCTTGATATGCTTCTTTAAATGCCATTGGACAGAGGAGAACTACACCATGAGGACGGGGTGCACGTGGTGCAACTATGGAAAACGCGACGTGAATGGGGACATAATCTCACACCATGCCACGTGACCCTGTGGTCGAAGTACCACATGCGAAACAAACGCGACTTTGAACCTCCAGCTGGACCCAAGGACGAAAGGTTTGGGAATTACTTTGTATCCCATTAGGATGGGAATCAAGCTAGACGTAGTTCTGAAAATACAGTTTAACATCATGTTGGACGAAATATGGATCTTAGTTTTAGGTCTTAGAGCTCGGACCCTGAGGATCTTAGTTTTAGGTCTTAGAGCTCGGACCGTGGGGATCTTAGTTTTCAGTCATAGAGCTCGGACCATGAGGATCTTAGTTTTCGGTCTTAGATCTCGGACCATGGAGCCCAAATGTAGGGCAGAGTGTAGTTTAAGGTCATGCTAGACCATATAGTTTATGGTCATGTAGGACCATACAGTTTAAGGTCATGCAGGACCATACAATTTAAGGTCATGCAGGACCATACTGGCTAGGCAATGTACTTTTTGAGGAACCTGGCGTTGGTGGGAGGAGTGATACGCTCACCATCCATAGTCACCTTGTGGACAATAAAAGGTCCCTCCCACTTGGTTTCCAATATGGGTGGTTTCCTGCCGGGAATCATTGGCGCTCTGAGATCCAACACCAAGTCACCTTGCAAGAAGGAGTGGAGGCGAACCTTCTTATCAAAAGCTCGAGCCATCTTTCTATGATGCCTTTCCATGTTATGTAAAGCGTGAAGCCTACTTCCATCCAACACTTCTAGTTCAGATAGATGGATCTCGACAACTCTGTCCGACGCTTGATGGTTGTAGACCGCCATGCGCAATGAGGGCAGCTGGATCTCGATGGGAAGGACGGCCTCAGCTCCATACACCATGGAATACGGGGTCACCTGGGTGGAATTGTGACTCTTCATCCTATAAGCACAAAGGGTGCTGGGGAGCTTGTCCGGCCAACTTTTCTTGTTCTGACCAACCATTTTTTGCAGAATTTTAGAGAGGGTTTTGTTAAATGCCTTAATCTATCCATTCTCCTGCACATAATAGCGGGAGGTGTGGTTAGAGTGAATGTTGTACATGGAATGCAATTTTTTCAGCTTGGCCTCTCAGAAGTTGGTTCCATTATCCGTGAGGATAGCATGAGGTATTCCAAACCGGAGAATGATATTGGAACTCACGAAGTTGGCAATAGAACCAGCATGGACATCCCTAAGTGGGGCTGCCTCTGCCCACTTCGAGAAGAAATCCGTGGTGGTTAAGATGAACCGACACTGGCGGGCCGTCGCCGGTGGGTAAGGCCCTACGACATCCAAACCCCAGCCCGTAAAGGGACATGAATACTAAGTAGTATGTAGAGGAAATAGTGGCTGATGCACAAAGTTAGCATGAACATGGAATGCACAACACCTCTTGGCGTACTCGATGCAGTCGTGGATCATGGAGGTCTAGATGTATCCCAGTCTCCGAATCTGGCGAGACAACTTCGACCCGGCCTGGTGGGCTCCACAGGAGCCAGCGTGCACTTCCTACATGAACTATGGGATCTCCACTCCTTGAAGACAACAGAGGAGAACACCATCAAACCCACGCTTTTAAAGGAGATGCTCACGGCTGGGACCGCTTTGAAGGGTGAACTGTGGCGCGTGGCGCCGGATTCGTTCCCACTCTGCTCGGTCCATTGGAAGACTGTCGTGCTGGAGATATTAAACCAAGGGTGTTCTCCAGTCAGGAACTGTCTCCATCATTATGCCTGAAGCACCGGGGGAGTCCTGACGCGGGGGAACCAGCGGTGAGATTGTTAACTCGCAGGCCACGATCGTCCTCCTGGATAACAGAAGCAATGACTCTTCGATGCGCCACATGGATGATTAGGTCATCCTCTTCGGGCTCCGCGAGTGATGCGGCCATGCTGGCCAATGAATCTTCTCAACTGTTCTGCGACCGGGGAATGTGAACGACATCTGGTCGGGAGGGGAACTTATCCATTAGATGGAGAGTGCATTCCAGCAACGGCATGAGTTCCAGCTTCCTGACAGCATAGTCACTGTTAACCTGCTTGATGACTAGATCAGAGTCCCCTTTGACATACATGTGGGGTACATTAACCTCCAGAGCCAACTCGAGACCAGTAATGAGGGCATGATATTCTGCCACATTGTTGGTGCATCCTTCTAGCAACATGAAATAATATTGCAGAATGGCTTGCTCCGATGTGATGAAGACGATACCCATGCCCACTCTATTAAGCCTAGGATCATTGAGCATTCTACCAGTAGAGCATCAGGAGGCACCATCAAATTGCATCTGCCAGCATGGGGTGGCATGATCGACTGAGAGGATTGCCTCATTAGGAATGCCCAAATCCATTGGCTGGCCCGTAGAGGTTGGGTGGGTAGCTAAGAAGTCTTCCAACTCTTGTCCTTTTACGGCCTTCTCAGGTAAGAACCTAATGTCGAACTGCTAGAGGATCACCACCCAGCGTGCCAATTGGCTGGTCAACATAGGTCGGCTCAGGATATATTTGAACAGTTCTACCCAAGAGACCAGCTGTACCTCGTGGTGCTGCAATTAGTGCCACAATTTCTGTATGTCAAATACGAGCACCAGGCATCTCTTCTCGATGGGAGAGTATCTAACTTCCACGTCGAGGAGCATGCGACTGAGGTATTAGAGGCTATTCTTTATTCCCTCGTTGTTCTTATGGGCGAGAAGGGCGCCGAGGGATCGCTCCAGGGCTGTCACATAAAGGACCAGTCGCTTTCTACGAACGGGTGGCATCAGGACCGGAGGATGAATCAGATAATGCTTGATTTCCTCATAAGCGGTCTGACACCCTTCATTCGACCCATAGGTAGCTCCTTTCTTCATGATCCGAGAAAAGGGCTTACACTTGCCAGCCAGATTCGCAATGAATCGGCGTATATAGGCTAAGTGTCCTTGGATGCCTTGAAGCTCTCAAATATTACTTGGGGGAGGAATTTGACTAATGTCCTTGATCTTCTCAGGGTCGATCTCGATACCTAGATACCTGACGATGAAGCCAAGAAACTTTCCAGAGGTGACCCCGAAGGCACACTTCAACGGGTTCATCTTCATGTGGCGAGAACGGAGCAAACCGAACACTTTCTCGAGGACTTTCAGATGGTCCTGGCGCTGACGAGATTTAACCACCAGGTCATCTACATAGCACTCCACCAGCATCTTGAGGATCAGCTTAAATATGTGGTGCATAGCCCATTGATAGGTGGCACCCGCGTTTTTCAGGCTGAAGGGAATAACCCGATAGCAGAAAGTGCCCTGGGGGGCCCGGAAGGCAGTGTACTCTTCATCCTCGGGGGCCATCCGGATCTGGTTATACCCATAGTACCCATCCATGAATGAGAGGGCTTGGAACCTGGCCGTTACGTCGATCAACAGATCTGTCACAGGAAGGGGAAATTCATCCTTCGGAAAGTGGTGATTAAGATCGCGAAAGTCGATGCAGACCCTGATCTGCCTGTTCTTCTTCCTGACGGGCACAATGTTGGCTAGCCACCTAGGGTACTGGAATTACTTGAAGATGTTGGCCTTAATGAGCTTATCAACTTCGGCCTCAACCATGGCACCATGAAAGGGGTGCATTTTTCTGGGAGGCTTCTTGAACCCGCGATGGTTTGCTGGGAGGCCAAGGCGGTGGACAACTACCTTGGGATCTAGTCTCGACATCTCGTCATAACTCCAGGAAAACACATCACGGTGTTGTCTGAGGAAGTCTATGTATCATTTCCGTTCCTTGGGAGGCATAGCGGTGCTGACCAATGTGGGTCTTGGATCCGCCTCACTACCGGGGTTCACCTGTACTAGCTCGTCGACCGTGGTAGAGAAACCCTCCTCGAAGGCAGGAGGAGCATCTTCAATGTCTTCTTCTCTGCTTGGGGAAGGATCGTCCATGGGGGGAGCCATTTTGGGGCTGCCCGACCCTGATGGGGAGCTAGCACTAGCTTGGGAGGCAGAGGTCATCACGACGGGAGACTCATGCATCGCGGAGACCATAGCGACGGAGGCGGTTGATCCTATCCCATCCGGCCTGCAGCCCATGGGGCCACGCTTTACGACATTGAAGTAGTGGTGATGTGTTGGCTTGAGCCGGTCGATCCCGGCTCGGAGAAACAGGCATGTATGATGTACTTCCGTTGCCATGAGTCCAACGTCCTGATATCGTACGGGGGTAGTAGGCTCGAGGATCACCCAGGCCTGGTTGGTGTAAGAGTATGAGGTAATTTCCCATCGTTTCTTAGACCCGGAAATATGAATTCCTCTGGTACCTGAGACAAAAATGCACTCTCCCATATCGGGAGTCGTGGCCTCCAACCGATGGATTGGGAAGACATATGCATCATCCAAACCTGCCCAGGGATCACCAGCGACAGTGGCGGGCTCAACCTCACCTGCCAGTATTTTCTTGTCCTTGCTCTTGTAATAGTTAGAGTCCAAATAATGAGCTTCACAAGAGACAAATGGAGACGCATCTCCTTGGAGAAAACCCACTTGACCCTTAAGGGAGTATTTTAGGAACTGATGGTATGATGAGGGAACCACTGTGTGAAGAAGGAGCCATGACCTGCCCATCAATGTTTTGTAGGCAGTGTCCTGAGAGACAACCACAAATTCCGTAGTGGCAATTAAGCCGCCGAACTGGGTCTTCAGGTGAATATTTCCGAGTGGAGTCTTCTCGGTCTTGTCATACCCCTGGATCCTGAGGTCAGAGGGAGTTAAATCATCTTCGGACAACCCCAGCATTCGTAGTGTCCGAGTTGGGATCAAGTTAATCACAGAACCCGTGTCGACAAGACAGCGACAGACTTCCATGCCATTGAAATGGCTGGTGACGTACAGCGGGCGGATGTGACCATGTATGGGAGGGTCTTCATCTTCACCAGAGAATGAGATAACCTCCTAACATTCAGCGTCCTCAATCACCTCGGTGTGTAAGGCTTTCGCGGCCGCGACCTTCGCTTCAAACTGGAGGGGACTCCTTAGAGCCTCGGCGAGTGCCTCACGCATTTCGAACGATAGGCGGAGGGCCTCAAGGATGGAAATCCTTGCCGGAATTCCAGCCAGATTACTCAGGACATCATACTTTCGCACCAAATGCGAGCTTCGACTTACAGGAGGACGCTCCGCGATTGGGGGAATGACGGGCCCTACTGGCGGGACCAGTGACTGACTGGTACTAGGCACATCCCGCTTTTCACCAACTGAATCCCAGGATGTGGCTGGCTTGCAAGGAACGGAAGGCCATAGTCGGCCAGCGTCAGGGCTAGTCTGGCTACGACGTGGGCATGGCGGTTCTGCCCGACCCAGCAACAGAAATGGTGGTGGAAGCAAACCTGCAGTCACCGGGTGAGGGAGCCGCGAGTACTGCTCTCTATACCGGGCCTACTGCCTAGTCTCGGTAGCATGCACGACCAGACGGGAGGTGACGACTGTCGTTCCCTGGTGGTTCACATAGCCACGGCTCCGTCGACGTTGGCAACGGCTGGGGACATTGGGGAGGTCCACCTGGCACTCCTCATCGCCGGGAGCCTCAAGGGGATTTACCAACTCTACTGTGTTAACAGAAGTGTACCCCAGGTTCTCAGGGAGTTCCACCTAGAGCTCCACATCGCCGGGAGCCTCAAAGGGATTTACCAACTCTACGGTGTTAACCGAAGCATACCCCGGGCTCTCGGGGAGGTCCACCTGGCGTTCCTCGTCGCCGGGAGCCTCAAAGGGATGTACCAACTCTACGGTGTTAAATGAAGCATACCCCGGGCTCTCAGGGAGGTCCACTTGGTGCTCCTCGTCGCCGGGAGCCTCAAAGGGATTTACCAACTCCATGGTGTTAACTGAATCATACCCCGGGTTATTGGGGAGGTCCACCTGGCACTCCTCGTCGCCGGGAGCCTCAAATGGATTTACCAACTCTACGGTGTTAACCGAAGCGTACCCCAAGCTCTTAGGGAGGTCCACCTGGAGATCCTCATCACCGGGAGCCTCAAAGGGATTTACCAACTCTATGGTGTTAACTGAAGCGTACCTCGGGCTCTCGGGGAGGTCCACCTGGCATTCCTCATCGCCGGGAGCCTCAAAAGGATTTACCAACTCTACAGTGTTAACCGAAGCGTACCCCGGGCTCTCGCTCGAGGAGTCATCCATTACCAGCCGGGGTCTCGTAGGGATACCCATTTCCGAGGGCATGAAATCACCAAACGTGTGAGAAGATGACGACAATGGCAGGGAACTTTCTTTCTTCTTGCGCCGCCACCTGCTCTTCTGAGAAGAAGTAGGTTGGGACGACGATGCCAAAGCGGCGCTCGCAGACTCTGAGGGATCTGGCTGATCCAGGCGGGCACGGATGATTCCATGGGCACAGGAGACCATCCTACGGGATATCCAGTCATTATACTTCTAGGACCCACGGTCGGAAACCTGTTCCCACCCATCCTCTTCGTCACTACTGCCATCTGATCCCATGAAGACACCTGCCAGCTGTGTCGGGGTTGGGCCCAACCAGACTATGTTGTTGTCAATATGGTCTTGGAGCCAGTCATTGAACACATATCATTGCCGGATGGTGTGTCCCATGAACCGGTGATAAGGGCAGTAGTTAGGGTGATCCGTGAGACACACCTCTTCTGGTTTCTGGCACTTAGGAAGTCACATGATCCTATGCTCCAAGGCGCTACGAAAATAACCAGGAACCTGGGCCTTGCCAAATGAGTAAGCCCGATTCCTCCTATCTGGAAAGGGGAATCTTGGGGGCTGATCACAGCCAGGGGCCGGAGGAGCAGGCTGAGGAGGAGGAGCTAGATTAGCTTGCCTAGGTGGTGGCGGTGCGTTACGCGGAGGAGCCTGCCGATTCTGAGGCGACCGCTGCTGGGTCGGAGGCTGTGGGGGTGAACCCCTCTGAGCCTGCTGAGCTGGCCTCACCGGCAGTAACTCTAGCTATCTGAGGCCTCTATCTGTGCCACATCAGCGGGCTCGGCTTTGGCGGCTCTCCTTGTAGAGATTACAGGAGGCAGCGGGCGCGCCTGATCGGCCTGCTACAGGGCTTCTTCGAGGCATTGAGCCTTGTCCGAGAAGTCCTGGAACCCTCCAGGGTAATTCTGCATGATCAGGGATTGAACCAAATCTTCCTTGACGCTCCCCACACACATCATCAATAATTTCTCCTGAGTCAGTGGCATGTCAAGGGAGTACATGAGCCCCTTACACTGGGCGACGTAGCCTGCGACTCGCTCATTGAGCCTTCGCTTGCACCTGAAGAGGTCAGAAATGATCATCTTCCGGGTTGTGGAACTGAACTGGTTGAGGAATTGTCGGCGAAGTCCTCCCAACTAGTCACTGATCCAACAGGGAGATGGCTGTACCAGACGAATGCTGGTCCTTCCAGTGTCTGAACGAAGCACCAGAGAGTGGCAGCCTCCTGCTGTGCCGGAGTCCCTAACATAGGCCCGCACCTCGAGTTGAAGTTGGCCAAGTGTTGTGGCGGGTCTCCGGTCTCGATAAAGGGGGAAAAAGTGGGGTTCCCAAATCCCATTGGGGCCGGCATGTCATCCACCCATGCGGGGTACGGCTTGCCATCTGGTGGGATTGCCACCGGCTGAGTTTCCAGGGCCTCCCAGCGAGCGATGAGTACTTCCATCAGATCATCCGGATGTGGATTCCTGTCCTGACGAGGATCTCTAACCACAAGCGCATTTCCAGGCTCTTCGATACGATAGTCGCGCTCAGCGGCTCGGGGGGCAGCTGGCGGAGCGACTCTCGGAGCGGCGAGAGGAAATCGATCAGGGTCCCCCAGGTTGTCTCGCCGCTCGGGGGGGTTCAGTGAAACATATTGCGCCCTCTTTCCATGGGCTCTAGTGTCTCCCCTGTCGGTGAACACGAGACGATCACGGTTTCCTAGGGGGATCTCAGCAAGGGGTAGATGCTCCTGCCCCTGCTGTCCTGGTCTAGGGTTGTTGTAGCTAGGCCACCACTCTGTAATGCGTTCGGCCAGGAGCTCATCAACCTACCCCTTTTGCTCGGCTAGCTGTTAGCATGGCCTTCTCAGGATCTTCCTCTACCTTCTGCACTGAGGCAGATGGGTCAGCGAATTTGATAGAACCGACTGGCTCTATACCCTTGCTGATGTTTCGGCCCAACGCCAGTGCCTCCGTGGGTACAGGAAGGCTTAGGAGGCTCCTCTGTTGGTGAGTAATCCTCCCAGATGGGTCTAGTAGTGTCCTGTCCTCGGGGGGTGAGTCTTCCTCGAGGGGCTCCACAATGTTTCCCTCATCTGAAGGTCCAGCCATGTTGACTGCTACTGCCCTTGGTGATGTTCCCTCAGGGCCGCCCGGTGGATCGGGCTGCCGGCGGATCACACAGAGAAGGAGAGCAGTGTACTTCCCCCACCCGCGGACGTGTGCATGGGGGGTGGCCTCCTCAATAACTCTACGGAGTACCTGAAAACTCTGGACGCATTGTTGCTGAAGGGCCTCGTGGTGGTCCAGCAACTCGGGGTGCCGGACCGCAGGGAGTGCTGCTAGGTCAACCCTGCGGCACTGCTCACCAATCTCCTCGAGATGCCCTTGGCTCCCGGGATAAGGCGTTAGATGATGGCGGAGGTGGGAGTGAGTCACCCGATGAATCTGGAGGAATCATTCAAACTCTCCCGGGTTAAGTGACTCTGGCACATCAAAACTTGATTCTGCGACCAGCCAAAACATCTTAGGGAAGTGGCCCGCTTCAAGAATGGTCCAGAATCTCCACGGCTCTGGTTCGGGGTCCGAAACTTTCCACCCCTGCTTGTCCACCGAGGAAAGTCAGGGAATTGGCCATGGCGTCGAGGAAGGCCGTCGGGGTGGTGGGATGGCCAGCGGGGAATACGGCGAACATGACGATTGTCCGCCGATCGCTGGGTCATCCTCCAGGGGTTACAGTGCCCTGGCTTCCACGTCGCGATAGGATGGGCCGGCGAATGGTCCTCCTGTCACAGCGTCGATGCTCACTGAGGGTGTGTCGCCTTGAAATTCTTCCATCGGTCCCCAGAAAATCTCCTCACCCTCCCTAACAGGGGCGGTAGGTGCTTCTGAGGAGGTCAGTGGAAATTGCGGGCTTGATCCCTGTTGGTATGCCAAGTCCTCGTCCTCCTGGATATACCTTCGATGGGAGGATGGAATCATACGGATCCCGCATTCGGGGAGTACAAGACTAACGTGTCGCGTCCCCACCCCTACCCTCAACTAGAAGGGTTTGGGGGAGGTTCCATCGTCGAGTCATACTCTGCCTCCGAATCCGTGAAACGGACTAGTCTGATTCCCCTCCAGACCCCCCTGAAATTCCTTCTACGGCAATGACGCCTGGCCTTTTTGCCCCTGGGTAGCTCCTCAGGGTAAGGACGACTTCCGTCATGGGGTCCCCCGGCCACAATAGAGATGGGGTAGAGGGGACCGAAGGCCGTGGTGCGAGAAGCACCAGAACTGATGTCGAAAGGGACATGAGGAGGACCTCTATGTGAGTGAGAGACTGGATACACAACGACTCCATGATCGCGACCGGATGTAGGGGGAGTGACCTCATACCCCATGCAGTGGGCGTTGGAAGGAGTCATACCCAGAGCATAGCCATCGCGAAGAAGCTTTCGGCTTCCCAGGTCAGTGGCACGAAGTGAGCCCTCATGGTGAGAGGTACTACCGTGGATTGGTCCGCAGTGGCCATTTCCAGTGTCCGCGACCGGGATATTCGACCCACCCTGCATGCAGGGCGGTCGGGGTTTCGATCCAGGTCGGGCACGCGGCTGCCCCTGCTCAACATGCGAGAGGATCTGGTAACAGGAGTCAGCTGTGGCTCGGGCCATAGTGGTTGCTGATGCTGGTGCCCCAGGACGAGCATTCTCTCCCACTCGCGCCCGACGTTGGTATCGAGTCAGATGGGCCGGAACCGGCGGTGCAGGCATGAATATTTCTTGCTCCTCAGCTCGGGGAGTCGGGCGGCGGCGTCGACGCATCCTAGCGGGGGTTTTTGACATTAACCCCTGGGATGGATCGCCGATGGGGTGGACCCGTACATCCCCCACCTCATTTGAGTAGGGGAAGGATGTGTAAAAGTGCTCCGGGGATAGGTTCCTGAAGCGGTTGAACGTCGGCATGGGGAGCAGCGGCTGCCTGTGTGGCCCTCGAGGGCGGCGATGGTGGTGAGGCACGACCGCCTCTAGATCCAAGCGGGCCATTCCCCTGATGGGGATGACCCCTTCCTCGTCATACCTACGAACCATGTTATTGATTGCCCTTCGTTGGATGATTTCTGAAGGGGGGAGGGGGCACATGTGCCCGGCTGCCACGACGGCCGAAGTCGGAGCAACCATGGAATAGGTGGGACCGCGCGGGGTAGCCGTGTCGGTACTGCCCCTTCCCCTGCACTAGTGGGTAGGTGGCGATCAAGCTCTGAATATAGTGATCTGATTCCTGGAAACCGGGAGATGGACCCATTAGTATCAACAGGAAATGAGATCAACATCCAAGTCTCAGCGTCATTCCATATTCCATGGTCAGCGAGAGCGATCCACGCTGACGACGTCACAGAACAGAGTAGTCAACGTCCTGACGGCCTCGACCCCTGGCGGGTTCACGTCCCGGTGAGGGTTACCTGGACCTGGTGACATGCTGTTCTTCCGACGCTCCGACAGCTACAATTCCCCGTGTTGAGGAGAAGAGCCTCACGTCGGGTTCACCATTTTTTGTGGACCCGACGCACCACCGGCTACCATTCCCCGTATGGAGGAGAAGAGCTTCACGTCGGGTTCACCATTTTTCGTAGAACTGACGCCCCAACGGCTACCATTCCCCATATGGAGGAGAAGAGCTCTATGTCTGGTTCACCATTTTTTTGTGAACCCGACGCCCCAACGGCTACCATTCCCCTTATGGAGGAGAAGAGCTTTACGTCGGGTTCCCCATTTTTTGTTTCCAACACTTTCACCGGGGCGCGCGCATCCCGCTGATTGGGAGGGCGTGCTGCTTGTTGCCCCGCATTCCTGCTTTCCAAAGGCGGGCGGCATCCGTTCCTTGTTCAGGGACGTATTCTCCTTGATCGAAACTGGGATGATGGGATGTCGGTTCTTCCCTTGGTGGATTCCTCCTCGGAGCTCGTTACCCAGTCCAGGTCTCCCTCATAGACTTCAGATGGGTTTGTGAAGCCCATTCCTAGTGCCATATCTACATGGACACCATTTAATTACGCTGATTTCGTCAAGACTCTCCAAGGGGTCTTGTCGGGGAAGCAACATTCGGTGAGGAGAATGGTCATGTTGGGGCGTCGTCGGCATGTCTGTCTTTGGTCCCTCATCACAGGGCTTCTCGAGGGAGCGGAATCCCGAGGCATCCCACATCGAACGCGGGGAATCTGTACCATCAGAGGTTTTCCCTTGCTTCCCATGTTTAACACAGGGTATGTCGCGAGTTTAACGTCTTGCGGAGACAGATCAGGTTGAAGGATCCCCAAGGGGGAACACCGATGTTGGGTCCAGCACATGGGCATCTTCCAATATATCATGGAGTGGGATGGTGTGGCATGATCTCACCGGGATGTGGCGGCCCGGGTAAGGATCAGGATGGATGGTGCAGTGAGACACGGGGCTTACGTTCTGAGACGGCCCAAGTGGGGGAATACAGTTTAACGTCATGTGGGACGGAATACAGTTTAACGTCATGGCGGACTGGATACAGTTTAACTTCATGCGGGACAGAATACAGTTTAACGTCATGCGGGACACCATATAGTTTAACGTCATGCGGGACACGATACAGTTTAACGTCATGCGGGACGGAATACAGTTTAACGTCATGTGGGACGACATACAATTTAATATCATGCGGGACGCGATATAGTTTAAAGTCATGCGGGACGCGATACAGTTTAATGTAATGCGGGATGGAATACAGTTTAACGTCATGCGGGACGAAATACATTTTAACATCATGTGGGATGCGATACAGTTTAACATCATGCAGGACAGAATACAGTTTAATGTCATGTGGGACGGGATACAGTTTAACGTCATGCGGGACGGGGGGTTTGGGTCTTATGCTCTGAGGCAGCCCAAGATGGTCGGGGAGCCGACATGGAGAGGTCGGGACGACCGGGTGGTGGGCATGAACTTCGTGGAGGCTTCCTACGTACCGTGCGTTAGCACGGACCAAAGTCCACATAGTTTGCTGGGATGGGGAATACGCTCTGAGGCAGCCCAGAAGAGTATGTCATGGTCGATGCGTGCTCTAAGCCCACATGAGTCATGCTCGGTGTGGGAAAAAAGAGGAAGAAGGGACCAGACGATCACGTCACGAATGGTGCATCCGTGAGAAGTGGAATGGGGCTTACGTGTTGAGCGGCCCAAAGAGGAAACAGGGGCTTACGCGTGGTTAGCAGCCCTTGGTGTCGGGGATTACTCTAGGGTGGAGGCCCATGGTGCGATAAAGCACAGTGGGAAATGGACTATAGTGGCCTTGGAAGGGGGGAAGTATGAAGATGCATGGGTGCAATCATCCGTAAGATAGGCTAGGGGCTTACGCTCTGAGGCGGACCTTCCCCCACCGACAAACCCCGCTCCGACAAGGAGGATCTCATTCTATGTGAGGAAGAGTCCATTCTTGTTGAGACGAGTGGCGTAAAAAATGTCCGAGCTGGGGGGACCCTGCGTGCGAAGCACGAGATCATACCACAGTTTAACGTCTTGTGTTAAGGACAAGGTGCTTAGTAGTTTAACGTCCTGCAGCTTGGACGAGGTGGGTTCGCTCCACACCCATGTGGCTTATATGCCCAATTCCCTCTACCCCCTGTGGAAGGGAAGGCATCGGCAAGGCCGTGATCAAGGGGACCGCAGGGCGAACCACAAGGGGGTCCACGTTAGCGTGGCTATGCGAAGAAGAAGTATCCATTAGCGTGCCTATGCGGAGAAGCATAAGGCAAAGCAACGCAATGGGAAACATGTCCCAAGGGACCTTGAGGACAGTTTGCATGATCCTGGGAGGCCATACGGGAAAACAACGCATGGCGCACATGCCTGGCACGGGAGACATCAGGTGCTGGTGCAGGGGGCAGCCAAGGGGTGTCAAGGTGAGGAGTCCTGGGCTTTGCGCACAAAAGGGAAGGTTTTAACGCAAAACTCCAGGACGGCGCACAATTGGAGAAATGTAATTGCGTGCGGACAGGGAACTACGCGCAGGGTTCTGCGTGCATGGCAGCCTATTGCATGCACGAGACATGCATTGCGCACAAGGCTGGGACACTGGGGAGGTGGCAAATTTACTGAATCCGATGGAGGTGCGCGCAGAGGCGAACTCCGGGGAAAGGTTGCGCGAAATGAGGGTTTTACATTGAAGTCATCTTTCGCGCGGGGGGAGCCGAATTGCGCACACGGGAGTCACTTTGGATTCCTCAACCCCCAAACGGTTTGGGGTCACCATCTATTTATAGGCGACCTCCTGCCCGGAATCCAGGCGGTGCGCAAAATTCCTCGCGCTTGAGTGTAGCTGGCGCACAAAAGCTCGTCGCGCAGAACCGGGGCACACAACGATTGCGCGCCACATCGGCTCCATTTCGCGAAACCCGGTGATTCTACGCGCGCAGAACAATTTTCCGCACGGATCATCCTTTATTTCGCGCGCCACATCCCAGGCCTCCAGATCGGGCCTCTGATTCCGAATATGACTTCGCTTCGTCATTCCGAAACTTCCTCCAAGTGTTACGGTATTTTTTCAGCGTCTACATATACCATAAATATGTTAATGGTTATAGTTCATTTAATATTATCTCTTTAATTATTTGGAAACTATCACCATTGACATTTTTTCATTCTATCACAAGCACAACCACAACAGTGCATAATAATTTTTGATAATAATCCTTTTATTTAATATTAAAAATAAAATTATAACATAAATATATTTTAATATTTTAGAATTATATAATATAAAATATTTCTTAATATTATTTATCCAAATTTATATCCTGATAACATTTTATAATGTAAGACTATTTAATTTATATTACATAAACACTAGGTAAGTATTTGGATAATTAAATTGTTATACAATTTATAATTCATAATTAATAATAAATGTATATAATTATTAATATGATTTATCTTTAATGTAAAAAATATCCTTATCAACTATTAATATTATCTCAGAAATAATATTTTTTTACATTCCAATGTTGTGTACGTAGTGCATCTACATCGATAAAGGTGTTTATATCTATCCTGACATAACATTAAATTTATTAATATTTATTGGATATTTTTTTATATAATAATAAATGAAACATATCACATGGTTTATAAATTTTGGTCTTATATTTATATCATGATGATTTCATAAAATATTTGGTATTAATAAAAAGTTTTTTAACGATTCACCATAAAATCAACTAATTCAAAAATGTATCTGAAATTCACCATATGATAATTTTAACATTATTATACAAAAAAATTGACCCCATTCAATTGATTAAAATTAAAAAATATATTAATTTCAATTATTTATAAATCTATATAGTACTTGGAAAATATCTTATTTATAATAAATAGTATTATTTTTCTCAAATATAAAACCAGATTATTGTTTGATACATTCATAATGATATTTATATGATTATAATAACAAAAAATAAAAATAAAAAACTATTATTCACATAAATATAGATTTATAAAATATATAATAATAAAATTATTATTTAAATTTATCAAAAAAATAAATCTTTTTAATAAAAAAACATTTCAATCATAACGTAGTACATTATAAGGGTGTGGAATGTGTCCCATTATATTTGTTACATGAATTCTATCGATTAATTCTCATGTGTAGGATAGATTGTATTATACTCATTGCTGAAGTGAAATAAAAAATTTCTTATTAAATTAAGGTAGAATATTAAAATAGAAAATCAAATAATGTATATTATATATATAAAGAATAATAAATGAAACATAGTTACGAAAATTATAAGTGGAATAATACCATATGTAGAGAAAAATACTACAAGATTGAAATATTCATCATCTTGATCTCCAATGAATATCATACACACTATAAGAAATGTAGTAAAACGAAAAACGTTGAAATAAGATAAAAAACATGAGAAATAAAATAATGGAGTATGATTGATGATTATAGAGATGCATGTAAGGAAACCTACATGAACTGAAAAGTGAAATGATTTACATGTTTAACAAGTGTACATATATAGTCAATTGGTTTATATCAATATTTGAAAATATAATCATTTAATATAATATAGATTCATGAGATAAGAACCAATATTAAATGGAAAGTGGAAATAATATTTTTTTATTCAAATAAAATATTCATGCGATATGATTTTTATTTTAATTCCATTGATATGAACTATAAAAATATAAATAATCACAATGTGAAATTTATGATGAAGTTTGGAATCTATGACTTCAAGTTGTATATTTCATACTTATGAGGATCATATTTCCAAGCAAACAATTTATGAATAAACTATATTTGTTTCCCTAAAAAACTAAATTTAACATCAATAAGTATGACTTGAGCGTAATGATTTATGGGAAATGTGAAATCTCATAGTAATCACTACAAGATCCAAGTAAGTTGAACAATAACAAGTGACTTCTATCATTTATTATCTCATACTTAGATATTATAAGAAGAACATTAGTGGTTTTTTATATAGGACATAGGACGTTATAAACCTATAAATGTCAATAATATAAATGAATTTTTAATGTATAATATATATTATGTGTATTTTAATATATTATGAATTTTTTAATTCTTTTCATATTAAAAATATCTATTTTTCAATCCATTCCTTATAAACATAACAATATAAAATAATATAAATATTATTATTATATCTTGTTAAACAATAACATTAAATTGATAAATATAATTTTTTTAAAATTCCAAACTAATTATGAATTATGTTTTTTTAATTTAATGTAAAATTTTATCACTTTTATAAATTACATTTAACAAAATTTATGTCATATTTTTCTAAATTATGTAATATTTTATATTTTATTTTTATCAAAAACTAGTTTCTAAGGTAAAAATGTTAGTTAAATGGTTAAATGAGCTAAAATTATTACATTTCTATTTATACTATCAAAACATAACTAAATAATATATATAATTGAGTGAATATAGGAATTATAAACCAATAGTGATCCATTAAATATTTATGATACACTTTCGATGTAAATTGTACACATAATATAATGTGTATTTGTAAATATGCCCCAAAATCTCACCCATGAAAGGAAAATTAGATTACCCCTGTAAAATAATGTATTTTATTCATTTTACTCTCTTTGATCTATCAAAATTTCCTCAATAACAAGACACTATTATTTTTTGAACCTTATGGTCTAAATATCATTCCTAAAATCCTTCGAAACTAATGAATGTTTCCAATAGGTGTAAAGATAATTCATAGTGAGTAACAAGATATATTTTCTATATTACATATATGTTATTCATTCACAAGATCTTGAATTTAATTATAGATGGATAATACTGTAAATATGATATAATTATAATTTTTTAAAATTTATATTAAAATAATATAACAACATATTCATACTCATTAATTTATTATAAAATGTGGTTGTTTGGTTATGTTTAACAACCTACATGAATGATGCTAAAATATTTTCAACAATAATGATTTATAAAATATAAATTATAATAATAAATATTATTAATGATGAATTTGTGTTATGTTTTTTATTATTCAATAATAACTTATATAGTTATATTTATTAATAAAGTAATTATTTTAATTGACACAAAAATCATGAAACAGGAACTTTGATTATAATTCCTTTAAAACCACTACTGTAACATTCATTAATTAATAATGTTTCTCAAAAAAATATTAACCATATCTATATAACCTCTATGAATATTATGGAGGTGATGAACATATGTGAAAGGATAAAATACCAAAATCACTATACCAAATAAAAAATGGAAAAAATGGAATAATTAATACTATATGTTAAATTTCATACTATGAATTACTAATAAATTGGTAATTAACAAAATTAAATGAATGGTATTAACTAAAATAAATACATTTTAATGTAATCATATACATGAAGAACAACCCTATATTGATTATATTGGGATTTAGAGCGTGTTCGAATGAGAATGAATCCAAGGTTATATTATTCTTAACTCAATATCTATTTAATTGATTTGTACTCATTATTATTTAAATATTTTTTTATTAGTTTGATATATTTTTTCCCATTCGAATATTATATTTCATTTTTAGAATAATTAATTTTCGTATTTAAATAATCTTGTTTATTTTTGAAATAATAAAAATTTTATATTGTTAAGGATAATATCCACCCACTATTTTTTTATTCCATTTAAATGTTATTTAATAGAAAACATTTCAATTTTTAATAATTTGAAAGGTTAATATTTATTCTCTTTATTAATTTCATATTTCCATTCCATATTATTTAAATTAAAATCTAATCAATTTTGTTAATGTGGGTGATTTTAAACTGATAAATTTGGTAAAAAACTATTTACCTATACTTCCATAAGATTTTATTTATTTCAATCGAAATTTATAAAATTTTTATTTTATTTGATTTTAATGACCCATTGTTGGAGAATTTATTTATAAAATACATTTTTGATGCTATTTTTTTCTTCATTTAAATATGATTTTTAATGTGACATATCTCATTGTATTTGAATCAATTTTACCATAACAGTAATAATTTTTTTATATACATCTCTTCCATTTGTCATTATTTTTCATGACGATACAACATTTATTAATACTATATATCATTCATTATTCACATTCTAACTTCTCCTATAATTTTTTTATTTAGTTTATTTAATTTTGGTTGTCTTCTAATCCATTTTTTGTTTATTATTATGTAATACCATAAAAATATGTTTATAAAACTATTTTATTTCCATGAGTTAATCTATATATGAGGTATTATTTGTTTATTGTAGAAATTATATATATTGTTTATAATTATCTTATTTTAGTTCCAAAAATTATATATCCCTCTAATATATTTGTTAAAACATGGATCTCACGAGATGTTATGTTATGTAAAGAGGAGGGTTATACTGGTATACAATGTTATTGATGTACATGATGTAATTTGATTTTTTTTTCATTTTGATATTATGTTATTTGAATACTTCTAGGAAATATAATATGATTTTTATGTTTATCCAAGCTTCACCATTATTTATTATGATAAAATGGTTTAACATTAATTATTAACTATTTGGTTCCATGGTATATAATTTTCATTAATGATCATTATTTTCTATTTTGGAAATTATATTCCAAGATCTATGATAATGTTATAAAACCTAATGAAAATTTAATATGATTTAATGAATAATAATCCATTAATCATGTCGTTCATCCCATGTGGATGTCAGTATAATGTTTATAATTTAATGATATACTGTTTGGAATGAAATGAAAATATTTCCCCCTTAAAATTTATTATAGATAAACCTCCTTAATATTATTCCATTTTCCGTAGGTAAGGAAGTAGAGTATTTGGTGTGATATACTAATAATGGAATAATTTGTAATGAATTATTATGGATGACATATATGAGATATTTCAAAAATAATATAGTTATAAATCTAATCACAAAATACACTAAACCATTGTGTTCTATATTGTCACCCACACTTTTTCCGCATATTGTTACTTGATATTTAATATAAATATCCAATAAATAAAAAATGATGATCAAAAGGCCTAGTGTCTTTAAGAAAATAGGTACATTAAACATCAATGTGAAACTAAAATAAAAACCATTATTTAAATCCTCATAAATATATCCTATATCACATTGGGTTTCTAAAACTATATAGGATAACAAGGGTAATAAAAAAATAAAGGGGTGATCTATAATTATTAATAAGGGGATAAAGATTATATTGAAGCATAACATGTCAGTCAAACAATGTAACATTTTATCAATGAAGTATATGATCATGAATAATCATAAGGAAGAATAAAATAATGAACATGGATTCATAATATCAATGAAACATTGAAATGTGTATGAAACCTGAAACATGACAAAAACTAAAGTTAAGGAAGATTCTATGACAACATCACATGGTGGATAAAGGCCCATAGTAGATTAAGTATACTCCCTAATCCCATACATAAAATCTTATGAGAAAAAAATCATTAACCAATGCATTGAAGCACTATATGGATGTACCCATTATGAAATTTAGAGTCTTATGTGTTTCTAAAAAATGAAATAAATCATAAAGAATAAACCTAATAATTTTCCATTGAATAAAATGGGTTCCATAACCATTTCACATAGTATATCCATATGTAATATCATAAGTATTTCCATATAATAATGGTTTCATGAATTATTGTACTTTAATAAACAATGAAAATGAAAAAATGATTCCCAAGTGATGTAATGACTTATAAAAGAGTTGAGAAATATCTTTTTTAAAGTGACTTTTAATAAGGGATTTATGAATATTGTTAATGAGATTTTAAATAGGGTAAATGTAGAATAAGATACAATAATTTCGATTTGATATAGAATTTTTCTATATGATATAATGATTTATTTTAGAAAACATGGGTGGTTTAAAACAGTTTGAGTAGTGGAACATGAATAAGGGTACGAAATAAAGAATTTCCCTTAAATCAGATTTTCTTATTGATAGGAATTAAGAAGAGAACCTTTTAAAACATGTATTTACCCAACAAATAAATATAAGTTTAGATAGGCATGTTTGTGTGGAAAATATGTAAAAGATATATTTAATAATTAATTACTAATGATAGTGTATGAATGTGAGGTAATACAGATTACTATAACCCTAATTAAAATTGGGTGTTTCAGAATGATCTCATTCCTTATGTTTCAAAATCGGTCAACACATTTAATTAATGCCGAGGATAATAAAATTAGATTAATTTAGTAGTTAAATTTTTTATTTTTCATATTTATTTAATTTAATATAATAATTTTATGTTAATTTATATTAATATTATTGTGATATAATGTTCAATCTTATTATTCTGAGGGAATTCGTTTCATGATTTCACGGTCGAATCACTTGTGGATAATTAATAATGTTATTGTGAAATGAGACAATAAATCCATATGTGAAATGAAAATTTATTAATGTAATTATATAAATTTCAATTTTCCCAATACATTTTTACATGTTTTGACATATGGGTGGTAAATTTAGTAAAAACATTAGTTTTATATACACAGTTAATTTTGGTTTCATTATCGTCTATCTGAAACTTATTTTGACTTAATTAATATTATGGATATATATTCTTTATGGAATATGGAACGAAATGTAATATACATATTTATATTATTATAATCCTTTATTAGATAATTTTAACCTCCCATGAAGAAGGTAATGTAAAATTACTACCATTATGCATGGAGCCGATAAGCCCACAAAATATGGAAAATTGTTTTATTTTTTGAATATGATATGATGATTAGAGGATTGATGGATGATATTACATTAAACCATATCATTTTAGTGTATATATATGATATGATATTTATTAATACATGTTGTATGTTTGAGATTTGGATAATTTAGAAGACGAAATGCGTTTAAAAGTGGTTAATTGAGATTATTACATCTAAAATGTCTCATTATTGAAATATTCTTTGGCGAACATGAATTATAATTTTTGTGATACAAAATCAATAGAAAATTATACATAGTTTTATAATGATATTTGGGAAAAAAAATTTCATTATCCAAAGGCTTAAAATATGTGGTCAGAATGGCTAGTGGGAGGTGGTATTTGTAGAGGGAGGACAAAGGTGTTTTTGAAAATTTATTCATTAGTTTCCTATTTTGGAATAAGAATATAAATATTATTTATTTTTAGGAATATATATAGTAAATGGATCATTTTTGTTCTAAAATTGGGTCATTGAATCTTCTATAACTCAAAATTCCTTTTATTTATCATAAAAAGATAAATACCATATATCATTATTCACAAGAAATTCAATCGTTTTAGAAAAATACAGAAAACACACCCTAAAATTTTTTCAGAATATAGATTAAAAAATTGAATAAATTTTCATAGATTAATTTTATAAATTGGAAAAATTAAATGTTTAAATAAAATCCTTATTCAATCCAAAAATTCAACTATAATATTATGATTAGCTTTCTAGACCATTGAAAACTTATTTATTGTCTCATAAAATTGTTTTATCACTATAATAATACATAATATTATTTTATTAGATCATTTTATAAATTTAACCATTATTTTAAACCAATATATTTATTATTAATGTGAAATTAAAACAATTATATTTTACAAAAATATAAAAACTGAATATAATATATTTAAAAACATTAATTACTCATACAATTGTTTAAATATTTCATATTTTAAATAGGATACCTAAATATTATTTTAAACTTACATTATGTGGTTGTTTTTATAAATGATATATTTATATTATAATTATGAGGTTACTATTATTATGTTCCAATTACTATTCCAACGATAAATTTTATTATGATTATATGGGTTCCCTAATATGTATATGTACCAAATCTTCCATTCATTATTCCATAAATTTTATTTCCTATCAATGTTATATATATTTTCATTTTCAATATGAATGCTTTAATACTATAATTATTCTTTAATTATAAATATTTTTTTAGGATTGTAGTTATTCTGGTCATTCGAGTATATCCAAATTTTAATAAATTAGATTTATTTTTTATAAATTTTTATCCCAATGTAATATTTTTTATTACTTTAATAATATTCAATCTCTAAATGTAATTTTCATAACTTTATAATATGTAATATTTTTTTTCATCTTGTCGTGCATGTTCTTTATACTACAATACTATATAAAATAGTTATAAAAAGGGAAATTACATTTGTAAAATTCTACAACTCTACTTTATTTCCCCATTAATTAATATCTTCATTAGAATTTGTTTTTTATAATTAGGTGAAAAAAGGAAATGGTAATTTTGTTCCATAGATTCCACTATTATCCAGGTCACCTCCTTATATGTATGGGTTTTTCATATAACTTTTAGTATATGAGTTTTCTTATTGCATAGAATATTATCTATATCATCCAGGATCTTCACTGGATGCTCCTCATAAGAGAGATCATTTTTCAGTTGTACCACATCTAAATTTAGTACATGATAGGCATATGGTATGTAAATATTCATGTGTGATACAAGGATTGCATCATCTAATTTAAAAAAGTTTAGTGAGAATGATGGTCGATACACCATGAATCTGATGTGATCATGAATATCATAGGGTTTGTGGTACATGGAAATTAGTTTACACTTTTTACCAAATATCATCACTCACATCCATGGAGATATGTAGAGGATCCCTTTATATCAAACAGCAAAAATTGGGTCTCATTGAGTTTTATTAGTATAGAAATTTTATATACTTTGTGAATAAATTATTTTATGTTGATTGATGATGATATTTTGTACGAATTTTTCATCCATTTCATGGCCATGTATGTAGTATTTTCATACATCGTCCTAGTATTCAAGTGTTCTAAATCACTACCCATGAAGTGAGTCATATGTATCAGTTTGGATACATCCGTAAATGTTATTATTATATTAGAAATCATGTAGATAATTATTATCATCACACCCTCCTTTGATGACCAAAAATATTGGTCATAATATATATTCCATTGTTAGAATATATCTATTATATTGTAAATATATATGAGGGAGATAATTCATTCTCAAGATAATCTATATATTTAGTGAATATTGGAGACCCTTTGAGAATTTAGAGATGAATTTAGTTCCTTATTTGAAATAATTGATAGTGGTGTTCCATAAAGCCTAACAACTTCTATGATATAAATCCTAACAATTTGACTGAGTGGATGTGGTCTTGAATTTCATTGAATTGATATTTCTTCGTAAGATGATAAAACATATCCCATATAACATTATTTCATATTAATTAATTTATAAGAACTTAATTAAATTCTATAATCATGTTTTACTATTTCCATGTATCTATGGGTAATTATTGTATCATCCCAATAGAATATTTTCATTAAAACATTACATACTTACAGACAAGGCACATTGATTTATAGTCTATGATCTCTTCCATCATATTGTCCCACCAATAGTTTTATCAGATATATCAATTCTTTTTTATGCTCCATATGTGCTTGGAGAAGTTAGACTTATGTGGATCAATCAAAAGATCCTTCTTTATCTCATGATTCAATATTACACATTTTGTAGAACCACTCTCTTAAACTAATTATTAATAAACATTAACTCATATTACATCTATTTTCTTAATGATTTTGGATTCTTCTGTATTTCCACAATATCTCTTTCAGCATCATTTAACCTCTGCAAAAGTGATTATTGAGCACTCATTTGAGAAAATAATTTTGGATTTCCTTCCTTTATGATTATAATGTACATCATTATATTTTCAAGGATGATTTGATTATTTTAAAATATTCTCATTGATAATAATGTAGAATCCTTTCAAGATGGAGTATATTCTACTTCATCAATCATCCGAAGACTGTAGTAGATTGGGAAGTCATATTTCATGATCAAATGTAACTATCTATGGTGGTATCTATTGTGTTCATTCTATGTGAATATATTATTTAGGATATATGATCCTTGTATATCTCATAATTTTCTCAAATATATAATACCACTAGACTATCAGCATATATATTACTGAATCTAACTCCAGATCAAGCATTTTGTAGTTGTACGTAATAAAATTCAACTGGAAAGTGGTGTAGGGTATCACCTTTTTCTTTTAATACAATTCATATCCTAATGCCCTCATTAAAGTGTCAATATATACCAATAATAGTTCCCAACATGATTGAATCCTATGTACAAGTGTAGTGGTAAGCCTCTTCTTCTATTCCATGAATCTCTATTAACATTCATTTGTCTATAAAAACATTTCTCCCTTCAAGGTCCTCATTGTTATAGGGTTTGAAAATTGATATTTTTTTCTCAAAAATCACCTATAATAACCTCTAGTCTATGAAATATATGAATATTCATTACAGCTTTTGGTCTTATCCACTATTCAATAACCTTTATCCTAGAAGGGACCACAATTATCCCTTTTCTAGTGATAACAATGACCAAGAATGACACTTCCCCTATCCAAAACTCACAATTACTATACCATTCCTAAATATTCTCCATTAACAATGTATTGAGAAAAATATTACAATACACCTCATGATCCTCAATTATGTGGGAGTATTTGAAAATATCATCCAAAAATACAATCAAAAATATCTCAAGGTAATGTATAAAGACTCAATTCATCAAGTCCCTGATTATTTTGGTAGAATCAGAGAGTCAGAATAGAATTACTCTTAAATCATAGTGTCTTTATATTATTCAAAATGATTTATTGGAAATATATTATTTTTACCTCTATTTTATAATATCCCAACTGAAGATCTAGTTTATAGAAGTATATGGCCTCTTATAGTTGATACAAAATGACTTCTATCTATATTATGGGTACTTGTTCATTATTTTAATTTTTTTGAGATTAGGTTAACTAAAAAAATAATATTAACACATTATTCTTATTGGGTAAGAATGATCGACACACCCCATGGTGAGGAATTCAGGGATATAAAACCCTTGTAATGATTTTATTTTATGTTCTTCTATAGTTCGTCAAGATCAATGGTTTCTATTGTATAGGGATTATTTTATATTGGATCACATCCATGTATAATATTAATTGGGAACTCAAATTCCTGATCAGTAGGAAGTCCATGAATGTCCTTAGGGAATAAATTTATATAATCCCTCAAAATTTAAATGCCTTCAAGTAGGTTTGTATCTTTTATATCAATATTTGGATCTAGATATTCTTCGTAATAAGGCATGAATAACTACACATGAGTTGAATATTCCAAAGGAGATTCTACTGCCTCCTTAAACATTTAATGAATCAAAGTATGATGCAAGATATTATTATATATCTCCTTCTTCTGGGAGTTGGTGTTATATTTATATTAGAGGAACCAATCCATGAGCAATATAAAATCAAAATCCACAAAATAATGTAAAATGAGATTATATATAAAATTTATTACACAAAATATGAATAGGGATTATTTATATACCAAAAATTCTAAAATTGTTCCACTAGATAATATAATAAATAACTCAACCTCCATATTTTTGGGTGGTTTTTGAATAGTTCTACAAAACATGAATGGTTTGAAAGCATGTATACATCCATAATTGAAAATCACATTATCTATTCTTAAAGAAATTACCATTATACCTATCAACATATTTTTGTTATGATCGACCTCAGCAGTTGTTATAAAATATCCCATTTATTTCTCTCTATGCCTTGAATGATGTCTTTATGGATTTTCTCTAACAACCCTTAGGTAATTTACATTCATAATACAAATTTTCTATGTATATGAAAACAATACCACGTTATTAATATTGATATTAAAATTATTTTATTCAGTTTAATTAGCAAGATTATTCATCTCCCATATACATTGATTAAACATATAGCATTCTTCTTCACATTTGATCCATCTCACGGTCCCCTTAAGATAGTTTCTGGGATTTAGTGTAACACCCTTGGTAAATAAAGAATATAAATTTTCATATTCATCCATATTTGTGAATAAAATATTAATATGACTTTAAAGGGGAAGCTATGCTCGATGGCGTACCCAACACACAACAACGAGTTTCTTGGGAATCTTACGTTTCACTCTAATAATAAAATAATATTATTTTAAATGGTAGTTAACATGTAGCCGTTATAATGACAGGAATGGATATAAATAACTAAAATATGATTATATATGTTTTTTAATGTTTTTACATTTATCCAATAAAATCTATAGGCTTAAAATACGGAAAGAATTAAATTTTAGGTGTATATGCCCTAGTTTTCACTAAAGGTTCACTTATCGCCTTTTAATGGATAATTGTCATTAAATATAGTTTTGATCACTCTTATACGTTCTTTTGGACCAAATAAAACTTTTATTAAGAATCGGGACATCAAATTTTACTTTGTTTAATTTTTTGGTATTTTTTTCCGATAAAGTTCATTTTTTGATGAATAGTGTAGAATGTTGTGTTTTAATTCAAAACATCTTTTTAATCTAATTTATTTATATGATTAGATAATATTTTGAATCGGTTTTAAAGTGAAATTAGAAAATATTTTTACCATTAAATCCGATAGTGGTTGTTGGAATTAATTTCACATTGAAATCAGACTTAAACTAGTGTCAATCTTTTGATACTTATTTTTTTATAAAAACACGCTATTTGCTCTGACAGCGGGAATTAATTATTAAATTAATTAATGTGACTAATACGTTTTGAATTTTTTAAAATAGACGTCATTTTTGACTTCGGAATATAAAATATAGCTTAGGGTGAATTTTTGGGATTTTTCTGAAAAACTCCAATTTTTTATGAATAGTAAAACCACTAAGTGGTAATCAAGCAAACTGACTTTTCAGTTAAATGAAAGTTTACCACTAATGTGTATTGAATTTTGAAAATCCGACATACATGGTTGTCATTAAGAAGTAAAATGTGGTTCAATGGGATAAAAATCATTTTTTTGGTGAATAGTAACTTATTAAGTTTTTAATCGTGATTAGTGGTAATTAGTGTAGTTTAAGGTAAAAATGATATTATAAGAATGTGAAAACACCATGAAACTTGTCCTACACCTATTGGGTTAGTCATGGCCGACCAAAACAATCCATGGGCCTACTTGGGGACCCCATGGTGCCACTTTAGTTGGAAAAGGACAATAATATATTTTTATTTAATGGGAAAGTAAAATTGACACAAACATGATATGTTTTACTAAAACAATTTTTAAGTGGTGTTATACAAGTCATATGTTTGATTATAAATAGTCATTGGAAATATAAAAAGATTTCCTACATCATAGTAATTTTTTTTATATTTTTTAGGCATTAAATAAATTAAATTATTTATGACATCATAATGATGCAGTGATGACACAATTATTTAACGATTAAAATAAAATGGAAATATAATGTAATATCTATTAACTAAACATGTCCAAAACTTATTTGATGGGTGGATTTCGAACCCCTATAACCTTATCCACGAATTATTTTAATGTGGGACCTTTTAAAACCGAAACACGTTTTCAAATAAAGTAATATTTCCTTACTTTCCAAAAGTGCCCCTCGTCTCCTCTTATAAAAGGCCCCCACCTCTACCTCATTTCACACACTCCTCAAGCCTTTGGCTCGGCCAACCCCTGCCCATTTACTCTCTCCACACCCCTCTCCTCATCTTAGAGTATTCCCTTTGGTCAGAATCCTTTCAAAGGAAGAATTTAGGCTCAAATCAAAGGAGTTACACTTTTAAAGGTAATTCATTCTCTCATGTTCATTTGTTTTATTTTGCTTCTCCAACCCCCTAAACTCTTTTTATTTATTTCTTTTGTAACAACACAAGTATCTTCAATATACTAGGATGTTGTTATAATATTTATTCGAGCTACACTCCCACACAACTACATCAAATGGTTAAAGAACATACAGTTTCTGTGGATGGCGAAATTCTGCCTCCCAAAACGATGATTGTTCAATACTCATTTAACACCTTAAAAGGTGGCCATTATGATGTCACTATTTTTATATATGATATATAATATTTTTATTTTTTTTCTTTAAGCTTCTGTTTTTTTCATTTTGGTCATACCTTTATGGTTTCCATTATGGGTAAACGCGATATCTTCATTTAAGGAAGCGCGGACTACCGCCCCCTCAAAGTGATTTGATTCGTTAAATACCATATGTGGGACGTATAAAGGATGGAACTATGATATTATATATGATATCATACTGTAATTATAATATACCTTTATATCATTATTATTCAATTCTATAAAATACGAAATAGAAATGAAAGTAGCGTTCATGCGTACGTACGGCTTACCGTCTCCGTGAATGGTGCATTTCATTTCTTACCTCTAAATGATTATGTAATGTTATAAATGCACGCATGTACTGGATATATATGACATATATTATATCTAAATCATGTATAAAATTCTGGATATAATAAACATTTGGCCACATAAACAACATGTAATTTTAAGAAGTCCACTTTCGACTTAAGAACCAAATATCGGCAAAACAAATATTATTAACATAAATGATTACATAATGTTTATGACATGGTAATAAGTGATATAAAAGGAATAATGAACTTGAAAAGGGTTCTTAATGAAGTAGAAATTAACTCAAGTTTATTATTCAAGAGATTAAAGAACGATCGAGTCAAGTCGGACCCGAGGTAAGGGATCCTACACCTCTCTTTCTTTTTAAGTACACTCTTTTATGTCATTCCTTTTAAGCTCATATTTCTTATGATTGGGATGTTATTTTATATTACTCCTACTGTACGTATTATGTTCATATGATGAGAGACCCTATTTCCTCTCATTTAGTAAGTTTTGAGTGGCGCCGTTAGGCTGCCGAATTTTCGTAAGGGATTTTTCATCTCACTTTTATTCCCGTGAGATTTATGCTACATTTTCCACAAATTCCATTGACTGGTGTATGTAATGCCCATTATTCTACTATTTGTGTAATATAATTTCGTTTATGAGTATTTACATCAATGATCTATTGTCCTTCTTTCATGGGGTGTATGTTTTGAAAGATACCCAAGTCGGTAAGGGAACCTTTCACCCTCCTCTTTTTTAAAAGACTTCTTTTGTTGGGTCTTTTAATTTACATATTGTTATGTTGGGATATGTTCTCATATATCCTTATTGATGTAAATTTTATGTCCAAGTGATGAGATACACTTTTTATCTCTCATCAACTCATTTTTATGTGATGTCGTTAGGCTGTCAAGGGAACTTTTTAACCCAATTTCGATTTCTTTGGGTTCAACATGAAGTCATTGAATATGTCATCCATTGAATATGTGTGAATGACCATTTATTGTTTTACACTTAATATCCACTTATATTGGGTGTATTTATATTTTTCACACATATTTTTGAGATTTATTTGTCCTTAATTTAAGGATACCTTCTTTATAAGGGATTTCATCCCATTTGACATTTCTATTGAGGGTTCATTGTTGTTATGCACCAATTCACTCTTATATGGTGTATATACTGTCTTTTGGAGTATTATATCATGAATCCATTTATTCTCATGATATAATAAAGTTCTGACTAAATGTTATTCCTCAATTATTGTATTCAAGTGTCTCTAATTTTGGTAAAACCCCTTTAACCAAAATATCGTTTTAAATGTTTTGATTATTTGTTCTTATTAATATACATGTTTTCAAAATGGTTTTAAGGATTTATTTATATGGATATTAATGGTTTAAAATTTTAAAAGATTCAAGGTGGTATGGGACACTTTGATTCTAAAATCTTTTTATTAAATGTTTTAAATGGTTTTGGAAATGGTTTCTTTTTGTATGGATTAATTATTTCAAAATACTAAAATGTTATATTGTGATTGAAATGTGGAAATGTTTTGTTTCCTTTATGCATGTTTTATGTGATACATTTATGTTATGGTTCTTGGGCATTGTTATGAAAACGGGTGGTTCCGTGATAAACTAAGGGCGGGTGAGCCCGATATAGCTCTCCAATGCATTGGGTAACGCGAAGGAGTGAAATGTTAAGGTTTCTCCGAAGAGATTTTAGGGAATATACTGTGATGGGTATTCCAAACGTAACCAAGAGGGTTACTCCCTACGTAAGAATTTTATGAATGCCTCAAGTTACCTTTATGTCTTATGATTTCTATGATTTATTCATGATTTGATGAGGTAGGTTAAAGTGCCTATGTTTTATGGGTAAATTATGATTTCATTCTTATGTATATATGAACTCATGTTTCCTTTCCATATTTTTATATCCCTTACTGAGCTTTTTATGCTCATCCCAAGTTTTTGAAATGTTTTTTTCAGGTCAAGGGAAATGTACATGATAGGATGATAGAGTCAAGGATGTGTTAAGAAAGAATCCATGTTTTATTTTCAATATGTTTCCGTTGATGGGAAGAATGAATACTGTCTTTTATGTAACCACTTTGTTTAAAAGTGGAATGTAATGTTTGTTTCATGATCTAATTCTCTAAAACTCTAAACCTGAAATGATCCTCAATGTGTAATCTTGTAATAACTCATGATTAATTAAGGTTTAAGGTTGGGGCCTTATAGTTGGTATCAGAGGTCGGTTTAGATAACTTTAGAGGTTAGGGTACACTTTAAGCATAAGTGACATTACCATAATGGTTAGGATTTCAGAAAGAGTCCTAGTTTTAGATAAAGTGAATGAGTAAGTGTATCTTAGTGTTTACCTTCCTCATTAGTACATGATGGTTTTGATGATATACTCACACTGACATTTCTATTTTTAGTGAATGGATGGATCTAGCAGGCACCAAAGAGACAACAGGTTTGAAGGAAGCTGTGGTAGTTCTCTGATTAAGATACAATATAAAATGGAGGATTCAATGAGGAATCTCGTGGTTGTTCTAAACCAAATATCAAGGAGTCATGATCAACTACTTCATCCTTGGTGAGTTCTCTAATGCATCATGTACGAGATGGCCAACTCGATGTTGAAATTCAGGTAATAATTATTAAGGTAACCATTAGGGTTTATATGATACTTAATTTTTAGGTAATTATGGGTTACTCTATGATATGAATGAAACTGAAAGGAATGAGATAAACATGAGGTTAAAATATGTTATGATTATTCTTGAAGATTTTTTCCCTTTTTGGGGAATGATTTGAGAATTATATAGTTTTGGAAAAAGGACAACACGCAGACCGTGTGACATCCTGTCGCGTCGGACAAAGCTGCGGGAATCGAACCCACAACCAATGTACGACTGGTATTTATCGCCTACCACTGGACTACGTGAAGTCCCTGGTTAGTTTGACTGATTCATTCTAGGTATATGATTTTATGAATTAAGAGTAAGTTTATTTTGGGTTATTTATAAAAATGATTAACCTATCATGGAGGATATGTGATTAGGTTAATTACTTTTCAATACGAGACTTTAGGAGCAACTAATGTTGTTTGGAGATAAATGTTACGATTTAACTTGGAAGACTATGTGACTAAATCCTTCAAATATTTGGGTTCCAATCTTATATTGGTTTAATTTGAAGAATTTTATGGACAAATTTTTTATCGGATGATCCTTGTTGAACTTTGGGTTCTGTTTGACAAATTTTGGAGATTAAGAATAGATTTTCTTTTTATAAAGGGTTATCCTTTTCTGGATTATCTGACCTTGTAGTAACCTTTTTGGTATTGGTTTTGGTTAAGGTTTGAAGACATGGGAAATGTATAGTTCTTTTTTAGGTGCTCTTCTAGAAGTTGTTTATAGTACTCTTAATGCGAACAAGTCTCCCTAAATACTCGTCTTTTGGAAAAAATATTAGTTTGATTAAGGAATATAGTAAAAGTTGAGAGTCAACATGATAAGTGATTATGTTTCCTTATGAATAAATTCCTCAATAAAAAGTAACTTAAAACTAAAATATTGTCTATTAACTTTTCCTACTGGGGAACCCAACACCGTTTAACCCATCCCAAGTTTGTGATTTTTGTATTGTTAACATTCTCCTAAACATGTTTTCTATCACTCTCCATCAGAACATGACCATATGTTTTCTCCTCCATGTCCATAATTTCATACTTGGAATCCTAGTATGGGTTAACTCGGGTGACCTCTGTGCTTATCTTTCATTATTTCAAAGTGATTGTTTTACCGACTCTTGTTCTGATGTGGGACTTTCAAGGATTTTCCAAGCGCAATTTTAAAATTGCGAGGATGCAATTCCAAAATGGGGGGAAGGATGTAACACCCCTGGTAAATAAATAATAGACATTTTGTAACACCCCAGGATTTCAGAGTGTGTTATTTCTTAAAAATAATTCAATAACTTGCACTACACGCAACACCGAGTTCAATCACACCATTAAAAGAGGTCATGAATAGTATTAACTACATTTTGAACTTTATATAATCCTTATAATTTTAGAATCCCTATTATGAGTTTCTTAGTCATAATGCAAGAACAAATTCATTTTCAGTATTTCACTTTTATCAACTTCTAATAGTGAAACCTTTTTAAATACAATATTTTAAACTTTTTGACTAAATGGAGACATCAAAAAATTTAAAATGAAACATCCCAAGCGTCCACGGTACGCTTTCCTTTGGATAAAACAGTAGCGTGTGTTGTACACAACTTCGAGTTCTAACACACCGTAACCAATCAAACTAGTTGTTATGAATAGTAATACCTACTTTTTGAAGTTATATATATTTTATATTTTAAAATGGACTTCATTTTTGGATTCGGAATATCAAATTTAGCCTAAGGTGAAATTTTGGTACTTTTCGGATAACTTTCATATTTTGATGAATAGTGAAAATTACTAAATTTTAATTAAAAACAACTTTTTTAATCAAAATAATTAATAGTGATAAATTATGAGTTTGAGTGGTTTTAAAGTATATTTAGAATATATTTTTACTATTTAATATAATGTTGGTCATTGGACATAATTTTACAATTAAACCGAACATAAACAAGTGTCAATCTTTTGATAGTTATTATCTCTTAAAAACACGCTTTTTGTTTTGACAGCGGGAATTAATTTTAAATTAATTTCTGCCACTTCTGTGTTTTGAATTTAGGAAAATGGATTCCATATTTGGAATCAGGATGTTCAAATTGTGTAAATAGGTAACTTTTATTTTTAGACATTTTGAATAATTACTGCGGTAAATATTTTATTTACCATGGTTAAGGGTAAATCCGGTAAATAAGGGTTAAAAAATAATATTATAATAATACTAAATTACCCTAAAACGTGTATTAACCCTATTGGTGGATACATGGTCGACCATGGGAATCTTGGGGTCTATTTTGGGACCCCATGGATCCACTTGTAAGTGATAATGACACTTTATTTTAATTTAGTTAAAATGAATACAAAAATGACACAAGCATATATCTTTTAGAACAACAATTTTTACATAGGGTTATATATGTTGGATTTTAGATTATAAATATTCATTAGAAAGATAAAACGATTTCCTACATAATGATATTTTATTTATAATTTTTAGACATTGAATAATTTATTTTATTTATGACACAATGATGATGCAGTAATTACTATAATAGTGAAAAATTAACATAATTGATATTATAAATACCCAAATAATTATAATATGAAACTTTTAATGAATTAAACTAATTTTATATGATAATATGATATATTAGGATTTATTTAATTGACTTTGTTAGAAGTAATCAATCTGTTAGGAGTTTCAAAAAAATCAACTATTGAATAGTGTCAAAATTGACATAAAAGAGTTCTTAAAACAAATATTATATTATTAATTGATATTAAATTCCTAAAAATCTAAGGTTCGGCCAAGAGAGTTATATTATGATAGGTTCCTCATTAATGGACCACTTGGGGGTCTCTTGGATGTATATAGTAAGTTTATTAACCATATTATATAAAAATACAAAGAGACATTGTAAAAGTGAAACTAATTAACTTAGAGTTAATACTTAAAGATAAGGTTAATATAAGTACCCAAACCTGTCTAAATTATATTGGTTGAGTGTTTTGCGACCTATACCCACCTTAACCTTTGAATAATCAACTTTGGAGCCTTTAGAAACCGAATATGAATTTAATATAAATTAATATTTCTAGCTTTTCCAAAGGTGCCCCTCACCCCTCTTATAAAAGGGAACTCCTCCTTCTCATTTCTTCACACCTCTAAAGCCTTTTGGTTCGGCCAAACTCTGCCCAAATACTCTCCCAACATCCCTCACTACAACCTAGAGGCCTTAGTTTGATCAGAAATCCAACCTAAGGAGCCCTTTTGATCAAATCAAAAGGAAGAACCCGAAGAAGAGGTAATGATTTCACCACCCTTTTCCAAGTTCATTTCTTCTTCCAATTCTTCTTCCTTTGTTGTTACCATTCTAAAATAATGACTCCAGTATCATTTATATACTGTGATGTTATTATAAATATGGTACAACCATATTCAGTATTCTATCCACCCTTTGAATAACATGTCACCATACGTGCGTACGTACGGCTTACTGTCTCCACGTCGTGGTGTAATTGTTATTCAATATATTATTATTTGGATGGGTATAATAATGATGTGTAACTCATGTAAATAATAAATATAACATATTAATGATTCTGTATATATGATATACCATCCATTTATATATTATTTTAATATCAAAAGAATGATATTGTCGCTCGTGCGTACGTACGGACTACCGTCTCCACGAACGCGATGAGATTCATTCTCCATCGTATCCATTCAAGTATAATTATCATTTGATGATTTAAAAATGATGTTTAAGGACTTGATATCATTCTGGATATGAATAATATACAACCTATCCTTTACAAACATGTCTTACGTAACAAAACATATAAAAGAAAACAAGTAAGTTAACACCCGATATAATGATAATACTAAGATATTATTAACAAATCAATGTTAAAAGATCATATATGATATCATATTATTATATATGATTCTTGTATAATTTAATAACAACTATTTCACCATTATACAGGAGGTTAAACTACTCCAACCAAGGAAAAGTACAAGGTAAGGGTTATTTCACAATCTCTTCATTATCCGAGGTTGTATATACGTAATAATCTACTGGGATCTCTTTATCATCCACATCCATGTTTTCTTAAAAATGTATTTCAAAACATTTTTACTATTTACAAGAATATGGGTTAAAGTCATTTATACCCTTGTTTGACTTTTTATAAGAGGTTTATAAAGGAATATTTCCGTCTTTTTCAAAACAATGTCCTTTTTAACCTTTTCGACAGAATTGAGGTAAGAATGTTTTTTTTAACTTATACGGCGGGTGCGGTTATTTTCCGCCGTTATAAAATCGTCGAAGCTTTCCTTACAATCTTATAAGAATATTTTCAAAGAAAATGTTTTATTTTATATGGATCTTAAATGATTTCAAAATAAAAGGAGATATTTCTTTAAAAAGAATTTTGATTTCATCTATGTCAACATCCTTTGATGGATTTTATGATTATTTATGGTTGATTTATTATGATACAAAACTTCTATATTGTATTGAAGGTTTTGTAATATGTTTGACTATGGATGTGCTATTTTTATACCATTCATAGTTTATGGTGAAAGTATTGACATTTCGTATGCTAGTTTTAATCCGAATGTTTATGTTATATTTCAAACTTTTCTTCAGATGAATGTGCTAAACAAGTATGTTCCGGGTTGGGGACCGGTAAAAGTAAGCCCTCCAGGTTGGGGACTGGTTAAAGTAAGCCCTCCAGGTTAGGGACTGGTAAAAGTAAGCCCTCCGGTTTGGTCTCCGGTTATTAGAGGTACTCCGGGTTGGTGTCCGGTTATTAGAGGCACTCCGGGTTGGTGTCCTGTTATTAGAGGCACTCCGGGTTGGTGTCCAGTTATTAGAGGCACTCCGGGTTGGGTTCCGGTTAGAAGTAACCCCTAGGTCTTGGGATGAGGCCTAGACAATGAAATTAACGTTTGACATTATGCATTCCAACATTATGAAAGTGGTTATTGATTTTTGCATGTGATTATTCGATTAGTAGAATATCCATGTGAATAAGTAAATGGAATTATTTCATTTTATTTATGCCATACCATGTTGAAAGTTCATATTTAAAAGGCTTTTGTTTTAGTTATACATTGCCTTAAATGTTTATTCTTATTTATGAAAGTTTCCTCTATATTGTTATCCTTACTGGGCATTTGAGCTCACCCCTTTTCTATGTTTTATTTTTCCCAGGAAGTGAAGAAGTAAATTATGAATGACCTGCAGGGATTTTATGAGGGGATAATAGTGTGGTCTATTGAGACATTATGTTGTTGTAGTAGTTTTTCATTTTATAATGTAATGTAAAACTTATGAATATATCTGGCATTTTCCAAGGCTACTAAACCAATCGGTCTTTCGAGATTTGATCTTTCTTATGATCATGCCAATGTTACGAAGTAATGCACCGACTCTGGGTAGCTGGGGTCGGGGCGTTACAGTTGGTATCAGAGGAAGTTTAGTACAAACCTTGGAAGCTAGATTTAGATAAACTCTGATTAGAGCACGTAGACCTAAGATGAACTTTGAAGATTAGTATAGAAGAACTTCTTAGAATTTTGGTATTGTAGAGATTTTGTGAGTTTTCCGAGCAATACATCCCTGTCTGGATACGAGCAGGTAGAGGCGGATCTGGCACAGATGTACCTAGGGGTAAAACCCGAAAACACCGCTTTGAGCTAGACTCGAACGGGAACTGGTGCACGACAACGGGCCTTGCTGCACTCTTGGTTACGACACTCCCGGGGGATATGCTTAGGATAACTCTCATTTTCTTTACAAATCATTTTGAAGGGATTATGAGTATATACTTCCTCAAAGAAAAAATTCTTATGATTATGGATTATATCCATAAATAGTTCAATTTATGTTAAGTGTTGTATAAGTATGGGATTATGTATTTTGATTCATAAACTGATCTAGTTTATGCCAATGTTTAGAAATGGCGCCCAGTAGAAGGAATGAGAACTCCAGAAATGCACATGATCCAAAGAGAAGGAAGGATCATATCTTTCATGGTCTTAAGCTAGAATTGATAAGAGAAATAGTCTCCCATGTATTATCATCATATGAAGAAATAATATCATGTGTTGATAAGATAAGTAAAGAGTTTACTGAGTCTTATGGCTTTGTAGGGAAGCAAGAGAAGAAAAGTATGGAAGAGAGAAAGATGGATAAAGGGAAGAGGGAAAAGAAGAATTTTCCCATATGTGGTAACTGTGGAAAGAAACACCCTGGAACTTGCCTGAAAGGAATGGGAGTTTTCTATAAGTGTGGAGGAAAAGGGCACAAAGTACGTGACTGCAAGGGTAAGAAAATGGTTTCAAATGTACAATGCTTCATTTGCAATGAGTTTGGACACTACGCGAACCTATGTCCCAGTCATCAAACTATGCCGCAAATGATGCTATTGGATAATAACCAAGTTATGATACTACCACAGATGAAGAGGAATGATTAGAGTTCTTATGTTGATTATGTCAATTGAGTGTTGTATCAACAATGTACTCGTTATAATAATTATGGAGTATATAAGGATTGTACTGCAGTACTATTTCATTAAGGACTTGAGATTGTGTGGAACAAAGAAAAGTGACTCATTAGCAGGATAGATTTTTGGAAAATATATGGTTGAGAGAATGATAAACCATAATATAGTTCTGATACTGAGGTAGTGATTTTGGAATAATATGTGATTGTTTTGGATAAATTATATTGGATATTCTTGACTACCTTGGAACTGATTAATGATTTGTATATTCCATCATTGTTGGGGTTTAAAACATTTTTGGATTAATGAAGTATATCCAGCATTCTATATGGAATAAGGGAGCATGAATGTAATCAATAAGGAATATGGTAATACATGATGAAGGTATTCATATGCTATTACAGGGTAAAAAGGATCTATATTATGTTTACCTTCCTTATGAATGTTGGACTGTGAGTTTGGACAGAAGTATTTTGGATAGTTCTATTTTGGATTATTTTGGATTGCCATAAAAGGACAACCCGGAGGTCGGGCGGCAACCCGTCGCATCCGGCAAGGCTGCGAGACTTGAACCCGCAACCAAAGGGCGACAAGGGTGTATCACCTAGCACTATCCCACGAGATGTCCTGGATTAAATAAAGTAGTTTTTTAAAAGATCTGGTAGATGAATTATATATTCTTTTATTTTGGAACCCTCTATGAATAGTATAAATAGAATTTTTTTACGAGTGAATGATGAGTTTTGGTAGAAATTTATTAATGGATAAAACTCTAATTATAAACTAAGTATATCTCCTTATTATCTTATCCAATCTCATAAATAAATTCCTCAACATTAATAATAGAAACTTAGAACAAAAATGTTGTCCTAGATGGTACCTTAAATCATCACAAATTTGGTGGTGACCCTTTAATTTCTCTTTTCCTCATATTAAGACTAAATTTTAGTAACCCAATTTCTAATGTGGGTTTTCCCACAAATATATTTTCTACTTTCAACCTTTTATCTTCGAAGAACAATTTCAAATTGCGAGGACGCAATTTATTGAAGGAGGGGAGAATGTAACACCCCAGGATTTCAGAGTGTGTTATTTCTTAAAAATAATTCAATAACTTGCACTACACGCAACACCGAGTTCAATCACACCATTAAAAGAGTTCATGAATAGTATTAACTACATTTTGAACTTTATATAATCCTTATAATTTTAGAATCCCTATTATGAGTTTCTTAGTCATAATGCAAGAACAAATTCATTTTCAGTATTTCACTTTTATCAACTTCTAATAGTGAAACCTTTTTAAATACAATATTTTAAACTTTTTGACTAAATGGAGACATCAAAAAATTTAAAATGAAACATCCCAAGCGTCCACGGTACGCTTTCCTTTGGATAAAACAGTAGCGTGTGTTGTACGCAACTTCGAGTTCTAACACACCGTAACCAATCAAACTAGTTGTTATGAATAGTAATACCTACTTTTTGAAGTTATATATATTTTATATTTTAAAATGGACTTCATTTTTGGATTCGGAATATCAAATTTAGCCTAAGGTGAAATTTTGGTACTTTTCGGATAACTTTCATATTTTGATGAATAGTGAAAATTACTAAATTTTAATTAAAAACAACTTTTTTAATCAAAATAATTAATAGTGATAAATTATGAGTTTGAGTGGTTTTAAAGTATATTTAGAATATATTTTTACTATTTAATATAATGTTGGTCATTGGACATAATTTTACAATTAAACCGAACATAAACAAGTGTCAATCTTTTGATAGTTATTATCTCTTAAAAACACGCTTTTTGTTTTGACAGCGGGAATTAATTTTAAATTAATTTCTGCCACTTCTGTGTTTTGAATTTAGGAAAATGGATTCCATATTTGTAATCAGGATGTTCAAATTGTGTAAATAGGTAACTTTTATTTTTAGACATTTTGAATAATTACTGCGGTAAATATTTTATTTACCATGGTTAAGGGTAAATCCGGTAAATAAGGGTTACAAAATAATATTATAATAATACTAAATTACCCTAAAACGTGTCTTAACCCTATTGGTGGATACATGGTCGACCATGGGCATCTTTGGGTCTATTTTGGGACCCCATGGATCCACTTGTAAGTGATAATGACACTTTATTTTAATTTAGTTAAAATGAATACAAAAATGACACAAGCATATATCTTTTAGAACAACAATTTTTACATAGGGTTATATATGTTGGATTTTAGATTATAAATATTCATTAGAAAGCTAAAAAGATTTCCTACATAATTATATTTTATTTATAATTTTTAGACATTGAATAATTTATTTTATTTATGACACAATGATTATGCAGTAATTACTATAATAGTGAAAAATTAAAATAATTGATATTATAAATACCCAAATAATTATAATATGAAACTTTTAATGAATTAAACTAATTTTATATGATAATATGATATATTAGGATTGATTTAATTGACTTTGTTAGAAGTAATCAATCTGTTAGGAGTTTCAAAAAAATCAACTATTGAATAGTGTCAAAATTGACATAAAAGAGTTCTTAAAACAAATATTATATTATTAATTGATATTAAATTTCTAAAAATCTAAGGTTCGGCCAAGAGAGTTATATTATGATAGGTTCCTCATTCATGGACCACTTGGTGGTCGCTTGGATGTATATAGTAAGTTTATTAACCATATTATATAAAAATACAAAGAGACATTGTAAAAGTGAAACTAATTAACTTAGAGTTAATACTTAATGATAAGGTTAATATAAGTACCCAAACCTGTCTAAATTATATTGGTTGAGTTTTTTTCGACCTATCCCCACCTTAACCTTTGAATAATCAACTTTGGAGCCTTTAGAAACCGAATATGAATTTAATATAAATTAATATTTCTAGCTTTTCCAAAGGTGCCCCTCACCCCTCTTATAAAAGGGAACTCCTCCTTCTCATTTCTTCACACCTCTAAAGCCTTTTGGTTCGGCCAAACTCTGCCCAAATACTCTCCCAAAATCCCTCACTACAACCTAGAGGCATTAGTTTGATCAGAAAGCCAACCTAAGGAGCCCTTTTGATCAAATCAAAAGGAAGAACCCGAAGAAGAGGTAATGATTTCACCACCCTTTTCCAAGTTCATTTCTTCTTCCAATTCTTCTTCCTTTGTTGTTACCATTCTAAAATAATGACTCCAGTATCATTTATATACTGTGATGTTATTATAAATATGGTACAACCATATTCAGTATTCTATCCACCCTTTGAATAACATGTCACCATACGTGCGTACGTACGGCTTACCGTCTCCACGTCGTGGTGTAATTGTTATTCAATATATTATTATTTGGATGGGTATAATAATGATGTGTAACTCATGTAAATAATAAATATAACATATTAATGATTCTGTATATATGATATACCATCCATTTATATATTATTTTAATATCAAAAGAATGATATTGTCGCTCGTGCGTACGTACGGACTACTGTCTCCACGAACGCGATAAGATTCATTCTCCATCGTATCCATTCAAGTATAATTATCATTTGATGATTTAAAAATGATGTTTAAGGACTTGATATCATTCTGGATATGAATAATATACAACCTATCCTTTACAAACATGTCTTACGTAACAAAACATATAAAAGAAAACAAGTAAGTTAACACCCGATATAATGATAATACTAAGATATTATTAACAAATCAATGTTAAAAGATCATATATGATATCATATTATTATATATGATTCTTGTATAATTTAATAACAACTATTTCACCATTATACAGGAGGTTAACCTACTCCAACCAAGGAAAAGTACAAGGTAAGGGTTATTTCACAATCTCTTCATTATCCGAGGTTGTATATACGTAATAATCTACTGGGATCTCTTTATCATCCACATCCATGTTTTCTTAAAAATGTATTTCAAAACATTTTTACTATTTACAAGAATATGGGTTAAAGTCATTTATACCCTTGTTTGACTTTTTATAAGAGGTTTATAAAGGAATCTTTCCGTCTTTTTCAAAACAATTTCCTTTTTAACCTTTTCGACAGAATTGAGGTAAGAATGTTTTTTTTAACTTATACGGCGGGTGCGGTTATTTTCCGCCGTTATAAAATCGTCGAAGCTTTCCTTACAAGCTTATAAGAATATTTTCAAAGAAAATGTTTTATTTTATATGGATCTTAAATGATTTCAAAATAAAAGGAGATATTTCTTTAAAAAGAATTTTGATTTCATCGATGTCAACATCCTTTGATGGATTTTAAGATTATTTATGGTTGATTTATTATGATACAAAACTTCTATATTGTATTGAAGGTTTTGTAATATGTTTGACTATGGATGTGCTATTTTTATACCATTCATAGTTTATGGTGAAAGTATTGACATTTCGTATGCTAGTTTTAATCCGAATGTTTATGTTATATTTCAAACTTTTCTTCAGATGAATGTGCTAAACAAGTATGTTCCGGGTTGGGGACCGGTAAAAGTAAGCCCTCCAGGTTGGGGACTGGTTAAAGTAAGCCCTCCAGGTTAGGGACTGGTAAAAGTAAGCCCTCCGGTTTGGTCTCCGGTTATTAGAGGTACTCCGGGTTGGTGTCCGGTTATTAGAGGCACTCCGGGTTGGTGTCCGGTTATTAGAGGCACTCCGGGTTGGTGTCCGGTTATTAGAGGCACTCCGGGTTGGGTTCCGGTTAGAAGTAACCCCTAGGTCTTGGGATGAGGCCTAGACAATGAAATTAACGTTTGACATTATGCATTCCAACATTATGAATGTGGTTATTGATTTTTGCATGTGATTATTCGATTAGTAGAATATCCATGTGAATAAGTAAATGGAATTATTTAATTTTATTTATGCCATACCATGTTTAAAGTTCATATTTAAAAGGCTTTTGTTTTAGTTATACATTGCCTTAAATGTTTATTCTTATTAATGAAAGTTTCCGCTATATTGTTATCCTTACTGGGCATTTGAGCTCACCCCTTTTCTATGTTTTATTTTTCCCAGGAAGTGAAGAAGTAAATTATGAATGACCTGCAGAGATTTTATGAGGGGATAATAGTGTGGTCTATTGAGACATTATGTTATTGTAGTAGTTTTTCATTTTATAATGTAATGTAAAACTTATGAATATATCTGGCATTTTCCAAGGCTACTAAACCAATCGGTCTTTCGAGATTTGATCTTTCTTATGATCATGCCAATGTTACGAAGTAATGCACCGACTCTGGGTAGCTGGGGTCGGGGCGTTACACATTTCAATATTTATCCATATTTGTGAATAAAATATTAATATGACTTTAAAGGGGACGCTATGCTCGATGGCGTACCCAACACGCAACAACGAGTTTCTTGGGAATCTTACGTTGCACTCTAATAATAAAATAATATTATTTTAAATGGTAGTTAACATGTATCCGTTATAATGGTGGGAATGGATATAAATAACTAAAATATGATTATATATGTTTTTTAATGTTTTTACATTTATCCAATAAAAGCTAAAGGCTTAAAATACGGAAAGAATTAAATTTTAGGTGTATATGCCCTAGTTTTCACTAAAGGTTCACTTATCGCCTTTTAATGGAGAATTGTCATTAAACATAGTTTTGATCACTCTTATACATTCTTTTGGACCAAATAAAACTCTTATTAAGAATTGGGACATCAAATTTTACTTTGTGTAATTTTTTGGTATTTTTTTCCGATAAAGTTCATTTTTTAATGAATAGTGTAGAATGTTGTGTTTTAATTCAAAACCTCTTTTTAATCTAATTTATTTATATGATTAGATAATATTTTAAATAGGTTTTAAAGTGAAAGTAAAAAATATTTTTACCATTAAATCCGATAGTGGTCGTTGGAATTAATTTCACATTGAAATCAGACTTAAACTAGTGTCAATCTTTTGATACTTATTGTTTTATAAAAACACGCTATTTGATCTGACAGTGGGAATTAATTATTAAATTAATTAATGTGACTAATATGTTTTGAATTTTGTAAAATAGACTTCATTTTTTAATTCGGAATATAAAATATAGCTTAGGGTGAATTTTTGGGATTGTTCTGAAAAACTCCAATTTTTGATGAATAGTAAAACCACTATGTGGTAATCAAGCAAACTGATTTTTCAGTTAAATGAAAGTTTACCACTAATGTGTATTGAATTTTGAAAATCCGACATACATGGTTGTCATTAAGAAGTAAAATGTGGTTCAATGGGATAAAAATAATTTTTGGTGAATAGTAACTTATTAAGTTTTTAATCGTGATTAGTGGTAATTAGTGTAGTTTAAGGTAAAAATGATATTATAAGAATGTGAAAACACCATTACACTTGTCCTACACCAATTGGGTGATTCATGGACGACCACAAAAAGCCATGGTCCAACTTGGGGACCCCATGGTGCCACTTTAGTTGGAAAATGACAATAATATATTTTTATTTAATGGAAAATTAAAATTGACACAAACATGATATGTTTTACTAAATCAATTTTTAAGTGGGGTTATAAAAGTCATATTTTTTATTATAAATAGTCATTGGAAAGGTAAAAAGATTTACTACATCATAGTAATTTTTTTATAATTTTAAGACATTAAATAAATTAAATTATTTATGACATCATAATAATGCAGTGATGACACCATTATTTAACGATTAAAATAAAATGGAAATATAATGTAATATCTATGAACTACACATGTCCAAAACTTATTGGATGGGTGTATTTCGAACCCATATAACCTTATCCAAGAAGTATTTCAATTTGGGACCTTTTAAAACCGAAACACATTTTCAAATAAAGTAATATTTCCTTACTTTCCAAAAGTGCCCCTCCTCTCCTCTTATAAAAGGCCCCCACATCTACCTCATTTCACACACTCCTCAAGCCTTTGGCTCGGCCAACCCCTGCCCATTTACTCTCTCCACACCCCTATCCTCATCCTATAGTATTCACTTTGGTCAGAATCCTTTCAAAGTGAGTTTTTAGGCTCAAATCAAAAGGAGTTACACTTTTAAAGGTAATTCATTCTCTCATGTTCATTTGTTTTATTTTGCTTCTCCAACCCCCTAAAATATTTTTATTTATTTATTTTGTAACAACACCAGTATCTTCAATATACTAGGATGTTTTTATAATATTTATTTGAGCTACACTCCAACACAACTACATCAAATGGTTAAAGAACATACGGTTTCTGTGGATGGCGAACATCTGCCTCCCGAAACAATGATTGTTCAATACTCATTTAACACCTTCAAAGGTGGCCATTATGATGTCACTATTTTTATATATGATATATAACATGTTTATTTTTTCCTTAAGCTTCTGTTTTTTTCATTTTGGTCATACCTTTATGGTTTCCATTATGGGTAAACGCGATATCTTCATTTAAGGAAGTGCGGACTACCGACCCCTCAAAGTGATTTGATTCGTTAAATACCATATGTGGGATGTATAAAGGATGGAACTATGATATGATATATGATATTATACTGGAATTATAATATACCTTTATATAATTATTATTCAATTCTATAAAATATGAAATAGAAATGAAAGTAGCGTTCATGCGTACGTACGGCTTACCGTCTCCATGAACGGTGCATTTCATTTCTTACTTCTAAATGATTATGTAATGTTATAAATGCATGAATTTACTGGATATATATGACATATATTATATCTAAATCATGAATACAATTCTGCATATAATAAACATTTGGCCACATAAACAACATGTAATTGTAAGAAGTCCACTTTCGACTTAAGAACCAAATATCGGCAAAACAAATATTATTAACTTAAATGATTACATAATGTTTATGACATGGTAATAAGTGATATAAAAGGAATAATGAACTTGAAAAGGGTTCTTAATTAATTAGAAATTAACTCAAGTTTATTATTCAGGAGATTAAAGAACGATCGAGTCAAGTCGGACCCGAGGTAAGGGATCCTACACCTCTCTTTCTTTTTAAGTAAACTCTTTTATGTCATTCCTTTTATGCTCATATTTCTTATGATTGGGATGTTCTTTTATATTACTCCTACTGTACTTATTATGTTCATATGATTAGAGGCCCTATTTCCTCTCATTTTTGAAGTTTTGAGTGGCGTCGTTAGGCTGCCGAATTTTCGTAAGGGATTTTTCATCTCACTTTTATTCCCGTGAGATTTATGCTACATTTTCCACAAATTACATTGAGTGGTGTATGTACTGCCCATTATTCTACTCTTTGTGTAATATAATTTCGTTTATGAGTATTTACATCAATGATCTATTGTCCTTCTTTCATGGGGTGTATGTTTTGAATGATACCCAAGTCGGTAAGGGAACCTTTCACCCTCCTCTTTTTTAAAAGACTTCTTTTGTTGGGTATTTTAATTTACATATTGTTATGTTGGGATATGTTCTCATATATCCTTATTGATGTAAATTTTATGTCCAAGTGATGAGATACACTTTTTATCTCTCATCAACTTATTTTGATGTGATGCCGTTAGGCTGTCAAGGGAACTTTTTAACCCAATTTCGATTTCTCTGGGTTCAACATGTAGTCATTGAATATGTAATCCATTGAATATGTGTGAATGACCTTTTATTTTTTTACACTTAATATCCACTTATATTGGGTGTATATATATTTTTCACACATATTTTTGAGATTTATTTGTCCTTAATTTAAGGATACCTTCTTTATAAGGGATTTCATCACATTTGACATTTCTATTGAGGGTTCATTGTTGTTATGCACCAATTCACTCTTATATGGTGTATATACTGTCCTTTGGAGTATTATATCATGAATCCATTTATTCTCATGATATTTTATGTTCTGACTAAATGTTATTCCTTAATTATTGTATTCAAGTGTCTCTAATTTTGGTAAAACCCCTTTAACCAAAATATCGTTTTAAATGTTTTGATTATTTGTTCTTATTAATATCCATGTTTTCAAAATGGTTTTAAGGATTTATTTATATGGATATTAATGGTTTAAAATTTTAAAATCTTCAAGGTGGTATGGGACACTTTGATTCTAAAATCTTTTTATTAAATGTTTTAAATGGTTTTGGAAATGGTTTCTTTTTGTATGGATTCATTATTTCAAAATACTAAAATGTTATATTGTGATTGAAATGTGGAAATGTTTTGTTTCCTTTATGCATGTATTATGTGAGACGTTTATGTTATGGTTCTTGGGCATTGTTATGAAAACGTGTGGTTCCGTGATAAAAGTGGAATGTAATTAAAGTTTCATGATCTAATTCTCTAAAACTCTAAACCTGAAAAGATCCTCAATGTGTAATCTTGTAATAACTCAAGATTAAGTAAGGTTTAAGGCTGGGGCCTTATAGTTTGCATTTAATTGTAATGATACACATGATATTGATTTTTATTTACTCAGTGAGTTTCATCCATTAATAGTGTTAATGAAAATAAAATCTACTGTCCAACGAGACCACTAAGTGTCACCAATATATATATTTACCTTAGTGGCATAATAATGAATCTCTTCTTAACAATCACTGAATTTATTCCCTAATGATATTTCATAGTCATAGAATTAATCAACTACATTAGTTACCCAAAATAATTTCACTATCGATGATAAATTTATAGGTATATCATAAATTCCTTGAGTCTTTTTCCAAATAAACCTTAATAGGATCATATTATTTCATTCTTAACTCTATGAATCTATCTTTCCTTTTTATGATGGGGATTTTAGGGAAAATATGTTCTAGGAATTACATTATTGAATCCTTCCCATTATATGGAATTTATATCCCCATTGGGATTATTGTTCCTAATCATTGTCCACCTTTGGTATTCTTGTACTTCAAGATTATAGACAAACCATATGAATATATCATGATTCGTATATTTTAGGACAATGAATATCTTCTCAATAGATTTAACAAGTTATTCTGTGAGAATTTATTCAATATATATAGTAAAGGTTGGTGGATTTTTTCAGATAATGGAATTAGACACAACAATATCATTCATATGTGATGGTTTGATTCCAACATGATTCACGTTATAATTTATAAAATGATCCCATTGAGCCAGTACATTGATGAATTTCTCATCTCCCATTCCCATATGGATAGTCATATCATTAGAAATATCATCACATTTCTTATCATATTGGTTGTTAAGGTTCCTTGTATTTCCATATAATGACTAAATATGAAAATTATGGATGGTAATTCATAAACTAAAAATAATATAAAAATTAAAACTATGATCATAAATGGAATAAATTATGGATGATACTTAAATACCTACTTACGAGTCATTATGTTTCAATCATTATAATTTTTCTTATACATAGACTTATAGATATGCTTATAAAAACCATTTATACTATTAAACAAAAAATATAATTATACCATATTTATATTCCAATAATAATGACAAAACCCATTTCATATATTTGTATACCATCATTCATAAAAATATCCAATAAATATAAAGTGAGGATCCTAAGGTAATGTATACTTGTAATAATAGGTACACAAAACATAAATGTGAAAATAAAGTATTTCTTTTATTTTCCATAATGATCTCATGTATCCTATTATGATACTATAACTATGTAGTATTACATGGGGAATACATAAAAGAATGGGGTGATCAATAAAACCTAGCAAGGGAATAAATATGATACTAATGAATAACATTTTGAATCAAATGGAATAACATGATATCAAAAAAAATACATGTTTTGAAAATTAATAAATAGAGTAGTAAAATAAAAAATATTTAATCATAATATCTTGATATCATAAGAATGTAGAGGCAACATAAGACCTGACATAAGAATATTTTATGGCTAACTACCAATATAATATCACATGGTGGACATAGTCCCATCAAGGATTAATTTTAATCCTTAATACCATATGTAATATATTATTAGATAAATACATTAACAAAATAATTTTAACATTATCTTGGATAAAAAATAATAACATGTACATTCATACACATCCCAAAAAAGAATATTAATCATATGGATGAAATATTAAAATTTTACAATGAATGAAATGGGATTTTTAATAATGTAATGTAGAGTAACTAAATAGAATAACAAAATGTTTTCCATGAAAGAATGTATTAATTCATACTTTTATGTTAAAAAACACAGAACATTTATAAATGATATCAATGTATAGTGAAATCTTGAGAGAGTATATAAATCCTATTTCAAAAGTACCTCTTAAGTGGGGTATTAAAAAAAAATTTAAAAATTATTTAATGTTTGTAAAAGAATAATTATTTGTAGAAAATATAAAATGATATAAAATATATTTATATGAAATAATTAATAATTTTAGAAAACATGGACTGTTTAAAAAATTATATGGTGTGTTTCTTGAAAAGGGGCACGAAACAGAGAAGTTTCCCCTAATTGTGCTTTCTTATCAAGAGGAATTTCGAATGGACCCTTTTGAAAAATGTATTTCCTCGTCAATTAAAGATGAATTAATGTAGGTATATTTTTTAGGAAATATATAAAAATATATAAGAAGTAATTAAGAAAATCGGTGAGAATGTGTGGGTTTTGAGGAGAATCATAACACTGATGAATATTGGGTGGTTCAGAAATATCAACTACCATATGTTATAGAACTACTCTACACATTCACGTAACAACAATAATAGACAAATTAGATCGAGTAATTATTTCATTAAAAAAATAATCCATATCTATTTTATTTGTTATAATTTTATTATATTAATTTATAAAATTTGTATTTTTATATAATGATTAATTATGATGTCTTGAGAGAATTTGTTTCATGATTCCATGGCCAGATCACTTGTGAAACATTATTTAAGTTCATATAAAATGGGGAAAAACTTCATAAGATAATTAAATGGTATTCATTTAATTACATAGATTAAAATAGTTAGAAACATATATATATATTCATACATATGAATGATCCATTTAGTAAAAATTATAGTGTTATATAGTTAGATTATTTTTGTAGTTTTATCAACCGTTAAGAAATGATTAAGTTTATTTTAGTATTATGGACATATATTCATTTCATAGTATCAAAAAATTTGTAGTATACATATTTTTGTCATTTCAAACCATCATAAAATAAGTTAATCCTTTCATGAAGGTGTTAATAGAAAATAAAATCTCATTATCCTTTGTTAGAGTTAACTGACATATTATAGCCAATGAATTTGATTTTATAATAAGAGAAGATGCGAAGAACATGGATGATTGATATTCCATAAGAAAAATAAAATTATAGTATGTATATTATATTTGAGTAATTAATTCAAATTTTATGAGGTATTTTTTATGAATTTATATGAATAAAATATTTTAGGATCGAAAATTTAAAATTATTACCTCTTAAATGTAGAATTCATGAAATACTCCTCATGGAAATTAAAATTTGACATTAGGAAAGAAAAATAGAACAAAAATAATTTGTAGAGGTTTTGGAAGTGATTTGGGTAGATATATGGGGCGATAAAATTTTAATAATGTGTGAGTAGAAGGTGTTGTGATGGGTGGTATTTATAAAGGGAGGAGATAAGTGTGTTTGAATATTATATTCAATATTTTATTATTTTATCGAATGATTTCAATAATATTGATTGTCATGAATGTATATAGTAAATGATTTATGCGAGTTTTACCTAATGTGTTACTATATCATCCATGGGTAAAAAGATAAATTTTTTTAGATTATAATGAAAAATTGCATATTTTACCCTATTTATATATTCTAAAGAAAATCAACTATTTTAGAAAAATACCAAAAAATATAGAAAATTATTTTTTAGGAAAAATATACAAAAAATAAATATATTTCCATATATAACTTATTAAATATGATAAATTTATTTTTTAAATAAATTCATCACATAATAAAGATATACCAATTTTATTATTATTATCAGTTTTCAGACCCATTGGAAAATTACTTATTACATCATAAAATTATATTATCATTATAAAACAACATTATTTTAATTTATATATCATCGTTTTGAAAATTAAATCACTTTATATAAATTAATTTTATTTTATATGTGTAATTAAAATATTTCTATTTAACAAAAATACATATAATAAATTTATCATTTTTAGAAAATATATTTTTCTATACCATGTGTTAAATATATAATATTTTAATTTTAAAGTATACATAAATACAATAATATAATTTAATAGGTTATTTTAATAATCTAATGGGTATATTACTTTTCCAATGGTCGAGTTACTCTTCTAAGAGTCTGATTACTATACCTATTGTCACATTTATAGTAGTCATAAGGGTTCACTAATTTCTATAAATACCTCATATTATATTCATTATTTTTTCAGTAATATTTTATCTAAATTTTATAAATATTCCAAATTTCAATATGAATATCATATTAGTAAGATTAAATTTTATTTATAAATAATTTTTTCTAGAGAGTGGTTATTTTGGTGTATCGAGCCAGTCCTAATTTTCATTTATTAATTATCGATTTTTTTTATTTTGTGTCCAATTTTTTTTATTTTCAATTCATATATACAATCTCATTCTATAAATGTAATATTAAAATTATTATAATGTGATATTTTTACTTTTATCATGTTGGGAATGTGCTTTATACTATATTACAAATTAATGAAAAATTATAAGATGGGAAATTCCATTGAAAAAATTATGGTTAGTATTATTCATGGAGTTTTATTTATATTTTAATTATTATGTTTAAAAATTAGTGGTGATGCGATAAATATTCACATTGTATTTTAGTAATCTTAGTGAAATAATGTGATTAATCCTATTTATAGTATATAGAGATTAGGTGAAAATACACAATGTTTTATAAAAATTTCACTCTAAAACTATCATCTAAAACAGATCATTTAGTTGAGATAATGAGTGTCAATAAAATAGATCATCATGGAGCCTCCTAGACATGATAATTTAATTTGAGTTTAGAAATACATCATATATTAATAAATTTTATCATTGATAAGTATGCATTAAAAATTTTCTTTAAAAATTATATTAATTACATTGTATGAAAAGAAATATTTTCCATTGAAACGTTTGGTACCCATCATTTTCATTCCATGGTCATTGATTATGATAAAATTATACATATACATAATTTCATGAAAAAATATCTCTATGACACTCTTCTTCTTTATTTAATCATAAAATTTTTCATTATTATAATTATATTAAATTTTTGATGTAATTTTAGTAATCTATGTAAAATTTCTATTTTATTGGTTTATTCATTATTTTATATTTTACATTAATGATGAAAATTTTTATTTTACATTGGTGGATTTAATTTTCATAATTTGATAAGGATAATCCTTATGGACAAAAAAAATTAGGGGCTATTAATGGTGGATGTCTAACATATTCAATGATTTAAGGAAGTCATTTAAATTCTCTTGTCATGAGTAAGAAAAATTGTAAAACACAGACTATACCAATATGTTTTCACTATATAAAACATTAAATATGAATGAAACACACTCTTTATGATATATATGATTGTAATATATGAGTAAACAAATATATTATATTTACATATAGCGAGGGAAATTAAAGTAGGATGTCATAAAGTCTTTTATGTCATGAAATTTTCAATCCTTGTAAGATATTTGGCCACTATGATATCAGGATATGTCATCCATGATTTTACACTCTGTCTTAATCGTGTTAATATATTTTTTACATGATACAGTCATACCATAGTAGATGTCTATGTTAGCACTAAATATTCATAGTGGAAAATATACCAAGGATTATAATTTCTCATTAGCGGTAGGGCATTATATGAAATATTATAATTAATGATGAAATGGTTTTTATACCATATTACTTGATAATATTAGATATAGTAGACATAAAAATATAATGTTGTAGCCTGTGATTGGGAAATATCAATAAGGGAGATTGGACGATGAAATAAAATATATCATATCAATAATAAAATTTATTTTAACATTAAACATGAAAAACACATCATAATACAATCCATCTATTTCCAAAAAATAAAAATTATGATACATGGTGATTTCCTATAGGGCATCGTCAATTCCCAACAGGTCTATGAAAATACAAAATTTATAATAACTCATCTACGCTAATAAATTATTTAAAATTAGTATTAGTTGTAGTGAAATATTTTTCCATAGGTATGGTGAAATTTTATTTAATATATTCTCAAAATGTTTAATTTTATTAATTTTGTGAATGTGGTGATAAATTTTTTGCTTCATTTGATTTTGAGAAAGCAAAAAATGAATGATAATAAGTTTGATTAGTTTGTGATTGTATTTGAAAAGTGCACCATGGTTAGGTAATTATAGGGTTAGGGTGAAACAAGATTTAATAAAATATGATGATTAATTCATGATATTTATCAAATTCGATATTGTGAATATCCAATGGTCAAGGAATATCTTACTTAATGTTTCAAAACCCAATTTTTGCCGATCAGGTAATTTTGGGTTTTTCAAAATCATGTTTTTCTTTACAAATTGGTTTAACAAAACTTACCCTAATGTTAAAAATGGCCATCCATTGTTTGGGGTTATCACCTATGAAATTTTAATGTTCCTTTTTGATTCAAATATTAATGTTCATGTTAAAAGGAAAAAATAAATGGACTGTAAAATAATTGAATAATTACAAAAAACCAAATACATAAATAAAAATATTTAAATTAAATGGAATTTTCTTCATTCTATTACGTTTCCCTACCATAAGTTTGGATTAACCCCTAATACTTGGTATGATAGAATAAGGGGGATAGATAAAATAAAATTAATTCATAATTAAATGAAAATGAACTTAGAATGGACCTTGTGGATTCTTGTTCTATACTTTAGTCTCTAGATTTTAATTTCTTTCAAAAGAAGAACCCTAGACCTCCATTTACCTCCTCTATATGGGATCTTTAATTAATAAGATTTATAATGGAATAGTCTAATGGTGGTCTGGTTTTGGTCCAACATTAATGATTTGGTCAAAATGATGATTTGGTGGATCTAGGAGAAATATTTCCATCTGGGAAATTACACCACGTGTAATTGAGTTACACAATGTGTAAATTTCAATGATTCTTTTAATTTATTCACATCTTGTCCTTATTATCACCACATGTACTGGTAATAGTATTTTAATGATTAAATGATATGTAATTCTGTTTTTCTATATCAGAATCCTCATTTTTCTAGGTTCTTTAGTTTATTCCTCAATGGTGCTCAATTATCATCCTGAAAATTTGGCACTGTGCCCCGAACAAAGTTTGTGGTGTGAAGTGTCTTTAATATCTGAAATTTAAACATTTTCAATCCATTTTTAATATTATTACGTATTCTAACATAAATCATAAATCATGTAAAATTCATCATCATTGGAATGAATTTTCAATTAATTGTATAAATTAATACATTATAATACCATAATTTTTTTCTTGTAATAAAAATATCAATTCCCCCACAGTTTAATTCATACATTTCTTCAAGGATGGAATCTCAACATAATATAAATGACACATAACTGACGATGATTTATATTAAATTTTAGTAAAAAAATTTGATCAAATTGAAAATTAAGTGTTCAAACATCACATATAGAAATGTTATCAACACATCATTTTTAAATAATAAAAATCAACAATTTATTTTATATTCCATATTTTAAAACATCCCAACTATTTAATTCAACAAAATTTATTTCTTAATTAATTGTTAATATGCATGTCATTTTTATTTAACCTAACATGATTTTTTTCATGAATCATCAAGTTAAAAATCAATAGAGTGATGCACATACCATAGGAACAAGAAACATACAATACAATTCCAAGGCATCTAACATATCCATGGTTTAGAGAACAAAAATAAAAAAAAATTCATGGGGGATTATCAATTTAGGATATTATTACTCTGATGCTTAAGGAATTCCAGTAAATTATGTAAATCAACAAATGACCAAAATGGTGGTTCAAATATAAATTACATTGCAAGATAATCAGAATTGGCTAAATGAAAGTCTCATTTTCCCCCTATATCTTAGAGTAGTCTAAAAATAATATGGAATGAAATAAATGAAATACTATCATTTATTATTATTTTCCTTTTATTTCCTTTTTCAATGTTGTGCTATGGAAAACTCTCACATCCATCACCCAACCCATAATTATATCCTCATGAATAAATTTGTAATAGTTTCCATAAGATCACCACCCATGATAATCGTGATTTCTGAATTTCCCTAGAAATAACCATTTTTTATTTTTTTTCAAGAGTGTGTCTAATAAATATAATTGTTGTTCCTTCTCCAAATATTAGAAAATTTCAACTAAAATTATTCCTCCCAAAATTTTCAACCCTTCCACTATTCACTATTTCCCCTACTCTAATGTTTGACAATCATGAAAAAATATTTAGAGGAATTTAGGAAAGAATAATATGGGTTTGTAACATTGATAATATCAAAATAAGGTTCTTCATATATTCAATATGCTTGAAAAGGATAAATATAAGGCGGGTCTCAGGATACATGATAACAAAATAATGCCACAATTACATTAAAATTGATTTTTATTATTCATAAAATCGAAATGATACAACGATTATTATATAAGAAATAAATATTGAGTTTCTAAAGAAATATAAGATAAAATTAAAGTATACTATTATCTTACAAGATGTATCTGGAATGAGATGAATGGTTGTTACAATCACTCATTAAAATTCATATAAATAATTAAATATATTTATGCTAATATTAGAAATTGGAATCATTTAAAATATTAGAAATGTTTCATTTACAATGTTCAAAAAATTCCTGAAATATTGTTTTATCATATCCTAATGTACATTATTACCTCTACTAATTATTTTTCTCAATTTTATCATTAAATTTTTTAAAAATGAAACTTTAATTTCATATCCTGGTAATTATCTTCTATAGTTTTGGTCTCCTAGTTTAGTAAATGAAGGAATGCATGATATATGGTCATGTACTTGGAAATTAAATCTATAATCAATTTAATGTGTGGAATTTAGTAAAAAAATAAATTATTTAAACACTTACCCCAATTTAATTTTTCTTGCAAACATAGATTTGTTGGTTCTATATACTTCAGATTCATGACATGTAATTTCCTTCAAAATTTTATTTTTGTTGTATATTCTTATAATTAATCATAATAATTTCGTCCACCTTGGATCTTGATAGTCCTTCAAATTAAATATAAACAAGTTAATCTGCATTCCATTATAATTGAATTTGGATATATTTTTTTGCAAGAGAATGTGATCCTCTAAAAACATTAAATAACTAATGAAAAAAAGGCAGGTTGACTCCCATTTACAATTTTTTTACCACCATTAGCTAGACATTACCTCCATCACCTCTAGCTCAAATGATGGAAGATTTAAATCTTTTACCTATTTGAGGTTTGTGTATGATCTCAGATGTGTCCAATAAATATAGGTCAGCCCCATTCTTTCTTATCTAATTAGATTAATTCTACCTAATGGTAGTATGTGGTTGATGTCCATCAGGATGAGCCACCATTTCTTCCTAAATCCTAATGAACTAAATAGAATTTCATGTACCATCCATACTTGTTGTTCTTTATCAAATGTAGTGGAGACGGTTTCTCCTATGTTGTTAATTGACATGGTCTACAACTTCTATTTCTTATTCAATTAAGAATCCTATTACACATCCACAACTAACACATCTAACTCCACAGATTAAACAAATCGATTACCATAAGGTGTATTTTATTTACAATTTTAATTTTCTCTTGATCATTTTAATTCTTCACTGCCTAGTGGATGTAAAAACATACTCGAACCCTTACAACTCTAAGATAGAGTTCTCTATTTTGGACGTTTATCACTGAACTACGTGTGATAAAAATTTTCTTCCTAGAATGACTAGATTTTACTCCTCCTTGATGTCTAATACAAGGAAGATGATGAAGATGTATAATATGTCCCCTTTGACCAAGATATCATCAATAAATCCTCTTGGGTTTTTTATTATGGAATTTAATTTGAGAGATTCTCTTGTGGGGTTTAGCCTTTCTAGTCTGAAAATCATAATTGTTGTGTATTAAATGATATTTCCACTCACACTAAAGTCTAACTAATATTTTTTAGTGTTGTTATCTCCAATAAAAATGGGAAATGATAAGCTACATGTATCACATTACTTCTGTGGTGGGTCCTTTGATACCATCGTTGAACACTACCGTTTGAGTGGAATGGTGTCAATATATTCTTTCTTATTTTTTTCATCACCATATCTATCGTGAATTTTTCATATGCAGACATGTTCACAAGATCCTCTACCAAAATTATTTTAATATATAATTTTTTAAAGTGTTCGAAATCATACCTTTTATTTCACATACCTCCTTAATTCCCCAAAATTTTATTGAAATAGTAGTATTTTATTATAATTATGTGGTTCTTCCCATTATTCTAAAAACAATTAATTAGCATTAACATTATCATCCTCTTCTATTTTTTAATGGTTGTTTCATAGAATATTTTTTACTACTTCAATTTGATTATTTCCCAATTATGAGTTGTATAGAATTGGAAAATTCATGTGGTTGTATATGAGTTCATGTTGAATGTGTTCCTCTAGGAATCTCTCTGATAATATCAAAAAATTTCTAACATGATTCGTGATATTTTTCAAGGAAGTATTTTGGTTCAATGATTCTTCATTTTTTCTTTGAGTAGAACCAAAGAAGCAGTCATTAATGTTTCTAGTTTTTATCCTAAAGTGTGGACCTATTTTATAAATGTAGTCCCTTAGGGTTCCTATTTTACTTACCCTTGTGATATTTTTTAATTATCATATCATTTCTGTTGTTGTGGTCTCTAACACTGAAATTGATTACCATAATTGTGATCAACATAAATAGCATATTCTATATACGTACCTAGAGGTTTTTTTCTAGCCCATCATGATGCCCACCTTCTTAGTTAATGATTATATTTATTTCAGTATATACTCATTATTGTTAATTGTATGAACACCATTCAATTATATTCTCACTATTTTCTACTATAATCTATTTCTCTTTATCTCATCCAACACGTAATAGCTCGCTTTAAGAGGATTCTTCCTTAAGGATTCTCTAGTTATAGCATCAAGGGTTATCATGTTTCCTTACAAAAATCGTCATATGTGCATTTACATAGAAGGTGGAAAAAATCAGTTGAGGAATTCCCAGGCCAGCTCATCCCATGTCTTAATAAAATGTGTAGGCAATCTTTAAATCCAATTTCTATCATTCTCAAAAAATAGATAACAGAACATATGATATCATACAACATCAATTGAGAAATTATGGAGTTAAAATGAGTCTCAGAGCACGATAAATCCTTCCACATATTTTTTAGATATTCATAAAGAATTCAGGTGAATTAATGTTGTTTGATATCATTGAAATGATTGGAGTTTTTATCATGAAGTGGATCGCAACAACACGGGTACCCGAATGTTTGGTTTCAATCCCATTTTTTGATGGAAAATCATAGTCTATGAGCATCCTTAGTCCCTAATCTCTATGAGGAGCCCTAATAGGTTGATTTATTCCTACACCCTCAAAGATTAGTGTTATTTTATGATATATAAATTCATTATAATGGTATTCTGAATCAATGATATATTTGTCTATAGTCCGAGTTTGTAGTTATTAATTGAAATTTTAACATCATAATTGAAGAAAAAAACACATAATATAAACTGAAAATTTGAAATAATAAAATAGAATAAAATTAAAAATCAAAATCCTAAAAACAAAAAAATTACCGCCTTAGTAATAGCTCAATTTTGATAGGCTGGTGGGTGTCCTTATTTCCCTATGGGTCTATGCAAAATAAATATTTATAAATACACAACTATGATACTTAATTATTTAAAAAGAGTGTTAGACGTAGGTTGATATCAATACATAGGGATTATTAAAGAAGTTTTATTGGGATTCAAAAAATTTAATTTTATTAATTTTATTACATTTTTGAGAAAGTTTGTGTTTGAATTGATTTTGAGAAAAAAATGAAAGAAAAAAAGTTTTATTAGTTTTTATCAGATTTGTAATGATTCCAAAGGTTATATAATTCCAGTATTCTATTGTAATTACATTTATGAAAATATTCTTATTAATTCATTATTTGTGTTGGAGTTGAGAAGAGGAAGATCCAATGGTCAGGTTATCTCTTTCATAACACGAAAATACCCTATTTCTCAAGGTCCTGTAATTTTCTATATTTTCAAATACGGTTTGTCTCAAAACCATTTCAAAACCTAATTTTCCCAAAATATTACAATTCTTATTCATTATTTAGGGTTATCAGTTGTGAAATATTAAATTTCCTTTTTGATTCAAATAACAATGGTGATGATAAAATAAAAAATAATGGTGTTGGAAAAAAATTAAATTATTGAAACAAATAATATACATGAATAAAAAAAATTAAATCTAAGGGAACATTATCTTTTCTATTACATTACCCTAGAACATGGAGGTTATTACCCCATCATCCTAATGATAAGTTAATAAGAGGTAAGGAAAAAATAAAATGAAATCATAAACATAATAAAAAGAACTCAGAAATGACCTTTAAGATTCTTTTTCTATGCATTGGTCTCGAGATCTGAATTGCTTCTAATAGAAGTCACCTAAAACTCCATTTATACGCTCCGCATGAGATTTTGAATTAAATATTCTTATAATGGAATGGCCGAACAGTGTTCTATGGAGGGTATCTTGTCTATGATATGTTAAAAAATGTATATTTGATGAATCTAGGTGAAAAATTCCCATCTTGGAATTTTAACCACGAGTAACTGAGCCACACCATGTTTAAATTTAGTGGATTCTTATAATTTCTTCATGCCATGTCCTCATTTATATCACATGCACTGGTACACATTGAGTAATTATTACAGGATATTTAATCCTATTCTTCTAGTATGGAAGCCTTGTTTTTTGTTGTTTTTTAGTTTTATGCCTCATAAGTGCTCCATTATCATCCTAAAAAATGGGTGTCATGCCTTAAGAAATGCTTGGGTGCAATGCATCTTTAAGCTCAAAAATTAACCACTTTTCACTCCTTTTTTGATGTTCAGCTTTATCTATTCATAAAACATAAAAAAAGTAAATTTTTTCCATAAATAGGAAGAATTATCAATTAAATACTAATATTCATACATTAAAATACCAGAAAATGTATTCTTGAATCAATGATATCACATAGAACACAATGAAATTTAATTATAACATTTCAATTTAATGAAAAACCAATATCAATGAAGAATCCATTATTTTAGGTGAATATTTAATCCATATAAGGTTTATATAATTCTTATGAAATAAAAGGGAATTTGTATACAAACATACCTAACAAGATTTGAAAAATTAATAAAAAACAAACCACATTGAGATATATAATTGAACATGGTGATGGAAAAAGTTTTTGTTAACTTAAACTGAGGATGCATATAGTTTACTAATGAATGAAGAGTACTATGATGATTCATTTACATGTGGTGCCACTCTAAATACCCATATCAATTTATAAGTGATACCAAAACCCAAATGTGACATTTTCACCATTCAAGGATTAATATATATTAGTAACAAGGGTTCTCTCTTTAGAGATCAAATAATTATAATTTATAGTTAATTTTCATTTATTTTGACATTTTTTTCATTTCACTCATTTATAATTATGTTCCCCACCTCTATTTCCAATCAATTTAAATGGAAGAAAGCCCATTTGTGATTTGTTAGAGGGTGGAGTATAGTTTAGTTATTATATTTCTAATATAAACTCTTTTATTTTTTGTAATATTATTTCTTAAAATATTTAATTATGTTAATATATGGTGGGGTTGGTGAATTTGGTCCTCTACTAATCATTGAAGTGTTTCTTCTCTAAATTATTGTTTAATTAATAGCTTCCACTTCATTGATCATCTACTATATAAGTTGGTAATATGATTTTTATGGACTGATGAGACCATGATAGTGGATATGTGAGCCAGTGTAAACAATATAGGATTGTTTTTTTGATGAATACCAACCATGATTGAATATGTGGAGTGTGAAAAATTGTAGGGGACTATAATGCACTATTTTAGTGTACTGATAGGTTTCCAAAAAATTATTGTATTAGTTTTTTATCAAATCAATGAACTAACCCTAATAAATTAACATTGTTGATGGCCATCATTTTAAGGTAGACATTGGGATGATGTAGCCATGGAAGAATCAAGTATGATATATGATGGATATTAACTAGACATCATTTCAAGAAAAATCCATATATTCTTTCTAAAATCAATTTATATTAAATCCATTTCATTGTTATTTTACAAAAATATAACCCAAACACATTAACTTCATTATATTCTATATATATATAAAATTTATAATGTGCTTTTTTCCCTTAATGGATATCCATTATGTTCATATTTGTTTTGTATTCCATTATTTTCTCATTGTTAATATCTCTATTTATGTATTTTTTTAATTTTATTTCTTGGGTATTTTAATAATTAAGTACCCATGATAACTAAAAATGGAAAATATCATTGTTGGGTACATTTATTCAGTATTACGATTGTCTGTAAATGAGAGGGATACTATGATTGGAAGTGTGGGTATAATGAGTAGATACAATATACATATTAGTATGAGGTTTAATATATTTATTTTTATAAATGTGAATTTTTGTTAAATTTTTTTGGAAAAATTAGAGTTGATAGAAAAAACTAATAGAGAATGGTAATTCAAGAGTATAATAAGAAAACTATGGGTTGAAACCTAAGTTACCCATTATGTTTTTTTCATAAATTTGTGTTTAGATAATACTATTGATTTTATGAAGATAAAAAATTAGATTAGGATGGAGTTATATAAATAAATATCAATTTGAAATTTATTATATATGATTTAGTTGTTTTATATTAGAAGAAAAGGTAACATGAAAAAACAATGTGTGAGATAAGACTACTATTAATTAATTTTGGTTAAATTTAATTTAAATTCACATGTATATTAATCTCTATTTTTATACTATTTATAATTTAGAGTCACTGCTGGTTAACTTGGAGTATTTTCATACGGAATCATAATAATAGGTGGCATTGAATTAAGAGTGTCTGATTAAAACTATTATTATTAACTCATATTAATAAAGGAGTTGGTATAAGGGTAGAATATGTAAAACCCTAGAGAAGAATAAGATTAACTCCCTATATTTAATGAAGAGGTCCCCCCATCATTCTTCCATCCCCAATAAAAATATATTTTCCCTTATATAGTGGTGTTCATAAATTTCATGGGGCAAGGTGAACTAATGAAAAAATTGAAACATAGTAGGGAAGATTCAAATATAAAGTGTATTAAACCACATAAAACACATATTACAATGAATTTAGGATTATTAATACCATATTTATTCTATATACATATAAATTGAATCAAATATGATGGGTTAACAAATTTTTCTCACTCCCATTATTTTTTATCATCATATCATTATTTATATTTAATTTCCCATGTCATTTTCTTTTCATGATGGTGGTATAGAAGAAATGATTGGCCAAAAATTTCCACCAAAATTTTTTAGATAATAACTAGGACATATATTTTCTATAATTTTATTACATCTATAGTTGTTGTACAGGATTTTCATGATTCTTGATGAAATTAATTACAGATTGTATGATCTATGTTTGGGGGGATCCACCCATTGTTTTGATTTTAAAAAAATTATATAACTCTTTAGTGTTTTATAAAACAAAAAATATAATATAAAAATATATTAACGTGTTGATTTGATGGCATCCAAGTTTCTTACATACCCTTCCCCATTATCAACATCTTCATAAACTTAATGGATTTACACTATATTTAATGGTATTCATAGTGATATTACATGATATGATGTTTCTCATTATCCCCCCATCTGCACCAATAAAATCATACATAAAAACGCGTTTTTTACTTTTTTTACATGCCCTATCCCTTAACATGTTACTTTGAAATTCTTGTGATGTGCCTTCAGATCACATTAAGGCTTTCTTTTTTTGCACCATCGGGCTTCAACTTCATCCCACCTCTAATGGTATTTCACCCTTTGGCCATCTATTTGTGAACACTTTAGCTAAATACACCCTCCCAAATGTTTCCACATCTATTGAAATTTATACCATACCTCTTCTCACAACAAATTCCTTATACACTAGAAGGAATATCTCAACCTTAACATTTTTAGCTTGTTGTGGCTCTATTTTTTTCAAAAGAATAAAACCTACTTCATCAATTTAGTTTCTGATTGTTCATTATCCTAAAATGCACTCTTTTATTGTATATGTTACTCTATAATCTTAAAACTATATAACCTAATAATAATAAATAAATAATATTATCCCTTTTTACATATAAAAATTATTGAGCTTAATGTAATTTCAATATCAATTTAATTCATTTAGGGAAGTGTGATGGACCGAGAAAATTTCAAAATCTAAACATTAGTGGAATCTTGATTTATTTCTCTTTCTCTAGTTTAAATATTTTAACATTCATATAAATATTATTTGATTAATGAGTAATATAAAATAATTATTATCTAACATCTAATTTTTAAATATTGAAAATCATCTAAAGCATTATATGTATTCTTATGTATTATTATTTTATAATATACATAATCTTTCACATTTATTATTGGAGGAATACATTAGAGGTTATGTTACTGATTTATTTATCCTCATACATGTGTTCAAATCTACCTTGGTATAAATTAATATGATATCATAGTAATATTGTTTTGAAATTTCTATAATATATATTGTAATGGGATTTTTTAGTATTGATTTAATTCATATGAAATGGGATTTGGGTCCACATATTTGGCCTTGATGCCATAGAGATATTTTTTCAACATATAACGGAACTATGGACCATGTATTGGAGAAATATCTAGACCTGATGAAGTATAGGATAATGAAATAATGATTACTGTTGATATAACTAGACATGGGGAGGTCATTTAAGAGGATACTATGTTGAGATTGATCCCTAAATTTATCAAATGGATATCAGGTAATTCAATATATTGTATCAATGATAACGGGAGTGATGAAACTAATCAGTAGTCATGGAATATGTAATGATAGTGGTAGAATTTTTTATTGTTTTTTCTTTTGGATTGTTATTAGGCCCTTGTTTCTCTAGACCATTGGTCCATGTATTCTAGGATTTCGGGCCACATAAGGGTTATCTCTCATCTTTGTAAAAAAGTGGGAATACTGGAAGAAAATATAAAAAAATAAATGTAATCCATGCTATGATAACTATAAATTTTATGTTTTCAATTTAAAATATTTCATAGAAGTTGAAATTTTATGACAAAATGATTGCAGTATATTTTTTCGAAGCCCATGTATTTACTGTTCTAAAATAACATTTCTCATATGGGATTTTATTTTAATTCTTATAATAAAAGTAAATTGTAACATCTGAGAAATTCCAAACATGGTGTTATTTTATAAATACTTTATTAAGTGCATTAGATTATGACTAAAAAAACTAATAATATCTTTAATATTATTTTCTTTTAAAAAAATATATGAAAATAAGTGTTTTAATTAATTTTATTATATGTTAATTATAATACATATAATTAACTATACTATTTATTTATAATTCCTGTACATAATTAAAATTTGAGAAAAATATTTTATTATAGTATTAATTTATATAAAATATTATTTTATTAATATATTTATTTTATGATAATAGAAATTGAATAACCAAAATTTATTTTAATTGTATTTAATATATGTTAGGACTAAATGTAAAAATGTCAATTTGTATGTATATATATTGACTATTATAATTATCAAGATAAATATAACTTATTTGGATTTAAAAATAACATGTATATATATATATTTTCATATGTATGAAATTATAATTATTGGTTTTTAATTATATATTAATATTAGATTTATAAAATCATAACTCTTATAAATTCTGTATATGAAATATTAATTTTTAGTTTTAGATTATAAATTAGGATTCTACTATAAATATTTTACTATTATTTATTAAATCTATTTTTATAAAATGATGATATTGTATTTGAAATTATACATATATAACATTATGATAATTTTATTTTATTAAATATCGATTTTCATAAAATGAGAGCGAATGAAAACATGATTTGGCGTTTTTTGGGAGTCCCGTTTATAGAAGAGGATATCTTGGATAAATCCCGATGGGGTTTGGATGATGACTAGAAATTAGGAGGATAAACACATCTTGGGGTGGTATCGACTATAGGAGATGAGTCAAGGTCGAGCACTGAGGGAGGATCGAGAACCGACAGGGATGATTGATTATGTATGGATGATGGTTTGGGGTTTCAACTAGTGGATTGGGTTCGAGTATTGGAGTTATGAGTGGTTATGGTTTTTATTTTTTTAACCACCAAGATATGTGTTTATTCGGCCTTTTAGGTGTCTATCAATTTGTATTTTCAATATTTGAGGTCATTATTGTCGAATCATGATGTATAATTTTATCAAGCATTGTTACGTCATGGGTTGCATGTTTCTGACTTTTTATTTACAATAATCGTAAGCTTCATACTCAAATCCCTAGTTTGAATATATCAAATTGTTGTTATCTAATATCTACATTGTAAATTGAACACATTATAATGTTCATGTCATTATTGATTTGTATTTTTTTGAATCATTTTATTGTGATGTATATATAATCTTTATTTCTAGATTATTTTTTTAATCAACTCGATACTCAATTTTCTCAGCAATCCTAATGTTGTCACGATTATGAAACGAATTATGGATCATAGCTCAACAATTTGAATATATATATTTTTATTACTCCATATATCTATAAAACTTATGTACCATAGATAAAATTAATTTTAAACTCAATATGTCGGTCCCAAGGGAGTATGAGTGCATGTACGAAGCATAAGAAATCCCCTTCAGTTTCTCTATTACATTTCATGTGAGGGAGATTATCAATTTTATACACTTTATTAGTAATGGATTTAATTTTTTAAATGATTCAAAAATAATATTTATGGGATTAATATTTTTTAACAAAATTATATTTATGTTCTAATCTGGTCTACTATTTTATTTATTAATTCATTTAAGGGATCAATTTAAAATTTATGTCTTAGGATTATGTAATTGATGTTTCTAAAATCTTTTGTAAGGGTGAAGTGAATTTATTTAGGATGTGATTATATATTAATTTTGAATGAGATTTGGAAATATTATTTCATTATTTCACAATTATGTTTTTATTTTTTTGGTCAAACTTATTTTTAAAGGGTTAATTTTTTATGATTTATTTTACAAAGATATATATATATATATATATAAGTATGTATGAAAATAAATAAAAATCAATTTTCTTGTTTTATGAAATTTTTATGTAAATTTTGTATTTTAATTTATCTCTTAAGGATTTTAACAAGCATTCATTCATATGAATTTATGTAAGAATTTTATTTTATTATTTATCAAATTATGTTTTCTAAAAAGATATCAATATATATATAATAGAGTTTATGTAGAATATTGATATTCAAATTATGTTTCATTTGAAATATAATAATTATTTTTTATTAATTTTTCATTCAAAATATATATAAAGTGATTATATATGGAATCTTATTAGTTTAAATGATTTATGTAGACGCATTTCATTTGAAAATCATGGTTATCGCCGTATATAGATTAATTTTTTGGTCACATCATTCATTATTATATGAATATGTATATATATATATTCATATATACATAAGTGATGAATAAATTTTACATTTTTTCTGAACTACCTCCAAAATGGATATTTATGGGTTTATGTATGAATTTTTATATACATGAATGACCATAAATCCTACATGAAATTACTCAATGTTTATGTATCAAGATATTTTTTTATGGAAAGTATAATAATTTATTTTTAAAGAAGTCTTATATTTATAAATTTATATATAATTACATGTGTATGTTTTCTTAATGTCTATTTATGTTTAAAATAAAAACACTATTGAAAAATGTATACATACGTAATTAAAGGAAGTAGAAATGGTTTTTAGGAAAATCAGACATGAATATGGTAAACATGATAGGAAGTGGATATTGAAACAATCCATTAAGAATGTGGGTAGGCCTAGACATCCTTCTATATGTCCAGTGGCTTCATGAGTTTTGTTTTCCAGATCATTCTTAATATTTTTCAAAAAGCACTAGAACATGTTTAAATAAATTTACAAATGTAAAATTTCTCAATAGTGATATCGTACTATAATAAGTGTGAGTAATTTAAAAATTATTTTTCCAAAAGGATATTTCTAAGTATATTTTCGAAATTATTCTCAAACAAATGTTCTGAAAGGGTTTGTCAAAGATTTTAATTCCCCTTACCGTTAATATTTAATACTCACCCCTTGTTTTAAATTTTTTTTTTCAACAATTTTAGAATATTTTCAACTATAAATCACTTAAATTAAATACTTAGGCCTTGTGAAGTCACATTGATCCATTTATTTTTCTTTTTTCATGTTTGTTACGTTTTCAGAAATGTATTTAATTCTCTAAAACCTTGACTGGTAAATTTTTGTGGTATGATATAAATGTTGGGTATTTATACAATTTCATATATAAAAATAATATAGTGCATTTATATGTTTTATGTCTAGTTGTTCTGGCTCGGGGCGTTATATATAACTAGGTATGTTGGCACAATTTTTTCATAATATATTCACATATCCTTCAATTGGTTATTTTTCATGGTAATTATAGAAATAAATAGAAAATGGTTATTTCATATAAATTCTGTGGAATAATTCATTTTTTAAAAATAGTTTGAGGTGTTTTCCATATTTATTGGGGATATGAATTTTCTAAAAAAATCACTTGTGTTCAATAATATTTCAGTATCTATAAAATAAAAAATAGTTATAAGTATTTATAAAACAAATCATTAAAAGAAAAATTATCTAGGGAATAATGGAGAATCATTTATTATATTCATTCTATATTAAAATATTGATAAATTGTAGAATACTAATCATGGGTTCATCGTTTATTAGTGGAAAAAGAGATAACATTTTGTTTAAATTCTATTCAAAATTCCAAATTAATCTTTAAGTGAAATATAAATTCATTCAAAACATTGTTTTTAATTAATACCCTTCATCCTATAACCACTAAAATCCCTTTCTATTTCATTTTCATTAAAATATACCATTTATTCTTTTTGTAAAGGTAGTAGATAAATATAAATATTATGGTGAGATGAATTTTGGATAACGAATGATATCAACATTTATCTATCCTACAGTGAATGATGAAAGAAACATGTCCCGAAATGTAGCTACAAGTGTGCTTGGATTGAAATGAGATAGTAATGAAAAAAAATTTCAAATATAGGATATTAAGGAATTGAGATCATAAAGCTACATGATAGGTGTTAGAATATTATATTTAAAAAGGGGTATCGCATTTAAAAAATTAAATTCAAGAAGAAAGAGGTATATCATTTTTCAAATGAAATTAAAAAAGTGTTTATAAAGATAAAAATATGTTAATTGTGGGTTTGGAAGTGATTTGGAAAAAATTTATTAATGTTTTATAGTATATTAAATTATAATGTATCCCCATAATTGATTTAATTATTTAGAAATATTTAATTTTTCTAACATTTGAGTATTTGGATGTAAATTTGAAAAGCGACATAAAATGGGAATTTTCTTGGTTTAATATTTTTTATGAATTAAATTTCTAATTTCCCTTAAAATTATTCTTTGGTAGATTATACTGATGAATGGAGGCCATAAAAATCAATTATAACTTTCAAAATAAAACGTATATTAATTAAAAAGAAATATATTAGTCACATACAATGGAAATTAAATGGTAGTAACTAGACACATATGTAAAGGCACAATAAAATGTATAAAATAATAGTTAGATGTATATACTCGCCAGATGATACTGTAAAGTGACATAGTGATGTTTTTATTATATCATGAATCACTAAGTATGATATATATATATATATCTGTTGGCCACAATAAATCAAAAAAATATGGGGAAAAAAGTCATATCATATGATACTCATGATGGATTTGACCTTTATATGGGTATGTTATATCATACAATAGACCTATATCACTTACAAAAACTAACATGAATCTTAGATGTTCATTTTAAATGTATATATTCATCATATCATTGTATGATTAGGCAATTAATATGTATTCTGCATAAAGGAAACTAAATTTTGAATTGAATTCTTCATATTTATAATCCTTTATTAATGGATTAATGGACAGTATTTGAATTTAAAGGGTTCAATGAATTCACTAATAAGACATTGGTTGAGCTTGATCAAACCCAATATATATTACACATTCTTTATTAAATTCAACAAATCGAGGGGGCATATAAACAGGAATGGGTTCCCTTATTAGTATGATGAGGTTTTGATCATCAGTTTCACGAAATTTCTTCAATATTATGTTTTCACCATTACATCATTAATTAGTCCCCTAGAAAGGAAATACACACCCTGTAGAATTTGGAAATCATCTAATTGAGAACTTGGATCCATTGGACGATGTAATCCCATAGAAGAATGAAACATTTTTTCCACTTCGTGATCATTTTTGAGAATGCTCCATAAAATATAGAGACATATAAATTCATGATATAGGTATGTTGATCTCTATTTAGCTTTGTTTATTTGATTATTCAAGATAGATTTTTTTCATGTTGTGGGTCACATGTGTTTTATATGATCAAAATATGATCCATAAATACTGATAAATGGAATCAATTAAATGTTAATGTTTTACCCAATTACTGGTAACTCTCACGCATGAGTAGAGATAAAGTTTGTCTCCCCACCCTGGTGCTCCATTACTTTTGAATCTAGTTTCATAACCCATGTTTTGGGGTAATTGAATTCTATTATATGATTATATGGTTTTCCTATTATACATGATCATATGAGGAATCATGATTCGACCACATTCAGTGGTATTAGATTCTCTTTCCTTATCAATTAAAACAAATTAATGTTTTGTTCTTTTAAATAATGTTTAAATTAAAACATTTTTATAACTATATCATAAAATAAGATATGAATAAATTTTATTATTTATATCAGATGTAATTTATGACTTCATTATTTAGAAATGTATAATGTAGTGGTTTCTTACAGTTTTTTATTGTGGCACAAATTACTATATGGTATATCATAAAATGAGTTTTAATAATAAGTATTTGAAATGTAGTGGGTCATAGAATATTTATAATACTCATTATATAATAATATTTTATTGGAGTTATATGATATCACATATTTTTGGAAATGAAATGATTCCTATTATATAATTTAACGTCAAATTATCAAAATTTATATGTACACATGCCTATTTCATCAACTATTTGTTCTTATGACGATAAAATGATTTTGAGCATTAAAATATGACATGAAAATAAATAAAACTTATATATTTGATATGTTTTTTATAATTTATAATATGTTTATATTTTGTGAATCAGTCCATGTAAAAAAATATATTTCACGCCTAATGTAAATATGAAAAAAAATACCTATATTGGTTTCTCATGTTTTAATATAAAAAATGAGGTCATTAATATGTGAAATTATTTTTATATTATTTTCTAGAAAATTATTTAAGAAATAATGATAATATGTATGATTAAATTTATTTGGTATATTTATTTTATGAGATAGACTATTTCATTACATGATAGATATGATCCCCATAAATTTATTTTTCAAATACCTTTACAATGGATTGATTTTAGAGTTATATGATTCAGAAGATTTGTTGAATATAGTTGGTATATTTTTTTTAAATATATCATTAATTTAATTCCTTATTTATTAATGTCTATCTAAGGAGAGGGACATAGTTTTAGACTACTTTCTATTATAGACGGTTATTCCATACCATTAAAATATGGGGGGTTGGTTGTATGAGGATTCAAGGATGATTTTATAGATATTTTTAATCTCTTATACCTCAATAACTTTATATGAATGGTTCATCTTACAAATTTATATGATTCATTTGGGTCTGTAAAAATATGTGTGGGAATAATTTTTAGAGGATATAAAAACATGTGGGTTGTGTAAAGAAAAATTCATTAATGAAACATGAACCAAATAATTTTGTGGATTGAATATTGGTTCTAAAACAAAAATTTCATGATAATACATACATGAAATAATAAAAATTGATATCATAAAAAGGGTAAATGAGGAAGAATTTATTTATTTGATATACATATGGTGTATATTATTTTGGGGATACTTTTAAAATGAAACCCCTCTGAATAAAATGTATGTGACTACATCCAACGATATACTTTTTAAAACAACCATCATCAATCTAGGTAGGTTTTATCATATCAGGGGGCCTCACGATTATATTTTGTATATAATTAATGTAATGGATGCAACTACATAATCCTTAGGATGGTTCGTCTGTAGCATGTATCCCCTGATTTTTCTCTTACTATCATTTTCATTACATTTTCATTATGTTACAACAAGATAAGAATAAAAATGTGTTTGGATACTAGTGGAACAATTTTGAGAATTTAAATATGATAGATCTAAGAAAATATTTTATTAGTAAAATATTTTTGAAGTATAACATTTATAATAGAAATGTTTCCCAAAATTAAAATCTACATGGTGAGAGGAACACACAAGTGGACTTATCACTTAGATAAACACGGATTTTGGCTCACTAAGTAGATATTATGTATGTGGTAATCAATTTTAATGAGATTTATTATATTAATTGTATTTGGTAAATATATATAATACATAACAATCATCCATCAATAAGTATTTATTATTGAATATGTAGAACTTTATTTTAACGATTTTCATATCCATTTGTGGAATAAAAAAAATAGTTAGATATTTTTATTTAGGTATGAGAAGTGTTCTCAATGAAAATGTTTTAGAGCCGTTGAATGTGAGGTTTGTAAATATCAATTCCACAAACTCTGAATCATGGGTATTAGATACCATGTTTCCATAAATAATTTGTTCTGAATAAAACATAATTGAAAAAATGATTAAATTGAAGAAGGGTAATGTACATATTTATGTTAAAAATTCAAGAAGGGTGGTGATATTATAATTTCTCAAATATAATATGAATATAACAAGTGGATTTATTCTACAATTAGAGAATTGTAAATATTTCCCCCCAATAAAAATGCATTTTATTTCTATATCTTATTTGTAGAATAATGGATTCTCATACAATGTTGATAAAAGGGTGGTTATATATTTTAATGAGATGTTATATAGAATAAAGAATATTAAAAATCATTTATATATACTAGATATGGATAATCCTATTTAAAGAATTTGGTGTAAGAAGATTTTTTTTATTCTAATCCCTTATTTACATAGAAATGTCACATTGGGTATATAAATGAGAAAAAAATTCAAATAATCTATTTGGATGGATTTTATCAGTAATTTTATTTTGGGTCATTTTATGTTTTCGAATATTGTTTATTGGGAAAGATGAAAAATTCACTTTCCAATATAAAAAGTGAAATAGATAATTAATTATTGGATTCTATACATAGTGATATACATTTAATAATGATTATACAAGAAATTGATGGTTTTAGGTACTTAAAAACCTTAAATAATGACATTAGTCAGTACAGTTATGTTTAAAATTAATCATAAGTATGAATCATTTGTAATTTTTAAAATGAAGTATAAAATTAACATGAAATGATTGTTGATTTCATATGATCAGATTGAGATGAGGAATACTTGAGCCATGAATTAATTTATTATAAGAAATATTATGGAATAATTAAATAATCCACTCCTCCTAGAAAACCACAATGTAATAGTGTGCCTTAGATTTTTAATCATACCTTGAAGGACATGTTTCAAATAATGATATGTCAATGTGAAATTCATATTACATCCTTGGGGTATTCTCTAAATAGTAATTCTTTTCTACTAAATCATGTTTCATATAAATAATTAATATAAAAACTACATGAGAGAAGTTAGAAGGAAACATAATTTTTTGTATTATATAAGGATGTATAGTTCTGTAGCATATGTATGATGTTTGGATTCTGATAAAATAGTCACTGAGTATGTAAAATTCTTATTTATTCTGTATCTCAAGAAAACATTGGGACATAATTTTTATAATCATACTGATTATAAAGTGTTTTCTATAATTTTTTTCTACATTATATAAGAATAAATATATCAATCACAATGTCAATGTTATTAATAATTAACTTGGAGATGTTTAAAATATAAAATTAGAAAATTTTTATACGATAGAAGATGATTTGATTCCACAATGAGTTTTAATGAACTAACTGAAGCTACACATGGACCTACATTTACTGAAACATTCATTTTGGAACAAAAGAGATTGATATTCCCCGTGATGAATGATTATGATTTAACATTTATAAAAGATAACACTAATTCCAACTATGCGTTCATAGAATGTTTTAATTATGATAAATTGAAAAAATTCATTGATTTTGAAATGGACTCCATGTATACTAATAATGTATTGAACTTAGTGGATTCACCTGAAGGAGGGTACCCAAAGGATATAAGAGGGGTATCTATATGAAAACATACAAGGATATTATAGTGTCTACCAAAACAATTCCTGTATGAAAAAAGTAACAAGAAAATTCATAACTATTACTATGTAGAATACTTTTCACCAATATTGAAGATAAAGTCCATTTGTTTTTTTCATAACATAATAGATCATAATTATTATATGGTAAATTATATGGATGTAGAAAAATTACATGATAAGATATCATTCAAGGATTTATATATTATATATACCAATGTATTTGAAGTACCTAATGAGTCTATTATGTTATGAGAGTTTCAGTAGTTCATTTTTGGATTGATGCATGATTATCAGAGTTGAAATGTCAAATTTGATAGTCCAGTCAAAGTGATTGATTTTATGAAATATGAGGATAATTCCTTTTTATATTATTAGATTAGTGGTTTCATCTTGTTATTTATCATACTAAATTTGAATGACACACTAATTACCATAAATGATAACTCAACACTTCACTCTTTAATGAAATTTCATGGTAAATTATTCTCAATAAAATAAATGGTTGAATATTCCAACATATGGATATGAATATCTATAGAGACAGATACAATCAGATTCTTGGACATAGTACAGATGCTTAAATTGGTAATTTTATAATAATATTTTTCTTGGATAACATCATGAATTGTTGTTTTATATTGGTATATTGAATAGATATTAGGAAGAATATAATCCTTTAATAGTTTAAAAGGATATTTATAATTCCTTATGAATCCATTATATTATATAACATAAATTATATGTTATGCAATCAACATAATATCACCTTTAATCATAGAATAACAAGTAGATAACCATTAGATTATTGTGAAAGTCCCTAGATAGTTGTGATGAACATACATATGTATGTGAGAAGGACTAAGGATATATTCATAGTTTTTTGGGGAGAGGAATAGATCTATGTAATGGGAGGCCCAAATTAAATATTATAATTTTATGGATATGATATGTAGTATCAAAATGGATTCGTTTTATTCGTGAATAGTGTATATATTATTTGGAAGAGGTCAAAACAATCCACCATACCCGAATCAAAAATAGTGGATGAATACATCTCTATATCAGATGTTCTGAAGGAATATGTTTAGATCAAGTAGTTCGATTTTTATTTAAATATAGTTCCTAAAATTTATGAGGTTATAGAGCCTTATTAGAAAAATAATTGAGCCATCACTATGGAAATAGAACCCTGGTATTATAAAATCACTCGAAAATATCTTTTGAAAATGACATCTCAAATTAGATATCATTGATATTGATGATGTAATGACATGTTGGGTAGCCACATTGATCAATGTACCATATTAATTGATGAAACCATTACCCCCACAATAACATGAGGGTTATATGGAATATGTTTTTGTTAAACAAGTTTGATATGGGTTATGATAGTTATAAAATTATCAAGTCCTTGTAATAAGTGAGTAACCTTCATTTATAAATCATTCACATGTGTTGCATTTTTCATTACACGAATAGTGGAATGATAATATTTTGTTAAAGAGCATCATTGAGTTTTCATAAATTGATGATCATCAGGTAGTATAATGGGTTGGGTTAATATGATATGGTTAGCATGATTTGAAAATTATATTCATTGAAATAGGTTATGTTTGAGAAATGAAGAATAAATTCATGTCGTAACATGCAGATACATATTAAATATAATAACTCAACAAATTATATCTCATGTAATGTCATACAATCATTTATATTATTAGTTATTTATTCTTATTATAAATATTCATTACCTATGGTTGGGGATATACATATCTTGATAATCATTTTACTTTGATACCTTGAAGAGATCAAAAGTAACTTAGCTAATTATGGAGTAGTTGTGTATGTTGTTGATTATGTCATCAGTTGTAGTAAAATGAAGGTTATATTTGAAATCATGTACGATGAGAATTTTTTTATATTGAATTAATTATATTGATTAAATTTTGGTTCACACTTAGTAAGTTCATGTTTTATTTTTTCAGATACCTAAAGTAAATCCATGTGTTGTACTCATCAATTAGATGAATAAAAAGTGTTGTATTCATTGACATGGTCAATATTATTCATAGAATCATGAATGAATGATTTTTTCTATAGTATATTCACATGTTTCAATATCTATTGATAATATTATGTCTTGGAAAATGGGATTATATAATAACATTTATGATTTAGATGATATATCTTAAGATATAAATGTTCATATATAGATAAGAGTAAATTTGTTGGTGATTATAAAATACCCCTTCATTGATTTTGTAGGAGTGATAATTTTCAAGATGTATTCCTATTATTACATCGATAAATTAGATATTGCATATTTAGTACCCACGGTTTCTGGTAAGTAAATCATGTTTTATGATTTTTAAGTACATGAAGAATATGAGAAATGGTTGGGAATGTCTGGAGACTTTTAAAGTGTTGAAGGGGAAAAAGTGGTGACACACTGGCTTCCCACTGCTTGCCCAAACTATGTGGAAGCCATGCAGGTGGTGGTCACTTTGGACAGAGGAGATATCATGTTGTGCGCATGATTTGGGCAAACCATGCGAGGAGGTCATGTGGAGAGCCCCTTCCAAGTAGTGACTACTGCACGATTAGCTCACGATTTTCCTAACCATACAGACTAACCGTGCGCAGGGTCAACATAGATCCTATTTTTGAGGATCAAATCCATTTTATTATTAAACCCACTCATTTTGTCTCCAACATGGCCCTAACTTGGTATTTCTCTCCGGTGAAGGTTGGAGAACAATTATCGAGCGTTTTGGAAGCGATCTAGAGGTTTTCCATGGTGTTTAGAGGCTGGTTGATCGATGTAAATCTCATTTCCATTAATTTTTTTGGATCTCATTCTTCCCTATTGATGGATCCTTAGATATAATCCCAAGGATGGTAGATCTTAGGCAGTGGATGAATTTTAAGTCAGATTTTGGTTTTGTTGGTACTAGGGTAAGGAATCTAAGGAGGTTTTGGGGAGTAGTTGACAAAGTTTTGTTGGCGGTCTTCATTCATTGGATGGTTTCACCTAATTTTTTTGAGGTAGGTGGATTCACTCCTAATTCCACTTTCGTAGAACTTGAAGGCTTAGTTTCAAATAGTTTTCCTTTATTGAAATGGTTTTTTATCTGCTGTGAAATAACGGTTGAAACCCATTTTACGTAATGGGTTAGGGAAATTGTGTGGTTTGGTAAAGTGTTTGTTGAAGTTAATTTAAAATGGTGCTTTTAAAGTGGTTATGGTTTTCCGACTTGAAATAAATGGTTTTCAATAAAACGTTTGATGCTTTATTGAATGGTTTTGAACACACTTGGTTTTGGATTGGATTTGCATGGGTCGTGGTGTGTGTTCATATGCATTATGATGGATAAGGGCTAGATGTACCCTCCTCAAAAGGTTGGGATGGATAAGGCTGACATGTACCCGCATCAAAAGGGACAGATAAGTGTGGGAAGTACCCCCATAAAGGTATCCCACTAAGTGATGGCTTAGTGGATGTACAACTCACCACTCGCGAGTATCGGGAGGTCCAGTTTGCATACATGGTTGGTTTTGTGGATTTGTGATATGGAATGATTGTGTTAAACGGAAATGGGAATTTGATTGGAAACTATTTTTGGTTTCATTTCTTGAGAAAGATCGTTTTTGTTGGAAAATGGTTTTGACATTTAACTTGTTATATTTTGAACTGTTTTGGAATTGTTTTGTATAAATGGTTTTATAGAAATGTGCTAACATGTCTTATACTAGAGGCATGAGTTTGGAAGTCATAGGGGAAAACCTGCTGAGATTCATTACTTACCCGCCATATTGGAACATTGGTGCTTTTGCAGATTTCATATACTGGGATATTGGAGAAGGTAAAGTGTCACATGATTATAGACCTGTTTTGTGATGCTTTGGCTACTTCGTGATGTTGGAGCATACAGTTGGGTTGTCATCTTCTAGTCTTTTAGTTTGTCTTTCCACTGTTTACTCTGATTTTGTGTCAGTTTCCACTCTAGTGCTTCTGGTTGTTTTATGATAAAATAAATGGTTGAGTTGTCTTATATTTTGTCATGAATCCTTTAGTTGATTTGTTTTTTTATGGTGGTTGGCTATGTGGTATGTTCTAGAAGGGAAAATCGTTCCCCACTGATTTTGAAACCCTACGGCAAATATTTCCAGACTTTGGTGCCTTGGGGATGTCTCCTAAGGCCTAGTAATGACTCGTTGTACTCTCAAGCCAATGAGGATAAACGTGTCATTACAAATGGTATCGGTTTGTTCTGTCCTTGGGGAATAAATACAATCATCTTGTTCCTTTATTTGTAGAACAATTAGTCATCAGTTTTTGTGAGTCTTGGAGTTGAATTCTTAGGTGTATATTCCCTGGGTGGTCATCATAGGAAGGTGTAGGATTGTCGGAACATGGAATGTAGATCATAATAATACGCATCTAACCTTTTTATTCTGAACATCAATATACTTGGGAGTTGGGTACATAAGTGTTTTGGAGACACTTATAGTATAAAAAATCTCATTGTCATGGGTGTAGCCAATGAGATGAGCATGAAATTCATTACAAGAATGAATTCCCACAAGGATTTCATATATCATTTTGAGAAATGGATTATGTTTTGGCGCAAAAGCATGATTTCTGAAAATTTTAAATTTTTTTTCACATGAATGATTTTTTAAACAGAATGGTTGATGTAAATTGAAAATAGATTTATTTTCAAAAGAAAGAAATGCCTTTTTTTAGAAATTTTTAAATGCGGAAATGCTTGATGGTTGGAAACCAATGTTGTGATAATGATATGATAGAAATTGAAAATCTACGCCTTCAGTTTCTAGAAGGTGAGACTAACGGCGTGCATTGTTTGTATTGAAAATTGAACCTGTTAGGCGTCGTAGAAACCAAATGGAAGAGGCTGCGGAGAATGTGGTTGTAGCTGATCCACAGGTGAACCAGCAGCTAGTCCAATGTATTGTTAATGTGTTTTAGGCTGTGGATACGAGAAATCAGAGGGATTAGTCATGCCATATAGACCATTTTTTCCAGTTCTAGAATTAGAATCCACCCATATTTTGTGGTGATTCTGAACCTGAAATGGAGGAGGTGTGGCTGAGTATGATGAATTGTATCTTCGATATTAATCGGCACACCAGTAGAACTGAAATTAATTCTATCCTCACACGTTCCAGATCCATAGGATGGTGGAATTTTTCATCCAGAAGAAGAAGAATCTGTCTGTCACAGATAATGTGGCTAAATTCATGAATTTAGTGCGATTTCCACCTGAAGTTTCTGCAAGTACGTCTCTGAAGGCATGCATCTTTGAATCAGGGTTGCAATGGAATATTCCCTCAAAGGTAGTTGTGCCCTGTAGTATGGATTATGCAGAGATGGTAAATATAGAAACGGTAGCTAAAAAAGAAATCTCAATAGTCATGGGAGGAGTAAGCATGATAATATCCATGGGTACGGGTGGGAACTCTAATGCAGGGAACAAGCCGAAGAGGGACACCGACTTCCAAGGTGAGAGTGCGAATTAGAATTAGATGGCTGGATCGGTGAATCTTCCTCCACCGCAAATGATGAAAGCCAAGTTTTTTCAATGTGCCTCGATTGATCACATGAAACGAGAATGTACAAGACCACTGAGAGCTTTCCACAATTGCAATAAGATGAGTCATCTTCAGCAATATTGTCGCAGTGCTCCACGGTCGTGTGTTCTTGACAATTCTCCAGTGTCACAAGAATCTTATGCATTGACAAAGGGAGGATAGAAAAATCAGTCTCGCGAGTATAACAGAGCTATATATGGTTATTCTAGGAATACCATGACTCCTCTGGTAGGAAAATCTCAAAAAAAACAACAAGGAGAAAAGTGTAGCAACAAAGAAATTTTATGGAGTAGAACAACTGATTGTGGATGACCAGTCTGGACCATAAAAGGTGACAGGTACAATTATTTTGAATTCTACCATCATGCATGTTTTGTTCGATATTTGTGCATCACATTATTTTTTATTGATTCTCGTATTTCATATTTTCTGAAATTAAAACATTAAATGATTCCTTCTATGATAAAATGTCAAAATACTATCTGTGAATGAAAGTGCAGAGCCTTCATGTATAGAACATGTTCTATAATAGTCGATGGGGATGAGCTGAAATGTGATTTCTCTATGCTGAGAGTGGATGCCTATGATATAATCTTGGGTATGGAATGGTTGACTGATTTCAGGGCTTACATCGTCTGTTATAGTAGAACAGTCAGTTTCGCGACTGAGGATGGCATCAAGCATCTCTTTAGAGAAGATAGAGTGGTGAAGGCAGGTGAAATGAGATTTTTTTCACCCATAGTATCAATGATATCATATCTTTTGGCTGCAATATACTTGTAATCTATGGATGAGATCGCGAATAACAGTTTTCCAGTAGTCATGGATCTATTTCCTGGTGTTTTTCGTGAAATCTTCTCTGGGTTACCACCTGTAAGAGAAGTGGAGTTTATGATTGATCTCCTTTTAGGGACTAGTCCTATATCACATACAACTTTTATGATGGCACCAACATAGATAAAGGAATTTAAAGTGAATTTGTAAGAACTAGAAAACTAATGTTTTATTCGGTCAAGCGTGTCTCTGTGGGAAGCGCCAGTTTTGTTTGTAAATAAAGTAGATGGAACATTGAGGATATGTGTGGATTATCATAATAATTAAAAAGTTATGATAATGAATATGTATCCACTTCCACACATTGATGAACTATTTGATCAATTGAGGGGGGTGGGGGGGTTAGTGGTTCTCTAAGATTTACATACGGTCAGGAAATCACCACCTGTGAGTTCCGAAGTAGGATATTCCAATAATAGAATTCAAAAGAAGATATGGCTACTATGAATTTGTAGTCATTCCTTTTGGTCTTACTAATGCACCAGTAGTATTTATGGAATTGACGAATCATATATTTCAGCGATATCAGGATTATTTTTATGTGTTGTTTATGGAAGACAAATTGGTGTATTCAATAACAAGGGATGAGCATGAGAAAAACATGGTGATAGTTTTGGAAATATTGAGAGTCAATCAGTTGTATTCCAAATTATCAATGTGCACTTTTTGGATACAATAGGTATGGATTCTAGGCCATGTTGTTTCTATGAAACGTGTTTCTGTGGATCAAGAAATGATAGATGTTGTTATTTCTTGGCAACCCCCGAAGAATGTCTTTGAAATACGAAGTTTTCTTGGTTTAGCTAGTTACTAACAATGCATTGTGCATTATTTCTCATGACTAGCGTCACCAATGACAACTTTGACTAAAAATAATTACCCATTCCTATGGACAGAAGAATGTCAGAGGTCTTTTAAGGAATTGAAGGTTTTTCTTACATCCACACCTATCTTGATCTTTCCAGAATTATGGAAGGGGTATGTGGTGTATTGTGATTCTTCAGGAATAGGATTGGGTTGTGTTCTCATGCAAGGAGACCATTTGGTTGATTATGGTTCAATGCAGTTGATGGGGAATGAATAGAATTAACCAACACAAGATATAAAGTTAGTTGCAGTCGTCCATGCTTTAAAACCATGGAGACATTATCTCTCTGGTGTGAAATTTATTTTGTTTACGGATCAAAAAAGCTTGAAACTCATTATCTCATAGCGAGATATGAATCTTAGACAAAGGAGGTCGATGTAGTATCTCTAGATGTTTGAATTTGACTTGATGTACACACCAGGAAATGGGAATTCGGTTTCAGATGAATTTAGTAGAACATCATATGTTCAGCTATCGAAAGCAGTTTCTGATGAATGAAAGATGATGTCGGTTTTAGCTGACATTCATGTGGAATGTCAAAACCAAGGTGATGTCGTAGTTTTTACTTCAGCTACACTTGTTCCTGATTTAGTGAAGATGATCAATGAAGCAAAAACATCTGATGTAGAATGTATGGTAGTAAGTTCAAAACTCATTGGTGGGGAGACCATTGAAGGCTGGAAACTTGATGTGGATTAAGTTTTGTGTTTCAGATATTGGATGGTTTTACCTATGGTTTGTCACGAACAACCCCTTCATGTTTATCACCATTCATGATTGTTTGTACACTCAGGTAAAAAGATGATGTATAAGTCGTTGAAGGCACAGTTTTGGTGTAGAGGCATGAATTGGAAAGTGGCAGAGTTCGTCTCGTGATGCTTAATATGTCAGTTGGTTAAAGAAGAGCATCAGAGACCAGATAGTATGTTACAATATTTACCTATCATAGTGTGGAAATGGGATCATTTAGAAATGTATTTTGTTACATGTCTTCCAATAATGGTCCAGAAACATGATGTCATATGGGTGATAGTGGATCATCTAACCATGTCTGCCCATTTCATCCCTATTCGTGAAACTCATACAGTGGATGATTTATCAAAAATATATTTCTGAGAAGTGTTAAAATGACATGGTGTAACAGTGTCTATAGTCTCAGATAGAGATCTGAGGTTCACTTCCCGTTTCTATAAATCATTACAGAAAACCCATGGGGCTCAGTTGACGATGAGCACATGGTATCATCCTCAAATGGATGGGCAATCAGAGCGGACGATACAAACGTTTGAAGACATGTTTCGGTCTTGTGTAATGGATTTTGGTGGTTCATGGAGGGAACATATACCCTTAGTAGAGTTCTCTAACAATAACAGATATCACGCCTTAATACGCATGGCTCTGTTTGATTCATTGCATGGGCATCCTAGTCATTCTCTAATTTGATGCATGGAAATAGGTGAGACGTAACTAGTTTGTAAGAGCCTTGTACAAGAAGAAATGGAGAAGATTTAGTTGATAATGAATTGGATGGAGATGACACCGTGTCGTCATAAATATTATGCGGATCATCACCGAAGACCGTTGCCATTTGCGGTGAGTGATCATTTCTTTATAAGAATCCCTCCAAGGCCTGGACATCATCATTTTGGGAAGCATGACAAATTATCTTCTTGATATATAGGCCCATTTGAGATACTGGAATGGGTTAGTGAGGTGGCGTTTCTGTTGGCATTACCACCACGGTTCAGTGCAGTGCATAATGTGTTCCATGAAGCTTAGTTGAAGAAGTATCAGCCGGATCCTAACCATGTGATCAGATGCGATCACATTACCACCATTGGTCTAGTGTGGGTTTTCTGGCAACATGGTCAGATTCAAGAAGAGACTTTTGAACGCGAGAATTAAATGAAAGATCGGTGGCCAGAACTCTTTCAGGCAAGCAATGCTTTTCTACTTTCTGGGGATGGAAAGGCCAATGTTGGGGAGAATTTAGTCCCCCCAGTTTCTAGTTTGTAACCCTTGTTTTATGAATTTTAAGTACATGAATGATTTGAGAAATGGTTTGGAAATATTGGATACTTATAAAGTGTTAAATTAAAAAAAGTGGTGACGCACGGGCCCTACACAGGGTCCAAAAACCATGCGGAAGCCGTGTAGGTGGTGGTCACATTGGACAGAGGAGATCGTACGGTGTTCGCACAGTTTGGGAAAACAGTGTGAGAATGTCGTGTAGAGTGCCCATTCCAAGATGTGACTACCACACGTTTAGCACACTATTTGACTAACTGTGCGGACTAACCGTGCTCACGGTCAACATAGATCCTATTTTTAAGGATCTAATCTATTCTATCATTAAACCCACTCATTTTTATCCTAGACGGACCTAACATGGGATTTCTCTCAGGGGAAGGTGGGATAATAATTACCAGGCATTTTGGATGCGATATGGAGGTTTTCCTTGTCCTTTAGAGGCCAATTGATCGAGGTAAGTCTCGTTTCCTTTAATTTTATTAGATCTCCTTCTTCCCTCTTGATAGATCCTTAGATCTATGCCCAAGGTGGGTAGATTTAAGGTAGTGTATGACTTTTATGTCGGGTTTTGGTTTTTTTGGTACTAGGGAAGGATTCTAAGGATGTTTTGGGGAGTAGTTGACTCAGTTTTGTTGGTGTTATTCTACCGTTGGTTGGTCTCGCCTAATTTGTTGAGGTAGGTGAATTCACTCCCACTTCCTCTTTCATAGAATATGAAGGCTTTGTTTCAAATGATTTTACATGATTGAACTGTTTGGTTTATCTGATATGAAAGAATGGTTGAAACCCCCTTTAAATAACAGGTGTTGGAAATTGTGTGTTTTTGGAAAGTGTTTTTTGAACTGAATTTAAAATGGTGGTATTAAACTGGTTATGGTTTTTCTGATTGAAATAAACGGGTTTCAATAAAATGATTGATGCTTAATTGAATGGTTTTGAATACACTTGGTTTTGGCATGGATGTGCATGGGTCGTGGTGTGTGTTCATATGAATTGGGATGGATAAGGGAGAAAAGTATCCCAATCAAAAGGATCAGATGGATAAGGGCGAGAAGTACCCCCATCAAAAGGGACAGATTAGGGCGTGATGTACCCCCCGTCAATGTAGTCCCCTAAGTGACGGCTTAGTGGAATGATAACTCACCACTCACGAGTGTTTGGAGGTCCAGGTTTCATGCATGGTTGGTCATGTGGCTTTGTGAAATGGAATGATTGTGCCAAATGGAAATGGGAATTTGATTGGAAAATTTTCATGGTTTCTTTTATTGAGAAAGATGGTTTTTTTGGAAAATGGTTTTGACATGGAAGTTGTTATATTGTGAACTATTTTGGAATTGTTTTATATAAATTTTTTTATATAGAAATTTTTTATATAAATATTCTAACATGTTTTATCCTTGAGGGATGGGTTGGGAAGTCATCGGGGAAAACCTACTGAGTTTCATTACTCACCCCCTGCATTGGCACATTGGTGCTATTGCAGATTTCATATACAGGGATGTTGGAAAAGGTAAAGGGTCACATGTTTATAGAACTACTTCGCGATGCTTGGGATAGTTCGTAATTTTGGAGCTTGGATCTTGTCGATGATGGAGTTGGGTTGTCGGCTAGTAGTCTTTTAGATTATATTTCCGCTGTTTACTCTTATTTAGTGTCGGTTTCCACTATTATACTTTTGATTGGTTTATGATAAAATAAATTGTTCAGTAGTCTTAGCTTTTATCATGCATCATTTAGTATAATTTTTTGGTTATGGTGGTTGGCACTATGGTATGTTCTAAAATGGTAAATCGTCCCCCACTTGATTTTAAACCCTTCAGCATTTATTTCTAGCCTTTGGCCCCTTGGGGATGTCTCTTAAGGCCTAATAATGACTCGTTGTACTCTCAATCCAATGATGATAAGCGGTTCATTACACGATATATTTTTCTAATACTACTAAGGCCCCATTGGTAACAATATTAGAAACCTATATAAGGATTTATCTTTGGAAAATTATTTTCCTCCAAAATTAAGAGTGTCTGATGATATTGGATCAAAAAAAGTGGTTTGGATGTATTCTTATAGATTTGGAAAATTTATGTTAAGACTTTGTTAGATTTATGTGAAAGGGTTAAAATAATGGATATTAAACATAAATTGTTCTCATTTATTACATTATTGATTTATATTTCTTCCTATAATAATCATCTAATGCAAATAATTGACTATGACTGTCATGAATCATAGATGATAATTTGATATATTTGAATGCATTTATCATAGGGTTTGATTGAGAATATGATATGTATAATTCATGAATAAATCTCAATTTCAACATTCTTTTATCTTTTTTAAAATCCATCATAATGGGATTAATGACTTTCAAAATAATTCATAGTTTCCTATGCTTTCAACAATGGGAAATTACTGTCATTTGATGACAACCATGTGGATGATGTGTTATTCATTCAACCCAATGAATAATGGAGTCCTAGGGGAATGAGTTCGTTAATTCATTATTTATTGATAAGATCATTAGTTTTAAGAAAATATTTCTATAAAATCTATTCATCAAATATTTTTCCATCAATCCCAGGATAAATTACTATCACCAATTTTAGAATTAGGGAATCCTATGATTATTTACAAGGATCCATTAGAAAGTGGTATCCTTATGCATTTGGAATCAATGGTTTTATACTTAATGGTTAGTAGGATGAGCACTCTTTTGAGTATAGTGTCTACTTATTTCATATTACATTTTAATTGATAATTTTTATATTTTCACATTGTATTATGAATGATAGATAAATTTTTGATAGGGATTATTTGAACTATGTATGATAATAATATGATCCCTAAAAAATAATTTACTCACATGTTAGAAACATCGATCTAATCAACCAAATTATACTAATATATCACTACATAACACTACAACTTTATTTCATGGGGTTCAATCAATAATTTTTAGGTATCTTCCATATCCTATGGTACGATTATAATATCAGGGCTAAAAATATCTTATCAGTGGTAAAAAAATATATTTTTTTGCATAAATTTTAAAATCGATTGTCATGTAATATTTAATGATGAGAATATATAACAAATAGTAGCACATCAAAACCAATGTTCATAGCCTATGTTTGGGATATATCATAAAGGGTGTTTATAAATTGAACATAAAATGAAGTATATAAATATTATGATTTCCATTATATGTTAAATATTTTAAATTCATCAGATAAGAACCTATATATCACAAATTATTCCAATTTCTAGTCCATGGAACCCAACATGAATGATAGGATCTTTTTATATGTATTAAAGAAAAATAATCCCAAGGGAAAGGTCGTAATCTATATAAAAGGTGATGTAACACGGAATAAATACATGGACATTGGGAGAATATTTAATGATATTACATAAATGCCTAACCAAATCAGGTATGGTAATAACAAAAAAGAAACATAGGTATAGATTAAAGAAGTGGAAGTGGTGGAATATCAAGGTTTGAGAAATCAATGGTTCCCATCACATAGTATAGATGGAATAGTACCTTGAGGCCTCACCAAAATTTATATGTACCACTATAATTATACATTTCTACAATGACATGATCACACTAAAAAATAATTGATATATTTAGCATAAACAGATGAATTGGTCTATGAAATAATAGTTTCACCTTGTGGATTTGATTTTTAACTAGATTCTTGTTTTTTGTTATAATTACTATTAAATTTTCTATTACTATCATTTTAATCTACCTCTCTATTTTGGATTTATTTTATTTGGATTAATAATGAGTAGATGATATAGTGAGGGATATATTTTTTTGGGGGTTTATCCAATAATATTTTCATAATTTATAATTTTATTTATATATCATGAATATTATCTACGATGTGTTGTGGGGGTAGGTGAGTTTAGTCCTACAAACATCATCACAGTGTTACTAATCTAAATTTTTTGTTCATTTATAGCTTCCCCTACAATGATCATAAAATATACAATTTGGGAACCATATGTTTTAGTATGAGTATACTATAATAGTGGGCATGTGAGTTAGGGTGCACTACCTGGTATTATATTATAGTGGTATATATTCCTAGAGATAGGTTGAAGGGTGTGCATAGTCATAATGTACTACAATACACAATTATTCTTCATTTTTTATTTCAATTTTTTCATTAATAATTTACTTGTGTTGAATAAATTTATCAACATGTATTACGTGGATAAAATGAATTATTATTCATTTCATTTGGTAAAATTTTACAAAATAAAATTAAAATAACATTATTGTTTTGAAAATTATTTATATAACTATATTATGGAAACTAAAATGAGAAATGAAAATAAGTAAATAAAAAAACTTCAATATTAATGTATTCATCCACATGATCTCCCATAAAAACATATTAATGTGTATAAAAAGAGAAAAATTAAATAATGGTAGAAATATAATTGATATTTGAATAAATTAATGAAATAACAAAATTAAACACTTTTAGAGAAGTATTTCTGGGTATGTGTGGGAATTAAAAACGGTAATGTGACAATGTTATGAATTTTGGGTAAACATATATTCAATTTGTATAAATATAGTCAATAGATATATTTAAATTTTTATAAATGTGATAAAAAAATTTAGAGTTTAATAATGTATTATATATCATAAATTTTAAATATAAAATAATTAATTAAAATCATTGATTTAATTAAGTAATTGTAATACGTAATAATATTATCATTATAATAATTATAATCTCTTTTATTTAAAATATTAATATATAATAATTATATTTTCGATTAAATATAATATATTTCATATTTGGAATTGTATTATCAAAATTTTATATAATGTTATATTTTATTTTTTTGAAAATAATTACTTTAGTGAATACATAATTAAGCCAAAAAATATTAAATGTTGTAAAATATTAAATATGGTAAAATGGGTTATATAATAATAAAAATGAATATATATGAACTTATTTTAGTAAATTGTCACTATGATTTTTTAATTTATGGGCCACCAAAAAACATAATATGAATTTCTAATGTAATTAAAAATGGCTATTTGTAAATAATCCACTGAAGCTCATCTATAAATTGACCAATACTATACAAATTCCAAAACACACTAATTGTTATTTTTTATCTGAAATATATAAATTCACATGTAATGTATTATATATTGTCTTATTCTTCATGTTTCAAAATGTATTCCTAAATCCATAGTTATAAAGTATATTATTATGAGAAGAAGTGATTTAATTAATGAAGTGAGATATTATCTATATTTTTCATTAATAAAACCTTCCTTAAAATTTTGAATGATAATATTCCAATATATTAATACATTATTAAAATCATTATACTTCTAAAAAATTTATTTTAAAAATATATCGATAGATATTTACTCATTCATTCATTATATAATGTTTTTATTGATGAATTTAATCTTATAAATGCTTGATTATATACTATTCACATGATTTTCATAACGGATGAGCATAAAAACCAAATATATATATAATTAATATGTATTAATTATGATATTTATTTTAATTTTCATATTCACAAAATATAATTTTAAAATTAATTCAATATTGATGTAATATGTAATGGTTATATAAATAATTTAATATAAGAAAAACATATAATATAAACTTGTGAATAATAACCATATAAAAAAATATAATTAACAATTGGTTTTATAAAGAATGGAAAAATTAGGAATCTAGTACCTTAACTATTTTATAGATTTTGTGTTTATGAACAAGGATTGATACTCGACATCACCTTATTGAAATTTTTTTAAACCAATCCAAACTATTATGATCGAAAAAATGTATTATTAAGAAATAAATTTATAAGAATATAGTATAAATTATTAAAAATGATTATAAAAGTAAATTATATTTATAGGATTATTATTATGATGTCCATGTTTGTTATAAAGGTATTTAAAATGCACTAAAATGTATGTAGTAATGGTATGTGAAATTTACCTTCTTTTGGAATCTTTATCATATATATCCATGATATTTATGCTATTTCACATATATTTAAAATATATTTATATATATTTATATTATTTTAATGTCCGCTTCCAATTGTCTTCTTTCTTATGATGGTTGGAAGGGTATATTTTCAGTATTTCTTTCATTAAATTTCTAAGCTGGCCATATTTTCAATCCTATTTATCATATCCATATAGGATGATTCAATTTTAATTTTATGTTATTCAATTATCTTTGAAGTTATCTTCATTTAATTTATAATATATTTTTACATAATATAAATATAGTATTTTGTTTAGAAAAAACATATGGAATAATACTTCTTCATAATTTTTATTCTATTTATTATCTATCTCTGAAGTATTTTTCATAAATATTAGAACCCTTTTTTGATATAAAACAATAATATTTCTTATGATTCAGTAGGGATAAACTTTTATTGTATCACCCCTATATTTCTCTGGATGATATATTTTTATCCTTTATTAAAAAAATAATGAAATCAATTTCATTTTCAATGGATAATTTTTCCATGACATGTGATATATTTATCTTTAATTTAATATTAACATATCACAGAAATATAATGATATACTTATATGGTGAGAGGGACTAAAATTATATAACCATATAATTAAATGAAATGAACCATACATCACATGATTTTATTATGTATGGGTCATTGATGGATAGATGAGTCTACAATTTTACAATAGATGTATGGTTAGTATAGTTCTTGATGTTATAATGGTCATTATAGTTAGCCTAAACATATGATTTTGATATTAAAATGAATATTTTTGTCTCGTTCTTGTTTAATTCCACAATCTTATTATATATATAATCATAGTTTATTGTTATTCCATTATGATTTATACCAATTTATTGATAGGTTACGTAGGGGAAAAATCAAAGTCTAGTTTATTAAGAATAAGATAATATAAACCATCTCAAGATCACCCATGTAACTAATATGAAAACCCAGAAACAAACAGAAATGAGTAACTAGTATAAAACCATACCTTTCACTGAATATCATCTGAAATATATCTAACCCATTAAAATATTTGACGTAGATCACCTACTAAAATCCAAACAACATCCGGTATACATTGGTATATCCATGGGATACTGAATCACTTTATAAAAATGATGAAATCCATGTTATTTCATGTTTTTTAGTAGCTCAGTATGCTAATGATGAAGTATAAATATATTTTTTAGTTTTAGGAAGAAACAAATGAGGATCCCAGAAGCCTTGAACCAAACTTTTATCCTATGAGATAGGTAATTAAATAAACATGAGGATCCCCCATGGCGATGTATGTATTTAAGCAGGTGTTATGAATCATGGGTAAATGCAATGATCTCTTTATGTATATTATACCTGAATTCATGTACATTACTCTATAAATTTAATCTCATGAAATATTCATTCGATGGTAGATTACATAGATGACACTCGAAGAAAACACCATGTCATCAGAGACTATATAAATTCCAAGATTGGCCACCCTAAAAACATATTCTAATAATATATTTGGATTTATTTTGTTTCTGGAAAATGGTGGGTATAAAAATATTTTTAATACCATACAAGAAAACTCTCATTTATAGGATATGATATGGTTAAACATATCATTTATTATAATATTATTGTTCTATTTTGATTAATTACCAATTGAAATATATAAATATATACAAGGATTATGTTTACTTAAATCTCCCACATGTAATAAGTACAACAATTCTTTTTTCCATTTCACCATATATCATATTGTATACCATAACTCCTAAAATAATATAAAAATGTTTTCTAGATATCATAGAAAACTATGTTGGACTGTTATCTCTAATTTAAATTTGTATCACATCATACGTAAAAACATGTGATGACCCATCCAAAGAAATTATTAATTTAAATATAAAACACTTTTAGAGTATATCTATGAGTCGAATTCAATCCCAATTTAGTTAACCATAAAATTATACCCATGTTATTTTTTATCATCAACATCTAATATGAATAATTGTATATAAATATGTAGGACACGTGTATTATTTTGAAATGAATAAGTGATAATCATTATATATAGGTCTCTATCATGATGTTCACCAGACACATGAATCTCTATAACTGTATCCACTAACTTCATATCATGATTTTGTAGATTCTCATGTAATAAATTAATCTTTAATATCATGTGACAATGGTACATAGTGTATGCCATGATAATATATCCAACCTATACATACATAACTCCCCATGTTTAAAATGACATGGTCGATGAATACATCACAATTTTTTAACATGTAGGGATGAGTATATCCCATTTATCTAATATCTATAGATAATAACATTATATATACAATCAAGGTGTGATAAAAAACCCCATGGTATATCAAAATTGAGGGGCCAATTTTTATAGTCATCATATAAGAGAAAAATTACCATCAAGGTTGATCTCTACTAGATGACATGATAAAAAATGCCATTAAAACCTCCCCACAATATGTACCCCTCCTAGGATAGAAATGGGAGATGATAGATAGTGACACCTTAGTCCCACCTCTAGTTTTCCCTGGTTTGGTGACTAGCACTGAGCGTATAGTAAACACAAATATGGTATGCATTTTCTCTAAGAGAACACATGTGAAAGAGAGAGAAAAGATACACACCAATCAACTCCTTATCAGACTAAAATAAAAAAAGAATCCCATATACACCTATGTAATGTTATTCAAGAACTACTACAACTGAATGGAAAATTAAAAGTACCAAAATAGAGTAAAGATGTTAGTGACCATGAAGCTCAAATATCTCCTGCCAAACCTCATGCTGGTAGTAACCAACCAAATATCAAACATGAACCAATTAAGCTGAAAAAAATTATACAAACATAAGATGATTATAATAATATACTCAGTATGATCCATCTCAGATCCACTCATTGAAAAGTAAAGAAAGCATGCTAATGAACAGTGAACAACAAGTGTAACTAACCTGTCATCTAAAAATGTATAATATGTTCCCACCCTCACAATGTATGCCCTAATCTAGTATCACATATAAAAGCATATAATACCATAATGAATATCAAGGGTATCCCAATACCACTTCCCCTAGGTTTTCCACATTGTCCAAATGTCGTACGTCTGAAGCATCTCTCCCCAAAAATGATATCCCACAAACACCTGGTCAAAGAACCACAACATGCACCTCATACAATACACACCACCACACCCAACATTATTTAACTAAACAGGTAGCATTCACGATCCATCATAGTTTTCATTATGTGCATCATACATCGTGTACTGTACCTCTAGCCATTACATCCTATACAACGAATAAGGATACTCATGACATCAATGAAAATACATGTTATATGTATATTAGACATTACGAAACAATATCATGAATATATGGGTGTGAATTAAGCATAAGAAATTACATACCTTTACACAAATATATGGGCAAAACTAACCACTACACATACTACACATGTACCTACCAAGAGAATAGAGCGGGGCTAAAGAGGTAGTAATCCATCCATCCTCTCATTGAAATGTTGGGGAAAACACCTAACCATGTTCTCAACAACCTCATGGTATCAGTTTCCCTAATTTACATGGTAGAGTACTGTATTGAAATAGGAAATATAAATAATATAATATAACACATAACAACATAATGGGAATGTTATAGTCTTATACACAATTGCATGTAATGTCTCTTGGAATCACATCTACCACTTCTACGTCCATATATCCTATAAAACACAACCACATAAAGAGATAAATTAATCTAATTTATCCCTCTTATTAGTTTCACATTATGTTAATTAATTCATAACCGTTAATTAACCATTATAATTAGCAAATTAAATGTCATTATAATTTAAACAAAGAATGATGCCCTCTAGACACAAGAAAACCATGTTTATAGCTTCTCAGAATTACAACCTCATAATTTCATCCCCACAAGATCTAACCCGATGTGTTATACATTTCATTATTTATTTGACAACGATACATTAAAGGTCACTATATACTCTAGTAAATAATTATAAACTCTCAAAACATAGAGGTCTTACCATGGCTAGTAGATGAACTACACGTAGAGTCTTTTCCATGTATAGTAGGAGTGTAAGTTCATCCAACCATAAGGGGAGAAACACAAGATCCATTTGTAATACCCAATGTGTGTTCACCTCTCAGGTTAAGAGAGTAACCCAAGCACATTTTTCTACCTCATGCAAAGGTGTAAGGAATGAAGACAAAAAATAATCATATTCCAACAAGAATCCAACATTCATATTAATTAGAAAAGCCCAGCTTTAACTTGTTCAATCATCTCTGATGTCCTCTGCAACACCAACCTGCATATACTGTTGCATGTCTCCACTCTAGGTATCAAATATTTCCACAAAATCCATTCCTGTTTTCCCCATATACCACAATAGTCCTCTATCATTTTCCAACAATGGATGATATCAAATTAAAGTATCCCTACCCCACATGACATTTCTTATATCCCGAGAACATCATAATGAAGCATGTATGAACAATGATATATACTATCGAAACTAATGCAAGGAATTCAAGAATCACCAACAATGAGCTGTCATGGATCTAAAACACAAGGCACTTACCCTTTATAAGTAAATGGGATTCCTAGTATCTTAAATGGAATAATTTTTTATCACACAACCAGTTCTTATTCTATGTTGAATTAACTGTATAATTAACATATCATCCAACAATGGCCAACCTAAAAAAAAAGCAACCAAAACAATCACAAATTAATTATACAATTAATTTAACCAATATTTAATTATTTTATCACTAATAAATATCATTATTTTTGTTCATTATCCAATTTCATTAAACATGCGTACTTGCATCAAATGGATTATTATTATACTAAAAAACAATAAATGAAATAAAAAAACATGACATTATAATCATTTATCCAATTAATTAAATAATTAAAATTGGCTTTACATTCTTTACAAATTTCCATTAAAAAAAATGAAAATCCATGAATGATACTCATACCACACTATCATGAAAAACAAAAGGAAACATGTTATCATGATACAAAGAAGAATCATCATTTTGCGGTCGATACCAATTCAATAATCTAAATCAAATAATTATAAGGTAAATTTCAATGCGGATTTAGTGGATAAGTCATGATAATCTAATATTTCACATAGATAAATAGAGAATAAATGAATCCCCTACCTCATAGGTTTTTCTACATTCTTTTCATGAGAACAGACCATGCAACGGATCCCCAATCATCTATCCTTCAAGAACACCATCCAGCCAAGGACATTTCAACAACATCATACCAATTACAACTGTGAGGAACCCCATTAGAAACATGGGAAGTCATACTCCATATTATGATGAGAATACATAAGGGGAAATAGATCAATGAAACACAAAAATGGATGTTGATCCTAACTCAGATCGAAGACGGGTCACTATGGATCAAAAGAGGGAGATAGGGATCGATCCTTGTCAATTGAATTCCAAAAAACTCAAAGGAGGGGGCATATAGTCACCTGGATTTATGTGACAGGGAAGAAGTACGCAAAGGGTTTCATAACCCAAGTTGCAAGAAAACAATTAAAACATTACTGAAGTGGGGTATTACATGATTTGTGATCACCTTTCACATCGTGTAATCCTCTAGAATAGATTTCAATGAAAAAACCACCACCTTTTGATTTTAATTTATATTTAAATACTCAAATAAATAAAATGGCCTGATACCCTCTTTCACATTTTGAAATTTTTCTACACTAAATGTAACCCACTTTCACGCTACGAATGTTCCCTGCTCCAATGTCTTAGCACCCATAATCCTTTAAAATTCATCCAATCCTCCTATAATCTCGAAAATCCTCATGAACACCAAATGTTTCGATCCACTTGGATCCAAGACATTACAGTAGGTTCCTGTCAAAACATTCATGTCCTCAATAATTGAAATCCAACGTAGAAAATAAACATAAATGGGCCATCCAAACCACCACCCTTTGAGATATCTCTAAATGATTTTTTGACCATATGATCACACCCCCTCAATAGAGTAACATGTCAAAAACCACACAACCACCACAAACATCCCTGAGACTCTCTCATGGGGGAGATACATCTCAAAAGAGGTCAATATACAACATGAAATAAGTGAAATCCATATCATAAATTGAAATAGAATACAACCACCAAATGAATTGTGTTACACGAGAAGAGATAAAAATAAAAAAATTTAGGGTATTAAGAATGTAATTGTGTCTCATATTCCTAGGTACTATCCTACACACCACCACGATTCCATAAGGCATGAACCAAGGATATATCATACCAGTAAAAAAATATATCCCTGGGTCATAGATCTCTACATGCCACTCTTCAACGTTTGAATCATCCAAAATATCCATCTCACTGCAATCAATGATGTCAAAGTCATCATGAATATAATGATGAAGCTATGAAACGTGAAAAACATTGTGTATCTGTATCATCGGTGGGAATGAAATATCTGATACATCATGTCTCCAACATAACCCAACATCTCAAAAGGCCTAACAAACCAAGGAGAAAGAATTCTAACATGGAGAAACATTGGCTACACCTGATAGAAAACCCTTGTCTAGAACAAATGATCTCTAACATCGAACATCAAAGGTCTCCTAAAAGGATCATAATGAGATTTTTGGCTATCCTGTGTTTCCTTCATTCTCACACAAATCAACTGAAGCATCTATGTCATATTATATAATACTTTTAGTCCATTTATTGATATCTCTCTAACCCCTATCCATCACAATAGATAATTAGAAGTTCAGACATAAAATCATTAAAATTTCTCTATACCGAAGGTGGAGAGAATTTTTTTGTAAGTGAACTATTACAACGGTAGGATCCTCATCCATGAAATACTAAAATAAATCATATTAGTGAAAAACATTTCTCGATATGTCTGGATGGTGTTCTCTGTCTGACCTTATGTCTATAGATGAAAAAAAGTGCTATGGAATACCTAGGAACCCAAATCAAGCTATAAAAATCTCTACACCCTAGAGGTAAAATGAAAACTTTATTGGAAATGAATATATTCATGTCTTTATAGAGTCTCACCACCTCTTACAGATACTACCTAGTCAAAAAATACATAGAGAATTACTCATTGATAGCTATATTATGTGATGATTTCCTAAAATGATCAACCACCTCCCATATTTAATCATAGACTTCCTGAGATCTTGGTAACCGTGTAAAAAATTCAATTGAGATTATCCGACTACAACTGGGAAACAACTAAAAATGAGATCAAACAACCAAGAACATTGTTCACGGCCTTCACCTTTGGGAAAACCAAACATTGAGACACAAAATCTAAAACTATATGCTTCAACCGAAGCTACCAAATCTGAACTCTAATGTCACGGTACATCTTTTTCATCCCATTATGTACTTATAAAGGTAAACTATGGAACACTATGATAACTGGCTCGCACATCACCAAAGGAACAAAAAATAGTTCCCTAAAAACCCTCATTGTTGTTCATACATAGACCATCCATCAGGGCCCTCATCACAAACAAATCAGTCTTTACAGACCTCTACATCATGATCCCCCAACAAGGACTTTTCTAACTATTTCACTAGATATGACTACGCCATCATATGAATAAGATAACATATGCACTCGACCTCTCCCTTATCCAGATGTAATGTTGAATGTTCTTCTATCACCCTCTAGGAATCACTTGATTCACAGACATCATCACTTTAAGACTTCCTACATAGTACATTAGATAAAAAATTTCCCTTTTTAGGTGTATACAAAATCTAATATTCATAGTCCTATAAGAACACCATCCACCGATTCTGGCACAATATCAAGTCACATTGGGAGAAAACATACCATATGATTTGATGAATCATGAAGACTACAAGGGGATTGATGATAAGGTAATGTCTCAAAAAATTCAAGGTCAAAACCACCATTGCTAACTCAAGATCATGGTTGGTATTGTTACACTCATGGGGATGATACTACCATGACCTATAAGAAATTAATGATATTTGTTGTATTAGAACACATAGCAAAACCAAGACGTAAATTATTACAGAAAACCTCAAACTAAACTCCTTCTCTTTTAAGACAATGAACTAGAGCACTAAAAAACTTCTCCATCAGATAACCAAATTTTATATAACAAATATTAGTCCAAATGAAAATTTGATCCCTTTTGATTAATGATGGCATAGAAGTCAAAATTCAAGATAAATTGGCTCTGAAACTCCAATAATAGAATTCTAGACCAAGGAAACTTTTCAATTATGCCACTATCATCGTGGATTACCAAGACAAAACTTCTTCTATCTTCAATGCATCCACAAATAATCCCTACTAGTATACATCATGATCCATGGAAGGGAATTATTGATCCCAAAACTCTCATTTATTCATATTTCCAAACTAACATTCCTGGTAATGAACACCCAAAATGGAACACAAATTATCTACATTCTCATCCTTAGATGTTGAGTTCACAATGATATTGTTGATGGAAACCACCTCAATCATATCCAAGAACACATGTAATATATCTTTCGTTAACCCCATGAACATAGTGAGATCATTCATCAGACCTAAAAACATCACATTGAACTCGTAATTCCCATGAAGGTAACAAAATGTAGTCATCAAAATATCCTCATCTGCCACTCACATCTGATGATATTCTAACCAATGATTGATCGTCATGAACCAAATTTTACCCATTATTTGATGGAAAAAATCATTAATCTGTGAAATAGGATAGTTTAACTTCATTTTCACATGGTTCATGAAATGATAATTGATATAAGACCACAAACATCCATCAGCCTTTTTTACCAAAAAAATTGATTCACCCTATAGAGTGACACTCATCCAAAAAAATTACACTGCAATTGACCAAAGAGTGGTATATACATATCTAGAAACTCATAAGGAATCATCCAATATATAGAAAACAATATAGGAGACAAACCATATTGTAGCTCAAGACTAGGCACGATCTCTTGTTGAGGGGGTAACATAACAAGCTCCACGGGATATACATTCGGGTACTCCTTTAATACCTTATGAAACACCTAATGTTGAACCCCCAATAAAATGAATAATAACTCACCCTTTTAGGATGATAATTATGGAACATGACTTTGACCAATCTCATGGTCTTTCTCACAAACAAACACTATGGGCTCTCTATCAGCATCAAAGAACACAACAATCCTATTAAAGGAAAAATTATATCTTGCAACAAATATAACCTATACATTATAAGGACGATGTCATATGTTTGTATCAACAAACATAGTAATTAACCCAATGAGTGGTGATTTAACAACACCAAATCACTATTTCTACATAATTTAAACATGTCATATGGACATATAACTTGCGTAGTCAACACCAAAGAAACTCAAAGACACCCTACCTCAAAAACTAAATCATGGAAATGGCATGTGATAGGAAGGAGAATGCCACTCCTGGAGAAAACAAGGAATGAACCCATGTATAAAACAAGAAAATAATACCTCGAACGTTATCTGGCATTCCTGGAATTGGAAACACTAAATCCTGAAGATGACGATGACCTACTCCATTACCTCTTTGACCATGCTGACGACCAACTTTATGGACACGATATGATATTTGGTGTCGAGGAGCATCTCAATGTTGTCTTATTCTTGCCCCATATTCTCTATAATAAACCCAAATATGAGTAACATGCTGCTTCTTCCTCAGCATGAACTACCTCAATATATGAACGTGAAGGAGTACACCTGACACATACTGAGTGCTTAGAATGGAGGGGTACTTTTTCTACTGATGACCTTGTCCTCCATAAGGAAACATTTCTGGTCCCTTTTCATATGCCTAAGAGATACTACCCGTATAGAAACAAGACATTGAGGGATGGGGCTTACCCCTAACTAATTGGTTATTATTCTATAATATAAACATGAACACCATACCATATATTTTCATTTTGAGGAATCCTAACGAATCCCCTCTCATGAAAATCATGTTCTACTAACATCCTCTAAATGAACTCTCCACTTGCTAGAACCTTGAGATACGTCTTCATCATAAACAATGTGGCATGGAATTGGATCTCTATATGTAAAGCCTCCTAGAAATGGCTCACCCTGGCCTACTCATATAGAAACATTTCTAAATAATATCGTGAATGGGTATAGAAATGGATTCCAAATTCTCACACAGTAGAGATCCCCAACTATAGGGAATGAAGCTCTAGGTGTTTGGCCACCTTCATAGTTGAAGAAAGAAAATCTTTTTTTATCTATTATCAGAACTCCTTCTAAGAGACTACCAATCCTCATGATCAAGGAAGAATAAGAACCACCACTTCCTCGCTTCCCAACACAGTATTATCACTTCAAATAATACCCAGTTCCCCATCCAAGTACAGATTGAACTAAAGGCAATCTCATCCTCATCAAACTAGTCATCTATGACTACATCTAAAATGGAGCCCTCATAGCTCTGTAGACTCTGGTGCCGAAACAATCATATTTTCATCATCTAAGTGTCCTTTTAATATTCCACTATTCTATAGAGATCTAATGGCACACCCTAATGAATGTATAATATGTGAACCTACTTAGGATGGAAACGTGGATCCATGTATTAAAAAAAGGCAAAATAGTTATAGCTCTTTAAATTGGAATTTGGAGGACTGTAACATTAATTAATTGTTTTATTTTACACATTTTAGGTTAACATATTCCATGTTTAACCAATTCAAACATAGGTGAAAAGAATAATGATTCCTGATCCTTTCCAAGGTCTCTACCTTGAAAATAATATCACCTCATTTATTAGCCACTATAATCACACGGGTACAAGAATCAGATCATAGGTTGAAATAAATACTTATTCCATAGCTAGTCTCTCATGTTTAGAGTGCTTTATAAATATAAATGACACCATTTCCCTACCAACCCATTAAACCCCATTCGTACCTAACTCCAAATACCATCCTAGCCATCAACAAGTCATTTGATACCACTCTATCAGGATCCCCTCCCAACATTGTGTACCCCCTCCAAGGCCAGTAATAAAAGGAGAGAGATAGTGACACCTGAGTCCCTCCACTAGTAGGCCCGAGGTTGGCAACAATCATGGATGGAATAGTAAACAAATAGATATATGGAATTATCCATTAAGAGAAGACAATGGGAATAGAGAGATAATATAGTCACCAAAAAAACATTTCCTCATAATACAATATAAAATTAAACCAAGGTACACATATGTAATGTCATGAAATAACTACTAATGCTGAAAGTAAAAACTGAAAGTACAAAATAATGTAATGACAACAATGACCATGAATCCAAAAAAACTCATGTAAATCATCATGCTCGTAGTAAATAGCCATGTATCAAAAAAGCTCTAACTGACTTGAAAAATAGTTGATATGAATGTAGGGTGATTGTTACAATATACATAGTAGGATTCTCCCTGAATCCTCTTATTAAAAAGTATGAAAAGAAAGCTAACACATAGTGAACAACATGAAAAACTAACTCTAAACTTACGTAGGTATACTAAGTTCTCAGCCTCACCATGGAAACTCCCACGAAGTATATAATTCAAATTCCCAAAATAAAATAATGAATATCAAGGGTACCCTGGTTCTACTTCCACACCTGTTTGTTTCATTTCCCCAAAATCACACATCCTAAATTTTCTCTCAAAAGAGGCAATCACATAGAAACTTGGGAGAAGCATCACAACATGTACCTCGTGAAATACAAACCACAATGCCCATATATAAATAAGTAAGAAGGTAGTTTCTTGTAGCCACCACATTCCACATAACTTATATCATACATGAGTATTATACCTCATGCCACTACAACCCTTACAATGAGAAATGATCCTCAAACCATCATAGCCTATACACATTATACAAATAGTGTCCCTTAGAAAACTACATCCAGAATATACGAGTGTGAGATAACCATGATCCATTATATCCCTCTAAAACCATATATAGGGAAATCTAACCTCATCTAATACTAAAATAAGTAAACTACAATGAGAATTGGGTGAGACCAAAGGGGGAAGTCATATATTAATCCTCCCATTGATATGTTGGAAAAAAACACCCCTTGGGATGAAAATACTTGGGGTGTCAATTTCATAACCAACAGGGTGGTGTAGAGTATAGAAACAAACAAATTAACATGATATAATATAGAAAAACACCACACTCTGGTCATTTCATAGTCATAGACACAATAAAAACTAACATATATCATACTCCCTATTGCCACTGCTATATCCTGATATCCTAAAAGCACAAACCCACTTAATGAGATAAATTACTCTACTTTATCAATTTTAATCAAATTTAGTGTATTTTAATTACTTATTAACTAATAATGAACCATTTATCAATCCAAAATTACATTCCATTATCATTTCATCAAATATCCATGCCCCCTAGGAATAATAAAATTGAGTCAAAAACTTCTCAAAATTCCAATCTTAGCATTGCATCCCTATAATCTCCAACCCCATGGGTTAATAATTTATTCATTTATTTAACAAAATTATGTTCCATATATCTAGGTACTCTTGTATAACTTTATAAACTCCCAAAAAAGGGGATTCACATAGTGTGTAGATAATCTACCCATCATGTCTTCCCCACATATAGCAGGAGAGTAAGTTCATAAAACCACAGGGGGGATAAACAAGACAAGAACATGGAATACCATGTGCATCGTTGCCTCCCATGGAAAGAGAGTAACCCAAGAAAAACCATATACCTCATGAATTGGATAAATTAAAGTAGATAAACAAGATAAAGATTCCAAAAAGTATCTAATATTCAAAAAACGGGAAAGCCTAGAATCAACCCATTATGTCGTCTCTAGTGTCCTCCCCAACATCCACATACACATACTGATCCATCTCACCATTCTTAGAGAAATCTAATTCCACAACAACTGAGCCTCTCTAATCCACATACCACAACATCCCTCCAATATCAACTGTCCAAGGATAATGTCACATCAAGGCCTCCCTTCCCTACATCAATAGTCTTGTATCCAATGAAAATCACAAAAATTTGGAATAAACATTGAAACATTCTCTCAGACCTAAAGAAAGGTATTCAACCTTTACACTCAAAGATATCTAATATCTCCAAAACAGGAGGCACTTGGCCTTTACAAGAAAATTAGAAACTTTGGATCTATAAAGGAATTATATTTTTTTCTCCGAAAAAGATGTAATTCCATATTGAATTAAATGTTTAATTAACATGTGTGCCAACTATAGGAAACCCAATCAATAAGCCAACACATATATTAAAAATTAATTATACAATTAATTTAACATTCCTTTATTTATTTTATCAAAAAGAATCATTATGCTTAAATTCATCAACCAATTTAGTAAAACTTGAATACCTATATAAATTTTATTATCATCAAATTACAATAACAAAAACTATATTCCTTAAACATTCATTTTTAATATTTTTCCAATTAATTAAAAAATTTATACTGGATACACGTTATTTACTAATTTACCTCACGAACCACATTCTAATATACGAAATTAATTCATATCAAACAATCTAGAAAAACAAGAGGCGAACTGTTATCATAGTACAAAGCAACAACATAACTATAAGGTCGATAAAAATTCATTAATATTTATCAAATTATTATTAGATCTATTTCAATATGTATGAAGGGGATAAATCACGTAAATCTATTATTTCATCTAAAAAAATAGAGGTGTATTGAATTGTGTACATAAAAAGGTCATCGACGTTCTTCGTATTAGAACTGACTAATGAATGGATCCCTAATCACCTCTCCCTCAAAAACTACATCCAACCATGGACATGACAACACCATCACACCAAAAATAGATGATAAGTTCCCCATTATAATCATGTGAGGTCATACACCATATCATGGTGATATTTCCAGGGATTAAATCTATCGAAGAACCAAAAAAGTAGACGGAGAACCTACATAGAATTGAATACTGATCACTATAGACAAAGTATAGGGGTATGGATCAATCCTTTTCAAAGTAATTACCAAACCCATGAAGTAGGGGTCATTGGTTCTCCTAGATATGAGAGGGAGGGATACAGCCATAGGGTTTGACAACCCAATTTTTTGAAATAAACATAAAATATTACACCATCTGGACATTACATGAAAATTTAAATGGCAAAGAACCCTATTTTATGTTGTGAAATTTTTCAACATCGCGTGAAACCCACATTCACATTGTGAAAGTTAACTACTCCCAATTATCAGCACATAAAATTCAATAAACATCATTTGAGGACCCTCATAGCTTTCAAAACCTCAAGAAAATGCAATGGGTCAATCCACATTGATTTGGGCCTTTATAGACAACATACCCATTCCCCCTAATTTTTATGATAAAATTGGATTCAGAAGAATGGTATCAAAGTATAATGATTTTCATTCTTGGAATCATACCAAACTCAGTTAATTGGGAACCAATATGGTCCATGCACCCATAGTATACAAAATATATAATCTACGACACACATGTAATATACCAAGTGAGTTATCCAATGAATAAAGATTTTTTCAACTATTTTTTTATGTCAATATATTATTGTGTATCCTCATATGAGATTCATACTTTTTTTAACAATAAAAATTCATCATACATTATTATACTACTATTAAAAATGGTTCGATATAACTCAATTTTATTCATTGAGAGGCTAATTTTCATTACATTTCATGAAATGTATATTTATATATATACAAATATGAATATAATGAGAAGGAATTAAAAATTATTAATTTCCATTAATAATATAGAGTTTATATTCTTATTTTTTATAATATTTAAAATATCCCAACGTATGGATTGGTATTCCATTTCACGAATGAAAAAAAGGAAAAATGTTTTTTTACATCAATTTCTAAGGTTTATTTACTATTTACATCTATAAATAACTCTTATCACATATCTATGTGAAAATATGATAAAAACCTAATAAACACTTTATTGAGTTTAATATATATTGTATATAATTTTCTAGAAATGTTGAGACATAGGAATCACACTCTTAATGTTCAAATATATGAACATTTTCTGACACTTTAACTCCACAACATAAAATGTTACAATGTTAACATATATTTTCTTATTAGAGCCCATTTTATGATTGACATTACCATCCTTACAATCATAGTGCACTAATTTATTCATTAAAATAATATAACCATTTACATTAATGTTTTCCAAAAAATACTAATCCCATTTAGTATAATGTGACATTCACTTTAACTAGAATAAACCTTTATGATAGATTTATACTAACTATCTACTAAAACTAGATGTATCACATATAAATTTTCATTACCACCGCTTATAATAATATATTTAGTATATCAATTAATAGTATCAATAACATTATATTGGTATAAATTTTATCTGTTAACATTGAACTTCTCATAATATAAACATACTCTCACTAGAATCTTAGAAATTACATTCTATTCATAATATCCTGATAATATACAAAAACTAATATATGCTCAGATATAACTCTTATTTATTTTTTTATTTTGGATATTTAAAAAATAATTTTTTTTCATATCATATATGTTTTCTTATTTGTTTGGATAATTTTACTCTTAAAATAACACAATTTATCAAAATTTTACATTAATAAGTGGTGGAGACACCTTCTTTCATATTTTTAATAATTTCTTGATAATAAAATTAGCCAAAAAAATTTATTATCATCTTTTTTCAACCCATGTTATAATATTTTAAGAATGAGAAACCTTATATATAAAATTAGTTATCTATTTCAATTTAAAATAACTTTTTTTAAAAAAATTATCATATCATATAAGAAAAATTAGATGAATATAAACATCTTTTTTTATCAATCTAAGCATGTCTAAATCCTCTATATTAAAATATCCTATGTACACTTATATAAAATATAATCATTACTATTAGGATATAACGTAATTTTAAAAAAAATTCATTTATAAATATTTTTTACATTAGATAAATTTTAGTCAGTTTAAAAAAACATTATATTATATTTTTCATTTAATTTATTAAAAATTAGACATGAAAAATATATATTTTAACATTTATTAATAAATTAACCTACTTAAAAAATCATCAAATTTAGTATTCACCCTTTAATGTCAATTTTGGTATATGTGTAGGTGTGTTTTTATATGCTCTATTAAAATTTAAATTCTCATTTTTAGTCACACTTTTATATATATCCATTTATTTTATTATATTTCATTATTTATCTTGAAAACCAATAATATATATTTATAAAATTATATTAAAAAATAATAATTTTTTAAATTTTAGATAACCTTTTAATATCAATGATAATTATGCTACACCATTCATTTTTAAAATTTTTTAACATGATAATATTTAAATAATTTCAAATTTATACATTTTTTTGTGAAATATGATGGGTTCTATTTAATTTTGAAATTTTTAATTTTTTTTGTATTTAAAAAAATATTTTAGAATCAGACTTCAAAATATATTAAATTATTTTTAATTCATTATACTTGGTATAAATATTATTTATTCGATGTTTAATTTCTGAATTTTGTCTATTTGATGAATATGAGGAAGGTGTTGATGATTTTTATATAGTTTTCAAAATGAAATGTTCTTAGAAAAAAACATATTTTTGTCTATGTTTTTTATTATTAAATATGAAAACATGGAAATGAAGTGATATCAGAGATTATTTAATAAGACAATGATTTAATATTATTTACTTTCCATGGATTTAGCATGCTGAAATTGTGTAGAATTCAGGATATAATGATGATACTAATTTTCAAGATGATAAGTATGAACAATTAATGAAATGATTCTTGATGTTAACGTAGAAGAAATTTTTAATGTACTAGTTACTATACAACGGTATAGTGATTTGGGAAAAATATTGCCTCCATGTTTTAATAAATTTGTGATTTTATTAATGTTTTTAAGATTGATTATCATGAAGTCTAAAATAGTTTGAATGAAAACAAATTTATAGAGTTTTTTTAACTGTTAAATGACATAATTCTTTAAGAAAAAAATCATCTTGATTCAAATTGTAATGTGAAGAACATATTATTGTTAATGGGTTTGGGGTAGAATATGATACATGCCATTCCAAATGATTGTGTTCTATATATTATTGAATAATTAGTTCTGACATATCTTCCGAAATGTGAAACATCGCGGTATAAGTAGAAATAAAAATCAATGGTTGATTTAGTAGTTACAAAGACTCATTCCATGGAAATTTTCTATCTTCATATAATTATATATTTAATAAATTTATTTATAAAATAAAATTATAAAAAAATGTCAATATGGAATAAAAATAGTAGATATTTTAAGGATAATTATTTTATCCTACTGATTATTCATAGTGTAATAAAATTTATAAATAGTTTTCAATACTAAAAAATGACGTTTTAAATATCTTTCATAGATTTTGAAGAGATATAGTGATTAAATATTCAATAATTAGTATTAGAAAAATTTCATGGCATGTTTTACTCATAATTTATAACTAATATCAAGAATTTTATGTTAATAAAAAATATATAATGTTCTGTTTAATTATTTATAAATAAATCTATATGTGATATTAGTGTTTTATTTTCACTATTAATTGATGATTTTAATGTTTTATTTGAGTACTGTATTTGAATGAAATATTATTAGTAAATAAATTAGTTTATACTATAAGAATTTATTTTGTTCATTTTAAATGAACTCCCACTAATGGATGTTTATTTGGATTCAATGTTAATGGGAATAAATATTCCCCAATTTTTGACTAATAGAAATCATATTGCCAACTGGTAAATTGATGAAAGACTGAATAAATGTTCTGTAAATGTTTTTTTCTATGTATAAATTATATAAACGTTTTAATATTTTAATTAAAAACCCAAATAAATTTGATATTTCTCCAAAATCATGGTCCAAAGATTAATATTTTGAGAGGATGGAGAACCTTGATGACCCATTTATGACGATGAAAAGATCCCATAATGATAATTATATTTGGAAGAAATGATTAATATTTTTTGAGATTCCATATTGATGATATCACGTGTTTAATTATATTATCGATTTCATTCATGTCGAGAATAATATCTATCATAGTAATTGTGAACATTATTAAATATTATTGGAAAAAACTACAGATGGGTTGGATTCATGATTGCACTTACTCTCATTTGGAATTTGTTTTATCTTATCTCCCACACCTTTTATAAGATGAACATACCTTCCCTTTTAATGTAGTACATTATCAATAAAGTAGAAATGTAGTTTTTATTAGTAGCTACATGGTTTCAATGATCCAAAGGGTAATTTAATAATTAAAATAAAATTTGTCTCACTAAATGATAAGTAGATGACTATAACGAATTATATTGATTTCCACATCATGATGTAAGAAATACTAAAATCTAAACTATGTGTATTATTTCCCATCCATGTTACAATAGAAATCATAAAGCGTGTTATTTTTTCAATTCAATTTTTGGAAAAGTGATTGATCTGAATTTGTTGAAAAATTTAGTGAATTATGAATATTCATTACTTTGTGAACATTAAATGTCATTTCTTTCAATTTTTTTATATCATGGTACATTTTATGGTCTATTTAGTCTACGAAATTATTATTTTCATAACATGAAATCTATATTGGATATAATTTTTTGAAATAAATATGAATATATTGAAGTGATATATTAATAATTAATTTTATCATGAATCCACCATTGTTGATAATTATATTTATGAAGAGGATATAGATTTATATACAAAGTAATTATCTATATTGGAGCACATCAGTATGCTTACATCTCACCATGAATGTTTTAGTTTTTGGATAATGGGGTAATTTATCTTGAATGTAATATCATTGAAAAATGAACTGATAATGTTGGTATATCTATATATATTGAATAAAAAAAATAACTATCTACCATATATAAAATTCCATATTAATGTGTTGAGAAAATGTTACCCATTGATTTATTAAATGTGGATATTGAATGATTGTAAATGTTTTTTCTATGGTATAATGAAACCTGAAAATTTATATTTTCTACATCAGAATCATTTAGATGCTTTGTGGAAAACCCACATTTAAATTTGATAACATTTTTTGGATAAGACATTAATTTCTACACAGTTTATTCAAAATATTAGGACAATAAATACTATATCAAAAATATACGATATGGGTGTATTATAATTACATCCATTAATTTGATTTTCAAAGATAAAAATACTATCTAGGTGTAAATTACATGTTATAGAGTCATTGAAGAAAAATTGTATATTTATTCTATTAATTTTATAGTTCAAATGTTTAACTATAAATGGGTTATTAGTATCAATAGTCTATAACATGATGAATTCATTATGACACCAGTTAGTCCAAATAGACTTGATTATATAACTGATCCTTTTATTATGGAAAAACATAAAAAAATCTATGTTCTTGATTGACCAAATGTGTTGTGTTCTATCATTTTACATATAAAGAACAGGTATTTTGATGATGAAAAACACTATGATGGTACTCGTTTATTTAAGATCCCTTATTCCATGGAATGATTATAAGATAATGGTTATGACTACATCATAAACATGGTTTTTTCCATATGTAAAAATCATTATAAAGGAATATGTAATATTAATACTATTTTAATTTCCATAAATTATAGCTAACATATATTTAATTTAGTTTTACCTTTTTATATTTCATAAATTATTTTTTACTTAATTTTTTTAATTTTTATAAAATATATTATAGAAAATCTAAATTATTTGTTTTGTACAGTTTTGCTTTTTTTAATATCATTTTTCATTTTTACCACATTATATCTAACTATTTTATATGTATAAATTTTCAATTAATGTTTGTTTTATATTTCATATATTATTTTATTTTTCATAAATATTGAAAGTATTATTTTAACATTAATAATTAATAATTAATAAGATAAATAATTTTTCCATTATTTTTCTAAAAAAATTGATAACTACTCTATTGAATATGATAAATAAACAAGTTTTATATTTTATTATTTATTTTATCATTTTTAAATAGTTATTAAAATTTTTATATAAAATTTGGATTTTGAAAATATTTTAACTGTTTTTTATTTTCCCTCAATATATCATTTCATCTCTAATTTATTTTTTCATCATTTTATTTAACTGCTTTAAAAAATATGATTAAAAAGGTGTTTAATTTAGTTAACTTTTCATTGGATCATTTCTCAATTTTCTTTTAATTTTTAGTTTCATATTTGTAATTTTCTATCGGTGTACCAATTTTTTTATTTTGATTTTTAGGATAATCTCAGATCAAATAGCTTAGTTACCCTTATATTATATAGAGAATCGCACACATAATTTTACTAAGGATCCTACTTATACTTTTATATAAAATCCACATAATTCCACTTGGGGGGAAATGTCTTCAACGGGTGGAAAATGTGGAAGCACATGTTTATGAAAATTATCTGTTTCCTACAGCCTGGACAAGAGGATATTTGTTGATTATGATGATAATGATAATTGAGGGGTCCAAATTCAAACAAATAATTATGGATTTTTAAAAATTAAAGATATATTGAAAGTAAGAATTGTGATTTGTTATTATAAAAGTGTCGATAAAGTGGTAATATCTCAATTATGGGTGTTAATTTTGGAAAGATCATATAAATTTATTTTAATTATCATGAATTGTTTCTACTTATAGATATTTTTAACCATCTTATTAATTGAAATATAATTTACATTAAACTAGAGAAGTTTGAAAGAATTTATTTCTTTGGATTCTAAGATATTGAAGGATGTTAATCAACCATCAAATTTTATTTCATTTTTTAGAAATAAAATCATAATGTTCAGGTGATATATATCCATTTCTAGCTGAACATACAAGGAATTTGTTTTTGAATGTAGGTGATAAAAATAGTTTTTTTATGAAATTTATATTTTAGATTTTTTATTATTGTTAATGATCATATTAATTATTTTTTATCCTTATTTTAAAGCTACTGAGGATATATCATCAGTAGATCAAATGAAAGACAATATAATCTCATAAATTATCTCATAAAGGATATAAATTATTATAAGAACAAGTGATGAATGAAAAATTTAAAAAACTGAGAATAGGGTCTTTAGGCTCCACATAGTTTGATCATCCTTCCCCCTACTAGACATTAATAATAGAAGATGGCCATAATTAAAAAAGGACGATATCTTATAGAAGATTTGAGGTATGTAACCAAGAGTATTGTAATGAGTTATTTATGATATTTCAAATAGTTATATTTTTTGATTCACTAATAATTTTTTCAAATATTCTAAGCATGGAACCTCTAGTGAGAATATCACACATGGTCCCTATATAAGTGAGTGTATAAAGGATATTTTATCTATTGAATTTGGAAATCCCAAACACTTAATTTGTGTATGACAGTGAAAGGTAGGTGAATCAGTCAAAAGATGTATGGTCATTCTAGATATTATTCAATAGATGATTTATATAAAAGAAAAATAGAATATTTTGAATCCAAAGTTTATTATATGGGTGAGATGGTAGAAAATAGGATTATAGATTTGGTATAACTAATTTTTTTAGAAATGGGTAGATAGCTTCAGGGTATAAATACAACACCTACACATTTAACTTCATATTTCATTCCATTACCTATTCCAACTTATTAATCTTTTGCACAACCTCCACCACATATTTTCATCAATTTTGACTAATATAATTATGATCTCAAACATTATATTACCTTATACTGTTTTATATATTATATTAGGGATATCCTTCACCATTATCATATATATTTTCTTAATTATATGGTAACAATTCATGATATAATATTATAAATCTCTAGGAGTTCCATTTCCTAAGGATCTATAGTCGGAAAAAGTAATGACTTTTTTTTAGTTTCGACAACTAGGATTGTCTAAAAATTTACCACTGAAGTATGTGTATGTTATATTCTTTATTTCATACCAGTGTTATTTTTTAAAATATAATAAAATTTATATATTTATCTATATTTTATATCAGAATAATTTAAAGGTAACATAATAATTTATATATAAAAATATGTAAATGGTTATATGTCATTATATAATAATTTATCTAGACATAATAGATTATAACCATATTCATATATATGATTGGATGTTTAGGAAAATCCAATGGATACAAATATTTATGGGCATGAAATGGAATTTTTGGAATTAATGAGAGATAGCATAGATCATGTAATATAATATTTTTAGGCATCAACATGATGAATGTTTTTCTATGTAATTTGATCATCATATTACATTATGTTATTTTAATTTAAATATTTTTAAAACGTATGTTTGTTTTTTATTATGTATATTTATATAATTAATATTTATAATTCTAAAAATTCACAATATGCATTTTTGACACATGAAATTTTTCATCAACAATGATTATAGTGAATGTTACAAAAAATAGAATATATTATAGAATGTTTTAAAAAAATCAATTTATTGTTGGATTATTAAAATATTAAATTGAAAAAAATATATTTTTTATAGTTTCATTTATTTAAACTGAATAAACCTGAAAAGTCCAATCATATTTATATTAGGGGATTTATATGTTATGTGTTTTTCCACAAAGATAATATAAATATCTGGTTATGCTCTTTTCAAGGTGATGTGTGATAAAATTTCCACAACATGTTGGACACAAGTTTAATTATATGAAAAATTTTATTTTATAATTATAAAAAATTGGTCCCATATTTTTAGAATAATATCATATAAATGTAGTGTAAAAACATTCAAAAAATAACTAAACATTTAGACAATAGTATTATAATCTCTGACTTTTTTCCAGTCTGGGATTTGATGAATTAGTAACAATCATACATATAATATATGCTGGAAAATAATAATACAATATGACTACGATGCTTCCACTCATGCTAACTCCATAAGTACAAATGACATATGTTGAACTACAATGATACATATGAAAATCATTTCCAATCATGGGATAAGCATTTAATTTCCCAGTAAGGGATTTTAAAATCAGAGATATAACTTTTATAAAATCTCATTTTGGATATATCATTTATTTATCATAAATTTGTACTTCATTTCAAAATAACCTAGAAAAATAGTTTAAAGATAATTTTGGAATATAACATGGAAATAGTATACATCTTCAAAATACTAAATCAATTAGAAAATACATATGCACCAAAACATCATTAAAGTAGTCTAGTGATTTCACTTTAAAATATATGTAATATTAATAAAAAAACATTGAGGCCACTTTTAAATATTATAGGTTGTCTTGGGCCTGCCCACATCCCGATAGATTGGTTCACTATTAATTCCATTCCAAATTTACTATGTTCATGTGCCTATTTTTTATAAAATCATTTTCAATTTTCTATACTTATATATATTCCATTTTTCTGGGTTTTCTATTTTCAAATTCATGTAATCTTATTCATATATATATAATGATTTTTCTTATGAGATAATTTCCTAGATTCTGAATAGTTGAATCGTACCACTTTTAAGAATGGATTGTGTATATAGGATATAAATAAAATAATGATTTATCATTCATGAATGAGTAATTCATTCATTAAAGTCATAAAGAGAATTTGTTATAGAATACACATACACTTATATTATGAAATTATATAATTGCTGTATATAGTATAATGAAGTACATACGTAGCATATGGACACATTATATAAGATATTAACACAAATTCATAATCTATTATTCAAAAACACACATTTAGAAATACATAATATTTATGAAATGAATATTCTGATATCCTATATAAAATTAATTTATTTAAACATAAACAAAGTGGCATAAATTTTAAAAATTGAAAACCATGTTTGGATTTGGTCATTAGTTCCTTCAAAATGAAAATAGATTATTTGGAACTATCACTGTAGTATTGAAGAGAAATGGTGGATCTTAATCATCATAAAATATTGATTTTTATTTTAATAGGTGGATTAAACTAAATAAATCTCATAATGAAAAAAAAACAATAATTTTGATGTAAACAAACAAACTACCCTTTTCATTGTTTGAAAAACAAAATGAGTTGGTAGATCAGTTGATGTAGAACAATTCTAGAGTGAAGAGGTTAGTGGTAGCTTCATGAGAAACTCATTATGCTTCTTACTATATTAATAGGCTCAATCCCTAGTGTAGTGTTTACTGGGTCATATAAATAAATAAATATATATATATATATATATATTATATGAAAATTCTATAGAGATATTTAAAGGAAGATTTGGATTATTTATTCCAACATTCATTTCTTGGTGATTGGTACAACGATGGAAATAAAAAATTTTCAAAGAAAAATTCAAATAGACGAATCAGTCCATAGAGGACACTGAATTTCTTATAAATATGTGGTTTAGAGGTATGACTTCTGGATCAAGACAAATGTTTTCATATATATTATATGAAAATCAAATAGAAATTTAATATATGATGTATATTACTGAATAATAGTATTAATTACAAGAATAAAAAGTCAAATATTAGTGAAATAATCGAAAAAATACTAAAATCATTAAAATAACTACTATTAGATGATGTAAATAAGTTATTAGGAGAAGATGATGAAAAATGAAAATAGTTATTCAATTTGATATGGACATTGAAGAATTATGTAATCTCCTACTTTTAGATATAGAAAACATGTGGAAGATCTCCAAAACCTAAAGGTAATTTCCCCTAGATCAGATCTGAAACCTCCATAGATCAAAAATATGGACTTCCAAATGCTCAGTAGTTGTTAGAAGTCACTCTTTCATCAACATGCCCTCAGAAAACTCAGATCGACACTGGATCCTTCTCTCTATATTCGATTCTTGGTGATTGGTGAAACCATGCTCACTATTATCAACTTCAACTTTCTCCTACACTACCTCGGGTCTCATCATACTACTAAGCCTGCATATGATCCTCCTTGCCATCAACACTAATACTCAGCTTTCCCACCCGAGGAAAATAGAACTGTGACCCTACAAGACTCCTCCTTTCTATGTTATCTACACACCCTCACTCATATTTGTTTTTTATCATTTTTCAGTCAATTAGTAATAGAATATTTATTAATAATTTTATAAATATGTTGGTTAAATTATTTTACATAATAACAAAATTATATATTTTTCTTTCATTGTTGGATTCTATTTTATAGTAATAATAATATAATAATTATTAATAAAAACTAATTTATATATTTTCCAAAATATATAATTCATAAATATAATTTTATAATAATTTCTAATTTTATTTAATAATTAAATTCAATATAACTTCTGGTAATGATTTTAGAATAATTTTAATGATATAAAAATATAAAATTATAAAAAGATAATTACCATTTATTACTATTAAAAAATAATTCATTTATTTAAATATGTAAAATATACAAATTTAATATTAACGTTAATTAAAAATTTATTTTGTTTTATTTAATTAAAGAATCAAATATATTATAAATATTAATATTTTCAGGTTTTTATATCCCCCCGTAAATAAATTTCACCCTCACAATTTATTTTAAAATATTTCCGAAAATTCAAAATTTCTATCTCTATAATTAGAACAGCTTGACATCTAAGGGATCTTACTTATCTAAAGAAAAATCTAATTAGGATGATTTTATTTTCCTCAAACAAAAACATATAATATCCAAATATGTATATATAGTTTCATTGATACCAATTATATCTACCTTTGTCCGCGCTTCTAGACTCAACACATATAAATTTTGTGAAATATATTTAAGAAAAATAATTTAAAAATACACATCAAAAATTACAATTCAAGACCTTTTTCTTCTCTAGGTTTTTATTTTTAAGACACAAACTTGCATATAATAAATTTTATTCAAAAATAAAACAATACGCTTACTACACTTCTGTACACGATAATATTATAAGTGAATGTGATAGATTTTGAACTTCTACGACACCAATGGAAATCATTTATAGATATGGGATGTGCATTTAATTACCTAGTAAGGGGCCTTAATATTAGTGAACTAACATTTATAAATTAATTATTTGGCAATATCTTTTTTGTAAATTACTTGTTTACATCATTTAAGAATACCATTGAAAATACATTTAAAAAATATTTTGGGAAATATCAATGAAATAATTTACATTGTGAAAATAATAAAACACTTCAAAAATAATTATGAACAACAACTCATTAACAGTAGTTTAGTAATTATTCTACAAATAATACGCATGATTTAGAAATACATTGACTAAGTCCACTTCTAATCATTAATGGATATCATGGACCTACCCACTTTGTAAGGGATGAGTCCACTCTCAATTATGTACAATAATTAATATGTTCAAGTAATTATTTTAATTAAAACATTTTCAGCTTGATATACTTAAATATATATAAATTTTTCTCTGGTTTTTGTATTTTAATATGAATAAAATCATATTCATATACATACATATAGAAATTTATATATAAATATTTTCCATTAGATGTTGTTATTTATATTTTTAACAGATGAATCTTACCACTTTTAAATACTTTTTATGTACACCAAATTTTAATAAAATAATGATTTATCATTTATGAAAAAATATTTCATTCATTAAACACATAAAAACAATTTTTATATAAAATATTTACACATATATAAATATATTAAAAATAATAAAATTAGTGCATATGATATAATGAATGACCTATATAGAATATGACCATAATATATATGAGATTCATAAAAATTCATAATCATTATTTAACAAATACTATTTTATCAATACATTATATTAAAGACTGAAATATTATGATAACAGATATAAAATTTAGTTTATTTATAAATAAACTTGAAGATATAATTTTTAATAATTGAATACAATATTTTGATATGCGAATTATTTCCTTAAAAATGAAAATAGTATTTTAGATAAATATAATCGTAGTAATAAAATAATAAATTAAATATGAACCTCCAAAAAATGAGTATAACATAAATATGTAGAATTAAACTAAAAAAATATCTTAATGAAAATAAAAATCATAATTTTGAAATAAATAAACAAACTATCACTTAAATTAATTATATTATAGAATGAGGTTCAGAAATGTTTGATGTTGAACAATACCTGATATTAGTGTATAATGGAATCATGGTGAGAAAATCATATGTATTATTACACTATTTATATGATCGATCCCTATAGTATTGTTTATTACGTCACATAAATAAATACAATTACACTTATATTACATCAAATTTCATCAACGATTTTTAATTCTAGATTTTGATTCATTCTATCATATTTCTATGCAAGACGATTTGTACAATAATTGAAAAGATAAAATACTCAAAGTATAATTCAAATTGATGAAATAGTCTATTGACCAATCTTGATTTCATATTAATTCTTGGTTTAAAGGGAAGACATGTGGAGAAAATTGAATGTTTACATATAATTTATTATCAAATCAAACAGAAATTAAAAAATGGATGTATATGATTGAAGAATAGTATTGATTAAAAAAAATTATAATATCACCATAATCATTGAAAATTGATACAAAAATCATTAAATTCAGTACTGTTGGATGAAATATAGAGATGATTATGGTCCACTATAGAAAAATGAGAAATAGTTATTCAATTAGATGTACACATTTATGAATCACGTAAACACATACATGATGATCTGGATGATGCAAGGTAAATCACCAAAACCCAAAGGTTGTTTTCTGCTTGATCACATTTGGAACCTCCATGCGACAAAATTTTGGCCTTTTGAAAACTTTTCGGAGGTCAAAACTGACTTCAACATAAACACACACTCAGAACCCTCAGATTTGCATTAGATACTACCATCTACACATGATTGTTAGTTCTCAACCAAACCAAACTCACTATGATTAACATCAATATTCTCATATTCCAGCCCTAGTCATGTGCTTCTACTCGAACAACATCTATTACTCCTTTCCTTGGACTATAGTAATCGTCCTCGCCCCTCGATTAAAAATTTACCAGTTACCCATAAAGACTCTTCCCCTATATAGGGATTAACAAACCAACATTCATATTTTCGTTAAATTTTTTATCATATTTTAAATCATTTATAAATAATTTAATAATTATAATTTAAAATATTTTTTTTATTCTAATACTAGTTATTAAAATTTTATAATTTCATTTCACTATATCATTATATTTTATTATAATAATAATGTGATAATTATTAAGATAATCTAATTTATATATTTTTCTAATTAGGCACTTCACATATAAATTTTTATGATAATTTCTGTTTTTATTTAATATATAAATTCTATATAACTTCTAGTAATGATTTCATAATAACTATTTTTGATTAAGAAAGATCATAATTTAATAGAAATAATTATTAATTGTTAATATTAAGAAAATATTATTTTATTTAAATATGAAAAATATTAAATATTTAATCATAACATTCATTGAATTTTCTGTTTAATTTAGTCTAAAATATAAATAACGTATTAATATTAAAATTACTCGGATGTTATAATAATGAATTTAAATTTTATTTTATATATTTCATTTGTAAAAAATATAATGGTATTAATTTAGGTATAAAATAGTAATGAGTACAAAAGAATATAAAATATGTCAGCCCAAAGGTGACTCCTCATTTATAAATATATAATTTTCTATGTAAGTTCCTAGAACATTATTTCTTATTGTTAAATTATTTTGAATAATAACAATCACAATCAACAGAAGTTGAAAGAATATGGATGTTGTGTTCTAATATTTATATTTTAAATAATTTTAATCGATACAATAAGAAAATTCAACGAGGTTAAATTTCATCATAACCACTCAGTTAACTATGATTATAGTTATATTGATAATACTTTTTAAATTAATTTTTTTAAATTCTTATCTTTTTTATGACTCTTCCCATCATTTATATAGTTATTTAAATCCTTTACAGTGAGAATGGGTGTATTATATTCTATGATTGACTATGTTTTTCTATTTTTAATATATATTTAAAATTTAATAATATCATATATGACTCCCGGGTAGTCAAGTGAACAATTCCTAATCTAATACCTCAAAAGGATAAAAAAAATATATTAACCCAGTTTCATAACTATTAGGGTTCCACGACTAAGTGTATCCAAAATCAATCACCATGTATAAGACCCATAACCATTAGTATCACATTATTACCATCATTTCTTACGTAAGATAACTAATGGGATCCTAACCAATATGGTCATCCATACAGAATGATCTAGGACTTGAAAAAATGCCTCTATAGTATGAATCTAAAACATAGGATATTGATATAGTTTTAACTACTCAATTACACCACAAGTTATTTGATTATATATATGCATTCTTCTATCATTTTTATTTGGTGATCTTATTCCATCCCCTAAAATAATAAGTTAAATCCATATTGATTTGTAACTCATTTCAGAACCAAAATATTGTGTCCCTCACAAAGGAATAGAAGACAAATATAGTATGAAATATACAAATAAGTCTTATACATTAGTTAAATGAACTCTTCAGGTAGAGTATTTTCCTTATATGATATTTAAAATAAACTAACTAGTAATCCTTGATTGATATATAGAGAAACCCTTACCATTATAGAATAGGTATTAAACCTCTAGTTCAGAAGGGTAGTCCTATCATAATTCCCTCTATATAGGATGAATGTACACATGATGTAATTCATTCACCACAGATTTAAAACCTAATAACTATAAACATTGATCAAAAATAAGATTCTAGAGATCAATTTTTTTGAAAAAAATTTGTGGTCATGTTAAATGAAAATAAATGAAATTTCATCATTCATATCATTTCATTTATGATTCTATTAGTTTAGAAGAAGTAGTTATTTCACATAAACTGAAGTATATTCAAATTCATTGTATTAATAATATATAACTATTAATATATTAAGGAATAAAATTTACTCTCATATTTTATTTTTTATTTTATATTTTCGATAATAAATCTTTTTAACTATCTTGAGAGGCAACTATAGTGACCCATGCTTAACATTCGTAGATAATTCATCATTTTATATGAATATTCATATTAGTATAAAAGTACATGAATGGGGACTCTAATAGTTTACTATAAACATGGAACAAAATATTATAACATGGTGAAATATCATCCTTTTTTCACACAATGATCTTCATATTTAGTTAAACTTTGTAAAACCATTCTTTATCTTTTAGGGAAAGGAAACATAAGAATTTATGATCTTAGATGCTCATAATGGGTAAATAAAAATGATATATAATCCTAAGATAACAATATGGGTATGAGAAGATGTGAATATTATTGGAAAATCATTCCATGAATATGAAATAACCTAAATAGGAACCATGTCATAATGATTGATTAGACAAGAGTCATAAGGGAATCCATATCAAAAATTTTGAATTATTAATAGAGGAATATGTCATAGAATTTATGGAATAATCATTATCATATTAAATGATTACATTTAAGTTAAGGATTATTTCCAAAACCTATATAGGATCTTTATAAGTGCTAACACTGATGGTTGGGATAGAACACAAAATCCAGTCATATCCCATTCCTTGTAGTTCAATGGTTTTTGTCCATAAACCATCGTGGTAGTCTAGGTTCACCCCCAAGACTATATTTTTATTCATGGTCCACTCCTAAGACCATATTAGCAGACAAAGTCCATTAATGAACTTAGATCACTCCTCGATCAATCCATATCAATCCCATTAGATATAAATCATTACCCAATGCATTGGAAGGAGATATTCATCCCTCCCATCACATAATGAAATTATATATACCTGTTTCACAAGAGAGAGAAAAACATATCATACCATGTCACATAAAAATAGATGGGTTTCATAAAAATTGTATCATTAACCATGAAATTTAATGAAAATAATAAAATTTAATCATATAATATACATTTTAAAAGAGAAATGTTTAATAATCATAGATTAACCAATGAAATTAAATATTTTTCATATATTTTTTTCCATGATAAAACTCATGGATATGAAAAAAGTTTCATGATATACTTTTCATATTAAACAGAAATAATTAAAATAAATAATAATAATTATATAATTGGATCATAGCTCTTGTTATTCATAATATATATCAACGGATATCATTTTTAATGGAGAATTATTTTGAAAGATCACATAAAGTATTTAATAAGTGAAATAACCTCTCCTTAAAAATAAAATTTAAAACATAAACCACTTTTGAAATTATTTCCATTCAAAACCTCAGTGAATGATAATTAACTAAACAATATAATTCACATAATACATTTTAGATGAAAATAAAATATTCTATCCATAAAACTCATGTTATAACATAAATTTTTTTGAAATCCATTCTCTTTAAAAGAATCTTTGAAAACTAATAAATGAATGTTTGAATACATTTAAATCATTTCATTGAAAATAACCATTTGATAACATATAAAAGAATAGAAGAAAATAATTTAAATTAATTCTGGAACATAAATTATTTTTAAAAAATTATTATTGGAAAATATCATTGAATAAATATAAAGGAATCTTTAAAAATTATTTATAAAACATTTTTTATATAAACCCTTTTTGAAAAACAATTTTGAAAAACTATATTTATATAATATTTGGAAAATAATATTTCCTCAAAAAATTAAATTTGATAAACATGGAAATAATGATTTGATGAAATGATGTTCATGATGACAAATAAATACCCATTTGTCAGTCATATCTTTTATACGAATTTTTTTAGAAAAGTACCTTGATCCGAAAATGAAAAGATGATTAATTTTTAAAACCAACTTTTAAAAGGATAAACATGGGCTAATTTTTTTAAATATATAATCTTCGAGTATTAGAAACATTTTTTATTTTTTTAGAAAACATGGATTTAGATGAACATTGATTTTCTAATGAAAAGTGAAATTAATTTGTATTTTATTAAAACTAAATCAATATTATCTTCTGTATTATTGAGTAAAAAATAGTACATTTACTTGGATATATGATGGATTAACAAATGAAAAGAAAATTAATCCTAATTATTATGATATATATAATAAAATTTTTTCAATGGAATCATAATCATAAACAGTCTTAATAAACAATTATATTTTAGAAATAAACTTCTACAACATTGGTAACATTGAATCAAAATACCCATGAAAGAATAGAATTTAATGAAGATTAATTTTTCCTGAACAAAATAGATTTATGATATAAAATTTAAAAGGAAATTATTTATATGTTGTAATATAATATATGAATATAAAATAACATGTATCTCGAATAAGGATAATTGAGACCAAATTACTCTATCGATTTGTTAACTTTTAAGCTGTAAAGTACAAGAAATAGAGATAATAAAATGCATATGTAAATTTCAATAACCATTAGTATAATAATCCTAAAAAATTTTATCGGATTTATTAACACCACAAAAAATGAATGAGTGTTGAATAAGTCTTTTATCTCATGGATATAAATAGGATAGATGAAATTACCCTACCTTAATTCCTGACTCTCACTATACTTTTTCAAACCTCCTTTATAATAAATATATGTTTATTCTAAATTTATCATAGAACCATATTTATTTATATAATATAATATACAATTTAATTATTAATTTATAGAGTAACACCCCAATACATTATCATATATTCCTTTATGAATAAATATTATTTTTTTTGATTCTTACGAAGAACACAACATCGGCTTTAAAAAACCTTATATAGTCACATCTTTTATAGTCAATGATTTTAGATAATTTATATAGTAAATTTATATGTTTTATATCTAATAATTTTTTATAAATAATATAATATATTTTATAAAAAATAATATAATAACTAACCTAATCATTCATATAAATACCTATATTTTTATAAATGAATTTTTACCACCTTTTAATAAAGAACCCATTTTAAATTTATTTTTTGATTCATTTTGAATTTTTATTTAAAAAAAAATTATTTTATAATATCAAAATTTAAATAGGATAAATTTTTTGATATTTTTATGATAAGTTTTATGTTTTGATGAATAATGAAATATTCGTAATTTTTATTGAAAACTAATTTTTATTCATACTTATTTATATAAATAAAATTTTAATTGAATTGGTTTTAATGTATAAATATATAATAATTATATCATTTAATCCAATTTGGATTATTGAAATCGTTTTTATATTTAAATTTGATATAAAAACTATATGAACTTTTTATGGTTTTTTAATCACGCTTTCTCACCATGTCTATGAGATTAATATTAAACATAATTTTTCTACCTCTCTGAATTGAATTTTGAAAAATTGACCTACCCAAGTGTAATAAATATGATATGTACTGTATGATAGGATAAATTTGGTTATTTAAACTTATGAAGAGTAACTTTAGTCTTTTTTATTTACCAAATTTAAGTGTAAATCGAGTAATTTAGGGTAAAAAATAATATTATGACTATTATAAAATTACCATAACAGTTGTATTAATGTCACTGGATGAGTTTTTTTGACTAAATTAATCATTGGTATAAAATTATAACCATTTGAGCCATTTTTGTATGAGTAATTAGTTTATTATATTTTATTTAAAGAAATGTTAAAGAGGTCATACCGATGGATTTTATAAATATATCATTTTTAATATAAGGTTATAGAAAAGGTAAATTTGACAATAACTAGTCTTATGGAAAGATGTTTTTTTACTAATATTTTTAATTTATTTAAAGTTTTTATTGATAATATAATTACAATAAATTATGACATAATGATAATGTAGTAATTGTATAATTAAAAAAATACCAAATAAAAGGGATTAAAAATATAAAATAAATATTATTTAGTTAATTAATATCATCCAGGAATTTTATAGATGAAATAAATATATTAGAGATGTATCAAAGGATTTTTATTTAGGTGATATTGTTTAATTATTTTTCCAAAAAATGATAATAAATGTGTAGTATGAAATTTGACATTAATAATATTTTTATATAAATAACATTATATTAAATGATATAAATATTTGAAAATATAGACATCAAAAAAATCATTTGTAAAAGGTTCAAATAATCATCCTAGACAGATATATGGTTTGTTTGAATATTTATAGTAACTATATTAACCCTTAATGAATAAACAAATCATGGAAAGAGTTAAATTGATTAATTAATTGATAAAGCCCAACGATAAGTGTAAGAATGTTACCAAAACATGTCTAAAAATTATTAGATGAATCATATTCGTCCCTTATCAACATATTATCGATTTAGAGTTGTTTAATTGTCAATTTTCATTGAAAATAAATTATTTATTATTTAAATCACAGATAGTTAGAAAATGCCACTCTCATTGTATTTAATATAATTTAAATGTCAACATAGGGATAAAATAACGATATAAAAGAAAATAAATATTCATTTTTATCTTAATATATTTAATTTAATTATATAAATATAATTTAATTTTTTTTAAATTTTATAACTACCTTAAAATCTACTTCAATGCTAAAAAATAATTATTTAATTAAAAGAAAATCGAAATAATAAATTTTTAAAGTATTACTGGTGAAATACTTTGGATGATTTAATTTTTTAAATTAATTAAATAGATCTATATGATATATTATGAATGTTTTAAATCAATATATTCGAATTACCAATTTGTATTGATGTATATTATGTCAAATTAAATGAATATTGTCAAATTTGACAACAACGATGTTTTGTGGAAATAATATATTATTAAATTATTTAAAAATCCCTAATATGTTAAATAATGACTAAGGGTATATGATATGAATGATAATGTCACACCCTATTTATTTATATGAAATTTTAAAGAACGTGGATCTATAATAGCTTTTTTATATTCTAATATTTTGAGAGTTTCCAAAGTGTCCCTCACCTCAATTATAAAATGGAACCTTTTCTCTTCTTTACTCAAAAATCATTGAGATTTATAGCTCATAAAACCCAACCCATTTATCCTCACTTCTTCCCTCTTCTCATCATAGAGGCCTTAGTTTTGGAAAAAATATCATCAATGAAGTCATTCTGCTCAAATCAAATGGATATACAAAAATAAGAAGAGGTTAAAGAACATAAAACTAAAAAATAAATGTGAGGTAAGGTATTTCATCTTAATTTTATTTTATTTATTCATATAATAATGATTTCTATCTAGATTATTTTATATCCTCTATATAATTTTCCTTGACATGGTATATCGTGATGATTCTAATTCTCATGATATTATAAGTTTAAATAATGTTATTCTTTTAAGGGATTTATAATAAAAAAAAATTAATGTGGTATTGGAAAATTTGAAATTTTTAAATATTATTTTAATCAATAGAAATTAAATGAAATATATAATATAATTATCATACATTCCCATGTTTCTTAAAAATTATTTCAAAAATTCTTTTAATATTATCCTAGAAAATTTAAAATTATTTTTACCCATTTTTTAATTTTAGTAAAATTGATTGAAATTAATATTTTTTCATTTTCCAAAAAACATTACCAATGACCTTTTTGAAAATAATATGAAAGGAATGTTTCCTTAACATATATGAAATGGGATAATTTTATTGTCGTCATGAAATATTAATGATTTGGAAGATCCTTTTCGTGTTTACATTTTAATTTCAAAGAAAATGTTTTCTTTTATAAATGTGTGAGTTTTAAATAAATTATTTAAAAGTAAAAAGTGTATTTTTCTAAATGAATTTCTTATGATTTTATTAGATTATTTTCATATATTTACAAAACCATTTTAAATTTTATTTTTATTTGAGGATGGTCTATTTTGATATTATTTACTATATTTAACTGAATGGTTTATGTTTTTTGTTGTCTTTGAATCTAATATTTTTATATCATTCATGTTTTATGTTTATTTTATTTCATTTCGTGTGATTGTTTTTCAGTATTATTGTTAATATTTTATATGATTCACCCATTTCAGATGAGGAATGTATTGGACTAAGTAAGTGATGGACAAGGCCTACAATATCCCCTTGATGCATCGATTAGCCTCATGATAAGAAATCATTTAGTAAAAACACTTTGCATTTATTTTAATGATATTTTAAATTATAAGGATAATATATCTTGACACAAATCAAACAGGTTTCTTATGAGAGACTTATTAATTTATGAGGATATGGTTTGATAGTAACTTTCTTGAAGATAGATCTTAATAGTTTAGATGTCCAACATTATGTATTTTGTCATTATGAGATTATTTATATATATTCCATGTGTTTATTCGACTAGTAGTATATCTATAGATAAGATTCTTAGGTCATGTGATTATTTAAATGAAATGGGTTTTACTTATTTACCAATTCATATTTTTTTAATCCATATTAACTCGTAGCTTCCATTATATAGTTACCCATACTGAACATTTTTTCCCAGCTTTATCATATGTTTTGTTTTCCTTAGGATTCCAGGAATATTATTATGATTACTATGTAGGGTTAATCATTTATAACAATCATGTTCTCGGAGAAAAATATTTTTTTTACTTTTATGTTTTCTATTTTGACATGTATTTCATGTATGTATCTAGTTTACTATGAATACAATACTATTCAATCCATAATGAATCGACTACATGTAATCATGTCAGTGTAATAATGTAATTCACTGGCATTGGGATTATATTATAAGGGCATTATTGTTGGTATCAAAGTAATTTTAGTAGAAACCTTGGGAACTAGATATAAAAAATCATGGATTAAAAAACATAACTCTATGATTGACTTTTAGGATAATCTATGTATAATATATCACCATATAGATTTGGTAATATAATGGATAACCGAGGTTAAAACTATGGAATCATAGATTTAGAATACAATTCCATGATTTAAACATCCTATAAATCATTCATCATGACTATATCACTAGTATTATTGTTTCTCTCAATGTGAATCATTTTTTGATTAATTATAATAATTAGTATGATTATACATATAATGGCTATACTGCTGAGGATTATTAAACTACAAAAAAATAATGGTAATGAGGTATTAAGGAATAAGATGATAAAGAATAGTTAATATTATAAACTTGAAATTTAATGATTAAATACCTTGTGTATTTGGATTGAAGAATTGTTTTTTGAATGGTTCTCCAATTATAAGAATCAAATGATATATTTTAGGTTTGTACTATAGTACATATTATTTTAGGATTTAGAAGCATGAATGTTTTCATTGAAGTTTTTATGGTGATCAAGGTATTTTAATATTTCGTATGTGAAAATAAAATATATAATATTTTATTTTTGGAATATAATTTTCAATATTATTTGATATTTTTACAAAATTTTTAGACATTGAATTTGAATATAATTATTTTAAATTATACGTATGGTAACTACATATTCAATGGATTATGTTAAACATTGGATATTATTGTCTGATATTGAATTAAGATTTATTATATTCATTGTGTTATACTTAATGATTTTTGAAAAAAAATTAAAAGATAAAGGAAACACATGTGGATCACTCGCGACAGCGGCAGGATCAACCTCACCTTCCAGGATTTTCTTGTCCTTGCTCTTGTAATAGTATGCATCCAGGTAACGAGCTTCACAAGAGGCAAACAGGGACACATCTCCTTGGAGCACACCCACTCGACCCTTAGGGGAGTATTTGAGGCACTGATGGTATGATGAGGGAACCGATGCGTGAAGATGGAGCCACGACCTGCCCATCAATGGGTTATAGGCAGTGTCCTGAGAGATAACCATGTATTCAGTATTGGCAATTAAGCCACCGAACTGGGTCTTCAGGAGAATCTTGCCGAGTGGAGTTTTCTCGGTCCTGTCATACCCCTGGATTCGGAGGTCGGAGGGAGTTAAATCATCCTCAGAAAACCCCAGTTTTCACAGTGTCCGAGTTGGGATCAAGTTAATCAACCGAGGTCGATAAGAAAGAGACGGACCTCCACGCCATTGAACTGGCCGGTGATGTACAGCGGACGGATGTTCCCCTGTATGGGAGGGTCTTCATCTTCACTGGAGAAGGGGATAACCGCCTGACAATCGGCGTCCTAAATCACCTCGGTGTGGAAGGCTTATGCGGTTGCTACCTCCGTTTCAAACTGGAGGGGGCTCCTCAGAGCCTCAGCGAGCGCCTCACAAATCTCAAATGACAGGCGGAAGGCCTAATGGATGGAAAGCCACGCCGGAATGCCGGCCAGATGCTTCAGGACATCATACCTTTGCGCCAAACGTGAGCTTCTGCTTACAGGAGGTCGCTCTGCGATTGGGGGCATGACGGACCCTGCTGGCGGGACCGGTGACGGACAAGTACTAGGCACATCCCGCTATTCACTAGCTAAAGCCCGAGAGGTGGCTACCATGCTAGGACCAGAAGGCCGTAGTCGGCCAGTGGCTGGGCAGGGCTGGTTGCGACGCGGGCGAGGCGATTCTGCCCGATCCAGCAACACGAACGGCGGTGGAAGCGAACCTGTTGTCACCGGATGAGGGAGCCATGAGTGCTGCTCTCTACACCGGGCCTGCTTCCTGGACTCGGTGGCGTGCACAGCCTGACTGGAGGTGATGATCGTCGTTCCCCTGCGATTACCGTAGCCACGGGTCCGTCGACGTTGGTGACGACTGGGTAAATTGGGGAAGTTCACATGGCACTCCTCGTCGTCGGGAACCACAAAGAGATTTACCAACTCTACGGTGTGAACCGAAGCGTACCCCGAGCTCTTGGGGAGATTCACCCGGTGCTCCTCGTCGTTGGGAGCCACAAAGGTATTTACCAACTCTACGGTGTTAACCGAAGCGTACCCCGGGCTATCAGGGAGATTCACCCAGCGCTCCTTGTCGTCGGGAGCCACAAAGGGATTTACCAACTCTACAGTGTAAATCGAAGCGTATCCCGGGCCCTCGGGGAGATTCACCCGGCGCTCCTCCTTGTCGGGAACCACAAAGTGATTTACCAACTGTACGGTGTTAACCGAAGCGTACCCCGGGATCTCGGGGAGATTCACCCGGTGCTCCTCGTCTTCGGGAGCCACAAAGGGAATTACCAACTCTACGGTGTTAACCTAAGCGTACCCCGGGCTCTCGGGGAGATTCACTCGGTGCTCCTCGTCGTCAGGAGCCACAAAGGGATTTACCAACTCTACGGTGTTAACCGAAGCGTAGCCCGGGCCGTCGGGGAGATTCACCCAGCGCTCCTCGTTGTCAGGAGCCACAAAGGGATTTAACAACTCTACGCTGTTAACCGAAGCATACCACGGGCCCTCGGGGAGATTCACCAGGCGCTCCTTGTCGTCGGGAGCCACAAAGGGATTACCAACTCTACGATGTTATCCGAAGCGTACCCCGTGATCTCTGGGAGATTCACCCGGCGCTCCTCGTCGTCGGGAGCCACAAAGGGATTTTCCAACTCTATGTTGTTAACCGAAGCGTACCCTGGGCTCTCGGGGAGATTCACCTGGCGCTCCTCATCTTCGGGAGCCACAAAGTGATTTACCAACTCTACGATGTTAACCAAAGCGTGCCCCGAGCTCTCGGGGAGATTCACCCAGTGCTCCTCGTCATTGGGAGCCAAAAATGATTTACCAACTCTACGGTGTTAACCGAAGCGTACCCCGGGATCTCGGGGAGATTCACCTGGCGCTCCTCGTCGTCGGGAGCCACAAAGAGATTTACCAACTCTACGGTGTTAACCGAAGCGTACCTCGGGCTCTCGGGCGAGGAGTCATCCATTACCGGACGGGGTCTCAGAGTTATCCTTATTCGTGGGGGCATGAAATCGCCAAGCGTGCGAGAAGATAATGGAAAGGGCATGGCACGTTCTTTCTTCTTGCGTCGCCGCCTGCTATTCTGGAAATAAGTAGGCTGGGACGTCGAGGATGAAGCGGCGCTCGTGGATTCTGAGGGATCTGGCTAGTCCAGGAGGGCACGGATGATGCCATGGGCATGGGTGACCATCCTGTGGGCCATCCAGTCGTTATTCTTCCGGGACCCACGGTCGGAATCCTGTCCCCACCTATCCTCGTTGTCACTACTACCATCTGATCCCATGAAGACACCTGCCACCTGTGCCGGGGCTGGGCCCAATCTGATTATGTTGTTGTCAATATGGTCTTGGATATAGTCCTTGAACACATAGAATTGTTGGATGGTGTTTCCCAGGAACCGGTGGTATGGGCAGTAGTTAGGGGGATCCGTGAGACACGCCTCTTCTGGCTTCCGGCACTCAGGCAGCCGTACAATCCTCTGCTCCATGGCGCTACGGAAATAACCGGGGACATGGGCCTCGCCAAACGTGTAAGCCCGATTCCTTCTTCCTGGAAAGGGTGACCTTGGGGGCTGACCATGGTCAGGGACCAGAGGAGCAGGCCGAGGAGGCGGAGCCGGATTACCTCACCTAGGTGGTGGTGGTGCGTTACATGGAGGCGTCTGCTGATTTTGAGGTGGTCTCTGCTGGACCGGAGGCTGTGGGGGTAGACCCCTATGAGCCTGCTGATCTGGCCTCACCGGCAGGAACTCTAGCTATCTGGGGGCCTCTATCTGCGCCACAGCAACGAGCTCGGCTCTGGCGGCTCTCCTTGCGGAGATCACAGGAGGCAGCGAGCGTTCCTGACTGGCCTGTTGCAGGGCTTCTTCGAGGCGCTGAGCCTTGTCCGAGAAGTCCTGGAACCCTCCAGGGTAATTCTGCGTTATCAGGGAAGGAACCGACTCCACCTTGACGTTCCCCACACACATCATCAGTAATTGATCCTAAGTTAGTGGCATGTCAAGGGAGTACGTGAGCCCCTTCGACCGGGCGATGATGTCCGTGACTCGCTCGTCGGGCCTTTGCTTTCACATAAAGAGGTCTCCAATGTTCGTCTTCCGGGTTGTGTAACTGAAATGGTAGAGGAATTGTCGATGAAGGTCCTCCCAGCTAGTCACTGTTCTAATAGGGAGCTGGCTATACCAAACGAACGATGGTTCCTCCAGCATCTGAACGAAGCACCCGAGCTTGGCAGCCTCCTGCTGCGCCGTAGTCCCCAACATATGCCTGCACCACGAGTTTAAGTGGTCCAAGTGTTGTGGCGGGTCCCCGGTCCCGTCAAAGGGGGTGAAAGTGGGATTCCCAAATCCTGGCGGGGCCGGCATGTCATCCACCCATGCGGGGTACGGCTTGCGATCCGGTGGGATCGCCACCTACAGATTTTCTAGGGCCTCCAATTGAGCGATGAGTACTTAAATCAGATCATCCATATGTGGATTCATGTCCTGACAGGGATCTCTAACCACACGCGCATTTCCGGGCTCTTCGATACAATAGTCACGCTCAGCGTCTTGGGGGCAGTTGGCGGAGCGACTGTCGGAGCTGCGGGAGGAAACCGAGCAGGGTATCCCTGGTTGCCTCGCTGCTCGAGAGGGTTCGGCGAAACATATCGTGCCCTCTTGCCATGGGCTGCAGTGTCTCCCCTGTCGGTGAACACGACACGGCCACGATTTCCCGGGGGAATCTCAGCAAGGGGTAGATGCTCCTGCCCCTACTGTCCTGGTCTAGGTTTGTCGTAGACAGGCCGCCGCTCTGCAATGCGTTCGGCTGGGAGCTCATTCACCAGACTCTTTTGCTCGGCTAGCTGTTGACGCAGCGTGGCCTTCTCAGGATATTTCTCTTCCTTCTGCACTGAGGCATATGGGACAGCGAGTTTGAAAGACCCAACGGGCTCTTTACCCTTGACGATGTTTCGGCCCAGCGCCAGTCCCTCTGTGGCTACAGGAAGGCCTAGGAGGCTCCTCTGTTGGCGATTAATCCTCCCAGATGGGTCCAGCAGCGGCCTGTCCTCTGGGGGTGAGTCCCCGTCTATGGGCTCCACAATGTTTCCCTCATCTGAAAGGGCAGCCATGTTGAACGTGACTTCCCTTGGCGACGTTCCATCAGGGCCGCCCGGTGGATCGGGCTGTCGGCAGATCGCACAGAAGAGGAGAACAGCATACTGCCCCCACCCACGAACGTGCACGTGGGGGGTGGCCTCCTCAATAACTCTGCGGAGTACTTAAAAACTCTGTATGCATCATTGCTGAAGGGCCTCGTGGAGGCCCAGCGACTCGGGGTTTCGGATTGCGGGGAGTGATACTAGGTCAACCAGGCGGCACTGCTCACCAATCTCCTCGAGATGTGCTTGGCTCTTGGGATAAGGCGCTAGATGATGACGGAGGTGGGAGTGAGTCACCCGAAGAATCTGGTGGTAGCATTCAAACTCTCCCGGGTTGAGTGACTCTGGAACATCAAAACCCGATTCTGCGACCAACCAAAACTTCTCTGGGAAGTGGCCTACTGCAATAATGGTCCAGAAGTTCCACGGCTCCGGCTCGGGGTCCGGAACTTGCCGCCCCTGCTCTTCCACCGAGGAAAGTCAGGGAATTGGAAATGGAGCCGAGGCAGGCCGTCGGGGCGGTGGGCTGGCCGGCAGGGAATATGGCGAACAGGCCGATTGGCAGCCAATCCCGGGGTCATCCTCTCGAGGTTGCATTGCCCTGGCCGCCATGTCGAGAGAGGTACTTTCGAGTAGATCAGTGGTAAAAGTGGTCTTGATCCCTGGAGGTGCACCAAGCCTTCTTCCTCCTGGAAATACCTTATAAGGTAGGAGGGAATCATACGGACCTCGTATTCGGGGAGTACGAGACTGACGTGACACATCCCCATCCCTGCCCTCAACTCGAAAGGTTGGGGGGGATGTTCTATCGTCAAATCGTACTCTACCTCAGAATCCGAGAAATTGACTGGTCTGATTCACGTCCGGACTCTCCAAACATTCCTCCGTCGGCGGCGATTCCTGGACTTCCTGCCCTTGGGTAGCTCCTCCGGGTAAAGACGACTTCCGTCATAGGGTCCCCCTGCCACAATAGAGCTAGGGCAGAGGGAACCGATGGCCGGGATGCGAGAAGCACCAGGACAGATGTCGAAAGTGACATGTGGAGGAACTCTATGTGAGTGAGTGACTGGATACACAACGGCTCCATGCATGCGACCAGCGGTAGGGGAGTGACCTCATACCCCATGCAATGGGTGCTGGAAGGAGTCATACCCGAAGCATAGCCGTCGCGAAGAAGCTTTCGGCTTCCCAGATCGGTGGAACGGGATGAGGCTTCATTGTGAGCGGCACTACCACGGATTGGTCCATAGTGGCCATTGCCAGTGTCCGCGACCAGGATATTCGACCCAACCTACCTACTTGGTGGTCGGGGTTTCGACCCCAGTCGGGCACGTGGCTTCCCCTGCTCAACATGCGCAGGGATCGGGGAACAGGAGTCAGCGGTGGCTGGGGCCACAATGGTTGCTGATGCTGGTGCCACAGGACGGGCATTCTCCCCCACTCACGCCCAACGCTAGCGTCGAGTCAGATGGGCCGGACCCGGCGGTGCGGGCATGAAGACTGCCTGCTCCTCGGCTCGGGGAGTCGGGCGGTGGCGTCGACGCAGCTTGGCGTGGATTCTTGCCGGTAACCCCTATGATGGATCGCTGATAGGGTGGACCCGGACATCCCCCACCTCATTGGCGTAGGGGAGGGATGTGTCACAGCGCTCCGGGATAGGCTCCCAAAGCGGTTGGACGTCGGAGTGGGGAGCGGCGGCTCCCTGCGCGGCCCTCGAGGGCGGAAATGGTGGTGAGGCGCGACCGCCTCTAGATCCAAGCGACCCATGCCCCTAGTCGGGATGATCCCTTCCTCGTCATACCTACGGACCAGGTAATTTATCACCCTCCGTTGGATGATTTCTGACGGGGAGAGGGGGCGCAAGCGCCTGGTTTCTACGACGGTCGAAGTCGGAGCGACCGTGGGATCGGTGGGACCGCGCGAGGTAGTCGCGTCGGCACTGCCCCTGCCCCTGCGCCGGTGGGCAGGTGGCGATCGCGCTCCGAATGCAGTGATCTGATTCCTAGAAACAGAGAGATGAACCCATTAATATCAACAGGAAAAGAGATCAGCAACCAAGTCCCGACATCATTCTGTCTTCCATGGTCGGTGAGAGGGAACCACACTGACGACGTCAAAGAACGGAGTAGTCAACGTCCTGACGGCCTCAACCCCTGGCGGGTTCACATCCCAGTGAGGGTTACCCGGACCTGGCGACATGCTATTATTCAGATGCTCCAACAGCTACCATTCCCCGTGTTGAGGAGAAGAGATTCACGTCGGGTTCACCATTTTTTGTTTCCGACGCTTTCGCTGGGGCTCGCGCATCCGTCCGCCGGAGGAGGGGGAACTGCTTGTGGCTCCGCATTCCCGCTTTCCAAAGGCAGGTGGCATCCATTCCTTGTTCGGGTATGTATGATCCTTGATCAAAACCGGGATGATGGGATGTCGGTTCTTCCTTCAGTGGATTCCTCCTCGGAGCTCGTCACCTAGTCCGGGTCTCCCTCATAGATTTAAGACAGGTTCATGAATCTCATTCCCGGTGCCATATCTACATGGACGCCAGTTAATTACACTGCTTCCGTTAAGATGCTCCAAGGGGTCTTGTCGGGACAGCAACCTGCGGTGAGGAGAATGGTCACGTTGGTGCATCTTCGGCATGTATGTCTTTGGTCCGTCATCACATGGCTTCTCGAGGGCACGGAAGCTCGAGGCATCCCACATCGAACGCGGGGAATGTGTACCATCTGAGGTTTTCCTCAGCTTCCCGTGTTTAACACGGGGTATGTCGCGAGTTTAACGTCTTGCGGAGACGGATGGGGTTAAAGGATCCTTATGGGGGAACACCGATGTTGGGGCCAGCACGTGGGCGGCCTCCCGTATGACATGGAGTGGGAAAGGGTGGCATGATCTCACCGGGATGTGTTGGCCCGGGTAAGGATCAGGATGGATGGTGGAGTGAAGCATTTGTCTTACGTTCTGAGGTGTCCCAAGAGGGGGGATACAGTTTAACATCATGCGCGACGGAATACAGTTTACCATCATGCAGTACGGAATACAGTCTAACGTCATGCGGGAAGGAATACAGTTTATCGTCATGCGCGACGGGATACAGTTTAACGTCATGCGGGACGAGATACAGTTTAACGTCATGCGGGACGAAATACAGTTTAACATAATGCGGGATGAATGATTTGGGGCTTATGCTCTGAGGCGGCCCAAGGTGGTCAGGGAACTGACATGGAGAGGTCAGGATGACCGGGTGGTGGGTTTGAACCTCGTGGAGGCTTCCTACGTACCATGCGCTAGCACGGAGCAAAGTCCACGTAGTTCGCTGGGATGGGGCTTACGCTCTGAGGCGGCCCATAGGAGGATGTCATGGTCGATGCACACTCTAATCCCACGTGAGTCATCCTCAGTGAGGGAAATAAGAGGCCGCAAGGACCAGACGATCACATCGCAAAGGGTGCGTCCGTGAGAAGTAGAATGGGGCTTTTGCATTGAGCGGCCTAAAGTGGAAATAAAGGCTTACACGTAGTTAGCGGCCCTTGGGGTCGGGGCTTACTCCAGGGTGGAGGCCTGTGGTGCGACAAAGCGCAGTGGGAAAAGGACTCCACTGGCATTGGAAGGGGGAAGTACGGAGATGCACGAGTGCAATCATCCATATGAAAGGTTAGGGGCTTACGCTCTGAGGCATCCCTTCCCCCGCGAACAAACGCCGCTCCGACAAGGAGAATCTCATTCCATATGAGGAAGAGTCCACTACCGTGGAGACGAGTGGGCGTAAAGAATGTCCAAGCTGGTGGGACCCTGCGTGCGAAGAATGGGGTCGGACCACAGTTTAACGTCTTGTGTTAAGGACGAGGTGCTTTGCAGTTTAACATCCTGCAGCTTGGACGTGGTGGGTTTTCTCCACACCCCTAGGACTTACATGCCCAATTCCCTCTACCACTTGTGGAATGGAAGGCATTGGCAAGGCCGTGATGAAGGGGGGACGCAGGGCAAATCACTGGGGGGGTCCATGTTAGTGTGTCTATGCGAAGAAGCAATAGCTGTTAGCGTTCCTATAAAGAGAAGAATAAGGCAAAGCAACGCAACGGGAAACATAGCCCAAGGGACCTTGAGGTTACTTCACACGTGCCTGGAAGGCCGTGCATGAAAACAACACATGGCGTGCATGCCCGCAGGGGAGACATCAGGTGCCGGTGCAGGGGGCAGCCAAGGGGCGTCAACGTGAGGGGTCCTGGGCTTTGCGTGCAATAGGGATGATTTGCGCTCAAAATACCGGGACGGCGCGCAATTGGAGTGATGGAATTGCGCACTAATATGGAATTACGCACAAGGTTTTTTGCGCACTGTAGGGTATTGCGCGCATGGACCGCGTATTGTGCGCAAGTGGGGAAACCGGGGGAAGGGGAAAATTCACTGAAGCCGGTGGAGTTGCGCACCAAGGGGAACTCCGGGGCAAGGTTGCGCTGAATTTCGGGATTACCTGGATGTCAACTTTCGCGCGGGGGGAGCCGAATTGTGAGCATGAGAGTCGCTTCAGATTCCTCAACCCCCAAATCGTTCAGGGTCACCTTATATATATAGGCGACCTCTGGCGCGGAATCCAGGCGGCGCACGAAGTTTTTCGCGCCGGGAACCGCTTGCGTGCAAAATCTCGCCGCGGAGAAACGGGGCGCGCAATTATTGCGCACCTCACCGGTCCAATTTCACGAATCCCAGGAGCACTTCGCGCGCAGATCATTTGTGCGCGCGGATCCTCCATTATTTTGCGCACCACTTCCCGGGCCTCCGGATCGGGCCTCTGATTCAGAATATGACTTCGCTTCGTCATTCTGAAACTTCCTCCAGGAGATCCGGACTTTTTTCGGCATCAACAGCTGCCCAAGATTGTATTCATTGTGTAATATACTTTAATTTATGGGTATTTACATCATCATGGTATGATCCTTCATTCATGGGAGTATGTTTCGTATGTTACCTAATCGATAAGGGAATTTGAAATTTCATTTTCTATTTTTTCGGCTTTACGCAAACTTAATCGATTTTTTTAATCCGAGATTAGGTGTGGAATAACTATTCATTTTCTTATGTCATAATTTCCACTCCCCTTTTCTGTGGATATACTTTTGATAGACATAATCACTCAATTTATTTTTTCTCAAGTCATCGATATGAAATTGATAGGAGTAATTTTAACTCACTCTCCATTTGTTGAGTTAAACATCAAATTTATTTGTGTTGTTTTTATAAGATTATGTGTGAATATCCGTTGATGGATTTACACAGAATATCCAATCATATTTAGTGTTTTTATATTTTTCACACATAACTATGTCGTTTATTTATCCTTAACCTAATGATACGGCCTTTATGAGAGATTTCATTCCAATTTACAATCCATTATGACATCTTTGTTGTTATACACCAAATCACTTTAATGTGGTGTATATAATGTACTATGACATAGTATATCATGAATTCCTTTATTCTCATGATATTAAAATGTTTTGATTCCCCCAGTTATTTTTATTCAAGTGTCTCTCTTTTGGTTATAAAGTCTAACTAAAATACCATTTTTAAATGATTTAAAGACTTATTCTTCTAAATATTTATCATTAATTTCCATGATTTAAAAATGGTTTTAAGGATTTATTTATGTGGACATTAACTATTTAAAATTAAAACTCCTTTTAAAAGTTTCAATGTGGTATGGGACACTTTGATTCAAAAATCTATTTCTAAATAGCTTCTTGACAAATAGTGTGACTTTAAATGATTTCAAGAAAAAGGGTGATATTTCTCTTAAATAGTTTTGATGATTATTTTCATCTATGTCAATATCCTTAATTATTCTGGATTGAGGTTAATATGATACAATAAAATCTTCCATATTGTATTGAATGAGTTATGTTTGACTGTGGATGTGCTATTTTTATACCATTCATTGTTTGTGGATAAAGTATTGACATTTCGTATGCGAGTTTTAATAGGAATTTTTATGTTATGTTTAAACCTGTTCATATGAGGAATTCATTGGACTTAATAAGTCATGGGTGGAGCCCACTATAGCTCCTCGATGCATCGGTAGGTCTCATGAGACAAACTAGGGTCTTCGCACAAGGCCTTGGAAAAATCATAGTTGTAGTCTTGGCACGAGGCCTTGGCTATGTGGTTATGATAGTCTGGCATTATGCATTCCATCGTTATGAAAGTGGTTATTGATATTTCATGTTATCATTCGACTAGTAGAATATCCATGTGAGTAAGTAAATGGCATTATTTTATTTTTTCATTGCCATTTTATGCAGAAGTTCATGTATAAAAGGATTTTGTTTTAGTTATAAACTTCCTTAAGTGTTTATGCATATCTATGAAAGCTCCTGCTATAATGTTATCATTACTGAGCATCTGAGCTCACCCCTTTCAATGTTTTATTTTTCCCAGGATTATGAAAAAGTAATTTATGAATGACCTGCAGGGATAGTATGAGAGGATATGAATACAAGATGTTGTTAAAGTTTTTTTTTACGTTATGATGTAATGTAATACTTATGAATATATATAGTGTTTCCAAGACTGCTAAACTAATCGGTAATTCGAGACTTCATCCTTTGTGATCATGCCAATGTTATGTAATAATGCACTGACTCTAGGTATCTAGGGTTGGGGCGTTATAGTTGGTATCAGAGGAAGTTTAGTACAATCCTTGGAAGCTATATTTAGAAAAACCTTGATTAGATCACATAGCCCTAAGAGAGAATTTGAGGATTAGTATAGAAGAACTTCCTAGAATTTTGGTATTGTAGAGATTTTGTGAGTTTTCCGAGCAATGCATCCCTGTCTGGATACGAGCAGGTAGAGGCGGCTCTGGCACAGATGTACCTAGGTGTAAAACCCGAAAACACCGCTTTGATCTATACTCTAACGAGAACTGGTGCACGAAAACGGGCCTTGCTGCACTCTTGGTTACGACACTCATGGGGGATATGCTTTGGATAATTTACATTTTCTTTTCAAACCGATTTAATGTATTATATATATAAGATGAGAGTAAATGACCTTGGTTAATCCTAATGTGTTTCAAATTGAGAATATGGTGACATGTTAATCTCTAAATGATTGTATGACTACTATTACTCACACAATGCATTCTGGTTTTAGACAATGGCGGGATTCCAAGGAAGTAATAGTGACTTTGAGAATGATGTACAAGGTGGGAACGGTGGTGGTAATGAGCAACAAAATGGAATGTTGATAGGCGTAAAAGATATCGTCTTTATGCCAAATCAATTTTCCAAAAATATGATCAATAATATATATATTAACCAATTACCAGACTCAACAAAGAAGATAAAGGTGATGAATGATAAGGTCTCCAGTAGTGGAGACCATGGAGAAATAAATCCTCAATTTCCATCATGCAGGAAATGTGGAAGGAGACACCTAGGAATGTGTCTCAATGGGACAAAGAAATGTTTTACGTGTTGGAAGGAAGTACATAAAGTGAAGAATTGCCGAACAAAAATGAAGAGTACTACGGAAGAAGATAAAAATGGTCCCAAAATCCATTTACAGTAATTTGCTAAAAATGTAGGGGACCTGGCCATTACCCGAGTGAATGTCCTATTCTATAGGATATTTTCTTTGTCATAGAAGATTCTATGTGGAAATAAATGGTTGGATAAATGTTGAAAAATTATTAGTTATCCTTGTTAAAGGGTTTAATTTGGAATAATTTTCTCTTGTATTTGTAACCCTAATGTTTTCCATGTGAGAATGATATTTATGGAAGAATTATCTTTTCTCTTGTGGATATTGTTATAAATAACCGTTTGGTTTTATATGATCATTGAGGTTTGAGAGAATTATATGTTATTACAATTTGGGATGAAAATGCAAGGTATGAGATAAGATTTGTGGTTAAATTATGTTATGGTTATTTTAAGGAATTTATCTCATTTTGGTAATGTTATAAAACATAGTTTTTGAAAAGGAAAACACGCAGACCGTGTGACAACCCATTGCGTCGGACAAAGCTATGGGAATAGAACCCACAACCAAAGTGTGATTGGGATTTATCTCCTACCACTGGACTACGTGAAGTCCCTAGATAGTGTGAATAATTATTTTTAGTTAAATGATTTTATTGATCAATAATAAGTTGATTTGGGTTCTTATGTCTTATGAAATGAATACCCTAGGTATAGGAAAATGATTTGGTGATTAAGTGATAAATGTTATTTTGGAAGATGTTCGCTTTGTTGGGAACACTATATGCCCAAGGAAAATATAATACTATGGGGATTCATTTTTTGAGTAATGGTGGATTTTTATCTACGTTTTTATTGTGGATTTATTGTGATTTGGGTTATTTATGTAAATGATTAACCTATAATAGAGAATATGTGATGAGGTTAATTACATTTAAGTACGTGACTTTAAGAGTAATTAATGTCATTTGGAGATAGAATTTAATGTGGAAGACTACATTCTTATAAGTTTTTTGTTTCAATATTAGTTTGGATTATATTGATAGATTTTAAGGACAATTGATTATTGAATGGTATTTATTTAACTTTGGGGTATTGTTCGTTTAATTTTGGAAATTAAGTTTAGTGTTTATTTCTCTCAAGGAATATCCTTTTGGGGGATCATTAGATCGTGCACTTACCATTTTGGTTTTGATTAATCTCTAAAGATAATGTAAATATATAGTTCATCCTGCATGGATCCTGTGATTCTATAGAAGTTTATTCTAGATCTTCCAGTGTGACGAAGTATTCTTGAATACTCATCGTTTAAAAAAAATGATTTAGTGGTGGAAATTTATTAAAGAATGAAACTCTACTTAAAATGTAAGTATATATCTTTATATTCTTAATCAATATCATAAATGAATTCCTCATCCTTATGTAATGTAACTTAAAACAAAAAAATGTTGTTCGTTTACTTTACTACTAGGAGTCTAATGGCCATTTGTCCCAACACAAGTTTGTGGTTTTTTTGTTGTTAACTTTCTCCTGATCATGATTTCTATCCCTCTCCATCAGAACATGACACTTAGTTTATCATCCATATCCATGTTTTCCTACATTGAATCCATGTATGGGTTATCTTGGTTGACCTTTATACCTCTCTTTCTTTCTTTTAAAGTGATAGTTTTATTGACTCTTTTTCCGATGTGGGACTTTCCATTATATTCACAAGCACAATTTTAAAAATTGCGAGGAAGAAATTTATTGAAGGAGGGGAGAATTTAACACCCCAAGATTCTACAGTATGCTTCTCATTGAATAATGTGATAGCATGTGTTGTACGCAACATTGAGTTCTAACACACCTCAACCAATCAAACTACCTGTTATGAATAATAATACCTACTTTTTGAAATTATATATATTTTTTATTTCAAAATGGACTACATTTTTGGTTTTGGAATATCGAAATTAGCCTAAGATGAATTTTTGGTATTTTTCTGAGAACTTCCAATTTTTTATGAATATAGAAAAATACTTAAAAACAACTTTTTTAATCAATATAATATATAGTGATAAATTATATTATTTAGTGGTTTCAATGTATAATTAGAATATATTTTTACTATTTTATCCAATGGTGTTCATTATAATTAATTTCACATTGAAATTGGACCTAAACAATTATCAATCTTTTTATATATATTGTTTCTTAAAAACACGCTACTTGTTGTGACACCGGGAATTAATTATAAAATTAATTAATGCAACTTATATGTTTGGAATTTTGTAAAATAGACATCATTTTTAAATTCGAAATATCAATTATAGCTTAGGGTGAAAGTTTGGTACTTTTCGGATAACTTTCATATTTTGATGAATAGTGAAAATTACTAAATATTAATTAAAAACAACTTTTTTATTCGAAATAATTAATATTGATAAATTATGAATTTTAGTGGTTTTAAAATATATTTATAATTCCTTTTTACCATTTAATTAAATGTTTGTCATTTGACATAATTTCACAATTAAACCAGACATAAACAAGTGCCAATCTTTTGATAGTTATTATCTCTTAAAAACACGCTTTTTGTTTTAATAACGGGAATTAATTTTAAAATAATTTCTTCTAATTATGTGTTTTGAATTTGGAAATATTTATTCTATATTTGGAATAAGGATTTTTATATTGTGTAAATAGATAACATTTGTTTTTAGACATTTTGAATAATTACATCGATAAATATTTTATTTACCATGGTTAAAAGGTAAATCCGATAAATAAGGGTTACAAAATAATATTATAATAATATTAAATTACCCTAAAACGTGTCTTAACCCTATTGGTTGATACATGTCCGACCATGGGAATCTTTGGGTAGATTTTAGGACCGCATGGATCCACTTGTAAGTGATAGGGACACTTTATTTTAATTAAGTTAAAATGAATACAAAAATGACACAATCATATATCCTTTAGAAAAACAATTTTTACATAGGGTTATATATGTTGTATTTTAGATTGTAAATATTAATTAGAAAGATAAAACTATTTCCTACATTATGATATTTTATTTATAATTTTTAGACATTAAATATTGTAATTTATTTATGACACAATGATGATACAGTAATTACCATAATAGTGAACAATTAAAATAATTGATATTATAAATACCCAAATAAATATAATTTGAGACTTTTAATTAATTAAACTAATTTTCTAGGTTAATATTACATGTTAGTAATGATTTAATTAACTTTGTTAGAAGTAATAACACTGTTAGGAGTTTTACAAAAATCAACTATTGAATAGTGTCAAAATTGACATAAAAGAGTTTTTAAAACAAATATTATATTATTAATTGATATTAAATTCATAAAAATATAAGGATCAGCCAAGATACTTATATAATGATGGGTGAATCATTAATGGACCACTTTGTGGTCTCTTGGATGTATATAGTATCTTTATTAACTATATAATATAAAAATACAAAGTGACATGGTAAATGTCAAACTAATTAACTAAGAGTTAAAACTAAAAGATAAGGTTAATATAATGACCCAAACCTGTCTAAATTCTATTTGTTGAATTTTTTAAGACCTATCCCCACCATAAAATTTAAATAATCAACTTTTTAGCCATTATAAACCGAATATGAATTTATTATAAATTTATATTTCTAGCTTTTTCAAAGGTGCCCCTCACCCCTCTTATAAAAGGGAACTCTTCTTTCTCATGTCTTCACACCTTCAAAGCCTTTTGGCTAGGACAAAACCTTCCCAAATACACTCTAAACTTAACTCAATACAACCTAGAGGCCTTAGTTTGATCTGAAATCCAACCTATGGAGCCCTTCTCATCAAATAAAAAGGAAGAACCCGAAGAAGAGGTAATGTTTTCACCACCCCTTTTCATGTTCATTTCTTCTTCCAATTCTTTTTCCTTTGTTATTAAAATTATAAAATAATAACTCCCATATCTTATATATACTGTGATGTTATTATAAATATGGTAAAACCATATTCATTATTCTATCCACCCTTTGAATAACATGTCACCATACGTGCGTACGTACGACTTACCGTCTCCACGTCGTGGTGTAATTGTTATTCAATATATTATTATTTGGGTGGGTACAATAATGATGTGTAACCCATTTAAATAGTAAATATAAAATGATAATTATTCTGTATATATAATATACCATCCAATTATATATTATTTTATTATCAAAAGAATGATATTGCCGCTCGTGCGAACGTACGTACTACCGTCTCCACCAACGCGATGAGATTCATTCTCCATCATTTATATTCAAGTATAATTATCATTTTATGATTTAAAAACAATGTTTAAGAAAATTATATCATTCTATATATGAATAAGATACAACCTATCCATGATAAATATAGCTTACATAACCAAACATATAAAATAAAACGAGTAAGTTAACACACGAAACGACGATAATTCTAAGATATTATTAACAAGAAATGTTAACATATCATATATGATATAATATTAATGTATATTAATCATGAATAATTTAATAACAATTATTTCATCATTATACAGGAGGTTAACCTACCCCCAACCAAGGAAAAGTACAAGTTAAGGGATTTTCTTATCTCACATTCAATTCCATGAGATTTCTATTGTTCGCCCCTAAATTATTGAAAGTGGTGTATTGTGTACTGCCATTTGATATATATTATCATGATTCTATTTATATTCATGTTATTATATAAATCATTTGGTGTTTATTAACTTTTTTCCATAGGACTCAGTTGATTACAACGTTGTATGAGATTTTCTTATCTCACTTTCAATTCCCTGAGATTTCCATTGTTCGCCACTAATTTATTGAAAGTTGTATATTCTGTACTTCCATTTGATATATATTATCATTATTCTATTCATATTCATTTTATTCTGAAAATAATTTGGTGGTTATTAAATTTTTTTTATACGACGCAGTTGATTACAACGTGGTAAGGAGTTTCTTATCTCACTCTTCATTTCGTGAGAATTCCATTGTTCAGCACTTAATTGTTGCATGTGGTGTATGTGTACTGCCCATGATTGTATTCATTGTGTAATATACTTTAATTTATGGGTATTTACATCATCATGGTATTATCCTTCTTTCATGGGAGTATGTTTCGTATGTTACCTAATCGATAAGGGAATTTGAAATTTCAATTTCCATTTATTAGGCTTTACGCAAACTTCATCGATTATTTTACTCCGAGATTATGTGTGGAATAACTATTCATTTCCTTATATAATAATTTCCACTCCCATTTTCAGTGGATATACTTTTGATACACATAATCACTCAATTTATATTTTCTCAAGTCATTGATATGTAATTGATAAGAGTAATTTTAACTCACTCTCCATTTGTTGAGTTAAACATCCAACTCATTGGTATTGTTTTTATAATATTATGTGTGAATATACTTTGATTTATTTACTCTGAATATCCAATCATATTTAGTGTATTTATATTTTCCACACATAACTATGTTGTTTATTTATCCTTAACCTAAGGATACGACCTATATGAGAGATTTCATCCCAATATACAATCCATTGGGACTTCTTTGTTGTTATACACCAAATCACTTTTATGTGGTGTTTATAATGTACTTTGACATAGTATATCATGAATTCCTTTATTCTCATGATATTAAAATGTTTTGATTCCCTCAATTATTTTCATTCAAGTGTCACTCTTTTCGTTAGAAACTCTAACTAAAATACCATTTTTAAATGTTTTAAAGACTTATTCTTCTAAATATTTCTCTTTAATGTCCATGTTTTAAAAATGGTTTTAAGGATTTATTTATGTGGACATTAATGTCTTAAAATTAAAACTCCTTTTAAATGTTTAAAAGTGGTATGGGACACCTTGAGTAAAAAATCTATTTTTAAATAGCTTCTTGAAAAATAGTGTGACTTTAAATGATTTCAAGAAAAAAGGGGATATTTCTCTTAAATAGATTTGATGATTATTTTCATCTATGTCAATAACCTTCATTATTCCCGATTGAGGTTAATATGATACAATACAATCTTCCATATTGTATCGAATGAGTTATGTTTGACTGTGGATGTGCTGTTTTTATACCATTCATGGTTTGTGGATAATGTATTGACATTTCGTATGCTAGTTTTAATACGAATGTTTATGTTATGTTTAAAACTATTCATATGAGGAATGCATTGGACTTAATAAGTGACGGGTGGAGCCCACTATAGCTCCTCGATGCATCGGTAGGTCTAATGAGACAAAGTAGTGTCTTGGCACAAGGCCTTGGAAAAATCTTAGTTGTAGTCTTTGAACGAGGCCTTGGCTATGTGGTTATGATAGTCTAGCATTATGCATTCCATCATTATGAAAGTGGTTATTGATATTCCATGTGATCATTCGACTAGTAGAATATCCATGTGAGTAAGTAAATGGAAATATTTTATTTTATCTTTGCCATTTTATTCTGAAGTTAATGTTTAAAAGGCTTTCGTTTTTGTTATAAACTGCCTTAAGTGTTTATGCTTATCTATGAAAGCTTCTGCTATAATGTTATCCTCACTGAGCATCTGAGCTCACCACTTTCAATGTTTTATTTTTCCCAGGATTATGAAGAAGTAATTTATGAATGACCTGCAGGGATAGTATGAGAGGATATGAAGAAAAGATGTTTTTGTAGTTTTTTTCATTATGATGTGATGTAAGACTTATGAATATATCTAGGGTTTCCAAGACTACTAAACCAATCGGTCATTCTAGAATTGATCCTTTCTGATCATGCCAATGTTTTGTAATAATGCACCGACTCTGGGTATCTAGGGTCAGGGCGTTACATACACTATACACACCTCCTAATGGGAAGAGCCACCAAATGCTTCCCAACATTCATCATCTTGTTTCAATTATTCCTAAAATGAAAAAATATCAACAAAAATAATTATTATTAATAATAATTTTTAATTGAAAATGATTGATATGTATCATCTATTTTTGTAGAGGTGACTATTATATACTTCCACTTTTTCCTAGAAATGAATATTATATATCACAATGATGTTACAGACAATTACATTTTCTAGTCTGGATAAAAATTCCATATCATCTCAGTTATCATTTTGACTTCTGTTGAGTTTCAATACAAATCCATTTTTAAGAGTAATTCCCCTTACATATGAGATTTTACTTTTATAGTAATGAAATTCTATTAAATATTCTCTCTATATACTCTTCTATATTATAGGTAATTTAAATATATTTTCATTTTCATCAAGTGTGGAATAGATAATTTTATGTATCTACTTGTTACATTTATAAATCCCTACAAAAGATCAATTATTTTTTCATTTTTTTCAATAGATTTACATTTTCATATAGAAATGGGTTGTTGTTATGTATTAATATAAGTGTATATAACTCTACATAAAATTTACATTTATGATGAAATTTCCTTTACATATCACAAATAATGATTTCCATTCGAAATATTTTGGTATTATTATAATGATACTCTTATGTTTATAAGAAGATTGGATTTTACATGTTTCATTTTTAATTTTTCAGACCAGCACTTGAGGAGTGTTACATTAACCTATCTCTCAAGGTTACATTTATATATTGGGGATTTAGAAAAAAATCAAATATACTCAACTTTAAAACCCTTCATAATTTTTCATAAATGTTTCTAGCTTTAATCATACATGTTTATTAGTTTTTTAAACTACATTGATTGTTAAATAAATATAATTGTCCAAAAACACCACCCAATAATACTCCATTGTGATTTTAAAAAAAAATATAACACTTTATTTTGGTTAAAAAATCCATAAAAATAAATTTAGTATATCGTTATCTAAAAACATTATAACATACCAAATATAATTTCTAAAGCATGTTTTCTTTTGATAATGCATCAATGATTTAATAATCATCAACTCTAAGCCCACATGATTATTCCTAATTTTTATAAATAAGGGTAAAAAAATGTTTTTCATAAAAAAACCCATCTTCTTTCTGCTCATCAATAATTATTTACTAATATTCTCCTCTAGAAAAGAAATTACATTATACACCCCATTTCCAAAACATCATCAAGGGATAACCATCCCCATTTTTTCATGAAATGAAACTCATAACCATATTAATCAAAATAGGTGTTAACTTCTCCCAAGAAATTAATCTAAAAAATATAAATATTATTCAATAAACCAAAATTGAACTTCTCTAAAAGATCACAATAGATGGTTATAAATCAAAAAATGAAATTTAAGTTAATTGTCACACACTGTTATAAATAGAAAATTACATGGGTGTGTGGGGGTACATTAACCAAACACTGTAGTTGGATGGTGACATGTATTCATATAGAGACAACTATTTAAAAAAAGAAAAAATTATTTTTAGAACACATTTTTCCTGATATTTTCAACTTTATCACATGTTCAAACATATTATAACTTCACCAGACCATTCTAGATGTTCTCTATGATGATATTATACATTATATCGATGTTACTCATCATTCAGTAATGGAAAATTTATTTAATGAGTTTCTTAGAACATGTGTAATAACACAATTTTATAATTGGCGATTTCACCTTAAATCCAAAATTATTATATTTTTGTTTCATCCATTTAAATTGAGTGTGTGATGGAATTTCAATAACATAATCATCTTATTTAATTCTTATTGAAATGATGTCATTCATTTTACAATGAAAATAAATGTAGAATCCTCCATGTTTTAGTACACATACAAATGTAACATTTTGTTCATTTGATGAATCAGCCCAATCCACATAATATTATCCAAAAAACACTCATTGAGATATTTTATAATAAAATATTCTTAAATCCATTGTTCAATTAATATAATAATCAATCATCTTAACTACTTGTAAGTTTAATTCAAAGAGATATCTATTGTACTATGTGATAAAACAAGTGGAGTCTAAAATGATAGTTCATTTCATTGTTATATACAATAGTCTTCTGATGATTATCCAATAATCTATTAAATAGACCATTTTTCGACATTGTTTCTTAACAACTCCTTATATGTACGTACTAGTGTTGTCGCTATATTTTAATCCTCAATTACAATCCTCCCATGGGTGTTTATCATATTTTTATTAATAAATAAAAATTTCATTATTTACGTGAGTAACCTATAAATCAAGGAAACATTATAACTCACAAATCAAATAAATATCATAATAAAACATCATAAAATCCAAAAATATATTCAATTTTTATTTTTCTAATCCTAAAAAAAATATTTCTTCCACATTAAGGAGCACTAATAACATTTTATCATGGTTATTGCAGATGATGATATTATGAAAAATTATATATCATTAATATATAAACTCTCTCACGTGTTGATCAATATTTGAATACCTTATTCAAGGTGGTTATTTCTGCCAATAAAATTATTTTTTCATCCATCATACTCTTCTATAATATTTATATATAAAAACTACATCAGATTACTCAATGAAAAATTCTTCTTCTAGGAAATAATTACAGACTTATTATTTGAAATCAATTTATAACACCTAGATATTTATTTTCACCAACATTCCTTGAATTGTTATATAGTTTATATCAAGAAAACATTGGTAAATTGTTCCTAACTTCAAATTCATATGATTTTTTAATATCACCAGCACAATTTTTCTACCTTATTCGGTTTCATCTGACCATATTCATTGGTATTTATTGAACAACCACATGGATCTGATGATAAGTATGTCATATAGCATCAAAAAATATCATTTTGTGATTCTTATTAACTAGATCAAACTATTAATGTATCTTTTTTATATGATTTTAATCATTGTAAACCTATTAATTATACATAGGATCTAATTATTATATTATATTTTTTATAGAATTAACATCCTATTTAAATTAAACGAAGATATCTAATCACCATTGATTTTTAACTTATTAATTTCAGTAATGTTTATTGATTCTATATATTTATAAGAAATTATTTATTCTACTTATCATATATGTCTTATTTTTAATTTACCTTATACCCAAATTCACCCATTAGGATTATCACATCATTTTCATTTTCCTCTAAATTATAATCATTGGTTTTTACGAAATATTATAAATGTATTAAGAAATATTCTCATTTTCCAGAATAGTAGCATAATAAATATAAATAATTTTCTAAAAAGATTCATATATAATTTTTATTCTTTTTATTAAATAAATATTTAAGAAAAATACCTTATTTCCAACTAGATTCAAAAAATTTATTCTTCTCATTTTTGAGAATAAAGAACATACTTCTGACAAGATGAAATAATTTCTGAAATGGATTCTTCCCATCCAATATCTCATAGTGTGTATTATCATAACTAAAAAATAATGGTCCTTTGAAAAAATATATATATATATATAATCACTACTTCTTTATAATATATCACTGATATAACTTTCTTAGAGAAAATATTCCATTCTATATTTTTAATTATCTAGTTACTCCACTTGAAGATACCATTTTTGAGGATACATCATCATAGAAACCTTGTGATTTAACCCATGATTCATAAAATATACTTATTCTTTTTTATTAGTGATTTTCATTCCATTATCATATTAAAATTTCAAATTTATCATCCAAATAATCAACTATTATTATCAGTTATAATGTGAAATACATTTAAAAACATCTTATTTATGAGAGGTCCCAATCATCTGTTCTATCCTATTATAATCATCGATTAATAGAACATTTTACCACGTTCCATCTTAGGTTTTTAAGTTAAAATATTCCATATACATTAATTTTATTTAATAGATATCATTAATTTGTTTTCCTTTGAATTATTTGAATTCCAATTGATTTTTCATTTTTGAGAAGAATCACACATTTGAGTTAAATCACATGATTCTAGGTATATACTGAGATTATTTATTCTTCACCAAATATTGAAAATATTTTATGATGAAGTGGAATGAATTTTTATTGCACAACTCGTTCTCTTATTCTATTTTTGGAAAATATATATCTTATTCAATACCAATGAGATCATGATTCCCCTTATCAACTTAAGTTAATGACAATAGAACCTTCTCTAAATTTTATACCGAATTTCTTAATTTTTATGTTATATTTTTTTCAAGGATTATAATAGTTAAATATCACGAAAAAAATTATTTATAAGGACTTCAACCAGCAGGATAGGTGTGATTCTCTAGTTTTTTCTTCATATTTGAATTGTTTGGAGATAATTATATTTAAAAATTCATAATTTCCATAAAAAATGACTATTTTGTTTTCACACATGATCCCAGTGACATGAATCATGCTTCTAATAATATGGAATGTGCATCCATAATCAGTGGTCCACACTCCTCACTTGTTTGTTTCCTTCTAATAAATTATTGAAACATTATCCTTCATATATTAAATTTTCTTGTTCCATATTTTCTTCACCCCACCGTATTGTAGTAAATGTGATTATATCAACTCTAACCATGTTGAATCATAACCACATTACATGGTTGAGAATTTATTAGTATTTCAGAACCATCTTGATGATTCTTTATATTATTGATTTTTCCTTTTTTTTTGTTTCCTTTGGAAATTATCTTTTAGTCTTTAATGAGATACTCATTGTCTTGTACTAAAATTACATTTTACTATAGTAATAAAATTAGATAAATTTCATATATTAATGTAACCATAAAACTCTATTTGTGTTGTATTATTGTGTGTATTTTCAACACAATCTATAGATTTTCTATCCTATTGGGATTAATTGAACCCAACATTTTGTTTTGGGTTATTCTGCTATCAATTATTTTACCACATCATTATATTTCTTAGGATCTATCCCCATAATATATTTTCCTTTTTTTCATTGTTTCACTTGTGGAAAACTGTGTAAATTTTTCATTTAATTCCCTCCTTCATCCTTAGGTACTTAAGTTGAACATAAAATCTTACTCCGAAATTTCGAGTAAGGTAATACAAGTATATCATTATCAATAATTCTTCATCACATTTTAATGTCTTCATATTCACAGTAAAATATAATTTTTACATGATATTTCCCCAAACAGGTCAATCCATTGATAATATGGGAATATTGTTCAATTTTGAGACTGATGAACACTTCATTATTTGAGTTTTATTATACATATATTTGATTTATTCAATATTATCCTTAAGAATTATTTTTTTCGTCTTCTTTATATTTTATATATAATATATAAACATATAAAACTCTATTGGATTTCATTATTATCTTCTTACAAACGTCAATTTTATTAATGTAATCTTTTAACTAAACTATGAGTTATATTATTCCCTAAAATTCAATGATTTCATAATCACTGTCTATTAGTTATGGAATATCTATGATAGAATGAAGGGATTCATCATTAATGTAATTATCAATCCTTTTTATCTTATAATTTAATTTATTTTCAGAAAAACCATTTTATTAATTATATTTTCTTGTTTAAATTATTTATTTTAAATATCACATTTAATCTGTAGAAGAATTATTTGATATTTCCATATATTAAACAATATCTGAGTATTTCATTAGACACCTTGTAGTGAAATTCCACTATTTCCTTCATTAGAAACAAGCCGTTAGAAACTTATAATTGAAATTTACTTTTCATCTTTTGATATTTTTGGAAAAGAAAAAATCACCAACTAAACTTCTATACCATCAGGATTGTCCCCTAATGTGATATTATTCATTTCCTAGAATACTACCAAGTTCTCCATGTAATTTTTTCATATCATGTATTCTATGATATTTTTATGAAGGTTATTCATTATCAATTTCTTTAGGTCTTAGTCATTGATCATGTATACAATCGCATTAAAATTTTGTGGTAATCTTCAATGTATTCTATTCATGGTTTCTATATATTTTACGGTTTCTTTGAGTCCATTCATGCCCTTTGTAATTATGTAAACATAATCAAATAGTGAATCATATATCCAATTTTCAATATCCTAAAAAATATTATTTATTCCCAAATACCCATTAAATTTTATCATGTACCATGGGGTAAAGTTGATTGATTTTGAGTGGTTTTTCATACATGGTGTGTGAGGATTTATATTACATCTCCCTCTTGTATATTATGTTTGTAAAATATACTATAACATTGAAACAATTTTTATTAGCAACAATATCACTTTGGTCATTCGTAAATAAAAATACACCCTCATTTCTCTCTGAATTTCTTTTAATGGAGTCCATGAATACATCCAATCCTAATGAAATTTGTTTTTAATTATTAGATTCATCCAAAATTGAAAAATATTTCTATTAATGATGGAAATTATCTTGTGGTTGAAAACCATTTATAGTTCTTCAATGATGGAATAATATAATAAGAACCAACTACCGTTACACTTCAAATCTATCCCAAGAAACGTAAATACCAATAGTGTGGGGTTAGGGTATATTGGTTTCATCAAAAGACCCTATCCAAAAATCATGTTTCACTATTTAATTTAAAAAATATCCCTCACAATATTTATAAAAATATAAAGAAAATATGGGGGACATATTCATTTTCAATTTTTTCAATAAAACTAGGATAACATAAGGATAATAAAATATTGTTGTGACAATGTACCAAACTCAGATAGAAAAGTGATCATATCTAAAAATTTAGAGTTCTTATAGAGACATCTATATTTTTCAACCAATAAAAAATAGATAACTCAATACTCTTAATACCATAAACACATCAATGATTCAATAAATAAACTGGATTTTTCTATATGATAAAAAAAATAATATTACACCATTAGAGGGTCATAAATAAAATACACTATAATCAATATGATGTTCTCAATTAACTCCCATCAAGGTAACATCCTTGTTCTCCCTTATTTTAGTTGCTGAATTTACAAAACATTGTCGAAATTCCTCTATTACAATGCCACTCAATAGAATGTTTCAATATTTTTAGGATATTACATTCATACATTGATGTGGAATATATCTACATTAAAATTTATTCAACTCTAGGATTATTTATATTATAGATACATTGATGCAATGATACCTTTATTATTAATATTATTTTATATATTCATAGAACCATGTGAATATTATATCCATGATATTGGAAAGCATTATTTTCAATATTAATTCATCAATATGTTAATGTATATATATACTCATGATATATGTATATTTAATTATAAATAACTCATCCAAATATAGTTATGTAACCATCCCACCTATTGAAGTGTGAAACTCCTTTTTAACATGAACACCATAATATGTGTAGAACCATCAAAATCCTCCTAACACTATTCATAACATTGATATATTCCACAAGATTTAAAATAATTAATGAATTACATTATTATGAATCAAATTTTATGAACAATAATTACCCTCAAATATTATCAATTTTCATGGAGGTGACACTTTTGTGTCACTCCTTTATAATGAAAATTACTCTTATGTATGACAATGATGTTTAAAACATTTCCATTTTATATTCTAGAAAAATATTTTATATCAGCTTCGATACCATTATATATTCATGTGAACTTTAACACTTTTCCATTTTATTATGAGATGACCACTATATATCGTATTTTCTTTCTATAGTATATGAAATACTCTTATATATTCTATCACACTTCGACACATGGAGACAGATGAAAAACCTATACTATTATTTCCATTTCATATTTATGAGTTTTTATGTGTTTTGGGTATTAATAGTGGATTTTGAATCATTTTTGTTAAAAATGAGTTGTAGCACAAAGTAAGTAGAGGTTGTGTGGTGCATTTCACTTTTTTGTGGGAAATTATATTAACCACCATTCCAAATGCAGAGTGTGGTTTCAGTAATGGATTTTTTGAGTTTTCCCTATAGATCATAGCCAAAAAAATCCCCATAGTCACATTGTTGGTCATCTCTAGACCAGAATAACCATGATTATATGGATAGGGTATGTTAGATCTGTTTGTTTAGTCTACTGGGTGACTACACTACACTTTGGTGGGTAGTACTATGGTGTGGTAGTGTGGTTTATTAATGTTTAAATGACAAAATAGAACATGTGATTTTGGGAGAGGTTTCTCAAATAGTGTGAATCCTTAATAAATGGTTGGATGAATATTTTTCCCATGTTTTCTTTAATTAAACCAATATTTTGTTCACATTTTTCATATTTTATAGTTCTTATATTTTATTGGTGTTGGGACCTTGTGTGATGGAGATGAAATTTTGGAAGCTAGATGAAGTGGCGTGTTTTTTTATTTTTTATTTTTTATAGGAATCACCTTTAATTGTATGTTTTTATCATCAGACTCTAATCTACTATCCTTGGAAGAAAATTCAAATATTTCATAATTAAATAATGATATGTTTTCTATTCTTATTATGTTTTATTTGAGAACTATTTTTTCTAAATCTGTTCATCGAAAGTGAGTTTTTCATAAGTGTGTGAAATTATTTAAGAATATAATAATGTATTTATAGATGTTAAAAATAGAACAATAGGATTATTTTATTTGATATAGACTCTCAACATCATGAGTTGACTAAAAAAATTTATCCATGTTTTTTGGAATAATGGGGGGGTAATATTTATTTGGGATAACAATGTTTTTCTATGAAAAATAATGCAAAAATCATTATAATGATTCCATTCCAATCATAATGTTATAAAAATCAAGAATAATTTATGATATAAGAATTTTATAATTAAATTTAAATGATTTTTTTTCAAAGTTGAATATTTAAGGATTACAATCATCAGTTTGTGATGTATTAAAAGAAAAAGTTGTTCATAAACATGGAGTTGAATTTATAATGCCTATGGTTATGCAAAAGTGTTTATTGACCAATCCACTAGTTAATCGAATCCATATAATATCAATAAAATGAGATTTTTATATCTATGCATCAAAAAATTGTTTGACACAAATAAGGTATTGCATGATGAGTCTTATAAGACTCTATTTCATCAGTATGAGGTATAGTGGAGTGAATTATGATAGGTTTAAATATATAAAACATCCTACAATATTTCTATTTTTGGGTTATGATTCCTTTATATGTTGCAAAAAAAATTCTACAAAAGTAATTTATATTGTTTTATCAAAGAGAAATGCCTTGAGAATTGAAATGAATATCGTTTTGGGGTAGAATTCTTCAGACTATCAGTTTCTGGACTACACACATGAGATGTTTTGGATAATTTAATATTACTAGATGAAGATCACTAAAAATTGCGAAGTATTTATAAATAGTCAAATATAATTTTAATTTCTAAATTAACTGAGATCTATGAAGTTGATTAATTGGGAAATATATCTTGTGTTCATGCCTATTGTGTTTCCAGGGTATCTATATAAAGGGGTAAGTAAAATGTTCACTTACTATATTCACATGTGAAAAAGGTAAAGTTATATAGTTATGTATCCAAATAAAAATTAAAAATGAATTTTTCATTATAATATAAGTTATTAGAAGAGTTTTATTTAGGGTTCATTAGATCAGACGGAGTAATCATTTTTATAAATTCTGGAAAATGAAATTATAAAATTAGTCTTGTCTTTGAAAAGCTATCTAGACATATTTCTAGACTGATGGATGATAATAAATAGTAAATGTGAGTGATCAATATATGTTTTTGTATGATTTTCAGTGAAGATTACCCTACCTTATATTGGGTGAGAATGTTAATATTTTGTTAAAAATATTACAAAATTGGAAGTTGTTGTGCAACAAAGTGACATGTTTAGAAAAAATTGGTCTATATATCTAAACTACATACAACATCTTATTTACATTTATTGAGCAAGAATAAGGACATGAACTATTGTTGTTTTAAAAATTCTAAACAATTATAAGGGTAATTCCTATTTTGTATACCAACACCAAAGGATGTTTTTCAACTATATTGCGTCGAATTGTATTATTTCCAAAAGATTCCATGTAATAGTTACACATTTTTAGTAGTGGACCTTTTAAATACATATGTTTATTCGATGTGTAAATATTTTATTTTTATCAATGTGATAAATATTTAAATGTATGTGATGTTTTTTATATGATAGCCTCTAGGCCATAATTAATTCCTTATGGTATTATTAAAAAAATGCAATTTATAATACCCTAACTATACTAATAAATTAATTTAAATGTATTATGAGTAAATTTTGGGATAAAACCCATAGATTAGTGTATATGTATAAAATTAATTTAGAAAATAGAAATATAAATTTTTTAATTCATTTGAGAAAAGAGAAATTACAATAGTGATGGTTGTGATGAAATTCAGTATTAGAGACATCTTAGATTTAGTGATTTTGGGTTTGTGTGATAGGGATTCAATTGATATGGGTTCATATAGTATTGGTGTTAGAATTGGGTCACTATGTATCCTTTGTCTTAGTATCGTGTCCTAATCTTATGATAGAAACACTGGAATGGTCATCTACATAGTGAAGTTTCATAAAATGTTCTCCCAAAACCTTGTTTAAAAACACTCAACATAATTTTCATAATGGTTATTGTAATTAAATAAACAATATTAATATCAATTAATGGTCAAGAAATACGAAAAGATATAGATTTATTATTTAATAATATCTTACAACAATCCAAAACATAAATAGGAATATAAAATTATTCCAATGAATCACATCCCCCTAAAATTACATCATCTGACCCTATATGGCCAATTTAATCATGATAGACATGATGACAGTGAGCATCATGGGTACGTGAAGAATAAAGGCGGTGAAGCAAGGCTACGTATAATCTAACGATTGTCCCTTGGTGTCGCACAGGAACCTGATGGTCCCAATGTATCATGTAAGGGTGGTCGGAGGCCACTATATATATCACAATTAATAAGCATGGATTACAATGTCTGTTTTATTTTTCGTGCATCACCATTGTCACGATGTGTACTTGGGATAAATGTCATGTAATCCTTAGTGTTTTCCTTGGAGATTTTGAATCTCACATGATTCTCATTTGAAATATTGACTCCCATTAGGACATGTATACCTAACTCATGACGTGTACGTGTATTTGAATGTCTGTATTCATGTCAATATTGGTCTAGCGCAATAATTTATTTTCATCATATAATGATGTTTAATGAGACTACACATCATTTAATCCAATTTTCATCAATTTCCAGATTTCTTTCTGTAACACCCCATGGTTTAGAAAATAAATATAGAATGAAATTTTATAATCCATCCATTAAACACAAAATTTCCTCTTCTATGTTTTGAATTTCGAATAATGGTCATATAGAGTTCTGTTCAGTAAGTCATTTGGGGTCTGATAGAACAAACTAGGTTTTTGGTGAATAGTAACATACCATTATGAATAGTAATATGTATAGTAATATGACAATTATGAATAGTAAATAATAACATTATTTTATTTTCTTAAGGCAATAAGATAATGATATCTTAGTTAGTTTTTCAATGAGAAATAAAACTAATTGCACATTAATATTGATATTTTTAGAATTAACCATGACCTTATTTAAAAATCAAATTAATAAGAATTAGAAAATTATTTGTGAAAAATGGTTTTCAATTTTAAATTCTACATGTCGAAAAATTGTAGGGGTGAATTTTTGGGATTTTTAAAAAATACATTAATTTTTAATGAATAATATAAATACCGTATTGAGTATTCGGTAGTTTAATGATATAATAATGATGTAATACTTTACTATAAAAGTATGGACGACATAGATATAGTATATTATGACATGAGGTGTCCCAAGTGTCTAAAAACATGGTCAAATACCACGGTCCAACCCACAGTTTGGAAAAAATCACTAATGAGGTGTCCCATGGAAATTATTAATAATTTACCTATATTTTTCTATAAATAAACACTCATCCCTTCGTTTTATTTCATTTAAAATCCCTAGTCCTCAATGATCTGGTGGTTTTACCTCTCTAGGAGTCCACCCAGGGTGACCCTATGCCCCCATGGTCCCAGCCTTTAAGATCTAAGTGTTACTCTACGGCGTAGGGTAATCCTTCATTCTCTTCTTTAAGTCAACTCTTCTTCTATGTTCTCTATTTGAAATTCCTTTATCATATTTTTGGGATTGATTTTATTTTATTCATTATTATTAATTTCCTTTTGATTTCAATATGATGAGATTCCCTTTTGGTCTCATCATTTTATTTTATGAAATTTTAACTGACGTCGTTAGGCTGCCGAATCTTTATAAGGGATCTCCTAACATTTCATTTATTTTAAAGTTCATCTCTTTCAATTTTCTATACTCACCTATTCGGTCCAAATGATCATGATAACACTAGTATCATCTATATACTAGAAATATATCATGTGAATGGAATAACCATCATAGATATTCTTACTCACTCTATTTTATTTTTATAAATGAAATCAACGTCCACGAGGTTCCAATTTATAGCCTTCGTAGATGACGAAGTTTTGTTATACAATTTCATCTTCATTACTGGTCATGAAACCATATTTATGGATGAACCCGACTATATAATATGTATTATAACATTATTAATATTCTGGAACAAGAATATGTACAAATTATTTAGTTATATGACAAAACTAGTTTATAATAATCCAAATACTGCCAAATAATCAATGTGGTTTTCATCTAATTATTATTTCTCAATCCATGTTACCAAATGATAGAAATTACCATAAAAAATTCTTTATGTTCATAAAAAATATGTAATTCCAATACTTGAGATTTATATCCTTTCCACATGAACTCCAATACTTAAAAACATGTGAACTGATTATAAAAAATAATGAAAATGAGCACCCCAGAACAATTAAATTCAATATAATAACGTTGAAATAAGGGCATAAATAAACTAAAATGAATTATGATAAACTGAATACATGTCTAATAGGTTCTAACGTAATTTAATAAAATTTATAATTTCATATTCCAAGAGCATAAGTTCAAGAGTGGAAGATGTTAGGAGTTAAGGTAAGGGGGTTTCCACCCGAACTTCCATTTTCATTCGGGATACATTAATTGTCTAAATTCCTCTATGAAATTTTTATGTATTGTTATGTACTCCTCATATATTATGTGTGAGTATCATATATATGTTTAAAAACAATAACCCTTCCTTATTTCATTGGTAGTTACATGTTTTAAAAGGAACTTTTAAATTTGTTTCCAAAATACAATCCTCATTCAAGGGAATTTCTCCAATTCATATCTATTTACCAAGGCACTCTATAATTTATTCCTGGAAACCATTATCATTCTAAAAATACTCATTTTATAATGAAAATACTATCTTAATTCACTTCTAGTTTTATACAATTATTTTCCAAAATAACTCTTCTTTTCAAAATAAAAGAGTATTTATCTCAAAATTGCTTAATGATTTAATAAGAGTATATTTGTTTGATTCAATGCTCTTGTTGAATCCATGGTATTATTGGGTTTAATTATTTATGTTGCCTTATACCGTATTTTATTTAATAGTTTATGACAAAATATATTGTAGATTATTTATCCTAAAACCTTTCACCATATTACTCAAAATGGTAGTGTTTTATGTTTAATGATTGGTGAAAGTTAGTTACATTTCATATGATAATTTCAATATGAATGTATATGTTGTTAATGTTTATCCATAATCATATGGGGAATGAATTGGACTTATTATCTGATGTTTGGGGCCCACTATATCACCTAAATGCATTTGTAGGTCTCATGGGACAATCTATGGTCTTGGCATGAGGCCTTGACAAAATGATTATCTTATGGTCCTAGCACAAGGCTTGTACGATATGCTTATAATGTCCGACATATGCACTTCCCTCATTAAGATGCTAGTATTTGAAGACCATGTGGTTTTTAAAATATAATAATACCCATGATTATGTTTTATTATGGAATTATTTATTCAGCTCATATTTTATCCATAATGTGTTCAAGTTCATTATTAAAGGCATGTGTTTTCAATTATTCACCAGGTCTAATGTTTATATTATCTTCCATTGTATTTCTTACTCTTATAGAGAGATTGAGATCCCCCCTTTCTTATGTTTCATATTCTCAGGACATGAAGAAGTAATTTATTAATGAAATTCAAGCATAATCTAATATATGTGAAGTTTTTAGTGGAATAAAATAGTGTTTTGATTCCCTTCATGTTGTAATGTTAATCCTATGTATGTAACTTGTTTATAATAATACTAATCTACTCGGTATTTCAGGATTCATATTCTATGTATGTATGACAACGTAATCAAATAAGACACCGGCTCTGGGAAACTAGGGTAGGTTCTTTACAGTTGGTATCAGAGGAATATTAATAGAATACTTGGAAACTAGATTTAGAAAACGTAGAATTTGGGAAGAGACCCTAAGATAGTCTTTGAGGATAAACATACATGAACGTCCTATTATTTTTGTAAGTAATATATTATGTGGACCATTCAAGCAATACATCACATTCTAGATATGTGCACGTAGAGGCGGATCTGGCACAGTTGTATCTAGGGGTAAATCCCAAAAACACCGCTTTGAGCTAGACACGAATGGGAACTGGTTCACGACAACGAGCCTTACTTCCCTCTTGATTACGAAACTCTCAGTGGATATGTTTAGGATAATTCACATTTTCATTACAATCCATTATGAGGTATTGAAATGTTAAATATTCATCAAAGAATTCATTTTTGTGAATATGGAATTATCCATGCGTAGGATCTCAATTTTTATGAGTGTTTTTAAGTTAAGATTATACATTATGATTCATAACCTAATATAGTGTATGCCATAATCTAGATATGGTGCCTAGTGGATGGAATTGAAATCCCACGAATGCATGTGTTCATTTTAGGGATTTTTATTTCAGTCTAAGATAATGAAGTTGGATCTGGTGCTGTGATTGGTGCTGAGAAACTCATAACTATACTAGGAAAACTTACAAAGGATTGGAATAATAAACTTACCCGTATGGAGAATCCCGATCCACCATGTGGAGAATACATGATAGATCGCTTTATCAGACAACATCCTCTATCATTTAACGAGACTACAACCCCGTTGGTTGCAGAGTAGTGGATATGATTCCTTGAGAATATATTTCTCTCTTTGGGATGTAATGAAATAGATAAGGTTGTCATAAAAGTATATTGTCTATCAGGAGGTGTTGATCAGTGGTGTTCATTAATCCAAAACACAAAGGAGGAGGAAGATAAAGAAGAGATGGCGTGGAGGGATTTTAAAGAAACCTGCTTAGAAAAATATTTCCCTTGTGAGTTGCGAGTAGATATGGAGAAAAAAATCTTGAATCAGAGGAAAATGGAAGATGATAATGTTGCATGGTATGAATCTAACTTCAAAAGATTAGAAAGACATTCTATAGACTACATAGGAAATCCAACGACAAAATTGATCGATTCTTTAATGGCCTAAAGCCATTCCTCTGGTGGGCACTGATCTCCAAATTTTTTTCATCATATGAGGATATAGTTTCATGTGCTATCAAAAAAAAATAATTCTATAAGTTTTATTACTTTATGGGAAAGAAATAAATGATGAGGGATGCTGAAAACCCTGGGAATTGAAATAAAGAAACAAGGAAGAAGGGAACTGTTGAATTTCCACCATGTGACAATTGTGGAAAGAAACACCCTAGTGCATGCATAAAAGGAAAAAGTGTATGCTACAAATGTGTTCAGAAAGGCCATCTTTGCTGGTGATTGCAATGATAAGAGGGAAACCAATTATGTTCAATGCTATTGTTATTGGGAGATGGGATTCTATGCTAATGATTTTCCAAAACGTCAAGGAAAAATGCAACAGAAAAGGCCATGTGATCAGTGACAAGCTTATACAATCACAACTACAGAGGTTGATGTTTCGAATGATGTGGTGGTAGGTTAATTAATTGTTTCCTAAAGTTTATCAAGTGCTTTATTTTATTATGGATCGTCACATTGTTTCAAATCTTTTTAGTTTTCTATGAAAATTAGATATTTCAAATTTTATTTAACAATGGATTTGTCAATAAAAAATCCTAATGGAAGTATCAGTGCTACAATGTTTTCTGAATCAGTTCCCATTAAGGCATTTAAATGCTCTTTATCTACTAATCTCATCATCATACCCATGATTGAATTGGATATAATCCTCGGTATGGATTGAATTTCAAACCATTATGAAAAAACAAATTGTATGAAAAAGGAGGTTATGATTTTTGATGATAATGATAAAGAACACCTTATCATTAAAGCAGAATCATCACCACCTGATCCTTATCTAGATCCACCACCAGTAGCCCAACTATATTTAATTATTAGGGAGGAATATAATGAAATAACTATGGGTGAGGAAAAAAATGTTTAAATAGAGGATGTACCTATTGTGAGAGAATATGTTTATGTGTTTCTAGAAGATTTATATGGACATCCTCTAGAATTAGAAATTGAGTGTTCCATTGATTTAATTCATGGTTATAGGCCCATATTGAAGTCCCCTTATAGAATGGCCATTGTGGAATTAGTGGAACTAATGAAACAAATAGTAGAATTGAGTAATAAGGGATTTATTCACCCATGTGTTTCTCAATGGTGGGCTCATGTCCATTTTTGTTAAGAAGAAACATGGATCTATGAAGTTATGTATCGACTACAGGGAGATAAATACTATAAAAATAAAGAATAAGTATCCCCTACCTCGCATTGATGATTTATTTGACCAACTGCGTGGAGATCAAGACTTTTCAATGATTGAACATCGATCTAGATATCATCAGTTGAGTGTGAAGAGGAAAGACATTCCGAAAATAGTTTTTCGAACAAGGTACGGACATTACGAGTTTACAGTAATGCCTTTTGGATTTAATAATTCACCCTCTGTATTCTTGGATCTAATGAACATAGTTTTCAAGGAATATCTTGATGATTTTGTAGTGGTGTTTATTGATGATATCTTTTTATACTTGAAAATCTACGAAGATCATGAAAATAACTTGTGCATTATCATGAAGTCTCTTAAACGACATGAATAATATGGGTACTTTAGCAAGTGTGAATTCTGGCTTCAGGAGATTTATTTTCATAGCCATATTCTTTCTGAGGATAGAATCCTAGTTGATCCTGTAAAGATAAAGGAAATCCATGATTGGCCCACAACATCAAACATAACTGAGGTATGCAGTTTTATTGGATTAGCAAGATATTATCGGCGTTTCGTGTAGAATTTTTCCTGACTAGCTAACCCGCTAACGAAGCTCACTCATATAGGGGATAAATTTGTTTGGGCAAATGATTTTGAAGAATGTTTCTAATAACATAAGATAAGATTAGTCAATACTCCTATGTTGACTCTACTATCGGGGAATGACGGTTTTGTAACTTATAGTGATGCTTCAAAGAAAGGACATGGTTGTGTCTTTATTCAAAATGATTGGGTTATTTCTTATGCATCACAATAGCTAAAAATTCATGAGCAAGACTATCCTACTCATGATCTTGAGTTAACTGGTGTAATCGTTTCTTTGATGATATGGAGACATTATATATACGGTAAATAATGTGATATTTATACTGATCAAAATATTTTCAAGTATATTTTCTCACAGAATGAACTCTACATGTGCAAAGAAGATGGCTTGAACTACTCAAGGATTATAATGGCACGATACACTACCACTAGGGGAAGGAAAATAAGGTGGTATATTCTTCGGTCAGAAAGTATCATGGAGTTTTGAACAAGATGAGAGTTGAAAGGGATCATATTTTCATGGATATTGTAATGATGAATACGGGAAAAAACATGGACAGAGAAACATTTATGCTTTTTGAAATGGTTGCCAAACCATTCTTACTAGAAATAATAAAAAGTTATCAAGCTGATGGAGAGGAGTTTTAAAAGAAGATTAAAGATTTGAAAGATGGTAGATTGAGTGACTTCATATATGAAGATGGAATTTTGAAATTTGGGAAGAGGTTTGATGTTACCGATATACCTGATCTAAAAATGGAATTGTTGGTTGATGCTCATAGAACCAGTTTCTCTATACACCTTGGTAGCACTAAGATATATAGTGTTTTGAAATATCATTTTTTATGGGAAAAAATGATGAGGGAGATTGCTGATTTTGTGTCAAGATGTATGGTTTGTCAACAAGTTAATGTTGGAAGGCCACAACTTAGTGGAGTATTGCATCCTCTTCCCATAACTGAGTGGAAATGAGATAATATCACGATGTACTTTTTCAGGGGACTACCAATGACTCCTAGAAAGAAAGACGAAATATGGGTCATTATTGATCATCTTACCATGTCAACACATTTACTTTCTATAAGAGAAGATCTACCACTTGAATGTCTAGAAAGAATACGTATTAATGAAGTTGTGAGACTTCATGGACTACTCCTATCGATTGTTTCTGATCGTGATCCCTGTTTTACATCAAGATTCTAGAAAATTCATTAGAAGTCCCTTGATACTGATCATCGTTTGGGCACTTCCAACCACCCACAAACTGATGGATAATCAGAACGGACTATTCAAACATTGGAAGACATGTTGAGGACTTTTTCACTTGATTTTCATGGCATGTAGGATCAGTATATAACTCTTGTAGAATTTTCCTACGAAAATAGCTTCCATTCAAGTATTATGATGGAACCCTATGATGCATTATATGGGAGGAGATGTCGTACACCAACTTTTTGGGATGTTGTTGGTGAAAGAAACCTCATGGGCCCAGAACTTGTTGAAGAAACAATAGTGAAGGTGAAGATTATCTAGAACCATTTCAAAATAGCGCAAAGTAGGAAAAAGAGCAATGAATATAACCAAAGGAAGGATTTGGAGTTTCGAGAAGGTGATCATGTTTTCTTAAAGGAATCTCCAGGGAAGGTTATTATCTAATTTGGAGAGAAGGTAATTTTAAGTCCCAGGCACATCGGACCTTTGGAAATTCTGGACCGAATTGGAACCTCAGCTTACCATTTTGCAATTCCTCCAAGTCTCTCCAAGGATCACAATGTGTTCCACGTGTCAATTTTAAGAAATCACATGATAGACCAAACACATGTACTCAATTATGAAGAAGTAGAACTTCAGCCAGATCTATCTTATTGTGAAGATCCTATCAAGATTGTTGATACTAGAGAAAAAGTATTGTGAAATTGGAAGACTCATCTGGTAATGGTTATATGGAGGAACCATAAGATGGATTAAGCAACATGGGAGCCTGAGGATCTTTTGTTAAAGGCTTACCCGAATCTTTTTAGGCAATATTTTGTTAATTTGGAGGAAGAAATTTTTGTATGGAGGTGAGAATGTAACACCCCAAGTTTTTTAAAATAAATATAGAATTCAATTTTATAATCTATCCATTAAACACAACTTTTCCCCCTTTATGTTGTTAATTTCAAAAAATGGTCATGTAGAGTTATGTTCAGTAAGTCATTTGGAGTATGATAGAACAATCATTATTTTTGATGAATAGTAAAATACCCTAATGACGACTAATATGAATAGTGATATGACCCTTATGAAGTGTAAATATAATTTTTTAAGGCCATAAGATAATGAGATCTAAATTAGTTTTTCAATGAAAAATAAAACTAATTACACTTTAAGATTGATATTTTTCAAATTAACAACGACCTTATTTAAAAATTAAATTAATAATATTTAGAAAATTATTTTTTAAAATAGGATTTAACATTTTAATTCTACACGTTTCAAAATGGTAGGGGTGAATTTTTGGGATTTTTCTAAAATACATGAATTTTTCATGAATAGTAAAAAAATTGTTTTGAGTTTTCGTTAGTTTAATGACATCAAAATGATGTAATAATTAAATATAAAAGTATTTTCGACTTGTGAATAGTTAATTCTGACATGAGGTGTCCCATGTGGCTAAACCCATGGGAACATACCATGGGCAAGCCCATGGTTTGGCAAAAAACCACTAATGAGGTGTCCTGTTGAAGTTATTAAAAATTTACCTCTCTTTTTCTATAAATACCCACTCATAAATTCGTTTTAATTCAATAAAAATCCCTAATCCTTGGATCTGTAGTGTTTTTACCTCTCTAGGTGTCCTCCCATGGTGTCCTTAATCACCCAGGGTCCCATCCATCGTGATCTAGTTGTTATTCTACAAGGTAAGGGAATCCTTCATTCTATTCTTTAAGTTGACACTTCTTTTCTGGTATCTATATGAAATTATTTTCCCATATGTTGGGGTTTGATTTTATTTTATTCATTCTTCTTACATTCCTTTTGATTTAAATATTTTGAGATACCCCTTTGTTCTTATAATTTTATTTTATGAAATTTTATGTAACATTGTTATGCTGCCGAATTTTCATAAGGGATCTTTTAACTTTTCTTTTATTTTCATGTTCATCCCTTTTATTATTATCTACTCACATCCTCTGTCTAAAAGATCATGATAACTCCAATATCATCTATATATTGGAATTATATAATGTGAATGGGAGAACCATCAATGATATTCTTAATCCCTCCATTTTATTTTTACAAACGAAATCAACGTCCATGAGGTTCCAATTTATAGACTTCGTGGATGATGATGTATTGTTCTTCAATTTCTTTTCATTACTCGTAATAAAATAATATATATGTTTGAAAAAATCTTTAACATATGTATTATAAGATAATTAATATTCAGGAACTGGAATATGTATCTATAATTGAGTTATATGACAAAACTACTTCATATTAATCCAAATACCGCCAAATAATCGAAGTGGTTGTCATCTAATGATTCTTCCTAATTCCATGTAACCGAATTATATGAATGACCACTATCAATTCATTATGATAATAAATAATATATAATTCCAGTATTGATGATTTATAATCTTTCCACTTGAACTCCATTACTTAAAAATAAGTGAACTGATTATAAAAAATAATGAAAACTAACACTCTTAAAAAATGAAATTTGATATAATAACTTATAAATAAAGGGATAAATGAGATAAACAGAATTTTGATAAACTAAATAATTGTCTAATATGTTCGTAAATAATTTATTAACAAGTATAATTTCATATTCCCAGAGCTTATGTTCCATAGCAGAACACATTTAAAGGTAAGGTAAGGGGTTTTCCAAACAAAATTGCATTTTCATTCAGGATACTTTCATTGTCTAAATACCAAAATGAAATTCTTATGTATATTTATGTAATCATCATATATTCTTTTTTAGTATCATATATATGAATAAAAACGAGAAAAATTCATTATTTTATGGGTAGTTATAAGTTTTAAAAGGACAATTTAAAATTGTTTCCAAAATAGAAGCTCGATTCAAGGGAATTTCTCACATTCATATCTATATAAAAGGGCACTATATAATCTATTTTTTGAAACCATTATATTTCTAAAAATACTCATTGTATTATGAAAATAAAATCTTACTTCACTACTGGTTTTATATAAATATTTTCCAAAACAAATCTTCTTTTCAAAATAATATAGTATTTATCTGAAAATTGATTGATGATTTTATAAGAGTATTTTCGTTTGATTTAATTCTCTTGTTGATTCAATGGTATTACTGAGGTTAATAATTTATGAAGTCTTATACCATATTTTATTTAATGGTTTATGAATAACTCTATTGTGGATGATCTATCCTAAAATCATTCACCATATTACTCAGAATGGTTAGTGTTTAATGTTTAATGATTGGGGAAAGTTAGTTACATTTCATATGATAGTATCAAAATGAATGCATATTCTGTTAATTCTAATCATTGCTCATATTTGGAATGCATTGGACTTATTATGTGATGGTTGGTGCCTGCTATAGCCCCACGATGCATCGTTATGTCTCATGAAACAAACTATGGTCTTGGAACGAGGCAGTGACATAATGATTACTTTATGGCCCTAGCATGAGGTTTGGACGGTATGGTTATGATGTCTGACATATGCACTTACCTCATTATGAGCTAGTGTTTGAATTTCATATGGTTGTTCAACTTCTTGAATACCCATTATTATGTTTTATTATGGAATTATTTATTCAGCTCTTATTTCTTCCATAATGTGTTCAAGTTCATTATTAAAGGTATGTGTTTTCAATTATTAACCATGTCTAATGTTTATATTATATTCTGATGTATTGCTTACTCTTACTGAGTGTTTTATCACACCCCTTTATTATAATTCATTTTCTCATGACATGACGAAGTAATTTATGAATGACTTGCAAGAATAATCTATGAGATGTGATGTTTCTAGTTGAATAAAATAGTGTTTTGATTCTATTCATGTTGTAATGTAAAACTTATTTATGTAACTTGTTTCTAATAATACTAAATTAGTCACTCTTTCAGGATTCATATTCCTTGTATGTATAAAATCATATTCAAATAACGCACTGGCTCGGGGAAACTGGGGTCAAGTCCTTACAACTTCTCTCTCAACATTCTAGTGACGCATTGTGAGAAAAGCTCACTGCATAAAGGGGTATCTTCCTCATATATCTCCACTTTTATCCATTTCCCAATATTCCTCATTTCCTACAACAAAATAGAAACTACATTTAATCATTCCAAAATTTATCATGATTATTCATTTAAATACAAAAATCAATAACTTAAAATACTCAAAAATAAATGCATGAAATAACCTTATCATTATAAAAAAATGATAACAAAAATTAAAAGATATAAATTATTTCACCCTCCCCCTCTCAATGATTTCATTGATCGTGGAAAATCCTTATTAATTAGAATCATAATGAAGGAAAAATTTTCTTACTAATTTATTGATGTTTTGGAAGAATTTTTTTATAGTGAATTTTAATTGACTGAATAGTGATGGGATTATATATTTTTATTAAAATAAATGTCATATCCAAAAAAAGAATATGGATGTATCTTATTCTTCATGATTAATATGTTTTTGAAGCTCTTATAGATCTTCTTCCACCTCTTACTATAAATTTTCTTCTTACATCTATTAATAATAAAAATCATTAAAATGATATTACGTTTAAATATTCTTTACCTTGATCACATTCTAAAAGTGAATATGTCAGAGTGAAGGGATATAGAGATGCATATTCTATTTTTTAAAATTTTAAAATATATATGAAGGATATAAAAATGTGGAATTTGGAAAATTTACAAATATAGATATTTAAGTACAATGCTCTCAAAATGGGTTTCAATGAATCAATTTGTGGATTTTTTACCGGTGTAAATTAAACTATAAAGACCATATGATGTCTTTGAAATAATCTATTAGAATCATCTATTATAGAAATGATCTTCAGAATTATTCTGAATATGATTGATGGAAATATTTTATCATTGAAATATATAGATCATGATACTCTATATTCAGATGAATTATACGAAACTCTCAATCCTTATTTAATGAGAAAACTAGAATTTATTAAATGAGATGAAAATATTGATCATGATATTTATATCAGAGCTTCCAATAAGTGAAATTATAGAAATTTATTGAAGTTGATGAAAATAGTTAATCTAACACAGAAGGTGTGGTTAGTAAAATTTTTGACAACCTTTTATCTTCTTTTTTATAAAAATGTGAAAAGGGGGAATCAGTAACAATAAAGGGAGGTTACCACTGAAATACATTAAATGTGGACATTTTTGGAATTTTGAAGAAAACATCTATCAAAGGATAGATACTAGATAAATTGATGTAGATTATACAATGGAAATAATATATTTTAACAAAAATGTTGAAAAATAAAAATCATATTCCAATAGAAAATAAAAAATTTATTCCAATCGCAAAAGTATATTTTTTCAAATTTTTATGATGATGATGTGAGGGAAGTTGAAGTTAAAAAAATCTCCAATCATGTTATAAAGAACAAATTTTTACAAAATTATATAATACAGATTTTCTTGGTGATGAAATATGTAGTTTTAATGAATGGGATACATAGATATAAATTTCTATGAATATATAGCTAAAATATGACTTCGAATGATTTTAGGAGTTGAAATCGAAATCATGAAGTTGAAGAAGGAAATTTAAACATTAAATAATAATGAATAATTTATTGATGTTAAATCTAAAAAACGGGAATACATTTATCATTGAATAGTTATTTTGATAAATAATAGTATTAGAATAAAAATATTAGTTTTAAGATAAAAATGAATGAGGAAGTGTTATAAAAAAATTGAAGGTATATAAAATTGAGAAGTGAAATACTATTTATAAAAACTATATTTCTAAAATTGGGAAAATCAATGATATGTATGGAACTGAAAAATATCAACAAAAGTTTTCTTTAAAGGATGAAAATAATAAATAATATTCTTAAAGGAATAATAAATATAATAAAAATGTGAATATATCCAAAACCAACCATTATGAATGTTTAAAAGTTTGTAAAATATCAATATATGAATAAAAAATTTATACTAATTTTGATTATATTAATGATTTGATGGAATAAAAATTAATCAATAATATTTTTAAAGTTAACGGATCTTCAAGGTATCAACAATTTCTTAACTAGGAAGTATTAAATTTGCAGAAAAACATTTTTGAAACTCCATACAATTTCAAAATTATAGAGGAAAATAATTTTTACATGGTCACTTTATATATTTTGAGGGATTTTGGAATAAAAAATGTATGGTCTTGTTCAATAAAAAACACTAAATTATTCCAATGGGTATCAGGAAGCAATGTTATTGGGGGATTCAATACTACCAAATATGGAATTCTTATAATGTTTTTTTAAAAGTGGATAATAAATTAAAACCTCTAGAAACAATTTATGACTTATTTTAATATTCCTTACATGTTTCTATAGGATTTCATAATTTTCTACCGGCACTACAACATTTTTATAACAACTCTCAGAATCTAGATCTGAGTGATGATAAATGGGTAAAAAATCTCATGTTATAGATGATTCACTCAATGCTTAAAAATGGGAGTGACCATGGATTTGAGATAGTTGGTTATCTTCCCATATAATAAGATATTTGAATATTTTTAATAATTTTAATGATTTAAAAAACACATAGTGATGTATGGAAATGATGAATCACATAGATTAAAAGATATTATATAAGCTATTATTGGGGAAGAAAAACTAAAATCCAAAAAGGACATGTTTTTTAATCGTATTAAACCCTAACATGTTAATTTTTTATAACATTTCTATTATAGGAAAAAAATTCATAAAAAATAATTTTAATGAGTTCTATTTGAAATAATTTTAATGAGAGGGAAATATACAAATGGAAAAATGTTTGAAGGTGATGATTTATTGAATTCATTTTATCTAAGAATTATTGACGAAAACATGTTTTTATATAAAATTAAGGATCATATGTGATAGTGGAATATGAAAAGTTAACAAAGAGGGAAAATGTGTGTGATATTCCTTATATGAAATGAATAAGATACTGGCGTATTACAATATGTAAGAATGGAATGATTATAAACTCTGTGCACATGAATATAAAATTTCATTAAACATGTCCCATAGAACTAATTCATTCTAATATTTCAGTTCTGATGTGTAAACAAACTAATTTTATATCTAATTTAATCATTTATATTATTAATTATTTAAATTACATTACATGTATTACATATTTGAGAGATGAATCCGAAGCTATAAAAATGATTAAACCATTCAAATAGAAGACCCAAAAAGGAATATAGATATTCTGTTATAAAGAAAAAAAATTACAACTGTTCTGAATCAATGAATTATGAGTTAAAAATATATCTTGATATAAATAAAATTATTCACGGGTTCAGATATGTGTACATAACACAATATAATGTTTATATTGAAAGGATGAATATATGTTTTAGTGGAGATGAGAAAAAATATATTAATTGAACATATACTTTCAAACTATTTATTGATGTATTCATTTATTACAATAAATAAAATTATAAATTAATTTTTTAATAGGAAAACTTCTTATATTACTCCAAATAAAATCTTCTACTATGAAATTCCATGTGGGAAAAACAGAATGGTTTGTCGGAGTCCATGTATCCTAAAAAAGTGGTGGGAATCATGAAATATTTCATCAAATAGATGAAGTTGAAATCATTAATAGATATGATCCAAATGTTATAGGATATTGATGTAACATCAATGTAAAAGTAAATATATTTGATTCTATTGATTTAAATGTTCTTGAAAAAACAGAAGAAGATGTCTAAATTTTTTTTTCAGAAGATGAAGATGTAGATGATGAAAGAGTTATTGTTATGGAACATGAAAATATTTATAAAATAATTATTTAAATAAAATATAATAATTGTAAAAAAATAATTTATAATGATTTGGTATAAATTCATATATCACATTCTATGAAAAGAAAACATGTTTAAGTAGAATACATCATTGGTGATAAAAAACCAAAGGTTCAAATCAGATGAAATTTAATTTTTTTTCACGTACATATTTGTATTCAAAAGTATAACCAAAATATTTAAATAATTTTTTTGAGAAAAATTAGTGGATTAATTCTATTAATGAAGAGATGGATTATATTGAGAAATATGGTGCATGGGAACTTTACCACAAAAAAAATGATAAAAATGTTATTGGTATATTATGAGTGTTCTGAAATCATTTGAATAAATATAGTGAAGTGATGAGATATAAAGTATCACTAATTTAAATGGTTATCAAAAAATTTTAATTTATTTATTTTGATGAGTCATTTCTCATGATGTTTTTTTAATCAATTTGAATCATTCTCTCAATTTCTACACGAAGAAGTTAAAAAATTTTATTAGATGGATTTTATGAATTCCTTAATGAATATATATTTAAATAAATATTTTTATATTGAATATCATTATAGATTCATTATTTTAGAAGCTTAATGTTATGTGTGAATGTTGTAGAAGTCATTGTATGGTATAAAATAAGCTCTGAGATCTTGGTAGTCCAAATTGGATACCTGGTTAATCATGTTTAATGTTAAAGAATGGAAGAGCTAATATTAATATCTAAATAATTTAAAATATAGATATTTCCATCATAGTCATTTTTATTTTATTAATATTATATTTTCTGTGAATTAAGAATGAAATTTTGAGATGTTTTTGAAAGAGATAAATATGTTGTTTAATATTTCCATGCATAGTGAAAAATAAAATTTTAGGGGTTACAAGTCACACAAACGAAAAAGGATTTATTTCTACAATAATATAAATATGATTAATAAATGGTTAAAATATTTATAATAGAAAATTATAAGCCTATTAATGTTCCAATTTCAATGGGAACTAGGTTATATAATTACCGATAAGGAAAGGAAGTGGATTCCAATGAATTCATAAATCTGATTTAATGATTGTTATATTTGACTACTTTAATATGAGATATTATGTATATTGTTACCTTATGTAAAATATTTCAAATTTATCCATCAAAATCTCATCTCTTGGGAGTAAAATAAATTCATAGATATATTATAGGCATAATATATATTGGTATAAAATTTGATAGCTCATGAAGAATTTACTTGTTTGGGTATATAGATGCTGATTTCACATGTTGTGTAGATGATAAATAATCTATATCTATTTGTGTTTTACTTATAGTAGAGAGTTTCATATTTTGGAAGATTATATAGAAAAGTTTTAACTATTATCATGGATGAAGCTGGAATGTTGCTGCCACCAATGATGCAACACAACTTATACTGAAGAAGACTTAATTGTAATATTTTCCAGTGGATGTGATGTTACCAATTTCCTTGTATTGTGATAATAACAATACTTCCAATTTCACTAGATATGTGGGAAAAAATTCACATTCATATCATATTGTTATCAAATATCACTTCACTAAAGAATTAATGCTTAAAATTCTACTCATTTTGGAATATGATCCTATAATGGAAAAACTACTAACATATTCACAAAACTATTACCAAAGGAATATTTTTACATTATGAGGTTGAAAATGGGTTTCCGACCTATTTATATTTATGTTTGAGGATTCTGTTTATATCCCCTATCAAATATTTAAATGGGATGGTTTTGTTAATGGGGAGGAAAATGGTGTTTCCTAAATCTATCCATTGGTATGTGATTAACCTTTTTAAGAAACCTATATTTTAGGGGAGTTTTTTACAGTCGTATGTTATGATTTCATATTGTGTTTGTGTGTTTGAACTATACAAATTTTTTATTGAGTCACTTGTTGGAAACATGTTCATATAATAATAAATAAGTTATAAAGGGGTGAAAATTTTAAATATTAGAAGTTCAAGAAGAAGTTCTATTGTCATTGATTATGGACATCATGTATTTTTCATTCATTAGTTTTTATTTCCCACAACAAGTTTAGTCACATAGTCATAGAATTTTTACTACTTATCTATATGATGAGTTACAATGTTTAGGTGATTTTTATAATGTTGGTTGAAAAAAAGATCTAAAGGTTCATGTTTTTGTGACCATGTTGGATTGAGATTGTTTTTTCATATTCTGGAAGAATTGTCTTGTTAAATATTTTTTATTTTCTAGCCATTATAATTAGTAACAACACTTATATTGTTGTCTAATCCATATTAGAAGTATCATAATCATAATATCGTATATATATTTCTTAAGAAGTTCTCTCATGTAATGTTTTATGTTCTGATGATATATTTTAGGAGACGTTTTTTTCGAACACTTTTTTCCCAAAATAAGGATTTTAGGAGTGGATTTGGAATATTTATCAGATTCCAAATTTTCATCAAAATTTTTAACATGAATCTTAATGATTCATTTTTTGGAAACACATTCTCATCATCGGGAGTTAATTAAAAACATGTGAACCATGATTTTTGAATGAAAATGGAGAAAATATGATGGGCCATACAATGTTTTTCTCTAAGATGTTATTGGAGTATAAATCTAACGATGGTATTCTAATATCAGTGTTTTGAACATCAAAAAAATGTGTTGATAAAAATTGGTTTTTATGGATGAAAATTTTAATTGAACATTTTTTTATTTCAATTAAGATAATGATTTTCGGACACCAATCATCAGTTTGGGACAAGCAAGTTGAAGAAGTTGTTGGAAAATTAGATGATTGAGTTTACTGAAGTCATAGGCTCTTTAAAATTTTGAATTGATCAATCCATTTGATTATCCAATACATTTAATAACCATAATTTGATATTCTAAAAGTGATCCACTAAAAAAATTCTTGGCACAGATAACTCATCAGTTTCTGAGTCTCATTATACAGTATTTCATCATTCTGATGGGCTATTGAATAAATAATGAAATGGTGAAACATATTGAAGTTGATATTAACCAATTTTTGAATTGTTATGAATTATTTATATGTTGAAATTATGTTTATGTAAAAACAGTTTTAGTTGGTGCATCATAGTGAGTAGTCTTGATAATTGAAATGAAAAATAGTTTTATAGGGGATTGTTTTGGACAATAAGTTTAAAGACTGAGAACATGAGATGTTCTAGAAAAAAAATAATATTCAAGTAGGTACTAGTATATTTTAAAAATATGTATCCAGGTTTTAATGAAATTCAATATTATGAATTAATTCAGATCTATGAATTTGTTCAAGCAAGAAAATCATATGGGATTACAAACGTTTCTGTTTCTAGGGAACCTATGTAAATCTCCCAAAGTACAACATACTTTGAGACTAGCAACATGCACTACAAGAGAATCACTGAAGTTTTTTTGAGAGATAATTATATGAGGGTAATTTCTGAACTGAATAAGGGATATATGTTTTTTAGTTTGTATTTATCAAAACAAACTATGTAATCATACTGCCAAATTCAATAAAATGAAGGAAGTGAATAAGACTTCTTTTTAGATAAGTGATTAAAACTTGATTCAAGACTAAATAACAACACAAATAAATCATAATTTGTCATAAAAGTGGCTTTTTTTACAAATTCATTAGAATTTTATCCTCTATAATGTTGGTTAAGATGTTATATAATTGTTTTCAAAGATTAAAAATGTGTAACTTGGTGAAGTAGCACATTCACAGGTTCTGATCCAATTAGTTAATGATTATAGACCTTTTACAACATGTTATTTACATTTTAAATTTTAGAATAATCATATGTACTATTATATTGATCATTTTTCTACATAAGTGTCTAGGAATTTCTTACTTTTTTATTCTATACAAATGGTTTTTTCTCTAGTGCATTGTGAGGTATTGGTTTATTTATAAACCATGATACTGACTAGATACTTATATTATTTCATTATATATATAAAAAAATATGTTCAAGTGTATGTTTTATTTTTTAATTTTCATCCAAGTTACAAATATTTAATATTATAAAATAATTTTTATATTTTAAATGTCATATAAATAAAAAAATTTCACTTATTTACCACTCACAGTTTCATTGGTTATATTGATATCAGCTAGCCCAATTCACCGGTAAGGTGTTTAGAGAAATGATCCATTTCCATAGAAACATCTCTGGGTGGTTAATTTATTCTTGTTATTTTTATTTGGAGATTTAATCTTTATTATATCAGATCACTTGCTCCCCAATCAATAATTTTGAAGGAAATATTAATTTTATTGATTTTGAAGTTGGTATATCTATTATGTGGTATATTCCCAGGGAATTCCTTGGTTTATATAATTAAATTTTTTTATTTGATAAAATTATGATTTTAAACAAATGAGTGGTGAATTTAATGTTTTAGGGAAATAAAAATGATATTTCGAAATGTATTTTGGTGGTAAAACTATTTTCAAACCAATGTTTTTCATTGTAAAAATGCCTCAAATATTTATTTTAAATGGGAATAGTTTTTGTGGAGTTGATGCGGTGTGAAATATCTAAAACAATTCTATAAAAAATGGGATTTAAAATGAAAAGGATTTTTCTTACAAATTTTTTTATGAAAAAGTATTTTGTTTTCGTGAAATAGAATTATTATATAGCACATTGGGAGACATTGTGGTGTGGGGTAAAACAAATCATATATTAACTATATTGTATAAATCTATTAATTTATGATGTTGATGATTCTATGGTTTTACTGGGAAAAATTTATGAGGGACAATGGTTCCCAGATAATTGAAGTAACATATGTCGAGTCTTGTTCATAGTGAGGTTAGTTATGTACATCATCACATTGAGGATTTTTAAATGGATCATTGTTGATATATTACATGAATGGTTATTAGATATTATTAATTTACCACTTCATCGTGAAATGGATATGGATTCTTGGCACAAGATTTATTCATCTTCTTAGGCCTCATGAATAAAAATGTCATGTTATATCAAATTATTTATTTCAATTTGGCATGTTTGGTAATAGAAAACCAAACGACGGTCTATTATGGGAAAATTATTTCTTCTAGAAGTTATTTCGAATTATTTTATATAATAACGTATGATTTCATGTGGATAGAAACTGTATAGAATATTGGATGTATCTTAAGGTTCACTATCGCTCACATCCTACTTTTTTCATCAGGGGATTCCAGCCTTGGATTTTCTAGATTATATTCAAGGAAATATATTCATGTGGAGGATATATATCCGAGATATCATTGCCATTTGTTAGGTTGGAATAGTTAAACACACAATCATGAGTGTATTGACCAATTAGTTTATTTGTGTTCCATTTTTTTAGTCATTAATTTTTTTCATTTAGAAATTTCTTTCCACTAATTGGATCTTACATTTACTATTTGGTAGTTTTATGTATGATATAATTTAGATATTTTATTATGATACTCCATTTGATTACATATTATCATATATCCCTTGAAGGTGAAATAATTATCTAATATATATTTTTATACCCTATTGCATTTCACTATCTTCTAGAGATTTGGAATGTGCAGGAGGACTAGAGCATGACCTATCTGAGTGACATTTTTGGTTAACCTAGGATAGTTAATTATATATTTTATTAATCTACAAATTCATATTCTCGTTCATTTCAATATTTTTTTCTAGGTTTCATTTTGTAAAATAATAAATATTTCCTATATTATTTAATGTTACCCTATAATTATTTAGGGCATTTATATTTTTTTCATCTAGATTAATTTTATGCCTCTCCCTGGTTTACCTAAATGTATCACCATGAATGTTCATAACTTTTCAACATTTGTGTATTTTTGATTTTATTTATATTATGTATCATAGTAAATTTTTTCCATATTCCACACTTTTGTGATTTTATAAATATAGTCTTATATATCGGGATACAAGATCTTAAATGATTCGTTTTACATTTTTCAGAAAAACTCTTGAGTAAAGTTACTTTTAGATATCACTAACTGATACTTTTATATATTGGGTACATTGAAAATATTAGGACCAATATCTTTTAAAATTCAAATAAAACTATATAATTATTATTAAAAAAAATCAAAACTTTGTAACCTACTTTCTATGTTCCATTAATAGTAATTTTAATAGAAATAATCGAAATATACTTGATCTTATTTTTTCGATGAATATAACTATTTTAAATTTAATATTTTCTAGAATATACTTCTTAATAATCTATTTATTCTTCCATGGAAAGATGTGGATTATATGCTGGATAAGGATAATATCTCTCTCTATATAGAGTGCATAATACTTTATTTTATATAGAAACCACTCATATCACAAATCTTATAATGATCATATATCAATGAAACGAAAATTATGAACTTCGTATTGAAATTGCATCTTAGATATGATTAAATTCTTGTGAGAAACATTAGATGATTTTCAAATCCAATATTATGATACAAAAACAGGGTATTAAGATAAATAGAGATCTCAAGTAGTAATTCTATATGAACTATATATAGATTGTTATTACATCTTATACTCCACAAATCATAGAAAAAAATTATGTGGATGGTAGATATAATAATTCATAGGATATTACTAAACTATTTCCCAAACCCATACATATATGGGAGAATGTCATAATGAATTTTTCTGTTTGTTATCCGTCAATTATAAAAGAAATTATTTTATTTCAATTGGTGAAAATCACTACAAAATTTTTTAAGACATCATTTAAATAAGATTATATTTTAAAATAAATCATCTTAATATGATACATATAATATAATATTGTACCATTTTCAATTATAGACAATTAAATCCATTGTTATTTTAATTATTCCTAACAATTATTAAAAAAATCAATGAATAAAAACAGAACATTAGTACTAGTTAGTATCCTAAAACTAATGTTCAATGTCAAATTAAAATAAAAAACATATATTAAATGTTGATATTTTACTAAATTTATTTTAAAATGATATATGGATCATAATATTTCACTATAGATGCTCTCATATGACAACATTTTCAAATAAAAAATTCAAATAACAACATATGAGTCTTTGTATGTGATGCGATGTGTAAAATTAACATATTTATATGATGATAGGGAGAAAAATATATTGGGATTGTATTTTTCTCATGAAATAATTTATAATATCATTAATATTTTATTATAAATTTAAGAATCATAAAGTTGACTAATTATCCATGTTAACAATTGTTGATGAGGTATCAGATTTGATGATAGGGAAATGGTATTCAATTAAATTTTATAATGTAAATGGCTTATCATATTTAAGAAGAAGTAATTTTAATCCCATTATACATAAACCCCATAAATATTTTAAATCATATCGGTGAAATATCTTATAAACTATAAAATTCAATATTACTCATATAATAGCCCATCTATGACAAATTTATCAATGAGAGGGGGAGGTGGTTAATGATTGTTACCATTTTATTTTATATTTTTTTCACATTAAATAACCTTAACCCCTTGATAAATATCTATCAATTTGATGAAAAAACCAGAATTCATCAATATTAAGACATGAATTTACAAGGGTTAGAAATCAACCAGATTAGTTATGTTCGTGGAATATTTTTGAAACAATTTAGTACCACAAAATCATAAATAAAACAATCCTTTTGTGCATATAAAAAAACTTGGATATTCCATTAAACATTTTTGGCACTATGTTATGTACAAATTTTCCTGTTTTTCATGTAACATAAAATTATTTAAAACAATATAGTGTTACTAGTTAAGAATATTTCACCAGATGCTTAAAAACATGTTGTTGTCCTTCCATATAAACATTTAAAAACATAAAATACAAAACAATGCTTCATTTTCTTACAAAACAGTAGGTAATAACATCTCTGGACATTTTAAAGACACTCAATCTGATTTCCCACTATGATTCCCAGTATAATTACTCAGTGTAGATATATAAATCTATCATAATACTGATGATACAATTCGTAACTACTTCATCATCGGTCTAGAAAATTATGTCTAATTTCATGGTAAAATCTAAAAATAATTTAATATGATCATAGTTATTCTTCTTATATCTAAAAAACATTCTCAAGACTGCTATATCCAGAAACTCATTCTAACAAAAAAAACACATGATCTTCTCTCACTTCCTATCCTTGTGAATAGTGAATAGATGTGGAGTTTCCCTTACATTTAATATACATGTTTTAGTTCTTTATTACTTCTCAACTGTTCTCAACTCTTCTCTAATATTCTTGAATATTCTCACACATTCATATCTATTCATACATTTTAAACATTCTACAACTTGTTTCTAATTTTCCTTTTTATTTTATTATTATGATGAATACATACAATTTGTATTATTTATGTAACATATATCTTTTCATTATGATGTTCATAGCCAACTAAAAACATGCTTCTCAACTTGATGCTCCATATAAATTAAAAAAAATAATCACATTCCAATGATCTTTATCAACTTATATATATATATATTATTTGAAAAAATTATACCATTTATATTATTGAAAATTAATTATATTTTAAGTTCAATTTTTATTGTATATACACAATAGAAACTTCTAATGATATCGACACCCATCAGCAGGACTTCAACATCAACTTCAAATCATTAAACAAACATAAATTTCCCTCTTAACAACACATTATCAAGCATTAAAAAAATTTAAAATTTTCTTCTTTTCCTTGGATTGATGACCCTGCATTTGATTAAGTAATTAGAGTCAAGAAGCATCTGATAGATTGACTTCATTCTTCCTCTGATACATCAAGGTCACCTCCAGTTCATCAATTATTAACACTTTTTTTATAATATATCTTTATCCATTTGATATACGAGAAAAGTGATTTCATTTCTATTGAATGATATAAAAACATATCATAATTCATCTTGATGAAAATTATTGATCACAATGTTGAACAGTATCTGAATTTCTTACATGCATCAGTCTCAATAAAATATAAATATTCATTGGTCCAAAAGACACCCAACAAACATAAATATTTTTCTGATAATTTGAGTCACATAAGGATTTATTACTATAATTGGTAGATAAATCATTCTCTAAATTTTTATTTTGTATGGCTTATTGTTTGGACTGAAAACAATCATATTTATTTTGTCACATTTCAATGAAAACAACCCAGCATTCAAATAATCTAGCATTTGGTGTTCTCACAGTTATGTTCCTTTATCTATAATTTGTTTCATCTATCATCACATTTTCTAGTCTTTAAGAATATTTAATAACAACATAGAATTATCTGACTTGTAATAGACTGTATTATAACTATCTATTCTTCCAATAGATCATTTCATTTCCTAAACTGAAACTCAATTAGATCAGCATAACATATTCTCCTCCACTCCATCAAGAGGGTTACATGACATGTTTTGTAGCTTTATAATGATATATGATAACTACATTATTTAAAAATAATCATATGATTTTTATCATTTAAATAGGAATCAAATTATCTTTCTCATTACAATCAAAAAATACATTTCTGAAGTCAAGGTGAGTCTGACTGGCCTTTTCAGTGAGCAAATATCTTCACAAACTACTAGAATTTCATATATTTTTCCAATAACTTTATTATGATAATGATTCAGATAGAAATATTTTATAATTTGTGGTAATATATTTATTGAGTGAAAATACATGAAAGCACTTGAAATACAAACTTCTTTTAGCTTTAAAAACACCATCCAACCCACATGGTCCAAACAATCTCCCCTTTTTATTTATATGTCATCCATGGTTCATTAATATGTTAAATATGTATCCTCGAGAGATAGATTACATATCAAAAAATATATTAATACCTAAGATAACTCATTGTGGGAAACATGAATCATTGGAAACAACTCTTTGTTTTCCAAATTTAGTGACACTTGAAACATCCTATCCTTTCAAAATTATTCTATCTTTTACCTTTCTAATCACATTTCCTTCCACTGAAAATAAAATTAAAATTGATTACATACATATATGTTAGTATCAATGGTAACCCACTTCTCCCCCCTTTATAAATGATTCCATAAATTATTTATCACATATCAATATATATATACATATATACATATATGAAACAATTATCCCCCATTGACATCACAATCTAATGAAAATTTTAGATTTGGGACAAAAACACATACCTTAACCATTATGATAAAGAGTTCAGAGACTCACTTTCAACATCATTTTGTAAAAATATTCTGTCAGTAAGGGTTTTTTTGAAAATGATTGTGACTTCTTACGATGTATGAAATTACTCCTTCTTAGATTCATTTGTATCCACATTCTCATTGATGAAATGATTTTTTATATCAAAATGCTTTGAAAGATAATTTTTCTGGGTTTCATTAAGGGAATATTTAAATTAGATTGTCAAAGTACAAATTAAAGTGTATATTTAGATAAAAAATAATTCATTCTATTGTGTTTTTATATAAAATAGATGGGTAGAATCTTGAGTGGCAGAAATGTGCTCTGATTCAACTATTCTAAGTGTTACTTATTTTTTTTCATTTTATTCCATCTTATAAATTTTTTCCCAAAACGAATACTCCACTAGATATGTATCATCTATAACCAACATCTCATACCTAATAAAACATGAATTTCAAAACAAGATAATACATTATATATATTCATAACTGATTTTGAAATCTGATGTTCCTTTGATATATCTATGAAATTTTTTTCACTCAAATAGATGAATCTATTTTGGAGCACTCTGAAATATTTCACAGAAGGATTCAATATAAACAATGTTGGTTAGTTTAGATGTAAAATAAAAAACATTCAATAACCTTCCTAAAATCCTTTTAGTGAAAATAATTACCTTATCCATCTTTATTAAAAAAAATTCCCACTGAAATCAGTTTGGAAACTAGATTCTAATTTTTCATGTTGAACTTCTTACAAATATTATTGCATACTTTTCACGAGAAATAAAAATTGGTTTCTTTTTTTTTTACTTTTAATCTATGAATGTATTTTATTTCACACATAAATGAAATATTAAACATCATTTTAATTTATTCAAAAAATATTTTAATTGTTCTTTTAATATAACTTGTAAAAATAATTTCCCCAACAAAAACAATTTCAATTATAGAAATCTATTGACTATTTTTTGTACATAATTTTATCATCCCATACATTCTTAATAATAATATCTCATAAAAAAGATTCCAATTTAGCATAAAATGACCTTAATGCACTATTTAACCCATAAAAGATTTTTTCAACTTGAATAAATATCCTTAATTTCTACCAACAAAAAAGACACGTGGTTTCTCAATGTTAAAATACTCATAGAGTTCACCTTTTAGATTTTATGATTTTATATCAATCTAAAAAAATTTTAATCATTATTAAATAAATTTAAGATTGATTTTAATTTTTTTTACCATGCACTAAAGAAAATTTCTCATCAATATCAATCCCTACATTCTAGTATTAATCATTCCCCACTAATCTTATATTTTTTCTTATTACTTTACCACCTTCAATCAGGTTCTTCCAATAGTCAAATTTTGTACCATTTTTTTCTTCATATATTTTTGGTATAAGTTCCCATGAATAACTACTTTCAGTCTAATTCAGTTCTTCATCTATATCCTAGACCCATTATGGATTCTCAAAATAATTATTCACATCATTCCACTAAACGTTTTACCAAAAATATGTGACTGTGATAGATTTTGTTTTCATCATGTTTGCACATTTTTATGTTGGCCCTAATGTATGTCACGCGATTCCACTAGATTCATCGGCATTGAATAGTATTTTTTAGATTATTCCTCATCACATGAAATGAATGAGTCTAATTATTTCTCTTGAGTAGGATTTCAATAGTTTTTATACCTATCAAAATTTTAACCAAAAAGTATTTCAATAGGTTAATCTTCCTCACCAGAATAAGAATGGTTAGAATCTTCCTCATCTTTCTCAATAACTATATAATAAAAAAATCTACATTTATTCCGTTCCCAATATTGAAACATTAATATAATCTTCCTTTTATATCATATCCAACAAAATTCCCAACTTCACATCTCTACTAAAACATCACCATGTTTCAAAATTTATTCTTTATAATGAATGGAATCACCAAAAAGCATTTTTGTTTTAGACATGGAGTTTTGTGATAAAAAAATTAATATGAAGTAATATCTGAGATTTTACTATTCAAACAATGGTTTTTAATATTAACAATAATTTTCTTATCTTGCCTCCAAAATTAATGAGAGACACCATGTTGAAGTAACATATTTCACCCCATATTAACAGAACATTTATTTTTTCCATTCCGCCACAAAATTTTTCTACGTGGTGTATGGTTTACTAAAATCATGACTAATTTCATGATTCTAATGTTGAATATGAAATTATACATTTTTCTATTCAACACCATTATTAGTTCTCAACTCCTTCACCGGATACACACATTCCTTCACATCTTTCCTATTATTGATTTTATGCATTTTCATAGTATATGAGTTATGTTTCATATTGATAATATAAACAAATGTGAGTAAAATCATAAATGAATGCAATAAATTACTTATCTCAATGATTTGATTATTTCCTCATTGGTCTACAGATGTCTGAATGAATAATTTCTAGGGATCTTTTTGCCAAAAATTCAACATTATTTTATTTGAATTTTTAATCTTTCTGTTCTATCAAATTTTGAAACACTAAGATACTATTCATGAAATATCGAAAATACAAAAAACACAATATTCCTTTGATTATATGCTCATGACTCTCTTAATAATGTGTCCCATCCTATTATTCCATAATAGATTCTCTTCTACCGTGATTATATAAAATGTTTTTTAATCCTCTCAATCTTGGGGAAAATGTAATGTGATCATAGAGGAATGTATGGGAAATTTTCCCGGATAAATGAATAAATGTGTGTATAATGATTTCTGAGATGACCAATGAATAGGAATTATGGAAGGAGAATAAAAATAAGCCTGTGATTGAAAATACTAAAAAATATGGGTTGCCACTAGTAAATTTAAAATATAAATTAACAATCCAGACAGATAGATAATGATATCATGCAATGGAATCCATTGGATCATAGTTCTTCTACCTCTGAAAATAATAGAGGGTTGTGTTATTTAATATACATGGACTCTTGTAGTAATTAACCACCTCTAGTGAGTACTAAAAATGAATCTCAGGTGGTTGGAAGAGAATCAAGGAATTTAATGGAGTGTCTTATCTACTAATCATGTATCTCATGTGTGAGACAGTCAACCTGGAATTCCATATCAGCTATAATTAGAGATATCTACAGTATGAGGGAATATGGTTGTAGGATAGGTTTTTCCAATACAATAGAAGAGTAAGAATATCTGGACATGGCTAATGAAATAAAGCACGAAAATGGAAATAATTCATCATGAAAATAATCCAAAAAGTATATTCATTTGAAATATTTATATATAAATATATTCAATGATACAATATGAAAGACAAGTAGAATAAAAAAAGTAAATGAAAAAAGTATTACATAAAAGAGAAAGGGGATCGAGATAGAGATAGGATGAAAACTCATTGTTTTTGGGATGCATATCATACGCCCCAATCAATGACATCAATGAAGCATGAGTCCTGAGGGTTGAAAATTAGGGTGGGTTCCATGGTACTAGTATTTTGATCGATGGAGGAAGGGATAAGTGAGGTTCTAATTTTTATGGTGGCCATCTGACATGCAGTTGGATCTATGAAAGGAACCTTTTACACATATGGAATGGTGGGACCTTTTCCCTGATGTGCCTTACCTATTAAATAGCCCATTTGAGGTAGTGTGATCTATCATCATAGGGTTTAGGTCCACATGGATGGTATGTGGGGTGGGAATGGAATATTTAATGGGGCCCACAGAGGGAAGTGGGTGGGTGTATACCAAGGCTGATGGAGTGTGGATGTCGAAAAAGTATGGAGAACATAATATAATTCCAAAATGAAAGTAGATCATTCACTATCTCTTCATACGAAAATATATAATTTGACATAGGTCAAATGGATTAGGAGGGCATGGGGTATATGAGGCCTGAAGAGTTGTAAAAATGGTTAAAATTGGTGTAGGGTTATTGGAAGTGGGCGGGGTGGTGGTGGTGGTGGTGGTGGTGGGAAAAAATGGGTAGGTAAGGTTGGGTTCACTTCATGTTGTGAGGGGGGATATAAAGCTTCCACTATATATGTCGGTGTCCACCAGATAATGATTTCACTCTTTATTAGCAGCCTCATTTTTTGGAGAAAAATCTAGTTGATCTCCTTATCATTTTCAGGGAGGTGTATGGTCTAGCAACATCAATGGAACCATGATGCCTTGCTAAACCGGTAATGAATGAGCCTCCCATAAATGTACCTCATTTCCATCTCAACTAGGTCATAATGAACTCACTGAATATCTGAGACACATTTATATCTAGGCCAACCAAGTTAGTTTCGAGTATGACCACCTACATCTACCTGATTATCCCATGAGCATCCCCACTTGAAAACTAGTTACGATAAAATTCTCATTGGAGAATTTTAGGGTGGTAACACTGAGTTGGTTGCACTTCATCGAGTGAGGATCATAAATGTCCCAAAATTCTCTGGTGATTATTGAAAATAGTTTTGTAAAATGGGCCTGGTTAGGAATGATCTATAATGTTAGGAAGATGGGGGTGGTGAATAAATCAGTGGTGTAGTCACTGAGTCCAATGGTTAAATTTCTATGTGTGATCTTCCAAGGCCTATAAACTGAGTCAGAATATGATAGAGTCAATGGCCTGCATAATGCTTCACATGAACGGAAGGAAGATCTTTCTGAATGTATCATCATGATTTTATGTAATGGGAGATATGTTCAGTTGATCGATGAGGTTGGTTACCTCCTGTTTAAGCTTGATCCATCAAGTAATGTTGATTTCAATGACTTTTTTCTCTTCATCAGCTTTCCCTGGATATTGTCCCACCGAATTTAATGATCCAGGTCTGGAAAGTAAATCCAATGGTGTAGGTGATGTTATGAGGAGATACCATATGATTATTTATAAGTGGAATATTACTCAACCATGGTGGAATGGGTCATATATTATAGTGTGGAATGAACGGTGGGGGTGGATCAAGAGAATCCTTCCACCAAAATGGTGTAAGAGGTGTCTCATCATGATTGTGTGTGTGTTAGGAAGGTGATGTGAAGTGGTTTTAGTTAGGACCATATAATAATTGTTGTGATTTGGGGATTAGAGGATGTGGTGAGGATGAATGATTAGAAAAGAGAGGAGGGAGTTGCAGAAGATTACTATTTGTGAGGAATGTAAGGGGATTTCCACTCAGATAGGGGGTGCTCAAGAGAGGACAGTTTGGTTGTGAGGCAATATTTCATGGGTTTTTAAAGTCCCTCATAAGATACATGTCCTGTATTCACTACTAAACATGTAAATCAAAAAAAATTTGTTTTCATTACAGTTGATATTTATATTCCCTATAATGGTTACATTGTGTGGATTTTTCCTTTTCTCCACTTCTTAACCCAGGTCCCCATAACAACACTCTATGAGCTATAAACATTTTTAAATACCAAAAAAACATATTCTAACCTACTGAAACTACACTAGGATGCGTTTAATTCAGAACTTGATTTATTTTATATTGGTAGACAAGCTTCTATTGAAATTATTTCAACCAAAATGGAAAAATTCTCGTTGATTGGATCTTAAAAATAGAGGGTACAAAAGGTTGAACAAATTTTTTTTGTAAGATGTGCAGTGTAACTCATGACCTTATGACCAATGGAAACAATTTCAATGGGAGATAATTCCATATTACAATATTTATAAGTCACATTATCATATTTATTATTAGTAGGATATATTGTTTGAAAATTCAATGACTCTTCACTATTATTAGCAACGTTCACCAAATCATACACAAACTGTTCTGCTCCAACTATAAAAATAAATTTACCATGTTTAACATTAATCAGTTTCGTCCCTGTGGTGAAAAATCTTACACCTAAAATTAAGTTAATCATTCCTTCATCAAGAATGTCTAGAATGAGTATATATGTAGGGAAAATGAAATTTCCAATATTTACTATGATTTCCCAGAGTAATTGTTAACGATGTTTGACTATATAATAAAAAAGATAGTTTTTTACCATTATTTGTTTTAGTTCAATGAGCTCTAGAATCATGTAAACAATCATGGGCATGTGATTGATTCTTTAACCTAGATCACACCAGGCTATTCAATGTTTTGTTTCCCTATAGTCCATGGATTTGAGAAACTTATAGGGTCACCCATTTTCTAGGTAGCATCCATTGAATAATTGTGAATAACACATCATTTCTTGTGATGAATCTTATGTCCTACATTTTATTCTTTCTATAAAAAATTTCTTTAAATTATATTTTATAAGTGGTCACTTGAGCAATTTTCTCTATGAAATATTTTAAACATCTATATAATTTTATTTATTTCCTATAATTTTTGGATTTTTTACTCTATTAGGAATGGAAAGAGTTGTATTGAATGTTAATGGTCCCACATAAGCAAATTCATTTTTTGGGTGTTCGGTTGTTGGATATTTCACTATTTTTGTAATTAAAAAGTTATGCTCTCAGTAACATTATTAGATTATTCAAACTACTTTTTAGCAACAGATATAGGATGATAAAAGACTAACATATTTTCAATTATAACAATTAATGCATTAGCCTCTTCTTTTGCATGATATTCTATATTACTAGGAAAACTACATCATATTCGATCTGATAATATTTTAAATATTTTCCCTATCTGATGCTATAGTTTAATTTGTGATTCATTTTGGGTTTTCATCTCTATATATTGATATTTAATCCATTAGTATTCATTATGCATGATGGTAGTGCACACGATCTCAAGATTGGATTTGAGAGGATGGTCTTGCAATGGTGGACTTAGTGGAAATTGCCGGTATTTTTTCAATTGAGATGACTGAAAATACTAATGTCTAGGAAAAGGTTTTTGAAATTTTTGTTGTATTTAAGGATATGGAACTTGTGGTGGGACCATGGTGGTCCCTAATTCCTTTGTAGTAGTTGGACACTCCACTACCGATCACAAAATTTGTTTTGTTTCTACGGCTATTGAGTAAACCAATGCTCATAGGTTTTCAATTTGTATTGCAGGGGATACTGGAACTACTAATTTTATTTATTATAAATGAAGTAGTTAAAATCATAGAATTGGGATCATCTACACATTCTCTACATTCTTGGTATAGACGAAGATCCCTACAAATATGACATGATTAAATCCCCATTGTAAGAGAATGAGGGGGTGTTTGTGGATCAGGTATCTAAATGAACTCCATCTTCTTATTGAGGTACTCTACTAATGTTTTGAGTTGAGTAATTTCCTCAACCCGATGGATAACACATAGAGGTGGTCCTCTATTATTTTTCCAAAAACTAGCGTTGTGGGGAAAATCATAAAAAATGGATCAGATGACATCCAACATCTTGGGAATTAATCCCCCATTAAGGGTGGCATCTACAACAATATGGGATTCATTATTGTGTTATAGGTATAATGCTTGAAATTGAATCGACACATCTATTATATGTTGAGTAAATTTTATAGTGATCTTTTTAAATATATATTTTTTCCTCCCATGATGATTTTATGTATATCTAGGAAATGTGTTGAATGAAATTCTCAAGTAGCTATGTCAAATTGGTGGGAAGTATTTCTCCAGGAACATTCTGGTATGTTTTTCCAGATTTGTGATCAACTTAGGAAGATTCCATTTTAACTAATTTTTGGATCACTTGCACAAAAATAACACGATAAAATTAAGTATTACTTAATATAATGATATTACCTACTCGTGAATGCTATCCAAAACCTGTTTTTTTAAATGGTCCCATGGGAGTATTCTCTTTGAATCCTACTAGATTGACTAATGTTTTGGGTCAAGTGAGTAAGTACATGATTTATTTCAAAAGTATGAGAATGAATAGGAGTGAACACAATTCAAGTAATTATGCCTGTAAAGGAAGGAATTCCATAATTTATAATACTATTCTTATACAGTGCTGGTCTCTCACTCTGATCATCAGGTACCACATATTCAGTGTTTTAAGGGTGTGTTGGCCTAAGATCATTTTACTAATCCATTTTGAGGTGGTGACCTGAATAAATTTTTCTCTCAATATCGAGAAAACAAAGAATTATTTCTTGTAATTAAATTCCCTTAGAGAGAGTCAAGGGTCCATGTAACACATGGTAGTTGATAAAAAGTGAGTGAGGGTATAGGTGTTGTGAAAGAAGAAAAATTTAAATAGAAAAAAGGGAAGGAAATAGAAGAATAAATGATTGATGAATTAATACGAGGTTCGATCAAAGGGATTTTGTGCCTAAGAAATATAAATCGAATGAATTGAAAAAAAAATTATCTGAACACATGAATTATTGAATATGAATGGGAATTTATCAGATTATAAATTTATAGTCTCAAACAACATATACTAGTTGGGTGTAGTTGGGTGAATGTTTGACGTCAAACCCATAGATATAACTGTTAGGAAATAAACCAATAAATTATTCCTCAAAATTACTTTTCCAGATTTTGTTTAAATAAAACTAGATAGTTTGGATTTAATTCATAAAACTAATTAAGGATATAGGAAAATATTGGGGCCCTTGAAAAAAATAAAATCCTTACTTTATCATGGGATTCTCATATGACATAGGCTATGATGTAGTCAAAAGGTATCTAATTTGTTTTTTAACTAATTGGATCAGACTATGTGAAAACTAGGACATTCTTAGTGTGTATCTACAAACCTAGGATTATTACACTTATTTTATATGCTAAAATATTCATAGTCTAATTTTCACAGTCCTACAAAACATCAATTGGGTTAGGGTAATTTAATTTCACTCCCATTGTCAAGTTTATTTAAAATAATGAGATGAGTAATAATTATTAATCTAATTACTAGCCATAGGTTTTCCACAATGCAATATATAAATTCATTATGCCTAGATAAACCCCTCTACAAAAACTATATCTTTTTGTGGAATATCCATGAATGGAGGTGTTGGTCATAATCATAGAAATACAAATCATGATATGCCTAATACTGGGAGGGTTGAGAAATAATAAATCTATGATTACAAAAATTAATATATTCATGAGAATAAATTGAAATCAAATTAAACCCAATAAATAACTCATTATGCACAAAGAATCATTGAATAATTATGTGTCCATATTTCAAGAACAATGATCGATTTGGAAAAATAAATATAAAAGGAAAATAGATTCACAATAAACAATGAATAGATGTAAAAACACAAGAAATTAAATAGGATTTATTAAAACTCGTAATCGAATTAATTAAAATGGGTTTGAAATAAAAACTAATGAAAAAATCGGTTAAAATAATGAGATAATGAGATAGTATTTGACTCCCCTATTCACATTGTCGGTGATGGAATATTTATTGCCATGATAATCACATTGAATTTGAAGTATTTACATATAGAATTGCCTTAAGTGTATTATGTCCCAACATCCACAAAACATGTAATCATTCTACACATCATGTATTTGAGGTATCAATTCCCTCAATAAATGTCAATCATCCTTTACTGGATAGTTACACAAACCTCCAACATCATATAATCATTGAATTTCTTCTACTTGACTCACATTTAGTGGGATTTTGAGGTTGATATTAGAATGTTTTTTGATAAATATACACATTGTGAAATAGATTCATGTCATGCATTGTATTCATGGGTCTGTATGGGAAATATATAAATGTTTTTAGTATGGAATATATGTCGTGTATGTAATAAACTATGTGTATATCATTTATTTCATTTTTTTTATAATTTCTTATTTTGAGTCTATAATTCATAATTAATGTAAAATAGTCCCAAACCCAGGTAATTTTCGAATAAAAATCAAATAAAAAACAATTAATTTTATCCAATACACAGATATATAGACAGACACACACACACAGATATATATATATATATATATATATTTATCCTATCATAAGGCATAATGGAAAATTATAATACATCACCAAAAAATATGAAATAATGAATATCATATCAAGGATGTATGTAAAAGGATTGATTCAAGTTAGGGGAGAACAATCTAGATTAAAAAATCTAAAAATAAATCCAAACCACTCTACATGATGATTACTAGTTAATAAAAAATGCTAAAACCAAAGCTGTGAAAAATGAAGTATATAGCTACCTAGTTTATAAAAACAAGAAAAGTGATTGGCATATTTAGTGTTGAATGTAATATAATGTATCTAAGAATAACTATGTATTTTGAATAATGATATGAACATTGTCAAATAATCAATTGAAGTTATAGAAGCTGAAAAAGAAGAAATTTGCAGATGGACTCCAAAACAACAATTTTAGAATTAATCCCAGTCTTCTGAATTGATGGTATATAAAACAAATCTAAAATATGGATGTCCCAGATTTGGTAGTGTCTGAACAGTGATAGATATGATAAGATCAACCAATAAGATTTTTTATCAAACTGATTTTTGATAATGGGATATAGTGTTACAAAACATTTTAAAAAAATTATGTCATGTAGGGTTGAGATGATGAAAAAATTAGGGGCCTTGATGCCCCTAAAAATTGATCTTCCTAAATATTAGAGAGGAAAACTCTACAATATCCAACACATAAATTAATTATGTATATATAAACCCATGTATATTCTCTAAATAATGGATAAATCTATTTAATTCCATAGAATGGTTGTAGTCCTTCAATATTGAGTTTAGTGGGAGGGATGAAATGAAGATGACTTGTGTGAGAAATCGACACATTTTTATTATAGAAAAAGAGTGAAAACTCTACATTGTAGTACAATATAGTTTTTAATGGTATCAATTTACTTAATTAGGATCATATGATTTTTTTCTATATTGTACGTTTGAATTATCCATGATGATTTGAGGGTTCTTATAATTGGGGAAGCTCCCCCTATCCAAGTTGTAAATTTTTAATGGAATACATTTTTGGAATATTTTTTTTTTCACTATCACTAATGAAATTTGATGAAAGGAAGTGGTTTCCAGACCAGAAAATATTCAAGGTATTTATTGTGATAGATCATTTCTAGAATCATTTGAAGTAATTTTTAATTTAATGGAGAATATTAATATTATTTGAATATCGGTCAATGGGATCTAAATGAGAATTGAGGAGCTTCCACGTAGAATATAACTATATGAGATAGTTCATAAAAGCATTTAGATTAAATTATTAATTATATTATAAAAAGGAGGTATTTCTAGGAATAAATTTTAAACAAAAAAATATAATAACTATAGAATACTTATTTGGGGAGGACAATCATGTATTGGGGGGCACATATAATTCCCCAAAATAAAAAAAATTGAACATTGTATTCAATAACATTTATGACACGCAACACGAAGCCTGTAAGGGAATATTATATCCTAATAATTCTAAATATAATTATTATTATAAATTAATTAATTCTATTATATATATTTAAAATCACGAAGTACAGAATTATCATTCATTAAAAGACAAGAATGTCTTTCTTCGATAGCTTACATTAAATGCTAGACCATGTTTTACAAAATGACAATTGATTATTATAACATTATTATTTAATATAATAAGATATAACCTAGACATTAAATAAAGGTTTTTAAAATTATGATCAAAATTTAAAAAATATATGTCTTATAAAAATATAACAGGAATTCATAGTTTATAAATTAATAATAAATGAATATAATTTGATTGTATTTAAAGACAAATATAATTTTGATCACGTCAATATTTTTTACAAATTAAATTAAATTAAATAAATAACATTAATTGTTATTAATTAAATATATATATATTTATATAATATATTACATAGAAAAAATTCTTTCTATCTATCCAATAGATTTTATAGGAATAAGATAACAATGAACAAATGTTTACTCGTAAAAATATATTTTTTAGAGAAGCGGTTTTATCTTCTTTTAATAGAGAACATATTTGAAATCAAATTTTTATGACATTATTAAATTTTTTATTTCATAAAAACTTAATATTATAAATAGGAAGAAGAAAAATTATTTAAGGTTAATTTTGGATACTTTTCAAAAATATTTATTTTCTTATGAATTTTGAAAAATTCTGAATTTTTACCTAAAATTCATTTTTCATCTAATTTTTTAATCGTGTTAAAATATATTTGGAATTAGATTAAAATTAAAATTATATAAATTATACAATAATTAATTCTATTCATGTTATTTTATATAGTTTTACTTTGTAATTGAATATAAAAATATAGAAATCATTTTTAAATTTTTACATCAAAACTCCAAATTTTTGTCACGTTTATGTGATTAATATAATGTTAATTTAATCCAATTCTGAGTTTTTAATTATAAAAAATGGATTAAATATTATTAATAATAAAATTTTAAAATATATAATAATGTAAACTTATTTTTTGACCAAAAATATTAGTGAATGTGATTAAAATTAATTACAATGATTAATAAGAAAATTAGCTAAACAAGGGACAAAACCATTAACATATGGGAAACAATGACGTAGAAGTTTTTTCCAAAACCCACTTTATGGACATATATTCAATTTTAGGAATTTTTAATATTATTGGAACCACATTAAATAGGGAAAATGTCGGCAGAATTCCCATTCCAAAAATTTACAAGAGTGCCACTCCTCATCCTCTATAAAAAACAGTCACCACTCTCACTTCCCAAAACATATCATTCTCGTTTACATATGAAATATCAAGAAAAATATTATCCCTAAATCAAACCCCCATAATACTATAATACTCTTTATGGGATGAAATACATCCAAAGAACTATTTTGTTGAGAACCTACAGTAGTTACCCAACGATGAGGTATTATCCTTCCTCCAATTATTTTGTCTGATTCTCATTATACACCACCTCAAATATTATTATTCCATGATTAAATAATAATATTTGTATCCTTTATATAATTATATTTTTTATATGATTCTATCATATACTTTCTCACACTTCCATATTATAATTAATGAACATAACATTCGTGTACCGAGAACAAACACCCCAAGAAATGATGATTGATTATTTTTCCTTTACCACCTGTCATGGATATGAATTAATGGTTTACACTATATTTATATATAATATAAACTATTTTTATTAACTATTTATGGTTACATAAATATTTTTTATCATATACATTAAAATTTTATATTTTCAAAAAATATGATGACATCATTTATGGAATTGCTGACTACCTCCTCCTCAAAGAGACATGAATCATTTACAATATACATGGAATGTATTAAGGATGATGTTAGAAATAATATTTAAAATATATAAATTTAATATTATAATAAAGTTAATAAACATGTATATAATTTAGTTTTTATTTTCTAAATTTTGACAAAGAAATTGAAGTAGCATTTGTCTGTAATTACGGCATACCATCTCCTTGAACGGTGCATTTCATTTCTTATATAAAAAAATTATATATTATTATAAATACATGTATAATGTATATATATTATATTTAATTCATTTTTTACATTTTATAATATTAAATTATGATCTTTTTAATAGAAACAAAAAATAAAAAGCAAAACATATTTGGAAAACAAATCATTTCCTATATGTATTAATGATATTTAGAAATTAGTTTCACCATTTTCCCACCCTAAGGTACCTAAAATTCATTAAACGTTTTTTAATAGAACTCAACTTCATTTATATATTTAGTCAAATAACATGTTTTATTTTAAAAACCATATTTTCTAAAAAGGTTTCCAAAAATATTTTTAACATTTAGAAAATGGTTTATAAAATAATATAGTATTACTCTTTTCTATTAAATAATTTCAAAGTAATCATCATGTCTCATTCTAAATAGGGAACTTTTATATCCTTTTTACCATGTAAATGGAATATTATTTCTCTCCAAAATATCATGTATATATTTACTGTAATGTCCCGTAAAATTCAAGGGAAATTTTTTCTTAATTTTCTTTGGAATTTTACAAGAGCGCGGTTTCAGACGGCACCTGATTCCGAGGCCCGGAGTGCCCGGAATCAATTTCCGAAGTTTGGCTCGGGTACGTTCAGTGAACTAACGAGCGGGAATTCCTAACTTTTGATCCGGTGCTCGGAATTGAAATCCGAGGGCACCGATGAACTCGCAGCGCCGATATTCGCTTAAGGAGACCTTTTTGGATGTTGCGTTTGTTGCGAGACGAAAGTTAGTTTTTGGGAGAATTATAAAAAGTTGAATAAAAAAATGTGGAATTCATTTTATTTTACTTTTTTAGGTTAACTCCTATCAAAGGGAGTTAGGGGTGGGACCCACACCCACTTAACCTCCATTGAGAGGATTAAGTGTGGTGGGACCCACACGAACCTAAACCTCTCATCTTCTCCCTTAAACTCCCCTTTTAATTTAAAATGACAAGTTGGTTAATTAATGGCTTGAGTTGTCTTAATTCAAACCTTTGAAATTAAAATGGTTTGGATTGACTTAATAAAATAAGCTCTTAGCTTATTTTTTTGGGTTAGAACTCTTAGCCATCTTGAGAGCTTTTGAGAGTTTTTCTTCCTTCTTCAGTTTTTGACAAAGAACGCTCAAGATTGACGAAGAACGCTCAAGCTCCGACGAAGAACGCCGCTCCTCTCTTCTTCGTCTTCCGTGTCAACGAGAGGGAACGCCGCTTCCTCCTCAGACTCCCTTCGTCGGCATACGAAGATTCGCCAACGACGTATCTCATCGGACACACCTCTTCGTCATCGGATTTGACGAACGACTACAGCGACGCCCGACCACCGTGACGTTGTCTTCCGCGGGACGTTGACAAATCTTCGAACCTATACCCAATGTAGGGGTTGTTGTTTTGTTTATTTATTTATCCTTGTTCGTGGTTCTTGCATGACTAATGTAAGGATTTTTATATAAGTGTTATTGTTTAACGTGAGGGGCCGGACCACATGAACACGGCCGAACCCCCTCCATCGTTCTTGTTGACTTACCTTGCGGGTGGAAACAAAGTGGCGTGGTGCCGTCGCACCATGTGGATAATCGTACAATTATTTTGTGCGGCGCCGTCGCGCCGCATCAAGGGGAATCGAAGGCGCGGCGGAGGGGCGCGGTGCCGTTGCACCGCACCGGACGACGAACACCGCGGGCGGTTCCGGGCCGCAGCGGAACGAGAAGACTGGCGGTCAGGCCACCGGCGTCGGAAGCCGAAGAGGGGACCAGATTTTCCGGTCCCGTTTGAGAAAACCGGCCGGCAGTTGGCCGGCCGGAAGGTCAAAGGTCGGGGGAAATAAATTCCCCCGGCCAGCTCAAAAAACCCCCCTCATTAAAGAGGGGGGGGGAGGGGCGGTTTCCTTGAGGGGGGCCAGGCGGCCCCCCGGATCCTCCTCAAAGTGGGCCCCCAGGAGGGGGGCCGTTGATTGACAAAATGGCGCGGCATAGCCGCGCCACCTTTTGAAGAAGCGGGGGGGCTTTGCCCCCCCCCCCCCCCCCCCGCGTGCTGCCTCCGTGCGGCGCCAGGCCGCCACGCTGCCGGCCGGCCGGCCGGGCCGGTTCGGACCCCGGTCGGGTCGACCCGGTTCGGGCCGACCCAGGAGGGGTCGGGCCAGGTCGGCCCGGACCCGGACCCCCCCGTTTCGAATCAGATTCAGTCTTTTGGCCATAACGTGAGCCACAGACCTCCGATTGACGAACCGTCTACGGAAACGCGATCCTTGGATCGAGGCGGTCGTTTCGGTATATCGCACTCAAGGTTTCAGATTACGTTGAGTTCGGCCGGGTTGGTTCGTTCACGAAACCAACCGGGCCTTCGAAGCGGAAACGCTCATATCTTGAGCTACGGACGTCCGATTGACGTGCCGTCAGCTGTGTTGTGTTTCTCTTAGTGAGACAGATATTTTGGCATACTCCGCCTGAGGTTTGGACGTAGGTGGAATACGGTCGGGTTGGTTTTGCCTTAAAAACCAACCGGGCCCCGGGGACGAAAATGCCAATAACTCTCAGACCGGGCGTCCGATCGACGCGCCGTCTGTTGCTTTGAGTTCCTGTTGACGATACGGAACTTTTGGATACATCGTCTCTGGACTTTGTGATAGTTGATGTATCAGCCTCTCAGCTCGTGGAGCGGACCCTCCGAACGAGCTTGCTGTGTGCGGGAACCCTAGTGCTGGCTGCGACTGTTCTGTGACTACTACTGCTACTGTGACTGCGACGACGACAGTACAGAGATCCTGTGTGGATTCGACGACGACGACTACAGCACTCAGCGATCCTACGTGGATCAGTGCTACAGGTCCTGTGTGGGCCCGATACTGTGTGGGTCCGATCCTGTGTGGGTCTTTGCGCTCAGCGGTCCTGTGTGAACCAGCGCCTACAAGTCCAACGTGGGCCCGATCCTGTGTGGGTCTTTTGCGGGGGTTAGTTACCTATCGATCCTTCGTGGGTCCGACGACTTAGATGGATCATAGATCATCTTTATCGTCTTTCGAAGAAGTATACCTGTGTGAGCTGAAACCTATTGCTTTCCTGTGTGGATTGTGTTGTGCAATCCTATGTGGATTACGTTTTTCTTTCCTGTGTGGAATACGTTTACTTTCCTGTGTGGACTGAGTTGTACTTGGGCTCGGAGGTTGGTACGTATTTGAAATTGATGACTTAGGTATATGTATGGGCATATACCTAAGCAGTGTCGGTTGATACTTCGTGATTGTACCTTTCTTCGTGGTTTATCCTTTGTGGATTTGAGAGACCTTCAGGGGTCTCAGGGTCCCTACTGAGTAGCTTATACTCACCCCTGCACGGGCTTTGCCCGCACTACGTTGTGTTGGTTGCAGACGACGGACATCGTTGACCTTAGCTGAGGCTTGCAGAGCAGGACGGTACCTAGAGGTGGACCACTGGGCGGGGCGTGCTCGGAGCGGACGGCGGGACCCGTGGAGGAGTGGAGCTATCTGTACCCACCCTTCAGGTGGGATTTCCAGTGGACAACTCGGTGTAGCGGCTTTTACTTTTCAGTTGCTGTTTTCCCTTTCGAGTTGTACTTTACTTTCAGTTTGGGTTTGTATACTGGCCCATTTACTTTTCCGCACTTTCAGTTGTACTCTGCTTTTACTTAGTGTTTACTTTCCGCTTGCTTACTCTGTGGTGTTTGATTACTTTACAAAGGCAATGACTTCCCTTTTTACCAGGATTTACGCCTTGGTGCTAGTCGCCAGCCCCTGGCCTATGGAAGGCGGGCTTGGGGTAGTCACGACACGGACCCCGAGGGCAGGTCGTGACAAATTGGTATCAGAGGAGTTCGGTTCTACCGCGAACTCTGGTCTTTTCTATGTGAAGCAATAATGTTTAGCGTATTGATTGTGGTGATCAGTCCAGGGAGTCCAGTGTTGGTGCGGCGGCCGACGTATCCGTACACCAGGACCCTGACTTCTGATTTCCGACATAATGCACAAAAACATTGATTACGTGTGTGTTTCAAAGTTTTCTTTGTGATTACTTATATCAGCTCACCAGGTATACTGTTCTGACCGTGGCGCACCTGTTTCCTTTTCAGGATGGCCCCACGACGGCAGCCAGCTAGGGTTCCGAGAGTCGAGCGTGACGACAGACCACTGAGCGACGAGGCCTCGGTGCAGGGCCCTTTGTCAGCAGTGGCACCGGCGGTAGCTCTACCCGCCGAGCCACCGATGCTTCCAGCAGTAGCCGCTGACGATGCACGTCGCCTCAGCGCACTGCATGAGTTTCAGTGCCAGCGACCACCCAGGTTTCGCAGAGAGATGGATCCCCAGGCAGCAGAGGACTGGCTGGAGGCAGAGGTACGAGTGTTTAGGCTAGTGAGGACACCAGCAGACCTCATGGTGATCCTCGCTGCGAGCCTACTACACGCAGCAGCAGGACGATGGTGGAGCTTGATGCTCTAGGTGCACGATGAGGCATCTCTACTTTGGAAGGACTTTGAGAGCAACTTCCGCTCGGAGTTTGTCCCTGCCACCCTTTGTGCGGTGCGTATCCAGGAGCTTCTTCAGCTGCGGTAGGGCAGCATGACGGTCGCTCAGTACTCGGCGAGATTTACCGATCTCTCGCGCTACTCGAACGACATGGTACGAGACCCATTCTTCCGGGCCCGGACCTGCGAGCAGGGTTTGAGACACGAGATCAGGGCATCGCTGATCTCCCTCAGCATACCGACTCAGACATGAGTACTGGAGCGGGCCCTTCTGATCGAGAGCTTCTTTGCTGAGTCTACACCAGCACAGAGACCCACCGCAGGGCGGCACGTGGCAGAGTCATCTGCAGCAGGCAGTCGGCGAATGACTCAGGGGTTCAGACAGACCAGACCTTCGGGCAGACGACCTCAGGACACTGGCTCAGCAGTGCGGGGCACACAGCGCGGAGCCAGTCTTTCGAGAGGCAGACAGTGCTACTCGTGCGGCGGGCAGGGCCACATGGCTCGTGACTGCCCGACCCGCCGTGCCGAGGAGCAGCAGTCGGTTGAGGGACCACCGAGGTAGAGGCAGAGGGTCGACCGTGGCACTCCGAAGGGAGGAGGCGGACGAGGCAGAGGAGCTGGACGAGCAGCCGGTGGTGGGAGACGCTTTGAGGTTCTGCAACCACCACCACCAGGAGGTCCACCCTGACCACAGGGAGCTGGCGGGCAGAGACAGGCACAGCTCCAGGCAGCAGAGGCCTACGACCACGGCGAACCCGAGATGATTCGAGGTACTATCTGTGTCTATTGCACCCTTGCTGCGGTTCTTATAGACACAGGAGCGAGTCACTCTTTCATAGCCGCTGCCCTTGTTCGGAGCTCATAGATTCCGACAGAGCCGTTGGCTCGATCCGTACGGCTAGAGACTCCTACGAGAGAAGACTCGACGATTACGCACTGGTGCCGGCAGTGTGAGCTTACTCTAAGAGGCAAGAGCTTCGGCTGGGATCTTCTTGTAGCAGCGTCGAGGCCTTACGATGTCATCCTGGGCATGGATTGGCTATCTAATCTCCATGCACAGATTGACTGTTTTAGGTGCAAGGTGCGATGTGTACGCACCGACGGGAGCAGGTTCACCTTCACCGGCGATAAGGGAGCCTTAGCAGCATAGGATGGACTTCCGCGGAGGAGAGGACAGCCCATCACTCATCAGTTGGCTAGCCTTATCCTTCGAGCAGTTGACGTGCGGAGTCCTGGTTCGCCTACAGTGGTGGATCAGTTTGCGGACGTTTTTCCCGACGACGTTCTAGGGCTACCTCCTCGCAGAGAGGTAGACTTTTATATTGACTTATACCCCGGGACAGCCCCGATATCCACTCCAGCATATCGGATGGCCCCCGCCGAGCTTCGAGAGCTACGGGTGCAGTTTGAGGACTTGCAGGGCAAAGGGTTTATCCGACCCAGTGTTTCACCCTGGGCCTCCCCGATTTTATTTGCCAAGAAGGCGGACGGGAGCTTGCGGCTTTGTGTTGACTATCGTCGCCTAAACCAGGTGACAGTGAGGAACAAGTATCCGCTACCGAGGATTGATGACCTCTTTGATCATCTCAAGGGAGCACGGTGGTTCTCGAAGATAGACCTCAGGTTAGGCTATCATCAGCTCAGAGTCAGAGATGAGGATGTGCAGAAGACAGTCTTCAGATGTCGGTATGGCCACTATGAGTTCTATGTTATGCCATTCGGTGTAACCAATGCTCCAGCAGTGTTCATGGCTCTCATGAACAGGATCTTTCATCCATTCCTCGATCGGTTTGTCGTGGTCTTCATCGACGACATTCTGATTTACTCTACGACTGAGGAGGAGCACGCCTATCACTTGCGAGTTGTACTAGACACACTCCGAGAGCACCAGCTTTATGGTAAGCTCTCGAAGTGCCAGTTATGGATACGTGAGGTCCAATTCTTGACGCACATCATTGACCATGGGGATCTTGATGTTGACGATGGGTCGACTTTCACGAAGGTCCCGGTGGAGATAGAGGATCGACAGGAGCAGGTCCTGCGTGGGCGATCGATTCCTCTTGTGCGCATCAGATGGCAGCACAGTAATCTCCAGGAGAGCACATGGGAGCGGGAGGCTCAGATGCGTGCTCAGTACCCTCTTTTGTTTCCCTAGTTTTTGATGTATCTTTACGTGGACGTAAAGCCCTGAGGTGGGAGTAAGGTAAAGACCCGTAAAATTCAGGGGAAATTTTTTCTTATTTTTCTTTGGAATTTTACAAGAGAGTGGTTTCAGACGGACCTGATTCCGAGGTCCGGAGTTCCCGGAATCAATTTCCGAAGTTTGGCTCGGGTACTTTCAGTGAACGAACGAGCGGGAATTCCTGACTTTTGATCTGGTGCTCGGAATTGAAATCTGAGGGCACCGATGAACTCGCAGTGCCAATATTCGCTTAAGGAGACCTTTTCGGAAGTTGCGTTTGTTGCGAGACGAATGTTAGTTTTTGGGAGAATTATAAAAAGTTGAATAAAAAAAATGTGGAATTCTTTTTATTTTACTTTTGTAGGTTAACTCCTCTCAAAGGGAGTTAGGGGTGGGACCCAAACCCACTTAACCTCCCTTGAGAGGATTAAGTGTGGTGGGACCCACACGAACCTAAACCTCTCATCTTCTCCCTTAAACTCCCCTTTTAATTTAAGATGGCAAGTTGGTTAATTAATGGCTTGAGTTGTCTTAATTCAAACCTTTGAAATTCAAATGGTTTGGATTGACTTAATAAAATAAGCTCTTAGCTTATTTTGTTGGGTTAGAACTCTTAGCCATCTTGAGAGCTTTTGAGAGTTTTTCTTCCTTCTTCAGTTTTTGACGAAGAACGCTCAAGCTTGACGAAGAACGCTCAAGCTCCGACGAAGAACGGCGCTCCTCTCTTCTTCGTCTTCCGTGTCAATGAGAGGGAACGCCGCTTCCTCCTCGGACTCCCTTCGTCGGCATACGAAGATTCGCCAACGACGTATCTCATCGGACGCACCTCTTCGTCATCGGATTTGACAAACGACTACCGCGACGCCCGACCTCCACGACGTTGTCTTCCGCGGGACGTTGACAAATCTTCGAACCTATACCCAAGGTAGGGGTTTTTGTTTTGTTTATTTATTTATCCTTGTTCGTGGTCCTTGAATGACTAACGTAAGGATTTTTATATAAGTGTTATTGTTTAACGTGAGGGGGCCGGACCGCATGAACACGGCCGAACCCCCTCCATCGTTCTTGTTGACTTACCTTGCTGATGGAAACAAGGTTGCGTGGTGCCGTCACACCACGCGGATAATCGTACAATTATTTTGTGTCGCGCCGTCGCACCGCGCCGGGGATGAATCATCAAGAACGCGACGCCGTCGCGCCGCGTCAAGGGGAATCAAAGGCGCGGCGGAGGGGCGTGGTGCCGTCGCACCATGCCAGACGACGAACACAGCGGCCGGTTTCAGGCCGCGGCGGAACGAGAAGACCGGCGGCCGGGCCGCTGGCGTCGGAAGCCGAAGAGGGGACTGGATATTCCGGTCCCGTTGGAGAAAACTGGCCGGCAGTTGGCCGGACGGAAGGTCAAAGGCCGGGGGAAATAAATTCCCCCGACCAACTCAAAAAACCCCCCTCATTAAAGAGGGGGGGGGTTTCCTTGAGGGGGGGCAGGCGGCCCCCCGGATCCTCCTCAAAGCGGGCCCCCAGGAGGGGGGCCGTTGATTGACAAAACGGTGCGGCTATGCCGCGCCGCCTTTTGAAGAAGCGGGGGGCTTTGCCCCCCCCCCCCCCCCCCCCCCCCCCCCCCCGCGTGCTGCCTCCGTGCGGCGTCAGGCCGCCGCGCAGCCGACCGGCCGGCCGGCCCGGGTCGGACCCGGTTCGGGCCGACCCAGGGGGGGGGTCGGGCCGGGTCGGCCCGGACCCGGACCCCCCCGTTTCGAATCAGATTCGGTCTTTTGGCCATAACTTGAGCCACGGACCTCCGATTGACGAACCTTCTGCGGAAACACGATCCTTGGGACGAGACGGTCGTTTCGGTATATCGCACTCAAGGTTTCAGATTACATTGAGTTCAGCCGGGTAGGTTCGTTCACGAAACCAACCGGGGCTTCGGAGCGGAAACACTCATATCTTGAGCTACGGACGCCCAATTGACGTGCCGTCAGCTGTGTTGTGTTCCTCTTAGTGAGACGGATCTTTTGGAATACTCCGCCCGAGGTTTGGACGCAGGTGGAGTACGGTCGGGTTGGTTTTGCCTTAAAAACCAACCGGGCCCCGGGGACGAAAATGCCAATAACTCTCAGACCGGGCGTCCGATCGATGCGCCGTCTGTTGCGTTGAGTTCCTGTTGACGATACGGAACTTTTGGATACATCAACTCTGGACTTTCTGACAGTTGATGTATCAGCCTCTTAGCTCGTGGAGCGGACACTCCGAACGAGCTTGCTGTGTGCGGGAACCCTAGTGCTGGCTGCAACTGTTCTGTGACTACTACTGCTACTACTGCTACTGTGACAGCGACGGCGACAGTACAGAGATCCTGTGTGGATTCAACGACGACGACTACAGCACTCAGCGATCCTACGTGGATCAGTGCTACAGGTCCTGTGTGGGCCGGATCCTGTGTGGGTCCGATCCTGTGTGGGTCTTTGCGCTCAGTGGTCCTGTGTGAACCAGCGCCTACAGGTCCTACGTGGGCCCGATCCTGTGTGGGTCTTTTGCGGGGGTTAGTTACCTATCGATCCTTCGTGGGTCCGACGACTTAGATGGATCATAGATCATCTTTATCGTCTTTCGAAGAAGTATACCTGTGTGAGCTGAATCCTATTGCTTTCCTGTGTGGATTGTGTTGTGCAATCCTGTGTGGATTACGTTTTGCTTTCCTGTGTGGAATACGTTTACTTTCCTGTGTGGACTGAGTTGTACTTGGGCTCAGAGGTTGGTACGTATTTGAAATTGATGAATTAGGTATATGTATGGGCATATACCTAAGCAGTGTCGGTTGATACTTCGTGATTGTACCTTTCTTCGTGGTTTATCCTTTGTGGATTTGAGAGACCTTCAGGGGTCTCAGGGTCCCTACTGAGTAGCTTATACTCACCCCTGCACGGGCTTTGCCCGCACTACGTTGTGTTGGTTGTAGACGACAGACAACGTTGACCTTAGCTGAGGCTTGCAGAGCAGGACGGTACCTGGAGGTGGACCACTGGGCGGGACGTGCTCGGAGCGGACGGCGGGACCCGTGGAGCAGTGGAGCTATCTGTACCCACCCTTCAGGTGGGATTTCCAGTGGACAGCTCGGTGTAGCGGCTTTTACTTTTCAGTTGCTGTTTTCCCTTTCGAGTTGTACTTTATCTTCAGTTTGGGTTTGTATACTGGCCCATTTACTTTTCCGCACTTTCAGTTGTACTCTGCTTTTACTTAGTGTTTACTTTCCGCTTGCTTACTCTGTGGTGTTTGTTTACTTTACAAAGGCAATGCCTTCCCTTTTTACCAGGATTTACGCCTTGGTGCTAGTCGCCAGCCCCTGGCCTATGGAAGGCGGGCTTGGGGTAGTCACGGCACGGACCCCGAGGGTGGGTCGTGACATTTACCCAAACTTATTTCATTAACTCTACATTTTCATGTTTAAATTGTAAATTTTTAATAAAAATTATTTGAAATGTTATTTTCAAGGAAAAATTTTCCAAATATTGTTTTTAATAAAAAATGATATTTTCCTCAAAAATGATTTTATGTTATTATTTTATTTCATCAATCATAAAAACCCTTCATTTTTTTCTCCAAAAAGGATATTTCATATTGATAAAATCCTTATCATTAATCTGAATTTTTTTGATTGATTTGGACGAGTATAGTATTGAAATTCACCTCACTGATTCATTTTTTAAGTCCCTTGGAAATATTCAATTTCTTATGATCATTTGACATTGAATTTCACTAAATTATCTACACTATTATTCATATATATATATATTTACTTCCTAAATTTTATACAATATTTACATACATTAATTTTTATTATATTTATTTCCCTATTTGGGGAAATTTTGATAAAACCATATTATTTACTCAAAATAGATACTTGATAAGGTGTATTGTTTATTAATTGAATCAATTACCTGATATGAAGTTTTATTTGGACATGAATTGATGGGGGGATCCTGGACACTATATATCCCCATGATGGATCAATGGGTTATCATAAGACAAATAAGTTGTGAAAATTATATTTTTTTCTACCTATAGATTAACACCATCTAGTGAAATGTTTTGATTATATAGGTTTTCATGTGCCTGAGACAAGAAATCCAATAATTAAAAAAAATTAATTTTGATTTTGTATTTAGTATCCATGAGATTTTCACTGTGAAAAAAACTCTTGATGCATATATATAATAGTCATTTTATTGAATAAATTTTATGTTTTTTCACTTTATTTATTTTCCATTTAAAATATGCATTTTTTATTTATTTTAATGGCACATGCCTCTAGTTATTACATTTACATTTGTTTTATCAACTATGTTTATTGAATTTATGGCATGTGAGATAAATTATTTACTATTCTAGATTTTAGTTCTTTTCATTATACTTTTATTTATTACATGGAATGTGTGTTCACTTATTTACCTTTCTATATTGTTTATTCACTTCTTTCTCAGTTTATTGATACAAGGCATATGTGTTTAGTTACATTATTTTCCATATTTATTACAATCATTTATTTTTTATTACTTCCACTGAACTTAATTATTACTAAGAATTTGAGATCACCTATATTTTGGATATTTTCCAAAGTAATCCATGATTTTTACTAAGAAATATATTCATGGATATACGAGATGTAATAAATTTATCAAATTAAGAATTTAATTATGTTGTAATCAGTTAATTTATTTTTAATACTACAATCTGAGTTGTATATAGTTTACCAAGACAACAGAACTCTTCAGCCATTCAAGGTTTGGTTCTTTATAATCATTCCAATTTAAAGGTAGTAGACACCGAATCTAGGATTACATGGGTTGAGTTACTATAGTTGGTATAATCCGAAGTTTAGTAGGAACCCTGGGAAGAAGATTTTGGGAAACATTGAATAGAGAAAATAACCATAAGATAGAATTTGAGGGAAATTACCATAGAACATCAAATAATTTTGGTAACATGTATATTATGTGTTTAATCATAGAAATAAATCCATATATTGTTATTATAAGTGAAATCAATTTATTCGTGTTTTCTTGGGACCTTTGTGGTGTTGGGGTGAGCTGGTGATGTGGAATATTGTTTGGAATTTCCACTAGAGTTGGATAGGATTCATGACGTATTCCATTTCTATAAACATCACTGGAAGCTTCCAGATGACTCCCAAGTCATTAAATAGGGATATTTGGAAATTAAGGAAGATGTGACATTTTTAGAGTTGAGAGTAGAGATTTTTCATCATCAAATAATGTTGATAAATGTATAATGCATTCTGTTGGTTTGTGTATTGTGAGGGAATGGTGTCTTGTGGGTGAGTAAATCGGAGTGAGGGGTAGATATGTGTTCACATTACTTGGATTGTTTGAGTTTTGTTTCTCAGTTTTTCATTGTGTTTTGATTTTTAGATCCTTATATTTCATGATACATGGTATACTTTCTATTTTTTGATGTACAATTTTTTATAATGTAATGACTTTGAATTGGGGAGTATCATATTATTAATTTATATGATTTATCTTCATAGTGATTAAACCTTGTGTGTGAGTTAGTTCCACCTAGATTAGATAATATCATGAAATAGATGACTGAATTTCCAAAATCATGTGTTTAGAATGGTGTGGTTCATTTGTTGTAGTTTTTGTTGGTTTTGGATGCATGGAGGTAGATATGTTAGTGTGGTGGTTTTATGGGAGTGTGTTAGTGTTATAGGATATTGATTGTGGTAGTGTAGTGATGAGTTTGTGTGATATGTTGGTGGAATTTTTGATTGATGTGCTTGGTTGGTGGAAGTGTTTGAGGTGCATTGAGATCTTTGAATGGTATCTCGCTAGGATATTGTTTGCACCCCTTTCCTTCTAGGATTCATTTTTGATTCTTGTGTGTGAGAATCATTTGAGATGTATCTATAGTTATTATTCCTTCTTAGTATATTATATTGTTCGTGTTTTGATGGTTTAAGGTTTTTTGGGGAGATTCTAAGAGTTTGCAATGGAGGCTGGATTCATAGAAGAGTTTTTATAGCAAATACACATCGTGTAAATGTGTTACATGACATTAAGTGTTTGTTAATGGATTCTATGTCAGGGTAGTTCATGGATTCTACATAGATAATGGGTCTCCAATAAAATGGGTACATGTTCTGTAAGTGAGATTCATGATGTAAAATAAATTGGGAGTAAAAATACATTAATGGGATGTTTTTTCAGTGAATATTAATGAATTACATTTACACTATGTGTAAGGATTATACACTACCTAAATTCCATGTACAATACCTCATTAAAGGATGCAGTTCTTGGGATTATTTATCAAACCCTATATTTATCTCTTTCTGCTCTCATTTACTATCAACTAAAGGACCATTCTTTATGTTTTCAGGATTCCATTCAATGGTATTTCATTCTTAGCTTCCAATATTTTATTTTTGCTGAGTTCTTAATTTCCTATTATTTTTCCCTTGTTCTTATCCAAGGGATTCATTGCAGTGATTTTTTACACTTCAGGGTGTGAGTTGGGTTCAGTTTTGATGATCTTTGGGTTTGGTGTAGGATTATATTTGATTTGTCATGGTACGTTTTTTTGGGTGTTTCTTATTTTTCTTATGTGGTGCGTTGAGTAGTAAAAGTATATTTGATGTTGTGACTTCATCATTTATCATTATTGTGTATTGTGCAAGAGGTGATTACTTCTGTTTATATAAGGGAGATGGTTGTGCTGACTTAATTGAAGGTAAATAATTGGTTTAATTGAAATTGTAGGTAGAAAGGGTTTTATTCTCATGTATTTTTATCTTTGTTATTTTTATGATATTTTGGATTATACAAGATTGATTCCCCACTAAAAATTATGTTTGTTGGGGGTTTTTTGTACTAGATGATATGTGTTTTGACTAAGAAATTTGTTTTAACTGTTTATATCACATTAAAATGGATTTTGAATAACAAATTATATAGATCTATTTAATTTACTCCCCATTATTTATGGATTTTGGGAGAACACACCTAAAATAAATTTAAATTATATGGAAACACATTACTAAATCTATTAAATGATATTTATTTTCTTGCAATGACAGATGTTCTTGCAGGTAGGTGATGTGTGGTTTCGATGGGGTGTTGGGAGATATGGATATTTTCTTCATGGTTTTGGGTTGACAAGGTCATGGTTGTTTAGCCCTACATTTGGGGTGGTGAGGTGGTTTTATTTTGGGGATAATGAGAAAATTTTGATATGTGATTTTTTCTAGATGATTGATTTTTGATGGAATAATTTAGGGGTTAATAATTATTTAATTAACATGGAATGGTTTGGTTTGTAATTTGGATCTGACTGATGAATAATGAAATGGTGGGCTATGTGGTAATACATGGTTATTTATAAATAATGAAAATATTGAGATTATTAAATGAAATTGGCTGATAACCTGAACAAGGCTATGGTTGGTGGTGTGATTTTCTACATTTATAGGTGGAAATGAAAGTGGTGATGTTGTGAGTTGTGTTGGGTTTGGTGTTTGGTTGTGAACCCAAAGGTTGGACTTGTGTGTGTGGGTATATATGTATATACTTTTATATTTTCTATTTATTTCAATACACACCCCACCCACGCTAAGAACAATTTGAAGACTCATACATAGTAATGTTTTGGGTGTTTTTCCTGACATCTAGTGAGGATGACGAATGCCTAAATACCAATGTATCCCACTAAATCTTCTATGTGAGGTAGTTATTTCATAGATCATGATGGAAAGATGTCTATTAGTAAAATAAATAGTGGTTGTGATGGTCCAAGTGTTTTATGTTGAGATATGAATATGCTTTTGGGGTCACAGCCCGAGTGATTTCAAGACAAATGTGATGCAACCATTCTTTGGAGGAATCATATGGTGGGGGTCATTCAATTTTGGATGAGTTAATGAATTCTATGTCCAAAATGTTCAGTATAACCTACTAAACTACTTAGGTAAAGGGGTTTTATGAGATTTACCAAGTGAATACGAGTAAGATGTGATGTATCCTCAATGTAATACTTCGAATGAAAATAAGGGGTTTTCACCAAAATCTACATTGATGAAACATTCCATTTTATTCTATCTACAATATTTGAATTTTTTGAGGTAAATCATAATATTAACATTATGTATGTCAATAAAAACACTTTAAAAGGTCTTATTAGAACATTAATTAACATTAAAAAAATATATAAAATATTGAATTTATAAAATACATGATTTAATAACCTTGGGAATATGTTTTGAGTAATATACCACAATGAAAGGAAACATAACATATTTTTATATGGATTTTCACACCGTAGGAAAGAGTGATAAGATATTTTTTATCAATATATACATGGTATTATATACAAACAGGGTTTTTTTTAAATTGTGAAAAAATTAATGTCATTGAAGGATTTAATGTTAATAGGTATGAAATCTCAATACCACTATTTAGTGATGAAATATTTTAGAATGGTTGAATTTCATGGTATATTTTTTATATTTGTCAAAAAAATTATCATTAGGTTATATTAAATTTTTCAATTTAATTTACAGTAAATTCAGAGATCCAAAGCGGTGTTATATATAATAGAATAATGTAGTATACATACATTAATGTCTAAAAATATAATTTTCATCATCAAATTATCATATAATGCTTCATCTATTAATTCATTTGTCAATATTTATACAAATGAGAAGGAAAATATTATACATTTAATATATCCTTTTGAAAAATATATTAAAATTTATAAGGGATGCATTATGAAACCCTACTGATTGGAGGCCTCTACTGTATAAAATATATATCATAAGAGGTGATTATATATGGTAAAAATTATTTTTCTAATGTGGAGAACATTTTTCTACCTATATATTATAATTTTAATGTATACATAGAATGTAAAGGGATCAATGGATTAAAGGTAAAGTTAACTTCATGTGATTTAGAGATGCATGAAAATTTATATATTTTGAAAAACATGGGTGAGGTTTAACCATATACATCATGAAATAATGTTGGATTGAAGGTATTCTATCTCAGAGAAATGAAAATTGATTAATGATTGAACATAAAAATGAATTTTTTTTCATAGAATAAGGTGAAATCAATCATTGCTTTATTCACGTAAATAATTTTAATGGATTATTGGGGGGGACCATGTGTTAATTTATTCATGTGGTATGGTTTTTATATTAATTATTACATGATTTTCTTAATAAACCATGATGAATATTTTATAAACCGCAAACAATGTTTCTTAGAGTTAATGCCTTACTTATTTACAGTGGAATAAGATACATGATATCACATCCCAAATGACCAAATATTTTTGTATTCATGTTAATCTAGAAACATATTTGAAATTCTAATTAAATTTTAAATAAAAAATAAAAAAATGTATTTTCCTTGAGAACATCAATATTCTCCAAGCCTAACCCTGCATAACATTCCTAATAGAATTCCTGGATTCTGGAAAAATAATAAAATATAAGAAAGTAGTGTGATCAAATTCTCAGTAATGGTAAAGTACAAAAGAATTTAAATTGAATTACTGTTGAATAATAAATATGTTATGAATAAAATATGATCAAATATAGTCTTATTAATTGTCACAGGAGCGTAAAAAATGACCATTAAAATTTTAACTAAACAAGTAATCTTATGGAATAATAATAAATGAGGATGGAATAATTTTGGAAATTTTCACTATTAATATCTATCCTCAAGATAGTTACCATCAAGATCTATCCTCAAGACAGTTTATGTCTTTGGTTAGAAATCTATCTTATTTGTGTCCTGATCTTCCCCCCTGAAAATTTAAAACATATTGGAAAAACATGAAAGGACATCCACCAACTCATTTCATCTCAAGGGAGTAGCACATAATCAAGTGGATTTTCTATATACATTTTACACTCATTTAATCTTGTCCAATTCATTTATCACATGAATAAATAATCGAAATGAATCAATATGTCAATAAAAATAAATAACAAGTCATATGGTGTGTCAAAAATTCCCAGAAAAGCTGACCATACACTATTTAATAATTTTTTGAAGATTTTATCATTAATGTTAACCCCTATTGATTTATAAGATTCAACAATGGATGTTTACATAGATAAAATTACATTAAATGATATCTCTATGAAATTATTGGGGAAAAACTATTATTAAACCAATTTTAAAAACTCATTCATATAAAAATATAGTTATCATTTAAGAACCCATTTTCAATACCAAAATAAAAAAGTTTTAGAAAAAAATTGAATACCAAAATTTACAAAACCAAAAAAAATTAAAGACATTTTTGTTCATTTATATAATCATGAAATATTTCAATGGATGAAAAAACATAATGTCCATGGTGGATATAAATTCATTTTCACTACATATGTTATAATCAAAACATTAATATCTTAATTTATCATAACATTTTTCATAAAACACATAAAATGATACCTTTTTGAAAATATTTGACCTTTATAAAAAATAAACATAAAATTTTCTTATATAAAACTTTAACATTATTAAATATATAAAATACTATCATGAATATTGACATGGAGAAAAAGATTTGATTATTAAATCTCAAAACATTCAAGGTGTACCATACCACTTTGAAAAATTAAATCACAAGCCCCTTGAAATAAAAATATGTATCAAAACATTAAATAAAATGATAATAAATAAATTAATGACATGATAATTCAAAGGGGTTGTATATACACATCAAAAAAGAAGGTAGGTGTATATCCTCAAACTATGCCTCAATGGAAGCACATGTAGACGAAGTGCCTCACCTTATGATTCCATTAGTCAAACATGATTTGACAAACTATAAAATGGTTTTAAGATTCTAATTAACTTACATATGAGCATTTTACATGTTTATGATATCATATATGATCTCTTTATATTAATTTATCACCTTTTTATTGATAATATATCTTTATGTCCATTGTTTCATGTGTTAGCTGCTTCATTTTCCTATGTATTTTTTATTGTATAAGTCATGTTTATAATGAATATGATATATTTATTCATTTAAAAAATGATATTAAGGGTATAGATATCATATTTATTCATTATATACATTTTATAAGCATTCATGAATGGTTATGATGGAAAATTAATCATATTGCATTGTGGAGATGGTAGGTCCCACACACACACGCGCGATGGTATTATTCTGATAATAGTGAAAGGGTATGGATTTGAATGGTATATCAACTTTAAAAAAATAATTATCATCTAAAAATTATCGTATATTTCCATTTTTTCCATCATTATACACATTCAATTAAAGTGGTGATGAAAAATATTTTACACCACAGGATAGAGGTAATAAATTGGACATACACACATGTAGTAATTTACTTTTTCAAAATATTGATAAAAGGATGAATATAGTTGTACAATAATCATAATAAAATCTTAAAATATATTTGAATCATTAGTTATTAAATTTCCGTGGAAACATAAAATGAATGAGAAGAAGAAGAAAAGACCATAGATGACTTGGAAGAAAAATTACCTCTACTTTGGCAGATATCATTAAAATCAATTATTAAGAGATTTAGGGGTGGTATTTTTGTAATTACAGTATCACAATAGCTTATATAAGAATGTTGGGAATATAAAGTGTTTGTTTTTGGTAGATCTAGGAGGCTTAATTAGGTGTTATAATGTGAGGGAGGGAGTTACATTTTATGATAGAGGATAGGAGAACTATCTATAATCCTGAAAATTTTAAACTATAATAAGTCAATTATGGAGAAAAACGCTCCCAAAAGGACTATAATGAATATGTGAATATATACTAGATCATATATTATCATCCATGTTATTATTTCACATTTTTCAATTTCATAATTATTTCATAAAATATTAATTCTATAAAATATCAATATTATCAATTGTGATACAATTCTTTTAATTTGAATTCCAATATATTATGGAAAAGTGGTAATTCAAATTTAATGCATTGAAATGTCTAAAATATATCGTATATACGTATAAAATTAATTATTAATATGATCTATTCTCAAATATATCAAATGTAATAATATTAAATTTTTCTTTTAGTTTGTTAAATGAATATCGCATTAGCATTAGAGAAGGATTTAAGGCAATTTTATTGTTTATAAATATTAATAATAAATTTCTATAATGAAAATAATTTTAATAAGATTTAAATATATTTTATTTTCATTTGTATCGTGAATTTTTGACTTCATGGAATGATAAATGATATTAAATACAAATAGAGTGGCATGTTTTAACTATCATTGATTCAAATAATATATAAGTTATTTTTTGGTCAATGTGTCCATTACACTACTTAAATTATATCTCTAGGTGATACTGCTGAATAATAGTTATCTGATAAATTTTAAAAATGTAGTGGCCACATTCTTACCCTTATCTTTTGGTTTTAACCATTATTTGAACCATTTACCTCATTCCATTACAATATTTGTTTTAACTCTTTTATGGTTAATATATATATACAATAATGTCAATAATCCCATAAATGAGTAATTGAAGAAATTTTAAACTGTATCAAAATATTTTGGTCAAATTTTTTATTTTCATGACTTTTATATCTTTCACGTAAATATTTTTTTTAAATATCAATATTGTCTATTTGGACAACATTCATTACTTGAAATTTTAAAAATCTCATAAAAACATGCTATATTATAACCAAATATTTTAACTCATCACTAACATGTCACATTAATATAGAAAATTAAAGGATGATAACACTTATATAAAATTATATTAATTCAAAACAATTAAATGAAATTTATCTGATATGTCCATTAATTAAAAAATTTCTACAAAATCATATTGAAAGCCACTAATTTAATTATATCATCCCTAAAACATGAAAATAAAATATCATAATGAATATAAAAATTTTATGTTTAAAATTTATTTTTATATTCAAATATATCTTTTGAATAACTCCATATTAAAAATGTAAAACCTATTAAAAATATGAGAATGACACATTTGACATTCCTTAAAATAAATATTTATAAATGGATTAAAGTCGTCTATGTGGCTAAAAGGGACCATAAATTGTCCCATGTATGATTTTTGGTGACACCGAATCATGAAATAATTCTCCAAAATGGTTTAGTGAAATTTTATAATATATATAATATTATTTTTACCCTTAATTACTTGATTTACCCTTAACTGTGGTATTGAAAAAATTACTAATGTTACTATAAATATTTTCCAAAAATAAACGCTAATTATTTACTCAATTTAGACCTTATGATTCCAAATATTAATCCATTTTTTTTTAAAAAATGGATAAAGTTCATTTAAAAATAATCGTGTTGACAAAACGAGAAAACGTGTCCTTAAAGTGAAATGTTCAAAGGATTCAAATGTTTTTATATACAAATTCAATTTGAAATTTATTTTTATTACCTATATTGGATTAAATGATATAAATTATATTTAATTAAACTTTAAATCCAATCAAAAAATTATTTATCACAAAAAATTATTTAGATGAAAATGTTGTTCTCAATTAAAATTAAGTATTTTCACAACTCATCAAAATATGAAAGATATCAGAAAATTACTACAAAACCCACCAAATATAATTTTTTAATTATATTTTAGAATACATTTTTTTGTATATATAATTTATAAAATTTTCATAATTTATTTTGAAAACATGTTTTCAATAAAAAGGCGGAAAAATCACTATGAGGTAAATATTATTTTTTATATTTGAAAGTGGATTTATTTTATTATCGTGTCTAGAAAACTAATAAGACGTTTTTAAAAATAATATTGAATATATTATATTTAAATTTCATTTTTTGGTTAATATTATTCAATCCCACCAATTTAATGGCTATATTATATTAATATAAAATTGTTCATTTATGCATGGAGTTTCAAGCAATGTAAGCAATCAAATAGATTAAATTTAACAATATACATAACATAAAATCATGGGTGTTACATTATCCCATACATAAATAAATTTCAATTTCAAAATTTAAAATTTCATTTCAAAAATATTAATTTGATACTTTAAAATTCATTTATGGGAGTCCCACAATGAAAATAGGGATAATAAAACATCTTATTAATAAGAGGGAAAATTAAATGTGATTTTTACCCCAATATATGGATTTTTAATAGTATAAAATTTGTTGTAAGTGAAAACAAGGACACAAAACAGGAAACAAATTATCATGTTTTAATGAGTAATGATAGATAACATGGACATCTGAATGTCTGCGATCACAAAACCAATATTATGTAATTGGTTAAAGTGGCCATTAATATATTGGTAACTAAATAATAAAAATAGCATTTCTTTCTCCATATTACTTTCGCAGAGTTGAATTTCTTTTTTAGAACCATGTTAATTAGTTGAGAAAATAATCATATATGATTTCCTTCCATGTTGTATGCATAATGCTTTCCTTTAGTCATGATTCAATCTATTTATAATTAACATCTTATATCCAAAAATAGATATTCAAGATTATTTTTTCACTCCTAAATAACTTTTATTAATCAAAACATCCACATGTAATTATTTCATACTCTAAATTTATACTAAAAAAATTAGGTCATTGTATCCGTTAAATCATACATTAACCTCAATAATTAATTTCTAATGTTAAAATTAATTCATTCCAACCTAAATACCCATAAAATACTTATATAAGAATTCATTGTCTCAAAAGGTGTCTAAATTTTGAAAATAGAACTTAACATCAGATAACCCATACAATATAATGTATCTCTTATTATCAGATACCAATTATTTTATCACCTTAAAAACCTTAATGAAAATGATCGTGGTTCTAAATACTTAATGAATATGTATTCTAGTACAATCATTATATATCCCATTATTATAATAACTAGATCCCCATTGATGAAATAATTCATGAATCCAAATACACAAGAACTTTAATAAATATAATTTATTGTTATACAATAACCATGCAAAAAAATATAATCATTACTACTTATTTTCATTAATTTTTTTTATTCCCTTGATCATAAATTTCATAACCATTACATTTATAACATTTATGATTATAAACATTGAAAAAAACCCTAAGGAACAATGTGAGAACCCCTAATCATAGTGATATATTCCTGATGATACATTTTTATGACATATATATCATTAAATATTATTCACATTCTATGATTTCATTTCTCTAAAATATGTTTTCCAGTGTATTAACAATTATATAGGATGATACCTTATATAATTAATTATCCTAAAAGTTATTAATATGTTTTTATTTCCAAAAAATATATTTTTTAAATGTAGTTCCAATGATTTCTACTAAACATTCTTCAGATAAAAACAGTAATTGCCTCAACTCCAATAGGCTAGAGTAAGTGCCTTTTTTATTAAATTTGAATAATATGAAGGATATCTCGTCCCAAAAGAAATTAATAGTTTAGTATCCATGCTAAACTAGACACGTGTTTGAAATTCAAATTACATTTAACATATATAATACAAAAAGTATTTTCTTTGAGAACGTAATTATTATCCAATATTAACCCTATATATTTTTCATAATAAACTTCATGGTATCATTAAATAAAATACAACATATGAAATTGATGAGCGTAAATTTAGGGTAAGGATACATTAGGATGGATGATGACTTGAATTAATAGAGAATGATAAAAATTTAGAGAATAATACATGATCAAATAATATAATTTAAATAATCATATGAGTATAAAACGTTACCATGGATAGTTTAACTAATCTATTAATAACATGGAATAAAAATAATGGTGTATTGAATAATGTTGGATGTCTAAAAATCAATTTCAATCCTTCAGATAGTTACATTCATTATCTATTCTCAAGACTATTCATGTATCTAGGTAAAAACCAATCTGAATTGTGTCAATATCATTCCTCCTAAAAATTTTAAACATACTAGAAAAAAACATTAGGGGGTTTTCACCAACATCTTTTCTCTCAAGAAAATACAGATGCATCAAGGGGATTCTCTATATATCGTCCCCAACCATTCATTCACGTCCAATTAATTCCTCACATAAATAAATAATATAAATAAATCAATATATCGTATCAATATCAATAAATAGTTATATGGTATATCGATACTTTTGAGTAAAACATACAATAAACAAGTTACTAATGTATGGTAGATTGTAGCATAATAAATAAACCTTAATGGACAAAAATATTCAAAAAATGTTGTTTACATTGATGAAAATTCATCAAATTATATCACTTAATAATTATTGAGGAAAAATTATTATTACACCCATATGAAACTAAAATTCCTATAAAAATATCATTTTATTTCCATAACATTTTTCCAATAAAAAAAATTTATTTGAAAATCCATTTTCTATAAAAAAATAACCAAAAATATAAATATATATTTTTTAATTTCAGAAATCATGAACTCTTGAATCTGATGATGAAAATAAAATAGTGGCTACAATAGCAGAAAAGACATTTTATTCATATACATAAGGAATATAAAATTTCTTATATTGTTTATCAAATAATTCAATATAATAAACATAAAAAATTGAAAACATAGAATAAAATTAAAAAAATACATAAAATTTACAATATAATTCATTAATATATTAATTATATAAAATACTATCGTAAATATTGACATTGAAAAAACGTTTTGATAATTAGATCTTTAAACATTCAAGCGATCTCATTTCACAATTTGATATTTCTATCATAAGCCTCGTGAAAGAATAAAATTTAACAAAATATTTAATAAAATGATAATAAATAAATAAATTACATGATTAGACAAATGGGTTTTATATACACCTCATTATATAAGGTGGTTGTATAACATCAATCTATGCCTTAATGGAATGAGATTGAGACAAAGTCCCTTACCTTATGCTTAAATTAGTACAACATGATTTAACCTCATGTATAATGGTTTTAATCATGTTATTAACTTATATTAGAACATTATTCCTACGTATGATATAATTTTTTTTGTTATATTATTTTTATATCACCTGTTTATAATAACTTGTTATTACCATTATTTCATGTGTTAACTGCTTCATTTTCAAATAAATGTTTTCTCTACTGAGTCTTATTTCTCATGAATAAGATATATTTATTTCATATATATATGATATTATGGTCATATATGACAAATTTTCCATTATATATATATATATATTTATAATCATTCTTCAATGGTTAACATGGAAAATGAATCACATATTACAGTAGAGACTATAGGCCATACACATGCATGTGCGATTGTATCATTCCATTAAAAGAGAAAGGGTGAGGAAGTTGATGGGATATTAATTTTTTCCGAATCAGTATCACCTCATAAATATTATATATATCCATTAATTACATCATTATACCAATCTATGTAATGTGGATACGATAAATATATTACACCAAGGCATGGAGACAATATGCTGTACGTATGTAGGTACGATGTTTATGTTTTTTTCGTAAGATGGATAAAAATGTGCAATATAGAAGTCCCCTAATAAAAAAAATAGCAATATATATATGTGATAGTATAATTATAACTTTATATTATATATAATGAGTGAATATTAAGTAGAATAAGAAATGAACTTGGATGAGTTGGTAAAAATAGTAACTTCTTCTTTGGTGGGCTTCCTTAATATCTCTTCATAAGAGATATAGGCAAGCTATTTTAGGGAAAAAATATCTCCATGACTTTTATAAGGATGTTTGGAAATTAAATTTATAGGTTTTGGATGAAATATTAAGACCAATGTTGTGTGAGGAAATGAGGGAGGATATGCCCTTTTATAATTGAGGTGAGCTACACATTCAAAAATCCTCGAAATATTAAAATATTATAAGGTTATCTAGAGCCAAATTCTACAAAATGGACATTAAATGAATAAGGTAATACATTTTAGACCATATATTATCCACATTGTTATTATTTTTCATTTTTATGTTTTTTTAAATTATTTTATAAAATAATAATTCAATAAAAAATCATTATTTACAATTTATATACTATTTATTTTGTTTGACATTAAATACATCAAGTAAAAGTGGGAATTATAATATAATTATTTAAAACGTCTCAAATATATCCTATAGATCTAGATAATTTATTATATACATTTAATAAAACCAAATATATAGAAATTAATAAATTTAAAATCAATTATATTGTTTTTCAATTAATTAAAAAAATATTTTATTAGGAGAGAATGACAATTTAAGGTAATTATATTATTTATAAAAATAATAAATTAATTTATATAATGAATATAATTTTATTAGAATCAAATTAGGTATTAATTTTTCTTAATTTATTGAATTTTTCACTATGTGGACAAATAAATGTCTGTAAATACAAAGAGAGACATTTTATAAATATAATTTATTTAAATAATATATAAGATATTTTCCTTGAAAATATTCTATTAAACAACTAAAATTAAATATTAAGGAGATAATGCTTGAATAATTTTTATAAAATAAATTTTAGAAGTGTTTAGGTCACATTCATATCATTATCATTTGGGTTCAGCCAATATGTAAACCCTTAAACTCTTATTGTGACTATATGTTATTATACTCAATGAAGGTTAATATAGTTACTATACAATTAGAAAACACAAATGACTCATGGATGACCTTTTAAATATTATCCCAATCAATTTTTGAATTTTAAATATTTATGAATTTTATATCATTTAAAAAATATTAATTAATTTAAAATATCATAGATGATATTTTTAAAATTATTCATTATTTAAATCGTTAAAGATATCATTAGAACATGATATAATCTAAAAAATATTTTAAATAATCATGAAATTTAAAATTAGTCTGTAAAATTCATGGATGAAATCTATAATATAAAATAATATTAATTTAAATATTTCTAATAATATTTATTTGGTATGTCCATTAATCAAACAATTATGTCATTATCATTCTATAAAATATTAATTGAGTTTTTATTTCACTATTTTTTTTAAAAAAAATATCAATTTGAAGAAAAAAATTTATAGGTCAAAATAATATTTATAGTGTATGATATATTCAGAATAACTAGATATTAAAAATGAAATATCTATTATAAATTAGAGTATGGTATATTATACATTCCTAAATATAAAATACTATAAAAGGATAAAAGTTATTAATTTGAATCCATGTGGACATAAAATTATCTCAAAGATGATTTTGGTAAAAAAAGAACTCATCAAATAAAATTTATACAATTATTATGGTCATTTTATAATACATATATTATTATTATTGTCCTTAAATACCCAATATACCCTTAACATTAATAATTACAAAAAACTAATGTTACTATTTATGTAACACCCCAGGTAAATAAAGAATATGACATTTTCATATTTATCCATAATTTTGATTAAAATATTAATATGACTTTAAAGGGGATGCTATGCTCGATGGCATACCCAACACGCAACAACGAGTTTCTTGGAAATCTTACGTTTCACTCTAATAATAAAATAATATTATTTTAAATAGTAGTTAACATGTAGTCGTTGTAATGGCGGGAATGGATATAAATAACTAAAATATGATTATATATGTTTTTAAATGTTTTTACATTTATCCAATAAAGGATAGAGGCTTAAAATACAGAAAGAATTCAATTTTAGGCGTATATGCCCTAGTTTTCACTAAAGGTTCACTTATGACCTTTTTATGTTGAACCATCTTTAAATATAGTTTTTTTCACTCTTAAACATTCTTTTGGACCAAATAAAACTCTTATTAAGAATCGGGACATCAAAATTTACTTAGTGTAAATTTTTGGTATCTTTCCGATAAAGTTCATTTTTTTATTGAATAGTGTAAAATATTGTATTTTAATTCAAAACCTATTTTTAATCTAATTTAATTATATGATTAAATTATATTTTTAATTGGATTTAAAGTTAAATTAGAATATATTTTTACCATTAAATCCAATAGTGGTTGTTGGAATTAAGTTCACTTTGAAAACAGACTTAAACCAGTGTCAATCTTTTGATACTTATTGTTTCATAAAAACATGTTATTTGCTCTGACAACAGGAATTAATTATTAAATTAATTAATGTGACATATATGTTTTGAATTTTTTAAAATAGACTTCATTTTTGAATTCGGAATATCAAATATAGCTTAGGGTGAATTTTTGGGAATTTTCTGAAAAACATCAATTTTTGATGAATAGTGACACCACTAAGTGGTACTTATAAAAACAGATTTTTCCATTTAAATGAAATTTTGCCATCTTTGTGTTTTGAATTTCAAAAATCCGACATACATGTTTTTCATTAAGAAGTAAAATGTTGTTCAATGGGATAAAAATAATTTTTTTTGTGAATAGTAACTTATTAAGTTTTTAATCGCGATTAGAGATAATTAATGTAGTTTAAGGTAAAAATAATGTTTTAATAATATGAAATTAACTTGACACATGTCCTAACCTCATTTTATGTTTAATGACCGACCAAGACAAGCCATGGGTCAACTTGAGGACCCCATGGAGCCACTTTGGTTTGGAAATGACATAAATAACTTTTTTATTTAATGTAAAAGTAAAAATGACACAAACATCATATGTTTTACAAAAACAATTTTTACATGGGGTTATATTGATCAGATTTTTGATTATAATACGTCATTGGAAAGCTAAAACGATTTCCTACATCATAGTAATTTTTGTATAATTTTTAGACATTAAATAAATTAAAATATTTATGACATCATAATGATACAGCGATGACACCATTATCTGACGATTTAAATAAAATGAGAAGATAACGTAAACTCAATGACCTACACATGTCAAAAACTTATTGGATGGGTGTATTTCTAACCATTATCACCTTATCCACGAATTATATCAATGTGGGACCTTTAAAAACCGAAACACATTTTCAAATAAAGTAATATTTCTTACTTTCCAAAAGTGCCCCTCCTCTCCTCTTTTAAGAGGCCCCCACCTCTACCTCATTTCACACACTCCTCAAGCCTTTGGCTCGGCCAAACCCTACCCATTTAATCTCTCCACATCCCTATCCTCATTCTAGTGGATTACCTTTTGGCAGAATCTTTTCAAAGGAAGCCTTTAGGCCTAAATCAAAATGAGTTAAACTTTTAAAGGTAATTCATTCTATCATGTTCATTTGTTTTATTTTACTTCTCCAACCCCCTAAACTCTTTTTATTTACTTTTTTTGTAACAAAACCAGTATATTCAATATACTAGGATGTTGTTATAAGATTTATTCGAGCTTAACTCTCACACAACTACATCAAATGGTTGAAGAACATACGGTTTCCGTGGATGGAGAAATTCTGCCTCCCAAAACGATGATTGTTCAATACTCATTTAACACCTTCAAAGGTGGCCATTATGATGTGACTATTTTTATATATGATATATAATATGTTTATGTTTTCCTTATTCTTCTGTTATTTTTCATTTTGGGTATACCTTTATGGTTTCCATAATGGGTAAACGCGATATCTTCATTTAAGGAAGTGCGGACTACCGCCCCCTCAATGTGAATTGATTCGTTAAATACCATATGTGGGACATATAAAGGATGGACCTATGATATTATATATGATATTATACTGGAATTATAATATACCTTTATATCATTATTATTCCATTCTATAAAATAAGAAATAGAAATGAAAGTAGCGTTCATGCGTGCGTACGGCTTACCGTCTCCATGAACGGTGCATTTCATTTCTTACCTCTAAATGATTATGTAATGTTATAAATGCATGAATATACTAGATATATATGACATATATTATATCTAAATCATGACTAAAATTCTGGATATAATTAAAATTTGGCCACACGAACAACATGTAATTGTAAGAAGTCCACTTTCGACTTAAGAACCAAATATCGACAAAACAAATATTATTAACTTAAATGATTACATAATGTTTATGACACGGTAATAAGTAATATAAAAGGAATAATGAACTTGAAAAAGGTTTTTAAGGAATTATAAATTAACTGAAGTTTATTATTCAGGAGATTAAAGAACGATCGAGTCAATTCGGACCCGAGGTAAGGGATCCTACTCCTCTCATTCTTTTTAAGTACACACTTTTATGTCATTCCTTTTAAAGATCATATTTCTTGTTATTGGGATGATATTTTATATTAAACTTACTGTACTTTTTATGTTCATGTGATGAGAGACCCTATTCTCTCTCATCAATCCATTTTGGAAGTTTTGAGTGGCACTGTTAGGCTGTCAAACTTTCGTAAGAGATCTAACCTCTCTCTTTCTTTTTAAGTACTCTCCTTTATGTCACTTCTTTTAAGCTCCACTTTGTAATGTTGGGGGATGTTCTTTTATATTCCTCTTTCTATAAATTTTATTTTAATGTGATGAGATACCCTATTTGATCTCATCCATCCATATTCAGATGTTTTATGTTGCGTCGTTAGGCTGCCGAGTTTTCGTAAGGGATTTTTCTTCTCACTTTTATTCCCGTGAGATTTATGCTACATTTGACACAAATTACATTGAGTGGTGTATGTACTTCCCATTATTATACTCTTTGTGAAATATACTTTAGTTTATGAGTATTTACATCAATGATCTATTGTCCTTCTTTCGTGGGGTGTATGTTCTGAAAGATACCCAAGTCGGTAAGGGAACCTTTCACCCTCCTCTTTTTTAAAGGACTTCTTTTGTTGGGTCTTTTAATTTACATATTGTTATGTTGGGATATGTTCTCATATATCATTATTGATGTAAATTTTATGTCCAAGTGATGAGATACACTTTTTATCTCTCAGCAACTCATTCTGATGTGATGTCGTTAGGCTGTCAAGGGATCTTTTTAACCCAATTTCGATTTCTTTGGGTTCAATATGTAGTCATTGAATATGTCATCCGTTGAATATGTGTGAATGACCTTTTATTGTTTTAAACTTAATATCCACTTATATTGGGTGTACTTATATTTTTCACACATATTTTTGAGATTAATTTGTTCGTAATTTAAGGATACCTTCTATATAAGGGATTTCATCACATTTGACATTTCTATTGAGGGTTCATTGTTGTTATGCACCAATTCACTCTTATATGGTTTATATACTGTCCTTTGGAGTATTATATCATTAATACATTTATTCTCATGATATTATAAAGTTCTTACTAAATGTTATTCCTCAATTATTGTATTCAAGTGTCTCTAATTTTGGTAAAACCCCTTTACCAAAAAAATCGTTTTAAATGTTTTAATTATTTTTTCTTATTAATATCCATGTTTTCAAAATGGTTTTAATGATTTTTTTTATATGGATATTAATGGTTTAAAATTTTAAGCTTTAAGGTGGTATGAGACACTTTGATTCAAAAATCTCTTTATTAAATTTTTTAAATGGTTTTGGAAATGATTTCTTTTTGAATGGATTCATTATTTCAATATACTAAAATGTTATATTGATTGAAATATGGAAATGTTATGTTTCCTTTATGCATGTTTTATGTGATACATTTATGTTATGGTTCTTGGGAATTGTTATGAAAATGGGTGGTTCCGTGATAAACTAAGGGCGGGTGAGCCCAATATAGCTCTCCAATGCATTGGGTAACGCGAAGGAGTGAAACATTAAGGTTTCTCCGAAGAGATTTAGGGAATATACTGTGATGGGTATTCCAAACGTAACCAAGAGGGTCACTCCCTACGTAATAATTTTATGAATGCCTCAATTTACCTTTTTGTATTATGATTTCTATGATTTATTCATGGTTTGATGAGGTATGAAAGTGCCTTTGTTTTATGGGTAAAGTATGATTTCATTCTTATGTATATATGAACTCATGTTTCCTTTCCATATTTTTATAACCCTTACTGAGCTTTTTATGCTCATCCCAAGTTTTTGAAATGTTTTTCACAGGTCACAGGAAAGGTACATGTTAAGATGATAGATTCAAGGATGTGTCAAGAAAGAATCCAAGTTTTATTTTAAATATGTTTCCGTTGTTGGGAAGAATGAATCCTGTCTTTTATGTAACCACATTGTTTAAAGGTGGAATGTAATGCAAGTTTCAAGATCTAATTCTCTAAAACTCTAAACCTGAAAAGATCCTCAATTTTTAATCTTGTAATAACTCAAGATTAAGTAAGGTTTATGGCTGGGGCCTTATAGTTGGTATCAAAGGTCGGTTTAGATAACTTTAGAGGTTAGGGTATTCTTTAAGCATAAGTGACATTACCATAATTGTTAGGATTTCAGAAAGAGTCCTAGTTTTAGATAAAGTGAATGAGTAAGTATATCTTAGTGTTTATCTTACACATTAGTACATGATGGTTTTGTTGATATACTCACACTGACCTTTTTGGTTTTAGTAAATGGATGGATCTAGCAGGCACCAAAGTAACAGTGGATGTGAAGGAAACTGTGACAGTTTTTTGAGCAAGAAACTGAATGATATGGGAGGTGTAATGAGAACTCTTGTGATTATCCTCAACCAACTATCTGGAGTCATGATTGTCCACCTAAACCTTCGAGATTTCTCTAAGGCATCATATATGCAAGAAACAAATCCCTACATATGTACATGAAATAATCATAAAGGTAAGTGTGTTCAAAAACCTATGTGTCAAAGATGTGGAAAGAAACACCTAGGAAAATGTTTCAAAGGGACATAAATATTCTATAGATGTGGAAATGAAGGTCATAAAGAAAGAACCTTCCATGGAAAAAGGAATCATCCAGTTGACTCGAGGAAAGGGAAAGAAGTTCTTTCTGAGGAATCAATTGAATGTTTTAAATGTGGTGTGCATGGACATTATGCAAACACATGTCCTATGAAGCAGTTTCGTTAATGGGGTCACCAAGAGCGTACCAATATTCATTTACCAATACCTAATGCCATTCCGATTGAGGATGAAGAAACTGACAATGACCAATCAAAGGTATGTACTATTTCATGACTATTTTTTTCCTATTTTGGAATCTTAGGATATGATTCATGATTTTGTTTGTAGGAAAGAGGTATTTCAGAATAAGATGTAAAGGAATTTATAATGGATCATGAAGAATGTTGAATGAGTAAGATGTCAACATATAAGGTCTTCATGAGTTATATTGAAATTCTTAAGAGTATTAAGTCTCTTTCGATGATGGGGTTACATTAGAAGACTTTTTATATTATGTGTAACCCTGATGTTTAATATAGGCAAATTTTATTCATGTAATATTTATCTTTTCTTTTGTGGACATAGTTATAAAGAACCGTTTGGGTTTATATGATCCTTACTTTTGAGGTAATTATGGGTTACTATATATTATGATTGAAGTGAAAGGCATGAGATAAAATTGAGGTTAAATTATTTTATGGTTATTTTTGTTGATTTTATACCTTTTTGGGGAATGATTTGAGAATTATATAGTTTTGGAAAAAGGACAACACGTAGACCGTGTGACTACCCGTCGCGTCTGACAAAGATGCGTGACTCGAACCCACAATCAAAGTACAACTGGTATTTATCGCCTACCACTGGACTACATGAAGTCCAGATTAGTTTGACTGATTCATTTTTTTAAGAGTAAGTTGATTTTGGGTTATTTATGAATTTTATTAACCTATCATAGAGGATATGTGATTAGGTTAATTACTTTTCAATATGAGACTTTAGGAGCAACTGATGTTGTTTGGAGATAAATGTTACGATTTAACTTTGAAGACTATGTGACTAAATCCTTAAATTATTTGGGTTTCAATATTATATTGGTTTACATTGAAGACATTTATGGAAAAATTGTTTATCGGATGGTCCCTATTGAAATTTGGGGTTTTTTGGACAAATTTTAGAGATTAAGCATGGATTTTCTTTTTAATGGGTTATCCTTTTCTGGATTATCTGACCTTGTACTAACCTTTTTGGTTTTGGATTTGGTTAAAGACTAAAGACATGGGATGTATATAGTTCTCTTTTGTGGATTAGGTGATTCTTTAGATTTTGATTATAGTACTCTTAATGCGAACAAGTCTCCCTAAGTACTCGTCTTTTGGAAAAAATATGAGTATGATTAAGGAATCTAGTAAAAGTTGAAAGTCAACATGATAAGTGATTATGTTTCCTTATGAATAAATTACTCAATAAAAATTAACATAAAACAAATATGTTGTCTATTAGCTTTTCCTACTGGGGAATCGAATACCATTTATCCCATCACAAGTTTGTGATTTTCTCATTGTTAACTTTCTCCTAGACATGTTTACTATCACTCTCCCTCAAGAACATGACCCTTTGCTTTTTTATTCAATGTCCATGTTTTTCTACATGGAATCCTAGTATGGGTTAACTCGGGTGACATCTGTACTTATCTTCCTTTATTTTAAAGTGATTGTTTTACCGACTCTTGTTCTGATGTGGGACGTTCAAGGATGTTTCCAAGCTCAATTTTAAAAAATTGCGAGGACACAATTCCCAAAAGGGGGGAAGGATGTAACACACCAGGTAAATAAAGAATATGACATTTTCATATTTATCCATAATTGTGAATAAAATATTAATATGACTTTAAAGGGGATGCTATGCTCGATGGCGTACCCAACACGCAACAACGAGTTTCTTGGGAATCTTACATTGCACTCTAATAATAAAATAATATTATTTTAAATATTAGTTAACATGTAGCCGTTGTAATGGAGAGAATAGATATAAATAACTAAAATATGATTATATATGTTTTTAAATGTTTTTACATTTATCCAATAAAGGATATAGGCTTAAAATACGGAAAGAATTAAATTTTAGGCGTATATGCCCTAGTTTTCACTGAAGGTTCACTTATCACCTTTTGATGTTGAACCGTCATTAAATATAGTTTTTTTCACTCTTAAACTTTCTTTTGGACCAAATAAAACTCTTATTAAGAATCGGGACATCAAAATTTACTTTGTGTAAATTTTTGGTATCTTTCTGATAAAGTTCATTTTTTAATGAATAGTGTAAAATGTTGTATTTTAATTCAAAACCTCTTTTTAATATATTTTATTTATATGATTAGATTATCTTTTGAATTGGAATTAAAGTGAAATTATAATATATTTTTTCCATTAAATCCAATATTGGTAGTTGGAATTAATTTCACTTTGAAAACAGACTTAAACCAGTGTCAACCTTTTGATACTTATTATTTCATAAAAACACGCTATTTGCCCTGACAGCGGGAATTAATTATTAAATTCATTAATGAGACTTATATGTTTTGAATTTTGTAAAATAGACTTCAATTTTGAATTCGGAATATCCAATATAGCTTTGGGTGAATTTTTGGGATTTTTCTGAAAAACATCAATTTTTGATGAATAGTGACACCACTAAGTGGTACTTATAAAAACTGATTTTTCCGTTTAAATGAAATTTTTCCATCTTTGTGTTTTTAATTTCAAAAATCAGACATACATGGTTTTCATTAAGAAGTAAAATGTGGTTCAATGGGATAAAAATAAATTTTTGTTGAATAGTATCTTATTAAGTTTTTAATCGCGATTAGAGGTAATTAGTGTAGTTTAAGGTAAAAATAATTTTTTAATAATATGAAATGAACGTGACACATGTCCTAACCTCATTTTATGTGTAATGGCCGACCATGAAAAGCCATGGGTCAACTTGGGGACCCCATGGAGCCACTTTGGTTGGGAAATGACATTAATAACTTTTTATTTAATGTAAAAGTAAAAATGACACAAACATCATATGTTTTACGAAAACAATTTTTACATGCTGTTATAAAGATTATATTTTTGATTATAAATATTCATTGGAAAGATAAAAAGATTTCCTACATCATAGTAATTTTTTATACTTTTTAGACATTAAATAAATTAAATTATTTATGACATCATAATGATGCAGCGATGACATCATTATCTGACGATTTAAATAAAATGAGACGATAATGTAAACTCTATGACCTACACATGTCAAAAACTTATTGTATGGGTGGATTTCGAACCCTTATCACCTTATCCACGAATTATATCAATTTCGGACCTTTTTAACCCGAAACACATTTTCAAATAAGGTATTATTTCTTACTTTCCAAAAGTGCCCCTCCTCTCCTCTTATAAAAGGCCCCCAACTCTACCTCATTTCACAAACTCCTCAAGCCTTTGGATCAGCCAACCCCTGCCCATTTACTCTCTCCACATCCCTCTCCTCATCCTATAGGATTACCTTTGGGCATAATCCTTTCAAAGGAAACCTTTAGGCTCAAATCAAAAGGAGTTAAAATTTTAATGGTAATTCATTCTCTCATGTTCATTTGTTTTATTTTTCTTCTCCAACCCCCTATACTCTTTTTATTTACTTTTTTTGTAACAACACCAGTATCATAAATATACTAGGATGTTGTTATAAGATTTATTCGAGATACACTCTCACACAACTACATAAAATGGTTAAAGAACATACGGTTTCCGTGGATGATGAAATTCTGCCTCCCGAAACGATGATTGTTCAATACTCATTTAAAACCTTCAAAGGTGGCCACTATGATGTCACTATTTTTATATATGATATATAATATGTTTAGTTTTTCCTTAATCTTCTGTTTTTTTTCATTTTGGGCATACCTTTATGGTTTCCATTATGGGTAAACGCGATATCTTCATTTAAGGAAATGCGGACTACCGCCCCCTCAAAGTGATTTGATTCGTTAAATACCATATGTGGGACATATAAAGGATGGAACTATGATATTATATATGATATTATACTTAAATTATAATATACCTTTATATAATTATTATTCCATTCTATAAAATACGAAATAGAAATGAAAGTAGCGTTCATGCGTACGTACGGCTTACCGTCTCCATGAACGGTACATTTCATTTCATACTTCTAAATGATTATGTAATGTTATAAATGCATGAATGTACTGGATATATATGAAATATATGATATCTACATCATGAATACAATTATGGATATAATAAACATTTGGCCACATGAACAACATGTAATTGTAAGAAGTCCACTTTCGACTTAAGAACCAAATATCGACAAAACAAATATTATTAACTTAAATGATTACGTAATGTTTATGACATGGTAATAAGTAATATAAAAGGAATAATGAACTTGAAAAAGGGTTTTAAGGAAGTAGAAATTAACTCATGTTTATTATTCAGGAGATTAAAGAACGATCGAGTCAAGTCAGACCCGAGGTAAGGGATCCTACTCCTCTCTTTCTTTTTAAGTACACACTTTTATGTCATTCCTTTTTAAGCTCATCTTTCTTGTTATTGGGATGATCTTTTATATTACAATTACAGTAATTTTTATGTTCATGTGATGGGAGACCCTATTCTCTCTCATCAATCCATTTTGGAAGTTTTCAGTGGCACTGTTAGGCTGCCGAACTTTCGTAAGATATCTAACCTCTCTCTTTCTTTTTAAGTACTCTCCTTTATGTCACTTTTTTTAAGAACCTCTTTGCAATGTTGGGGGATGTTCTTTTATATTCCTCTTTCTGTAAATTTTATTGTAATGTTATGAGATAACCTATTTGATCTCATCAATCCATATTCATAAGTTTTATGTGGCGCCGTTAGGCTGCCGAGTTTTCGTAAGGGATTTTTCTTCTCACTTTTATTCCCGTGAGATTTATGCTACATTTGCCAGAAATTCCATTGAGTGGTGTATGTACTGCCCATTATTCTACTCTTTGTGTAATATACTTTAGTTTATGATTATTTAAATCCATGATCTATTGTCCTTCTTTCGTGGGGTGTATGTTTTGAAAGATACCCAAGTCGGTAAGGGAACCTTTCACCCTCCTCTTTTTTAAAAGATTTATTTTGTTGGGTCTTTTAATTTACATATTGTTATGTTGGGATATTTTCTCATATATCCTTATTGATGTAAATTTTATGTCCAAGTGATGAGATACACTTTTTATCTCTCATTAACTCATTTTGATGTGATGCTGTTAGACTGTCAAGGGAACTTTTTAACCCAATTTCAATTTCTTTGGGTTCAACATGTAGTCATTGAATATGTCATCCGTTGAATATGTGTGAATGAACTTTTATTGTTTTACACATAATATCCACTTATATTTGGTGTACTTATATTTTTCACACATATTTTTGAGATTGATTTGTCCGTAATTTAAGGATACCTTCTCTATAAGGGATTTCATCACATTTGACATTTCTATTGAGGGTTCATTGTTGTTATGCACCAATTCACTCTTATATGGTGTATATACTGTCCTTTGGAGTATTATATCATGAATAAATTTATTCTCATGATATTATAATGTTCTGACTAAATTTTATTCCTCAATTATTGTATTCAAGTGTCTCTAATTTTGGTAAAACCCCTTTAACCAAAATATCGTTTTAAATGTTTTAATTATTTGTTCTTATTAATATCCATGTTTTCAAAATGGTTTTAAGGATTTATTTATATGGATATTAATAGTTTAAAATTTTAAGCTTCAAGGTGGTATGGGACACTTTGATTCAAAAATATATTTATTAAATGTTATAAATGGTTTTGGAAATGATTTCTTTTTGAATGGATTTATTATTTCAATATACTAAAATTTTATATTGATTGAAATGTGGAAATGTTATGTTTCCTTTATGCATGTTTTATGTGATACATTTATGTTATGGTTCTTAGGCATTGTTATGAAAACGGGTGGTTTCGTGATAAACTAAGGGAGGGTGAGCCCGATATATCTCTCCAATTCATTGGGTAACGTGAAGGAGTGAAACGTTAAGGTTTATCCAAAGAGATTTAGGGAATATACTGTGATGGGTATTCCAAACGTAACCAAGAGTGTTACTCCCTACGTAAGAATGTTATGAATTCCTCAAGTTACCTTTTTGTATTATGATTTCTATTATTTATTCATGGTTTGATGAGGTATGAAAGTGCCTTTGTTTTATGGGTAAAGTATGATTTCATTCTTATGTATATATGAACTCATGTTTCCTTTACATGTTTTTATAACCCTTACTGAGATTTTTATGCTCATCCCATGTTTTTGAAATGTTTTTCACAGGTCACAGGAAAGGTACATGATAAGATGATAGAGTCAAGGATGTGTCAAGAAAGAATCCAAGTTTTATTTTAAATATGTTTCCATTGTTGGAAAGAATTAATCTTGTCTTTTATGTAACCACTTTGTTTAAAGGTGGAATGTAATGCAAGTTTCAAGATCCAATTCTCTAAAACTCTAATCCTGAAAAGATCCTCAATGTGTAATCTTGTAATAACTCAAGATTAAGTAAGGATTAAGGTTGGGGACTTATAATTTATATTATACACAAATAAAATTGAACTATTTACTATATTTATAAATGATTATTAACAATATTTAATATATTTTCCAAATTTCAGTTAACATATATTTATGTAATTAATTCAAATTTAATGTCATTGTCGGGATGTGGAAACATGTTTTTAAAGTGAAAACCTTCAAAAGATTGATGTCATTTTATTTCCGAATTCAATATGATATTTATTCCAATGATATAAAATGGATTAAATTTTCAAAAGTTAATCTATTTATTCTATTAAACCAATCAAAATTAAAATTTAACATTATAAATTATTTAGATGAAAATGTCATTTTCCATTAAAATTTCATATTTTTAACTATTAACCAAAATAAGAAACATATTATAAAATTAACAGAAAATAAACCAAATTAAATTTTGATATTACAGTTTCAAAAAAAAAATTCATATATACAAATATATTTATTTTTAAAAAATTGAAACAAGTGAACCATCAGAAGGCAGAAAAAGAATCAATATAAAAATAGACCTTTATATGTATAAAAGATGATTTTTTTATATCATTTATATAAAATACATATGGTGAAACTAAAATGTTATAATAAATATATCATATATGAAATTAATGATTTTGTAAATATTTTTCAATATATCTATTTTAATGGGGGGATTATAATAATATTTCATTTTTTTATTAACTTCGGTGTTATAGGGAACATAAACTACCAAAGGGATTAAATTTAAAAACAGACAAACCAAAATATAATGGGGGGTTACAAAAGGAATAACAATTAAAAGAGCGGTGAATTGGTTATCGCTGAATCCCTAACTTTTTTAGTGTTAAACAAAAAAACATATTTTCTACCTCAACTAAAGTATTTTCTAGTTTTTTAGGATATACGAGAGATTGATTAAACTATATTTGGGTACCAATATTTATGTGTTAATAGATTGAAAGTAATGGTGGTGTAAAACATGATGTGTTTGGATTAAAACTTGTTTATTTGAAAATATTTAGTTTCAAAGATCAATCATTTATCAATGTTATATAAGTAAAATAAATATTTTATGTTGTTTATTCATAAAATGATCAATGGTTTGTAGTTTTTTTTGGAAAATAATTTTGGAGATAATAATATTAATTATGTTGAAGGAATGTGTAATATTTATTCATATATTAAATTTTAACATAAGTATAACAATTATTGTGATGTTGTCATATACCCTGTAGCATGAAATTATTACGTATACTGGATATGGGAAAAGACACCACTAATCTCCTAATTAATCAGTTAAATTGTTAGTTTTGGAAATTTACATGGTTAAAAACATTATTTAATAACCTGTATAATTAAATAAATATATAGATATTAATAATTTATCTCATTTTTGTAATATTTTTTTATATTCATTAGATTATCATATCCATGTTTGGTGAAAAAAAATTTCATCATAATTTTTTGTGACAATATTATTTATATTATTCATTTTTAGGAATACAATTGTATTCCACAACGTATTTGTAATTTTCTTCTAGTTACGGGAAATAATATTTTTACTTATAACATGTATTTATTTATTTTCAATTATAGGTATTCGAAATTACATATTTTTAGTTGATAAATGATTTTGTCAATTTTTTTTGTAACTTTTTATATTCATTGGTTTTAATTACACATTTTTTGGTTGAAAAGTATAATATTTAATGTTTTTTTATATTGTGATCAATAAATTATTTAATTTAAAATAATAATTTAATTTTAATCAAATAAAGTTGAAATAAAATTCATTGAAGTAATATACATATTTGTAAATAAAAAGCATTGAGGTAGTAGAACCAAGAAATATAAATTTCATTATATAAATATAATGATAGTATTTAAAATGTTTGACGATATTAAAATTATATTTCTTGAAATTATGTGAATATAATCTTCTTCTCCAGAGTTGATGATACAGAAATATGGTAGTTGTGGGATTAGGTGTTTACCAAAACATTTTCCTATATTTATGAAATAGGGTTTGATAATTAAGAATGATGATTATGATTACTCAACAAGACAACATGACACATAGTTTAGGAGATTATATGATATAAAGATCCATTGTAGGATAAGTATTTTATTCTTTAATTGTAGGATCCTCATCCAATCAGTTAGAAATTAGTTATGGGAGTCCATAACATTAAAATTTCTAAACTTATTTAATCATTTTTCCAATGGTATAAATATTATACATTTTATGGTACTAATAATTAATCTATGTAATTAGTTATGAAATTTGACATTCAAGTGATGAAAAGAAATCAAAAAATGGTTTCTATCATTTGTGGAAATGGGATGGAAATAATTTAATACAATTTTAAAATCATTTTAAATTCTCATAAGTAGATAGAATCAATATCCATGTAGTATGTATAGGTTTATAGATAAAAAAACATGGAATTAGTTTTCCTCAAGATAGTTGGACAAAGCTTGATTATATATTTTTGTTATTTATAAAATTATTTTATAAAATTATTTTTAGTTAAATGATAGCTTATTTATTTTTTCTTAAATAATAGGCATCTAGATAATCTCAATAAGAGATGTTGTCGTAGAATTCATTCCATCATATGTTGTCACGTGGAAGGTATCCATTATTATAAATGAAAATGAACAATTAGAAATTTAATGAATAAAAATAAAAGTTTTTTATATATTATGAATAGGTTTAATAACAAAAATAATCACCTTCATCATATAATGAAAAAATAAATTTTCTGAGAATATAAAGTAATATATGCATATTACAGGTCCAATAAAATAGGTAACTCATAATATTACTATAAAATAAACATATATCCATTAATATATAGAAAAAATTATTACAACTTTTTCCAGAGGGGTTTCAACTACCTTGTTAATAATAAAAATATGGTTTTAGTCCTTTATTGGCATAGATAATAGCCCTAGTTTTCTAAAACTATGCCTTTAGTTACACCTAAAAACATAGTTATCTGAAACCATTCTATTAGAGGGAGTGATGGGAAGTTGTATGAATGACAAATTTTGTGTAGTAAATTGTTCTAAATTTATATTTCCATAATTTTTAAAAAACATGGTGTTAAATATAAATACAAACTTGATTTTGGATAATCTATAGTAAAAGTTGTATAAAGAACTATCTACATCCAAAATTTGAGAAAATTGTGTTGATAAGTTATGATACAACAACGATTATTAATAAATGTGGAAATATTCTAATGTGGAATCGCCAAACTCAACAGTTTTCCTCAATTACAGTGATAAGCCTGAACTATTGCCACAGTTTAGATAACTAAGGCTAAAATACTACATGTAATTACCTACTACTATAGTTTTAAAAATATTGGAACCATTCCATTCATTAAAATATCACTATTTATTTTGTTTAATGATTAAAAATTAAAATTAAATAAAAATATATACAAATATATATATATATATATAAAGCATTGGATAGTGGCCATGAGTTCACAGTAATTTGAAAGAGGGCATGTGATCCAAACATGGTTGGTAATTTTCAATTTTCAATTCTTATTTTAATAGTATAGTGAATGGTGGAAATAGTTATATTCATTCTAGCCTATTGAAATGTTCCATCTGGACCATTGTGATAAACCACATATTTCCACAGTTTAATAAACCATTGAAATAAGTCTAATTGGAATAATGTATAGCCATAGTCCACACGGACTATAGAGATAACTATCCTAGGACCAGAATTTATAATTGTGGATATAAGATGGAAACTTTTTTTAATGGACTAAACATCCAGGGTTTCAAAAACCATCACCATAGGCAACGACCTCATTTTATTACCCTATTAACACTGTTTTGAACTATCAAAATAATCCAAATTCCTAATTATTCAATATTATAAGTAATAAATTACTAATTTTCATCAATATTATTAGTTTTTATATTTGTCCCACTAATATAATAATTGAAAATATTATTTCCAGACACATTTTTGGATGAAATTAAATAGTGGATATTGAAACCCTACCCTTTTACAAATATTATTAAATCATTTGATGCATAACTAACCACCAAATATTAGGAAAATATCTTAAATTCTACTATCATTGGAATATTATTTTTATAATTAAAATCTTGAATGCAATAGGAAAACAAATATTATTATTCTATAAAGATATCCAAAATTCTTTTGAGCTCTTACAATTCTATAGGATAACATGGGGAATACATGATCAAAGGTATGATAAAAAATTCCTATTTAGTTAATAAACATAGTATTAAAGAATAGAACATGGGTAATAAGGAAAAATGAGATTACATAAAATGGCATGAATCATGAATTAACATAAGGAAGAAAAAAATTTAGAACACGGGATCTTGTAATCATGGAATCATAGGAATGCTGTAACAACATACAAAATGAAATAAACATGAGTCATGGATAACTACAAGGACTATTTCAGGTCTATCAATATTGTTGATTCTTATGTATAATTGTAATAACTTGTTCTATTGAGCAATAAGTAATTTTTTCTCACATTATTCATTACAAAAAATGAATTTATTAGGCCTAAATGTTAAAAACTGTAAATTAGTATATTTCAATATTCACACAAAATTAAACTATTTTTAAAAATCCCACAAATTTATCCAAACCATTAAATAATGTGTATATTTCAAAAATGGACTCCATTTTTCAAAATATAATACATTTAATTATTAAATAAAATCATCCTTTAATTGAAAATTGTCAATTTTAATATTATAACCGATTTTATGGCCCATTGAAAATATTTTGAGGTCTCAAAAATTTATCATATAATCATAAGAAAATAAAATATTAATTTATGAAATTATTGTTTCATTTAAATAATTTTACTAATTAAAAAACATATACGAATTACTAAAAAATACTTAATTTATCATTTTTAAAAAAATCATTTACTTATACCACATTAGAAATATATAATATTTTATTTCATAGGTAGATAAATTATATTTATAAATTAATAAGCAGATTTACTATTCTATTACAAGGATTAGTACTCTAAATGGTTTTATTACTATTCTGATGGTAATGTAACTATTCCATTGGTATAGATTTCTTAATTTTTATAAATACCACTTATTAAATTCAATATTTATATGTAATTTTATTTTGGATTCTATATGTGATTTATAATAAATGAAATAATTATAATAAGATAATTTCCATTGAAAAAATATGGTGTCTTTATAGTCTTCCACCTTATGAAATTTCACCCTTACAAGTTTATAATACATTCTAAGATGAAAACAGGTGAGAGTACTTCTCCTTCATTGCTTCCTTCGGTTCCTAGATCTCCTCTTTGGACTTTTGGTTCTTCCATAGTACTATTTCCTTGTGAGTATTATTGATTCATATAGAATTATGTCTATAGTCCAATATCATCACCATCTCCCACTCATAAGAGGGATCATTTTTCAATGGTTTCACCTCTGAATTTAGTACATGTGAAAGATCGTGTATGTTATTCAAAAGAACGATATGTGGAAGATGTTGTGTACTTGAGAAATGTTTAGTGTATGTTATATTGATTATTCCATATATCCAAAATGGTATTGAATTTCTAAAGGTAAAATTTAACTAAGGCTTAGCATTCATTTCTTCTCAAATATCATGATCATTTTCCATGGAGATATTCGTAGGAAAACCATGTCTTCAACCACAACTGTAGATATCATTGATGATTTTCAACATATATATTTTATCATATTTTTTCTCCGTTGATGATATTATTATTTTTTAACCTTTTCTAAAAATTCATTGACGATTACATATCCTAGAAACCTACGTTCACAGCCATCATCCTAGAAAGCTGATGATCTAAAAATATTACCATAAAGGGCTTCATATGGATCTATTTGAATTATTTAGTGGAAACTATGATTATAATAAAACATTAATATAGGTATATATTGGTCTCATCCTACATTTACTACCATATAACTCACTCTCAAATTGCCTTCCTGTGTTTGAATAGTCTATTTAGATTATCCATTATTTGAGTTTGATAAATTGTATTGTAGTTCAACTGAGTTATTAGTGCCTATTGGATAAATTTTGGAAACTCATAGGTAAATCATAGATATCCATTTTATATAATGAATTATGGCACTACATATATGCACACAAATTCTATGTGTATATTTTTGTAGGTTGATCATGTGATAACTCTTCTCGAATTGCGAGAAAGTATGAAGTTTGTATAAGAAGAACCACAATGACCGATATGGAGTTATTTCTATTGGATGTCATTAGGTGTCTAGTGAAAAAGTAAATTTTGAGATTATTACACTTTTATATAGGTATAGATAATGGTTACATCATCCATTTAATCATTTTTTACTTTCAGTCATCACTTAATGGAATTCAAGGAACTTTTATGTATAATATATGATCCATTTCATCATATTTCCCCACCAATAGTCTTCCCAAAGATCATGATACACCATTATTCCCCCTGAGTGAATATAAAATTTCGATATATGTAAATCATTTAGATTGTCTTTATTTATTTCTAGAATGTATGGTACACATATTCATGACCTAGATTTTATAACTCCTTCTTAATCAATTTTGACAATTATGATTTTCAATTTTGGATTGCTTCAAACATTTTATATTTTCCACATAAATTCATTGAGAATACCTTATTATAACCATACAGGTACGTTGAGTAATCATTTCATAAATTATTGATGATCTACAATTCTTTATGTTTACTATGTCCATCATTTTCATGTCTAAGAAGATTGGATACTTTTCAATTATAATAAATAATAATGTTGAAGGATCCTTTCTACTTAGACCATCTTGGAAATTATTTATAAAACCAATATAATTGTGGATTGAACATTAATAATCATTGATGAGATCTAACCATATTTTTTGGTGTATATTATGACCCATCTATGTGAATATATATTTTAGGATCTTATAATCAGTATATATCTCACACTTCTCCCCATTAACAAAACTTCACCATATTTTTGATATGAACATCATGACTAAACACTCCAAATCATCTGCGAGATAGATTTATCATAAATCATGAACTCTATTTATGATTAGGATAACACTTTACCATTTTCCATCAGTACACAACCTAATCAATTCATTGATTCATCTTTCTATACCACAAATCGCACCCCACATTTTGGTAGTGGGAGTACTAGTGCAGTGATAAGCCACTCTATCAAATCATTGATGTATTCTTCATACTCACTAGTCCAGAAATTATTTACTCACATCATAGTCATGTTGTTTCTTGGGTTTTATAATCATGAAATTATCATAAAAAAATGACAGTAATACGAAGCTAGACTATGGAAATAATGATATCCATTACAAATACTGGTCAGTGCCACACCTCAATTTCCTTTGTTTTTAAGGGTCTATTCATATACCATTAATGTTGTTAAATCACCCCATAAATGATACTTCATCCATCTAGAAATAAAATTTAATGTACCTTTCATATAGTTTTTCCCACAACAATGTATTTAGAATGGTATTCAAATGCTCCTCATGATCACTATTTCTTTTGGAGTGTATCATAATTTCATCAATAAAGAATACCATAAATTTGTCGAGGTAATCAATAAAAACTCTATTCATTATGTCCATGAATATTTCATGATAAATAGTTAGTATGAAAGGAATCAAAATGATCTCATAGTACCCATATCATATTCAAAAGGGCGTATTGGGAATATCTTCCTCATTTTCATTTAATTGGTTATTTCCCAACTGATGGTCCATCATATAGAAATAATTTCACCCATGTAGATAATTGAAGTAGTAATATATTTGAGGTCGAGGATACTTTTTCATTATCATGCTTTTTTAGATCATGATAATAATTTCATAGGGGCATTGATCCATCATTTTTCTTATGTAATTGTTTTTGCACACCCCATAATGAAGCACTCGAGCATATAAAACCCTCGTATGGATTATATTTTAAATACTTCATTAGTTCCTCTAACTAAATGGTGGATATTCTATAAGGATTCTTTGATATAATAAGTGACCCAAGAATAAATTCAGTTGACAACTCAGCCTCTTTTTTAGGAGGAAGACCATAAAATTCATAGTAGAACTCATCATTGTAGTCCATCACAATTGGAAATTCTTTTAGTATGATTCTATCCTTTGTATAAATAATTTGTGATGATTTGATTTCTCATAAGGGTATAATTTCAACAATTTAAATAATTATATTGAAATAGAATCATCCTCATCGTAACACTTATACAAAACTGGGGGATTCCTTAGGATGTAGAGAGTGATATCCCTTTCTCAGTAAATAATTTGGTCTTTATATAGAGTTATCCAATACCTATCAAAAATAGAAATAGATTCCACCAAATGAATTTTAATTTGATTTTCAAGATGTTCCTTTCCATTAACATCAACATATGATACAATAATCATACAATTATTCTTTGATGAAATCAATTAATTTGGGTTGGGGACTTGATGTACATTGAAAACAGAAAAGATAACATAATATGTAATGACTGTAAATAAAAAATAAAAAGCACAACACTAGTATAAAGGACAGTGGTACTTCAAAAATCATGAACCATATCATCATATGGTCTTTCACACTACTGTGGACTTAAAGATTTTTTTGTTATGCTTTTTATCCCATGGAATATATCAACATGTTAGATAATTCCAAACATCTCCACATTTACATTAGAGAATCATATATGGTACCATAGTTTGAATCTTTTCCCATGCATATTTATAGAAGTAATATTCGTTTTTCATTGTAAATTGATGAATCATGACCTTATTTTCTACATTTAAATCATCTCACATTCTTCTAGAGACAACTTTCATGAAGTTTCTTCCCACATTATTAATATGCAGTGAATTGGTCATTCTTTTTTTTATCATATTTATTAAAAAATATTCTATGAGATTCTTTAATTATATTATTTAATGTGTTGGGAAAATCAACTATTTTCCAGTCATTTATTGTAATCTATGATAACTAGATGGGCATAAACACATGATGTGTTTCTACAGCTTCTATCAGGTTAGACATATCATTAGTTCAATCACCACATTTCTAATCAAATTTATTTATGGAATAGGGTCCCCTATTTTCTAGAATTTATTAATTAAAAAATACAATAATGGGGGCTTAAATACCTCACTAATAAAAATATTAATGAAACATAGAAAATAGAAGGATAAACTTATAAATATAATGTATATCCTATATTATGATTCCTTTTGTTCTAATATTTTTATCAATGGTGAAAAAATAAACCCTAGGGTTATTAATAAAGATATCTAATACTAATATCCAAAAATAACTACACAGTTCTCTAACACCAACTACAAAAACATTTTCCTTTTAAACATATTATTACTATATTATAACTTTGATTAACCACCAATAACACGCCAATGATCAAAATTTATAGTTTCTTTGGAAGATTAGGTACATAATTAGAAAGCATGAAACCTAAACAAAAACATATTTTATTTAATATCCATAATTATCTAAAAACATCATTTGATCTCTTACATATTCATAGGGTAGCATGTGGAATTCACGAACAATGGGAAGAGCTGAAAAGCCTAGTAATGTAATTAATATTGGACTAATTCATAACACATGGGTTAGAAGGCATAGCACGATGCCATAAAAAGACACGAAGCATGAATAAATATAAGGATGCATAAAATGTATAATATTGGATTTTCTAATCATGGAATCATATTAATGTGGAAGAAACATAAACCATTATATAAACATGATTCAATGATAACTATCATGACTATATCACATGGTGGAAAACGTCCCATAATGGTCTAAAGATTAAAATATGTCCAAACAAGACATCTCATGAGACTAAACCATACACAATTAAATATAGGGGAATATTGTAAAACCCATAATAACATGTTCTTCCAATTTTTTTCTATATAAATAATCAAGCATGATTAATAAAAATTAGGGTTCCCCATGGAAAGAAATGGGAATCACAATCATGTCATAATGCATAACACTATGGTAAATCATAATAGTGTCAGTGAATGAATTGATATAAATCATAAAAGGATATTAATGAGTGAATATTTGTATATATAATTAATATTTTTTCCTAATGACGTGATAAAATGGAAATATAGTTTTTAATAAACATTATAAATGAGTCACTTTAGTGAGTTTTAGGGGAAAATATTAAAGTGACTTTAAATTGGAATAATGTATCTTTTGTATAAAACAAAAAATGAACTAATGTATTTTTTCATGTATAGAGGAGTGAGTTTAGAAAAAATATTATGGATTAAAATTTATTATGCATTAAACTTGAAAATGGGCAAGAAATTGGGAAGTTCCCATTAATCGGGCTTTCTTAATAGGAGTAATTGAGAATGAAACTTTATAAAACATGTATTTCTCTATCCAAGAAAGAATAATTGAGCAACATAAATAAGTTTGGTATATACAATAATAATATATGATTAGTCAATAAGAATAGTTAAGAAATAAATTGGGGTAAAGAGAGATAAAAATTAACTAGAAGGAAAAAATGGATGATCAACAAGAATCCCTTACCTCATGTCTGTAAATGTTATATAGTTGCACTTAATGTCCTAGAAAATGAAATTAGATTAATTAATAATTTAATTTTTATCATATTGAAAAAATATTTGATTTATTATAATTTTATTAGGTTCATTTTTTACAATAATTTTGAGTTACAAATTCTAATTTTGTTGTTTTGGGTGTGTTCGTTTCATGGATATCAGGATTGGTCCCCATAGGTTAAATTTTGGGAGTTCTTGATAAATGGATGAAAAACATTATAATGGAATTTAATGGTGTTAATGTTCATTCTTAATTTTAAATGATCCCAAATATAAATTTTTCAGAGAGGAGGATGATTCATTATATAACATGTTAATGATGAGCATTAATTTATTTTGGCAGTTTGTCGATTTTCACAAACTCATTTAGTTTTATTATTTAATATTATGTTTATGTATTAGTTCCTAAACATAAAATAAGATATAATAATCATTTTACAATGTGTTTTAAACATTATAATTGTTTTTTGATCATACTTGAAGGAGTTAATAGAAAAAAAATCATCATCCATGAAGGTGGTGAATCCACAAATCAAAGATTATGTTTTCATTTTTATAAAATAATTGGAAGATAAGAGAATCTATTGATAGATATTCAATTAAAACAATAAAATTATATTAAATAAACAATACTGGTTTTATCATTCTGTATTGTACAGGGAAGGTGAGATGAGGATAACAAAATAAGATAAATTAAAAAATAAGGATGATATTTCCTCTTGAGTGTCGTATCCTTCAAAACCTCCATAGAGAAATTAGTACTGTTATTTGGGTGAGACCAACATGTTTAAAATGCGGGGAATATGATTATAAGATTAATTGGGTAGAATATAATCATTTCTAAATTCTTAGAATGTGGGAGGATAAGAGGATGTGAGGGGGGTATTTATAGTGAAAGAGAAGGGTATTCTGTGAATTTTTTTTTCATTTGTTTATTATTTTGTGTCCAGGCTACCAATTGTGTTCATTCTTGTTAGTAATTATAGTATATAGTACATTTGTGTTACAAAAAATTACTTCTAACAATATTCATGATTCAAAAATTCTTTAATTTTTCTTCAAATTTCAAAAACCTTAAATTATAGTATGTCACTATTCAACAAAAAAATTACCTATTTTAAAAAAAACCGAAAATTCAACCAAAACATTTTTGAAATTGTAGAATTAAAAAATAGAGTAAATTTTTTAAATTTTTTTTTCTAAATATGTGAAATTTAATATTTTAAATAAATCATCATTTTAATAAAAAAATATTGATTTTAATATTATAACTGATTTTATGAAACTTTGAAAAATTAATTAAGGTCTCATAAAATTATAAAATAATAATAAGACAAAAATATATTAATTTATGAAACAATTTTATAAAAATAAGTTTTATTTTATATCATTCTATTGAATGTAAATTATAAATAAACATATACATTTTATAAAAACCCTATATTTAATTTATCATTTTTAAAACATTTATTTTCATACACCATGATATAAATATATGGTATTATAATTTATGAGATTCCTAAACATTTTTTAATAATTTAATAGATGAGGTTTGTTGTAGTTCCCCCGGTTTCATGTAAGTCACCCTTTTTATGATTTTATGTGTATAAAGTGTTTGGGATATGTATGGGATGGATTTGGGGCCTTCTTGATTGTTTATAGGGATTTAATACATGTCCAAAGTTTTAGAATGGTTTGGGAATTCCATGAAACAACTATAGGTTACTGTGTATAGTGTGCTAAGAGTTAATGGGATGGTGAATGGGTGGTGCACAATTTGTCCAAATTTTGCAGAATACTAGGAGAAATAATGCTACACGAGGAAGTGGTCATTGGCACGGTTGGCTGACAGTTTGGTAACTGAGTGAGAAAACTGTGTGAGGTTCATCCATGAGGTAGTGGATAGTTAAATATTAACATATAGTTTTCTAAACCATGTGACTTGTCCTTGCACGGTTAAAAAACTAGATCCTAAAAAATTGGATCTAGGAAAAAGTTCTCTTTTAATTTATCATTTCCCCCCAAAAAGGACCTAACATTGGTTTCTTACATATCAAATGTTTAGTAACATTCTAACTTCAATACTAATGTGATCAAATGTATTCTCTTAGTGTTTTGAAGAAGAATTCTTGTGGCAATTAATTGTTATTCATTATTTTTGGAAGTTTTTGTTAGATATGATTCAACCTATATCTTCATTTCATAGATCTACTCCCATTGTGGTTAGAGAAACAAATGTGGATGGTAAATGTGCTTATATTTTGTCTTTTTGATGTTATGGGAAGAGATATAAGGATTATTTTTAGTTATTCAACCCCATTTGTGAACATTTTTTGAGCTTATTATTTTTTTCTCTAATGTCTCATGATAAGTGGTTTCACTGTTGACTCCTCTATTTATAACAATAATTCCTAGTTTAAAATTGAATAATTTTATTGATTTTTTTTAAATTGTTGTCAAAAAGAAGTTAAAAACCTTATTTAGTGATGGTCTATGGATTTTTATGAAATTATAGAATTTTTGTGTAAGTTTCATTGATAAATTATTTTAAAATAATGTTTTTCAAATATTTACTGGATTGATTTATGATAAATTGGATTCAATAAAAATGTTATTTTAATTGAAATTGTTCTAGTCATTGAAATGGTTTGGGAATGATTGAATTGTCATGGCAGTGGGGAATATATGGGGCGGTGTGTTCATATTTATTTACGAGGCATGCATGAAATATGACTGTGTGCTCAATGCCAAATGTGTAATGGAACATGGGACATAATTTTGTTTTGTTGGCGTGGTAGATCGATGAGAAATTTCTCATGAGTACGAAACTATCAAAATAATACATGCATGTGTATATGTGTGGAATTGTGGGCTTGGATGGAGTATGAAAAAGTTGAATTTATGGAATGGCTAGAGAAAATTTAGTGGATGCTTCCTCAATCGCATGAAAGGAAAGTATAATGCTACATGGCTTTAAGAGACATTCCTACGACACCAACGTCTAGAAACAAATGACAAGGGATATATATTAAATTCAGGGATGATTTTTTCATGAGAATAAAATAACCAACCAAACATTCCATAAACAAATAAATCACTCCATGACACATGATAATAATACAATAAAACTCAACATTTCATTTATATCAAATCTAACTACAAATAGTACTATAGAGGATGTCTACAAAATAACCAGGTGCGTAGTGGAAGGAAAAATTAACAATACTCAAAGATGACAAAATAACTCTAAGGATCCAACCAGATCTATGATCCAACTCCACAAAATAACGAAATAATCACTAATAACTACTAGAGAAGTATGATGCATTACCTTTTGTCATACCCTAATACACAAAATCTTCAAAATAATCAATGTTTCCTAGAATGGGTGGGTGATGATGTTTGTAATATTTCCCCCAATGACTTTCTTACTAACGCCACCGTGATAGAACATGATCGAACATACAAAAAATAGTTTATATAAATACATCAATGATAATTTATATCCAAATATAATGAACATCTAATAAAATAGTATTCTCAATATAACCATAGTTCTCAAGTGATGAAGCCACACAATGTTCTCAAACCATTATATAAATTCCCCATTTGGTGTAGCCCTTTCCAATCCACATATCCACAAATCTACACATGAATGATTAAGTATGATAGTTAAATACCCAATAGTGGATTCTCATCGATCTACCAAGGCATCCATTGGTAATTAAATCCAATGTTTCATTACTCCTTCAGAACCAATCACATGTTCATATTTCAACCAAGCCTTGTAATACACTATGAACACACCTCACCACGTATGCCCAACAACCATGATAATACAATTAGGAAAAAACATTTATAATGTCCCGAAACAATTTCCATAAAACAAATTCTTTATTCGAAACATTTTTCTAAAAATAAAAAAAGCTCTATTTTAAAATAAACATTTTAAAATCATTTATCGAAACACCTTGCCAAAAAATTCGATAATTTCACATAAATCCAGAAACTATAAATGAATTAGCTTTCTATCATGATTTCCACACCAATTTTGATATTTAAATTTAATCGATTTTTTCAATTCCAAACAAATCATTCATGTATGAAATATAGGAGTTGAGAGTGAAGCCACCTGCATTGAGAAATTGGTGAATGAATTTAATGGCTTGAAAAACATCCAAACATTGGGGTTGAATCTCTAAACACCTACCCTAGATCACTTTGCATATAATCAAAAATAAAAATAAAATCATATTTCGAATTCTAAACATTAGATCTATCCTCATCGGGAGTAGATATAAGAAATAGGGATTGAGAGAGTGAAGTATATCAAAAAAATATTAGGATCAACCAAGAATGATTAATTTGTGCACGAATACATCTTCAAATAAATGATAGAATCCATTACATCCTCTCTAGAAGGTGGAAAAAGGTTCTTCAACCATTGGGAGGTAAAATCCTGAGTTAGTGCCATCAATGTACACTTTTTTAGGATTTAGTTTTTAAAAACTCTTGGGTTAGTCGTAGGGTTAAGAAATATATGAACTAAAAATGAACCATCTATTATTTCAAGGATAAACCTCACTTGGTTGGCTCACATGATTTTAAAACCATTCTACAACCACGGAAAATCCCACAATATCAAGTAGGATGCTTTCTCATAAAATTATTATCAGTTTGGACAACCCATGCACCAATCGTGCTCCTCCCCTTTAGATATTATCACATTTTAATTGTTTTTCAGTAGTTCTTACATGGATTTATCATACTTTCCTAATCCAATAAACCCAATGAAAATCCCAATAAACATTCTAATTGTTTTCCCTACCATCCAAAACATAACACAAAAACACAATATATTTTAAAAGAATAAATAAATGCTTGATTACTTGAAGTCGTGGGTATTATATTTTCCTCACCATTTTTTTTTACATCCCCATAATGTAAAAAACCATCATCTATCTGAAAGCGTTATAGTAGATATATTTGGATATGGCATGGTTGGTGTATGTTTTGGAAATTTTGGAAGCTATCTATGTATGATTCACCCTTGAGGTAGTGGCTATTGCTTTGTTAATGTACAGTTTGACTAAACATGTGACTAATCAACATGTGGTTAAAAACTATATCCTACAAAAGATTAACTATGTAAGTCTTTTTTATGGACTTTTTCCTCAAAATGGTCCTAAATTAGAAGTTATCCCCTCGATGGTTGAATAACCTTTTCCCATCGATTCGAAGGTTATCTGAAGGCTTCTCTTGGTGATTTGATTTTGGAATCTTATGGTAAGTATCGTACATGGTAGTTTTTTTTAGTTGTTATATGATATACTTCCCCCCTCCATCTCATTTTTTTATATATATGCTTCATGTGGTTATATATAATGTTTTAGATTCCAAATATGAATATATTTGGTCTTTTTTATCACAGGGGAAGATATATAAGTAATATTTTTAGAGATTTATCATACTGTCATGGATGTTTTTGTGTGTAGTTTATCATTTTTACCAATTTCATGAGTTATGTGGATTCTCTCTCAACTCCAATATTTATAACATCAATTATTATTTTCAATGTATTTATGTTTATTGAAATTAATTGTTACATTGGTGTAAATATAATTCCATAAACATTCTTTAGTGATGATTTGTGGATTTTGGTTAAATTATTGAATTGTTTTACATTGATATTTGATATATAATTTTGAAATTTATATTTTAAAATTGTTCTTAATTTGATTTATTTAATAACATATTCAATAAAATGGTTGTTTTAATGAAATGGTTATGGAAATTGAAATGGTTTAGTAATGATTTAATTTTCATGGTTGTTGGGGATATGTGGTGGGGTGTGTTCATATTGCATTTTGAGGTTCCATAGAAATATGACCTTATGTCTGTTGAAAAATGTGTAATGTCCCATGTGATTTAATTACCTTGTTAACACATGGAATATTTAGGATAAAACACTCATTATTATGGAACTATCATAACTAATAATGCAAGTGTATATGTTTGGATACGTGTATTAGAAAGAGGTATGAAAAAAATGGAATTTGTGAAATGGGTCTGAAATATTGTGTTGCTGCTTCCCACATAAATTGTTGTCACCATGAGAAAACTATTTTATTGAAACTTGTTTATGATTGGATATAAACTATTTTGTAAATAGTTTCATATGAACTATTTTTTAAAAATGTGGAATCATGTACTACATTTGTGGTTTTAGTATGAAATTCATTGGGGAAATTTTTATGAATTTCATTACGCAAACCAAATTTTGAAAGTTGGTGCATTTTTAGATGTTTTTTATTATGATATGGTAAATGTTAATTTATTAATATTATCTTAAGGTTCATAGTGTTTCATTGGAAATTTTGGTGTTGTTGGTGTATGGATCTTGTAAGAGCCAAGGAGGTATTTTTTCGTCATTGATTTTTTTGTTGTTTTCTTCTTCTATGAACTTGGTTGTTTTTTAGTCTTTCGATATAGTAATCCTCACAGTTAGGTTTGATATAAATGAAATGTTTATTTGTTTTTAATTATTATCATTCATCATTTATTGGTTTATTTGGTTATGGGATTGCCGGTTATTTTTTATTCCTAATGAAAAATTGTCCCCAAATTGTAAATGGTGCCCCTATCATTTATTATGATCATTTTGTGTCTGGGGGATGTTGCTTAAAGACATGGTGAATTCCACAACCTTTTTTCATAACAGTGTTATCCATTGTGATTCTAGGAATACCATGCCTCCACAAGTATTGCAATCTCAACAGGTAAGTATGGATACAAGTATTATGAAAAAGTAATTATATAGATCTGACCAGGTATTATGGATTATCTATAGGGGCCTTCGACCATGAGAGGTATGATTCACTTGAATTTTACCATTATTCATGAAATTTTATATGGTTTCATCCAATCATTTATTTCATATCGTGGTAATGATTTGTTATATCTAAAATTTGAAATGTTTCATTCTATGATAAAACAATAAAATCCACCAGGTAAAAGATAATTTCAACCCTTTCAGTGTAGATAATTCTTTATAATTATTGATAATTACATGATAAAATGTGATTTACCTATTCTTGATATGGATGTTTATGAAATAATCTTGGTTATGGATTGGTTTACAATGTTCAAGGATCACATCGACTGTTATACATGATGGGCCGATTTAATGACCTGAGAAGATATCCTGAATCTCATTCATGGAGAATGAAATATAATAAAAATTTAAAAGGGTTTTTCATAACCATTATTTAGAATTATATCATACTATTTGGAAGTTTTTTCATTTTAATTGAGCAGAGAGACAAAAAATTAAATGTTTTCAAGCATTTGATAATTAGTTTCAATATGTTTTTCATGGTAATTTCATAGGGTTTCAACCTTTGAGAGATCTGAAGTTTACAATTGATATACATAACGGGACATGTACTAATTCAATTATATCATGTCTAATAGAACATATAGAGTTAAAGGAGTTGAATGAGTAGTTGGGAGAGGGATAAAAGAAAACAAATCATTTATCCTAGAACATCTATGTGGGTAGCGCCATTCAAGTTTTTGAAAATGGAAAATGGAACAACAAGACTGTGTGTGGATTATCATAAGCATAACCATTAATTTATTAAAAAAATATTTTATTAAAATATTTTATTATTAGTTTGATCAAATTACGGCATCTCAACAATTTTCTATGATAAAATTATGATCAGGATTTAATCAATTGCAAGATTCAAAATTGGATATTTTAAAGAAATATTTCAGAAGAAGAAATAAACCTTATTAATATTTGGTAATGTCTTTAGGTTTTATTAAATATATAGTAGTTATTATAGAATTTATGAATCAAATATTTTAGAGATATCTTTATTCATTTATGGTCGTGTTTTTGGAAAACAAATTATTGCTTTCAAGAACAAGGGATGATCATGAGGAACACTTGGCGCCAAAGATGGGAATTTTGAGGGATCATCAATTTTATGTAAAACTATCAATTTGAGGTTTTTGGATACTATAGGATTTCTTTATTTGTCATGTAATTTTGGAAAAAGTTTTTTTCATTGACTAAAAAATGATAGTGGTATTTATCTCTTGAAAACAGCTAAAGGATGTATCTAAGATAAAAAGATTCCTCTGTCAATATTTTCATTACCGAAACTTTTTTTGTAATTTTGTTGACTATAATTTCCTATTATACCATTTAGAAAGAATAAATATCCATTTCAATGGGACACATAATAAAAAAAAATTCAAGAAGTAAAGGATCACCTTTCATATGAACTGATCTTTATTTTTTCAAAATCTGGACAAGGGTAAATGGTGTACTGTGACGCTTCAGGATCAGGTTAGTGTGTCTTCTCATAAATGGAGACCATATTGTTTATTTATTATGGTATTTATGAGTTAATGAAAAGAAATACTAAACAGACAATTTATAGATTGCATCCCTAGATCATGAATAGAAGACTTGTAAACATTATATATTTAGTGAGAATGTTCTTATGTTTATGGATTATATGATCTTGAATAATATTTTCTCACAACTAGATTTGAACCCTAGAAAAATAATATGGATAGAGTATATCAAAATGTATTTAATTTACTTGATGTATACATTAGGTAAAGGAAATTAAGTGGAAGATGCATTATAAAAAAATTCTTATGCTTAGTGGAAAAAGATGCTTTAGTGGATGTTGATGTTACTGATAGAAGACATAATCATAGAATATGAAGACCAAGGTGATTTATCAGTTTTATTTATAGTTTCATTGGTTCCTGATATGGAAAACTTGGTCAAAGAGGCAATGACTTCCTATTTATAATTTGTGGATGTGATTTCAAAACCTCATAGTGGGGATACCATTTTGGGTTGGATACTATATGAGAGTTCAGTTTTTTGGTTAATAAATCATATAGTCACTTCTATTTCTTGTTTCAAACACCATCTTCATTCCTCCCACCATTCAAGATGGGTTTATCATCCTCAAATACAAAAAATGTATAAGGTTTTGAATGCCCATTTCTTGTGGAATAGTAAAAAATTAAATTGGATTAGATTTTTTTCGAGGTGTTTAACTTGTTATCCAGTTAAGGGAGAGAGTCAATGACCAACACATATATTACTATCTTTACCTATCCCACATTGTAAATGGGATAAGTTAAATATGGATTTTGTAATAATTGTCCATGGAATAATATGAAAACATGATTACATAGAGAAAATAGTGGATATTCTAACAATGTAATCCCGTTTCATCCATATTCTTCAATATCATATGTTGGAGGACATTTCAATGATCTATATTTGAAAATTATTAATTAAATAATTCTATACTAGTTTGAAAAGTGTCTGATAGTGATCTGAGTTTTTCATCTCCACTATGAAAATCCTTACAATAATCCTTGGGGACTCGGTTGACTATGAGTATATTCTATCATCCTTAGATGGATAGATAATCTCATAAGATGATACAAACCTTGGAAGAAATGTTTTACTATTATGTAATGATTCTTGGTGGCTCTGGTGGAGAGAATATACCAGTAGTGGAGTTCTTTTACAACAATAGTTATCACACATCATTACAAAGGGTTCTTTTTGAATAATTACATTGTTTCCATTTTCATTCTCCAATTTTTTTGGGTGGACACATGTGAGACTTCACGGATTGGTACACGCCTTTATCAAGAAATGAACGAGAAGATTCAGCTTATTAGTAACTGGTTGGTGTCAGTTATGAAATGACTGAAATAGTATACAGATTATCAAAAATGGTCATTTTCATTCATGATTACTGATCAGGTGTTCTTGGGGACCTCTTAATATCTTGGAAATAATCTCTTTGGGAAGCGATGAATGTTATATCATTGATACATATGCCATTTTGAGATACTAGTGTAGAGACCCAAAGCTTTATGTACATGGAAATTAAATTATTTTTTCAGAATAATTAATACGTAACAAAAATAGACACACAAGGACTGTAATAGTTTAGTGTCTTTAGAAACTTGTAATATTATCATCTAATCATGGTGAATGATCTTTAACATCTCCCATAAAGATCTTCCAAATTTTTTTCTTACCTAAAACCATTCTTTATATCCTGGGGGAACAAAAACATAAAAGGGGTGAGCTCAAATGATCAGTAAGGGTAAGCATAGAGAACATAAAACAATCCATAGACCTTTGAATTTAAAAAAACATGAGCATAAAATCTAAACACCAAAATCTTGAACAATGAAATAATACATGGCAGTACGTAAGACATATATCATGAAGAAACATTAATCATGATAAATTATCATGGAAATAAAACATGTAATTATAGAAACCATTAATCACATGATATGATTTCCATAGTAGCCAAGTCATTGCTGCCAAGACCATCTTAGTGGACTAAGTCTCTTTCTAAATCGAGTTCACTCCCCGTTCCAGTCCTGTATTACTGAACTGGTTTAACTTTTCATTCCATCAATGTCTATCCCATGAGATATAAATCTTTTCCAAATGCATAGGAGGGATATATAGGTCCCACCCATCTCATAATGAAATCATTCTTACTTTTTCCACAAAATAAACATACATCATTCATAATAACCCAACAAATAAAATGGGTTTCATAAACATCATTCCATCATCACATAATCTATATAAAAGAAATGGATATCATTTCATAATAAGAAATGTGAAACCATGTAAATCATATAGATATTATACTTGAAACATACACATATGAAATAATGTCATCTTATATGGAAAATGGTTTTGTTAAAGTACTTGAAATGAATTTTTGAGGAAAATATCATTTCTTATTGAAAATCATTTTCTTTTCAAAAAATTCCATGAAATTTAAAAAAAAATATTTTGTTGAAAATACTCACGAAATATTTTGGAGGAAGCATCATGAAAATAATGCCTTATAAAACCGTAGAAATCATTTCTTGCCGTATATGTTAAAAAACATTCTTCTCGTACTTTTGTCGGAAAAGTCAAAAAGTACCTTGTAGGGTAAATAAAAGAAAGATTTATACCATACCATGGGGTAAAAGTAAAAATGGTTTAAAGGGACTTTAAACACACATGAAAAAACTTTTATAAAACATGGAAAATGATGATTGCAATAACCCCAATAAATACTTACGAATAAGCAATCTCGGATAAAAATGAGATTTGGAAAATATTCACATACCATAGGTCTGATATGTTTTGTACGTATCTGAACCACATGTATAATGATTTAAATAATGTCATTGACTTATTACAGAATCATATTCATTGTTATGATATCATATATGTTTCACTTATGACTTTATATTACCTGTTCTTTTTTATATTCAATGTTAAAGCAACATTATGGGTAAAATCATTTCATTTATCGTATGTGTTTCGACTTATCGTTCTTGATATAATTACATATATCCTGATTTACCTAATTCCATAATGTAAAACATGATTTATATATAATATAAATTCGTCATATACATATATATATATATTATATATCGATAAAAGAAATGAAATACACCATTCATGGAGACAGTAGGTTGTACGTAAGCATGAACGCTGTTTTCGTTTCCTTATTGAATTGAATGAAACTAAATAGATGACATACATATATATATACATAAATACTGTAGAATTTCAATTTGATATATTTCCTTATTATTCATTATATAATCTTTATTATCATTCATGTATGGTTAACATGGAGAATGAATCTCATCGCGTCGTGGAGATGGTAGTCCGTACGTAGGCACGAACGATGATATCGTTCACATAATTATTGAATAGAATTGTAGTGGATGGTATAATATATAAGAATCAGGATGATGTTATAATAACCATATATAGTTATTCATTACTCCATTATACCCATGCATGTAAGGTGTTGGTGGAAAAATAGATTTCACCACGGAGTGGAGACGGTATTCCGTACGTACGCAGACGTGGTGATTTTGTTTTCCGTAGGATGAATATATGGTGAAATAGGGTTGTTTCATACATAAAATAAAATATCATTATATTATTTATACTTATGTAATTACTTCATAATGAAACGACTAACGAAGAAGAAGTGGAAGAATAAATAAAGTCGAAAGAATCGATAACGGACATTACCTCTTCTTTGAAGCGCCTCTTTGGGACCTCCTCTTAGGGCACTAAAATTTATTTTTGAAGAAGAAAATAGCCTCTATGATGTTTATATGGAAGTGTAGAAGAGATTATGGTAGGGATTGGCCGATCTTTCAAGCTCAATGTGGTGTGAGGATGAGAGTGTGGAGGTGCCCTTTTACAAGGGAGAAGAGGGGCACCTTTGGAAAAACTAAAAATATTATTTTATTATAAAGTCCTATTAAGTTTTTAATAGCTCCAAATTGACTTATTTCTAAGATAATGGGTGTATGGGTCTAAATACTCTCATCCAGTAGAATTTAGACAACTTTAGGTTTCTATTTTAACCTTATCATTTAGATTTAACCTTAAGTTAAATAATTTACTATTAATGTGTCTTCTTGTTTTCTTACACTATAAGGTTAATAAGGATACTATAATATGCCAAACGAACCCAAAGTTGTTTATTATTAATATATATAACCTTAACTAAGACAGTTTGTCGAACCATATATTTTTAAGAATAAAATAACAATTAATAATATAATATATGTTTAAAAAACTATTTTATGTCCTATTTGACACTATTTGGTAATTGATTTTTGAGAAAATCATAACAGAATGACTAGTTCAAAAAAATATAATTAAATCAAACATAACATGTCATATTAACCTATAAAATTAGTGAAAATTATAAAAAGTCTCAAATTACATTTATTTGGGTATTTATAACATCATTTATGTTAATATTCCATTAATAAGATAATTGCTGTATTATCTTTGTGTCATAAATAAATTAAATTATTTAATGTCTAAAAATTATAAATAAAATACCATTATGTAGGAAATATATTTATCATCCTAATTAATATTTATTGTCAATTTTATCTTATGTATAACCCTATATTAAAAATTATTTACTTATTAAACATTGATTTTAACTATTTTAACCCTTCGTTAAATAAATTAATATTAAATGTCCTAATCTAATCCAAGTGGGCCTAAATGTTCATATTTTATTCCTAAGGTTGTTTTTGGTCGAGTTACACTTAACCAATAGAATTAGGACATGTGTTAGGGTAATATTAATATCATTCAAACCCTTAATTATCCTATTTACTTTTAACCGTGGTAAATTAAAGTAAAAAGTTATTATTCACCAAAAATTATTTTCATCTCATTGAACCACATTTTAGTCTTTGAAATTATCCGAGACTCTTATATTTTTGAAATTCAATTCACAGAAGTGGTAAAATTTAATTTAAATTAAAAAAAATTAGTTTTTTAACTACCACTAAGAGGTTTCACTATTCATCGAAAATTGAAGTTTTTCAGAAAAATAATAAAAAATCAGCATATGCATTATTTGATATTCCGAATTCAAAATTTTTGTCTATTTTTTCAAATTCATATCATATATGTGGCATTAATTAATTTTAAATTTATTTCCCGTTATCAAAACAAATAGTGTGTTGTTATGAAACAAAAACAATCAAAAGATTGATACTTGTTTATATCCAATTTCAATGTGAAATTAATTCCAATCAACAACATTGGATTAAATGGTAAAAATATTTTTTAATTTCAATTTAAAACCAATTAATAAGATAATATACCCATATAAATTATTACGATGAAAAAATGTTGTTTTTGATTAAAATATAGCGTGTTTTTACTATTTATTAAAATATGAAAGTTATCAAAATAATTTAAAAAATATATCCAAAGTAAATTTTTATATCTTTATTCCAAAGAAAAATTTTATTTCTTCAAATTAAACTTATATACATGTCAAAAACAAGATTTAAGGTGGTTGCGTCATCAAATGGTAGGAAAACTGCAATTTTTTAAAAATACATATTTTACACGAAAAATTTCTTTTGATGCCATACCATATTCTAGAAAATGTGTAAGATGAATAATAATGTTATAAAATTAAAATTGTTGTTAATACTATTCATAACAGCTAGTCCTTAATAATATTAAAACAATATATCGTTGTTTAGTGAAACATGGTATTGCGTACAACACGCGCTATCGAGGAAGGTTGTGATTGCGTGTAATGCAAGCCAAGTCAGGGTTGCATGTTGTGCAATACTTCTCCGTTGTTTCGTATAACCGAATCCAACCATATTTCATTTATAAACTGAATATATATATAAATATGTACACACTCAATGTTTCATAGAATAACTACTATCAAAATTGTGTGTAACATGATCCAAGAATAGTGATGTGTATACTGCAAGCTCATACGGTGTTGCGTATAGCGCAAGGAAATCTTTTTGTAGCTTACAACACAAGACATCAATTAAAGGAATATTTTTCATAAAATCTCGGGGTGTTAAATTCTACCCCCCTTAAAAAGAATTTCTCCCCAGAAATTAATCGGGGATATAAATCGTTCACTATTTATAGAAACCAACATCGTAAAAAGAAATACTAAAAATAAATTTTAAAAACTAATGTATGAAATGTAACGATTACCCAAAGAAAATCATCAAATGGATTCCATATAAGAGAACATAGGTGAAATTATGGATTTGGAAAAAAAATCTAACCATCCTGTTCTGATGGATAGTGGTAGAGAACATGGCTATGAAAAAGCCATCAATCACAAAGCCATAGATTTTTGATGATCTAAGGTAACATCTGATTAATCGGATATAAGGGAACAAGGAAAACATGTTTGGTTTTGAAAATCATTTCCCTAAAGTTGATGAAATTGGAATTAGAAGAAATACTTTCGTGATTTTGTTATAGTCTCACCATTGGTCATTCTTTGGACAATTTCTACTTCATCTACTAATGAAATGAAGTTGAACTTGTCATTCGTGAAGTGTTAGCAGACCATGTGACATAATTATGGGTCATTCCATCTGTCTCAAACTAAAGGTTATAAAAGTTATCAAAAATACATATGACCATCTATAGTGGGATTAATCATATATTGTTCCTAAAATGGACTTATAGTTCATATATTATACTGCTTAATATAATAAAACTATTTTCTACTAAACATGGACATTCTGTAGGCCAGTGGTAGGCGATAAAGGTTAGCCACCCTTCAGTTGTGGGTTTGATTCACACATCCTTGTCCGACACGATGGGATGTTTCCCATCCTGTAGGTTGTCCTTTTTCTAAAACTACATTACTATAACATCCCATCAATAATATCAAAAAAAACTTCTATCCCTAAACAATACTAAATTATGTCCAATATAATCCATTCCAATATTTAGGATTATCCATAATACTACAGTCCACTATCATATTATAGTGAAAAAGATTACCAGATATTTCATATAACAAGCATGTTAATACCATCGTTGATCCCCATATATCATAAGATATGTCTTGATGGTCACATTCAAAACATTCGAAGGCCTTAATAATGTTTTCTCTTGAAAAATGAATACCCATTGAATCTTAGTGAAAACATGAGTGCTGTCAAAAGTTAACTCATTCCACATACCAAAACCTCAAAATTCTATATACTCAATCCATGATATAACTATTTCCTTATATCATTCATGAGCTCATGAATACTGTCAAACATTTCTTTTTCTCCTTATCCCTTCATTATGTGCATATCATCTTTTTTCCAAAAATATCTCAATCACTTTCCATTGTTACTGGTACCATAAAATTATTGAAAACAACAATAGACCAATACATTAATATTCCAATATTCCATGATACTATATACAACATTATTTTAGAATCCCATTACATAAAAAATTAATCATTCCACCACATCGTTGTCATATTCAAAATTTCCAATAGTGATCGCGTGTGACTTCCCTATGTCCTTTGCATTAATTGGTTGCTCATATCGATCATCACTAACCCTTGGATTAAGGAATTTATTAGCATAACGCCTCATTTCCTTGCACTTGAAGCGTTGAAGTGTTGGTGGTGCGTTCTCTGCAGTCTTTTCTTTATTCACATCATTAGCAACCCTTTTTCATTACTTCAAAACTCTTCTGCTCGATGACCTTCTTTTCCACACTTAAAACATTTTATAGTCCCTTTAAGACAATATCCACCATGCTTTTTTCAACGACTTTGAGCATAAGGAAACATTCATCTTCTTTTGACCATTATTCTGAGATTTCTCCTTGAACATCATATTTCATTTCTTGTCAAAACCATGAGATGGATAAGTAAAACCAACTTCAATTTCTACCTTGATAGCACAACGCACAATTTCATCATAGCTACTGAAGTATCTTATAGCTAATTCCCTTCGAATATTTGGTTTTAATCCACTGAAGAATCGATCAACATTACTTTCTGGTTTGATGATGAAGCCATATTCATACCTTTCAAGCCTTGAAAAATTCGCTTCGTATACACCAACAGATTCATCATCCTTTTGCTTTAGTTCAAGAAACTCATTTTCCATCATTTTTTTAAGAATACTAGGGAAGTACTTATTGAAAAATATGTTCATGAACTCGTCCCATTCCATGGACTCAATTTCACCTCTTGGCCTCGTATTATTGATAAGATTCCACCATTGATCAGCTTCACCTTCCAAACGATATACTGCAAAGATGACTTTATCATGTTCAGAACATTGATGAACTGAAAATATCTTTTAAGTGGTACTGATCCATTGTTCAGTAACAAGTGGATCAGAAGACCCACTGAAAGAAGGTGGACGTTGCCTCATGAAGGGCTCAATAGAATATTGTTCTCTTCTCTGCTCATTTGGAAGTCCAGAATTTTTCATAGCTTATGTAAGTATAGCAATAATATTTTGCACTCCATCACCCATAAAATTTGTTTGTTCAGTAGGAAAATCAATGCATTTTCCATTTCATTGATCGACATAGTTCCTTCGGGTTCCATCCATCGTCTAAAACCCAAAAAGAATAGTGTGAGAAGAAAAACTCATGCTAGGGAAAACAACATAATAAAGGGGGATTACCTTCAATATCTTTCATCTGAAGTTTAATTCTAAGATCAATTCTGTAATTCTTGGACTATAACCTATACTTATAAATAACCTTGGGGACATCCCTAAACATACCTTTGAAATACCTCTAGGGATCTCACTAAAATTATCACATCCTAGTTTCCAAAGGTTGACTAATCCTTTCCTCTGATACCAACTGTAGAGACCCAAAGCATGACGTACATTGAAATTACATTACTTTTGCGGAATAATTAATACATAAAAAAATAGACACACAAGGACCATAATAGTTTAGTGTCTTTGGAAACACGGAATATAATATTCTAATCGCGGTGAAAGATCTTCAACATCTCCCATAAAGATCTTCCCGTTTTTTGCATACCAAAAATATTTCATTATATCCTAGGGAAAAGAAAACATAAAAGGGGTGAGCTCAAATGCTCAGTAAGGGTAAGCATAGAGAACATAAAACAATCCTTATACATTTGAATGTAAAAAAACTTGAGCATAAAATCTAATGAGATCATTCTTACTTGTGCCACAAAATAATCATACATCATTCAAAATAACCCAAAGAATAAAATGGGTTTCATAAACATCATTCCATCATCACATAATCTATATAAAAGAATTGGATATCATTTCACAATAAGAAATTTGAAACCATGTAAATCATAAAGACATTATCCTTGAATCATACACATATGAAATAATGTCATCTTATATAGAAAATGGTTTTTGGTAACGTACTTGAAATGAATTCTTGAAGAAAATATCATTTCTTTATGAATATCATTTTCTTTTCACAAAATTCCATGCAATTTTAAAAGAAAGTGATTTTGTTGAAAATAGTCAAGAAATATTTTTGAGTAAGCCTAATGAAAATACGGATTTATAATACCCTACAAATCCTTTCAAACTGTATAGGTTAAAAAAGACATTCTTCTCGTACTTTTGACGGAAAAGTCAAAAAGTGCCTTATAGGGTAAATAAAAGAAAGATTCCTTCCATACCATGGGGTATAAGTCAAAATGGGTAAAAATTACTTTAAACATACATGAATACACTTTTATAAAACATGGACATGGATGATTGCAATAACCCCAGAAAATACCTACGAATAAACAATCTCGGAAAAAAATGAGATTTGAAAAATTATCCCTTACCTTAGGTCTGATATGCTTTGTACGTATTAGAACCTCCTGTATAATGATTTAAATAATTTCATTGACTTATTACAGAATCATATTCATTTTTTTGATAACATATATGTTTCACTTGTGACATTATATTACCCGTTATTTTGTAAATTCCATGTTAAAGCAGTGTTTTGGGTAAAATCATTTCATTTATCGTATGTGTTTCGACTCGTCATTCTTGATATTATTACTTACATCCTGATTTAAATTATTCCAGAATTTAAAGCATGATTTATATATAATATATATTCATCATATAACTATATACATTATAGATCGATAAAAGGAATGAAATACACCATTCATGGATACAGTAGGTTGTATGTACGCATGAACGCTGTTTTCGTTTCCTTATTGAATTGAATGAAATTAAATAGATGAAATACATATATATATACATAAATATAGTAGAATTTGTATTTCATATGTTTCTTTATTATTCATTATATAAACATTATTATCATTCATGTATGGTTAACATGGAGAATGAATCTCATCGCGTCGTGGAGACGGTACTCCGTACGTATGCACGAGCGATGATATTGTTCCCATAATTATTGCATAGAATTGGAGTAGATGGTTTAATATATGATAATCAGTATGATCTTATAATAACCATATATAGTTATTCATTACACCATTATACCTATCCATGTACGGTGTTGGTGGAAAAACAGATTTCACCACGGCGTAGAGACGGTATTCTGTACGTACGCATGCGTGGTGATTTCATTTTCCGTAGGATGGATAAATAGTGAAATAGATTTGTTTCATAATTATAATGACATATCAGTATATGATTCATACTTATGTTATTACTTCATAATGAAACATCTAAAGAAGAATAAGTGGAAGAAGAAATAAAGTTGAAATAATCGGTAACAGACATTACATCTTCTTTGAAGCGCCACTTTGAGACCTCCTCTTAGGGCACTAAAATTTGTATTTCCAGAAGACCAGAACCTCTAGGATGTTTCTATGGAAGTGGAGAAGGGAATGTTTCAGGTTTTGTCCGATCTTGAAGTCTCAATGTGGTGTTATGAAGAGAGAGAGGTGGTGCCCTTTTATAAGAGAGGAGAGGGGCACCTTTGGAAAAACTGAAAATATTATTTTATTTTAATGTCATATTTGGTTGTTAATAGCTCCAAATTGATTTATTTTGAGGATAATGTGGGGATGGGTCAAATAATATCATCCAATAGAATTTATACAAGTTTAGGTTTCTATTTTAACATTATCATTAGGATTTAACCTTAAGTTAAATAATTATACTTTTACTGTGACTTCATGTTTTGTTACACTATAAGGTTAGTAAATATACTATAAAAAGAAAAATGAACTCCAAGTTGATTATTATTAATATATATAACCTTATCTAATTCATTTGGCCTATCCTTTTTTTGGAATAAAATAACAATTAATAATATAATATTTAAAAAAAACTATTTTATGTCTATTTTGACACTATTTGGTAATTGATTTTTGTGAAAATCATAACAAAAATATTTGTTGAAAAAAGTTAATTAAATAAAAACTAACATGTCTTATTAACATATAAAATTAGTTAAATTCATAAAAAGTCCCAAATTACATTTATTTGGGTATTTATAACATCAATTATGTCAATATTTCATTAATAAGATAATTAGGCATCATCTCTATATCATAAATAAATTAAATTATATAACGTCTAAAAATTATAAATAAAATACCATTACGTAGGAAATCGTTTTATATTTATAATTAATATTAATATTCGATTTTATCTTATTTATAACCCTATATTAAAAATTATTTACTTATTAAACATTGATTTTAACTATTGTAACCCTTCTTTAAATAAATTAATATTAAATGTCCTAATCTAATCCAAGTGGGCCTAAATTGTAATAATTTATTCCTAAGGTTGTTTTTGGTATAATTACACATATACAATAGAATTATTAATGTGTTAGGTAATAATAATTTCATTTTTATGCTTAATTATCCTATTTACTTTTAACCGTGGTAAATAAAAGTAAAAAGTTACTATTCACCAAAAATTATTTTCTTCACATTGAACCAAATTTTATTCCTTTATATTAACCGTGTGTCTCGGATTTTTGAAAATTCATTTCAAAAAAGTTGTAAAATTTAATTTATATTTAAAAAAATCAGTTTTTTAACTACCACTAATTCGTTTCAGTATTCATCGAAAATTTATGTTTTTCAGAAAAATACCAAAAATTCAGCCTAAGAATTATTTGATATTCCAAATTAAAAATTGATTTCTATTTTTCCAAATTCATAACATAGAAGTGTCATTAATTAATTTTAAATTTAATTCTCGTTATCAAAACAAATAGTGTGTTTTTAAGAAACCAAAACAATCAAAAAATTGATACTTGTTTATATGCAATTTCAAATTGAAATTTATTCCAATGAACAACATTGGATTAAATGGTAAAAATATATTTCAATTACACATTAAAACCAATTAAAAATATAATCTAACCATATAAATTATTCCGATGAAAAAATTTGTTTTTAAATAAAATATAGCGTGTTTTTACTATTCATTAAAATATGAAAGTTATCAGAATAATATGAAAAAATTATCCAATGTAAATTTTTATATCCTGATTTAAAAGAAGAATTTTATTTTGTCAAATTATACTTATAGACATGTAAAAAACAAGATTAAAGGTGGGTGCGTCATCAAAAGGCGGGAAAACTGCAATTTTTGAATAAAATATATTTTACACAAAAAAATTATTTTGTTCTCATACCATATTCTAGAAAATCAGTAAGATGTATAATAATGTTATGAAATTAAAAATTTAGTTAATACGTTTCATAACAGCTAGTAAATAATATTATTATGACAATATATCGTTATTTAATGAAACCGGGTATTGCGTACAACACATGCTATCGAGGAAGGTTTTGATTTTGTGTCATGCAAGACAAGTCAGTGTTGCGTGTTGTGCAAGACTCCTCCGTTGTTTCATATAACAGAATCCAACCATATTTCATTTATAAATTGAATATATATGTATATATACACTCAATGATTCATAAAATAACTACTATCAAAATTGTGCGTAACATTATCCAAGAATAGTGTTGTGTATACTGCAAGCTCATACGGTGTTGCGTATAGCGCAAGGAAATATTTTTGTAGACAACAACACAAGACATCAATTAAAAGAATATTTTTCATTAAATCGTGGGGTGTTACAATTAGAATGGGATGGTGAGGTGTCATACTGGTTGGCATAGACACCAAGGATCATTGTGGTGCACAATTTGGTCCATATATCATAGTTAAAAAAGTATCAGTCAGATCCGACCATGTAATTCTATATGATCATATTGAACTAGAGTTATATGATTCCATGTTGCATATCTCGGTGCATATTTTGGATAGGAAAGAGAACGCCTTATGTGAAAAAACAACTGGTCTAGTGTTGGTTTTACGGAAACATGGTTGGACTCAGGAAGATTCATGGGAACAAAAATATGAAATTAAAAGGAAATAGACCAAAATCATTCAGTGAGACGATGGTTTTCTACTTTATAAGGACAAAAAGGAAAATTGATGGGATAATTGTATACCACTAGTTTAAATTATGTTACCCATTATTTATGATTTTTATGTCAATATAGTGTTTGGGATATGTATGGGATTTAATTGGGGACATATTCGATAGATTTTGGCTATTTTATATAGGTACACAGTTTGATGACATTTTTGGAAAACTATGAAACACCTATAGGAAACCAATCATAGTAAGACTTGGGTAAAGGGAAGGTACATGGGTGAAGCATGATTTTTCCAAACCATGAAAAAGACATGGACAAACCATGATACTTGAGATAGTGGGTTATGAAACGATTGGTGGATTGACTATAAATTCTGCAAGGAAACTATGTAAGGTTAATCCTTAAGATAATGGATGGTGTACAATTAGCGCTTTTTTCCTAACCATGATTTTAAACTCTGTGCTGTTACAAATATAGATCCTAAAATAAGGGATCTGGATTGGACTTGTGTTTAAATATAAGGACTCGACCGTAAAACATTACATAACATTTAATTAAATGAAAAATTCACATTGATGATCTTTTTAAGTTTACAGTTTTAGAGAATTATGACATGACTATTACATCTCAATAGATTACAAACTAGACACTTCAACACAGTTTCCATTTTTTTACAAAACATGAACTCTTGAAAAAAAGATTCATGCCTAGTTCCATATTTAAGATATCATGACTTTCTCTTGATCCCATCCATGACCCTATTCCACATTATGTCATGTGAAAAACATTTCAAAAACTTGGGATGAGAATAAAAATCTCAGTAAGGGATAGAAAAAGAATGAAAACTGTTATTTTTTTTAAAAAAAAGTAATCCATGAATACATCAATATAAGTAATAATTTTCATTTTTAAAAATTAGTAAATACACCTCACTGAATGAAAGATCATTAAATACCCTTTTGTAACCAAATGATTTCTATAAAACCCATATAAAGGATACATAACATATGAAGGTAACTTGGGACATAAACATACAAAAATGGAATAACCATACGGTTGACTTCCCCACATATCACTAAATGGAATATCAATACAGCCGAATTCCATACCGAATGCACTGTAGGTTATAACATAACCACTCGTCCTCGTATTCACGACACCACCCGTCATTTGGATTATCACGTAACCACCCGTCAAATTTCCAAGTACCATTATAAAATCATTAGGCATAAATAAAATATAATGGAAAGAAAACATTTCCAATTTTCATTCACAATATATCACTTAAAAAAATTGACATAACAAATCCATTATCAAAACCATTTTCAATACCAAAATACCAAAAATAGTATATGGTATTTATTTTCTATTAAAAACATTATGTCTTGTTGAGGAAGGGAACTATCATATAATACTCGTGGCGGCAGAAAAGGTCATTTTCACCACTCACGTTAAAAGAAACATTCCTTTTTGTCATTTACTAATACTCTTCGAAGAAAAATATTCCCTTTGAAAATTCAAGGGTGTTTATACAACATATAAAATAAAGTCATGTATTAAAACAAATTATGCCTCAATGAAAGGATATTGATATGAAGTCCCTCACCTCATGTTGGCCTAGACTCGATCGTTCTCTGATCTCATTAATAATAAAGTAAAGTTAATTTCTACTTTCTTAACAACCTTTTTCATGTTCAATATTTCTTTTATATCACTTATTACCATGTTATGAACATTAATTAATCCTTTAAGATAATAACGTTCTTTTTGTCTATATTTGGCACTTGAGTCAAAAATCGACTTCTTATAAATACATGTTGTTCATGTGGTCAAAGGTTTATTATATATAGAATTTTATTTATGATTTTTATATCATATATATCATATATATCCAGCATATACATGAATTTATAATAGTAGATAACATTTAGAGGAATGAAATGAAATGAACCGTTCATGGAGACGGTAAGTCGTACGTAAGCATGAACGCTACTTCAATTTTTATTTATATATTTAATGGAATTAAAACATAAATATACATATGTACATTATAATTCCAGTATTGTATCATATATAATATTATTAAATCTATCCTTTATACGTACCACATATGGTATGAAAGAGTATATCACTATGAGGGGGCGATAGTCCACACTTCCTCAAATGAAATTATCGCGTTTACCCATAATAGAATCCATAAAGGTATGCTATAAATGGAAAATATAGAAGCATATAGAAAACATAAACATTATATATATCATATATAAATACAATTCCCTCATAATGGCCACCATGAGAGGTGGTTGGAGATATTTGAACAATCATCGTTTCGTGAGGCGTTAGTTTTCCATCCTCAAAAACATTATGTTCTTCGTCCACTAGATAGAGGAGATTGTAAGTGTAGTTCTAATCCTACTCATAAAAACTTCATCGTATGTTGAGGATAGTTATTATTTTTCAAAATAATGGAATAAAAATGGTTTAGGGGTTGGAGAATGAAAATAAAAGAAAAAATTTAAGGGTAACTGTTACCTTTAATTTGGGTAACTCCCATTGGTTTGAACCAAAAGACTTCTTGAAGTGCCTTATGAATTATTTCAGTCTACTAGTAAGAGGGGTGGGATTTAGGGAGCATAATTGGGCTGATTTTGGAAGATACTAATTCCTTGAGAGGTGTAATTAGTTGGTTTGAAGTGGTCTCCTTTTTTAAGGGGGGGAGGGGCTCTTTAAAAAAGTGTGAAAACATTATTTTATTATAAACATATATTCGGTTTCAAAAGTTCCAAATATAATTATAGTCAAATATAAGATGACTATTATTTGAAATAAAATCGTCCTATGAGAATTGGACATGTTTTGGAAAATATTTTAATCATTATAATCTTATTTATTTAAATAATTTAGTAATGAGGTAAATACTGCATCATTATTGTGTCTTAAATAATTTAATTTATTTGATGTCTAAAAATTATAAAACAACTACCATGATGTATTAAATCTTTTTATATTTATAATTAATATTTATAGTAGAATAGATAATTTATATAACCCATTCTAAAAATTAATTTACTAAAGGGTTATTGCTTTTGTCATTTTTGCCTTTACTTTAAGTTAATTAATATAAATTGTCATTATCACTTCCAAGTGACTCAATGGTGTCCCAGAATCAACCCAAACATGACCATGGTCGTAAGTGACTCATCCAATAAGGTTTGGACAAGTGTTATGGTAATTTTGAATTATTATAATATTCTTTTAACCTTGAATTTCCATATTTACCTTTAATCGCGTTAAATTAATGTCAAAAGTTACTATTCACAACAAATTATTTTCTATCTTATTGAACCACATTTTACTTCTTGACAACAACCATGTATGTTGGATTTTTTAAATTCAAATCACAAAAGTGTTAAAATTTATTTTAAATGAAAAAGGCAGTTTTTTTAACTACCACTAAGTGGTTTCACTATTCAAAAAAAATTGATGTGTTTTGGAAAAATACCAAAAATTAAGCCTATGATTTATTTGATATTCAGAATTAAAAAATGATGCATATTTTATGAAATTGAATACATATAATTTTAATTAATTAATTTTAAAATTAATTTCTGTTATCAAAACAAATAGTGTATTTTTTAAGAAACAATAAATATCAAAACATTGATACTTGTTTATGTCCAATTTCAAAGTGAAATTAATTCCAATGACCAAACTTATATTCAATGGTAAAAATATATTCTATGTACACATTAAAACCAATTAAAAATATATTCAAACCATATAAATAAAATAGATTAAAAAATATTTTAGAATTAAAATACAATATTTTCCCTATTCAATAAAAAATGAACTCTATCGTAAAAATACAAAAAATTTACAAAAAGTAAATTTTGATGTCACCATTTTAAGGAAGGATTTTATTTGGTCATATAGAATCTATTAAAGTAACCAAAACTAGATTTAATGAGGTTTCTCCATTAAAAAGCGATAAATCGGCCTTTTAATTTAAATTATGCCTAAAATTATATTCATTTACATTTTAATCCTCTAACATTGTTATTGGATAATGTAAATACATTTAACAATCATGTGTAATTATATAATAGTTAGTTTTGTTCATTCCCACCAATACAACGGCTAGGAGTTAACTACCATTTAAATTAATAATATTATATTATTAGTGTGCAACGTAAGATTTCAAAAAACTCGTTGTTGCGTATCGGTTACTCTATTGAACATAGAAACCCTTTTAATGTAGAATTAATATTTAATCACAAATATTAATATGTATGAAAATCTATTATTATTTATTTACTTGGGATGTTACATCTTTCCCCCTTTTGAAAATTGTGTCCTTGGAATTTTATTCACTTATCATATAAGTGGGGATATTTATCCCTCATATCATTTTCAGATTCCCACATTGCCTCTTCAAAAATACAGTTTTTCCACAAAACCATTACCTGGTGAATTAATTTATTCTGCAACACTTTCTCTCTATAGTCAAGAATCTGTACTGGTTGTTCTTCATAAAAGAGATTCTTTTCCAACTGAACTACCTCTAGGCTCAAAACATGAGATGGATCTAGAATATACTTTCTCAACATCGAAACATGAATAAAATTGTGTAACTAGGATAAACTTGGGGGTAAATCCACTATGTACGCAACTGATCCAGCATTCTTCAGAATTTCATAAGTTCCAATGAACCTCAGATTCAACATTCCCTTCTTACAAAAACACATCACACATTTCCATGGAGAAACATTGAGAAAGACATGAGAACCTACCTCAAAAAAAGGTCCTTCCTCCGATTATGTACATAATTATTCTATCTCCTTTGAACTGTTCTCATGTGCTTCTTAATCAACTGAAATTTCTCTTCCATCTCTTCTACAAGTTCTAGTCCCATCAGCTTCCTTTCACTACTTCATCCCAAAAGAGGGAGTTTGACAACTCCTTCCATATAATGCCTCAAATGGGGCCATGTGTATACTGGAATGAAAAATGTTATTATAAGAAAATTCAACCAAAGAATGATGTTGGTCCCAGGTTCCCTAGTAATCCATCGAACAAGAATGTATCATATCTTGCAATGTATGAATTTTTCATTCTAACTACCCATCTGATTGAGGATGAAGAGTTGAACTAATATTTAATTTAGTAACCAATGACTTCTGAAGGCCTTTACCAAAGTTAAAAGTGAACATGTGGTCACAATCAGATACAATAGAGAGGGTAACTCAATGCAACCTGACTATCTCTTTAACATACAATCTAGAAAGTTGATCTAGATAAAATGTATCCCGAATAAGAAGGAAATGTTCAAATTTAGTAAATCGATCAACAATAACCTAGATTGCATTATTTTCTCAAGATGTATTTGGTAATCCCACAATGAATTACATGGATTTATATTACCATTTCCATTCTGGCACTGGTATAGGCTGCCGAATCCCTTCCGATAACTGACGCCCTTCTTTGACCTGCTGGAATGTTAAACAATTCACAGTAAAATCTGAAATATCTCTTTTCATTCCATCACAACAGCAATCCTCCTGAAGATCTTTGTATATCATAGTACTACCAGGATGAAATGAAAATGGGGAAATATGAGATTCACATAATAACTCATTCTTCAACTGGGAATTACAATGCCCACATAATGTCTTTCCAAAACTCAAAACACAATCAATATAAACGTTAAAATCAGGTAGCCAACCATTTTGAACCAACAATACCTTTTTCTACAACTCACTGTCTTCTTCCTATGCTTTATTTATTTTGTTTGATAGATATGATTTCACAGACACTTGAAACAAAACAGTAGAATTTCCTACACCCAAAACTTTTATTCCAATGTTCATCAAATAAAACATTAATGGATCTCGTTCCAAATGTAACATGGTTAATGAAGTATTATTTTTTCAACTCAATGCATCCACCACTTTATTTTCTTTTTTGGGATGGTAATGGATTGTAAAATCATAATCCTTGATTAATTCAAACTGTCTCCTCTGTATCATTTTCAATTATATTTTATTGAATATATAGTTCAATATTTTTTGATCAGTATATATTTCACACTTCACTCCTTACAAATGATTCCTCCAAATTTTTAAAGCAAAAAACAACAGCATCTAATTCCAAATCATTTGTAGGGTAATTTAACTCTTGAGGTTTTAACTAACGTGAAGAATAAGCAATTACCTGATCATTCTGCATTAGGACACAAAAAATTCATTTCAAAGAAGCATCACTATAGATAACAAACTCACCATTTCTAGATGGCAATGCCAAAACATGATCATTCACCAATCTTATTTTCAATTCTTGAAAAAAATCATCACATTCTTTTGTCCAGATGAACTTAAAACCTTATCTAGTTAACATAGTCATTGGAATATATAAACATGCAAAATATTCAACAAATCTCCGGTAATAACCATACAATCCAAGAAAACTAAGATTCTCGGTTATATTTGTAGGTCTTTTCCATTCTTCAACATCTTTTGTTTTAGAAGGATCAACAGTTATGCCATTTTTTGAAATAATGTGACCATGGAAAGAATTTTTTGCAACCAAAACTCACACTTTTTGAATTTTCGAAATAGTTTATTTTATTTTAAGGTTTTCAAGAAAAACTTGAAATGACATTCATGATCCTCCTTACTTTTGTAATAAACCAAAATATCATCAATGAACAGAACAACAAACATATCCATGAACTCGTGGAAAATTCTATTAATAAGATCCATGAATACAGCAGGTGCATTGGTTAACCCAAAAGGCATAACTACAAATTCATAATGGCCATACATAGAAAGAAATATGTTCTTTGGAATGTCTTCTTCTTTTACTTTCAACTAATGGAACCCGAACCTGAAGTCAATCTTCATAAATTACTGAGCCCCTAGGAGCTGATCAAAGAAATCATCGATATGAGGAAAATGATACTTGTTATTAACATTAATGTTATTCAATGATCTATAATCAATTTAAAGTCTCATTGAACAACATTTCTTTTTTTAAAAAAAGATATGATCACCCCATGGTGATGGGTTAGTTTGAATGAAACCTTTATCTAATAACTCCTGCAATTTCATAGTTATCTCTAAAAGTTCAATTTGATCCATTCGATAAGGGGGTTTTGAAATTTTATTAGCCTCAGGAACTAAGTCAACAGTAAATTCAACTTTTCGATCTGGTATAATACCAGGCAACTCACCAAGGTACTCATTTACCACTGGAACATCATTAATCCAAACAGTTCCATTTTTTTCAACAATATGTGCAAGGTAAATTCATTTCCATCTTTTACTAGTTTTTCAACTTCCTGATAAGTTATCAAAAGAAAGGTTTCATTCTTGTATAAAAACTGAAAATATTTTTGAAAAGAGTCAGGTTTAGCTATCTAGTCAATCTTATCATGACTAATATAAAACCAATCTATTCTCAAAATAACATCATACTCTACTAGAGGAAAAACAATAAGGTTCACAGGTATATTATTTCCTCACACAAGGACATGAATGTTCTTATGTATTCGTTTTTCCTCTACATTTCCTCCAGTTTTTTTTCCATATATTCTATATTCATATATTGAGATACAATTCCGAATTTACTAGAAAACTTCTTGAAAATGAAAGAGTGTGTAGAACCTGAAACAAACAACACATTGGCTTAATCTGAAAAAACAAACTATGTACCTGACACTACTTCATTTGAGGGCCCAACATCTGCTAAAGTAGTTGCAAAAGATTTCACCATCCCTTTTTTCTGGTAGTCTGGATGCTTTCCCTCAGTTGAGATCTTATCTAGGAACTCATTTACATAATGACCCATTTAATTACACATAAAAAATCTTACCAATGGAATTTCATTCCCTACTTGATCATCTTCCTTACAATTACGAGCAATATGACTAGACTTTCAACACTGTAAGCACATTCCAAACATTGATAAACATTCTCCGGGATTCCTTTTACCACACTTCTCACAAGATGGATATTTAGTTTTCTTACCTGCATTATTCTTTGATTAATTCTTCCCCTTTTCCTTCCATCTGGACCTATTATTCTATTGTTTGTCAAATAACACATGATCATTGGCAATCTCCATTTCCACCTTCTCTGCACATCAAACAAGTTTTTCATAACTTTTAAACTCACGAGAGGCTAACACTCTTCGATATCGTGGCTTCAGTCCTGAGTAAAATTTATTTATCTTACTATCATGTTCTCGGATGAAATTTGGTGCATACATTTCTAGTCGAGTGAACTTTTCTTTATAAGAAGCTACTAAGTCATCCTCCTTCCTCAATTCTAGGAATTTTTTTCCCACCCTACGACGAACCACCTTAGGAATATATTTATCATGAAACATACCTTTGAATTCATCCCAGTCAAGAGCATCAATCTCCTCATTATCCCTAATATTTTTCACCATTGACCACCACTAATCAGCTTCACCTTTAGAACGGTAAACATAGAGACTAACATTTTAATGTTCTGAACAACCCATAACATCGAAAAACATTTCTAGATCTTTAATCCACCCTTCTTCTAGAACAGGGTCAGATGATCCTTTGAATAATGGGGGATGTTGCCTCATTAAATGGTCCACTACTGACATGTTCCTCTGTGGTTGATCTGGATAATCTCGAACATGGATTCCCCCATCATTAATAGCCTAATTCATTTATTCTATCACTGCAAAAAACTGTTCAGTTCTGATTCTGACCATCTCAGGTTACTGATTTGGATGGTCGTCTTCCTCCTGAGTCGTCCCAACATAGCTGCCCTATTTCCTCTATGGAAAACCATTCTGAACACGGAAATATCTTAGGGGAAGCAACATGGTAATCTGTAAATGATATATTATTTCAATGTTAACATAAATTTCTTTATGTATATTAATATTACAATACACTAGCTCCTAAATTTGTCTAAACCGACTTCTGATACGAACTATAATGGCCTGGCCGTAAACCATTACATAACCTTGAATTAAATGAATAATTCACAATGAGGATCTTTTCAGGTTTAGAGTTTTAGATATTTAGGGAATAACTATTAAATCTCAAAGGATTACAATGTAGAAACCTCTACATAGTTTCAATTTTTTAAAAAAACATGAACTATTGAAAAAAAGAGTCATGTATAGTTCCATGTTTAAGATAGCATGACATTTCATTGATCCCATTGTTGACCTTATTCCCTAATATGTCATGTGAAAAACATTTCAAAAACATGGGATGAGCATAAAAAGCTCAGTAAGGGATACGCAATGAAGGAAAACTGATAGTTTTTCAAATCAACAGGTAAACCATAAATACATTAACATAAATAATACTTTTGAACTTTATGAATTAGTAAATACTATTCACCTAATAAAAGATCATTACTTACACTTTCGGTAACCAAAAGATTACCATAAAACCCATATAAAGGAAAAATAACATATGAAGGTAACTTGGTACATAAACATACATAAATGGAATAATCATACGGTGGACTTCCACACATATCACTAAATGGAATAGCCATACGGATGATTTCCATACCAAATGCATTAGAGGTTATAATGTAACCACCAATCCTGGTATTCACGACACCGCCCATCTTTTGGTTTATCAAGTAACCACCCGTCAAATTTCCAAGTACCATTATAAATTCATAAGACATAAAATAGATATAAAGGAAAGAAAAAAATTTCATACTTCAATCGTAGTATATTAGTTAAAGACATTGACATAACAAATCCATTATCAAAACCATTTTCAATACCAAAAAAAAGGGTATACGGTATTTATTTTCTTTTTAATACATTACGGCCTGTTAAGGAAGCCAAAGATCAAATAATAGTCACCTTGGCAGAAAAGGTCGTTGTCACCACTCGCGTTAAAAGAAACATTCCTTTTTGTCGTTTAGTAAAATGATTCATAGAATAATATTCCATTTGAAATGTCAAGGGTGTCTATACAACATATAAAATAAAGTCATGTATTAAAAAAATATGCCTCAATGAAAGGATATTGAGAGAAAGTCCCTTACCTCCTATCTGACATGACTCGATCGTTATTTAATATCACGAATAATAAACTAAAGTTAATTTCTACTTGCTTAAGAAACTTTTTCACTTTCATTATTCCTCCTATATCACTTATTACCATATTATAAATATTATGTAGTCATTTAAGTTAATAACGTTCTTTTTGACGATATTTGGCACTTGAGTCAAAAATGGACTTCTTATAATTACATGTTGTTAATGTGGTCAAAGCTTCATTATATCCAGAAGTATATTAATGATTTAGATATCATATATATAATATATATCTGGCATATACATGTATTTATAATAGTAGATAAAATTTAGAGGTAAGAAATTAAATGCACCATTCATGGATACGGTAAGTCGTACGTACGCATGAACGCTACATCCATTTCTATCTCTTATTTAATGGAATTAAAACATAATGATACATAGGTATATTAAAATTACAATATTGTATCATATAAAATATCATTAAATATATCCATTACATGTACCACATATGGTATGAATGAGTCAAATCACTTTGAGGGGGTTGTAGTCCACACTTCCTCACTAGTACAAAAACCTTTTTTTACGTCACACTTTTTCACGTCGGTTTTTGAGAACCGACGTGGAAATATTGGAAAATATATTTTTTAAGTCGGTTAATATATAACAAACGTAAAAAAACATTTTCACTGATTTTTCACATCGGTTATATCAGAACCGGCTTGAAAAATCCATTTATTCCGATTTTTCACGTCAGTTATATAATAACCGAAGTGAAAATCAATTTACATCAATTTTCCATGTCTTTTATTTAATAACAGAAGTGAAAAATACATTTCCTTGAAAATATATTAAAATATTTTCTTATTTTTCACGTCAGTTATTATAAAACCGACATATAAAATTGATTTTAATGACTTTTTCACGTCAGTTACTTAATAACCGACGTCAAAAGGTATTTTCACGTCAGTTATTTAATAAACTACTTGAAAAAAAACCAAAATGTATTTCATTTCACAGGAATTAATTTTACATGTCACAAAGCTCAAACCGAGTAACGGATTAAATGTCATGGCCTTTCGATGTTGGCATTATATAAGACATCATTTAGAGATAATCAACTTAGGAAGGCCATAACATTCAATTCGTAACTCTGTTTGAGCTCCGTGACCGGTCAAATTAAATCTTAGGAAGTGATCTACATTATTATAAACTTTATTCATGTTGGTTATTAAATAACCGACGTGAAAAATACCTTTTAATGTTGGTTATTAAATAAGGGATGTGAAAAATCCATGAAAATTGATTTTTCACGTCGGCTTTATAATAACCGACGTGAAAAAGTGATGAAGATTGATTTTTCATGTCCGTTTTAAAATAACTGACAAGATAAATAAGTGAAAATTTTATTATATTTTCACAATGGTTATCATAAAACCGACGTGAAAGATAATTTTAATATCCCACGAATGTGAAATTTCAATTTTTTTACATCGCGACATCCAAATTTTGAATTGCCGCTTGAAATTTTTAATAAAGCATTTTTTCATAGCATAAAAATTATATGTTTCCATTATAAACATGTCATAATTCAACAATCATTTATTTCAACCATTATTGTTCCCCCAAATTGGCTCTTTTGATCATCAAGGTAAATCAATTATTTCTTCATTCTGCGATCTCATCAAGGTATGTTTAATCATGTATCCTTGATTTAGGGTTTTTATGATTTGTTTTCATAATTGATATAACATTTTACAATAATTTCAGTCGACCATAATCATTCCTATGAATCAACTTGTTTGATCTTCCAATTGAATCAACAATTTCTTATTTTCGTAACCTCGTCATGGTATTTGTAATTATTTTCCCATGATTTATATTTTCAAGGAGTAATTTTCTTAATTGGTATATAATTTAACAATTATTAATTTATTATAATGATAGATGATTCTTTATATCATGGTAAAAAAATAAATCACCCGACAGATTGAAAAATTCTTTCAATGATGAAGCTATTGTTGGATCATTCAATATTTCCTCGAAAAAATATCAAACTTCTATTGGTCATAACTTTTGATCCATAGCTCCGTTTCAGCTCTATGACCTGTCAAATGAAAGCTTAGGAAATTTTTTACAAGATGTTAAACATTTTTTAAGTCTTTTATTTAATAACCGATGTTAAAAATAACTTTTACATCGGTTATTAAATAACCGACCTAAAAAATGGGGTTTTAATGACAGGTTTTTAAAAAACCGACCTAAAAATGGTTTCATAACACCATTTCCAAAACATATTTCACATTGGTTTTTTACAAAATAACGCTAAAAACCATAAAACCCCATTTTTTATGTCAGTTAATAAATAACTAACGTAAAAAATCATATTTTTAACATCGTTCGAAATAATGTCGCCTAAAAACCGGCGTTAAAAAAAAAAAAAAAACCGATGTAAAAAAGGATTTTGTACTAGTGCCTCAAATGAAATTATCGTGCTTACCCAAAATAGAATCCATAAAGGTATGCTATAAATGGAAATTACAGATGTATAAAAAAATATAAACATAATATATATCATATATAAATAATGTTCCATCATAATGGCCACCATGAGAGGCGGTTGGAGATATTTGAACTATCATCATTTCGTGAGGTGTTAGTTTTCCATCCACAGAAATATTATGTTTTTTCATCCATTAGATGGAGGTGTGTGTAAGTTTGGTTAGAATACTTCTCATATAAACATCCAAGTATATTAAGGATATTTATTTGGTTACAAAATAAAGGAATAAAAAGAGTTTAGGGGTTGGGGGAGTAATATAAAAGAAAATAATTTAGGAGAAACTATTACCTTTAATTGGGGTAACTCCCTTTGGTTTGAACCAATGGAATTCTTGAAGTTCCTTCTACCTAAGGTAAGGCTTCTAGGAGTAGGGGGGATGTAGAGATATTAATTGGGAAGAGTTTGGACCAGCCTAAAGGCTTGAGAGGTGTGAGTAATTGGTTAGAAGTGGTCTCCTTTTATAAGGGGGAGGAGGGGCACTTTAGGAAAGTGTGAAAAAATTATTTTATTATAAACATATCTTCAGTTTCAAAAGGTCCAAAAATAATTATAGTCTATGATAAGAAGACAAATATTCTAAATAAAATCATACAATCATAATTGGACATGTTTTGTGAAATATATAAATCATTATAATCTTATTTATTTAAATAATTTATTAATGACCTAAATACTGCATCATTATTGTGTCAATAATAATTTAATTTATATAATGCATAAAAATTATAAAAAATTACCATGATGTATAATTTTTTTTAGTATTATAATGAATACTTATAGTCGAATGGAAAATTTATATAACCCCATATAAAAATTAAATTACTAAAATATTTTTACTTTTGTCATTTTTGAATTTACTTTAAGTTAATTAATAAAAATTGTCATTATAACTCCCAAGTAACTCAATAGGGTCTAAAAATAGACCCAAATACACCCATAGTCATTAATTACTAATACAATAAGGTATGGATTAGTGTATAGGTAATTTTAAATATTAATAATATTCTATTAACCTTGAATTACCCAATTAACCTTTAACGACGGTAAATAAAATTCAAACGTTACTATTCACTAAAAATTATTTTCATCCTATTGAACAAAATTTTAATTTTTGATAAAAACCATGTTTGATTGATTTTATAAATTCAATCCAAAAAAGTTGTAAAATTTTATTTAAATGAAAAAGTCAGTTTTTTAACTACAACTAAGTGGTTTCACTATTCATCAAAAATTGAACATTTTCAGAAAATTCCAAAAATTCAGCCTAAGAATTATTATATTTTCCTAATTCAAAAATGATGTCTATTTTACCAAATTAAAAACATATAAGTGGCATTAATTAATTTTGAAATTAACTCCCGTTATCAAAAAAAATAGCGTGTTTTTTAAGAAACAAAAACTATCAAAAGATTGATACTTGTTTATATCCAATTTCAACGTGAAATTAATTTCAATGACCAAATTTGGATTAAATGGTAAAAATATATTCTAATTACTCTTCAAAACCCATTAAAAATATAGTCTATCAATTTTAATAAATTATATTAAAACATAGTTTTGAATTAAAATACAATATTTTCACTATTCAATAAAAATGAACTTTATCGTAAAAATTAAAATAATTTACACAAAGTAAATTTTGATGTACCCATTATAAATAAGGATTTTATTTGTTCATATATAATGTATTAAATTAACCAAAACTATATTTAAAGAGGTCTCTCCATTATATGGCAAAACATCAGCCTTTTAGTGTATATTATGCTTTAAATTAGATTCATTCAGATTTTAAGCCTTTAACTTTTTATCAGATAATGTAAATACATTTAAAAATCATGTATAATAATTTTTTAGTTTCTTTTTTTCATTCCCACCAGTACAACGACTAGGAGTTAACTACCATCTACAATAATAATATTATATTATTATTGTACAACGTAAGATTTCAACCAAACTCATTGTTGCATATCGGGTACGCTATCAAACATAACAACCATTTTAAAATAAAAATAATATTTAATCAAAATTATTAATATGTATGAAAATCTCTTATTAATTATTTAACCAGGATGTTACATTCAATCCCTAATTTCTACCCCAAACCAGACCAACCTCGGGGTTTTCCCTCTAAATGGTTGAAGAAACTTCTCCTATCAATTCTGAGTCAATATAAAGGCTTCTATTTGGTGATTTGATGATGGATTATTGTGATAACTACTCAGTCTTACTTATTCTGGGTAGCTTTCGTCACATCAACATTGGCCTCTCTCTCGGTTAATTATATTAAGTCTTGTTGTGGGCAGATATAAGTTTATTGATTCTGAATATGATTATATTTGGATCTATTAAATGTAGGTGAAGAGATAAATTGTGAGTTTTAAGAGATTTAACCACTTTTCTTGGGTGTTTTTTTGTTTCTTTTTTTTAACAAATTTCATGAGGTTGGTGGCTTCACTATATGAATCCTATATTTAGTATAAAAATATTTTTTTTCAAATTGGTTAAATTGAATGAATTTTTAATATGAAAATGGTTTGAAAATCATGGTAGAAACATTATTTAGTGATGGATTTTTTATTTGTGTAATATTGTGGAATTATTGTGCAAGGTGCTTCTATACAAAAATTTAAAATGTTGAGTTTAAAATAGTGCATGGTTCGATTTATGGAAGATGGTTTTACAATTTTTTTTTCATATTGAAATATTTTTTAGAAATTGAAATTGATTTTCCCTGATTGTATTAGTATTGTTTTAGGGAATAATTAGTGGGGTGTGTTCCTATTGCATTATGAGGCTTGGTTAAAATATGGAATTTTTCTCTGTGAAAAAGGTGTAATAGAACATTATATTTAATTACATTGTGACAACTATTTAGGTTGATGAGAAACCACTCATGACTATAGAACTATCATAATGATGCATACTTGTATAGATATGTGTATTTTTGGTCTGGAAAGGGGTATAATAAAAGTGGAATTTTTTTAATTTTTTAATAATATTTTGTGGATTCTTCGCTTTGAAATTTTGGTTATGTTGAGAAAATTATTTTATTTTCACTTTTTTATTTATGAAAAAAAATTGTTTTCAAAATTTTTATATATAAACTATTTTATATTAATGTTCATTCATGTTCATTTCCAGTGGTATGAGTATGGAACTCATTGGGGGAAAATTCTCTGAGTTTTATTACACACCCTTGATTTTTCACTTTGGTACATTGGAAGATGATTTTTATCGAGATATAGTAATGGAAAGGTATCACAAATCTATTTTGATATGTAGTGATTCTTTAGAACTTTTGGTGGTGTTGGGGGATGGATATTATTGGATACTTGGATTTATTTGGTCATTTTTTTTTTCGAATCTGCAATGCACTTTGTTGTTTTGTACACTTCTATTGTGGTACTCTTTATAGTTCGTTTTGATATTAATGAAATGTTGTGTTTTATTTTATTCATATCATGAATATTATATTCTTTTATTTGGTTATGTATTGTTTGTTCGGTAGTTTTATTCTCAATGAAAAATTATCCACCAATTTTATATGAATCCCTTGGTATTTATTTATAGACATTGGTATATTGGGGATATTTCAGATGTCAAAGTAGGATTCTACATCATTTTCATTCCAATGAGGAGGGTTTGGGAGTTACGTTTCTATTATATTGGTCTGATTACTAATCTTAATGGTCATATAACTATTCAAACAATCATGTTACAATTACATAGTTATCAGTTCCTTAATTTCTAGGAATACATATTATTTCCTCCATTATTCATTTATAAAGTTTTTATTGTTTTCATTATGTGATTTATACTATATGGCATAAATATAATAAATTAATTTCTATTGATAAAATTCTAGGTTATTATAGGGGATCATTAACTATGAGGGATGGATGTATGTTCTTAGAACTTCTTTTGGAAAGATGAAACACTCAGGTGGGATGATAGGGTATAAGGAGGGTATTAGTTTTCGAAATGTTTTTGTCACACCCATAGTGTGACATTGATTGGGGAAGAGTACAAGGGAGAAATAGATTCTCTTGTATATGATATTTGAATTAGATGGTATATGATACATTCAAATTATTTTTACTTGATATACATGAAAAATTTCTGATATAGATGAAACATGAACAACCTACCTCTCTAGACCCTCTAATCCTTCATTAAAACCCAACTATGTATTGTGAGTTGAATATTTGTGATCTTAATATACATATTGTAGTATATAAAATTCTAAATCATTTGGGGGGTTTTGAGTATCATCATCTTTTGAACTCAAGTCAGGTAAGAGTGATGGTAAATCATATTACTCATCCAACTCCTCTACTGTCATTGCCTATTTAGAAGGTGACCATAGATGGAAGGAATATTGGTAATTTTTTACTTTTGTCAGATATGATATTTGATCTGTTGAAAAATGAGGTATGCATTATTTTTTATTTTTAACATATCATTAATTAAAATTAAATATATATTTTATTCAAATACCATATATAAGTTTATATAAAATATAAAGAATCAATGCGGTGGAATGAAAATATTTAAGAATGGGAACCATTATATACTACACAGGTTCATAGTGTAATAATAATGTTAAGACATGTTTCTTCTATATTTCATTATTATTATAATTTTTTGAAAGGTGTTGATATTTTTTGAAGAGAATGTATTGTAAGTATATTAACAAAATGAAATAATTTGTGTTTTAAAATGTGGGGTGCTCATGGTACTTGTGTTGTCGATGTTTTCTATATTTCTAAATTTAAATTATAAATTTAATTTCATTAAGTGAAATTATTTTATATTGACTTAATTTTTTTTTCTAAATATTAATTTCAAAACTATTTCCATAATAGGAAATTATGTTTTTGTTTATGGTTTTATTGGTCCTAAATATATTTAAAAAATTATGCAACATGTCAAACATGATTCCAAAATTGAATATTTATATATATATATATATATATTATTAAGAAACATGCTGATTATGTGTTAGTTATTTCTATTAATGTACTAGTATTAACATAAATTTTAGGGTGAACCACTATACATTGAACTATTATTAATTTTTTAGTTTTTATATTTTAGTGTAAATTGTATGTTATGATTACTTTTATAAAATGAAGGAAAATCATATTGGGTATGCACTTTATTGGGTAGTGGTAAATAAAATATTTAATAAGTTGTTAGAAAAAAATAAATCCCATTATATTATTTTAGAATTTTATTCTTCATAATTTGATTTTACATATGATTTGATAATTAATATTTGAAATTACAAAAGGTCATGGATTTTTTTCAGGAAGACTCACCTTTCAATAGTTGAACCAGGAAAATTTGAATATGTGAAATTTTTAGTGGGTAAGTTTTGTATCAGTGAATACATGTTTCAGTATACAAATAAAATGTTTCTATTTTAATAATATGTCTCAAAAATTCAATATCATCATTATATAGGGATTTTTAAATGCGAGTATTATGTTTTACAATTTAATTGTCAGAAAATCAGAACTAGAACCCCAAAATAATTTTTAAAGGTTAGTTTCAGTATAATATATATCATTTTAAAATATATGTTTTATTTTTAAATTGACAACAATTTATGTTGTAGTATATTATGATTTTTTATTACATACAATTAATTTCATAACAAGCCTTCTAAATTTATTTGCAAACATGATTTCAAAATTGTATAATTTGTAGATGTAATTTCCTTTGGATGAATATTTCTAAATAATGTTATAAATGTTTTCAATTCGTTTTTAAGCATCAATTTGGTATTCCATTGTATGATTATTAGTCCAAAATTATGTGTTTTAGAATAATATTTTTTATAAATATTATCCTTCCATGTGTGTTCTTTGAAAACTTAATATTGAAAGCCTTTCCAGAAAGGCTTTTGACGTAGTTTTTTTCATAAAATAGATTTCAAAAGCACATTCCATGACAATTTTAATAAATAATGAAGTATAAATCCCAATATGATTTCCCTCAATGTTGTTTGTAAAAAATCCCGACATCAAAATCATTTAATATAAATCTTTTAAAAATGATATGAATGAAAATTCATAAGAAAATGATATTATAAGACCTAATTTTTATGTCATATATATTAACGTCCCTTTTAAACTGATGTTAATATTTTTTGAACTATTGAAGGGATAAACTCTTTATCTCTTTTTTCATGTTGGAACTATTACATATGATACAAAAAACATATCTTACCACCCCACATGCATATTTTATAACAGTTTTAGATACAAAATTTTATTACAAGACTCATAATATGAAGAAAAATAATATTATCGTGTATGAATATTTATACATATTAATATAAATGAATATCCAACGAATCATATATATGTGGATTTCATGCAACATGATCATGTTCTCATAATCTTTTTCTCTGAATCTTACCAAGAGTATAAACCATAAGAAAATGTTTCTTCTTCCTATATACTAACAATCAAAATGGAATGTATCAAATATGTCTAATCAAATGATATATTGAACATATATTTAATAATAATTTCATGAAACTTCTATATTTTCAACCTAATTGGGAACTTTTATAAACAATCAGTGTCACAATTACCCTTAATACATGATCACATGCTTTACATAACAAAAATTAACAGTCATTATATGGTAAGACAATTACTAATATTCAGAATATTAATACAATAATCATAAAGGGAATATAAGTGGGTTTTAGGGAACAATCTAAACACACTTGAAGACATGGATTGATGATCACCAATATTAATTGGGGGAGTGTATGGACTTTCACTGTGTTTAATTTATTTTTTAATTTCTATTTTCAAGTTGAACTGTGTATATGGTTTATTATAATATTTCCTATTTGGGTTGAAATACTGTGTTTTTATGTAAAGATTTAAGGATTTTATTATTATTAGAGAGAAAAATTTTCACTCCATGATATATAGGTTGTTTTAGTTATATATGATAATTGGATTGAAATCATGACATCTTGTAGAGTATCCTAATATATTAATTTGAGTTCTATTCACGATCCTTATAACCTCTGAATCAAATAACTTTAGATTAATGGTATTCTTGTTGTGAATTCCAGTGGTAGCTTTCTATGGCACAGTGTTAGAGTCTCTAACAATTATTCTTGTAGGTTGTGTTGAAGAAAATGTAGGATAGTGTGGTTTAGAATTTCATGTGTTTTCTATGGGTAGTGTCAACACATGTTTTGATATCAACAACGATGACCGATTTGGATGATGGTAGAGGAGGATGGGTCTCTCGACAGTGGTCGCTCAGCATCAGAGGTAGTGACGTCATAAGCCTTCTAGGGTTTCCTTGAGGACCCAAACATTTGGCCTTTCTGGATAACATTCCAAATGGCCAATGAATCCTATATTTGATCTAATTTCAATGGTCTTGTAATTTAATTTTTTTGTTTATGTTCTTTCAATTTATTTTGAGCATTCAATTTTTCGTCTTTTTTGTAATGGGATAATTCCTACTGGGTAAAAAAGAAGTTTCTCATTATTTCTTTCTTAATAAAGGGGTCTACCACCAAACTATTTTTATTATAATTTTTCTTAATAATATTATGAATAAAACACATAATGTTATACATGTGTATAAAAATTCATCATATTGAACTAAAATATTTGACTCATAATTTGACAAACATGAATTGACCTTGACATTCAAGTAAAATAATTATTGAATGATAAACATGAACTAAGTGGATACCATTTTGAGTCATTTGGGGTACAAGATCATGATTCATGTGATACATGAGGAATCATCGCTAGTATTACTTATATTAAAAGTGCATTTGAAATATGACAAAAGTTATTTTTATAAACTAAACATGCATCAAATAATCCTAACATAAAAATGATCTTATATGTAAATTAAAATTCAGTTCAATGATCTCCAACTATTTTTGGACTCTTATGAATAATGAAAATATCAATTAGATGTATGATATTAATGGAGTAGACAAAAGATAATTTTTTAAATTATAACACCTTTTTTTTAATTACAAATGTGAGAAAAACAAACTTTAGAATCATATTGAGAATATTATAATGATTTAGGAAAAATGGTCATCAATTAATTTATTACCCATAGAATTATACATTTACATGGGTTGGGGCTTTTAGGTTCATGCTGAAAAAATCATACTAATTTGTTAATATAGTTTGACAAGACTGACCTTGGCATTATTCTTTTTATTAATTGAGCCACAAAATAAATTACCTTTAGTAATTGGGTGTAATATATTATTAAATAAAATAATTTATATATATACAGATCATTAATATCTCTAAACGTTAATACATTTTATATATAATAAAAAATATATGTGATATTTATATTTTATAAAGAATCATTATTATTAAAATTAATTTAGATAGATTTTATTATAAAATATATTTATATTTATTAATATTTATTAATTATAGAAGTTATTAATCATTAAAACATTTTAAAAAGTGAAATTACAATATATCATACATTTTTTGGTGTTAAAAATAGGATCATGAAACACAATAAAATACATAATTAAAAATACCATATGACAACATGCATATTATTCATGTTGCAATTAAATCAGCATTATGTGTGTTGCTATATATACTAAATGATAATTCAATATATTCCATATTATATAAATTTTTTTAAAACAAAAAAAACGTATTCATTTATATTATTATAAAAAATATTATTTTACATCTATTTACATTATTAATATTTTTATAAATTATTTATTATTTAAGAATACATTTAATTAAATTTTTTAAATATAAATGAGATGGGAGAGAAAACGTATGGGGGAGATTTGGCTACATATTGGGTAACACTATTACCTATCATAGTGTGTGGTTGTTATAATAAATGTATAATAGTCACACAATGATGAAGGATTAATTTTCTAAAGGGATATTTTTTATTAATGTGTCATGCATTATTTTTTTCCTGAAAATGTGTTTGATCGCCTCCATTTGAAGAGGTATTTTACGATCCAAAATGCCAATTGAAATCGGTATACCCCACTATTCCCCACCACACCCACCTCTCCCTAATATATAAATATATAATATATAATATATCTTTATATTTATAATTATATAATTATGAAACTATATTTATAATGTGGTAAATATTTATATATAAATAAATTTAAAATATTTAAAAATAAATAAAAAATTGTAAATAACAACATTATAATTAATAATTATAGTTTTATTCTCCTAATTTAATTAAGAAATGTTTTTTATTATATTTCTAACAACTTTAATAGTATTATTGATTCAGGAAGGTTCGGGTAATATTATATATGTATATATATAATAGTAAATAAAGATTTATAAAATATTTATACAAATTTTTATGAATATAAAATTAAAAATTAGTTGGTCGTAATGACCACAAACCAGAAGCATCTATGTCGGTGCCCCGAAGTGGGTTTCCACAAGACCTCAAGCTCACATCCTTGTATGTGAGAGGTTTCCAAGTAGCAGAAAGGGTCTAATGGATAATGTTGGGAGTCTATACCCTCTTTACTAGTGTAAACCAGAATAGATAACAAGTGAAATAATGTAAATATTAAAAAATTAACATGTAACATGAATAAATAACCATTTCCCAAATTGGGTACACACCACCACCAAATAATAAATATTCAATGTCATGCTAACAGTTCCAAAGGTGAAGGATAACCAAAATATAGAAAAATAGTTGAATCCAAAAAATAGGTAATGACTCTATGTCTATATCCTCATTCATGGACATCCCAAGTCCAACTCAACTGCCAAGAAAAGGATCTTTCCCTTTATCCTGACTAGACACCCTGAAATCATCCCGAGTACACAATGGAATCTCAGAAAAGGTGTTGGAACAACTCAGTAGGCCACCACCCATGATGTCTACAAAATATCCAATCAAAATAGATTGTGCATTCAAGTACTAAATGTAACGACCTAAAATTTTGAATAAATCTTATTTCCTAATTTTATGTGTTATTTTATTTATTTTTATACTCAACAAAAATGTTTCATTTGATAACATGATTATAATTAAAATTAGACCGTTGGGTTTAGACGGTTATATGACCATTGTCAATATGACCGCTGGAAACTAAATGTTTTGATCATTGTCTCTAAATACAAGTAATCATGGTTAATTATAATATAAAGAAGATTCTATGGCCTCACCCAGTAGTCTTGGACCGATCAAAGCCCATCTAACAGAACTTGGGAAGGAGGTAGCAACACTGGGCTTTGCTCTGGACCAAACCCAAGCCGAACTTCATCGTGTGAAGCTAGAACGGAACCTCCTCTGCGAGAAGTTCAAACTGATAGAAATTACTACTCGTGCGATGTTAGCCGAGCCTCCCTCAGATTCTCTCAACTTATCACACCATACACTTAGTTCTTATACTGGTGTTATAAGGGGCTATGTAAGGAGACTGTAACTTCCTTGTGTAATCCTTAGTTTTAAAAAAAAATGGGATTTCGTCTTATGATGAAGTTTATGAATTTTTAAATGACCGGATAAATATAGTATGCATATTTTTGATAAATTTTAGAAAAAGCATATTTAAAAAAAAATTGTGTAAACCTTAAATAATTAAAAACGTGTAATGATTTTCGAAAAATGGTATTATACAATTATATTCAGTACGAAATTTAGAGTCTAATAAGATCAACGTGATTTTTGATTAATAGTAAATTATGAATAGTGATTTTATGATTATGATTAGTAATGTGTCCAAATGGATTAGTAATCTCACTTAAAGAAAGTATTAATATAATCTAGGCACCTTGATTAAGTAATGTGATTCAATAAAATGGTTAAATAACGGTTTCATAAATTATTATTCAAGTATTAGTTTTATCAGGTGAATAGTGTTTTTTAATTAAAAATTTAATTAAAAATATTTATAAAATTATTTTTAGAAAATGGATTTAATTTTTGAACTCAGAGCGTCGATATTATGTTATGGTAATTTTTGGGGATTTTTCTGAAAAAATTAATTTTCGGTGAATAGTATATTTATTTAAAAATTAAATTAAAAATACTTAAAAAATTATTTTTATAAAATGGAGTTCATTTCTGAAATCATAGCATTGATATTTGGTTAAGGTGAAATTATGGGATTTTTCTGAGAAAGTTGAATTTTCAGTTAATAGTAAAAATACAGTTTTAGGGTTTCGGTATGTTTAATGATCTCATAACTGTGTCATGATAATTTCATGAGATATGTTAAGGGATTGTCGGCCAAAGGTGATGAAATATTGTATTGGGGGCCCCATGTGGCCTAACTCCATGGGAAGTACCATGGGAGGGCCCATGCTTTTGAGAAAACCACTTTTGAGGTGTCCCTTGGCCATTAATTCCTTGTACCCTCACTTTCCCTATAAATACCAAGAAATCCATTCATCCATTCGACTCCCCACTCTCCCCAAACGAAGTTATGGTCTCATTACCTCCCAAGGAGTCCTCCAAAGGTGCCCCAAATCCCTCAAGGTCTCAACCGTTTAGTTTTAAGAGTTACGTTTAAGGTAAGGGATCCGACCTCTCTCTTTCAATTCAAGTAATATCTTTTATGTCATTCCTTTTATTCCACATTTTATTATGTTGTAGGATGTTATTTTATACTACTATTACTACCCTTTTCATGTTAATATAATGAGATATCCCCTATTACTCTCATTATTTCGTATTCTGACGTTTTAAGTGGCGTCGGTAGGCTGCCGAAATTTTTGTAATGAATTCTTTCTCCCTTCTCATTTTTCAAAATCTATTTTCATGTAAAGTATTTCAAGTTCATTTTTTTTATGTTAGGGTATGATATCTAAATTTATCATACTGATGTATTATGATCATATGATAGTAGACCCCATTTTATCTATTCAATTCAGTATTTTGAATTTTTAAGTGGCGCTGTTAGGCTGCCGAATTATTAAGTGATTCTTCACCCTTCTCGTTTTGACGTTCTACTTTTATGTAAATTCATTAAATTTCATTTTTGTTATGTTGGGGTATGATATATATATCTATCATACTGTAATTTTATTTTCTTATTATGAGAGACCCCATTTGGTCTCTTCAATTCAATATTTTGACGTTTTAAGTGGCGGGGTTAGGCTGCCGAATTTTTTAGGGGATTCTTTCACCCTTCTCATTCTTTTCAAAGTTATACTTTCATGTCAAGTCATTCAAGTTACTTTTTAATTATGATGGGGCATCATATCTATATCTATCATACTGAACTCTTATGTTCACATGATGAGAGACCCTATTTGAACTTTTCAAATCATTTTTGTTGAAGTTTAAGTAACGTCGTTAGGCTGCCGAACATTCAAAAAAGAAATCTAATTTTTGTCTTCCTTACATGTTTTTCATTTCAAATGTTATGTCCTTTAAATTTCATTACCATGATCATGTATCCTTATTATTCTGTACATCTACTGTTTTATGGGTCATTTATGAATGTTTGACCCATTTTCCCTCTCTTTTTAATGTCTTCTAAAACCTCATAACATAGTCGTTATGCTGCAGAATTTCCGTCTCAAAATGTCTCTCTTTTTCTAAAGTTCTTTTATATTATTAAGTGAATACTCAAAGATTTTTCCTCTAAAGGGGTATTCACATATATACCAAAATGTTCTATTTTAAATTCTGGGATTTACATACATGAGACCCACCATCCTTTTCTGTGGGTTTTGAAGTGACGTAAAGATCATGTCTTTAAAGAAGTTTTTAAAACGTTGTGACTATAAAATGAAACCCATTTATTGTATGCTATATGGGTTATTTATGAAATGTTTTATTATGATATATGTGGCTCACATGATAATAAAGGAAAATTTAAGGGTGTCCCATGATATCACTCCAATGCATTGGGTAATGATGTAACCACTAGAGGTTACAATTTTCACGATACCTTGGTGAATAAACTTGGTAATTTTCAAATGACACCTTGGGGATGGACCTTGGTGATATGTTCATGATTGTCTATGTTAAATTATGTAGCCACATCTTAATGATATGAAAAATTTTATTTTTATTATGATATTACACATGATTTTTTTTATCATGCCTTAAAGTTCTTGTTCATGACATAATTGATGTATCTCAAGTTCACATGTTAAATGATTACCTTGTTTCCCTTACTGGGCCTTCTGCTCACCCTTTCATTTGATGTATTTCCCCAGGTTATGAGATGCAGTAATGAACCTAGGATGAACATGAGGAGAAGCCTTTCAAATGTTTAAGAATAATGTTTTATGTTTTCATGTATTAAGTTCCTAGTTTCCAAGACACTAAACCTTAAAGATCCTCAGTTTTGTATAATGTAATGAAAGTTTATGTGATAAAAAGGCGGGATTCTATAATTGGTATCAATGGGAGGTTTAGTTATTTGTGGAGATTAGGATATGAAAACTTTATGAAGAAACCTATAGAAAATTTTATATATGGGAAATCTTCCTGGTATTTTGGTGAGTATTGAGTAATGGGTTGCCAAGAAAATACATCCCTGTCTGGATACGAGCAGGTAGAGGTGGCTCTGGAATAGATGTACATAGGGGTAAAACCCGAAAACACCACTTTGAGCTAGACTCAAAGGGGATCTGGTACACGACAACAGGCCTTGCTGCACTCTTGGTTACGACACTCCCTGGGGATATTCTTTTGTAAATTCATAAGCTTTGTATGAACCATTGTTAAAGGAACAATGATAAAATAAAATAAAGATTCACATAAGAATATATAATCATGGATAACCTAGATGAGAACCTAGGGGTTCACAAGTTAGGGTATACTTTTCTTCTAAAAGTTATCCTTATATTCTTTAAGTTCCTTTTCATTATTATTAACTAAGTATTTAAGCCCCTATTTATACTTTCTATTCTTAGTTAATGGTGGGAAATTGAAGATCATGTCCCAACAACCAATGTGATAGGAAATTCGACGATTTCCATATTAATATGAAAGATATTATTAGGGGATTAAAAGATGATTATTATTTTGGAAGAAGTTCATTATTTTGGGGACCATATATGATCGAGGTAAATATATTACTATGGTATTTTCATTGAGGAATAAGGTTGACTTATATTTTGAAGAATTGATGAATTTAAGGTGGACTTATAGTAATTTAGGTTACTTATGGGAATGATTAACTTATCTTGGGTAAAATATGTTTAGGTTAGCTACTTTTGTTATAAGATGTTAGGAGTGGTTGATGTTGTTTGGAGATGAACAATGAAGTTTATTTTGGAAGACTATGTTATCAAATACTTCTTGTATTTGGGTTTCAATCTTAGTTTGGTTTATTTTGAGGAATCTTAAAGACCGTTATTTATGGGATGGTCTATGATGAAATTTGGGTAGTACCATGGAACTTTGAAGATTTAAAAGTAGTTTCCATTCCTATGGGATTCTTTTTTTTTTGAAGAGTTGTTTTACCTTACCCTTTCTGTTTTTGGGATAATGATTAAAAATAGAAGAAATAGATAATTAATCTTTTCTGGATTATTAATATGATTCTTATGTTTTGATGAGACCAAGTAGTTTTGAATGCTCATATATTGGATAAAAGATTAGATTTGGGTAGAAACTTATTAAAGGATGAAACTCTACATGAATATAGGTATATTTTCTTATGTTTTTGTTTTATGTTGTAAATGAATTCCTCAAAATTATGAAAATGAACGTAAAACAAAAACATTGTTGGTTTACGTATCCTACAAGGTAATCAAAGACAGTTTACACAGATCATATGTTTTCGGATTTTCTTATGGTTAACATTCTCCTAACCATGTTCTCTATCACTCTCCCCTAGAACTTGACCCTTTGTTTTTCTTCCATGTCCACGTTTTCCTACATGGAATCCTAGTGTGGGTTAACTCGGGTGACCTTTGTACTTCCCTTTCGTTCTTTTAATTTAATAATTTTACTGACTCATTTTCTGATGTGGGACTTTCAATGAAATTTCAAAACCCAATTTTAAAAATTGCGAGGATGCAATTTCTTAAGGGGGGAGGAATGTAACGACCTGAAATTTTGAATAAATCTTGTTTCCTAATTTTATGTGTTATTTTATTTATTTTTGTACTCAAAAAAATGTTTCATTTGGTAACATGATTATAATTAAAATGAGACAGTTGGGTTTAGACGGTTATATGAACATTGTCAATATGAACGCTGGAAACTAAATGTTTTGATTATTGTCTCTAAATACAAGTAATCTTGGTTACTTACTATAGAAAGAAGATTCGAGGGCCTCACCCAGTAGTCTTGGACCGATCGAAGCTCATCTAACAGAACTTGGGAAGGAGGTTTTACCACTGGGCTTTGCTCTGGACCAAACCCAAGCCGAACTTCATCGTGTGGAGCTAGAACGGAACCGCCTCTACGAGAAGTTCAAACTGATAGAAATAACTACTCGTGCGATGTTAGCCGAGCCTCCCTCAGATTTTCTCACCATAGCACACCTTACACTTAGGTCCTATGCTGGTGTGATAAGGGGCTATCTAAGGAGACCGTAACTGCCTTGTTTAATCCTTTGTTTTAAATAAAAATTGTGATTTCATCTTATGATGAAGTTTATGAATTTTTAAATGACCGGATAAATATAGTATGCATATTTTTGATAAATTTTAGAAAAAGGATATTTTAAAAAAATTTATGTAAACCTTAAATAATTAAAAATGTGTAATGATTTTCGAAAAATGGCCTTCTACAATTATGTTCATTATAAAATTTAGAGTCTAATAAGATCAACTTGATTTTTGATGAATAGTAAATAATGAATAGTGATTTTATGATTTGGATTAGTAATGTGTCAAAATGGATTAGTAATCATACTTAAAGAATGTATTAATATAATCTAGGCACATTGATTAAGTAATATGATTCAATAAAATGGTTAAATAACGATTTCATAAATTATTATTCAAGTATTAGTTTTTTCGGGTGAATAGTGTTTTTTAATAAAAAATTTAATTAAAAGTATTTAAAAAATTATTTTTATAAAATGGATTTCATTTTTGAACTCAGAGCGTCGATATTATGTTATGGTAATTTTTGGGGATTTTTCTGAAAAATTGAATTTTCGGTGAATATTGTATTTATTTAAAAATTAAATTAAAAATATTTAAAAAATTATTTTTATAAAATGGAGTTCATTTTTGAAATCAGAGCATTGATATTTGGATAAGGTGAAATTTTGGGATTTTTCTGAAAAAGTTGAATTTTCAGTGAATAGTAAAAATACAGTTTTAGGGTTTCGGTATGTTTAATGATCTCATAACTATGTCATGATGATTTCATGAGATATTTTAAGGGATGACCGGCCAAAGGTGATGAATTATTGTATTGGGGGACCCATGTGGCCTAACTCCATGGGAAGTACCATGGGAGAGCCCATGCTTTTGAGAAAAGCACTTTTGAGGTGTCCCTTTGCCATTAATGCCTTGTCCCCTCACTTTCCCTATAAATACCAAGAAATCATCTCATCCTTTAGACTCCCCACTATCCTACAATGAATTTCGGGTCTCATTACCTCCCAAGGAGTCCTCCCAAGGTGCCCCCAAGCCCTCAAGGTCCCAACTATTGAGTTTTAAGAGTTACTTTTAAGGTAAGGGATCTGACCTCTCTCTATCATTTCAAGTAATCTCTTTTATATCATTCCTTTTATTCTCCATGTTCTTATGTTTGAGGATGTTATTTTATACTCCTCTTACTTACCTTTTAATGTTCATATAATGAAAGATCCCCTCTTACTCTCATTAATTCGTTTTATGATGTTTTAAGTGGCGCTGTTAGGCTGCCGAAATTTTTGTAACGGATTCTTTCTCCCTTCTCATTTTTCAAGATCTATTTTCATGTAAAGTATTTCACGTTCCTTTTTATTATGTTGGGGTATGATCTCTAAATTTATCATACTAATCTTTTATGATCATCTGATGAGAGGCCCCATTTTATCTCTTCAATTCAGTATTTTGAAGTTTTAAGTGGCGCCGTTAGGCTGCCAAATTTTAAGTGGTTCTTCACCCTTCTCGTTTTGAAGTTTGACTTTCATGTAAATTATTTCAAGTTCCTTTTTGTTATGTTGGGGTATGATCTCTATATCTATCTTACTGGACTCTTGTGTTCATATGATGAGAGAACTCATTTGATCTATTCAATACAGTATTTTGTTGTTTTAAGTGGCGTCGTTAGGCTGCCGAATTTTTTAGGGAATTCTTTCACCCTTCTCATTCTTTTCAAAGTTCTACTTTCATGTCAAGTCTTTAAAGTTCCTTTTTAATTATGTTGTAGAATTATCTATATATCTATCATAATTAACTCTTAGTTTCACCTGATTAGAGACCCTATTTGATCTTTTCAAATCATTTTTGTTGAAGATTAAGTAACGCTGTTAGGCTACCGAACTTTCATAAGAGAAATCTAATTTTTGTCTTCCATCCATGTTTTTCATTTCAAATGTTATATCCTTGAAATTTCATTACCATGATCATGTATCCTTCTTATTCTTTCCATCTACTGTTTTATGGGTCATTTATGAATGTTTGAACTATTTTCCCTATGTTTTTAATGTCTTCTAAAATCTCGTAACATAGCCGTTATGCTGCAGAATTTACGTCTCAAAATGTCTCTCTCTTTCTCTAAATATCTTTTATATTATTAAGTGAATACTCAAAGCTCTTTCTTATAAATAGGTATTCACATATATACCAAAATGTTCTATTTTAAATTATGGGATTTATATACATGAGACCCACCTTCCTTTTCTGGGGGTTTTAAAGTGACGTAAAGATCATGTCTTTAAAGAATTTTTTTAAACGTTGTGATTATGAAATGAAAACCATTTATTTTATGCTATATGGATTATTTATGAAATGTTTGATGATGATATATGTGTATCACATGATAATAAAGAAAAATTTAATGGTGCACCCTGATAGCGCTCCAATGCATTGGGTAATTATGTAACCACTAGAGATTACAATTTTCACGATACCTTGGTGAATAACCTTGATAATTTTCAAATGACACCTTGGGGATGGACCTTGGTGATATGTTCATGATTGTATATTTTAAATTATGTAGCCACATCATAAAGTTATGAAAAATTTTATTTTTATTATGATATGCCACATTATTTTTTTTATCATGCCTTAAAGTTCTTGTTCAAGACATAGTTGATGTATCTCAAGTTCACATGTTAAATGTTTCCCTTGTTTCCCTTTCTGGGAATTCTGCTCACCCTTTCATTTGATGTATGTACCCAGGTTATGAGATGCAATAATGAACCTATGATGAACATGAGGAGAATCCTTTCATGTTTTTAAGAAGAATGTTTTATGTTTTCATGTTTTAAGTTCCTCGTTTCCAAGACACTAAACCTTAAATATCCTAAGTTTTGTATAATGTAATGAATGTTTATGTGACAAAAAAGCGGGATGATATACTAAATAAATAACAAGGTGAAAAAATATGACTTGTGTTCCATTAGTTAACGATATTCACATAAACCATTTCCACCATTTAAATCTATGGGAAAGTTGTTCCATTTATTTCACAATGGCTTATTCCAATCAAAAACTATGCCGATGGTAATAACCCTATTACCTATATCATTATGGAAGGCATTACATGGGAAAATTCTCCACACAAACCATAGATAATTAGTCAAGTTAGTATATCACACTTACCGTGGAGCATCAGTATAGGTAATCATCTAATGCATCCATTTGGATCCTAGAGAATCTGTCTAACTCCCTAGCCCGTCCATTTTAGTGGTGGAGTTTAGTGCATCAATCCACCCGACCCATGGAAGTATAACATTAGTCAACACATAACATCTAGCAATACATGGGAACATTCTTTCATTAATCATCATCAATTATTACAAATATCTCAAAACATATAAAATCAACTCACAAAACATTTACAATTCACTATTCAATAATGTCATAAATTCATATTCCATTCTTAACTCATAAACATATTTCAATTCAATCCCAATTATCAGATTCACCAATTCACATGCCTTAGCTCATTACACATTCTCATTTTTGTTTCATAACCCAATTAGACAATATATCATCCACATGCCTCAGGAAACCAATCATTTACCCTTTAAAATTCATTATGAATTTTAGCCATTAGTATGAAACAAAAAAACCCCAATTACATGTTAAGAACTAGACATAATTACCATTTCTACCACTTTATCACTCAAACTAACATTTCAACTTATTTATCATCATCTCTAACTCAACACAAATTATCTTTCTACATTATATTTCAATTTTTATTGTTCGGTAATTTTTGGGCACTACATGGGTGCCCTTAAACATGTCTAATCAACCTCAATGCATCCATGGGGATCATCAGTGTTCTAATTCAACATTTTGGAATTCATTTTATCAAATCCTAACAAAGTAATAAAATGTAAAATAAGTAGGAACCAAAAATAACACCTCAATTTTCCAAGTCAACAACAAGACTATGGGATATAACATGTTGACGACCAACCTCAAATCCCTATATAAACACTCATTTAATATTAGCCATATATGTGGATTCATGCACCACAAAACCAAAAATGAGGATTCAATAGAAAAAGGGTGTTTTAGTACATTAGTATAAGGGTAACAAGACAACAAGCCCTAATCGAAAAAAGTGATGAATGAGGAGTGTTAGACTTAGCCGAAGCATTGATCCTCACATAAAGGAACTCCAAATAGCATAAAAAAATATGATAGACCATTGATAAGCCTTGGTAATCTTGGTCTTTCACATGGGATTCTTGAAGCTAAATGTGGGATGAAATCATGTGAGAATCCATTCAATCATGAGATAAAAAAAATAGTAAATTCCCACTTTTAATGAGGTGAATTGCTTGGCTGCAAGGTTTTCCTAATCATGATCCATCCTCTGTTCAATAGGGTTCAAATTCATAGGGTTACCAAGGGATCCCACATGGTTTGAACAACCATGAACTAACCCAGTGGAATGAAATTTTCCAGGTAATAGAATTTGGTTTTCCCTCTTCCATGGTTTTCTTAACCAAGCACCCTCCTCCATGCTAGCACGGTTTAGGAACATAGTTAAATTTGACCCGGTGCTAAAGAAATATGCACATGATGGAAACTATTATCAATTTTTGTGTCTCGAGCTCCCAGGTCATCTGAAACCTCCTCATACATTCAATAATTATTACACTCACCAAAATTATGACATTTAAAACAAAATTTTAATGATTACATGCTTCCATGAAGTCAGGATATTAAAACCTCTACATCATAAAATGGATCCCCCTTGAGCCATACACCCTAGCATAACTGGGCACCGATGGTAAAATAATTGTGCCACTATGGTTGTATATTGGACTCTCTTTCCATATTTTTCTCCTAAAAAATACAATAATACTGCATAACTCAAAACAATGGTAAAAATATGACCCACATGAAATTATCACTACGATACACAAAATGAACCATATTCTCCTCGAAGTACAAACCATCCTCATGATCAAAATCTTCAAAATTAGACACATGAGATGGGTCAGGGTAATATTATTAAAGATATGACACATGAAAAACACAATACATTACAAAATACCATTGTGGATGTGAAAATTGGTTTATCATCATTCTGATCCTCTCCATAATCTCAAATGACCCCATGTAACTAGGTTCACACTTACCCATATTCTGAATCTGATGGTGACCCAACCATAGTGACACCAAAAAAACATTTGATCACCCACCACACACTCAAGAGTTTAATGATTTCAATACACATTTAGATTCTACAAACACTAAGTCACTTCCATAGGTTTTCAAATCAAATTAACATGTTTCAATGTCTCTTACATGATACTCAGTCCCAAACAAAAAAATTCCCCACCTTCAATCCAACACAATGTAGATCTACACGACATAATATATAGTTCCTCAAATGGTGCCATCTGAATCATATCCTGTTAAATATTTTTATAGGAAAACTCAATGAAGGTAAAATTTCATACCCAAAATCCACCAATACAAATTTTACAATCCCCCCAACATTTTTTAAAGTGCCAAATTTGTATGCCCGGACTACCCAATGGTTTTTGGGTTGAAATCCATACTTAAGAATAGCTGGGCACCAATATACCTCTATATTATCTGTTAGAAGAAAGTTGTAAATCAAAGGACTCAATCTAAAACCCTAGTTCACGTTACCCCATGGAACTATACTATTTCCCAAATATCCATCTCACCCAACAGATCCACAGTGAAGGTCTCTCGAATTGGTAAGAAATGGGCCACCTTGGTTAACCAATCCATAAGTACCTAGATTTTATCATTCTTCCATGGATTACTCCAGATACCCACCATAAAATCCATTATCACATCATCCCAGTCCAATTTTTGAATGGGTAATGAATGTAACAAAACAACTATCCAATGATTATCAGTCATCACATGTAGAAAAGTATGACATCAGACGACATGACATGAAAAATTTTACATCATACCTGGCCACCAATAATTCATACAAATACCATGAATCATTTTGGTCAAACCAAGACACCCCGCAATTTGATTCAGGAAATGTTGTCATCAATTCATCAAAAATACCTATTGGCACAAAAAAATTGCCACATACATAGACTATTTTATCATCACCAACAATACTACCAGTTGGTCACACATATCCTTTAGGACTTCCCATAAATCCAAGAATTATAGATCCTCCTACTTCATATCCTTGATCTAGCTCCAAAGCATGGAATCAACTCCCAAAAATCCAATATTGTCCCTATCATTACCATCATGAACCACTAGACGTGTCTTAGTAAACAACTCATTTAACCTCCACTCAGAACTAAATTCCTGAACCGCATGATTTTGAATCTTTTAACTAATGAAATTTATAAAACTATTTCCATTTCCCCCTATATAAGGCATCTAAAATTCAATAGAATTCATGTACTCAACCCATCTTCACTATTGAAGATTCAGATCCTGCCAAGAGATAATGTAAATTAGGATTTTATGATCAATATACATAGTAAACCGTTATCCTAAAAAGTATATTCCCCAACACATAATCCATAAAACACCATGTATAACTTAATATAATGTGAAGGATAATATCATTCATGGGCCTCAACTTTTGTTACCCATATGCCACAATAAGATAATCCAACATCAACACTTCCCTATGTCCAATAACACACACACCACCAACCATGATATACCCCTTATCTGGCTCGAGAGAGATAAAAATTAGTGTGGTTGAAAACTATTCCCTAAACTCTTATAAATAATTATCACATACCTCATACCATTCAGTCTTCACACCCATTTTGGTGGAACCAATAATTGGTTCTTCTAAATAGGAAATGTGTTTGAACAACATTAAAAAGTAACCATCCAGTACCATAAGACATCAGACACCAGAAACAATCTTTGGATGTTACCAATATACGACTACCTACACATTATATGTGTCTATGATCACACCTTCCTATGTGATGTTGTGTCCAAATAAATGCCCCCTATCACTTCGAAAATGGCTGTTGCACATCATGGTGAATATTTTTTGCTGTCGTAGTTTACATAGGATGATTTTATGATGTTTAGAATGAATTTAATGAGTTTTTGAGTGCACAATAATTTCATTATCAATAGAAAATAAGAAATGATCCAGGTATGTGTGAAATATTAGATTCTTTTGTGTCATAAACACTGTCAGCTAATTTTTCAACATTAATGACATCCCAAAAAATGATTCAATTTGGAACTAATTTTGACATTACTTAAGAGTAAATCAGAAATTCTCACCCTAAGAAGATGATTCCCTGATCTCAAATAAATATTTTAGAAAACTAATGCAACTCTAAGCCGATCAAAAATTTCATCGATTCAAGGATGAGGTTATCAGTTCGTAACCACCATCTGAAACATCATTATGTTGTTGAAAAAAAAATTATTGATCATTCATCCTTTATGAAAAAATACACTAGAGATCCCCAGGGGGACTTACTAGGAGGAATGAAATATTTATTCTCCAGTTTCTCAAACTGAGTTTTAGGTTTATGGAGTTATTTTGGTGAAATTCTATATGGTTTAATGGAAACATTTTCTACATATGACAGCAAATCAATCAAGATCCCAACATCCCTATTGGGTGGTAGCACTGAAAATTCCTCTAGAGGAAGATCTTAGATATATTATAAAACCAATTGAAAGATGAGATACTCTATTCTTCCATCTCCAAGCATAAGATAATCCAATCTGTCTATGAGTTCACCCAACTACTAATAAATTGGATTTTAGAAAGCTTCTCGAATATCTTATTATCCATGAAAGAAGTAAATATTCCCTTCCTTGGAGATGAATGTCACACTATAGTGGTAATAATCGATGTTATCCTATTACATTACTTGACAATCAATTTACAAAATATGATTAAGAAATAACTTCTCAGGAAAAAACATGTCCCACAAAAAACAGTACCCACCAACTTCAATAGAATTCTCTTTACACTAATAGATATTTTCTGCTCGTACGCTTATTGGTGTATCAATCAACATATCCCCAGACACACATTTTAATACTAGACAAAATATAACCACAAAATGAGTAGAAATAAAATATTGTGTGGAACCCATATTGATCACAACACTATAAATCATGGAATCTAAATGAATTGAACATCAGTCTTTTGATAGTCTGATTTCACCACCTCCAGAAATGTGCAAAACAAAATGGATTTTACTTATCCCTCAACTTTGGTACATGGTGTGTGTTCCCGGTGTTGCACTACCCTATTGACAAGGATACGCTCATCCTGAACTATCCCAGTAGTGTGATTAGGGAAGTCATTGTGGAAAATCTACCAAGATTTATTACTCACCATTGCATTTACAGTTTGGTACATTAGAAGATGATGCTTATCGAGATATTATAAAGGTAAGGAATCTCATGTCTATAGTGATTCTTAGTGATTCTTTAGCTATATATGTGGAGTTGGAGAAATGATATAATTCGATCTTTGCTGTTATTTGGTCATTTTTATTTTCTTATTTTTTGTGTACGACGATGCACTTTGTTCTTTTGTAGACATCGGTTGAGGCAATATTTGTAGATCATCAAGATGTAAATGAAATATTGAGTTTTCATTTATTCATATCATGAATCATGTAGTATTTTATTTGGTTATGTATTGTTTGTTTGGTTTTTTATTCTCAAGGAAAAATCATCCCCCAATTGTATATGAATCTCTTGGAATTTATTGCCATCCTTTGGCATTTAGGTGATGTTTCTAATATCCAACTATCATTACCCTTATTTTTCATTACAATGAAGATGGTTTTGGTGCTATGTGACTATTATTTTGTCCAGATTACTAATACTAATGGTCATATTACTATTTAAACACTCATGTTACAATTACATTGATATGGGTTCCTTAATTTATAGTAATACCTCTTATTTCATTCATTCTACATTTATAAAGTTTTTATTGTCTTCATTATGTTATTTTATGTTATTTAATCTATATTAAATAATTATAGAAAGGTAATTTCCATTGTTAAATTTCTATGTTTTCATAGGGGAGATTTATCCATGAAGGTAGGATGTATATTCATACAACTACTTTTGGGAAGTTGATATACTCAGGTGGCATGAGAGGGTATAAAGAGGGTATTAGTTTTATAAATGTTTTTGTTGCACCCCTAGTGAGACATTGAATGGGAAATAATATAAGAGAGAAATAGATTCTATGGTCTGTGATAATTTAATTATATGATAGATTATTGAATTAAATCTTTTTCAGTTGATATTCATGCTAAATTATTGAGATAGATGAAACTTTCACAACCTGCCTTCGTAGATCATCTACATAATCATTAAAAATGATCCATGTATATTGAGGTGAATATTTGGGAACCCCATGTTCATATTTTAGTATATAAAAGTCTAAATAAATTTGGGATTTTGTATATTATCAGCTTATGCACCTGTGTTAGGTAATAGTAGTGGGACGTGATATTGTTGATCCAACAGCTCTTATGCCACTTCCTACTAGGGAGGTGACCATAGATGGATAAAATATTTATTATTTTTTACTTTTGTTAGCTATCATATTTCATCAGTTGAAAAATGAGGTATACGTTGTTTTTAATTTTGTATGTGTCATTAAATAAACATTAATCATATTTTTTTACATATACATTATATAAGTGTATGTAAAATAGAAGGAATCAATGTAGAGGAAATTTTTTTCACAAACTAGAGGCATTATATACTTCAAATGTTCTTAATGAAATAAAAATGTTATGACATGTTTCATCTATATTTTATAATTATATATTTTTTTTATGAGTGTGGATATTTATTGAGGAGAATGTATGATAAGCATATTAAAAAATTGCATAATTGATGTTTTAAATTTTTGTGGTACTCACTGTACTCGTGTTAGAGTTGTTTTACTTATTAATAAATTTAATTACATTAAGTGAAATTATTTTATTTTGACATCATTTTTTACTTTTCTAAATAGTCATCTCCAAAAAAAATCATAAAAAAATTTCCATTTTTCTTTATGGTTTTATGAATTAGGAATATTTTTCAAAAGTTATGCAACAGGTCGACCAAGATTCATAAATTTAATATATATTTAAAATAATAAAAAACATACAGATTATGTTTTGGTTTTTTCCATTCCTAGACTAGTATTAAAAAAAATTATTATGAAGCACTGTTCCTTTTTCTATTATTAATTTTGTATTTTCATTATATTTTAGTGGAAATTGTTTGTTATGATATTTTTTCCAAATTAAATGAATAACATATTTTCTATGATCTTTATTGGGTGGGGTTCAATAAAAGGTTAACTATGATGTAAAAAATTATGTCATACTATATTATTTTATTATTTTAATCTTCATAATTTTATTTTATATTTGTTTTGATAGTAAATATTTTAAATTAAAACAGATCATTGATTTTGTGCCTCAAGAATCACATTTCAATAGTGGAACGGAGAAAATTTGAATATGTAAACTTTTATCTAGGTAAATGTTAAAAGAGAGAATAATTTTGTTTTATTAAAAATAAAATGAATCTATTTTAAAAATATATTCTAAAAATTTCAATGTCATTATTATAACGGTATTTTAGAATGCGGGTATTATATTTTAAAATTTATTTATCAGATAATCATGACTAGAACCACAATATATTATATCAAGGTTTGTTTTAGTATAATAGATATAATTTTAAAAGACAAGTATTATTTTGAAATTCATAATGCTTTATGTTGTAGTTAATTATGATGTTTCACTCTATACACTAAACCACATGAAAAACCATAAAAATTTATGTCCAACACATTTTAAAATATTGGATAATTTTTTAATGTAATATCCTGTTGATGTATTTTTTAAAATGATGTTTTAAGTGTTTTCAATGTGTTTTTCTGCTTCTATTTGGTACTTCATTTTATTTTTATTGGTCTAGAATCATGTGTTTAAGAATATGTTTTATTAAATATTAACTTTCAATTCTATTTTAGAAAACTCATTATTGAAAGCCTTTCCCTCGAGGCATTCGACATTTTTTTTTCAATAAAATGATTTCAAAATCACATTCCACATCTATTCTACTGAATAATGATGCAAATTTCCCATTATGATGGCCTTGAAAGTTGGTTTTATAAAAAATTACATTCAAATCCATTACTATCCATCTTTTATAAGGGATATGAATGTTAGTTAACAAAAAAATGATGTTAGAAGAAATAATATTTATGTCATATATATTAACATCTCTTTTAACTGATGTTAATGTTTTTTAACTAGTGAAGGGATAAACTCTTTCTCTCTTTGTTCAAGATTAAAATATTACCTCTGATACACTTAATATATCCTACATCACGACAACCATATTTTATAACGGTTTTAGTAAATACATTATATTATAAGACTCATAATATGAATTAAAAATAATATTAATTTCTATGAATTTTTATACATGTCAATATATTTTAATATCCCAAAAAACATATGTATGTGGATTTTATACTGGTAGGTCGTGCTCTCATAATATCCTACTATAAAAATTACCAATAGTATAAACCATGAGAAACTTTTTCTATATCCTGTATCCCGACACTAATAATGTCCTATATCATTTATGTCTCATCTAATGATATATAGAACACATAATTATGAATATTTTCCTGAAACAACTATATTTTCATCATAACATATAAATGTTATGACCAATTAGTGTGACAGATACACTTAATACATGTGTACATGGTATGTAAGACAAAATAAAAATCATGATGTTATTAGAATATTATTAATATTCAAAATAATGAATACAATAATAATAATGGGAATATAAGATGGTTCTATTGCAGAAACTCAACATATATAAAGAAATGGAGTGATAGTGACTATCATTAATTGGGAGAGTGTATAGAATTTCCCCACATTTAATTTTTGACTAATTTTTGTTAGCTAGTTGAATTATATCCACGGTTTATTATAATATTTCATATTTTGGTTTAAATGTTGTGTGTTTTTGTTATGATTTATTGAGTTAATTTTTATTTGAGAGAAACCATATATACTCAATGATATATATGTTTTTGTGGGGATCAATGATAATTGGAGTGGAGTCATGAAATTGGGTGGAGGATCCCAATTTATGTATTCGAGTTCAGTTCAGGATCCTTCCATCATCTGCTTCAAATCCCATTAGATTAATGATCTTCTTGTTGTGTATTTTAGTGGTACCTTTGTATGGCATGGTTTCAGGGTCTCTATCATTGCTATATACAGGTTGTGGTGTAGTGATTTCAAGATGATGAGGTTGAAAATCACAAGTGTTCTCTATGGGTAGTGTTGATGCGGTCATGATCATCAACAAGGATGATAAATATGGATGATGGCAGTAATGGATGGGGCTTTTGATAGTGCTGGCTTGACACTAGAGGTTGCAGCGTTATAGAACTCCTAGGTTTTCCTTATGGACCCATACATTTGGGATTTTTGGATAACATTCCAATGGGCTTATGAATCCTAAATTTTACATAGTATCAATGGGATTGAAAGTCTATTGTTTGGTTACATGGTTTCTGTGTATTAGGGGTATTCAATTTTTGGTCTTTTTGTAATGAGCTCCCTCCTACCTAATAAAAATGTTGTTTCACTATTTGTTTTGTATTTTAACAATGGGGTCTATCCACAAATGGTTTTTATTATAATTTTTCATACAAAATAATATAACTAAAACACATAAAGGGTTAGATGTGTATAATTCTTTTTACCATTGAACTAAAACCATTGAATCATTATTTGACAAACATGAATTTACCATGAAATTACAGGGAAATTATTATTGAATGATAAACACGATCTAAGTGGTTACTATTGTGAGTTTTTTGATGTAAAATATCATGATTCTTGAGATACATGAGGTGTATTCCCTTGTATTTCTTATATCAAAATGTGTATTTCTAATATTAAAAAATATATTTTATGTTACAAACATACATCAAATCATCATATAAAAAAAGAGTTTATATGTAAATTAAAATTTAGTTCAATGATCTAAAATTATATTATGACTCTTAGGAATATACCAAACATCAATTAGATTCAAGATATTAATAGAATATACAAAAGAACATTTTTTGAATTATAAATCTATTTTTAAATTAAAAATGTGAGTTAAACAAACAATAGAAACAAGTTGGAAACATTATGTGGATTTAGGAATTGTAGTCGTCAATTAATTTTTGACCCATATGATTATACCATTACATTGGTTGGGTTTGTGGGTTTCAATCTGAAAAAACTGAATCATCTGTTAATCGAGTTTGACTAGACCAACCCTGTCATTATTTTTTTATTAATCTAGCCATTAAAAAAATAACCTTTTATAATTAGGTCAAATATATATTTCAAATAAAATAATTTTTATATATAATGATTTTTAATATCCTTAATCGTCAATATATTATATATATATATATATAATAAAAATGATATTTATATATTGAAAAGAAACATTTTTAGTAAAATTAATTTATATAAATGTTATTATAACCAAATATTATATTTAATAATATTTAATTGATATACATGTTATTAATAACTAATACAGTTTAAAATGTGTAATTATAATAGATCTTATGTGTGTGGTGTTAAAAATAGAATATAACGACACTAAAAAATAGATAATTAATAATAATATTTAACAAAATTCATATTATTCATGTTTTAATTCATCCATCATTATGTCTGTTGTTATTTATATGAAAGGATAAGTAAAAATATATCATGTTATATAAATTTTGATTTTAAAACAAACCATCATATTCATTTATATTATTATTAAATATATTATTTTACAACTATTTACATTATTAATAATTTTATCATTCATTTATTTTTTGACAATATATTTAATTTATATTTTAAAATATAAATGGGAGGGGATAAAACAATGATGGGGCAAATTGGGATGGAGGTGGGGTATCCTTGTTATCTATCGTTGCGTTGTGTGGTTATAAGATATTCCCAATAAACACACAACAATGCAGGTATAATTTTCCTACGGAAATGTATTAATTTACATGGGCTAGGATGAGTTTTTTTCTTCTTTGGAAAATGTGTTTGATATACTCCATTTGAAATAGATTTGTAGGATCCAAAATGCCACTTAAAATCAGTATCCCCTCGCATTACAACATGAAACCCACCTCCCGATAATATATAAATCTATAATATATATAATTGTAATTATAATTATAATTATTTAATTATAAAACTATATTTATATTGTTATACATAATTATATATAAATAAGTTTCAAATGTTTTAAAACATATAATAAATTATTAATAACAACCATTTTATTAAGAATTCTATTTTTTATACAACTAATTTAATTAAGAATTATTTTTAATTATATTACTAACCAATTTATTAGTAATATTGGTTCAGCCAGGTTCGGGTAATATTATATATATATATATATATAATTGTAAATAAAAATTTATAAGAAATTTAAAAATAATTATAAATATATATATATTTATATATAACTATTTTTTATAAATATAATAATAAAAAATATCATAATTTAAATATATATTTATAGAAAAATATTAAATATTTATTTATCAAAAATAAATTTAAAATTAGTTGGTTGTAATGTTACTAACCAGGAAGCAACTATGTCATTGCCCCGAACTGGGTCACCACATGACCTTAATCTCACATCTCTGTATGTCAGAGGTTTTCTCCTATCAGTGAGGGTCTAATAGATCATGTGTGGAGACTATACCCTCTTTAACAATGTTCACCATAATAGATAACTTGTGAAATAAATGAAACAATAAACATTAAACCCGAGACATGAATTATTAACAATTTTCCAAATAGTGTACAAACCACAACCAAACAATAAATATTCCAAGTCATGCAAATAATGTCAACGGTGAAGGAAAACCCAAATAAAGAGAAATAGTGGAATCCACAAAACAGGTGTGAAGTCTATGTCTATATCATCATCCATAAACATCCTTATCCCAACTGAACTCCCTAGAATAAGGTTATTCCACTAATACTGACCTTCAAGCTTGAAATATTCTCAGGTATCCAATTACGGATCTAAAAAGTTGTTGGTACAAATTAGTAGGCCATTACCAATAGTGTCCACAAAATATCCAGTATAAATAAATATTCTATACAAGTAAACAATAAATGACAAGGTGAACAAAAGATGACTCGGGTTCCGTTAGGTAACCATATTCAACCAATCCATTTCCACCATTTAAATCCATGGTATAGGTGTTCCATTTATTTCAAAATTTCCTTTCTGCTCAACAACTATGAATAAGGTAATAGCCAAGTTCCCTATATCATTATGAAGACATCACACAAAAAAGTTCTCCACATAAACCATGTAGATTTAGTCTAGGTATCCTATCACACATACCTTTGAGCATCATTCTAGGTAATCATCCAATGCAACAATTAGGATCCTAGAGCATTAATCCAACTCTCTATCCTATGCATTTGAGTGGTAGAGTTTAGAGCCTCAGTCCAACCCAACCCACGGGAGTAGAACACATGTTAAAACCCAACAAATAGCCTAACATGGTCGCATGCTAACATTAACTATCATCCCAAATTTCAAATATCTCAAAACATATAAAATAAATTCACATAAAAATAACAATTCAATATTCATTAAACCAATAAATTCATCTTCAATTCTTAACTCATTATCATATTTCAATTTCAACCCATTTATCACATTCACCAATTCACATGCCATAGCCTACTACACATTATCATTTATGGGTCATAACCTAATTATCCCAATTATTTTTCACATGCCATAGGAAACCAACCAATTACCCTTTAACTTTCTTAATGAAATTAAAACATAATAATTAAACCAAAAAAATATTCCATTTTAAAAAAATGATACATAATTTCCATTTGTCCCTCTTTATCAATCAAACCATCATTTTATCAGATTTACCATGGGCTCCAACTCAACACAAATCATCTTTATGCTTAACATTACAATTATTCTTGTTCTAGAATGTTGGTGAATCCCATCGGTGGACCTAAACAGGCTTAATCAACCTTAATGCATCCCAAGAGGATAATGAGTGTTCTAATTCAACATTTATCCAATTATTTTATGAAATCATACCAAAGGAATAAAATTTACAATAAGGGGGAACCAAAGATACAACCACACTTTTACAAATAAAAATCATGACAATGGGATATAACTTCTTGAACATGAACATCAAATCCCAATATGAACACTCGCTTAATAATAGCCTTAGAATTGGATTATAAAACCTTAGATGCCGAAATTAGGATCCAATGGAAAATGAGGGGTTTGTGCATTTGGTAGAAGAATTAAAAAATAATAAGCCCTAATCCAGAAAAGAGAAGAAATTGGAGCATTAGACTTACCCAGAGCATTGATACTCACATAAAGGCCCTACATATAGTCTCAAAAAAGTAGATTGACCCTTGGGAAGACATTGTAATTTGGGTTTACATGATGTTTTGGGAGGATAAATTTAGGAATAAATCTAGTGATAATCCCTAAAACCCTGAGGGGGTAAAATAGTAAATTCCCACATTTAATGAGGTTCTTAGATTAGATGCATGGTTTTCTCAACCATACACCAATCTCTATCCAAGAGGGTTCATGGTGACAAAGTTACCTAGGGATCTCAAATGGTTTGAAAAAACATGCACTAACCATGTGTAATTGAATATTCCATGTTGGAATAATTTGGGTTTCCCATTTTCATGGTTTTTTAATCATGAATCCTACCTCAACTAGAATGGTTTGGGAACACATTTAAATCTAACCATGTCCCAAATGAAACAAGCACAAGATGGACACTTTTCTTCTTTTTTGTGTCCTGAACTCCCAGGGCACCACCAAACCTCCTCTTACATCCAACAAACATTCCAATAAAAAATTAATAGATTTAAACTAACATTTTTACAAGTACATGCTTCCATAATGTTTGGGATCTTAAAACCTCCACAACTTATAATAGATCTCCCTTAAGCCAGACTCCCTAGAATCACTGAGCATCCACGCTAAAAATATTGGGCCACTATTCTTGAATATTAGACTCTATTTCCAAATATTCCTCCTAGAAAATACTCTCCTGCCACAAAACTAATTCCATATATACAAAGAATCCCCACACGACATTATCATTATGGTCCTCCATATGTACTAGATGCTCCTCAATGTACACATCAGCCTCATGATCAACATCCTGATAATCAATCACATGAGATGGGTCATAGTGATATTATTGATGATATGAAACATGACAAACATCATGCATACCACTATACCATTTTGGAAGAGACAATCAATATGAAATTATACTAATCCTCACCATAATCACAAATGGACCGATATACATGGGTGCTGATTTACCCAGATTTTGAATCTGATGGTGACCCAACCATGCTGACATCAAAGAAACACGTGATCACCCACCACAATCTCATGACTTCTATGAAATCGATAAAAATATGGATTCTTCCTAACATTAGTTACTTCCACGTGTTTTCAAATCAAGTAAACTTGTTTCAATGTCTCCAACATGAGACTTGGTCCCAAAAAAAATTCCTAACTTACATGTAGAAGAATGTAGATCTACACGATATACAATATAGTTCCTCCAATGGGGTCATCTAAATCATATACTGGTAATCATTTTTTTAGTAAAACTAAAAAATAAGTAAAAATTTCTTAACCATGATGCACAAAAATCAAGGACAAAATCCCCCAAAATGTTTTATCATACCTAATTAGTCTGATCCGACAGCCCAAACATTTTTTAGTAGAAATCCAAACACAAGAATAGATGGATACCAAGATCCATATGTAATATCTATTTGAAATGTGATGTAAAACACTATTCTCGATCTAAAACCATTGTCTAGTATACACCATGCGATTATACAATATCCCAAACATACATATCACCGAACAAATCCATAGTTAATGTCAATTAAATTGGTATGAAATGGGCCAACTTGGTCAATAAATCCAAAACTACCAATATTTCATCATTATTCTGAGGAATCCCCAGGATAACAACCAAGAAATCCATCATCATGTAATCACATTTCCATTTTGGAATGGGTAATGGACGTAAAAATCCACCCATCCACTTATTATCAATCTTCACCTTTAGAAAAGTATGACGTCACACCACAAAACCTGCAACCTTTTACATCATACCAAGAATCCAATACTTCATACTAATACCAAGAAATATTTTGGTCTAACCAGGATGCACCTCTCAATTTTATGTATTAAAAATATTCATAAATTCATCCTACATAAATATCGGCACAACAACATGGACACAAACTCAACAAATCTCAACATCACCAACATTCCAACCAGATGGTTACACCCTGCCTTTAGGCCTTCACAGAATGCCAAGCATTATGGATCGTCCTATTGCCTCTGTTTTATCTAGATCAAATGCATGGAATCAACTTCCAATCATGCATGAGTGGTATTATCCTTTCCATCATGCACCTCTAAATATGTCCTAGTATACAACTCCATCATTCTCCACTCAGAACTACATTCATAAACTGCCTGATTTTGTATATTCTCACTCTAGACAATTACAACACTAATTCAGTTTCACACTATATAAACCGTCTTGAATTCAAAATACATCATGTACACAACCCATATTCACTATTTAAGATTCAGATCATGCTAATAGATAGTGCACTTTAGGATTTTATGTTTAGTATACGTAGTAAACCATTATCCCCATATGTAGTTTCCCCAACACTATAAAACATAAATCACCATGGGTAACTAAATATAATCTGTAGGGACATTTCAATTAAGGGTCTCAGCTCCCAGGACCCATATGTTACTACACGACCATCCTTCATCAACACATCCCCTAATGCAATACCAGGCACATGAAAAAACAATATATACCCCTTATTAGGCTCAGGAAATTCAAAATCGGCATGGTTATCAACTGTTCCTTCAACTCTTCGAAATAATTATGACACTCCTCAGACCATTAAGACAAAACACAAATTTTTATCAAAACTAAAATTTGTTCTTCTTTAATGGAATTGTCTTCGAAAATCAATATACAATAACCATCCAATCTCAGAAAACAATAAACATCAATAAAGACTCTTGACATGTTCCATATATATGACTACCTACACATTCTTTGTATCCACTAACTCCCCTTCCTCTATGTTTTTGTGACACAATAAACGCACTATCAATTCAAAAATGATAGTTAAATAGATTGGTGTATATCTCATTCTATCATAGTTTACTTTTGATGATTTTAAGTGGTTTGGAATGATGGTCATGTGTTTTTGAGTGCACAATGATTTCATCAGTAATGGAAATTAAGAAATGATCCTATTATGGGTAAAATATTTTATTCATTTTGGTCAGAAACAATGTCGGTGAAATTTTCAACTTAAACAACATCAAAATAAGAAAATACATCATGTTAAAAATTCTGAATGTAGTTTAGGGTATGTTAGAAGGTCTCACCCTTATATGATGATTCCCTTATATCAAATAAATATCGGTGAACACTGATGAAAATATCATCCGATCCAAAATATCATCCATTTAAGGATGACTGTGTCAGTTCGTAACCATCATCTCAAAAAAATCTCTATAGTTAACAAAAAATTGCAATGATATGTCATTTTTCATGTAGAGCAAAATTAGAGATCCCAAAGGTGATGTACTAGGAATAATGAACAATTTATTCTTCAAAAACTCAAAAATAATTTTATGTTCATGGAGTTATTTTGGTGACAATCTATATGGTGGAATTGAAACTTGTTCTTCATCCGGATGATACTCTACTGTGAACAAAACATCTCTCTAGGGTGGTAGCATTGACATGTCATCAGGACAGACATCCTGGAATTTGTTTACCACCAATGGAAATAAAATCTGACCTATTACTCCATCACCAAGCTTAAGATAATCCACTTGGCCAGTGATTTCACCCAACTGCTAATAAATTAGATTTTCCCAACCTCCTAAAAAATGCTATTATCCATGATAGACATAATTATTCCCTTCATTGGATGTTGATGTAACATTATGGTGGTAATAATCAACACATTCTTGGTACATAACTCACCAATAAATGTACACAATCAGATCAAGAAATAAATTCTCAAGAAAAAATGTCCCATATGAAACAAACCCACAAACATTAATATAATTCCCTTTAGACAACTAGATATTTTCTGCTCATATCCTCAATGGTGTATCAATCAAAAGAACCCCATACATAAATTTTACTACTAGAGAAAATATCACCACAAAACAAATAGAAATAAAATAATTTGGGTAAATTATATAGAATACAACACTAGAAAGCATGGATAATACATGAATCTTACAATATACTATTGATAGTCCTACTTCACCACCTCTATATATAGTCTAAACTCAATGGATTTGACATGTAATTGTAAATTAGGACATGTTCTATGTTCTTGGTGTTTCACTACCCTATTGATACAGATGCTCTCATCCAAAAGTACCATGTTCTCCACCCCGATGGTTATGGCATGTGGAACACCTAGTGCCTGTCTATTATGGTGTAACTGATCTGATACATGCACTGTGTATTGGACTCATCCCTCCATCACTTCCTAACTGTTGAAGGTTCCTACAAAATCTATGAGCATGTCGCACCTTGTCACACACTCGACACTAAAATGGTGGTTGATGACATTGATCATGCATATTTCATGGCCATCTTCACTGATAACAGAAGACTCAGTCGCTTCCCTAAGAAATTGATTTCTGATTTCCACTACACTCTCCAACACAAACCTGGTGGAGACTACTAAAATGGAACTTCTTACCATCATATTCCGAACCACCGTATCACCCTACTGAAATTTCACATCCACCTCCAAGATCTTACTTGATATTTCACAGGGATATATGGGCATGAAAAATCAAGTCCATAATACAATTAAAGGGAAATATAAATACCAATGACATGATCTCTTAACTCTGTCTATCTATAAATGGTGTCTCTATTATCACCTCGTCCCCTGCCATCTTAAGAACAAAATGCTTTATGTATCTGAAACAACCAGCATAATCCATCACAATCATATCTACCTAGGACAACCTCATAAACAATAAAAACATATCTTATCTCAAGGTGTTAGGATAGTAATTCTCTGAAAAATATTATTGGAAACTCTTCTAAATCATACAGACTATATGATTGGTCTGATACTAGATGTCCCACAAGTGTTTTTCCTGAATTCACAACACGTAGGCTACTAGTTTGACTCTCTTCTCGAGAAGAGTATCTTTTTTTCTCGGATAATCTAGATGGAATCAATCTAGAACATAGATTCTTCTAGCACATCCTCTATAGTTAGGGTCAGAGGATGCTGAAACTGAAACTCTCTCTTCAGCTCACACATGCTCAGTGAGACCTGTCATGGGTATTGTTCCATCATCTACATAAAACGAGCAATGTTTTACTAGTACAACTCCACTATTATATTATATTGGATCAGAGGGGTATCATTCTCTAGTTATAGGGGTTCATTCTTGGTTATACCCTTTATCTCTCAATAGGTACACATCATCAGGGTGGCATTTTAGTAAACTTCCAAAAATAATCCTTTGAGCAAATAACATAATGATTCAACTATTTACGTAAAAGAACATTATACAATATCCATAACAACCCATTTCACATAAACTATCCCAACATACACTATCACATTTATACACTACCCTTGACCATCACTCTCATTGTTCATGTTCATTATAGTGTAATCCAACATACATAATTATAAGTATTTCCATAGAAAATATTTTATACCATTTCCCTATTCACAATGTAAATGTTTCCCTCTTAGGCACATATCAATTTCAGAACTGTTTACACAATTTATTTTTATCTTTTTTAAAATTCTTCATTATGAACAATTTCATAATAATTCTCCCTAATTATTTATTATTTACTCGTTTACATCAAAATTATTTGTCCCCATTTAATTTAACTTTATAAATAAATTAAATTGGATTCTTCCATTCATGATTAAAACACTAATCATGGGTGATCCTATAATGATGCATGCCGCCAATATCATTGAGTTCATAAAATGATTCATTATGGCACATACTAGTTCCATTTTTACCATGATTAAAATATCATAAAATACTCACATCGTTGTATTAGTGAATTACCTAAATGTGAAATATAATTCAACTATAACAACACACCTCAAGAACAAAAACTCCCAATCTTGGTACTTGGGTTTTCCCTAATACACATCTTATCTACTCAAATTAAGAAGAAAATTAATAGAGAAGGACACTACCAAATATTTTATCTACCATTTCCAATTAAAAGGACCCATAAAATAACTTCTATAATACCACTATGTATCTTCATTAACCCAAATGCCACTAAAGGGGTTTTATGTGTTTGGTCTCCAGATGACATAAATCACAGCTCTCCATTCAAAAGAGGTTGCTGACTAGCATGGAGGAACTAATGGATCATGTGGGGGAAACTATACCATCTATACAATATTAATCCAAAATATATAACATGTGAAATAAAATAAAAAATGAAAAATGAAAAAAAACGAATTACTAACCTATTTACAAATATGTTAGAAAATCCAAAACAAATTATAAAATTTCCATGACATGATAATAGTTCCAAAATGGTTGGAAATACAAAATAAATAAATAAAAATCCTAAAAATTGGTCTTTACTCGAAGTATCAATCCTCATACCTCCACTTCCCAAGCCTATATCAACTCCCTTGAATAGGTCTTTTGACCTTGTCCTACCCTGCAACTATGAAATCTGCTCTGGTATCCAAAGGGTGTCTTGAGAAGAGTGTGAGTAAAACTCAGTAGGCTACCACCTTTGGTGTATAAACAATATCCAGTCTAATGAAATACTGTGTGCATATACTAAATAAATGACCAGGTGAACAAAATTCCACTCGAGTGCCATTAGTTATGCATGTTCATTTCAATCATTTCCACCATATTTATCTATTTGATAGGTGATCCATTGATTTTAAAATATCCTATGTATGTCAACATCAATGCATTAGATAATAACCATGTTCCATATCTCACTATGGAATACATCACCCATGAAAATTATCCAAACATACCTTAGGGTTATTGTCAAGGTAGTATATTACACATACCTTGGACAATCATTCACCAATTCACATGGCTTATCCTATTACACATTCTCATTTATGCAGTATAACCCAATTATCCCATTTATCATCAAAATTCCTTATGTAACCAACCAATTACGGTTAAAAATTTATAAATTATTTACCCATTAACATTAAACAAAAAACACATTATTCATTGTAAAAAACTAAAAATAATTAATATTTGGGCCTATTTATTATTTAATCAAACATTTTTACATATTTACTATGGGATCTAATTCTAAAAAAATAAAAATTATGCTTCACATTACAATTTCCCATGTACGAGAATGTAGTTATACCACATTGGTGGCCCAAAATCTATCTAATAATCCTCAATGAATCCCATCGGGATCATGATGGTCTCAATTCATAATTCATTCATCCATTTTATCTAATCCTACTAGAGGCATCAATTTCTAAATTAGGGGGAACTAAAAATACAACCGCACAAGGAAAAATAAACTTCAAGACTATGTGATATAACATGTAGAACACCTACCTCAAATCCATAGATGAAAACTCACTTAATCATAGTCTTAGATCTATATTAAAAATCCCCCTGAAGCAAAAAATTAGTATCCACAGGAAAAATATGTTATTAGGGCATTGAAATAAGATGAACCAAACCAGAAGCCCTAATCAGGAAAAGGGAAGAACGAGCATCATCAGACTTACCTGATGTTTTGATATGAACACAATGTCACTCAAAATGTACAAGAATCGTAGGAGATATATTCATGGGAAGTTTTTTTAATTTTGGTTTTTCACTAGTGTTAGTGGATGAGAAATGGGGAAACACATTGGATGAGAATCCTTAAAATCCCAAGTGAAAAATAATGAAAACCCAAATTTAATGTGGCCCATATTTTGGCTGAAATTTCTTCCAAACATTGTGAGAACCATGTTCTATCCTCTATAAAATTGTTACCTAGGTAACATGGTTAAATGGGGATCCAAAATGGTTTGAAATACCGAGAACCAACAATGTGGAATGGATCATCCCATGTTTGCACAGTTTAGAATTCAACCTTGCACGGTTTCCTTAATTGTGCACCCCTCCTCCTAGCTTTTACAATTTGTGCACACTGTTAACTCTAACCATGAACTAAACAATCAACACGAACCAGATATCCACTTTTCTCATTTTATCATGTATCAAACCATAGGGGAACCCCCAAGCCTCATCATACATCCAATAAACATTCCATGAACCAAACATAATATATTTAATCCAAATTTTATACAAGGAAATTCCTCTATGAAGCCTAATATCATACATGGGGTTTTAAATTTATATTAAATTATACAATAATAAATATCATTTATATTTATATTGAATTTTTTTATAATTTAAGAATTATACATATATTTCTATTTTTATTATAATATATATTTACTTGTAAATATAGTTTTATAATTATTTAATCATTATATGAATTGAGAATGTGTATTTCAAAATTTAATTGTAAATTAATATAAATAAATATTATTATAAATAAAAACATATTTATATTAATTAAATATGATATTGTTTTATAATTTTCTTCTTATATTCTCAAAAAATATCTTCTAATACAGATAACACCTTTATCTGACACATGATTTGTTCCACCAGTAATTTCTGGAAATTTTGTATGAGGATTAATAACACACCATTCAAATTTTGGAAGGAAATTCATGCCTTTGTTCAGCCAAGAAGCTAAAAATAGAGGATTGTTAAAAGGTCTGTTGATCGACACAAGAGTGGGAAAAAAATATTTTTTAGGTTATCTTCTTCTTCAACATCCTCAGCATCTTCTTGTTCTAAATTATCACCATCTTGAATATTATAGACCAATGTATCTAATGTATGTGGGGGACTATCCATAGAAACTATTTCAAGAGGACATAATTGAAAAACTACCATTAATGGTTTTACTTCTTGATTTGTTATATAGGAAGTACATTCAATTGTTTCATGATGTTGGGAGGGACCAACTTCCAATGAAGAAGAAACCTCCATTGGAGTTATAGCAACATACAACAACATCATATGATATGCAGGTCTATAATAACCAATGAATGTATTTGTTCCCATTAATTATCATCAATTAAACTACATGAAATATTCCAGATCCTATCTATAAATTGAAAATGTATGTATGTTATGGACAATATATCTAGCTTCACCATTGGATTTTAACATTCGAGGATTTTGTCTTTGAACAAATTCAACAGCTGAAAAGCCACGAAGAGTCGTATGTTTTTTGGTCGTACACTATAACTACATCCTTTTTAGTATCAATTATTCATCCATTACAATAAATAGAAGTAAAAATGATTATTTATCTAAAATATACCATTGTTTTTAATTTATTCTGATTAGTGAAACAATTTATATATGCATGCTTCTAGTGATTTTGGTTTGAATCATATTCTCTCCACCAAAAAAATATTTTCAAATTATATTGATGTGTAACTCTTTAAATAACCCTTGAAATTGTGTTAAATAACCAAAAATTGATGTTAAATATATTCATACATATCTGCATGCATCATATGCATGAGGTACATGAACACGTCCTATAAAATCATAGAGTTATATGAGATTAGAAAGCACCACAGGAATTAGATCAGAGGAATAGTTAGCCAACCCCATTGACATTCCTATAAAATGAGGGAATATATATTAATGTAGGTGGTCCTACAAAAATTCCCTCTCTCTTGGGATACTTTACTCAAGAGAGCATTCAATTCATGACAAATCTAACACATAATATGCTCAAATATATATTTAACAACTAAATAAAATTTCACAACTTCAATTATAAATCGAGGTCATGGTAGATGATAAAATAAATGCATTAATATAAATAAAATGTAATGCAGGGCTCTAATTGTATTAATTCATGCACTAATTAAAATTAATTAATTTTTAATTATAATTAATTAATAATGAACAAATTTCTAATTAAAAATATGTAATTACTAATTAAATTTAAATAGTTACAAATTACATTTAATTTGTTACTAATTACAATAAATTACTAAATTAATTAACTATTATTTATAATTAACTATATTGTAATTAAAATTAATTAAATAATTACTAATTATAATGATTACGTGTCAATTACATTTAATTAATTTCTAATTACATTAAATTACTCACTAAATATAATTAATTAAGTTAAAATAATAATTAATTATTAATAAACTAATAATTAATTTAAATTATGTAATTACTAATAATTATTAATAAAATATTAATTACAATTAATTGCTTAATTAATTAATTACTAATTTTATTTAATTATTTACTAATTACTATTAATTATTTAATTAATTAAATGATAATTATATTTTACTAAATATTAATTTTTATTTATTAATTTTTAATTATGTTAAATATTTTAATAAATAATATTAGTTAATTTAAACTAGTAAATAATTAATAATTATGAAATTAATAATTAAAATCATTTAATTACTAATTATAGTATATTAATTAATGATTAAAAATAAATATTTAATTTACTAAGTAATAATTATAGTAAACAAATTATTAGATAAATTTATTTTTCTAATTAATTATGTACTGGTTAAATTTATTAATTATTAAACAAATTATTTTATAGCTAATAACATTATTTTATTTATTGAATAAAATTCATTACATCATTAATTAATTAATAATTATCGTTAGATAATTAATAAACAGACTATGGAATAATTAAAATTAATAACTATTAATTAAAATGAATTAATTGTTTATGACACTAATTTATTACTTTCATTCAATTAGTTAATTGCTAATTATAATTAATTAATAGTAAACAAATTACAAATGATAATTATGTAATTACTAATTACGGTTAATAAAATACTAATTACTATTAAATAATTAATTAATTAATTACTATTCACAATTATTAAGTCTTAATTAACTTATTTTATTACTAATAATGATAATTTATTCCATTAAAACAATTAATGATTTGAAAATTATAATTATTTAATAATAAAATGATTACTAATTATAGTAAATTACATAATAATTATAATCAATTACATCATTAAATTATTAATATTTACAAAAAATAAGAATTAATTATAATTATTTAATTTTTATATATGTTAATTTATAATTAAATATAATAACGTAATTAATAAGTAAAATTTATTACCAATAAACTAAATAATAATTATTAATTATTTAATTTCTAATTACAGTTAATTACATAATAATTATTTTTAATTACTTCATTAATTAATTATTATTTCAAATTTACTATGTATTAAGTAAAGTTTACTAGTTTATAATAATAGTAAATATATTCACTAATTAAAATTTATTAATTCCAAATTTGAATTAATGAAAAAAATATAATTAGAAATTAAAAATTAAAAACTAATTAAAAAATACTTCCTAATTATAATTAATTAGTTTATTAATACAATAATTTATTTACTAATTATAATTAACTAATACGTAATTACAATTAAGTAATATCTAATTATTTACTAAATATAGATATGTAAATACTAATTATAGTTATTCAACAACAAATTATAGTCAATTAATTAATTAAATAATTACTAATTACTATCAAATGAGCACTATTTCAAATTAAATAAATAAATAATTAATTAATTACTACAAAAAATTATATATTTATTAGGTTCTAAATATAATACATTGATTTAATAAAAAAATTAATAAAAAAATTTAAAAATTAAACAAATGGAAATAAAATAATTACCACAATATTGATTGTTAAAATGGGGGCGAGGAGGGGATTTAGAGAGGAGGGGTGCTAAGGCTTCAATGTAGAATCACAGAGATTAATGTGGAGTGTGCAACACTATGGGAGAAAGGGATGAGTGAAATGGGTGTTGGGAATAAAATGGGTTGGTGTTTGGTCCATTTTTATAGGGGCATGGATTGTTTCTTTCTCTTCAAGTGGCACCATTGGAAATTTACATTTATTGATCAGTTCCACTTTAAGTGGTGTTGATAGATACTTATTTTTGAACATTAGGGACACTTGAAGTGGTGCTCTATTGTACGAATGACCAAATCACAACTTCATGTGGTGCTTTGTGTTTTCACCCTAAAAACACCACTTGATGTGGCACGTAACAAGCCCATTTTCCCAATAAAAGATTACTATCCTCCAATAATTAAAAAACCTCGTACACAAAAGTTTCCCACCAATGCAAGATATGAGAGGAAGCGTGAGATGATTTCTATCGAGTCATATAATAACAAATGAGATAGGGATAAGTGTGCACTAAAATACATAGAACTTCTTTAAGGAATCCCACTAGCGAGAAGTAATTTCTCCATGTGTAATTCAACATCCTCATTATACTATGTGCTGATCCCCGCACGCGAGATCTCCTAAACCATTCATCCTAATTCGGTCATCTTCTATATATCCAATGTAGCTATTCTATAGTAATCATTTGTATTATTATGTGGAATGAATGCTTTATTGATTCTATAAAATTCCCAAATCCTTACAATTCTAAAAGACATTCTACTTTGTTTCAAACCCTAGTTTTATTCAGTAAACGACATGGTAAATAAAGGATAATTTGATTATCCATAATAGTATATGACTAGTTAATTAAACCCCAATTTTTTTCACATACCATAAAATGATTTTTCATAAAACCCAGATATTTTTTTTTGTACACTTCACTTATATTTGGTAAATCATTGATTGACCATGGATGTTTCATATTTTAGATTTAATTTTACTAAAAAAACCATAATTCCTATGTAAGAAATTTTTTAATTAAGGTACATGTATAAATGAACATATACTATTGATTAATGAATGTATTAATTTTATAAATGTTATATTTTCAAGTAATTTTGTGTTATGTTTTGTCATTTTGAACTAATATTATGTTATGAATATTATTTGATTTTATTTTGGCGATATTTTAATAAAGAATAATATTTTTGTTAAACATTGTGAACTTATTTTTTCCCTTATAAATTTATTGTATGATCATAAAGTTATATAAAATGGATAATTTCAGGAATGAAATATGTTATTTTGTTGATTTATATAGAAATATGTTTATAGATTCACATGTGATTAAATTTTCTTACGTGGTATGTCGAACATACAAGGCCACCATTTTGATATTGTGTATGAACACTTGATCATGAAGGGATTAGAATACAAAATAGAATTCATGGGTCTTGGATTATGGGGTTCCAAGTAATTCTATTAAACATAATTATGTATAATTCCCATAACATTCAAGATGTATGAGAATGTATTCCTTCAAAAAATGATGTAGCTTGAAAATACATGGAATTTAATAAATCCTAAAATTGAAGATTTAATTAAATATGCAAAAGGCCATTTATTATTATTTTTTAGAAATACATAAAATTTCTACAATTTTATCTATTCGGACGTTCAAATATTCCATTTCATTAAGTGATAGTGTATTAAATTAAATCATGTTGTAAACCAAGTCTAAAAAACACTGAAACAATAATCAGACGATTGAACATAAGTTCACTAAAAATTAATATCCAGTTGTAGTTCAGCTCTGTATAAATGTGACTAATAGTACATTCCTAGTCTTAGAGAACAGAAATTATGATGTTTGATTCACCATAATCATTGCATCCTAATCAAACCCTATACACACTCCAAACATAATTTTGAACTGAAAAAATGATCATCATGAAAATAAATATACATATAATATCACATGGTTCAGACTTTCTACCTACTCCCACAAGAAAAAACTAATAAATAATTACATTATCAAATATATAGGGGTAGGAATCAATTAATCTAAATATCCTGTGATTAAAATTCAATAAAAATTTGTACTATCATTAAAATAGCTTCTTTCCCTACATATCATTTATAGAAATCGTTAACCAGTATAACTATTTCATGGCCTATTGAGAATCACGTATATCAATTTGTGAAATTCATTGTTCAATAGTATCCAAATCGACTCAACCACTATATCCAATTGACAACTCACTACCAACTTTTATTAAACGTAGACCAGCCGGTTCAACCAAATGGAAGTATACTATCTTACGTTAAAAACACCAAAATATTGAAGGTCATATTGGTTGTTCTATGACAATACCGAAGTAAAATACATGATCATGATGTTCAGATGAGTTAAAATTTGAAGAATTGAGGATTTTATACAATCCCAATAATCTCCAACATGAATATTTCTTCATGGAATATCATCAACATCATACAATACATTGATAAAACCACATCCACCTTTTATGTGCTTTTAGTGTTCTTCCACCTTTTTTTCAACTCAGTTCAATAGAGGTATCATGTTGTCTCGGGATCTCATGGACTAACACAATCATGAATGTATCAGCTAACTTATTATTCCTTGATATTTTATTTAGTTCTATCACCCTATCCTTTATTTAATTATGAATGAAATTGAATTTTAGGTCAATGTGTTTCATTCATTCATGAAATATCAAATTCTCAACAAGGAGAATGACACTGACCGTCACATAAAAACATTCCTCCATCAGACATTTCACCCAGCAACATTAACAAATTAATCAAATTGATCAACAATATTCATTACTCTATAGCCACAAAATATTTATCTTTTATCAAGGAAAAGGAAACAATAAATTGTAGCCAAGAAATTGATAATTACAAAAAAAATCAAAATGTAAACCAAAAACATGTTGTTGTTTTCCAAGTGTTTGAATCATCATGAAAATCAATATCAAAAAAACCTTGTAGATGATCATATTTCCTAAAGCTTAATTTTGTTTCTACTGACCCACTAGAGTATCATATGATCTACATTCCCAATTCTCCTTCTCAGATCCAACATATTATTGCCACTACAGTGGTAGTATATGGCCACATATATTTCATCACATATATCAAGATTTCGATTGCTAATACATATTAGTCATTCTCAATGTACCAGATCATAACTTCTATTCAAGTTATTTGTGCCTTGGATTATTGAAGTACATGAAAAGTGGGGTTTCATTAGATTTACATCCACTCATCCAAAATATCCCAACAATATTTTTATGTATTCATTCTAGGATAATACATGTGTGTCATATGATCTATCCCTTTCTATACCCATACCCATGATTTTATTGGAATGATCAAGAGATTTCATTTAAAATAATCTGTTTATATTCTATATACACCTCTTAAATTTGTGGAAATTTTGAACCAGCAAGAAACAAGTCATCCATGTAGAGTAAGAGTAAAATGTATGTCCCATAATTATATGACATCAGATAATAATATTGATCAAATCACTCATCATGAAACCTTATTCCTTCATTAAAGCATCAAAAACCTTGTTCAAATATCATTCTATGTTTTTTAAGAAATAGATACTTTCCTTCAATTTTTAAAATTCCCTATTTATAATGGTCTTAAACACATTTGGTCTTTCACATGTAGATATCCTCCTAATCATTGTGAAGAAAAATCGCTTTTACATTCATCTATTCCATTTGTAAACCCTTATAATAAAAAATTATAATCATTGTATGCATGATAGTATACTTATCCACTGATGAATATTTTTCAGAGAAATTCATTCAATGTCACTGTTTAAATAATTTCACCGCCCACCTTGTCTTTTATCATTTTATTCTATGTGCATCTCCCATCAAAAAATAAATTGATTTGTTATGTAGTTCTCGCTTCCTTTCTAATATTTCAGTCCCCTTATAAGTTCCATTTATCATTAATAAAATGTATTCCTCTATGGATGAATCACTCTAAATTGGTTCATTGATTGTGGTTTCATATTTTTTACATTCATCTTCTCTGTTATTCGTTATAAATATGAATCTCGCATTGACCCTAGTCTGCTAAAATGGGCATCTAAATCTAGAATACCTTCTCCAAGATGTTTCTACACTCATTGACACTTCAAATTCAGGTGTGTGATTTTTCAGAAATCCTTATATTTTTTCACTATTACTGGACCCTTCTCAAAGGATTCTACAATAGTTGATCATTCTAGCGCATTTTCTATTGGATTAATTTCTAGTGAATTTGTGCTGACATCTGGTATCACCAATAGTTTTATGATTGTAGTTCGTTTTTCTGGATCTACTGGAAGTCATTAGTTTATATCATTCCCTAAAATTATAATTGATCCATGTCACTTTCATTCCATTAAACCTTTTAATTAAATATTACATCTCAAATGATGATGATCTTCCAACGATCATCATTCGATAGTCCGTTGCTAATATCGACATTTCCACAGTCTATACAAAAACAAGATTTTGAAATTTCTTACAACTAATATTTACCCTTTACATAAATATGATCATAAAAAGGTGAGAAATATTCTGTTGATTTGTTATACATATAGTATCTTATCATACCATATCGGTTTTGGAATATATTTTTCCATTACACAGATTATATTTTTGTTGACCAAGTATTTTATCATGTAGATTTATTCCTCATTGATGAATTTTGGAAAACTAGGGTAAACACAATTGATTTATCCTTCTCTATTAAATATTGGTTCATACTCTTGACCACTCCAATCTATTGTTAGTTTATAGGTACTTTATTCATTATCTTGACTCCATTTATTCAGTAGAGGTTTGGGAAATTATTATTATATTACACTCTACCATTATAAAATCAATGAAATTTAAATTTTCATCCACATTCAAAATCGACCATGTATTTAATTTAAAAATAGGAAATAAAAATTAAAATTTAGTTTGACTAAAAAAACTATTACATTTTAATGTAAATAAATGAATGTGACAAATAAACATGATCTTTGATTATATTAAACTGAGGTTGGTCCCAAAACGTCTGTGTGAACAAATTCTAGCTTCTGGGATCTGAAATTTCAGTGATTCTACTCAAATAAAAACCTATTTTTATTTACAAGGACACAAATATCACAACATCTTATAGTTGTGTGATATATCTTCTGAATACCATTCACAGTTATATCCCAAATGTTCTACTCAAAGTGTCGACCAATCCTATAATTTCAATTCTTCATATCTTTGTAGGTTTTACTTCTGATAATTATATTTTCAAATGACCTTCCAATGAAAAAAATATTCCCATATTTTAATCCTTGATCCACAACCATTGACCCTCATGTTGATTCACAGAACCCAATGGTGAAGGTTACTCTATAGCATGCATCATGAAATTTCCCTACAGATGTGATATTTATTTGGTGACCTGTAATGTTTATTAATTCCATAATTCATACGAAGAATGAATTCATTATTCCATTATTTACATACAACATTTTGATAAAAAAAAATGTCATCATCTTCTAATTGAAATATCTCGATGCTTCCTGATACATTCCTTTTCATGTTTCCATGAATAGCCATTGAGTGAAAAGATTCACCTAATCCAACTAACCATGACTTCCCCAGATTATGAGCAGGGAGCACTATATGGTCTACTCTATCCATTGAACTAATGAAATTAGTTCTTTTGAAGGATATCATTTTTGGACCATCCTCTTGATTTCATAAATTCTTCATGAGATGTTCTCAACCACCACAGTGTCTGTCAGTAACTCCTAGAATAGTTTATTTTCTCATAATCTTCTCCATAGACTTCAATATTGGAAATTGTTTCTACTTTTTCGAAGGTAACTATTCCCTTCCTCTATTTTTAATAGCATTATCAAAAGGAACTCTGACCCCTCTTCTTTATAGATCCTCAATGATAATGAAATTACATAATTCATGGAACATCATATCAGTCTTTACACATGAATTTCTGACCACATAAACCATGAAATCCCAATATTCTGTTTATGTTAAATGTAATTAGATTTCCCTTGCATCATACATTAATGTATGTTTCACTACATCATAGTGACATCTAATATTTTTGATGTTGTTCATTTAACATACCACCAACATTACATCTTAAAACCTTTTGAAAAAAATGTCTCAATAGGAACACATTGTTTAATACTTTCAGCTTTTTGTATATTTCTATCAAGGACTTCATAAGTCATGATGTGTCCTTATTATCATGGATATTTAATGCCATGTTTTGTTCCAATTTTATACTCACTAATCAATTGTTGTTTCTATCCATTTTTTTATCATTCACATATCTTTATATTTTTGGGTTCATTTCCATTCTATTAACTTTTCAGATCCTTCTGGATGAGATAATATTCAATTAGAATCTACTGGAATCCATAACTACTAATGTTGAATTAGACAATCTGAACCATGCCTTCCTCTTTTTTCATATCTTCGGAAATAAAATGTGATGTAGTTACATGAGTATCCATATGATACCAACTGTATTTTTTATTCCAATTGATGGAATCTATTCCAAATAACAATTATGAAATCACAATATGTTTGATCCTATGTTCACTAGAAATTAAAATCAAATGGTACTTCATCACGGTATAAAATCAACTACTATTAAAACCCTTCATTAATTTGAGAAAAATAATTATAAAGTTTGGTGCACCCTAATCACTGCTTTCTAGCCTCACACCATGCACATTTAAAGTTTGATTTGAGTGTCGTAGTCTGTTGGGAGGATGTTGGGTTGTCCTCTTACAACCCATATTGTGTACAAGGTTACAACTCTTGTTGGTGGAACTCCCCAGTAATCTAGTTGAATGTTTAAGGGGGTAATGAACCCTAGATCCAATATTTTTGGGAATATTTAGAAAAATCTAACTAACTATAGTAGATCAAACTAGGAGACACTGATATATCATTGTAGTAGAGTATAATTTTTATGGTTACTATAACATCTCAATATTTGGGGATTTTGGTACTATAGCTCTTCAGTAATCTTACCACTAGCCACTATAGAATCTCAAACATGGGTGGCCGCAACACTATATGTAACATCCCAGGTAAATAAAGAATAATAAATTTTCATATTTATTAATATTTACGAATTAAATATTAATTTTACTTAAAAAGGGTTTCTATGATTGATAGCGTACCCGATACGCAACGATGAATTCCTTTGAAATCTTACGTTGCACACTAGTAATAAAATAATATTATTTTAAATGTTAGTTAACACGTAGCCGTTGTACTGGAGGGAATGTATAGAAATAACTAAAATATGATTATATGTGTTTGTTAAATGTTTTTACATTTATCTAATAAAGGATAAAGGCTTAAAATACGAAAAGAATTCAATTTTAGGCTTATATATTCTAATTTTCACGAAAGGTCCACTTATCACCTTTTGACGGTGAACCATCATTAAATATAGTTTTGATCAATCATATAAATTCAATTGAACCAAATATAACTCTTCTTTAGAATAGGGACATCAAAATTTACTTTTTGTAAATTATTGGTATCTTTCCAATAAAGTTCATTTTTTTAATGAATAGTGTAAAATGTTGTGTCTTAATTAAAATCCTATTTTTAATCTAATTAATTTATATGATTAGATTATCATTTGAATTGGTTTTAAAGTGAAACTAGAAAATATTTTTACCATTAAATCCAATAGTGGTTGTTGGAATTAATTTCATTTTGAAATCGGACATAAACTAGTGTCAATCTTTGGATACTTATTGTTTCATAAAAACACGGTATTTGCTCTGACAGTGGGAATAAATTATTAAATTAAATAATGTGACTTATATGTTTTGAATTTTGTAAAATAGTCTTCATTTTTGAATTCAAAATATCAAATATATCTTAGGGTGAAGTTTTGGTATTTTTCTGAAAAACTTCAATTTTTGATGAATAGTGAAACCACTAAGTGGTAGTTAATGAGACTGATTTTCCGTTTAAATGAATCATTGCCACTTCTGTGATTTGATTTTCAAAAATCCAACATACATGGTTGTCTTTAATAAGTAAAATGTGGTTCAATGAGATTAAATTTTTTTTGGTGAATAGTAACTTTTAAGTTCTTAATCGCGATTAGTGGTAATTAGTGTAGTTTAGGGTAAAAAAAATATTTTAATAATATGAGATGAGCTTGAAAAATTTCCTACCCTTATTGGATATGTCATGGAAGACCAAGAAAATTCATGGGTCAACTTGGGGACCCCATGGAGCCACTTTGGTTGGGAAATTATCTAAATAACTTTATATTTAATGTTAAAGTAAAAATGACACAAACATGAGTTATTTTACTAAAAGAATTTTTACATGGGGTTATACAAGTCAGAGTTTTTACTATAAATATTAATTAGAAATATAAAATGATTTCCTACATCATAGTATTTTTTGTATAATTTTTAGACATTAAATAAATTACATTATTCATGACATCATGATGATGCAGTGATGACCTCATTATTTAACGATTTAAATAAAATAGAAAGGTAATGTAATATCTAAGACCTACACATGTCCAAAAACTATTTTATGAGTGTATTTAGAACCCTTATCACATTATCCTCCAATTATATCAATGTGGGACCTTTTGAATCTAAAACTAATTTCAAAATAAAGTAACTTATCTTTACTTTCCAAGAGTGCCCCTCATCTCCTCTTATAAATGGCCCCCATCTCTACCTCCTTACCCACACTCCCAAAGCCTTTGGCTCAGCCAACCCCTGCCCATTTTGTCTCTCCACATCCCTCTATTACTCCTTGAAGCCTCAATTCTGGAATAAGTCTTCCCAAGGAAGCCTTTGAGCTCAAACCAAGGGGAGTTACCCGATTTTAAGGTAATGTCTTCTTTTGAGTCCTTTTGTTTTATTTTGCTTCTCCAACCCCCTAAAATCTTTTTATACTTTTCTTTTGTAACAACTAAAGTATCCTCAATATACTAGGATGTTGTTATAAGAAGTATTCGAGCTAAACTTACACACACCTACATCTAATGGTTAAAGAACATACTGTTTCCGTGGATGGCGAATTTCTGCCTCCCGAAACGATGATTGTTCAACATTTTTTTAACACCTTAAAAGGTGGCCATTAAGATGAAACTATATTTATATATGACATATAATATGTTTATGTTTTCCTTAAGCTTCTGTATTTTTCATTTTGGGAATACCTTTATGGTTTCCACTATGGGTAAACACGATATCTTCATTTAAGGAAGTGCGGACTACCGCCCCCTCAAAGTCATGTGATTCGTTAATGACATATGTGGGACGTATAAAGGATGGATTTAAAGTTATTATATATGATGTTATACTGGAATTATAAAATAACTCTATATCATTATTTTTTCCTTTCCATTAAAGCATGAGATAGAAATGAAAGTAGCGTTCATGCGAACGTACGGCTTACCGTCTCCATTAACGATGCATTTCATTTCTTATCCCCAAATGTAATGTACTATTAAAAATACATGTATATAATGGATATATATAATGAATGATATATATAAATGATGAATATAATTCTGGAATTAAAATATAAATACCTCTCATTTAGTTTTAATTCCATTTATATGACAAAGAAATGAAAGTAGCGTTCATGCGTACGTACGGCTTACCGTCTCCATGAACGGTGCATTTCATTTCTTACCTCTAAATGATTATGTAATATTATAAATACATGTATATTCTGGATATATATGATATATATTCTATCCAAATTAGTAATTTCATTCTAGATATAAAGAACCATTGACCACACGAACAACATGTAATTGTAAGAAGTCCACTTTCGACTTAAGAACCAAATATCGACAAAAAAATTATTAACTTAAATGGTTACATAATGTTTATAACATGGAAATAAGTGATATTAAAGGAATAATGAACTTTAAAAAGGTTCTTAATCAAGTAGAAATTAATTCATGTTTATTATTCAGGACGTTAAAGAATGATCGTGTCAAGTCGGACCCGAGGTAAGGGACTTCGTCTCAATCTCCTTTCATTGAGGCATATTTCGTTTTATACACAAATTTCTTTTATATGGTGTATATACCCCTTTGAATTTTACTTTTATACAAAAGGAATCTTTTTCTACAAAGCGTTTTACAAAATGACAAAAAGGAATGTTTCTTTTAACGTACTCGGTGACAACGACCTTTTCCGCCGCCGTGAGTATTATTTGGTCTTTGGCTTCCTCAACAAGCCGTAATGTTTTTAAAATTAAATAAATACCATATAATCTTTTATGTATTTTGGTATTGAAAATGGTTTTGATAAAGGATTCTATTGTGATATATTGTGATTGAAATGTGGAAATTTTATCATTCCTTTATATTGGGTTTATGTTTTATGTTTTTATATTGGTACTTGGACATTTGACTAGTGGTTACATGATAAACTATATGATGGGTGGTGCCGTGAATACCAGGACGGGTGGTTACGTTATAACCTCCAATGCATTGGGTATGGAAGTCGGCCGTATGTCTATTCCATTAAGTATGTATGGAAATTGGCCATATGGCTATTCCATTAATTGATATTTGTGGAAGTCGACCGTATGGTTATTCCACTTAAGTATGATTATGTCCCAAGTTACCTTTATATATGTTATGTGTTCTTTATATGGGTTTTATGGTAATCCTTTGGTTACAAAAAGGTAAGTAATGATACTCTATTCAGTGAATAGTTTTTACTACTTCATGAAGGTAAAGGCATTACTTTGATAGAGTATACATGGTTTACTTGATGTTTTAAAAAGTAACAATTTTCATTCTTTGTGTATCCCTTACTGAGCTTTTTTTGCTCACCCCAATTTTTTTTTGAAATGTTTTCACAGGACTTAATGTGGAATAAGGACAAGGATGGGATCAAGGGAATGTCATGCTATATAAAACATGGAACTAGACATGTTTCTTTTTAAGAGTTTTTTTATTATGGAAACATAGTAGAAGTGTAAACTTTGTAATATTTTGAGATTTAATAGTTATGTTCTAATTCTCTAAAACTCTAAACCTGAAAAGATCATCAATGTGAATTATTCATTTAATTCAATATTAAGTATGGTTTAAGGCTGGGGCCTTATAGTTTGTATCAATGGTCGGTTTAGACAACATTAGGAGTTAGAAAATTGTTAAATTATAAGTTAATTTATGATATGATTGAAAGGATATAGCATTTACAGATTACCATGTTGCTTCGCCTAAGATATTTCTATGTTCAGAATGGTTTTCCGCAGAGGAAACAAAGCAGCTATGTTGGGACGACATCAGGAGGAAGAAAACCTTCCAAATCAGCAACCTGAGATGGTCGGAATCGGAACTGAACAGTTTGTTGCAGTGATGGAACAGTTGACTCAGGCTATAAATGGTGGTGGTATCCATGCACGAGATCAGCCAGATCAACTATAGAGGAACATTTCAGTGGTGGAACATTTCATGAGGCAACATCCCCCATCATTCAGAGGATCATCTGACCCTGTGCAAGAAGAAGGGTGGATTAAAGCACTGGAGAATATTTTTGATGTCATGGGGTGTTCAGAACATCAAAAGGTTAGTCTTGATGTTTACCGTTTTGAAGGTGAAGCTGATCAGTGGTGGTCGATGCTGAAAAATATCAGGGATAGTGATGAGATTGAGGATCTTCACTGGGACGAATTCAAAGGTATGTTTCTTGAGAAATATTTTCCTAAGGTGGTTCATCTTAGGATGGAAAAACGGTTCCTAGAATTGAGGCAGGAGGATGATTCAGTGGCTGCTTATGAAGAAAAGTTCACTCGATTGGCAAGGTATGCTCCAAACATCATACGAGATCTTGAAAGTAAAATAAACATTTTTTACTCAGGTTTAAAGCCAAAGTTTTGAAGGGATTTAGCTTCTCGTGAGTTCAAAAGTTATGAAAAAATTGTTCTATGTGCAGAGAAGGTGTAAATGGAGTTTGCCGATGATCAGATGTTCAATGATAAACAACAGAATAAGAGGTCTAGTTGGCAGGCAAAGGGGAAGAATTCATCAAAGAATCAAGGAGGTAAGAAAACCAAATATACATCCTGTGAGAAGTGTGGTAAAATGCATCCTGGAGAATTTTTATCCAAGTCTGGTAAGTGCTTTCAGTGTGGTATGTCTGGTCATATTTCTCGTAACTGTAAAGAAGATGATAAAGCAGGCAATGAAAAGCCAACGGTAATATGTTTGAAGTGTAATGAAATGGGTCACTATGCAAACGAGTGTCCAATGAAGAACTCAACTGGGGGAATGCAGCCAGACTACAAGCAGAAATGGGTGGTGAAATCCTTTGCAACAACTTCATAAGATGTTGGGCCATCGAATGAAGTGGTATCAGGTGCGCTGTTTGTTTGTTCAGATTATGCCAATGTGTTGATTGATTCAGGGTCTACACACTCTTTCTTTTCGGAGAAGTTTTCTAGTAAATTGGAAATTCCATCTCAAGATATGAACCCTGAACTTATGGTAAAAACAATTGGAGGGAACGTTGAGACAAAAAGGAATTATAAGAACCTTATTATCCTTGTGTGTGGAAAGAATCTACCATCAAACCTTATTGTATTGCCTCTAGTAGAGTTTGATGTTATTTTGGCCATGGATTGGCTTCCTGTTTATCATGCTATGATTGACTGCAGAGCTAAAATGGTTTCTTTTCAGAAAGATTTTCATTTTGTGTACAACAATGAAACCTTTATTTTGATAATATATCAAAAAGTTGAGAAAATAGTAAAAGATGGAAATGAATCTTACCTTGCACATATTGTTGAAAATAAAGGAACTGTTCAGATTAATGATGTGCCAGTGTTAAATGAATATCTTGATGTTTTTTCTGTTGAGTTTTCTAGTATTATTCAAGATCGGGAAGTTGAATTTACTGTTCACTTAGTTCTTGATTTTAATCCAATTTCAAAACCCCCTTATCGAATGGCTATAGTTGAACTTTTAGAGTTAAATAAACAATTGCAGGAGTTATTAGATAAAGGTTTCATTCGACCTAGCACATCACTATGGGGTGCTCCTGTCTTGTTTGTTAAAAATAAAGATGGATCAATGAGACTTTGAATTGATTATAGAGCCTTGAATAATATTATTGTTAAGAACAAGTATCCTTTGCCTCATATCGATGATTTGTTTGATCAGCTCCAGGGAGCTCGGTATTTTCTGAAGATTGACATGGGGTCGGGGTACCATCAGTTGAAAGTAAAAGAATCAGTCATTCCGAATACTGCGTTCCGTAATAGATATAGCCATTATGAATTTGTAGTTATGCCTTTTGGGTTAACCAATGCACCTGTTGTATTCTTGGACCTTATGAATAGTATTTTCCATGAGTTCTTAGATAAGTTTGTGGTTGTTTTCATCGATGATATTTTAGTGTTTTCTAAAAGTATAGAGGAGCATGAAAGTCATTTAAGGGTTATCTTGCAAACCTTAAAATAAAAGAAACTATATGGAAAATTCAGCAAGTTTGAGTTTTGGTTACAACAAATTTCTTTCCTGGGTCACATTATTTCAAAAGATGGCATAACTTTTTATCCTACTAAAACAAAAGTTGTTGAAGAATAGCCAAGACCCACAAATGTAACCGAGACCCATAGTATTCTTGGTTTGGCCGGTTACTACCGAAGGTTTGTTGAAAATTTTTCACGGTTATCTAGTCCAATGACTAATAGTAAGGGTATTAAGTTTATCTAGACAAATGAAAGTGATGATTGTTTTCAGGAATTGAAAAGAAGATTGTTGAATGCTCCAGTTTTGTCACTACCTTCTAGGAATGGTGAGTTTGTTATCTACAGTGATGTTTCATTGAAAGGACATGGTTGCGTCCTAATGCAGAATGTCAGGTAATTGCTTATTCTTCACGACAGTTGAAAACTCATGAGGTAAATTACCCTACACATGATTTGGAATTAGATGCTGTTGTTTTTGCTTTAAAAATTTGGAGGCATCATTTGTATGGAGTAAAGTGTGAAATATATACTGATCACAAAAGTTTATTGTATATATTCACTCAGAAAGAGTTGAACATGAGACAAAGGAGATGGATAGAATTAATCAAGTATTATGATTGTACAATTCAGTACCATCCAGGAAAAGAAAATAAAGTGGCTGATGCTTTGAGTCGAAAAAGTAATGCTTCATTAGCCATGTTGCGTTTGAACCGTGATCCTTTGGTTAAAGATTTGATGAACTTTGGCATAGAATTTGTTGGTGTAGGAAGTTCTTCTGTTTTGTTTCAGGTATCAGTGAGATCATCTCTATCAGATAGAATCAAGCAAGCACTGAAGCAAGACAGTGAGTTTCAGAAAATGGTAGAGCTGGTTCAGAAATGTAAGTTTCCTGAATTCAACATTGATAATGATTGTGTTTTGAGGTTTGGGAAGAGGTTATGTGTGCCTTGTGATTCACAGTTGAAGAATGAGTTTTTATGTGAGGCTCAGAGTTCCCGGTTTTCAGTTCATCCTGGCAGTACTGAGATGTACAGAGATCTGCGGGAGTGTTACTGGTGGGATGGAATGAAAAAAAATATTGCTGATTTTACTGTGAAGTGTTTGACATGCCAATAGGTTAAAGCAGAGCGGCAGTTACCGAAAGGAATGATTCAGACTTTACCAGTGCCAGAGTGGAAATGGGAGAATATATCCATGGACTTTGTTGTGGGATTACCGAAGACATGTCAAGGTAATAATGCAATCTGGGTTATTGTTGACCGCTTGACTAAATCTTCTCATTTCCTTACTATACAAGATACTTTTTCCCTAGATCAACTTTCCAGTTTTTATCTTAATGAGATAGTCAGGTTACATGGAGTTCCCCTCTCCATTATATCTGACCATGATCCCAGGTGCACTTCTAACTTTTGGAAGGGCCTTCAAAAGTTATTGGGTACTGAATTAAATTTTAGTACAGCTTTTCATCCTCAATCAGATGGGCAGTTCAGACCTTGGAGGATATGCTACGAGCTTGTTCGATGGATTATCAGGGAAGTTGGGACCAACATCTTTCTTTGGTTGAGTTTTCTTATAATAACATTTTTCATTCCAGTATACAAATGGAACCATATGAGGCATTATATGGGAAGCGGTGTCGAACTCCAGCATTTTGGGATGAAGTGGGTGAAAGGAAGCTGATGGGACTAGAATTGGTAAAAGAGATGGCAGAAAAAGTTTATTTGATTCAGAAGCACATGAGAACAGCTATGATGTAACGCCCCGACCCCAGCTACCCAGAATCGGTGCATTACTTCGTAACATTGGCATGATCACAAAAGATCAAGTCTCTAAAGACCGATTAGTTTAGTAGCCTTGGAAACACTAGATACATTCATAAGTCTTTCATTACATCAATATTAAACAAACTACAATAACATGGTCTTCATAGTCCACACTCATATCTTCACTGACTATCCTTGCAAGTTAGTCATAATACACTTCTTCACATCCTGGAAAATATTTAAACATTGAAAGTGGTGAGCTCAGATGCTCAGTAAGGATAACAATATTGCGGAAGATTTTATAAGAAAACATAATCATTTAAGGCAATGTATAACTAAAACAAAAGACTTATTGAACTTGAACTTCAGCATAATATGGCAAAAGTAAAATAAAATAACGCCATTACTTACTCACATGGATATTCTACTAGACGAATAATCACATGAAATATCAATAACCACTTTCATAATGAGGGAATGTATAATGCCGGACATTCTGAAACATTTTGTCAAGGCCTCGGCCAAGACATCTAAAATGATTAAGGCCTCGGCCAAAACCGTAAATCAAATTGGGAAAGGGCCTCGGCCAATTCCACGTCTAGTTGTCTCATGAGACCTACCGATGCATCGAGGAGCTATAGCGGGCTCCACCCATCACATATTAAGTCCAATACATTCCTCATATGAATAGGTTTAAACATAACATAAATATTCGTATTAAAACTAGCATACGAAATGTCAACAATTTCTCCATAAACTATGGATGGTATAAAATAACACATCCACAGTCAAATATTTCACAAAATGTTCAATGGATGTTTTGTATCATAAATCAATTTCAATTAAACTTAAAACCCATCAAAGGATGTTGACATGGATGAAATCAAAGCTATTTGAGAGAAATATCTCTCCTTTTTGAAATCATTTAAAAGTCACATAATTATAAAATAATACATTTACTTTGAAAATATTCTTATAATCTTGTTAGGGAAGCTTCGACGAAGTTATAATGGCGTAAAATAGCCGCACCCGCCGTATAAGTAAAAAAAACATTCTTACCTTAAATTTGTCAAAAAGGTCAAAAAGTACATTGTTTGGAAAACGACGGTAAGATTCCATTCAAAAACGTATAAGGGTATAAATTACTTTAACCCATTTTCCATTTAATAGTAAAAATGTTTTGAAATACATTTTTAAGAAACATGGATGTGGATGATAACGAGGTCCCAGTAGATAATTATGTATAAACAACCTTGGATAATGAAGAGGTTGTGAAGTAAACCCTTACCTTGTACTTTTCCTTGGTTGGGGTAGGTTAACCTCCTGTATAATGGTGAAATAATTTTTATTAAATTATACAAGAATCATATACATTCATATGATATCATATATGATCTTTTAACATTGCTTTGTTAACAATATCTTAGATTTATCTTTGTTTTGGGTGTTAACTTACTCGTTTTATTTTATATGTTTTGTCATGTAAGTCTTGTTTTTCATGGATAGGTTGTATATTATTCATATCCAGAATGATATAATGTCCTTAAACATTATTTTTAAATCATAAAATGATAATTATACTTGAATGGATACGGCGGAGAATGAATCTCATCGCGTTCGTGGAGACGGTAGTCCGTACGTACGCACGAGCGACAATATCATTATTTTGATATTAAAATAATATATAATGGGATAGTGTATCATATATACAGAATCATTATCATGTTATATTTATTATTTACATGAATTACATATCATTATTATACCCATCTAAATAATAATATAATGAATAACAATTACACCACGATGTGGAGACGGTAAGCCGTACTTACGCACGTATGGTGACATGTCATTCAAATGATGGGTAGAATACTGAATATGGTTGTTCCATATTTATAATAACATCACAGTATATAGAAGATACTGGAGTTATAATTTTAGAATTTAAATAATAAACAAAGAGGGAGTGGAAGAAGAAAGAAACTTGAAAGAGGGTGATGAAAATGTTACCTCTTCTTCGGGTTCTTCCTTTTGATTTGATCAAAAGAACTCCTTAGGATGTATTTCTGACTAAAGTAAAGCTTCTAGGATGAAGGGAGAGAAGTTGGGAGAGTATTTGGGCAGGGGTTGGCCGAACCAAAAGGCTTGGAAGTGTGAATAAGGTGGTAGAGGTGGGGGCCTTTTATAAGAGGAGAGGAGGGGCACTTTTGGAAAGATTGAAATGTTACATTATTTCACAATGCTTTTAGGATTCTAAAGGTCACACACTTATATAATTCGAGGCTAAGGTGATAAGGTTTCTAAATCTCCTCATCCAATAGGCTTTGGACAAGTTTAAGCCTTGGATTTTGCATTATCTTCTCATTTTATTTAAATCGTTAAATAATGAGGTCATCGCTTCATCATAATGATGTCATAAATAATTTAATTTATTTAATGTCCAAAAATAATAAAAAAAATACTCTGATGTAGGATATCTTTTTAGATTTCTAATGAATATTTATAGTCAAAATTTGGACTTGTGTAACCCCACTTAAAAACTGTTTTAGTAAAATAACTCATGTTTGTGTCAATTTAATTTTAACATTAAATAAATATATATTAATGTAATTTTCCAACTAAAGTGGCTCCATGGGGTCCCCAAGTTGACCCATGGGTTGTCTTGGTCGGCCATGACTCATCCAATAGGAGTAGGACAAGTGTCATGCTCATCTCATATTATTAAAACATCATTTGTACCTTAAACTACCTTAATTACCTCTAATCGCGATTAAGAACTTAAAAGTTATTATTCACCAAAAAATTATTTTAATCTCATTGAACCACATTTTACTTCTTAATGACAACCATGTATGTCGGATTTTTGAAAATCAAATCACAGAAGTGGTAATATTTCATTTTAACGAAAAATCAGTTTTTAACAACCACTTAGTGGTTTCACTATTCATCAAAAATTGAAGTTTTTCAGAATAAGGCCAAAATTTCACCCTAAGCTATAATTGATATTCCGAATTCAAAAATGATGTCTATTTTACAAAATTCCAAACATATAAGTTGTATTAATTAATTTCATAATTAATTCCCGCTGTTACAACAAATAGCGTGTTTTTAAGAAACAATTTATATCAAAAGTTTGGCAATTGTTTATGTCCAATTTCAATGTTAAATTAATTCTAATGACCACCATTGGATAAAATGCTAAAAATATATTCTAATTATACTTTAAAACCACTAAATATTATAATTTATCACTATAAATTATTTTTATTAAAAAAGTAGTTTTAAGTATTTTTCACTATTCATAAAAAATTAGAAGTTCTCAGAGAAATACCAAAAATTCAACATAGGCTAATTTCAATATTCCGAATCCAAAAATGAAGTCCATTTTGATAAATAAAATTTATAAAATTTAAAAAATTAGGTATTACTATTCACAACGGCTAGTTTAATTAGTTGTGGTGTCTGTTAGAGCTCGAGGTTGCGTACAACACACGTTATTACATTATTCGAAGGGAAATGTACAGTGGAAGCTTGGGGTGTTACATTCTCCCCTCCTTCAAATAATTGCGTCCTCGCAATTTCTAGGGTATTACTGCATAAAAAGACTCGGGTGGTTTTTCATCATAAATTCCTCAGGTTCCCACGTTGCCTCTTCCATTTTATGATTTCTCCACAAAACCTTCACCAGACGAGTCGTCCGGTTTCTCAGCACCTGCTCCCTCACATCAAGAATCCTGACGGGCTCTTCACAATAGGAAAGATCGGGTTCCAGTTCTAATTCCTCATAGGTGAGTACATGCGTTGGGTCAGGCATGTATTTCCTCAACAGAGATACGTGGAACACATCGTGAACTTTGGAGAGACTTGGCGGCATTGCCAAACGGTAAGCTAGAGCCCCAATTCGTTCTAGAATTTCGAAAGGTCTGATGTACCTGGGACTCAATTTACCTTTCTTACCAAAACGTATGACTCCCTTCCATGGAGATACCTTCAGGAAAACATGATCACCGACTTGAAATTCCAAATCCTTCCTTCGATTATCGGCATAGCTCTTCTGCCTACTTTGAGCTGCTTTGATGTGATTTTGGATTACTTTCACCTTTTCCACCGTTTCCTCCACCAGTTCTGGGCCTACAAGTTTTCTTTCACCAACGTCATCCCAACAGGTTGGTGTACGACATCTCTTTCCGTATAACGCTTCTTATGGTGCCATCTGAATACTCGAATGGAAGCTATTGTTATAGGAAAATTCTACCAGTGGTAAATATTGATCCCACATACCCTGAAAGTCAAGAGAGCATGATCTCAACATGTCTTCTAAGGTTTGAATAGTCCGTTCTGATTGTCCATCTGTTTGAGGGTGATAGGCAGTGCTCAAACGAAGTTCAGTATCCAAGGCCTTTTGAAGACTTTTCCAGAATCTTGAAGTAAAACGAGGATCACGATCAGAAACAATCGATAGGGGTACTCCATGAAGTCTTACAACTTCATTAATATATAGTCTTGCTAGACGTTCAAGTGGTAGATCCTCCCGTATAGCCAGAAAATGTGCTGACTTAGTAAGTCGATCAACAATGACCCATATTGCATCATTCCTTCTAGGAGTCTTTGGTAGTCCCATGACAAAGTCCATCGTAATATTATCCCATTTCCACTCAGGTATGGGAAGAGGTTGCAATACTCCACCAGGATGTTGCCTTCCATCTTTCACTTGTTGACAAACCATACACCTCGACACAAAATCAGCAATCTCCCTCTTCATATTGTCCCACCAAAAATGTTCCTTCAAATCTCTATACATTTTGGTGCTCCCAGGGTGTATAGAGAAGTTGGAACTATGAGCATCATCCAGAAATTCCCTTTTTAGATCAGGTATATCGGGAACACAAAGTCTCTTCCCGAATTTCAAAATTTCATCCTTATACACAAAGTCCCTCAATCTTCCATCATTCACACCTTTAATCTTCTTCTGAAATTCTTCATCATTGGTCTGAGAACTCTTAATCCTTTCTAGTAATGATGGTTTGGCAACCATTTGAAAAAGCATTGATGTTTCACCTTCCCTAGTTATTCCCATGTCCATATTCACTAGATCCAAGAAAATTGGATCCCTTTCAATTCTCATCACATTCAAAACTCCATGGTCTTTTCTACTCAAAGCATCTGCCACCTTGTTTTCCTTCCCCGGGTGGTAATGTATCGTGCAATCATAATCCTTGAGTAGTTCAAGCCATCGCCTTTGCCTCATGTTGAGTTCTTTTTGTGTGAAAATATACTTCAAACTCTTGTGATCAGTATAAATCTCACATTTTTCACCATAGAGGTAATGTCTCCATATCTTTAAAGCAAAGATCACAGCTGCTAACTCAAGATCATGAGTAGGATAGTTTTGCTCATGAATTTTTAGCTGTCGTGATGCATAGGCAATGACCTTATCATTCTGCATAAGGACACAACCGAGTCCTTTCTTCGATGCATCACTATAAATAACAAACCCATCATTCCCCGATGGTAGAGTCAATACATGGGCATTGACTAATCTTCTCTTTAGTTATTCAAAAAATTCTTCACACTCTTTTGTCCAGACAAATTTAATCCCTTTACGTGTGAGCTTTGTCAATGGGTTAGCCAATCTGGCAAAATTCTGGACGAAACGTCGATAATTACCTGCTAAACCAATAAAACTGCATACCTCAGTTATACTTGTCGGTGCTGGCCATTCTTGGATTGCCTTTGTTTTAGAAGGATCAATGGAAATTCCATCCTTAGAGACAATATGGCCAAGAAAAGAAATCTCATGAAGCCAGAATTCACACTTGCTAAATTTCCCATATAATTCATGTCTTCTAAGAGTCTTCAGGATAATGCGTAAGTGATTTTCATGATCTTCGTGGCTTTTGGAGTATACCAAGATATCATCAATAAATACCACTACAAATTCATCAAGATATTCCTTGAAAACTCTATTCATTAGATCCATGAAAACAGAGGGTGCATTAGTCAATCCAAAAGGCATTACTGTAAACTCGTAATGCCCGTACCTTGTTCGAAATGCTGTCTTTGGAACGTCTTCCTTCTTCACACACAACTGATGGTATCCAGACCGAAGGTCAATCTTTGAAAAGTATTGAGCTCCATGCAGTTGGTCAAACAAATCATCAATGCGAGGTAGGGGATACTTATTCTTTATTGTTATAGCATTGATCTCCCTATAATCAATGCACAACCTCATAGATCCATCTTTCTTCTTAACAAAAAGAACAGGGGCTCCCCAAGGAGAAACACTAGGGCGAATAAATCCCTTATTACTCAATTCCTCTAGTTGTTTCTTTAGTTCAACTAATTCCACAGTGGCCATTCTATAAGGGGTCTTCGATATGGGCCTTGATCCAGGAATTAAATCAATGGAAAACTCAACTTCTCGTTCTGGAGGATGTCCAGGTAAATCTTTCGGAAACACATCAACATATTCTCTCAAAATAGGTACATCCTCTATTTGAATATTCATTTCCTCATCCTCAGTAATTTCCTTCTCTTCCTCCCCAATAATTGAATTTAGTTGAGCTACTGGGGGTGGATCTAGATAAGAATTATGTGGTGATGATTCTGCTCTAAAGATAAGGTGTTCCTTATCATCATCATCAAACATCGTAACCTCTTTCCTCTTACAATAAATTTTTGCATCATGGTCTGAAAGCCAATCCATACCGAGGATTATATCAAATTCAATCATGGGTATGACGATGAGATCAGCAGGTAAAGAACATTTAGGTGCTCTAATGGGAACTAATCGACAAAACTTTGTTGCAACAATACTTCCCTTAGGGGTTTTGACTGACAACTCCCTTGTTAAATCAAATTGGAAATATCTAATTTTCTTAGCAAACTGGGAAGATATGAAACAATGCGATGATCCAGAATCAAATAATGCATTTGCTAAACTTGAGGAAACCATTAAATTACCTGCCACCATGTCTTTCGGAGCTTCCACCTCAGCAGTAGTGATAGCATAAGCCTGGCCTTGATCCCTTTGCCTCTTCTGAGGTAAGTTCCCCTGACGCTTAGGACATTCATTTGCATAATGTCCCTTCTCTCTACAATTATAACATTCCACGTTGACAGCCGCTTTCTTTCCCTTGCATTCATGAGCTTGGTGGCCTTTTTCACCACACTTGTAACATACTCCTTTTCCTTTTAGACAGGCACCAGGGTGCTTCCTACCACAATTATCACAGGGTGGAAATTCATTTCTACCCTTCTTCCCTGTTTCCTTATTTTCTTTCCCAGAGTTTTCAGCGGATCTCTTCTTATCTTGCTTTGATTTAAAGTCATAAGACTTAGAGAATTCCTTTTCCGTCTTGATGGCGCACGAGACAATACCTTCGTATGAAGAGAAGGTTTGTGATACTAAAGCTCGAAAGAGAAATGGTTTCAACCCATCAAAGAAACGATCAGTCTTACTTCTTGGGTTACGTATGTAATCTGCAGCATACCTTGCTAACCTTGTAAAGTTAGCCTCATACTTTGCGACATTCTCATCCTCCTTCTGCCTCAGACTCAGAAATTGCCTTTCCATATCCGCTCGATGGTCTCGAGGAAAGTATTTTTCTAAGAACAGCTCTTTGAACTCCTGCCATTCCATGTTTGTTAATTCATCATCCTCCTTTGTGTTTTGAATTAGTGACCACCATTGATCGGCATCTCCAGTGAGGCGGTAAACTGCCATGACAACATTCTCCCTTTCACTACTCCCCAAGGCATGGAATATTTTCTCTAAGGAATTTATCCATTGCTCAGCTACTATAGGATTTGTACTCCCATTGAAGGTTGGCGGTTGTTGCCTCATGAAACGGTCTAGCATTGATCCTCCACGTTGCGGATCAGGGTGCTCCATACGAGTAAGGTTGTTATTCATAACCTGCGTGAGTTGTCCCAGTACGGTGAGAAGCTGATCAGCACCAGTTGTATCACTAGCTCCACCATAATTATCCTGAGCAGGAGGGAAATCCCTACACGGAGTGCGTGCATTGATACGGTTTCCATTCCTTCCACTAGGCGCCATTTCTAAATAATGGCATAAACTAGATTAGTTCATGAATCAAAATACATAATTCCATACTTGTAAAACACTTAACATAAATTGAACTAATTATGGATATAATCCATAATTATAAAAATGTTTTCTTTGAGGAAGTATATACTCATAACCCTTCATAGTGGTTTGTAAAGAAAATGGGAATTATCCAAAGCATATCCCCCGGGAGTGTCGTAACCAAGAGTGCAGCAAGGCCCGTTGTCGTGCACCAGTTCCCGTTCGAGTCTAGCTCAAAGCGGTGTTTTCGGGTTTTACCCTTAGGTACATCTGTGCCAGAGCCGCCTCTACCTGCTCGTATCCAGACAGGGATGTATTGCTTGGAAAACTCACAACATCTCTACAATACCAAAATTCTAGGAAGTTCTTCTATACTAATCCTCAAAGTCTATCTTCGGGATATGTGCTATAATCAGAGTTTATCTAAATCTAGCTTCCAAGGTTAGTACTAAACTGCCTCTGATACTAACTGTAACGCCCCGACCCCAGCTACCCAGAATCGGTGCATTACTTCGTAACATTGGCATGATCACAAAAGATCAACTCTCGAAAGACCGATTAGTTTAGTAGCCTTGGAAACACTAGATACATTCATAAGTCTTTCATTACATCAATATTAAACAAACTACAATAACATGGTCTTCATAGTCCACACTCATATCTTCACTGACTATCCTTGCAAGTCAGTCATAATACACTTCTTCACATCCTGGAAAATATTTAAACATTGAAAGGGGTGAGCTCAGATTCTCAGTAAGGATAACAATATTGCGGAAGATTTTATAAGAAAACATAATCATTTAAGGCAATGTATAACTAAAACAAAAGCCTTATTGAACTTGAACTTCAGCATAATATGGCAAAAGTAAAATAAAATAACGCCATTACTTACTCACATGGATATTCTACTAGACGAATAATCACATGAAATATCAATAACCACTTTCATAATGAGGGAATGTATAATGCCGGACATTCTGAAACATTTTGTCAAGGCCTCGGCCAAGACATCTAAAATTATTAAGGCCTCGGCCAAAACCATAAATCAAATTGGGAAAGGGCCTCGGCCAATTCCACGTCTAGTTGTCTCATGAGACCTACCGATGCATCGAGGAGCTATAGCGGGCTCCACCCATCACATATTAAGTCCAATACATTCCTCATATGAATAGGTTTAAACATAACATAAATATTCGTATTAAAACTAGCATACGAAATGTCAACAATTTCTCCATAAACTATGGATGGTATAAAATAACACATCCACAGTCAAATATTTCACAAAATGTTCAATGGAAGTTTTGTATCATAAATCAATTTCAATTAAACTTAAAACCCATCAAAGGATGTTGACATGGATGAAATCAAAGCTATTTGAGAGAAATATCTCTCCTTTTTGAAATCATTTAAATGTCCCATAATTATAAAATAATACATTTACTTTGAAAATATTCTTATAATCTTGTTAGGGAAGCTTCGATGAAGTTATAATGGCGTAAAATAGCCGCACCCGCCGTATAAGTAAAAAAAACATTCTTACCTTAAATTTGTCAAAAAGGTCAAAAAGTACATTGTTTGGAAAACGACGGTAAGATTCCTTTCAAAAACGTATATGGGTATAAATTACTTTAACCCATTTTCCATTTAATAGTAAAAATGTTTTGAAAGACATTTTTAAGAAACATGGATGTGGATGATAACGAGGTCCCAGTAGATAATTATGTATAAACAACCTTGGATAATGAAGAGGTTGTGAAGTAAACCCTTACCTTGTACTTTTCCTTGGTTGGGGTAGGTTAACCTCCTGTATAATGGTGAAATAATTGTTATTAAATTATACAAGAATCATATACATTCATATGATATCATATATGATCTTTTAACATTGCTTTGTTAACAATATCTTAGATTTATCGTTGTTTTGGGTGTTAACTTACTCGTTTTCTTTTATATGTTTTGTCATGTAAGTCTTGTTTTTCATGGATAGGTTGTATATTATTCATATCCAGAATGATATCATGTCCTTAAACATTATTTTTAAATCATAAAATGATAATTATACTTGAATGGATACGGCGGAGAATGAATCTCATCGCGTTCGTGGAGACGGTAGTCCGTACGTACGCACGAGCGACAATATCATTATTTTGATATTAAAATAATATATAATTGGATAGTGTATCATATATACAGAATCATTATCATGTTATATTTATTATTTACATGAATTACATATCATTATTATTCCCATCTAAATAATAATATAATGAATAACAATTACACCACGACGTGGAGACGGTAAGCCGTACGTACGCACGTATGGTGACATGTCATTCAAATGATGGGTAGAATACTGAATATGGTTGTTCCATATTTATAATAACATCACAGTATATAGAAGATACTGGAGTTATAATTTTATAATTTAAATAATAAACAAAGAGGGAGTGGAAGAAGAATGAAACTTGAAAGAGGGTGATGAAAATGTTACCTCTTCTTCGGGTTCTTCCTTTTGATTTGATCAAAAGGACTCCTTAGGATGTATTTCTGACTAACGTAAAGCTTCTAGGATGAAGGGAGAGAAGTTGGGAGAGTATTTGGGCAGGGGTTGGCCGAACCAAAAGGCTTGGAAGTGTGAATAAGGTGGTAGAGGTGGGGGCCTTTTATAAGAGGAGAGGAGGGGCACTTTTGGAAAGATTGAAATGTTACATTATTTCACAATGCTTTTCGAATTATAAAGGTCCCACACTTATATAATTCGAGGCTAAGGTGATAAGGTTTCTAAATCTCCTCATCCAATAGGCTTTGGACAAGTGTAAGCCTTGGAGTTTGCATTATCTTCTCATTTTATTTAAATCGTTAAATAATGAGGTCATCGCTTCATCATAATGATGTCATAAATAATTTAATTTATTTAATGTCCAAAAATTATAAAACAAAATACTATGATATAGGAAATCTTTTTATCTTTCTAATGAATATTTATAGTCAAAATTTGGACTTGTGTAACCCCACTTAAAAACTGTTTTAGTAAAATAACTCATGTTTGTGTCAATTTAATTTTAACATTAAATAAATATATATTAATGTCATTTTCCAACTAAAGTGGCTCCATGGGGTCCCCAAGTTGACCCATGGGTTGTCTTGGTCGGCCATGACTCATCCAATAGGAGTAGGACAAGTGTCATGCTCATCTCTTATTATTAAAACATCATTTGTACCATAAACTACCTTAATTACCTCTAATCGCGATTAAGAACTTAAAAGTTACTATTCACCAAAAAATTATTTTAATCTCATTGAACCACATTTTACTTCTTAATGACAACCATGTATATCGGATTTTTGAAAATCAAATCACAGAAGTGGTAATATTTCATTTTAACGAAAAATCAGTTTTTAACAACCACTTAGTGGTTTCACTATTCATCAAAAATTGATGTTTTTCAGAATAAGGCCAAAATTTCACCCTAAGATATAATTGATATTCCGAATTCAAAAATGATGTCTATTTTACAAAATTCCAAACATATAAGTTGTATTAATTAATTTCATAATTAATTCCCGCTGTTACAACAAATAGCGTGTTTTTAAGAAACAATTTATATCAAAAGTTTGGCAATTGTTTATGTCCAATTTCAATGTTAAATTAATTCTAATGACCACCATTGGATAAAATGCTAAAAATATATTCTAATTATACTTTAAAACCACTAAATATTATAATTTATCACTATAAATTATTTTTATTAAAAAAGTTGTTTTATGTATTTTTCACTATTCATAAAAAATTAGAAGTTCTCAGAGAAATACCAAAAATTCAACATAGGCTAATTTCAATATTCCGAATCCAAAAATGAAGTCCATTTTGCTAAATAAAATTTATAAAATTTCAAAAATTAGGTATTACTATTCACAACGGCTAGTTTAATTAGTTGTGGTGTCTGTTAGAGCTCGAGGTTGCGTACAACACACGTTATTACATTATTCGAAGGGAAATGTACAGTGGAAGCTTGGGGTGTTACATATGAGCAGGCAGAAGAGTTATGCGGATAACCGGAGGAAGGATCTATCTTTCGAGGTAGGTGACCATGTTTTTCTCAAGGTTTATCCTTGGAAAAGTGTGATGAGATTTGGTAAGAAAGGAAAGCTGAGTCCAAGGTTTATTGGACCATATGAAATTATGGAGAAAGTTGGATCAGTTGCTTACCGAGTGGCTTTACCTCCGAGTTTATCTTAGGTACACAATCTTTTTCACATTTCGATGTTGAGAAAGTATATGCCAGATCCATCTCATGTTATGTGTCCAGAGGTAGTTCAGCAAGAGGAGAACCTATCTTATGAAGAACAACCAGTCTAGATTCTTGACCACAGGGAGCAGGTGTTACGGATTAAGGTGATTCATCAGGTAAAGGTTTTGTGGAAAAACCTTGTGATTGAAGAGGCAATGTGGGAATCTAAAAATGCTATGAGGGATAAATACCCCCACTTATTTTGATAAGTGAATAAAATTGTGAGGACGCAATTCCCAAAAGGGGGAAGGATGTAACATCCCTGTTAAATAAAGAATAATACATTATCATATTTATTAATATTTAAAAATTAAATATTAATTTTACTTTAAAGGGGTTGCTATGATCGATAGCGTACCCGATACACAACGATGAGTTCCTTTGAAAACTTACGTTGCACACTAGTAATAAAAGAATATTATTTTAAATGTTAGTTAACACGTAGTCATTGTACTGGAAGGAATGGATAGAAATAACTAAAATATGATTATATATGTTTGTTAAATGTTTTTACATTTATCTAATAAAGGATAAAGTCTTAAAATACGAAAAGAATTCAATTTTAGGCTTATATACTCTAATTCTCACGAAAGGTCCACTTATCACCTTTTGACAGTGAACCATCATTAAATATAGTTTTTATCAATATTATAAATTTAATTGGACCAAATATAACTCTTTTTTAGAATCAGGACATCAAAATTTACTTTGTGTAAATATTTGATATCTTTCTGATAAAGATCATTTTTTAAATGATTAGTGTAAATGTTGTGTCTTAATTCAAAACCTCTTTTTAATCTAATTTATTTATATGATTATATTTTCAATTGAATTGGTTTTAAATTTAAATTAGAAAATATTTTTACCATAAAATCCAATAGTGGTCGTTGGAATTAATTTCACTTTGAAATCGGACTTAAACTAGCGTCAATCTTTTGATACTTATTGTTTCATAAAAACGCACTATTTGCTCTAACAGCGGGAATTAATTATTAAATTAATTAATGTGACTTATATGTTTTTAATTTTGTAAAATATAGTTAATTTTTGAATTCAGAATATCAAATATAGCTTAGGGTGACGTTTTGGTATTTTTCTGAAAAACTTCAATTTTTGATGAATAGTGAAACCACTAAGTGGTAGTTAAAGAGACTGATTTTCCGTTTAAATGAAACATTTCCACTTCTGTGATTTGATTTTAAAAAATCCGACATACATGGTTGTCATTATGAAGTAAGGTGTGGTTCAGTGAGATTAAAATAATTTTTGGTGAATAGTAACTTTTAAGTTCTTAATCGCGATTAGTGGTAATTAATGTAGTTTAGGGTAAAAATAATGTTTTAATAATATGAGATGAGCTTGACACATGTCCTACCATTATTGGATATGTCATGTCCGACCAAGACAAGCAATGGGTCAACTTGGGGACCCCATGGAGCCACTTTGGTTGGGAAATGACATAAATAACTTTTTATTTAATGTTAATGTAAAAATGACACAAACATGAGTTATTTTACTAAAACAATTTTTACATGGGGTTATACAAGTCATATTTTTTACTATAAATATTCATTATAAATATAAAATGATTTCCTACATAATAGTAGTTTTTTTATAATTTTTAGACATTAAATAAATTAAATTATTTATGACATCATGGTGATGCAGCGATGACCTCATTATTTAACGATTTAAATAAAATAGAAAGATAATGTAATATCTAAGACCTAAACATGTCCAAAACCTATTGGATGAGTGGACTTCGAACCCTTGTCACCTTATCCTCGAATTATATCAATGTGGGACCTTTTGAATCCGAAACTCGTTTCAAAATAAAGTAACTTATCTTTACTTTTGAAGAGTGCCCCTCCTCTTCTCTTATAAAAGGTCCCCACCTCTACCTCCTTAACCACGCTCCCAAAACCTTTGGTTCGGCCAAACCCTGCCCAGTTTGTCTCTCCACATCCCTCTCTTACTCCTTGAAGCCTCACTTTGGGAAGAAGTCTTTACAAGGTAGCCTTTGAGATCAAACCAAGGGGAGTTACCCAATTTTAAGGTAATGTATTCTTTTGAGTCCTTTTGTTTTATTTTGCTTCCCCAACCCCCTAAACTCTTTTTATTCTTTTCTTTTGTAACAAATCCAGTATCCTCAATATACTAGTATGTTGTTATAATAAGGATTTGAGCTACACTTACACACACATACATATAATTGTTAAAGAACATACTGTTTCTGTGGATGGTGAATTTCTGCCTCCCGAAACGATGATTGTTCAACATTCTTTTAACACCTTCAAAGGTGGCCATTAAGATGACACTATATTTATATATTATATATAATATTTTTATGTTTTCCTTAAGCTTCTGTATTTTTCATTTTGGGAATACCTTTATGGTTTCCATTATGGGTAAACACGATATTTTCATTTAAGGAAGTGCGGACTACCGCTCCCTCAAAGTGATGTGATTCATTAATGCCATATGTGGGACGTATAAAGGATGGATTTAAAGATATTATATATGATGTTATACTGGAATTATAATATACCTCTATATCATTATTGTTTTCTTTCTATTAAAGTATGAGATAGAAATGAAAGTAGCGTTCATGCGTACGTACGACTTACTGTCTCCATGAACAGTGCATTTCATTTCTTATCCCAAAATGTAATGTTCTATTAAAAGTACATGTATATAATGGATATATATAATTAATGATATATCTAAATGATGAATATAATTCTGTAATTAAAATATACATACCTCTCATTTAGTTTTAATTCCATTAATATGACAAAGAAATGAAAGTAGCGTTCATGCATACGTACGACTTACCGTCTCCATGAACAGTGCATTTCATTTTTTACCTCTAAATGATTATGTAATATTATAAATACATGTATTTTCTCGATATATATGATATATATTCTATCCAAATCAGGAATGTCATTCTGGTTATAATGAACCTTTTACCACATGAACAACATGTAATTGTAAAAAGTCCACTTTCGACTTAATAACCAAATATCGACAAAAAAAACATTATTAACTTAAATGGTTACATAATTTTTATAACATGGAAAAAAGTGATATAAAAGGAATAATGAACTTTATAAATGTTCTTAATCAAGTAGAAATTAACTCAAGTTTATTATTCAGGACGTTAAAGAACGATCGTGTCAAGTCGGACACGAGGTAAGGGACTTCGTCTCAATCTCCTTTCATTGAGGCATATTTCATTTTATACACAAATTTTTTTTATATGGTGTATAAACACCTTTGACATTTACATTTATACAAAAGGAATCTTTTTCTATGAATCGTTTTACAAAAATACAAAAAGGAATGTTTCTTTTAACGTACGCGGTGACAATAACCTTTTTCGCCGCCGCGAGTATTATTTGGTCTTTAGCTTCCTCAACAAGCCGTAATGTTTTTAAAATAAAATAAATACCATATACTCTTTTATGTATTTTTGTATTTAAAATGGTTTTGATAAAGTATTGTATTATGATATATTGTGATTGAAATGTGGAAATCTTATCATTCCTTTATATTGGTTTTATGTTTTATGATTTCATATTGGTACATGGACATTTGACGAGTGGTTACGTGATAAACCATATGACGGGTGGTGTCGTGAATACCAGGATGGGTGGTTACGTTATAAACTCCAATTCATTGGGTATGGAAGTCGGCCGTATGGCTATTCCATTAAGTAAGTATGGAAATTGGCCATATGGATATTCCATTAAGTGATATGTGTGGAAGTCGACCGTAAGGTTATTCCACTTAAGTATGTTTATGTCCCAAGTTACCTTTATATATGTTATGTGTTCTTTTTATGGGTTTTATGGAAATCCTTTGGTTACAAAAAGGTACGTAATGATACTTTATTCAGTGAAGAGTTTTTACTACTTCTTGAAGGTGAAGGTATTACTTTGATAGAGTATACATGGTTTACTTGATGTCTGAAAAAGTAACAATTTTCATTGTTTATGTATCCCTGAATGATATTTTTATGCTCACCCCAAGTTTTTTTTGAAATGTTTTTCACAGGACTTATTGTGGAATAAGGTCAAGGATGGGATCAAGGGAATGTCATGCTATATAAAACATGGAACTAGACATGTTTCTTTTTAATAGTTTTTTTATTATGGAAAGTCAGTAGAAGTGTCTACTTTGTAATCTTTTGAGATGTAATAGTTATGTTATAATTCTATAAAACTCTAAACATGAAAAGATCCTCAATGTGAATTATTCATTTAATTCAATATTAAGTAAGGTTTAAGGCTGGGGCCTTATACTATATCAGCGTGGTCTTCTCGCCAGTGTTCACTATAGCAAAATGGAATTACTGTGCAGTTGGTTGCATAATACTTCATTATATTTATCATAATTATTGATTTAGGTTTCATTTGTGGTTTTAAGAAAATATCTCAAAATATTTGTGATCATGGTTTTATATTGAAGTTGTTCAACCTTTTTTAGATTTAGGTATTAGTCTTGAACCACATAAATCATTGTGTCAATTCTCACCATTGTCTTCTTCATTAAATTGTATATTTTTTTTCATCTAAAAACCTATGTCATGTGAGTCACAATGTTTCTACAAAACTCCAAACATACTCAAACAATTAAAAAAAGTTGAAAAAGAAAAGAAATGGAAACACAATATTATGTGGTTCCGAATTTAATCATATTCCCATGAGAGAAAACGATAAAATAATTATATTAATAGATGAATAAGGGTAGTAATAACTTTAGTTAAATATCTGGTTATCACACATCAATCCAAAGCTGTACTATCATTATAATATCACCTGACCATGTATATATTTTATAGAAATTAACAACCAATAAACTAGTTGCACGGCAATATGAGAATCATGGTTAACCATATATTGACTTCATCGTTCAATATCATCTAGCTCTAACTCAAATTTTGTTTTATATATACTATTGAATACCCCATTAATTAAATTTAGAACATCCTTATTAACCCATAATAATTATGTTATCTTTGGATTAACACACATTATTACCAAAGCATGATGCCATCACTGCTCTGACAAGACCAATGTGACCTTCAATAACCTAAACACCTGGTGAGTTAAAAATTGGATACATGAAGAGGTTTCACAACCCCAAAAAAATTCTTCAAACAGTTCTTCATATATAAAAAAATATATAATATATTACCCAATAGATAGATTTTTATAAATAAAATATTTATGATGTTTGAACATTTATATTCTAAAAAAATGCATGTTTAAATGTTACTTTTTAAATTATGAATGATCTTGATAATGTTGAAAATTGTCTAAAATGTTGTTCCTCAAGATTAAGTATCCCTAAATACAATAGAAATGTAGAAAAAGGAATCCACTTAAAATTATTATGGTACTTTTCATTTATTTCAAGGATGTAAAAGATTATTCCATTGCATAAAATAGATGAATAAGTACATTAGTATTAAAATACTAATCGTTGTGACTATAAAAATGAGGCATCAAATTGAATTAATATCCTAGGATATGGAAAATAAATAGATTTTATCATATGGACTTGGTCCTCAAAACATTATATTTCTACTTTGGACAAATTGTTTTAATTCATTTTATAACATGATAAGTCGATATAGTTATTGGAAAATGATTTTGGAAAAATAAAACTTACCTACATTATTATAAATAGTAATGTATTATTTAATTTTTACATTGGTAATTCCCTTCCATATATAAATAGGGTAATTACATAGATATTTATTTAGCTCAATTAATTGACCAATAAATGGTTTTTTGTTTTTATAGAGTGAAAATGTATAATGCATCTTGTATGAAGAAATTTAATTTAAATGATATATTAATATATATTATCAAGGATTTTCTTTTATATGGAATCTTATCTAGATTTTATTTTAATGGAATAATCTTGTGTATTGTCTTTCCTGATGATACACTTTCAGATTTTCATTCTTATAGTAAGAATAAATGTTATATGGTCTACATGCGATTTGTTCCTCCAAATTATATTATTGGAAATTCATAACAGGGGGGATAACAAGGATATATATTGGTTATTAATGTTTCATTGAAGTTGATGAAACTATAAAAAATTTATCAAATAATATAAAAAGGATTCTCATACAAGAAATGAATGAAATTCACAAATGTTACTTCAAAAGGAAATGAAGATCACGAAAAAAAACTATATTTTTTTTAGTTATCATATAGGAAGGAAATTCTTTAATTGTAATTTTTTACATTTTTACATGTGTATAACACTTTCTTGTCAAATAAATTTAAATATTTTACAATATTAAATTGTTTTGAATATATTTTCACTAAAATTATCATAAATTTTTTTTCATTTGATGAGTCTTTCTATTTATCACAATTTGGATGTTATATATAAAAAAAATATTTCTCAGACAATAAATGGAACAATATCGATTATAGAAGGTAAAATAAATGATGGATTGAATTTCTATAAGGAAATGTATAAAGTGAAACACAAAATCCAATTCATCAGAAACATGAAATGGATATATTTTATCTTCTCGAAGCTCCTTAAATGCTATCAGAGATCTAAAAACAAATATTAATAGATGGATTTGAAATTATTGTTTTATATTTGGTTGATGTATATGAGTCTAATATTTAAAATTGTGTATCCATGCTGGAGTATGAGGTATTTTAGACTAAAGTCACATGATTCTCATATTATATTATAATGACAGTTGTAAATGGCCATGATAGGACATCCTCACAAATGGATTGACTAGTGATTTTTAGGTTTTCCACTTTTTAAATGACACAAGAAAATATTTTATAAGTACATAAAAGTAATAAAATATGAAAGATGACATAATTGAGACTTCGTGGGCACTTGAATGTTATATCCCACTACCAATCTTTCATATTGTGATACTTTTGAGAAGTTGTGAGAATCTTGATTATGTGGGACTATAAAATACCTTCATATGTATCCCTATGAATGAAATAAGATCATAATGATAACAAGATCGTCTATATATTGTATTACTGGAAGAATTACATCATTTTGTTTTATACATCACATAATATGGTGATTCATATTTTTTAAAAGTGATTATAATAAGTTCATTTTTATTTAAATTTTATAATTCGTTTATGGTTTATCTGACCACTACAATTTGAAATTGGATGCACAAGGATAATCATAATTTTCAAGATAAAATGTTTGATTTCGTACTCTAGAAGTAACATCTATATACAATGTGATTAGTTATATTTGTAGTTTTTTAATATTAATAAGGTTATTATAACATCATGATTGTTCCTCCCTATTATATTTCTTGTGATAATATCTAGAGTTTACCTGTTTCACCAATATAGATCATTATAGTCATATATTGTGATGAGAAACAAATATTAAAATGAAAATATTTAATATATGTTATATGATAGAATTAAATAATCTGAAGAGATAAATATGATACATGGAGTATCATAATACATTGAGAAACAATCTAAGGATGTATTCCATATGTAATGTCAATTAAAGAGCATATGAGAACATTTACCGAGTAGTTAAAAATCTTTATTTAAAGGGTAAATTAGATGTTTCTACCCACCAATGTGTGCAGTGATGATTAAACATTATGATTATCTATATAGATGCATGTAAATAGGCTATAGTATAGTGAAAATCACTCCACTTCCAAATGTAAGGAAGAACATTGTGAGTCTAGAACACGAGACCTGACTGAGACCAAGAGGGGAAGGTAGAATAGAGTATCACCCTAAGAGAAATAGACATTATAGTTATTATTAATATATTTAATGATATGTTTGATTTGATATATTGATCGAAACATTTATGATATATGTTTGAGGGATATAGGGTATATTGGGTTCATAATTAATGATATATATTAATAAATAACAAGATAATAGATTCTTCTCCTCTGTTATTTAACAAATGATGATATTGTTGGGTATAAGGAGGGGTATAATGGAAACATAGTGGGGGTGAATTTGTGTATATGAAATTTATATTTTTCTCCATTTAACCGTTTAATTTTACCTCTATGACATATTAAGTGGTATTGATTCTCATATACATATATATATATATATATATATATCTTTCTCTCTTTTGTGATGCACAAGCAAGAACACACACACAAGAGGCACAATGATTTACAAGGTTGGAATCATTTCCTGATAAGGATAATACCTAGTGTGATCTGATCAAATCCATGGTAATACGAACAAAAGTAAAATCTTATGATCGTTATATTATTTCTTCCTCATAGTGTAGTGTATGTGACCCACATCTTTGTTTGCTTCATCAAACACTCAAGTAAATCTACTACCATTACAATTTAATGTTGGGTAAGAATAAAAAATTTGGACTTCATTATATAATGTTGTGTTATTTTTTATGTTTTCCCTTATTTATTCTTCACTTGAATAGTAGAAATAATATTCTACGTATTTTTATACACATCAATGCTACAAATTCATTATTTTCTCTTTATATTAATACACTAATATGATACTCCTTCATCTTATCCTTGTGCGAATACATGAGAACATTGGAATCTTATTCTCTCTTTTTCCAATTCTTCTTATTATTCAATGAAAATTGGAAGGCACAAAACTATTATTATCTCCTGTCCCATTATTTTATATATCATAACAGACCACAATGCATATCCTTTTTATTCAACTTGTCATAATAGTTAGAGTCACCTCTCCCTTTTCATCAGTGATACCAAAAAATATTTCCTTGAGAATTTGTATCTTCCAAACAATATTATCTCTCTACAATATCCACTCCTCTATTTTCTGAAAAATTTTAATATGCATATTTATATGATAATAATAACTGTAGTGTCAATTATTAATTTACATGATATTATCTTCCATATTTTCTTCGATGATTTCTTCTCCATTTCTGCACATAATAAATAATGGTTATTCTTCCTTTTTAATTTGGTCAGAATGAATCATGAATGTTCTTCTCATTTGTATTTTATATTATTTTTTTATAATATTCCATGATTATTCGTAATAGGTCTGACATGAATCACAATCCAAATATCATGATTATCATCATTTGATACTAATCATAGTTTCACCATTATAATTTATTTGTCAACAAGTCATTAAAATACTCTATGAACTTGTGAATTATTTCATCCTAACACCCAATCACCTTTAATATATACTATGTCACTTTAGCTGTATAGAAAAAACCCTTATTTAAAATATTTAGCTAGATGACTAAATTATCTACATTTCTAAACAAGATGACGTGGATTATTTATTTATGTAGAAACATTCTATAATGTGAATTTATTTATGTTGATTAATCAACTACATGAACATTCACCTACATCATTCTATTATGTGGCCATTCACCTACGTGGATTCACCAAACTTCCTAAATGTCATATTTCTCATGTATATGCCTTATTATTTCTTCCTTCATGTTTGAACTTATATGATCACAAAAATCTCAAATGCATAGTCTAATAGTTCTCCATGGTCTCACAACATTTTAACTTTTTCCTTACCATTACTCGAGCTATGGGAAACTCATCCGTACTAAATGAAAGTTCCCTATACCCGTAGACAAGGTTTGTATACCCCTAAATGGTTACAGTTATGGTCAAAACAGATTTGACTTACAAAAGACATTTTTACCCTTACATTAACTAAAAAAACTCACACCTACCTTTAAATAGGTCGAACCGTACCTTTTTGTAAGGATCATGTATGCCTTATATAGCTTCCCGACCTATTATGTAGGTAATATTATGTACAGGTTCATACCATTATTCAATATCAATATTTTTGGATTATAAATTTATGTATGTACATTTACATATAACTTGTGCTTTTCCCCTTAATTATTTTTGGTCCATAACACACAACTATGATAAGGGCCCGGATACGAGAGCACATGATGCGGTGCACAACACATAATAATAGTATCTTTCTACAGAAAAAAGTGATGTATACATATATCAACAATAAAAAATAATAAATTAAGAAATATATACCTAAATATAAAATATATAGGTAAATAATTGATATTTCATACATCCAAAAACCAATTATGTCTACAATAACACACCTAAAGTATGGATTTTTTCATAAATAATCAATGAATAAAAGGATAAAACATACATCATTTATAGAGTGATGATTCTATCATTATCCCGATCTAAATCATTATGAGGGAATTCACCATCACTAGATGATTCATCCTCACACAAGATCTCTTGGACATCTTCATATTCTTCACATGTTTCATTATCAATCTCCCCGTCTTTATCTTCTATTTATTGTTTTTGAATAATGTCAATATATTTATACTGTAAATACATGGTGTGATAAATCCATGATATAGTATTATGGGCCAATTTTTCTATACCAAAATCTATATAAACAACAACTCATGTCAAATCCTCATCATAAAAAACAAATTCCTTAGTCTCGTCACATTCCCCATTCAAAACAACAAGAAACTACTCATTCCAAAACTCTATTTCCTTCAAAGAGAGAGGGTCAATGGATTATTTTTCATTAAGTCTACACATCCTGGCTCAATTATACTTGATAATAAAATTTTAATTAAATTTTTTATGAGAAATACTATTTCCCCATTTGGTGTGATGATTTTCAAAAACATTTTAATTTCATTCATAACCCAATTCACTAAATGTAAAACTAAAAAAATTAAAAAAATATTCCTCTTGTGTGGATATATTAAATTTTTAGTTTCCCTCATATTATAATTATCCCTTAATTTCTTATTTATTATTTCCAAATAAGTTCCAAAAGTTCCAAATTTCTCTATACTCGATTAAATCATCACCATTACTATCAACCATTTTAATATCATATATCAATATTTGAATTCATTTTATTAAAACAAAATTTTCCACTTCATCAGAATAAATTTTATGATCATTATAGAAGATATCTTGAGTAAAAAATTATCCTTCATTATGAAAAGGATAATGATGTTTCACTTCCCATCACTGTTTCATTAATTGGAAAATCTCATTATATTTCCCTTTTTTGTTGTGGAATACTTTTGAAATTGATTCCATTAGTTGATAAATTTCTTCATATATATATATATCTTCCAATTGGATTATTTATTTACCTACCAACCAAAAAAAATAACATCAATATGTGGACCACCAAGTTGGAGGGAAAAATTTTCATTTTTCTAAAAAGTTGAAATTTTTACAATCAAAGAAACATAATTTACTTTTCAATACTTTTATTATTTACCCTGATTTCATTCATTAGAAATAAAAATATTCTTCAAATTTTTTTCATACATTATGGAATCTATAATCATGATAGTTGAAAATATAGTTTTTCTAAGTATAAGGGGCCCATTTTTATCTGAATAATCTGAGTAAGATAAAAAAATGACATGGTTATAAATGAAACCACTATTTATCACCGTCTAATTCTTTGTTTTAGAAAACATATCAATTCTCAAAATATATTCTATTATCATGTTAATTCGTTGAGGGGCCCATTAAAAATAAGAGAATGTTTCTTATAATAATTTCCCTATTTAAAATTAAAAATTATTCATTTTTTTAAGTAATAAATATCATTGAATAAAATAAAATATCAATAAAATATCAACATATGTATTGAGAAAAAAGATATTTTAAAAAAACTCTTTTTTAATTGATATAAATTCCAACTGGTATCACATTGGATGATATAACCATAAGGAAAAATTTATTCAACAAATAAAACATTTATATCCTGCAATTTACATAGATATAAGTATGAATAGATTCAATAAATACTAAGCCCTTTGTCATATTAACCATTAAATTTATCAACATTCTTTCCCAATCCCCACTAAATTCCATAAATTGTAAAAGAAATTCTAATTAAATTTTAAGAGTCGAAATTCATACCTCATGGAATCTCAGTGGATTCATAATAGGTCCTCAATGTAAAACTATCTAAAAAAATTATGAAAACATACCATAATTTATTGTATTGAAATTAATTAAGTTATTATAAATCCACTATACAAAAAATTGGAAAGATTGATTTATTTTATCCTTTTAATCATCCCTGATTTTTTGTCAAACATTATAATAGTTTTTTTATATTATATATTTTTCTATGAATGGTCTAAAAATGAATCTATAACATCATCTGTCTTTGATACATGATAAATATGTCTTCCTTTTTTAGAATAATTCAATACTTGTTCCACACCACTATTAATTGAAACAACTTTACTTTTCCATCCAACAATAAATATTGTACCTAATTGACATTAAACCTCCTGTTCTATACATCCATCTCCAATTTAATATATCAAGACTACATTCCTTCTCAAATAAATTCCCTTCTATCTTCATCAATTCTCTCATATCCTCTATCACACGTGGGATACAACGTTTTCATATAGTTCTGTTCATATATCCACCGAAAAATATTTTTTGTATCTTGCAATACATCCTTTTGATAATTTTCTAGAAAACCAGCATGTTTCTAATATTTTTATTGAGTATTTAGTTATAGTTAATATTCCCAATATAGGTATTTCCCTGTAATTTTTTTTAAAATAAATCACAATTCAAAAATTATATAAAATAAAAAAATTACATATTCATAACCATATATCACAAAAAAACATTAAAAATTTACCAAAAATGAGATCATTTTTAAAAAAGAAGATCTCATGCTCTCAGAAGAAGATGAATATATAATAAGGTTTAGATAGTATGTGAAAAAAATATGAAAACATAAATAAATTTAATGTAAATTTTTAATTGTATTTTCTAGCACTTGACATGATTAGGTGTTTGAGACGCGGAGGACGATAGAGCTTGGATATGTAAAGATGGTTGACAAAGTATCACTGGGTTGCAACATTTAAGGGATATCAGAAGGATGGGGAGGATAATTATTGACCTCACAAGAGGTATTTTTAATTACAATGCTTGTTATAAAATTAAAATAAACATTTCTGAAGTAGTACACACCATGCCAATGTATGGCATTGTGCAACACGGTGAGCTCCATTGGGTGCCATATAAAATGAGCCTCGGAGAATCTTTAGTGTGGAGAACCACATATTGGTGATATCTATGATGAAATGGAACACAATGTCGAGCACCGATAATAATAATTCATTTTCAGATACCATTATGAAATAGTAATGTTACCCTCACATAGCATAGATTATACCCTTATGCATGACATTTTTTTATCATTTCTTTTTTCCTTCATAATAAAATCTTTCCACAACAACAAAAGGAAATAACATTAACCAAAATTCAAACTGAACATCAAAAACATATGTCATGGAATCACCAAAAACCAAATCAAGTGACATAATACATAGGATCATCTTTAATTCCAATCTTTGAATCTTCAACATTCATAACCAATACATTTTCATTCAACACCCAAACATATTCTTCAATATTATTGGTTATCCAACAACGTCCATTCATCACAATAAAATCATCAACATATTGAATTCATCGTATTGAAATCTCATTGAATATAAATACAACTTCAAAAAAGATGACTCAACTATCCCTTCTATGTAATTTTTTGGTCATTACCCTTGTAGAAATGAAATTTAAATATGTGTACCACATTCTTTTCTCCTTTTCTTATAAACCAATAATTTTAATTTTCTCTCCAAATTATTGACATGAATTATGATGTATTTTTTAAAGATGTGCCAATTCATCCATTTTAATGTTCCATCAACCATTCCACTCTATGAATACACGATCCATGCTCGATGTAGAAAAAAACTGGTTTTGATCTAAAAATTTTGGATTCCATTATAAAATTGAATGACACAAAATGGAAGGATAACTCACAATTTAATTCAAAGAACTATCCAACATTAACCTAGGCTATGAAAATTTAGATATATGAATTGAAATAATAAAATATCAACTTATGACTCTTGCACTTTCTTCAACAAACAGATAAAAAAATTCACGTACAAATAGATGGATTTGACAGCAGCCTTAGAAAAACATTAAACATATATTTTTAATTTCATTAATAAAAATTCATTTTCACCACCTTTTATTTTGAAAATAATTTTGTGTTTCATGGATGATATATAAATAATACATACAAATTCAATGTCATTTTCAAGAAGTCATCTTCTAGAATATTTTGATTTGTATGAGATAACTAATTTATGTAGCTTCTTATTCTGTTGACTCCCCTCATGGGAAACACTCTAAAATATGTTCAGGATGGTGAATCTTTTCATGAATTAATCTCAAGATCATCCAACATAATTATACATAAAAATAGAATTATTTATATGGCCATACAAATTGGAAAACATACACATCTTTACCAAGGATGATATTCTTTAACGAATATTATTTTTAATTGACATATTACTCTAGGATGAATTATTCATATAATTTCTTCCATTATTGACATAACATTCTTCAAATCCATAAAATTTTATTTTACAACAAATTTTTATTTGAATACCAGTTGATAAATCATTCGAGGTTGGATACTTTTTATCAATGTTATCTAGATTTGACTCCATCAACTACTTATCATGTTTTTCCACTGTGAACATTCCCTACAATTAATTCCCAACATTATTAGCATAAATAAAATCTAAAAAGATAAGGAAATATGATGGATCTATTTTCACATCAATGTGAACAACAATATTGATATTTTCTCAACCATTTCTCTCCGTTTCCTCTATACATTAGTCTTGAATATCTGATTTTCATATCTGAATTGGCAGTTGGTAGCATGGATTTGGACACAACTTCTATTTCATTATATGATATGGTTCTTCTCTATTTATCTATTATATAATATTCCCTAACTAACTCAATATTCATTCAATTCTGGATTCTTGTGTTGCAAATGTTGATAAACTACATTTTGTTCACTTGTTTAGCTTTATTTCATCTCTAAAAATGATTTCCAAAACAAGTGTGTTTTCATTTGTTGATAGCCTCATGAAATTTATCTTATTAATGTTAAATATTCTTGTTACCTTATGCATTAGACTTTTCTTGTGCTTCTTCAAATTTTCTTTCTCTCCTCAAATTCACAGTCAAATATAGAATAATGTATTTGGGTACAATGATTCCTTTTTGGAGTTTACACATGGATTCTCATGGATTCCTTTCTTCGCATCCTTTTTTTTGAGATGTATAACTCTTTACAATCTTTTATGTCATTTATCAATGAATTAACTAACAACCTTTTTTTATTTTTTTTCTATGAGTATCTAGATTCTGAGTTCCCAACAATTTCTCTCTAATGGCTGGAACTTCATTCTTGCCTTGTGGTCTTCTCTAGAAATTTTCATTTAATATGTACTGACTTGATCGTGCATCACTATTTTTATCACCATCTCTACCAACATAGTGGAAATCTTTGAGTGTAAAAAGTATTTTTGATGTAGATAGATTCATGTTCATCCATGAATGCTTCATTTTCTTCTATATATTTATCCCCCTAGACATAATATTTCTATGTTATTTAATATTTATGATATTTTATAAAAAATATAATTCAAAATTTCAAATTCTATTTCATTATTATAAAATACTCAAAAATCATGGTCTTATTTTATTAGCTACATGTTTTCCAGAATTTCCAACATAATCAATATGTTTTTGGGGTCTTCTTCACCACATGTTGGGATCTTATTGGGGAACCAACTTCTGTACTTAATCTTCTATCCACCATGAACATGTTGGAAGAATATTCTCAATTAATTCTCATCTATATTTGTAAAAAAATTATTAAAACTTCAATTTTTTTAGAAAAATATTTACCTATATCACTAAATTGAGATATGGGTGACACATATTACTTTACAGCTATTTGAGAGAGATCATTAGGTGACGTAAATAAAATTTGTTCCGTATAATGAATATTTTTTTTCAGTAGAATCTTACAATGAAAATTTTTTTATATAATCATCATACAATTTAAATGTGAAGTCTTAACCTTTGTCCTTACAAGAATATCTAATTTTATTCTAATACAAGACATCTCATAAAAAAGACATTCTTCTTATATACATCAAATGGAATTCTGTCTTCACAGTCCTTCCTCATCTTCTCAACATTTACATAATGATACGAAAAGTTTTCCTATAATAACGAGTAAAGCTCTTTGATTGTCTTGGATTTTATATCCAATTGATAATTCTTGACATAAATTATATTTTTCAAATTTTCATCCAATTCATGGATCTTATTCTAAAATTCATTAGTGTAAAAATCCATTTTAGTGTTAATGTAGGGCTAATCATCATCAAATTTGAGCATCTCATCATAAACTCCCCAAACTTCTATTTTATATAGTAACATGTTTTTGGAGAATAATGAAACTAATATATACTTCTATTAATTCATTTTATATGTTATCACCCTCATGTTCTAGTTGAGTGTAGTATTTCTTCTATGATTAAAATAAATTACATACAAAATAAATTATTTCATAGTGAAAGGAATACAAAATATATTTTACTGATTCAATAAATAAATCTATTCACATATTATCACAATCACTTGACTATTATTCTTATCGATAGATTAAACCATCATTTTCCCATACCATAGGATAACATGAATCTGTTGAGGTTGAAATATTTTCCATACCCTCTCTAGTACACCAAAAACAATTTTAATATCATTCCAAACAAGATTGGATTTATTTCTTGGTGAACTTGTAGATTATTCCTCATTTGATAAGAGGTAAAATGTATTCATATTTTTGTTCTCTTTTTTTAAATGTTTATCAATGTGTTGGTCAAAATTGAATATTAATCATATACAGTATGAAAATCTCCAAATCCGCACATATTAATAATTTTCAAAAATTAAACTCTAATTTTTAATGAGAAAAATATCAATGTAGATAGTCAAAAAATAGGTGAACCTCTCTATGATACCAATTGTAGTGACCATTGTATATGATGGACACTGATTGTTGGGGGTCAATCATCATAGGTCTAATTTATAATTTTATATATTTTCTTTATCCTTTTTTTGTGAATATATTATCTTGTTATCTATCTCTCCACTTTTTCATACACAATAACCAAACACATACACACAATAATCACAATGATTTTCAAGGATCATCACTCAGTTTGAGAAGGATAATTCTTGGTGTTATCTGGTAAATCATGTGTTTAAAAATCATACTAATAAATCCCTATGAGCATTACACTATCTTCTTCTTATAGTTTTGAGCTTATATACCACAATTTTTTTTGTGAATTCTGCACTCAACTACATACCATAGCATTTCAATATAATTTTTTGTAAATAACATGATATTCTAACAGTACTTTATAATGTTGTATTATTATTGATGTACTGCTCCTCCCCGTGATCAATATCTAGTTTACTCTTAATGTTTGTATGCAATTCACATCAAAAAACTAATTATTCTATTCTCAACAAAAAATTGATATTATAATATATCTTTTTATGTGTTTAAAATAGTATAAAAATCCATTATTCTTCTTATTCCATTTATTGTACAACTATTAAAAGAACAATACCAAAAACATTAATTCTATTTTCTCTTTTTCTTTATTTATTCTTCAGTGAATAACAGACTGCACTGAATCACCAACATCTTCGACTCTTTAGAATGTATTTGAATGATCTAATTCAAATACCTATTTTCTTATTAGATACCAGATAATATTTCCTTGATAACCTATATCGGAAAAAATTAATAGCACTAAACAATCTTCTCATTTTTCAATAACAATCAATGTGTCTGAGTATATATATATATATATATATGATATAATAACTACATCATCATTTTGTCCTTCACATGATCATATTTCTAGTTTTTTATTCTAATATTTCTTCTCCATAATAGCATGTAATGAATAAATGTTATTCTTCCATTTATTTTGATCATAATGAAACCCTAATTATCTTCCCATTAATTTTGGATGATATTTGTTGTATAAAATCCCATAATTATTCTTCATAACAGTATCATTAATTCTGATCTAGATAAAATTATTATCATCATTGGAGGATTAACTTAGTAACATCGTTATAATTTCTTCTTCCAAAACCCATCATTTGAATGCTGGAAAAACATGGGTATTATTTGTTGTTAAAAATGAAAAACCTTAAATCATGGCTACATCACATTGTTTGTGTAGGATAAATACCCTACATGAAATATTCTTCTATGTGACTCAATCCTCTATGTTTCAAAAAATGACTATGTAAAGAATATGTTATGATAGTTACATTTGGAAATGTGAATTTAGTTACAAGGTTGAAATTGATATGTGATGATTCAAAAACATGGATTCAACCATTTGGATTTGGTGTTCTAGGACCAAATGTTTTTTCTTTGGATTAAAATTCTATTTGAATATTTAAATATTATTAAAAATTATAATTACATATATGTCATTATTCTGTATGAATTTGATGAAATAATTTCCTCATGTATTTGTCACATTTATTAATTAATATTAGTTATCTTTTATGATGAGATGATTTAAATGTTATGAAGATAACCTTAAATATATTTCTAAGGTCAGATAAAATTATACGATGAGAAACATTGTACATAGACTATTAGGTTAGAGTACTCATAAGAATATGATACTTCCTTGAATAAAAATCACACATAGTAATTTATAAGATGATTGATTATTTGAATAGACCCTGTAGTAGGAATGTTGGGTGTTTATGTGTTATCAGATATTATTATCTATGAGTGTGTGTAATGATTCTTATACATTTATATTATTATTAATGCATTGTATGAGTCATGAACTTGAATGTATTTTGTAATCCATGATGATAATAGTTCAAGGAGATGTAGGATACATTGGGTGTGTCATGAGTAACATTTTATTAATGAATATGTTAAGGAAAAAAATTTCACATACACCTTTATGTATGTTTATATCTTTTCTGTTTTATTGAAATAGAACTATAACATTAAATTCCTTGGTCATTGTGTAATGATGGGTTTGATTCAGATAGTCAATGAAATATGTATCCAGCATATAGGTTGATGACCAGTGTGTGAAAACTCCTTGATGAGATAATATGCCAACGATATTATATTACACAATAAGAATTTTAATGTGTTTTCTGATATTGTGACATTAAGTTATTTCTGATTGGTTCCTTGACCTTTTTCATTAATATAATTTTAGACTATAGGAAATCACTCTTAATTTAAATGAGAAATAATACAGAGGGTCACACATTAAGTGAATTAATTAATCTCCATTAAATTCACTATGAAATTAATTAATAAAATAGAAATTATTCCCAATATCAAAGAAAATATTAATTCAATTTTCATTAGTAAAAAATATTTAATTAATTATTTAGTCAGTTAATAATAAATTTTGAGGAGGATAAGGGGATCATGATTGTGATAAGAGATAAATTTTAATTTAAATGCTTCTGAAATAATATTTATCATTGTGCCATTTATCAAAGTCATAAAATAGTAATACTAATTTTATTATTATATGAAATGATGATTTATAAATTTTGTGATTTTTAATATTTAGTGTTCAATTGTATAATATATTAATGTAAACTCTAACTCTTTTAATAGTATTTTATGAATATTTTGTTGGGTTAATTGAGAATCATGAATTGAGAATAATTACACATAATGGAATTCAATATTGAATATCCCTATAATCTTCTCAATAATGAGAAGAATTCATTCAAGCCTAAATGATCTTTAGTGATTAATATAAACAATTCAAAATAGTTAGTTCACCTCTCTAGAACCTAGAAATTTATCAGTGTAATTATAAGATCAAAAGTGAATGTGTGGATCCCTAATATAATAATTCTACCTTTATTTCTTCCATTCAATATGAACATAATCTGGAAAATGGTTTTTAATGTTGAAATTCATTATTAGAGAAAGATCCATAGACTAGTCTTGTTTCTTCTGAAATAATATAAATTTAATATAAATTTAAAATGCAGAGATCCCATCCATATTTTGTGTTCCAAAATTAGAATATTCGATTGAAAACCATATTAGTCATGATATTTACATCATGAAAATTATACAAGTTACCCATCGAATCGAATTTAACTATTGGGTTTATCACCCATCAAGGCACATTCACTATTCCTAAAACCATCATGTGGTATCAGAAAAGTCACATTTTAAATTTATAATTTTTTATTTATTTGTTTTTCTATATGCACAATAGTGATTATTTTATTTTATATAATATTCATTATTTAATAAAAATTTAAATAAAATTATATCATAAGGTTAATAATCCTCATTCAGGACATCGTTTTATTAAAGAACTATGAGTGGATAACAAATTTATGCTGAAGACATTAAAATATTCCATTGATTCTTACTGGATAGAATGATATTATTAATCACACCATGATTCTGAAGGACCCCGGGACACCCTGAGAGGAGAGGGGTGAATCAGGGTGACCACTTTTTTCTTTTAATGTGATGGATCTTGTTCCCACGTTGGTAGGAACTTGTTGAACCTGTATGAAGATTATGATCAGAAAGAAGACATTCACAAGCACAGAGAAGACACAACCATTTTTACTTGGTTCACCACTAAGGGCTACGTCCAAGGAGCATACGCCGACAGGTTGTCGGTCGTACCAAAATCCACTATGCTTCACTAGCTGTAGATTACAAAAGTTCGGGTACAGTCGCTCTGTCCCAGGCTCACTGCCTTTACAAAGGTTCAGGGATAGCTCACTACTTCCCTCGGGTCACTCCCGTTGACTCCCCCGGGCTCACTGCCGTTGGTGAAGTCCCAATCAGTTTATAGACGTGAGGGTCTCTTCTTCATTTGCATAAGAGTGCATCCTTTGTTGAATGTAGATACTCTATTGAAGTCCGATTCTCACCAGAAGAATATCACTTTTCCCAGAATGAATCGAGTAGTCTCTCGGCTTTCGTGCAGCTCCAAACACGCCGGTGGACTTCAGCAAAACCAGGCGCGCTTCTTCAAGACAGTCACGCAAGTCCCACTACGGCGCGCAAGTCCACACTGGCGCGCAAGTGTCATCAACACAGTTGCGCGACTCTTCCTTCCCCAACTACAAACTTGCATGGTCCACTTCCTTTCTCTTCCAAACCACCTTGGGCGCACGGCCAAACACCGGCGCGCAAGCTATACTTGCGTGACAAAACAACCACCTGCGCGACTCAACCACCTGCGCGACGAGAGCTCGAACAAACTCTCGGCCTTGAACTCCGTTACAAATGAGGAGGGGTGGTCCAGTATTTATAGGAAAACTGGACCCCCTGCGCGGCGGCGCGCACGTCCTCGATGGCGCGCAAGTCTTGTCTTCAATAAACTCTGTCGCGCAACTCACTTGCGCGACCCAACCAAAACTTGCGCGACCTTCTTTCCTTAGCCAAATTTTGATGTTCTGATCCTCAAAAACATATGGCGCGCAAGTCTTTTATCCTCCAAGAGCACGGCGCGCAAGTACCTTTGCCAAAAACACTTAACTTTATTGGCTGATTTTTAGGCCCAAAAATTTGGCAAACACTAGGAAACAGCGCCACCTTCACTACTGTTTTCTTCTTGAACGGCATGATCGCTTTGTTGGTACACACCCTAAACTTCCACTGAGGATTGACAACAAGCACAAACCATACACCAAATCATGCTTTGAAGAACCTGGTTCCAACAATCTCCCCCTTTGGGTTTTTTGGCAATCAGAATAAATTCAATAGATCTTCAACCATGAGAAAATCCAAAAAGCAAGAATCAACTCAGCCAACACTCTAAGTCTACGTGAGCAATGCTCGGTGTAGAAAACAAGAGAGAAAGCTTGAATTGGGTCTTAGTGTGTTGAAATTCTCCATGACGTCCGATGTTATCCTTATGACGCCCGATGTTATCCTTATTAAACTTCTCCATGAAATTCTCCATGACGTCCGATGTTATCCTTATGACGCCCGATGTTATCCTTATTAAACTTCTCCATGAAATTCTCCATGACGTCCGATGTTATCCTTATGACGCCCGATGTTATCCTTATTAAACTTCTCATCACAATCTGACACTTCTCATCACAGAAGAATTTCTTGCCTTGAATTTATTCCTTTCTCCCACATTGACAATAAAACCAAAGACCGAAAAGTTTGTTCAACGTTCAGCTCAAGCCATACTCCCCCTGGATAGTATCTCCCCTATAAACTTGCATCACAGCCATAAGCAGATAAAAACGGTTAAAACAAACGGGGAGAGGGGTCTTCCGGTGCCTCCTTATGCAGTAAGAGGTGGTCGAACACCGAGGTTCAACCGATGCTTCTCGAACACAGCCGCGGACAATGGCTTGGTTAGGATATCAGCCACTTGCTCATTAGTTCCAACATGATCCATTTTAATCACTCCTTGTTCAACCTTTTCTTTGATAAAATGATACCGTATTTCAATATGTTTTGTACGAGAATGTTGAACCGGATTCTTCGTAAGATCAATTGCACTTTTGTTATCGCAATAAATCACCATTGGTTACTGTAATTTATCACCAATATCTGTTAGCTGCTGCTTCATCCAAAGAAGTTTTGTGCATGCTTTTTGTGGCGGAGATATATTCAGCTTCAGCAGTACTAAGAGAATTACTTTCTTGCTTCTTGCTCAACCAGCCAACACATTTATGCCCAATATAGAAAGCTCCACCACTAGTGGACTTTCTGTCTATTACATCCCCAGCCCAGTCAGCATCAGAAAACGCTGATAATTCACTGTCCCTGCCTGTAGCAAAAAATAACCCAAAGTTATGTATGCCTTGAATATACCTCGTGATTCTTTTTACTGCTGACATATGTTCCTCCTTTGGATTACTCTGAAAGCGGGCCGCAAGGCATGTTGCAAAGACAATATCTGGCCTTGTCGATGTCAGATACAGTAGGCTTCCAATGATCCTCCTGTACATGGTGGGATCAACAGAGTTCCCATCCTCATGCTTTCCAAGTTTAGTTCCAACAGCAATCGGAGTTGACATTGGTTTGGAGTCATGCATATTGAACTTCTTCAGCAACTCTCTTGCATATTTTTCCTGAGAAATGAAAGTGTATTCCTTCTTTTGAATCACTTGTAACCCCAAGAAATATGTGAGCTCCCCAATCATAGACATTTCAAATTCTGATTTCATGTGGTTGGCAAATTCATCCACTGATTTCTTCCTGCTGCCACCAAAAATGATATCATCAACGTAGACAAGAACCATGAACTGATCATTTGGAGAATTCTTCACATAGAGATTGTGATCAACTCCTCCTCTTTTGAATTCCAACTTCTTGAGATATGAATCTAGCCGTGAGTACCATGCCCGTGGTGCCTGCTTCAAACCATATAGAGCTTTCTTTAGTTTGCAGACCTTTGTTTCATCGGTACCCAAGACAAACCCCACCGGTTGTTCAATGTAGACTTCTTCTTCGAGTACACCATTCAAGAATGCTGTCTTAACATCCATTTGATATACTTTATATCCTCTTTGGAGTGCCATTGAAAGGAAAAGCCTGATTGATTCCAGTCTAGCAACTGGAGCAAAGGTTTCTTCAACATCAATACCTTCAATCTGGGAGTATCCTTTACATACCAGTCGTGCCTTGTTTCTGATAACACTTCCATGCTCATCAAACTTATTTTTGAAAATCCATTTGGTACCAATCACATTGTGACCTTCAGGTCTCTAGACAAGATCCCATGTCTGATTCTTATCAATCTGATCTAATTCATCATTCATGGCTTTCACCCAAGATTCATCTTTTGCAGCTTCTTCGAATGACGATGGCTCTACAACTGATAGAAATGCAGATTGCGTGGTATTCCTCATCCTTCTGGTTCCCCAATTATGTTGGATGGATCAATCTCAGCTCTTCTATTTATCCTGCGTGGTTCAGTAGTATTCTCTTCAGCCATAGTTTCTTCTTCAGATTCTTCTTCTGATTCAACATCATTATGTGATTGATGAGTGTTTTTAACAGCTTCCTCTATTTCTGCATTTGTAGTTTCTTCATGTCCACATTCTTCATGACTTTCTATTACATCAGCATATGACGTCCGTGAAGCATTTGTGGTCTTATCTTCAATTATCTTAACATCATTGCTTTCCAAAATCCTTCCCAAACGATTGTTGAAACATTTGTAGGCTTTGATGTTCATTGAGTAACCGAGGAAGATTCCTTCATCTGCGTTGTCACCATATTTCCCCTGATTTCCTTCTTTGTTCCTGATGAAGCACATACTTCCAAAGACACGAAAGTATTTTAGAGAAGGCTTTCGTCCATGCCACAATTCATATGGTGTCTTCGTCTCACCCATATAAAGTCCTGTTCGATTCTGAATGTACACTGCAGCTTGAACAGCCTCTTTCCAGTAATGTCGTGGAATACGACTCTCAATCAGCATAGTTCGTGCCATGTTGTTCACATGTCGATTCCTTCGTTCAACAACTCCATTTTGTTGTGGAGTTCTCACAGCAGCTACCTCATGTTGTATCCCATTCTTCTCCAGATAATTTTCAAATTCAATGGATGTGGATTCTCCTCCATTGTCAGATCTCAACACTTTGAATGTTCGTCCAGTATCATTCTCGGCGATTCGCCGATATGTTTTCATGCAGTCAAGGACCTGACGTTTCCGGTGAATGACCATCACACATTCCATTCGACTGTAATCATCTATAAAAAGGACAAAGTACCTTTCTACATGAGTTCCGGCAACATTTATTGGACCACAAACATCTGTATGAATCAGATCAAGAAGGTGAGATGCCTTTTTCTTCTTTGGCCGATATGAACTGCAGACCAACTTCCCACGAATACAAGCATCACAGGATTTGTCACGCTCACGCTTCAGGTTGGGGATGTCCATGACAATTCTCAATTTTGATATTTTCTCTATGTGTTGTTGATTGATGTGTCCCAATCTCCGATGCCACAAATTGTTTTCTTCTTCAACAGTCATGTAACATACATTTTCTTCACTATCAACCTGATACAAGTTGCCTTCTGTTCTGCATCCTTTCATAAGTGAAATGCCGGTTTTTCCCTTGATGGTGCAGCCTTTCTGATTAAAAGTAACTATAAGTCCTGAGTCACAGAGTTGACTCACGCTAAGGAGATTATGGCGTAGGCCATCTACGTAAAGGACTTCAGTCTTCTTTAGTTCTCCATTAGCTAATTGGGTACTTCCACTCCCTTTGATTTTCAGAGCCCCATCATTACCAAATCTTACTGTACCATCAACATTCTTTATGATATTCGTTAGTAGGCCGGCATTACCTGTCATATGAGATGAACAGCCGCTATCCAGAATCCAGGTACTGTTATTCGTTGTAGCTTTGAGGGCTACCTCTGCAAGGTTCGATTTCTCAATCTTCTTCCTTTCCTTCCATGAGACATTAGATTGAGTATATAGGACTGATGGCCTTTCAACTATCTCTTCCGCATACCCAGGTTCTTCATAGTCAAAGTCTTCTGTGAGAGGTGAGAACCTGTTTAAACGAGCAACACTGTCTTGCAGAAGAGACTTGACTTGTCTTGAACTTCGGTATGAGGTTTCTATGTCTCTTCTCTGCCTGCAATTAACAGCCTTATGACCAAAGTTAGAACAAAAAAAACAATATCCATAGAAATTATTTCTTCTATGAGAATTAGTATATGAGATTGTTCTCCTTTGTTGAGCATATATATCTTCTCCATTCAGATAGCTTCTTGCCTCTTCACAATAAGACATGGTATGGCCCAGATAGCCACAGAACTGACACTTCATGAGAGGAAATGTCTTCTCACTTGAATTTTTCCTTATAGCTTCTTCCTTGGGAGAATAGTAAGACTGTCTGTCATTTTTGAAAGTTTGAGGATAATTTTCAGGTCTCCTTTTAGTATGGATTGAGGGTTCCTTTTTCAGCACTCTAGGTAACATTTCATCATGTTCAACTTTCATCTTGTCTTTCTTTTGGATCTTTTCACTTCCAGCTGTTGATGACTCAGCCTCACAGCCAATTCCACTCTTTCCCATGCAAGCAGGTCTTTGATCACTCAAGACTTTTCCAACCCCATCTGAACCACACTTGTCTCTTGCAAGTAATTCTGAATCTGAGAATCTTCCGAACTGTATTTTCTTCCTCGATTCTTTTGGAACTGATTCTGTCTCCATTTTACTCCTTATAGTAACTACTTCCTCCTCAAGACCCTCAACAGTCTTGGATTTTTCATCCAGTCTGGATGTGAGGTCATTGATGACCTTTGCCTGCTCTTCAATTATCAGCTTCAGATCAACTGCATCATCATTGCTTTCAATTATTTTAGACTGTACCTTCACAAATTCTTCCAGTCGTTCAATTTCAGCTTCAAGTTGATCAACATATTCAATTGATTCTTCCACAATTGATTTCCACTTATTGCAGCTCTTACATTTAATCTTAAGCTTACTAACTGCATCCTTAAGTTTCACCTCAGGATCTACACAAGTTCTCAGTTGTTTTTCACCATCAGTATCTTCTGACTTTTCAACAGTGGCCATCATAGAAGCATGGTTCCCAGTTTTGAATTCTGGTTCTTCTTCATCACAGAATTCATTATCATCTTCATCCTCTTCACAGACAAAACTCTTCCCTTGCATTTTCGTACCAGATTTGAAGTCTCCCTTTTTGAAGAACCTTCTTTGAGGCTTCTTGAAGTTTTCATCTTCACTGTCATCATCATTGATATTCTTCAAGCACTGAGAAGCAATATGCCCAACTTTTCGACAACGGAAACATGCGAGAGGTAACTTCCCTTTAAATTTCCCTTTCCCCTTCTGGAACTTCTTTGCAATGAGAGAATGAATTTCTTTCTCTTCGTCATCATCACCGCTACTATCCTTTTAGATTTTCAATTTATCCATGGCCTTGAATGCCATTTCCTTGCTCACCCGAGTCGTAGCATCTTCTGGTTTGACTCTCATTTCATAAGCTACCAAACTGCTCAGTAAGTCATCTAGAGAAAGTTTGGAAAGATCTCTTTCCTCAAGAGCTGACACCTTCGCATTATACAGAGGTGGAAGTCTTCTTAATATTTTATTTACAATATCAATGTCTTTGATTTATTCTCCTAGACCCCGAATTGCTCCAACCACTTCAGTAATTCGATTGAAGAAAGAGTCTGCATTCTCGTCTGGATGCATCTTCAGATCATCAAACCGATTGTGTAGCACTTGTAGTTTCGCCTCCTTCACTTTGCTATCACCTTCATAAATATTCTCAAGTTTATCCCACATAGATTTTGATGAGGTGAAATTCATCACCTTTAGGTAAATCTGATCAGAAAGGGCTGAAGTGAGAGCATTCTGTGCTTTAGCATCTGCATCAAGAAGTTTCATGTCTGTTTCAGTCATAGCCAGACCTGTTGGATCAGTGACATGTATTCCTTGAACAGTAGAAAAAAGAACTTCCATTCCAAGAGATCTTAGACGAGATCTCATTCTGTTCTTCCAGATCTGGAAATTGCTTCCATCGAAGTGAGGGACTCCCCTGACATTGATCGCGTTTTCCATGACGAAGAAGGTCGGATTCAACGCCAGCAACCTGCCTCTGATACCACTTGAAGGACCCCGGGACACCCTGAGAGGGGAGGGGTGAATCAGGGTGACCACTTTTTTCTTTTAATGTGATGGATCTTGTTCCCATGTTGGTAGGAACTTGTTGAACCTGTATGAAGATTATGATCAGAAAGAAGACATTCACAAGCATAGAGAAGACACAACCATTTTTACTTGGTTCACCACTAAGGGCTACGTCCAAGGAGCATACGCCGACAGGTTGTCGGTCGTACCAAAATCCACTATGCTTCACTAGCTGTAGATTACAAAAGTTCGGGTACAGTCGCTCTGTCCCAGGATCACTGCCTTTACAAAGGTTCAGGGATAGCTCACTACTTCCCTCGGGTCACTCCCGTTGACTCCCCCTGGCTCACTGCCGTTGGTGAAGTCCCAATCAGTTTATAGACGTGAGGGTCTCTTCTTCATTTTCATAAGAGTGCATCCTTTGTTGAATGTAGATGCTCTATTGAAGTCCGATTCTCACCAGAAGAATATCACTTTTCCCCGAATGAACCGAGTAGTCTCTCGGCTTTCGTGCATCTCCAAATACGCCGGTGGACTTCAGCAAAACCAGGCGCGCTTCTCCAAGACAGTCGCGCAAGTCCCACTACGGCGCGCAAGTCCACACTGGCGCGCAAGTGTCATCAACACAGTTGCGCGACTCTTCCTTCCCCAACTACAAACTTGCGCGGTCCACTTCCTTTCTCTTCCAAACCACCTTGGGCGCACAGCCAAACACCGGCGCGCAAGCTATACTTGCGCGACAAAACAACCACCTGCGCGACTCAACCACCTGCGCGACGAGAGCTCGAACAAACTCTCGGCCTTGAAATCCGTTACAAATGAGGAGGGGTGGTCCAGTATTTATAGGCAAACTGGACCCCCTGCGCGGCGGCGCGCAAGTTCAATGTTTCATTTTCACCATTACTCAACTGTGATGAACTAGTTTTGTAAACAAAATTATAAAAATAATTAAAAATTGCACTTAGTTATTTACTTAATTATTTTTATTTTATCATTTCTAAAAAGACCAATGAAACATGTTTATATAATTACAATTTATGTGGAGGGGATTTGGAGGGCCGATAAAAAAGATCTAGAAAAATTGGCAAAACTATGCAGGATCTAAGAAAACAAATGGACTGAACAACACACTTCTACTAAACTATGCATCCAATGGTTTGCGATTATGTGGGATTATCCAAAAGTAAATCTTATAATATTTCTATGAGGACACCCAATATCATTTTTTAAATTAATTTCCACATACTAACTAATAATTGTAGGCGATATAATATGCTCAAAGTCAAAAAGTCGGTTCTGTAATTTGTCCATATATTTGAATGTGATTGTTTAACTGGTGAAAAAATTTCTTTGAAGGAATTCAGTAGGTGGGGATAAATCAATTGTTTTTAAAAAAATATTTATTAGACTATAATTCCATCAATAAATATGGTTCAATTGGTTTCTTGAAATTAGGGTGCCCAAAACCACCTTCCACATTTCGTATAAATTGGGTTGTTGGGATCCCCAATTTAAATTTAGTTAAAGAGAGTGAATTGGTTCCAAATTTATGTTCCTGAGGATTCCTTTCATCCCCTTGGAGGTTATGAATATCTATATTCCCATATGGAGAGGTTATATAAATAAAGAGATTCACCTGAGATTACTCCTCCTCTCAATGTTGGGCAAAATGGTTGGCGTTCATTGTAAGGGAGCTAAAAAAATTTCAAGGGAAAATTGATGAATTTATTAGATACAGGTTTATATTAATTTGGCTGTTAAGACATTTCATTCAATTTATCTTAAATTATTTCAAATTTGAATTCTATTTTTGATGCATGTGAATGAATTTATCTTAATTTTATACAGCTTTATTTGAGGTTTTGAGTGCGTGACTTGTTTTTTTCTAATTGGGTGACACAAGAAACCATTAATTCCCCAGAATATTGATATTTAAATCTTTTTTAAGCTCTTATTCTATTTATAAGTGCTGATACATTGATATTTTACAGTTATGTTAGGGTTTGGTTCTTCAAGAATTGAAATTAAAGCATAGGAATTAATCGGGATACCAATTTATTTTAAGTGAAGAATTACTTCAGGACTGAATGAGTTTCTATGAAATATTAACTTCAAATTTGTTTAGTGAAATATAAAAAACTACTTTGTCTCATATTTTTCAACATACAATCGTTTTGGGAACTATTATTCTCTTTAAATTATGTTATTTTATTAAAATTAATTTGAAACCCACCACAACGTTTAGTACTTTAAAAAAAATCAAACTCTAAACCTATCAATGCTCCTTGATAGTTTTCATATGGTTATGACTAGATTATAAAATCCTCTTTAAATTATATTCAATTTTTTGTTTCATGAAAACACTTTCCAATTTTGGAGGTCTGTCGTCGGAGTACCTATCATGTACCAAATTGCATTACACCTGTTTGGGTCATGGGATACAGGACACACCAAACATTAATTACAGGTGGTTCATTTATTTCACCCCATGTAAAAACTAGTCCAACCTTAAAGATGACATGGTAGATTTTATATAATATAGAGGGAATACATTTTTTATAGCTTACATGGTTAAGATGAGATATTCGCACAAACAGTGTGATCAATACCTGGAAACAACAGCGTGATATTGACATCCTAAAGTGATAATGAGGTTCATGAATTAATGTTTATGTAAAAGAAATGATTCTCATTACTTCCTAAGTCCAAAACACATTTAGAGTCATTAAGCAATTTTAATAGACCGAGAACTAATGAAACACACAACATGTAGCTGGAGTAGACGTAGGGGAACCACATGTGCTATTTCAAAAATTCTTCGTCAAAGTGTCTCTTGAATGTTTACATTTCTATGTGTACTTTCCACTATGACATATCATTTTATAATTTATTTGCTAATAATTACATTGATAATTATTTTTTCATGAATGATATCACCATATCATTTTTAACATTATTTTGAAATCATACTTGATCTAAATGGTAATTTTCATTTAATGTTTTAATTTTAAAAATAAAATTTACCCCCTTGACATTATTCTCCAAGAAAAATCTATGAGTAATTGAGATTAAATTTTGCAGGAAGAACATCCCAACAATTTACATGTGACTCAAGAACTAGATCATTCATCCCTTCTAGTACTAGTTCATGGAATTCATCATGGATGACATCCCCATGAACTCAAAATCATAATAGGAGCGTGAAAAACATTTGAGGATGTTCATGGACATACTATGGGAGAATTTAACATATGGGATTATCTCAATATTGATGTTCTGGATTATAGAGGTCCACATATTAGAACATGTCATCTTAGAGGAGGGAGTATGTGTGGACCCAAAAAATATCAATGTCATTATGGAATGGGATCCACCCAAGAGCGTGACCAAGGTGCAGAGATTTAGTGAGTTTTATGCCATTACATAGAAAATTTCTATATGATCACAACACTTTTGACTACTTTAAATTGATAGGGGAAACCATTCATGTGTATGGAGAAGTGTCAAAAATAATATTAGGAGTTTTGATAATGATTGTTGAGTGCCCTGCCCCATCTTCAGAATTCCAATGGGGAATGTTGATAACATGGTGTTTTGAAATGACTCTAGAGATGAGCTTGGATGTTTTTTTATGCAGTGGTATGTTGTCATTGCCTATGGGTCTTAATATCTGAGATCTAATGATCAGAATTACACAATAATATTACATGGCCCATTATTTGGTGTTCGTATTTGTACCATTTAGCCAGAGATCTTGGTGAAACTATCTTTTGGGAAAGAAATATTTTATCTAGTCTGACCATATGAGTATCAAGTGTATATTAGTCTAGAATTATCAATCCCTATTCTAGTGGTGGTGACTTGTCTTCCATCATGAATATGATTTTGAGATATTCTATACTCCAGTGAAGGGGAAAATGGTTTAATATTCTCTTAGTAAGAGATATTGTTCAAAATTACCGTGAAAATAAAAAGATCAGTTGAATTCTTTTTATAAGACCCTTTTAGATGACGTTGGTGTGGCATATCGCATGTTAATGGTTATAAACACACAAAAAATCTACAGAACTTGTGAGACACAATTTGGAGATATCGATTATTATTTCATGTGTGACTAAATATCCATAGGATATGATTATGATGGATTTTCTGAATAATAAAAGAATTTCATCATTTTCTGATGATAGAAGATGGTACCAATCAAGATGTGAGAGGAGATGTTGAGAGAATTTCATACATCCCCCTTAGAAGTACATCCAGGAGAGATTTACTGAGACATTCTATGTCAGTTTTGGTGGTCATGGATGAAGATAAGTGATGAAAAGTTCAACTATCAATGCCTAAACTATCAACATGTGAAGGTCTAACACTAGGTTCCAATGGGTTTGGCCAAACCCCATGAGGTTTATAAACAAATGTGGGACAATATATCCCTGGGATTCATGATGAAATTACCATGATATTCTATATTTCATGACACAATATGGGTGATCCTAGACTAATTCTCTAAGTCGACACACAATTTTCCTATCCAAAACAGATGTTTAGTAATGATCTAGAGACTCTTTTTCATTCAAGAGATTTTATAACTTCATAGTGCTCCCCAGATGATTGTTTTAGACCATAAAACTGGTTTCACATCCCAATTTTAGAGAATATTACACAATTATTTTGAGAAGTAGATGCAGATTGTCACAATGTTTCTCCCCCAAATGTACAACAATGTTGTGGAAACACCGAGAGAAACAAATGATTGAATGATTCATAAAATAGTAAAAAAAAATAGGTTGATATTTTAGAAATACACATATATTGAAATTGTTAATGGAACACATCTACCTTCATAGAGAGTATGAATGAATTTACTAATTTAGGATCACAATAAAAATATATTTTAGAGTTTGAAAACAAACACTATCTAAATGGGAAAATAATGAAGATGAAAAAATGATTCAGTAATAACACAGTAAGTCTACTCTGATAGAGTTCCAAAACTAAAAAATCTCTCACTTCTATAGTGTTGGTGGAAATAATTTCGTGAAGTTACAGTGAGAAGTGGCTAGAAATATCTAGATCAACACCATTCGAATAGATGGGACTAAGGGGACCATTTTAGATTTGGAGGATATGCTTCGATCATACATTTTATATCCAATAGGATCATTTAATCATTTTATATTCTTTGAATAATAAAATTTACCATTACACTATTGGTATGAAACCATTCGAGGAGTTTTATGGGAGATCCAAAGGTTTCTTTTTTGTTGGATGATTTTAAGATGTAAAATTTCTTATGGGATCAATGATGGAGTAGACAATTATAGATAATTTGTAGACAATCAAAAATATATGAGGATTTTACATATCTATCATAAGTCATAATAATGTTGATGATGAAGGCCTTTAGAGTTTAACAAGGGAGATTATGTGTTCCTGAAGGTTTAATGGGGATGATGACAATATATATTTGGACAAAGAAACAATCTATTTGTGATATTAATTGGCCCTTTCTAGATACTAGGTATATTAAATGAGGTGTCATGTAATATATCCTTACCACAATAGTTAAATCAGGTGCATGATGTCTTCCACATCTTACAACTAAGGAGATACATGTATGACTCATTAAATTTTTCTAACTCGGGTGAACATGACATTGAGGAAGAAACTACCTATTCAATGTACCCTATGATGATCATGGATTGATAGATGCAGATCCTTCATGGGTCAGTTATTCCCTTGGTTAACATTCATTTATAGCATGTGAACCTCTAGAATATTTGGTGGGAGTGATTAAACCGGTTACTTTCTCACTACCCTCACTTGTTTGAATTGGTTTTTTGTTTTTAGGATGAAGATCCCTAATAGTGTGGAGAAGGAAACTAATATGATTTTTCATTTAATGTAGTGTAAAATTTTATATAATATATCACGGGTTATGTGTGGATTAGGTGTAGAATATTGAGTCTTTTGGGGTCACAATATTGATATATTAAAAAATATTTCAAAGAATATATATTATTCATGTAATTTTTTAGAAATACTGAAATATATACTAATTGGTGTATCGAAAGCGAAAAACACAGATTTAATTAAATCTAGAATGTGAGATATACCATCCAGGGGACAATAGTTTTTTCGACATTGATCATTTTAGCTTAGTGTATTCGGCCATCTTAGCATTAGATAAAACAAAAAATATATAAAAATATATTATTTATATAATAATTGTTTTAACCTACAAAAAACCAATATAATCCTCTTTTTTAAAAAACCTTAGTTGTAACCTCTCAAAACATAATGACTCCTAGAAATATATGAGGATCATTGTGTGTTGGAAATTTTTAATGACATCAAATTTGTAGAGTGATTATTTTAATTCAATAGAACTCATCATCAGCTTTGACATAGATTTTTCCATCATCAATGATCAATTAAATCCAAGGTAGTGGTTTGGTTTTTTTATTTTTATTACCATTTATGGGTTTTTATGATGAACATGATTTAATTTAATTATAAATTAATTCATGTATTTCCCATTCTTGTTTTTCCAATTGAATAATTAATTTTCATGAATTTTTAATCATGAAATATTTTTGGTTTTGATGATATTCTTTTATTTCTTATTCTTCATATTCAATAACTGAAAATAAATGAACATGGCCCTTTTTAATGATCACTTTTCTTATTTTAGGTATTTCTCCCAACACAATTTGAGTGTTTTTTCTTTCAATAACTTTTAACTAATTAATTGACTTTATCTGAGAACTAGTTGTTTGTGTTATTTCATTATTGTGTTTCATGTATATTTTTTACAATATAAAAAACATGTATTCCGACATAAAAGTGTATTGAAAATGAGGTAAAAGTCCAAATATAGATCAAGGGATTTTGGTTTCATGGGTTTTGGCACATGGGTGACAAACAATGAAATGGGAAAGAACCATTGAATAGGTGGTTGTCGGAATCCATCCACCACTGATAAAATAGACTTGTAAAAGGTGTTTTAGATCATTATAGGTAAATTTAGGGGTGAAATAAAAGGATACAATAGTGTGGGAGAGATTTCATGAAGGAATATGATATTCTGGAAAATTATGAACAACATTGTATGTAGTTCGAAAGAACACATGGCATATGGACCTCCTCTAAGTGGTGTCTTGGATTTTTGTGGAAAATTAATTATCATAGGCCATGATGGGGACCTTCATGTCATCTGATCCTTTTCTGGACATCTTAGCAAACAAATGGAGTACATTCTCAAGTATCCATGTCACCCCAAATTCCATGTGTCATTGGAGCATAACATGTTTACTTCATAGTGTAAAAGGATTCCAGAAGAAAACATATGCATGAGTACCATGCTCGACCTCCAAATTCTATGTATATAGATAATAACATGTTGTGTGTTGTAAAAAATTAGGGGTATGAATAGTCTTTTTGAAACATGTTGTGTGTCATGCTGGATACACTTTGTGCTTCCTCTAAACATGAAAACATTTTTCTTAACATGGGTTTTCCCTCTTAATCCTTTTGGGGTGTCTGGTATCTCACCTAATAGGACCAGGATCCTCCAATAGAGTATAATCTTTCCCATGTGAGAGGTGTATGGAAAGGATCCTCTACATATATAATACATATAGTAATTTATTTCACCCACGCTACTAGGGTAAAAAGACTTTATCTCTAGAGTCAAATTTTAGCCACCTATAGAGTTAATACAAGAGAGGCATTATGCACTAGATTCTACAATTTCACCCACTTTTATGGGGAAAATATCGTAAACATTAATAGAGGGAATAGACTGTGGACAAGAGAAGAATTATAGAGAGATATTTATAGTTTCCCACATAGAAACCCTAGCTCGAATTAGATTATAAATGATGAAGATGCAACTATTCCACCAACCATAAAATATGTCCATTGTGCTATTCTTCCACAAAAACCAAAATCCATTATGGTATAGTTTTGATGATAATAAGTCTACGAAGATATAAGGACCAGGGACATGAATTTTGTTGAGCTATAGTGACTTTTCATGTTTAGCTACATTAATCCAGCACTACTATTGATCCCTATCGGTGTTGTCAGTTACCTCTGCTATATTTGATCAAAGAGACTATAGTTATCCCAAATTTGGTTTAGAGAACATCCCCCCAACCCCCAATGCAGTGGAATGTTTCCCCCCAAAACCCTAAATGAACTCATTGTGGACATCAAACCATGAATTTCTGGCCTAGTATGTTGTCTGACCACTAGAATTTAGACCAAATTTATCCAAACAGATCTAGAAAAACCAATTAAATAACAAATATACATGTATCTATTTGATAAAGGCTGCTATATATGTCTTAAATACCCGTGATGAACATATATAATGGTTATCTTCTTTGTGATATTTCATTGAACTGCCTCTGTTTTATGACATAATCCGAATTAATATCTATTGATGTTTCTCCCTTTGTGATTTTGAGGCATCTTTCCAGTTATGTTTATACTCATCCATGCATGGGATCTTCCATAAATTGTTTTATATTATGTAGAAGATATTTCTTTTGATGGATATTTAGGTGGAATAGTAGAAGGTGGATCATTTTGGTGGTGTGTAATAGAGACAACTGGTGAATGGGTTTTTTCCTTTTTAAATAGACACCATTGTATCGGGTTGGACCTTATCTATGGTTTTTCATATTTTATTTTCCCTTATATACGTTTTTTACCATGAATAATATTATAATGTGGTATGTTATTTGTTATTTCATCCATTGGGTTCCTACCAATAGTTTACATTACTGCATTACTTGGTGGATGTAGAGAAGTGTGCTTGTGTACAAGTACTTTAGGATAAGAATTTCCATTTTTTTATATTTCTACTCATTGTTAGTTGCCAATCCCTAGGTTATTGAAGGTGGTATTGGTGTGTTAGACTCATCATACTAATTTTTTGATGGGCCCTAATAGGTTGGGTCATGATGTGAACAACAGTGGAACAATGTTAGTGAATGGAAGAACTATAACATTCTTTCACATGGTAAGGTCGATGGTGAGTCATGTGGATCTTCAACTATACAATTTAAGATATTCATTACATACTAATACATAAACACTAAACCGTGTTCCAAATAATAAAAAAATGGAATAAAATATGAATCAATTCATGGAAGGAAATTTTTATTGTTGAATTTACATGTTGGGGGATCTGAGTAATTTGTTAAGGCCGGTCTGGAAACTAGATTCCCAATGGACGAAGTGTATATTTTTATGGAATCCTAACAAAAAAGTTATATTATTGGTAAAACCCAGGTTATATGAAGGTATCAATATCAATATATTCCATATTTATTGGGAGGGAGAATATCCTCAAAATGAATTTTTTTTGAAGATACACAATAGTTGACACAGGAAAACAATCCATAAGTCTCTAGGGAAGATATTTTTCGAAAGACTCAAGTACATTTTAGGTTCCCAAAAGAAGTCAAATAACCCAAATGATATGATTTTATGGCACTAGGGATGATGAGTCAATATTGGTAGATAATGATATTACCCTTTTATAAAAGGAGTCAGTATAGAATACAGAAGTTTCAAGAAGAAAATAAGTCATATAATATTCAGATGGATTCCATGTAGTAGAACCAAATATGGGAACTGGTCGATTTTCCGATTAATGATAAGCCTATATGGTTCAATAATTATTCAATATATAACTAGCCATGGAAGGTAATGTACATGTAATTTTATGACTAGTGGATAATGGGTTTAAACAATGTCAACACCAAGGCTACAATGAAGACCTTTCTCTAGTATACATTTTTAAATCAACATAATTATACATTCTATATCTGATTTCCATGAGTTCGATATTTTATAGATGAATGTAAAAAAATTTATATGATAGAAACTTTTAGGAAACTATTTTAGTGAGACAACTAGAAGGGATTATTGCACCAGGTAATGTCAATAAGTATTCAATTTGCATATATCCATTTATTAGTTGAAGCAACCATCTGCCGAAATCATATTTGATAGATTTTTGTAAAAATAGATTTCCATGATAAGAAAAATATTTGAAATACCTATATTACACTACCAACATGTTTTTTGAGTTTAGGTAATGAAAATAAGGTATTAATGTTGCTTAAATCCATTAATGTGTTCATGAATGCATCGGCATGTCATGTAACATTCAACAAGATAAATCCATAAAGAATTTTGTATTAAAAAATAATTAAAATGATCATTGTTTAAAAATTGGTATAGTATGAGTGTTATTATATCCCTGAAAGTGTTTACCGACGAAATGTTATATTTTGAAAATGATACACCATTCATAGAGTTAGTTGAGGAATTTTTAAATAAGTGCTTCTCCGTGAAGGACTTAAGTGAAGAAGCCTAAATTATTGGGATCAAGATAAATTTTACTAGATCCAAGGGGATTTAGGGACTATGATAATGTATATACATTGGCAAGATACTATGGAGATTCAGTATGAAATAATATAAGAGGGGGTTGGTTCAAGTGTCACATTAAATATACCTCTCCAAGAAAATGTATCCTCGGACACAAAGAGAGAGTGTATGTATAGGATCCTATATGCACATGTGGTAGGATCATTCATGTATGTCATGTTATGCACCGAGCCTGATATTGAGTAATCAATGAACATCGTAAATATAAATCAAACTGACCTAGGTGAACAAAAATGGATTGTTGTTATGATTATATATATCTATCTATGATGTGATAATAATATGTTCCTCGTATATGGAGGAGACAGGGAGATTTTTAAAGGTTCTAGGAAAAGAGGAATTGTGTGATTGGTCATTCCTAAATTTATTATTATTCCTAAATGATGATAAATCCCTAATTAAATGATAAAAAAAATCATGATCAACAGATTTGAATAAAAAAATACGAGAAATATATCTAACATGGAACTAAAGTGTCGGATTGTCACATATTATATATAATTTATTTAAAAAATTAATTATTAACATGTGAGAAGTTATTTATTCATTGACCAACCTAAAAATGGATCTAAATCATAACATCACCCTGTTACATGAATCAAGGCCATATTCCCACTGAAATTTTTCCAAACGTGTCTGAGAAATCATTGAATGTTGTTGTAGTAATATACGGGATTTAGTAGATAAGATCTGATTGTTTTTGTTTTTTCCCTTTGATCATACCAAGAATAAATTTCAATGGATTCTCTTCAATCTCTATTGACATGAGAGTGGAAGGTAGGGGAATATTTCTCTCCGTTCTAAGGAACATTCCTATAGAATGCTTCTCTTTAGTTCGTTGATAGGATCATATATATTTGTTGTGAAAAAAAACAAATGAATTGGGTCTATTGGAAAATATTATAATTTGGTTTATAAAAAACTAGGGATAGAAATAAATAATTGATGAATTTCCATTTATTATTTATTTACCACCTATAATAACACATCTCCATAATAATAATAATAATATTTCACGATATGATCATAACTCAGAAAATAAAACTAAATATTATATATTAAAATATAATTCAACATATTTTATATACCAATGAACTGATAAACCCAGTCTATCATTCCTCCATAATATTAATCAGGCCCTGAATAATGATTATTTAATTAATAAATAAATATCATTTCTATATTTTCCAAAAAAATAAATAAATATTATATTATCTCAAATAATTAGTGATATAATATATGTGGTCACGGAAACATGAAAAATTATTAAACTAAATGTGGGAATAAAATTGATTGAATTCTTTTAAATAAAAAATAATAATATATTATATAACTGAGATTCGGGATACGCATAGTGTGTGACCCTCAAAGCCTCTATCTCTGCAGTATTAGAAAAACAACACAATGACCGAAGATAGGGTCTAAAAACATTTCATGACACCCCTAAATAATGAAGATAATGCCAAAATGACATAATAACTCATACATATTCTAAAATTATAATGTAATCTCATTATCATGATATATCTAATCATGTATGTTGCAGGTTGGTTCCATCAACCTATGTGCTCGATGCCATTCTTTGAATTTCTAGAAATTGATCTATCTTATAGACCAAAATAGTCATTGATTTATTTAGGATAGATTATATACATTAAAAATCCCGAGATATCATCTTATATTAAAAAAATGAAAAATATACTCTCCCATAATTCATTGACGCAATATTACCCATGACACACCAAAGGTATCCTATCAAACTGAAACATATGCCTTCCTGGTTTTCAAAAATTCTTCAAAATTAGTGACTTATAATAACCATAAATAATAATATAAAAAATTAAGGATCAATATACAATTTCTCATATAGGAACATCCAATGAGACATATAATTGTGGATTTCCTACTGGCGGGTCTCATTCTCATAATATCCTATAGTCTATTTTACCTAGGACATACACCATGAGAATACGCCTCAATGTCCTTTCAGTATCCACACCTTATATCTACAATCAATTGTGTCCTTCAAATGATTTCATTCAGCTATTGAACATATATTTATTAATATTGTGATGACACTTATCGGTTTTCATCATAGCGTACTATGATCTTTTTGAGGGAAAACTACTCTTATGACCCTATCACATACTATGATACATTTCAATGAAATAGGGATATTATAAGAAGTTTATTAAATTTCAAATCTATGAATACAGGTTAATATAAGGTGCTAAGACACTAAGACCAGTAGACTCTCATTTAAACTTGATCCAATGACTAACGACGTTCAACTCGCTATCGATCATATGATACTCACGATTCTCCTGAGGAAGGTCTTTAGTCAAGGGATTTCTATGTTTATTTTTATGGTAACACTAATTACATAAAATTCATCACTATTGAAAAAAACCACCAAGACATGATAATTCCAAATGATGTTCTTTTTCAATTTGTGTAACATTGATTCATTTTCATGATCCACCACAACAATATTATCACAATACAATTGGATAGGGTATTTTCTACTAGGAACCAAATCAATCTCTTGTAAAATTATTTTTATCCAAATTTCATACATGAATGCATCATAAGCCTCGATATGATGAAAATATACTATATAATTTTTTACAACTAGTTTATTTGATGTATTACATCTCAAAAATCCTTTTTCGATAAAGAAAACAAATATTGAGGATGACTACAGATCATTATGATCTATTTAAAAACAACCGTCCTTATAACTGATGATGACCCGCTACTCATCTTCTCAATATATCAGTAACATTTACATAGTTCTCTTAATATTCATGAGGATATCCTTAACAACATATCATTGTTATTTTATTACATCTCTTTGATATCAATACACCATTTTTAATGCATTGGAAGCATCCAATCGAGTACATAATATTAATACATGATTGGTCATATCAAAAATTAATTTGAGACATTAATCATTTTTCATTCCCTTACTGTGTCATGAGATACACTTTAATAAAAATATTTATATGATGTGACGTTGGAACAAATTACCTCTTGTATTTTTTTCATTCTAAATCTATTTTGTATTTGGTCAATTTATGCAGTTTTACATAGAACAAACATCCTTTTGGATAAATCCCAAATGATCTTGATCCTAATAATATTGGATGCTACCCCTTAGGCCTTTATGGAGAAATTTTTTTTAACCAGTCATACATGGAATATAAGATTAGTATAACATTTCCAATAAGAAATATTTCAAAAACATATTATTCTATGGTAACAACTACATTTACACTAAACTTATTTTACACACATGGAACATATTTTTTATTATTGAAACCAAATTCATTGATAGCTTTATCAAATACAATGTAAAATGACTGAGATTGTTGCTTTAATCCATAAATGAATTTCCATAACTTGAAAATACATTAAGAATTACCTAGTTACATAAATCCTTCAGATTGTGCATATAGAAATATTTTGGAAGGTTCCTATTACAGATATAAATTTTGATATCATTTTTCCAATTTTCATAGTATTGTTATGATTCTATTGTAAGTAGAATCCTGATGGATTTAAACATGGAAACTGGTGAAAAATTTCGTCATTATCAATTCCATGATGATGTTTTTCCTCTTTATCCACTATCGTTTCTTTATAGGTATTAAACATTCCATTAATGTATTTTTTTCACTTGAATAAGATTTTTCTCATTATGATCTTTACAACAACTAGTGCATCAACCAAATCCCAAAACTGGTTCTAATACATGAAATCTATTTCATAACACAATACTTTATTCCATCATATAGTTTCTGAGATCACTACAACATCTTTATAGGACAGAGGATCATCATTTTCAACCAATAATGATTTTATAACTTTTGTTAATAAAAAATCATATTTTTCTAGATCTCTTACCTCTATCATTCTTCTTTATAGTAACAATGTTTTATGAGATACTTCATCTATCGAGACCAATGGAATCTATTCCTCTACCAACTCTTGTATATCTTGAGAATCAACAACGCCAAATTAATTCTTTCTACCACTGTATTTTTTTGAGTATGTCCCCCCTATCAATAACAATGACTTACATAGCAATAGTCACATTATTGTCTGAGAGGTTGTATGGGAAGTATCCCTTTGTTTCCTTAGGATGGATTATACGGATGAAATTTATTCCAAAAGGTGATCGTTTCATTAATATAAAAGTCTTAACAAACTACCCACAACCACATTCATGTGTTTGTGATAAAATGAGATTCTTTCGACTCCATATCATGAAGGGAATTACATTTTCCAAATTATTTGGTACTCAAATTAATGTTTATGCCTCGTTTTTTAATGAATATTCCCAAGAGTATAATGATTGATCTACATGAGCCATCATCGACCTTACCATGTTTAACAAGCTAATGTTCCCACATGCTCTCACATCATTCCACTATTGTGTGTAAGGTAGAGTAAGATGAGATAGAATCTAAAACGTCCATAAAAAGTCAATAATCCCTTTTCTATGATATTCACCACCTTGAAAATGTTTAAAATTATTTATTTTCCATCCATGATGATTCTCTACTTCATTCTTAAATTATTTGAATTTCTAAAAGGTCTCAAACTTATACCTTATCATTTGGACAAATCTAGAACCACCAAAGGAATTATAAAAAAATATGAATCAATAATACCCATATCTGTAATATATTATAAATACTCAACACGGATTAGATTTTACCATTTCTAAATGCAATGTGGCCCATTCATCCCATCCACTAAATGTTCATTTTAAAAAATTCCCTTGTAAACTAGAATGACATATTTCTAGTGGTTTTAACTCATAAGAGTCAAAATAACCATCTTGAATGAGGATTTTAAAATTATTTTAGTTTATATGAATGAGATTGTGATGTCATAGCTAAATATTATATGTGTCGTGGTAACATGATTCATTATTTGTAACACCCCATGCTTCAACAATACACTTCTCTTTGAATAATACAATAGATGCCTTTGTACGCAAGTTTTCAAAAATCAGAGAGACATGGTTAAAAGTAATTTTACCTCTTCATTGAATTGAATTTAAAAAATATGAGAGGAAAAATTGAAGTTATTATGTAAAATATAATTCAGTAACATGAAAATAATTTTAGGTGAATATTAACTTTTGAATTTTATTTACAATGGTTAAAATTGAAAAGTGTAATTAAAGGTAAATTTGATATTATAAGTACACTAACACAAGTCTTAATTCTATTGTATATGTTTATTTCTCCTAAAATAAACCATTGGAATAAAATATTATGCTTTTGGTCCACATGGATTAGATTAGGACATTCATTATTTTTTTATTTAATGAAGCTCTAAAAATGTTAAATTCATTGTTTAATAAACAATCGATTTTAAATATCGGGTTATACGTAAGATAAATTCGACTATAAAAATTAATTAGAAACATTTAATGATTTCATACATAATTGTATTTTATTTATAATTTTTAGACATTAAATAATTAAATTTATTTGTGACACAATGATGATGTAGTAATTACCTTATTAATGAAAGATTAAAATAATTGGAATTATAAATATCCAAATAAATGTAAATTGTAAATTGTTACGCATTAAAATAATTTTCTAGGTTAATATGACATTTTATTGTTTATTAAATAATCTTTTTGAAATTAGAAAGTTTCTATTCATTTCACAAAAACAAAATAATAAATATTTTTAAAATTTACATAAATGTGTTTTTTTAAGAAACACTATATTATTAATTGATATAATATTCCTAAAAATTCAAGTATTAGCCAATGTACATATATAATGTTATATATATCAATAATGAAACACTTCGGGTTCTCTTTGATGTTTATATTAAGTTTAATAACACTTTATTATAATAATACAAGGAGACATGGTAAATGTGAAACTAATTAACTAATAGTTAAATATATAAGATATGGTTTATATGGTGATCCAAACTAGCCTAAAACCCTTTTGTTGAGGGTATTTCGACCCATACACATCTTAGACTTGAAATAAATTAATTTGGATCTATTAGAAACTGAAAATGGCTTTATAATTAAATAATATTTCAATCTTTTTCTAAGGTGCCCCTCATCTCTCTTATAAAAGGGAACATCCCATTCTCTAAATTTCACACCTCCAAAGCCATTTGAATCGTCCAACGATGGACTAAATATCCTCCCAAATACTATATCATTATTATAGTGTCCAAAAATTTATAAAAAACTCATCATACGGAGCCCTTTTGATCAAATCAAAAGATAACACCCGAAGAAGAGGTAATAATTTCATCACCTCTTTCAATGTTATCATCTTCATCCACTTCCTCATTCATTTTTGTTACCATAAAAACATAATATATCCAATAAATTATACATATTTTGTATTTATAATAAATATTTTATGACTATATTCATTATTCTATCCATCCTATTAATGATAATGTAACTATACCTTTGTACGTACGACTTACCATCTCCAAGTCGTGGGGTAGTTGTTATTCAACACTTCATTATTTGGATGGTTATAATAATGAATTATAATTGATGTAAATAATAATAATAACATGATAATGATTATTTATATAATATATAAGATCCAATTATATATGATTTCATCTTTAATTTACTGACATTGTTGCTTGTGCGTACGTACATATTACGGTCTCCATGAACGCGATAAGATTAATTCCCCATCAAATCATTTCAAGGATACTATTCATTTGTGGATTATAAATAATGTTTTAGAATATAATATATTTCTGGATATGAATCAAATACATCCTATCCATAACAAACATGGTTTATGTAACAAACCATATAAATTAAAATGCACCAGTTAACACCAAACATAATGATACTACAAAAATATTATTAAAAAAAATATTATAAAATACTAAATATAATATCATATTTAAGAATATGCTTCTTGTATAATATAATAATATAGATTAATCTATTATATTGGAGGCTAATGTTCCCTCAACCAAGGTGATGTACAAGGAAAGGGTTTTCATCTCACTTTTTATTCCAGTTAGATTCATGATATATTTGCCACTATTTCATTTTGTGTTTTGTATGTACTTCCCGTGATTTTATTATTTTTGAAATATACATTAATTTATGTGTATTTACATATTATTTTTATAATCCATCGTTCATGTTGTGCACGTTTTGTATGATTCAAAATTAGTAAGGGAATTTTTAATTTCAATTTCCACTCATTAGGTTTTACGGGAAATGCATTGATTATTATACTCCATGATTATGTGAGAAATCACAATTTATTTATTTATGATGTAATTTCAAAACCCTTTTCTATGGATATAATTTTAATACACATAATAAATCCAGTTATAAAAACCCGTATAATTGATATGAACTTCATATGGGTAATATTAACTCAATTTTCATCCATTTAGTTAAACATCCAAGTCAATGGTTTTGTTTTTAAAATAATATGTGTGAATGTCCTCTAATTTATTTACACCGAAAGTCCAATAATAATCAGAGTGTTTATATTTTTCAGACATAATTTTGTAATTGATTTATCCTTAATTGAAATGATATAGTCATTATAATGTATTTCATCTCAATTTACATTCCACTGAAACATTATTGTTGTTATGCCCCAATTCACTTTTATATGGTGTATATAACTTCCATTAACATAATATATCATGTATCAATTTATTCTCATGAAATTGTAGAATTTTTATTTCCATAATTATTTGTATTCAAGCGTCCCTCATTTTGTTAGGAACTCTAACAAAAATATCATATTAAATGTTTTGATGATTTATTCATCTAAATCATTCTCATTAATGTCCTTGTTTAAAAAAATGTTTTAAGGATTTATTAATATAGACATAGATGTTTTAAAATTGAAAATAATTTCAACAGTTTCGAAGTGGTATAGGACACATTTAATCAAACATATCTTTTAAACATATTCTTGATAAATATTGATACTTTTAAATGTTTTCACAAAAAATTAGAATATTTCTCTTATATGGTTTTATTGATTTTTTACATCTATTTAAATATCCTTAATTATTCATTATTGATGTTTATTTATTATAATACATTCTTCTATATTGTATTGAATGAGTTATGTTTGATATTAGATGTGCTATTTTTATGGAATTCATAGTTCGTGGTTATATTTTTGACAATTTGTATGCTAGTTTTAATATGAATGATTAAATTATTTTTCACCCATTTAATATGAGGAATTCATTGGACATAGTAAGTGAGGGGTGGAGGCCTCTATAGATCCTCGATGAATTGGTAGGACTAATTAGAAAAACTAGTGTCTTGCCACAAGGCCTTAAAATTTCGTATTTTTAGTCTTCACACGAGACCTTGACTATGTGGTTATGATGTACAACATTATGGATTCAATCATTATGAAATTGGCTATTGAGATTTCAGGTGATTATCTAACTAGTAGAATATCCATGTGAATAGGTAAATGTGATTATTTGATTTTATTTGGAAATAAAAATCATTATTTTTTGTGTAAGGCTATGTAATCAAATCCTTATGAATATTATGTTTCAAACATAGTTTTTATTTTTTTAGAATAATTATAGGGAAATTGTTTATAGAATGGTCTTTGTTAAAATTTAGGTATTGTTTTTTTAATTTTGGAGATTAAGAGTAGTAAATATTTTATTTAAAGGATTATCCTTTTTCGGGGTCATCTAACATTGTACCAACCATTTTTGTTTTGGTTAATCACTAAAGACAAAGGAAATATACAGTTCATTCTTTTTATATTTTGTGATTCTCTAGAAGATGAATCTATCCCTTCAAGTGTGACCAAGTCATCTTGAAGAATCATCGGTTGGAGAATAGATGAGTTAGTAGTAGAAATTTATTAAATGATGAAACTCTAGTTATATAGTAATTATATCTCATTATGTTATTAGTCATTCTCCTAAATAAATTCCTAAACATTATCAAAAGGAACATAAAACAAAAAATGTTTTCCATTTATTTTTTCTAATGGAAAGCTAATGATTGTTTAACCCATAACAAATCTATCATTTTTTGGTAGTAAAGAGTATTTTGGTCAAGTTTTCTATCACCCACCAAAAAAAATTGATTGTTTGTTTCCTCTTTAATTTCCATGGTTTCCTACATGGAACCATAATAAGGGTTATCTCAGGAGACTTTTGTAATTCCCTTTAATTATTTAAAAGTGATAGTATTGTTAACTCATTTTCCATTGGTGGTTTTCAACAAGTATGTTTTAAAATGTAAACCCCTAGTTTTTATTTCCGTGTTTAAATTTCAAGGATGAAATTATTTGAAAGAGTGGATAATGTAACACCCCAAGCTTCAATCGTGCGATTCTCTTTGAATAATAAAATAGCTTGCGATGTACGCAACTTCGAGTTCTAGTGCACCACGCCAAATAAAACTAGCAATTATAAATATTAATACAATCTTTTTGAAATATTATAAATTATTATGTTTCAAAATGGAGATAATTTTTCGTTTCAATATATCATAATTAGCTTAAGATTATTTTATTGTATTTTCTTGAAAACGTTCAAATTTTTTATGAATAGTGATAAACGATACGATATTATTTAAAAAAGGCTTTCTATATAAAAAATAAATTATTTTATTTGAATTTACATAAAGTCAAAATAGATATATAATACCTATATAATTTCAATATAATTCATTATAGTCATTTTATAATAAGATTCGATTTATAAAATTTTATTTTCTTTTTACCGTACTTTACCCACCATCTAGGTACATTTTCAAATTTGCATAAAACACAATTTTACCACTTCAGTGAATTGAAGTTTAAAAATATTAGAGGCAAGGTAGATGTCAGTATGTAAAATTTGGTTCATTAAGATGAAAATTATTTTTTCTGAATTGTAACTTCAGAATTTTATTTATCAAGGTTAAAACTAAATAGGGAAATAAAAGATAAAAATGATATTATAACTACCCAAAAACATTTCATAATTCTATTTGATAATTTTATTTTGAACAAAATAAAAATTAGGAAAAAATTATGTTCAATTTGGTCATCTTTTATTAGATTAAGACATTAATTATTATTTTATTTAACAAAGAGTTAAAAGTGATAGATTCGAAATTTAATAACTCAAATACTTTTAATATTTAACTATACATAATATAAATTAGAATATAAATATTCCATATATATATGAATATATTTCCTTAATAATTGTATTTTATTTAATTTTTTTAGACATTATATAATTTCATTTATTTATGACACAATGATGATGCTATAATTACCATATTAGTGAAAGATTAAAATAATTGATGTTATAAATATCCACATAAATTTAAATAGAGACTTCTGATGAATTAGAATAATTTTATAGGTTAATATTACATTTTGAGGATGATTGAATAAATTTTATTCAAATTGATAAAGTTGTTATGACTTTCACAAAAGAAAAATACTAAATAGTGTCATAATTGACAAAAATGAGTTTTTAAAACAAATAATATATTATTAATTGATATAATATTATTAAAACTATCAGGATCTTCAAAAGGACTTATATAATGTTATATATATCAAATAATGAACCACATGGGGGACTCCTGGCTTTTTATAGTATGTTTATTAACCATTTATTATAATTATACAAGGAGACATGGTAAATGTCAAACTATTTAACTAAGAGATAAATATAAAAGATAAGGTTAATATGGGGACCCAACCTTGTCTAAAACCTATTATTTGAGTGGATTTAGACACATCAAAACCGTAGACTCAAAAATCTTCATTTGGATCCATTAGAAACTGAAATTTTTTTTATAATAAAATAATATTTCAATCTCTTTCTCAAGTGTCCCACACATCTCGTAAAAAAGGGAACATCCCCTTCTCTTAATTTCACACCTCCACAGTAAATTGGTTCCACCAAACCCTATCCAAATATCCTCTTAAGTAGCCTAAATTTATTCTATAGGCCTTCCTTTGATCATAAATCAATTTTAAAGATCCCTTTTGATTAATTCAAACGGAATCACCCGAGGAAGAGGTAACAATTTCATCACCTCTTTCAATGTTATCTTCTACTTCCACATCCACTTTCTCTATTGTTTCCATAAAAAATAATTACTCTAGTACCTTCTATATAATGTGATGTTATTATAAATATGTTACAACCATATTTGTTATTCTATCTATCCTATGAATGAAAAAGTCACCATACGTGCATACATAAGACATACCTTCTACATGTCGTGGTGTAGTTGTTATTCAACAATTAATTATTTGGATTAGTATAATAATGATGGATAATTGATTTTAATAATAAATATAACATGTTAATGATTCTGTATTTATGATATGGAATCTAATTATATAATATTTCACCTTCTATTGAATGATATTTTCGCTCGTGCATACGTATGGATTAAAGTCTCCACGAAGGCAATGCGATTCATTTCCCAACATAACTGTTAAAGAATAATTTTCATTTCATGGTTAAAAATAATTTTTATGAACTTAATATAAATCTGGATTTGAATCAAATACATCCTACCCATAACAAACATTTCTATATAATGAAACAAATAAATGGAAAATAATCAGGTAACACCTAAAATAATTGTACTACTGAAATTTTATTAACAAAAAAACATTAGAAGATAATATATAAAATCATATTTATGTATATTGTTCGTTTATAATTTCATAATAATTATTTAAATATTTTACATGATGTTAACGTACCCTCGACCAAGGAAAAGTACAAGGTAAGGGTTTTCATCTCACTTTTTATTCCTGTGATATTCATGAATATGTTTCACTATTTCCATTCATGTGTTTTATATACAACCCATGATTGTTTTATTTGTGTTATATAAATTCATTTATGTGTATCAACATCTTAATTTTAGTATCCTTCTTTAATGGTGTTTATGTTCATTATGTTAATAATGCAGTAAGTGAATTTATAATTTCAATTTCCACTAATTGGGATTTACACACACTTCATTGATTATTTTACTCCAATATTATTTGTGAAATCACTATTTATTTATTTATGTAGTTATTTCCACAACCCTTTATATGGATATTATTTTGATACATATAATCGCTCTACCAATAAGTTCTCAATTCGTTGATATGAACTTGATATGGGTAATATTAAGTCAATTACCAATCATTGAGTTAAACATCCAAGTAAATATTTTTTTTTACCATAATATGTGTAAATTTCCTTTGATTGATTTACACTAAATATACAATCATATTGAGTGTATTTGTATTTTTCACACATAATTATATCATTTATTTATCTTTAATCTAAGGATATAGTATTTATAACAGATTCCATCTCAATTTATATTCCATTGAGACTTCTATGTTGTTTTGCGCCAATTCACTTTTATATGGTGTATATACCGACCTTTGAATTAATATATCATGAAACCATTTATTCTCATGGTATTATATCATTTTGATTACCTCAATTACTTTTATTCAATTTTCTCTCATTAGGTTATGAACTGTAACTAAAATATCGTTTTAAATGTTTTAATCATCTATTCTTCGAAATCATTCTCATTAATGTCTATGTTTTGAAAAATGTTTTAAGGATTTATTTTTATTGAAATGTATGTTTTAAAATTAAAACTCCTTTCAAAAGTTTCAACGTGGTATTGGAAAATTTGATTTATAAACCTATTTTAAACTTCTTTTTGATAAATAGTAAGACTTTTAAATGTTTTCAATGAAAAGGGGGATATTTCTTTCAAATAGTTTTATTTATTATTTTAATCTATGTCAATATCATTAATTAATCATTATTGTGGATGATTTATTATAAAACAATCATTCATATTGTTTTGAATGTGTTATGTTTGATTGTGGTTGTGCTATCTTTATGCCATTCTTGGATTGTGGTTAATGTATTGACATTTAATATGCTAGTTTTAATATGAATGTTTAGATTAAATTTCATCCATTTTATATGAGGAATGAATTGGAATTATTATGTGATGGGTGGAGCCTGCTATAGCTTCTTGATAAATAGGTAGGTCACATGAGATAAACTACTATCTTGGGACAAGGCCTTGACATCATCTTATTTGTAGTCTGGGCACGAGGCCTTGACTATGTGGTTATGTTGTCCGACCTTATGCATTCAATCATTATGAAATTGGATATTGAGATTTTATGTGATTATTTGACTAGTATAATATCCATGTGAATACGTAAATGTAATTATATGATTCATCTAATCAATATTATACAGATGATTGTGATTAAAATGATTTTATTTTAGTCTGTTATGTTTCCTTAAATTTTTATTCTTATTTAAGATATTTTCTGCTATATTTTCATCCATACATAGCATCTATGCTCAACCCATTCTTATGATTTATTTTTTCTAGTATGTGATGAAGTGTATTACAATTAACCTGTAGGAATAGGCTAAGGGATATAAGAGTGCTCAATGGAGAAACAATGATGTTGTTTTTCATTTGAAAATGTAATGTAAAACATATATATATATCTAGTACATCCAAGGAGAGTAAACTAATCGGTCTTTCAATACATGATCTATTATGATCACGCCATTGTTATGTAATAATTCATCGGCTCTGGGTAACTAGGGTTAGAGAATTATATTATATTCAATCAGTACTTTTTTCATAATTTAATACATAAAAACAATTTTCCTTTTTCTTCATTCCATAAAATATTGTGTCTTAATAAATGACAAAAAAATTACTCATAATCTCCAAAATAATATAATCCACATCAATGCATGATATAGACATTTTATTCCTGGTAAAAATTGGTACATAATAAAAATCCCATAAAACCAATATCAATCATGTTGGAAATGAAAGGTTGTGGTATGAAATGGTGTGAGTACCCATCCTAACACCCTTGGAATCTCATAAATTAACTAAACGTTTAGAAATAATTAAAAATATACTTAGTTCCTACATTTGGATACAGATGTGAGTACCAAAATCTATATCCAATACCCAATGAGTAGATATTGAAATATCAAACTTGATAAGGAACACACCATTAGCTTCCCCTTGATTTTCGGTGATGTGTTTCTTCCCGCGACCTTGCCTACACACCTAAAAACATACTACCTTGTTTTCCTTTCTTAGCCTCTATATCTTTCTATTGTTTCCATGATAGTGATTTGGAGATTTAGAACAATTATGATTTTTTGGAACCTTTTCCTTATTCTTAGTTATCTTATTCACTAAAATGACCATGTTTTTTCCCAACACAGGTATTTATCAACATAGAGAATCAATTTAAGAAGTTATGTAAACATATTCTCATTTTTTATCGTGTTATAATTACCAATGAAACCAGTTATGTTATTGGGTAATGAGGAATTTGTGAGATTTGCGTGCAACTCATTTGATAATTTAATCCCTACGATGTCATAGCATTCAATATTGGCAATCAACCTAACTGCATGAGGACTAGCTGGAACGAAATCAATAATATTATTTGTAAATAGATTAATGAATATCTTATATCTCTTTTTTCACTCCTTAACATGATAGATATCTTAATGGTGGGACATCATGCTATACACATCCAAGTCATCATATTGCATCAAATGTGCTTTGATCATAGATTATATCATGAATCATTGTACATATGATGCTTCATTGATACGTTTCATAGAGAGAGAAAACACTTAATCACTAGCCTCATTACCTGGTTCTTAAGTAATAGGTTCATCAACCACATATAATTTCATTTCATGGTGTAGGATAACACACTAGGGTCTTTTCAACTCTTAGAAATTTGTGCGGGTGAAAAGGTTTTCGTTGTCAAGTATGAATCAGGGATAAAGAAATTTATTGAATATTTTATTAATAATAAGTGAAATAATTTCCCCAAATTTTCATAAATATATTAATTTACAAAATATTTGGGATTAGATAAATAATTAGAAAATTTAATGGAAATTCCATTTTTTCTCTATAATCTGCACTTTAGTATTTATGAAATTAATACTTATCTGTCTAAAATATTAAATTAAATTTAATAAATATTATCCTAAATTAATTGGATAATAAATTAATTTAGGAAATCTGAGTTAGATCATTCATTTGATGGGATTAAATGGGCCAGCAAGCCAAAGATTCACTTGACTCTCTAGATACCACATCCGTGGTTGGACCATAATATCTTCATAATTACATGTATTGGAAGTAAAATCGGAGATATTCTTGAATAGAAACATAAACATAATCATCCTTTTAAAAGGATAGCTATTTAATGCATTTTTTTGGTTAACAATGAGTTAAAACTTGGAATAAAATATTTTGAAACATTTCCCCATCTTCACCTGAAACTGCTTTTAACCTAACCTCCCCCCAATCTATAAATATGTGTTTTCTTATTTTGAGGTGGTTAGAAATTACATAGAAGATTATTTACATAGTATATTTGGTTAATTTCAATTTAAATTCACTATTGTAGATAGAATATATAAATATAAGATCTTCTCAAAAAATTTATTATTTTCCACTTCTTAATTGTAACAAGTGTTTTTATTTAAATAAAAACTCTTTTTATCTTCCATTTATTCAATTATTTTAATTATTATTCATCTTTATTTTACATATTTTTTCTAGAACTCCGGATTAAAAACATTATTTTGGTTTACACTTTCAAAACCATTTTGAATGAAATTCATTTCTATGATGACAACACCATCCCTGGATGAGTAGTATTATTTGTAATTGATCAAACACTTAACTTTTTAATTTAATTTTTTTGAATAAATGATATAATTTAATTCACTTAATATGATCTATGAATTTATATTTAACATTAAATTAAACTAAAAAATAAATTTAATAATTAATACAAAACACACAAGGTCGAGTGATGTGTGAATTTTAGAAGTGAAATGTAGATTGGTAAAACAAAACCACATAGGATAAATTTGTGGAGTTTTAATATAATCCCTCAAATAATTTCATAATTATTTAAAAATATTATATGTTCCCTAATTTAAAAATAAAAATAATATAGCCTTAGCATAACATTCAAATCATGGTGCTATAATTTAATATTCCAATGCTTGTCCAGGGTTTAATTCATTTCATGTTTATGTTAATTCTTATTCACATATTGTTCGAGGATTTAAATATTAGGGGATAATAATAATGTGGACATTAATTTAAATGATAATCATTAATATGTAAGTTAACATTCATTGATAGATCAATTACTCGTAAAAATGTTTTATAAAAAAAACCTTATTATTGTGACTTATTAATTAAATTTTTATTTCTAAAAAAAAACCTTCATACATCATAAATCCTAATGATTTATAAATACTAATCACACAATCATTATAAGTAGTTTGTTATATTATTTTATTTTATTTTCAATGTACCTTTAATATGTTGTTATAATTACATCCTCTATTATGAGATGACATTGGTTAGTCACTCTGTTGTACCTAAATAAACAAAAATATAGACATTATTTGGGAGTTCCCTTGAAAAATAAATTTAAATTAGTATCATTTACAAGCATTAAATTAATTAACACAACCATTTAGAGTTATTTTTTAAATTTTCATTTTATTCTATATTTCTTAAATTTCTTCCTACTTTACCAATTCTGTTTTTCTTCTTTATTAGGATCATTAACTCAAAATTATTATCATTTTATCATGGTACACTTTTAATTATTTCATTTTTATTTGATTTATAACATGACCTAATCTATAGGATATATGAGATATTTTCTTACAATCCAACATTGATGTAGGGATTCAATCATATGATATCAGTCTATGGTATTTTCAAACATAAAACCAGTTATGAAATTTGTTAATTATAGAAACATTGAAATAAGAATCACCTATAAAACATATATTAAACCTGATATAATGGATAAAAATAAAAAAATTATATCAATTGAACACATTGAGTTTTAGACGCACCTGATATTAATTATCAACTTACAAGCATTGCATATCCAACTCTCGAATAAAGCATTGAAATGAAATTTAGCTTAATTCACATTTAAAAATATCATGGATTATATAGTGTGGATAAAAAAAGACACTATAAATAATTAAATTTGTTGTTCTAAATAATGAAGCAAAAAAAGGTCTCTGATGCTTAAATTAAACTAAAAGAATTTTCATATTCACTTGATAGAACTGTGATGGATTTGATGTATTATTTAATACCTGAAGACATAAAATATTGGAACCATTTAAACCATCATTTCATGTAGATATTTTTTCTCATATCAAGGACCACATTCATTAAAATGGAGATCACATGGACCCTACAAACACAAGGGGAATCAATTTATGAGTACTGAGAGTGATTGAGGATGTTATGTTCAAGCTACCCACATCACCAAATTAGTTAGAAACTACTCATCCAGTACTTATACGAAGGCCTAACACCATTGGAATGTATCATGGTGGATGTCATAGATAGAGGGTTATTGGTCAAAAAAATACACCAGCAGCTACACATGCATTGATTTATTAGATTGAACCAAACTCCCTACAATTTAGATATTGAGTTACACCTCATGTTGGTGGAGTACCCTAGGTAAGTCTTCTTGAAAACAATTTAATTTATAATTTTTTAATAATTTAACACAATGGTTATATAGATTTTATTGGATCAATATGCATCCCAAATCTGTTCAATGAGGCCTTGCAGAATTTTCCCTGAAACATACCAACCAACCAATGGTTTCCCCTATTGAAAGAGAAAGGTTATTGAAGAATCCTACTCCTTTGAAGACCATATTAGAAGAAACGTCATTCCCATCCCAAGTAGAAGTATGATTCCATTTCTCCTACATAAAACCAAGGGAGTATTGATCAATTAGACCTGATGTATGACTATGGACAATTATAAAGGCCCCCTTTAAAAATCCATCTACATCTACCTTCTCAATAGGGCTTCTAACAACCCAAAAGGATATTTTAAGCTCAAGCATCAAAAAGAAAACCACAAGAAAATTATAATTCAAATTTATATTCTAATAATCATGATATTTTTTTTACCAACTATTCTTAATCAATATAATGAGTTTAAGAGCAAAGGTAATGAGTTGACGGAGATGCAGACACAAATTCATCGAATTACCACTATACTCCTTGAGCTGGAAAGTAAGAACTCTGTAAATTTTCCATACCAACCACATCAAAATCCTAAGGGGAATTTCATTGCCATCACATTTAGAAGAGGAAAAAAATTACAAATACATACACACCTATCGTTGAACCGGAATTCACATCAACTCTATGGAAGAAATATTAAATATCAACTAGTGAGTATCCCATGGGGAAATACATATTTATGAAAAATATTTATGATGTTCGTACTAAACCCCTTAACTTTCAAAATAGAGTTGTTTAATAAAATATGATAGATGAAGAGGTGATGCCGAGAATGTATTTTGGATACATTCAAGCATGTTGAGATCAAAATCCCTATACGTGAATGAATTATACAAATTCAATGGAATTCCAAATTATTAAAGGATATTTCTTCCAATCAAAGAGGGTTCATGGGAAATTAGATGATCAATCATATAAGGAATGTTTCAGCACTAATTTCACTAACAAAGGTAATTCCAATAAAGTGAATGGATCCATGGATATTCACCACCACATGCACCATAGTGGACTTACACTTATCTCATGATTTATGGGATTTAGAATATTACAAAAAATTTAATGCATCACTATATATTCTATTCAATTATGGTGGGTGAAATGAAGTATATAAGAGTAGTGGTGTATTTGCAGAATAAAGCCACATCATATCTGTAGGGAGTCCTTGAGGATATACTATTTTGGGTAAGATACTATATCATTCCAGGTGATTTCTACATTCTTGACATGTTGGATGATAATGAAAATTATATTGATACAATTATTAGGGGATGAACCTTCCTCAAAATATAAAAATGATCATTAATGACAATGAGGGTACAATGTATATGGATTTTGGAGGTAAATATATGATTTTAATTGTTATGGACTCCATGAAGTACCTCTGAGTGGACCATTCTACATTTTATACCCCCCATTTTAATTACCATGTATTAAACCCATAGATTTTGATTGTATTATTCTCATAGATAATACAACCATTTGTTCTTTTTTGATTACAAAGTGAACTTCCATAATAATTTCTAATACAAAAACCTCTCTGGGATTTGATTTTTATGTGGATTGATATTATGATTTAGATCATTTTCACATTTATTATGAAATGGTTGTAGATCATGTTAATAGATTTGATGCATTATAGTATTATTTGGTGATTTCAATTCTTATAATGATGTACATTGTGCACATATTTCAATTACTTCAATTTATACATCCATACATTAACGAATATAATAAAAATCAACGCAATTCCAAAAATTATCAAATAATCATTCTTATTGAGTAGAGAGATATTATATATTACAATTACAAATAATATCTATGATTTAAATGAAGAAAAATATTTGAATGTTTTGAAGGAGAACATTAGTGAGACCGGGTGGAACATTGCTAACATATCTGGTATTATCCCTTCCATTTTCCATGTATATGATACTATTGTGGGATAGAGATAAATTAGTTGGGATGTCACAAAGGCGAATTAATCCCACTCTTCTGGATGTAGTTAAAAAACATCATGAAAATTTTATCGAGGAAGGAATCATTTATCCCATTTTAGATTCCCAGTGGGTGAGTCATATTCAAGTTGTTCCTATGAAAAGAAGTGTTTGTTTTTTAAGTAATGATTGAGAGGAATTAGTTCCAATAAAGTTGGAAAATAGTTATTTTGTGTGTATTGATTATAGTAAAATAAATCAATACAATGGAAATGAAAATTTCTCCTCCAATTTATAGACCAAATTCTTGAGAGTCTAGAATGGAAGACACAAAATTGTTTCATGGAAGGATTTTATGTATATTTTTTGGTTCATTTAGCTTTGGAGGATCATTGTAAGGTACCATTTACTTTTCTATTCAGTACATCCACTTATCTATGGATTCCATTTTACTTTCAATGTCCTAGTTAACACCTAGATATTCATTGTGAATATTTTTTATATTTCATTGTGAAATTCATGGAGGTATTTATGGATGATTTTATAATGTATAGATCTTCATTTAATGAATGTATCTTTAGTTTTGGAATGAAATTGAATAACCATATCGATAATAATCTTGTATTGAATATTAACAAATGAAATTTCATTGTAGATAATGATATTTTATTAGTTAATGTACTATCAAACAATGGAATGGAGTTTGATTAATATATGGTAGATATTATTTCATGATTTCTATATCCTTTAGATTTGTGTGATGTTAGATCTTTCATAATGAATTCATGATTTTATAGATAATTAATCAAAAAACTTATTGAGATCAAACTACCCTTATCTCAATTTCGTCAAAAAGATATTGACATCTTTTTTTGATTATTGAAGGGTATCATTTTATGATCAAAATATGCATGTGAACACTCCACATATCACATGACCCTAGTTGTGGGACTATCAATTTGAGCTTATGTGAGAAAATTAAAATTTTTTACTAGAGATTTCTTATTAGAGAGGGTGGAAGGATGTTCACAAGTGATTTCCTATGCTTTGAGGACATTGGATTTTGTCAAAAAAACTAAACTACAACAGAAAATGAATTTTTATATCATATTTCCCTTAGATAAATTCTGTTCCTATTTATTGGGTTCTAAATTAGTATATTTTATAACCATAAAGTTATGAGGTACATCTTGAAAAATCCATATAAATATCTCAGAATTATAAATTGGATTTTCCTTCATCTAGAATATGATACTGAGATAACAGACAAGAAGGTATCAAAAAACATGTTTGTGGGCCACATGAGTTGGATTTCTCACATTCTAAAGGATGAGACCTTAGACCAGGTACCACCTGAGGAAACTTTCCCTAATGATCATATCTATATCATCATAGGTACTCATATATGGTATTAAGATTTTGTTACCTTCTATTTTCATTCAAAATTCATATATTTGAAGAAACATCATGTTTTAAAATTTAAGAGTGAGTCATTTTTTTGTTTATTATAATCCCCTCCCCCAGTACATGTGTAGTGTCATGTTATTAGTATGTGTGTTCCTGATCATGTGTTTAATTATATACTGAATTTCTTCCATACACATTCATGTTGGGGACACTGTGGACCATAATGAATAGCTAGGAAAAATATTAGTTATATTGGCCTAGATTATTCCATGATAAAAATGTTTTTTATTGTCATTCTCATGTTACAAACATAGTTTAAATATTTCTCGGATACACTAGATTCCCCAAAAACCCATTCTATTTTGTCAGATTTTTTATGTATATGTCATTAATTTTATGGGCCCGTTCCATTTTCATTTGGTTTTTTTTTATTTTTATGATTCAAAATGGTTAGATATTAAGGCCACTAAGACCGATGAATCTCAGGTTGTATTGGATTTTGTCAAGGCTAATTTTTTTCCATGTATGGAGTACCAAATTCCATATTCAGTGACCAATGGACACACATTTTCAATCAAAATTTGGATTTCAATCTTTATAAATCAATGGAGACAAACAAAACATCAACACTATACCACCCCTAAAAAATGTCCTGTATGAGATTTCAAATTGCGAGTTGAACAAAATTTTTGAAAAAATCATTCAGTAAAATAGGATGGATTGGATCAAGATCATGTATGATACATTGTGGACCTATAGGATAACATTTTGGAATCCCATAGGAATGTTCCCTATCTGTAATATTGTTGGGAAATCATCTCATCTCATCGTGGAAGTCGAGAATGGTGAATACTAGGTTAGAGAGTAATGCAAAATTGATATTTCCATTAATGGAATTTAAATGAATTTACAAATTCATCCTCTTGATGAGATTATATTGTCCTCATATGAGTACTCAATAAACTAAAAGGAAAGGTAAAAAGTGGATAATGATATAATTTTTTAAAAAAATGGGAGGTTAATGTAGGGGAAAAGTCCTATATAATTTTTCATTGAAGCTAATACTCTATAAGTTGAATTATAGATGGTTATGTTCCTAAAATGTATCTAATTAGACTCAATATGGTGTAGTGGAGAGCACACAATAGGACAAAAGATGATGATTTATAGTAAATAGTCATCATCTAAGGTAATACATTGACGAACTTTCTACTGATTTAATTTATTTCATCACACTTCATAACCCAATCATAACGTTATTATATCAGTCTATTCATAAACCATTCAATTTTATATTTTTTTTCCAATTTAAAAATATATATTTGATTTTCACATATCATCTCTTGGGTTCACATTGAGTACAATGAATTATTTTATGTGTGGGGGAGGTGTAGACATTTTGGGTGATCAATTTATGAGTTTCATTTGTGTTTTTTGTGTGTTTTATGTTATGTTTTATGTTAAATTCTAAAAAAAACAACATATTAAAATAACATCATCATTTATCATTTTCATTTACATGTGGAACATATAGAAAATTCATGTTTTTAAAATTTATTGGAAACATGATAAGAATGATAAATATTTCATCCTAAAGGATAGATTTTAAAAAAAATAGAATTCTGCATTTATATTTTGTTTGTGTAATTAAAAAAGAATTTATATTTTGACAATATTATTTGTGATATTATTTCATTGTAAATGGTGACATTTATTTCTCTATAAAAAATTTCAAAAAAACATGAATTTTTATTTTTTCCTAATCAATTGAATGTACATATTAGTTAGGTGAAACAGAATTTCATCTTATTTAAATGGCCAATCCATACATTCATTTCTCTTCAGTTTAGTTTGAATAATATAATGAATTAACATATTATTGTTTTCCTTTTACCAAATAGCCCTAAACCCTTACAAAACATAAAAAAAGGGAAAAAGAAAAAAAATTATCTTAATAAATAGGTGTGTAGTAAATTGTAGAACCAGATGGTAAATATATTTTAGGAGCATATGGTTGGTCCTTTAGGAATGATTATGTTGGTGGGTCTTGTTGTAAAATTTAAATGAAATATAATAAAAGGTAGATGAATTAATCTATGTCAGAATAATTTTTTTACATGACCAGAATATACTCTATAAAGGGGTGATATATCATCTTTAAATGGTTGGGACACACACATGTATGGAATTAATGGCATGGTGGACACATAATTCATTTCCCTAAGATTAGTGTTACTAATCTCAATCAATGTTTTTTTTGATAAAATTCATAGGATAATTACTTAAAATTTTATTTAAATTTACTATTTATGATATTATTAATTCGACTTTGTTCCCTCTGTGGATTGAAGAATATGACTATGTATATCTTGACAAAATATCATTGGAATGAATAACATGTTACTTCTACTAGTAGTGAAAAATATTTTTTGCAGGGGAGTTGATAATAATCATTATTGAATATTTTATTAATAGTTAATGAAAAAATTTCTAAATATTGTGACAAATGTAATTATTTATAAAATATTTGGGATTATAGTATTCATTTGAAAATTTGAATAAAATTAAATTTTTTATATTTAAATTGAAATTTCGTATTTCCAACAGAAGTGTTTCTCTATATTCTATTTGATCATAAAATATTCTTCCTTTGATCATCATTCAATTTGATTAAACCTTAATTTTTTCATATGAACTGGATAATGCATTTGATAGGATTAAATATTCCATGATTTGAATGATGGATTGGACTCAACGTATTGGTAACCACTTTATTTTTTAGTCCATGAAATCATCACATGTGTTTATCTTTTACCAAAATTTGGAGATAATATCAATGAATAATTTTAGAAAAGATAATCCTTCTAGAAGGATATATGTTTCACGCATGTTGGTGGTCAAAATAGTGGTTCAAATGGGAATAAATTATTGGGCGAAATATCCGTATTCCCACATGAAACCCTTTGTAATATAGTCTCCCATCTATTCTATGAATATTTTATTCTATCAATTTTATGGGGTTGTAGATTCCTTAGATGATCGAGAGCATATGATAATTTCTTTATTTATATATCAATTCACATATAAAGGATGGATTCTATCATTCTAGTATCTATTCTAAAACAATCATATTTTCATACTCTTTATTGTAATGATTGTTGTTCTTTCAGAAAACACATTGTTTCTATTACATTTATTCTATTATTTTCATTTTTATTCATCATAATTTTTGGTTTTTTGTTTTAATTCATGTGTACAAACATTATTGGGGTATAACCATTCAATGGATTTTTGAATTCAATTTGTATCTATGATGTATACATCACCATTGGAATATTATATTTTGTAATCGATCTAAATATATTAAATTAATTGATTTTTTTAGTAAAAGAGATACTATAATTCACATAATATGCCACATGAATTTTTTTTTAAAATTAAATAAAACTAAGTCATCAATTTAATAATTAACACAGAACATAAAACGTCATGTATTGTGAGAATTGTAAATGACCGATCTTAAAAGATAAAATTTAACATGTGATAAATTGGTAGAGTTAATATATAATACATATTCTAATTTAATTATCATTTAATGAGTTTATACGTGGACTAAATGATCACTAACCATAATCTATCATTTGAATATTATTAAATTAAGGGTGTTGTGATTGAATGTTCCAAATAAATCCAAGGTTTTAATTCAGTTAATCATTGTGGTAATGTTAATAATCATAAGGTTCAAGTGTTAGAAAAATTGTGGATCATAGTTAATATGGTTATTAATATAAGTGTTATTGATTAATATGTAAGATAATAGGTAGATTTAGACTGATTATGCTTTCTAAAAATATTTTCTAAAAAACCATCTTCTTCTTGTGTCTTATTAATCATATTTCATAACCCAAAAAATCAAAATAAAATTTTATTCCGCACAAAATACTCATGATTTATAAATAATAATCATCCACATACATATAAGTAGTTTTTTGTGTGTTATATTATATAATTTCCAAAAAAACTTTTAATATGTTATTTTAATTACATATTCTGTTGGGAGACGACCTTTGTCAACCACTCTGCTACACTTAAATAACCAAACACTGAACATCATTTGGGAGAATACACAATACCAAAATTCAAATTGTAATAGTTTTTGTAGTGTAATGTACTTATTTCAACCATTTAGATTTTTTTAATTTTGATTTAAATCTCTTCTTTTATACTCTCCTCCCAATTTCCCAAATATAAAATTGTATTCATCTTATTTTTTATTATTCTTTTTTGGACCATACACTCAAATATATCTTTTAATAATTATGTTACACTTTTCTTCATTTAATTTTTATTTGATTTATGACATGAACTAATACAGAGGATGTATTAGATCTTTACCCTGATATTATATGATATCTTATGGATCAAATAAAGAAGTCTATGTCTATGACACGATTCAAAATTCAACTTGTTGGGGAGTTTTTCCATTCCATAAACAATGAAAAAGGAATATCATGTAAAAAATATTAATCCTGGTATAATGGATGAGAATAAAAACAGTGAACACAAAATCACCATCAGAGTTGGTTGAACATGATATTAATTATCAACTTAACTAAATTTCATTTCCAACTCTCGCATCACACATTGATCTAAAATCATAGTTAATTCAACTTCTTCTAAAATTTCATGGATTATCAGGTGAGGGCCCAAAATACTAATTATATAATTCAATATTCTATTATCAACAATAATACAAGGAATTTTATATAAAGGTAAAATTAGACTAAGAGAATTTCAATTTTCACATGATGGAACTACGAGGGATTGGATGTATTATTTAAAAACTAAAGATGCAACATGTCAGAAAAATTTGAAAAATCTATTATTTGAAAGATATTTTCCAACATCAAAGAAGAAATCATTGTAAAGGAGATATCAGAGATCATGAAAACACTTTAGCGGTCAATACATGAGTATTTTAAGTTATTCAATATGTCGTGTTCAAGATTTTCAACTCACTAAATCAACGAGATACTAGTTATTTGGTACATCTCTAATGGAATAAAACCTATGGAGAGGTGCATGATGAATGCCATAGTGGTAGGGAAATTTGTCAAAAGAACACATTATATGGACATGAAATGATGAAAAATATGGCACAAAACTCCAATCAATTTGATGGTCGAGGTGCACCACATGTTAGAGGATTAAATCAGATAAGTCCTCTTGAATATTTTTTAATAGATACTATGTTGAAATAATTATACATAGTGATGAGACATGTTATTATGGCTCAAATGGAATCTCAACCCACTCTAATGAGGCCTTATTGAATTTTCTCTGAAACAAAGAACCCGCCCAGTTGTTTCCCCCAATTACAAGAGACAGAAGATTGTGTGACCATATTACATGAAAAACTATATCAGTGTTAACCAAAATACATCCATATAGGTTGTGTGATTCATTTTCTCAAACATATAACCAATGGTGGATGGTTTTACAAAACCTGAGGCATGAATCTGGAAGACAAAAGAGGCCCCATTTTCAAAAAAAATTCCAACATCTTCCTCCGTACGAATAGGGTATCCAAAAACCTTAAAATAGATTTAAATATCAATCATCAATTAGTATACAAAATATAAAATCTCCAAAAATATTAGATTCTAATACAGATGATATTTTAAATCAAATTTTTCTTAATATTCATAATGATATGGAGAGTCAATGTTCCGGGTTGAGGGTGTTGAAGAAAAAAAAATAGCATAATTTCCCACACCATCTATGTATTGGAAGTTATAAAATTATGAAATATTCCATTCCAACATACTACTAATTCTAAATGTAATATCAGTTCTATTACATTTCCAAGTGGGAAGAAAACGACTAATATATAAGCACATATTATTCCACTGGGATTGACCTAAAAATTTTAGAATCCCCATTCCATACCTACTAATGAATATCCCAAAGAAAATGAAAATGGAAAGAAAAAGATAAATTATGTTCCTTCTATATCCCTTCCCTTTCTAAATAGATTTTTTCACACTGAGACGATGGCTAAAGAGGAGGTGGAAAAAAATGTTTTGGATACATTTATGCATTATGAGATCATCATCCCTGATCTAGAAATAGTTAAGTGAATCCCTCTATATCCAAAATTGTTACGGTAACCTTATACTAATTGAATAGGGTTTAAGGGAAATGAGAGGATCAATATTGGAAAGAATGGTTCAATACTCATTTCAAAATCTCAATAAATTTTACCGATGTAATAGGATCCAAGGAAATTCACCATCCCATGTACGATAGGAGATATCAACATTTCTGTTTCATTATGTGATTTATAATATTTCATAAATTTGAAAATTGAATCAGTATTTTAATAATTATCTATTGGTGAGTTTATGCAGAAGAGAGAAGTTATATAATTAGATAATAGATCCATAACATATCTAGTAGTATTCTCAAAGTAAGTACCAATTCAAGTACATGACATGATCTTTCTAGAATATATACAGGTTCCTAACATGGAGGATGATCAAGTAAAATCATCTGATCCTATTACCATAGGTAGGACCATCTTAAAAACTGAAAAAATGATCATAAATTTACCTGATGGAACACTTTTAATGGAGTTTTGAGATGAGGTAATGTTTTTATTGTTATAGACTCTATAAAGTAATATTCATAAGACCATTATTGTTTTATTATCTCATATTTTTACCACTATTTAATAACCACTGGATATTTATTTTCATTATTATTAGAAAAATTGGGAGAATTGGTTCTAGTTTTCTGTTTAAGATAACATCCACACAGATTTATAATACGCAAACATCTCTTGGATATTATTTTATTGTGGATTTATATTATGATTTTAATATTCGTCCTCATATTATAAATTTTTTGTAATGTATGATGATGGATTTGATGAATTATTTTATTATTTTGATGATTTCTATTTTGAAACTCGTAAATGTATTTCACATATTTTAATTCATTCAATTTAACCATCAATAAGTCACCCTTCTCTATTGTATCTTAAACCATTTCTATAAATCTCATATACTCCTAATTTTTGAGGGGTGAGAGATTACCTGTTAAAATTTCTAACATTATACCTTTTGAACATGTAGAATTTTTTTTGAATATTCTTGAGGGAGAATCTTAAGGTAATCACATGGAACATGGCTAACATATCTAGTATTAGTCCGAATGACCCATTGGACTTCTATTTTTATTAATTTTTCATAATAACCTTTTAATGGTTGAACGATACCCCATACATGTCCTATTAGTATCATGACAATTCCTAAACCATTGTCCATAGAGGAATTCATCCAGACTATAACTACTTGGAACTGATCCTCTCTAGATTATACATAGTGATGACAGTTTTCCACCTTTGAATTGCTATTTTTCTAGTCTTCCTAAGAATGCACATTCTGGACCTGGTGGTAATGAAATAGTGGTTGTTTTATCCAAATCCATTAGCTTATGATTTGTATTCTGCACTATGTAGTGTATTCCTGGTCCCTTTAGCACAATTTAATGTATCCTAAAATTCTTGAGGTGTTCTGAAGGCCTTAAAAAGGCATGAAGGCCTTAAAGTGGCCTGAATGCCTTGAATGACATGAGGACAAAACTGGTCGACCGAAATCCCAAAAAGATGAATTGTTCTAGAAGCTACACTACTGAAAAATACCTACTATAGTTCCTATTACCGTCCATAATATAGTGACTTCTATAGTTCTTTATACAGTACTACTACATTTCCCTATAAATTATGTTTCCACCTAGATTTTATCTTGGGTCTCTTGGATGAACATGATGAGTCCCAACCCACATGGATAAGGCTCTTGTGCTGACATATCTGGTATTATACCTTCAATAATAATGCATAAGATTCTTTTTGAGGTTGATGATAAATCAGTATGTAGTCATAATGGATACATAATCGAACTCTTCATGAAGTTGTTAAAAAGATTCTGAAATATTTCTCAAGGTAGGTTTCATTTATCGAAATTTAGATTAATAATGGATGATCCCTATTCTGGTCAGGCCAATATTTTTGTTATTATAGTAATAAATGATAGAGAGGAATTATTTATAATGTGGATGAAAAATAGTTGCTCTATGTTTATTGATTATACAAAAGTAAATCAATCCATTATTTAAGACCCTTTCCCCCTTCAACTTATTGATCAAATGCATGAGAAACTAGCTGAGAGGAAACACTATTTTTAATGGATATATTTTATGTATATTTTAGCTTCTAATAGCTATGACAGATCATGACAATATGACATTGTCTTGTCAATTGGCTACATTCTCTAACTGAAGGATTCCATTTAAACTATTGAATTCCCCAATTACCTTCCATAGATGAATGGGGATTATATTTTTATATTTCATAGGGACCATCATGAAAAAATATATTAATGATTTAAAATTTATGGATATTCATTTGATGAATGTTATTTAGATTCAGTAGGGTTTGGAAGTAATGTATTTAGAGGAAACTCATTTTTAACTATGAAAATGTCATTTCATGGTATAGAATGTTATTTTTTTGTGCCTATAGGGTCCAAAAATGGAATAGAGGTTGATAGATCAATGCAAGATATTATTTCATATTTTCCATATCCTTCATGTGTGTGTGATGTTATAACATTCCTAGGTATTGTAGGTTTTTATTGAAACTTCATCTGAGATTAGGATAAGAACACTCTACCCCTATATCAATTTCATTAATAATATATTGAATTATTTTATGATATTTTGTGAAGTATATAATTTTATCATCTAAATAAGTGTTTTACCACTCTATTGATCATAAATACACAATGGTGGGACCCTCTATTTTAGCTTTTGTGGGATGATTTAAACCTCACAGTTAGATATGTTGAATCTTATAGGGTGGGAGGACATTCAAATGTGATTTTCTATGCTTTGAGGACATTGGATTCAACCCCATTCTATAGGAAATCCATGTAAAAAATATTTATTCCATTATATTTTATTTAGATATATTTCATTCATATTTATTTGGCACTAATGTTTTTTTTTTCTTGACCATGTTTCATTGAGGTACCTCTTCAAGAAGCCAGATGAAAAGCCAAAAATTATATCACAAATGTACTGTCTGTAAGAATTTAATAATGATATAAAGGATAATAAGGAGTCTAAAAAATTTGTGGATGTACACATGAGTAGGATTACTCACACACTAGAGGGTGATACCTTGGACATGGTACCACGTCTAAATAATTTCCTTAATCATCATCTTTATGTCATCTTATATATGAATCCTTGGTATGAATAATTAATTATAAACCTTGTTCCCTCTAAAATTACTTCAAATTTAATGAAAAAAATTCCAAAAATTAAAGATTGAGAATAAATTTTATTTTTGGTATGTTTATTTTCTCTATCAGAGGTGTATTGATCAAGTTATAAGGAAGTGCGTTCTTATTCATTAGTTTGATTTTCTTCTGCATTTCATCCATAATGATCCAGGGGGAGGAATCGATAGACCCCATTTTATAGTTATGAATGTCTTAATCTTTGGTTCATATTATCCTACCTTATTTTATGATGGTCATGCATATTTTAAGTATCCCTGATATTTCTAATAAAGTGGAAATGCATTGAGGAGACACAAGATACAATGTTAAGAAATATTATTTTGTGAGATTTTATATTATGGTGAATTGCTTTTATAGATCCTCTTCGATGTTCATTTGGGTTCTTTTATATTTGTGTTTTCATTGATTATGATATAAAATTGGAAGATTCCTTTTCCCCTAAGACTAACGATTATAATATTCCAGTGGATTTTATCAAGGCTCACATTTTCAATAGGTTTAGAGTAGTAAATTCTATCATTAGTGAAAAAGGGACACACATTTTATATAATAATTTGGATTTTCTCCTTCCAAATTATGGGGTTACACAAAAAGAATCAACACTATACTAACCCCATACAAATTTCCAATATGAGGTCCCAAATCAGGCATCAAACATATTTTTTGGAAAAATGTATATCCAAATAAAAAGGATTAGATACAATGCATGAATGATTAATTGTGGGATTATATGAAATAATTAAATTCTCTCATATATATTTCCCATTTTCATATTTTTTATTGAAATCATGTCATCTCCCTCTGGATGTCGAGCATCTGGAATACTTATCTATAATAACATAAAACATTGATTTAGTCCAAGATGAAATTATATGTTAATGGAATTTCATGTCCCATAAAAGATTACATATTCATCATATGAGAACTCAAGAGTATAAAAATAGATAAAAAGTGTATCGTGTTGGAATGAATCAAAAAATGAAATTTTCATGTAGTGGAGAAAGGCCAACTCTAGTGTTCACAAGTGAAGATGATGCTTGGTAAGTTTTGTTCTAGATGTATAGGTATATTTATTGTTTATAATGTGTTCTTTATAGTGTATTATAGATCACAACATAGGAAAAATAAGGATCATTTTAGTTAGTGGTCGAAATTTGAAGTAATACAGAGAGGGAATTTCTACCGATGCAGTTGATTTCGTTACACAGCATGACCCCATCATCACTTGAGAATATCTGGATTTTCCAGACCCTATATCTTTTATATTAAATTACCTATTTAAAATTATATATTTCATGTGAAAATATCATATATTGGGTTTACATTGATGATACTGAAATATTTTATTTGTGGTTGTTAGAAATTTTTTGGTAAAGCTATTTAGGATTTTAATTTTTTTTGCATGTCTCTACTATTATGTACTTAATTTAATTTTTTAACAAATCAAAAATCAAAAGAAAAAAATAAACAAATATATAATATAACATGATAATTTACATGTGGATCATATGGAAATTACATGTCTTAAAAATTCATTGGTATCATGATAATAATGAGTAATATTACATGATCAACTTTTGATTTTAATAATAATTGAGATCATTGATGATTTGATTGGATGAGTCATTAAAAAAACTCTTTGATTTTTTAATCCATTTTTTGTGGTTAATTTTTCATGGTAAATTGTTTCATTTAATTCTCCAATAATAAATTTACATAATATTGACATAGGAAAATTTTTCGTACTCATTTTGATGTATATCCATGTTAGGTTAAAACAAATCTTCTTATATCAATTATTGATCCATACGTACATTTCTCTAATAATACTTTTTCATTAATTTACTGAATTGAATGATGTGTGCTTACCAAATATCTGATAGTTTTACACCTTATCAATAAAATGTATAGTGAACTAATCTAGGTAAGAATAATTGTTTTACATAAACAGAATATACTGAATAATGGGTGGATATATTATAATTAAATGGATGGCAAAGACACATGGGGAATTCATTGCATGGTGGAACCAAAACTCATTTCTCTATGTTTAGTGTTATTAATCTCACTAGATGTTGTTATGATTAAATTAATGAGATAATGGATTTCAAATTTATTTATATTGACTATTTATGGGATTCTTACATTCTAAATGTTAACATTATCATATGATGAATGTGAACATTCATATCTTGTCACTATTTATTTGGAATATGAAACCTTTGACTTTTCCCAAAAGTGTAAAAGGGTAAGTGTGGGGGAGTATATAAAACAAAAATTTATTGAATATTTTATTAATAATAAATGAAATAATTTCATCTCCTTATGTAAAATATTTTTATTTATAAAATATTTGGGATTAGATATTTCATTTTAAAATTTTATGAAAATTGTAATTTTTTCTCTCAAATGTACATTGAAGTATTTCGGATAAAAATATTTATATATATATATTATTTGATCTTAACTATTTTCAACCATCATCCAAACTCAATGAGATACAACATTAATTTAAGACACACGAGATGTATCATATATTTTTGGATTAAAATGGACATGAAATCAAATATGGACTAGACTCTTTATATTGGAAACTACATCAGTGTTTAAGCCATAACATTTCTATTATTAGATTAATTGGGCTTAAATATGATGATAATTTTGAGGAACCAATTTATCAAAAATAACCCTTTTGGATGTATAGTATGTTCATTATTTTTCCTGGTCAACAAGGTGAGGTATTTTGGATTCAAATATTATTCCCAATTTCCCCATTCACACATGATACTTTATTTAACCTAGCCTCCCCTACACTATATAAGTGTATGTAATTCACATTGGGGGAGGGGGTTGATAAGGGATAGAGATTATTGTGAGAATAGGATATGTGGTTCATTGAAATTTAATTAAACCATTGAAGGAGGGAAGTTATCTATCAAATATCTCCTCCATAATGCTCTTTTTTTCCACTTCATTACTGTAATTATAGTTTTTCCTTCAATAAATTATCTGTTTATCTTCCAATTCATATGTTATATTCATTTTTAATTCTTCTATATTTTGATTATTTATAATATAACTCAATTGTATAAATTTAATTGGGGAAAACCTATTCAAAAAACTTTCAAATTCAATTCATTTCTACAATGACTACACCACACATGGATGAGTACATTTCATTGTAATTGATCCAAATAACACCTTATTAGTTTATTTATTCTGAATAAATGATATAATATATTTCACATAATATAATCCATTTATTTAGTTTTCAAATTAAATGATAATAACAATTAAATTTAATCATTAACACAAAATGCATGATATCGAGAAATGTGTGAATTGTGAGAGTGTGACCATAATTCATAAAACAAAATGACACGACGTAAATTTGTAGAGATAAAATATAATCATTTAACATAGTTTATCCTCATTTAAATAGTGTATTTATGAAATAATTTACCACATACTATAATATTTTCTTAGAACATCAATCATATTCAGGTTCTACGATTTCATGTTCTGAAGCTAACCCATAGTTAAGTTCATTTCATCTTTGTGGTCAAGATAATTCACATAGGATTCGATGGTTAAAAACTTATTTGATAATAATTGAGTTTATATTAATTTAAATGAAAATTATTAATATTTATGTGAATATATATTGTTTGATCCATTATGCCATTTAAAAATATTATCTGAAAAACATCTTATCATTTTGTCTTGTTAAAAAAACTCATTTATCTATCAAAACAAAATACAATCGTGTTCAATTATAAAACATCATGATTCATATAAATGAATAACTCAAATCCTTTTAAGTAGTGTTTTTATATTTTTTAATTTTATTATAAATATATTTTTAATAATTTTTATAATTACTTACTCCTTTGAAAGATGACCTTGGTCAGCCACACTGGTCTACCTAAATAACTACAAACTGAACATTATTGTCGAGTAATAATGAAGGAAACTTTCAATCATTGTAACATATTTGATGTAATTTTATCGATTTTTATAGAAAATATATGATAATATATTTATTAATTTATTTTAAACTATTTTGAAATATAAATAAATATTATATTTATTAATCTCACACTGATTTATCAGAAACAAATAACCCTCACTATTGGATTTGAAATATCCTATTTCTTAGACCGTCTTTTTGAAATGATCTATATTCCAAATATCATTACTCCAATATTGGATGGTCAAGAAATTTTAGGGGTATTAGGTAGGAATTACAAATTCCAGCCACATTAAATCACAGTTCCTTGATTTGTTTAGTGGATTACCAAATTCTGAATCCCCTAAATTAGAATTCCTCAACTCTTTATTATCATTTACATAACGTCTAGATATAAAATTATTAACATGATCTGAACTAATATAAGTCAACCCAAAACATAATTTAATAATTCCCCAATAATAACAAGCATCCTAACGTTTCATGTTCAATAACATTGAACTATGGTTTAATTTTTTCTAAATTATGGGATGGATATACCGACATAAAATATATAAATGAGGAATATTATCTATTATGTGTAAATTTCCAATTGTTATATTTTTATCAGAAAACAATATATATAATTAAATAACCATTCAAACTAACATAAATAAAATTATGAAGGATTGTGATTATGATATTTTACAAATGATTAATTTATCTAGTAGATAATAAACTAATTATCAAAATAGTGGATAAAATCATTAGACAATTATTGTTTTTATTTCAGTTTTCCATCTACCCACCTATATATCTCTCTTGTATTTTTCCCCATTAGATCAAAACATGTACTCCCTCTGCTATCATGGGAGACTCACTGACTGAATATGTTTTTACTCTCATTTAGGTGAGTGGATAATGATTACATATAATAAAAAATTTAAATATATACCCATACATAATTAGAGGAGCGATGTCACACATGTCAAAAATTTAATTTAATAGTAATTTAAAAAAATCTAATCACATACAAAGGTCTGGTCGAGGACCATGATCATCCATATGCATGAAATGAATTACGAACATAATAAAATTTTTAATCAACTCGTAATAATTATTATTTAAGATAACGCATTGTCAAATCAATAAATAAACTTCTTTAATTAATAAAATATTTTATCTTTATTTTCATCTAAAATTTCTTTGAGATTCATACCCATCGTTATTTAAAACAAATTAAATAAATTTATTTAAAATTAACTATGTACATAAATTATCATTTGAGGAAACACTATGAGTACACATTATAACTAAACAACATGTATTATAGTCATATACCGTTTACTATTATGGAATGTGGAATAAATGACTTATCACATACATTAATGAAATGTACTGTCAACTTATTTATTATATAAATTACATGATATTTATATAAATTTTTATGCATCAATTCATATAGAATAATAACATTAGTATGACTCATACATGATATGAAATTTTGAACATTATACATAAAATAATCAGATATATTTATATTTTAAAACCCATTTCATGGAGTGTCCTGTCAAAATAATGATAACACACAAGAACATTTTGATAGGTTCATAAATGTATAATAGATTAAATTTTATTTTTTGGTAAATTTTTATAAGTACACGCCATGAACGTTTCTTAACAGTCTATATGAGGCAGAGGCCTAGGGACGCAGTGGGTAATAGTGACACAGAAAAAGATTTGAGTACATAGAGTGTACATGGGCATCACATCACATCATCTATAATATACATTGAAACATGTCATGTTGGACATATAAGAAGATACATGACCCATCTTGGACGTAAGGACTACACGTGGTGTATGGATGTTACACGATGTGAATTCTAGTTGACCTTGTTCTAGGCTCTCATCGACAACACACAATGAACAATTAAATGAAAAAACATTTAGTAAATGAAACTTTCCTTGAATTAATTTCTATTTAATTCTTGGTGCATTAAACACTATACAAAAATTTCCACCTATATATACATGGTGGGTAAATTTTATTATCTGTTTTGATTCTTCAGAACCACCAGATGAGATATTCAAATTTATTTCTTTCATCAAATTAACCTATATTATAATATTTTTGTGAAACATATTCGAATAATAATATATTTCAATTGAGATTAATTAAATATTAAACTTTAATTGAAAACCAATTGCTTATGCGTAAATATATAAGTTATTTTTAAATAATTATAAATAATTAGGTGACTTTATCTGATACAAAATAATGGTTTTGGAAAAAGAAGAAGTTTGTGATGGTTTGTGTAAAACATTGATTTTTTTTATGATCGGTGACCAATGTAATATTTATATGATGATAAATTCCATGGTTAACATATCTGAATCATAGAATATAGAAATTTGATAAATAATGTAGCCAAATCATAATATCATCACATTTTATATAAAATTAATTTATGAAATTAAATAATTAACTTGAGGGAAATTCATTCTTCATTGATGAATCTAACAAAAAATGTACATCATAATGTCATTTATTTGTAGGAATAAAATAAATATACCCTCTAGTGGTGATCTACATGTGATTCCCAAATCTATTAACATCATAATTGGAATCTCTGGGTTCCAAAATGTCTGATCCTATTGTTTTCATCAAACCACATTGATCACCATAAGAATTGATTCCAATGGATTTTATTTCATCACTATTGATCTAAGAGTGGATGGTGGAGGAATATTTCACTCTTTTACATGAAAGGGTTCTTGGAGAGGGAAGCTATCTATGGATTCAATAGGATTCTCCAGATTCATTGGACACAAAAATACAATGAATTGGAATTATTGAAAAATAATATAATTGGGTTAATATACTACTAGGGTTAGAAATCAATAATTCTAAACAATCCATTTAGTATTTAATTAGTCCATTGGTAACCCTCGGACCATAACATCAATAATATTATTATTTCTCAATGTGTGCTAATCTCTAAAATTAAAAATAAATAATATTTAATTGTATAATATTAAATATATATTACTTCTCATAAGAACAATAATTTCATGCCTCTATTCATCCAAAAGAAATTTTGGTATTTGAATGATGAATATTTAATTAATAAACAAATAAAAATACATTTTAATCCAATAAGTAAATAAATATTGTTTTCAAAAAATAATAATTAAATAATTCTTAAAAAATCTCACATTATATATTATCTCGAATATGTGGTGACAGAATATATTTTGTTAGGAAAATAAGAATAATTATTCAACTATGTGTGATAGTTGTATTTATTCCACTAATTAAAAAATAAATAGTAATATTTTATTTTACTTAGATTATAGATACACTTAGTTTGTGACCCTCTTGGCCTTTTCCTCTGTCGAATTTGGAAAAATATCCTAATGTCTATGTAAAACATCTGGCAATATGTTGAGGCTCCCATAGAGAGAAAATTTATTTTTCTAATGACATAATACACCATAATGTTTATTATTGTGTAATAGAATATGTTAGCATGATATCCTTCTTCATGAAGGTTTCATATTGGTTCCATCAACCCAGGTACTCTTTGTCTCTTTATCGTAATTTGTGGGAATAAATCATGCTAATAGAACACCATGAACATGGATTTATAGAGGCTATATCACTTCCATCAAATGGATTGTGAAATAAACTTTCATAAAGTAACAGGAAGGAAAAGTTATTTCTCACATTATTCATTAATGAATTATTTTGCGTCATATACCCAATGTATCATATCTCTCCGTGAACATATGTCATAACAGTTTTCATCAATACAACAATGTATGTGACATATAACACTCATTATTAATAATAATCATAATTAATAATTATCAATACGCAAATAATTAGATAAAAACATCCAATGACACATATAAATGTTGATTTCCAACTAAAAGGTCACATTCTCATAATATCCTACCCTGGATAATACCTTGGAGTACACCATGAGAATATGTATATATGTCCAATGAGTCTCCAACCATGATTTCCTAAATTATTAGTGTCCCTAAAATTATTTCATCCAGCTATAGAACATATATTGAATTATACTACCATGGTGCTTCTGGGTTATCATCATTACAAGGAACTAATATGACCTTTTAGTGTGAAAATTAATCTCAGTACATAATCACATTATATGTTTTGTTGAATAAAAATGAGGATGTGGAAAAGAGTTTATTAATATACAAAACTATGAATACAAGTAATCATAACGTACACAGAATTTTGTTCTAGGGAACCCAATCTAACACTATTTATGATGAGATATAATGATTCTAGTTTCCCATGACATTTGAATGATCTAAATCCATTTTTGGGATATGTATTTAGTCTCAATAAAGGATTTGTGAGATGAAAAATTTCAAATAAGATACATATAGATAATTCAACTAAATAATAAAATTACATTCATAACATTAATGTAGTTAATTTATCAATTTGAATAAAAAAATTATTCCTAAAGCATTATGTTATTCCCAACAATAACAATGATTATCCAATTATATCATTCAAATAATGCAACGGTGGCTCTCTGAAAGGATCCAAGTTCACATCAATAGATTTAGCTCATACATCAATAGTATAATATCTTGAGTGATTTATATCCATGTGGTGAAATTTTAGTGAATAGATTTTCCATGGAGGGGAACATGGTGAATCCATTGACAAATAATTAATCTCAGTAGAAGCATTGACATCATGTGAGTTCCATGTGACTGAATGTTTTTAGTGGCTAACTCTAGTGAATGTGAGATTCTATTCATGTTGGTTCCCTAAAGCCAATGTCTATGTACTTTAGGATTACATATATTCATTTTTGTAAAATTAATAAAATTATTACCAAATCATTATTATTAATTTTCATGACATAGTATGTGTTAATTTCCTAAGGGTGAAAATTGTACTGATAGGTCGTATTACTTCCATGCTTTGATTAAAATCTAGAAATAATAAGACAATATTCTAAAATATTTTTTCTATATATTTAAAATATTATTTGAGGAAACAAATATGATAAAATATATTAGTGTCAGAGACTCATAGGACATTGAGACACCGTCTCTTGGTATACACATTTTTTAATCTCAAAAAAAAAATAGTTTATGCGAACATTGACCGATCTGTAGTAAATCTAAAATCATATGTATTATTTGATGATCCTTCCTGTAGACATGTGTAATGATTCTAAGTCATTATGCTTATTATTAATTAATTTCCTGATACATTCTATTTGATGTGTTAACCAAAACTATTGCGATATATGTTTGTTGGAATTAGGGTACATTGAGTGTGTCACATGTGGTATGTATTCAGAACCTCACTTAAATTATATAATAATTTAACATGTGGAATAAATATTATTTATTTACACGGTTAAATAATTATTCATGTTTATTTAATCTCAAATTCTTAATCAATAGTTATTTGAGGAAATATTTAGGTGTGGTGAATATTTAATGTATATTTATTTTCTTTTTTATAATATATTATTTATTTATTTATTTGAATATAATGCAATGATATTTTTTTATTTAATGACATATTGATTATTCAAGGTCTGATAAATTATAAGTATTGTTGGATTCGGTTTAATGGTCTCATGTTAAGTGGCATATTAAACATTATTTGACTAAAAATTATTTACATTATTCAAAAAATAATATTTATATTATTCCCATGATTTTTACATGTAAATTTAATAAAAATAATATTTAGGCATGAGGATCGTCAGAATTTATATACTTAAAAAGGGTCCATGCACAATTATTCATTCTCTAACCCTAGGTCGATAAATATCATGATACATATTTCTTTAATTATAATCTAGCAATTCCAATCATCATGTGAAATTATATTTAATGAAAATCCACTCAACTCCTTCAGAGCTCTTCCATTAGAATGTTCCCAATAATAGAGATTGATCATCTTACTTCATCATTTCGAGTATATAGAGGTAGAAGGAATTATTTCACATTGATGTTATTATTGTAAAAATTAACAGTGATCCACAAATTAAATAGATTCTTCCATGTGAGTACCCGTTTATTTCTTCAACAATTTCATATGGTAGACACATTACATGAGAATCACCGCTAGTGATATTCTACCATTGAATCATTTCACAAAAACAACAGTATGACATGAAGTGGTCCACTAAATCTTCAATGATGACATAATTTAGTGTGAACAAATTCTTAATCATTATAAAATAATTAAAAATTATTTATGGTGATCAAATCATTAAGATTCAGGGATATTGTATATCTAGTTCTATGAATAAATTTGATGAAGTTGATTAATTCCCAGTGTTGTGAATGAATCTGATGGTTTCTGTTATGTCCGAGACGCTACATAAACAACTTTCATGAAATGATACATTATTGAAAAATAAGCACATAATCATTTACATAATTTATCAGAAATTAAGATTTTTTATATTTAAAATCTAATAAAAAAATTGATTATTTATGTTATCTTATTTTCAAACTCATATTTTCTTATTTTAAAGCTAATTAAGGATGATGTGTTGGGTAAAAATGTGAGACAATATATATGGTGGAATTTAAAATTTATTTTGGAGTAAGAACCCACTTATTATTAAATTATTTATAAACAATATTTGATTTCACAAAAAATTAAATAAAACACAAAAATTCATTGGGATTCCCTTAAATAGGAAAATATTATAGGTCCAGTCTAAGAGATGATGGAGTGGTTAAAAAATGGTTAATTATTATGGTATATTGGAAGATATCATAATAAATTCACACAATTTCATGAATGGGTTCAAATTTCACAACATGCATCAAGTAAATATTAAATATATTTATGATCCATTTATTTTAACATATCTATCCATACATGTTTTTTATTCCAAGATAGATGGGATAGAAAAATAATTATGTCATGATGCATCTTCTTGTAAGCAGTTTCATGGATTATGATGATAATTAAGAAAATAAAAGTGAGAAATATCAACCATTTAATGTAAAAAACGACATTTATAATAATTATTATAAGTAAAAATTTCATATATTTATGTGTAAGGGATGATATAAGACGTATGATTTAGTTTGTAATATCCAATTACCCACATTCAGGTATTTCCCTTCACTTTTCTTCCTTTCCACATTAATTGACTAATCTTCAGAGTTCTAAGGATTTAGAAAATTCACTATGAAAATTGGACTAATTTTCATTAATGCATGTTTTTTAATTAATGGAGTCTTGGTATTAATGTGTTAATGGGTTTTCAATTTTCTCCCCTTGTTCATAGAACAACCGAGTTGGTTTGGTGTTTTGGAAAAGATTATACCACTTTTGTTATTTACAGGAACAATACCTCTCGTGTATGGAGAACATGATGTGTAATGGTATTCTGTCTCGTGTTCTGAGTTGAGTACAAAGAATTAATGATTACATATGGTATAATATTTACAAGATATGAAATCAAAAGAGATTATTTTTAATAAAAAAGTTACGAGATTTCAGTTAATGTGGTCCATATGGATTAAACGACATATAAATAGGTTAAACATCTTGTAATTATCGTTGTTAAAGATTTTAGGGTACTTCATCGGCTAGTTCTTATTTCATTACCCCAAAACCTTCCTTGATCTTGACCTAGGGATATTTGTAAACGATTTTGGGAGCCTCCATTCATTCTAGATTGATTTTTTTGGCATTGGGTCATCCAATATGATGTCTCACATCTATTTAGGTAGAATAAACTTTCTTCTTCTTCATTTCCTTACTCATAATACTTATGTTATGTTGTTCTATTTAATTATTAGACATGAGATGATATTTCTTTTTGTTTCTTTCTACATCCATTGTGAAATATTTTTCATTGGTTTTATTTCTTGTTGGTTGTTGTGTTATGGGTGTATAGTCATGAGGTATGTTAATTTCCCCTTCCCTTCTTACCCTTATATTTAATTGAGTCAATTCTGAGATGTATAGTTTCAATCTAGGGTATCCATTTTCAATTTTGGTTTCAACAACATTATGGATTCATTTGTCCGTATGTCCGGCCTGAGTTTTGAGGTTGGTGGTACCATATATAACCTATGTTGGTGAACTTTATTGATCTGGTCTATGATTCTTTATTAAATTAAATTAAATATAATGAATGACTATATTTTTTTGAACTCGTTTCTATAAAGGATGGTTTTCTCATGGTTTTGTTAAATAGAAAGGGTCTTATAAAGAATTCTGAAATTGTTTTCTGAAATAGTTTTTAAATAATGAAATGTTGAAATAGTTTGGAAAATAGAGCACATGGGAATCCATGGGTACATTGGTGATGAATTTAGTAGTAGGTCTCATTCACTCTCAAGGTATTTTCTCATGGGGATTTCCTCTCAACCCTAGGATAGTTCTTCTAGGGACTTGTTAGAACTATTAGGGTGTTCACATTCTACAGTGTTTTCCCCTCCTCGAATAGATTCATATGTCTAGAGTAATGATGAACAATGGTTTTCTATGTTTATGTATGAGTTTTGTTGTTATTCGGACCTAGAATGATCCTCGATGTGATGTTACCTATGCTACTTCGTGTCTGATTTGGGATACTTTTGGGTTGTATTATTTTGATTGCACTATAATGGATTTGATATGACATGTGATTCATGCTTTTGTTTTACATGATATGTATATTTTTATTTATGTATATGATATTATTTAAAACAAATTAACATTGTATATATTAAAATGTGGAAAAATTGGAAATAATATTTTTTCCATGCTTTTGATATAATAATTTATACACTACATATCATTACTTGTTTTCATTAAATTTGAGCACACATGGATTTATTTTAAGAGAGTTAACCTGGAAAACCTGGACAAGACCCTATTGAACATGTTTCATCACACCATGTGCAACCTTCAGTAGTGCATAGACCTAGTTATTTATTCCGATGTTGGGAATGTAAAGACGCTACAGTGAGGTGATGACGTTTTTTGATTGGTGGGTATGGTTAGTAGGATGGTGAGATTGTGTGGGTTCTCACATGCAATCCTGTGGTGACTGTTGGAGTAACTATTTTGGATTTTTAGTCCTTTTCTATTGGACTTATCCCTTTGAGATTGTTTTTCCAATATATCTCTTTTTGAATTACATTTTTCTCATTCTATTATGAAATAAATATTATAGTTTTATTCCGCTTTTTCTAAATGTAAATGGGGATATATTTTCTGTTTAATTCTTCTGGTTGCTTAAAATAATTCACTCTATGTTTGATGTATAGGTTCTAAATTCATGATCATGGGGATCAGGGACATCCTTTGGGTTTGTGGAAATATGGGTCTTGTACTAGTTAGATAGTGTATTCATTTTGAGATCATCAATGGTTGGAGGAAGTGGAAGACATTCCTCAAGATTATTTTTTTAGGCATGTTTGATATATTTTAGATAGAATTTCCTGGAGTTTAATATTAGGTTTTGGTGAGTTTGAAGAATTCAGGATCCATGATGAGAGTAAAGTTACCATGGTGTTGAACTCTCTGTTAAATGGTTATTTTAATATTCACATATCATGTTTTTATTTATTTAAATTTAGTATTTTGTTAAAACTATTCTAAATATGTGTAAATCATATCTACATGTGTTTATATATGTTAATTTGTGTTTTACGGTTGATCTGGATGCATTCTGGATTAAACAGACACTTTGTGAAAACTCTATGTATTGACTCACCGTTAGTTATTTTCCAAGTCACTGATGATGAACGGTCGCACTAATGATTAACTTTCGGACCGATGATGAATGGTTGCACTGATGATGAAGGGTCGCACCGATGATTAATGGTCCCACCGATGATGAATGGTCGCACTGATGATGATCGGTTGCACCGATGATGAATGGTCGCACCGATGATGAACGGTCGCAACAATGATGAACGGTCACACCGATGATGAATGGTCGCACCGATGATGAACGGTTGCACCGATGATGAACGGTCACACCGATGATGAACAGTCGCACCGATGATGAACGGTCGCACCGATGATGAACAGTCACACTGATGATGAATGGTCGCACTGATGATGACTGATCTCACCATTGAAAATGGTCGCACTGATGGCTACTGATGATTAATGAGCCACCGATGCTGATGCTACCGAAACCAATGCAGATTCAAAATGAGTCACTGATCTCATGACTCAACGATAGTCATGAAAACTATTTGAATTTCTATAAACTATTATTTAATTCCAGCGGTCATATATGATGTTTTTAAAGAAATTAATGATATTTAATGTTAGTTGTTGGAATGTTAGGAGATTGTATCTTGTACCTATGAAAAGGTAATCATTCCCATTGTCGGAGCTCATGGAATAAAAGGAAGATTGAGCTGCATTAAAAGGGTGTGTGTGAAAAGGCATAGAGAGAGAATTCGTCCATTAATATACATACAAAAAGGTAGAACTCACAAAAAACTGTAAGGGGGAATTAGCAAGATCCTAAAAGAAATCACATTCATACAATCCATCACTACTGAATAACACACAAAAAACACTGAAAATCAGAGAACACACTCTCTTGTGAAGGATATCTAGATGAACCATGATACTTTGTTTTCAATAGAAAAACCATAGAAGGAATTAGAGGAATCTCTGCTAAATCCAATGAGTCAAGAGCTGCAATGTCGATCACTAGAGCTTTCTAAACTTTCATGTACTCTCTCTAAGTGAATTATTATTTACAATTGACCAGTTTGTGTACTCCATATATCTGTTACACACACACTGTCTCCTATGCTGAACTAGAGGATACTAAATCCTCATTCCAAACTCCATACATCATACTGTATCCCACTAAGGATAGTGGTAGAGGTCATGTGTGACCTGGATATCCTGTTTGTTGTTGTCTTTGTTTTCCGATGAAGAACTGTGGTCATGGTCTTTGGACCTGGACAATATTGAACTGTTGTTAACCCCTATCCAGGGTGTGTATCAAATTTATATATAAATTTGAGAGGGCTAGGTCTCTACTTGAGACTGAAACTCTTCGTTATATATGCTGTGTTTTTTGTATACGTTAAAGTATACTACATGTATCTTTTATTCTATTGTTGTTACTTTGAAATACAAATCTATTTTAATGTTACATTGATAGTAAAATTAGCAAGTGTTTATACTTGTTGTAAACCAGTAGGATAGATTCATAAGCTAATTTAATCATGTCATTAAATTGATTGAGATCTAATCAATCTTTAAGAAGGTAATTGAACATTTACAATCTGTATAAATTCAATACAGTTTAACTTTGTTATTAAATTGGAGGCATTTATTAGAAATAATTTTAACCGAAATTTTTATTGGAACTCAATTAACCCCCCTCTTGAGTATCCACTCCAACCAAAATTTGGTATCAAAGGTTGTTTTTATTAATAAATGTTTTCAAAACTCGCTTCTTTTAAACTTTTATTTCAGTTGAATCTTTAAGGATATTAAATTTATGTTAGTTCTAAATTTTATCTCATTAAAGTTACTTGCTAAACTCTAGTACTCTAGTTTTGGATAATATATTAGAAGGTGCTGCTACCAACAGGCCACCTTTTGTAAATGGTACAAATTATGCCCAATGGAAACTGAAAATGAAAATTCATTTAGAAAGTATAGTATTTGATATCTGGACTGCTATAGAAACTAAATATAAGAATCAAGTAATTGTTAGATCTACTTGGGATGAATCTACTAAGACAGCATTCAATATTAATTGTAAATCTATGAATGCTACATATTGTTCTTTTAGAGATGAAGAGTTCAATAGAATATCTTCTTATAATACTGCCTATGAAATATGGGATACATTGAGTGTTTCTCATGAAGGAAAAACTAATGTTAAATAAATGAGATTGAATATATATACCATTAATTATAATAATTTTAAAATGAAGACTGGTGAAGCTATCACTGACATGTATCTCAGGTTCAATGAGATTGTCAATAAAATGATCTCTCTTGGAAGAGATATCACTGCTAAGGAACAAATCATGAGGATAATAAGATGTCTACCAGATCGATGGAGAGGAACTTCGGTCTCAATTAGAGAATATTGTGACATAAGAAAACTACCAGTCAAGGAGATTATTGGTAATCTTATGATGTATGAAGAAGAATTCATGGTGAATAAGGAAGAAGATGATGAACCTAAAAGGTATTCTGTATCTTTTAAATATACTACTTCATGGAGCAAGGAAAAAGACAACATTCAAATACAAACTGAAAGATCAATGAGTGAAGATTCAGACTCTGACAGTGATGCAGAGATGGCTCAAATAGACAGGAGATTCATGAAGTTCTATAGGAAGAATAGATTCTTTAGAAAATCAAACTACAAAGGAATGTATGACAACAAAGGAAATTGGAAAAATTATTGGTAAAATCTTGACAAGAATGATGATGTTGTCTTCTATGAATGAAAAAGGAAAGGTCACATTAAAGCAGACAGTCCAAAATTGAAGTTCAAAAAGAAATATTACTACAAGGACAATATGTACATGAAATCCATGAAAGCTACATGGAGTTCTTCATAAGACAGAACAAGTGAATCTGATGTTTCTAATTCTAAAAATAATAATACCAACATGTGCTTCATGAACGATACCTCTGAGGTGCATGTTTCTCCTTTGTAGAATGATTATTATTCAGTAACTGATTCTGAATATGAAAACATGTCTTGTGAGGAACTATTTGAATATTGTAACATGATAGAAGAAACCTGTAATGAACCTAAGGACAATTACAAATCCTTAAATAATAGTATGCTCTCACTGCCAATGTTAAATCTGCCTTTGATATAGAGAAGGAAAATAATGCTCAACTGATAAAGGAAATTACTGAACTGAAAATGGCTAGTAAGAAGAATAGAAAGGACATAGAGAAATTCACAACTGGAAAGGATACTCTAACTCAAATGTTTGGAAAGAAACTTGCACCAAAATATAATAGTGGTTTGGGATACCAACCTGGAAAAAGGGAGCTTACTAAAAATAAATTTATTCCTAAGTCTGGACAAAATTTTGCTTGTTCCAGTTTTGGAAATTCATATGCTTCAACTAGTTATCCATATGGTTATAGATCAAGTAAAGTTTATCATTCAAAATAATTTGATTCTGTAAATTATATGAAACCCATAACACATATTTGGGTACTAAAATCATTGATTTCTAACCTTTCTGGACCCAAGAAGATCTGCATACCAAAATCATTTTCAAACAAAATCTGTTTTGTGGGAAACATGTTTGAAGAGTTCTCACAAGGAGGTAAGGTACTAGAAAAGTGGATGTTCGAGACACATTTCTGGAGAATATTTTTTCCATAAAATCATAATAAATGTTTATGGAGTCCATGTCACCTTTAGTGATAATTCTAATGGAAATATCATCAGCCTAGGCCAGATTGGTAACACTGATTTAGTTATGATTTCTAAAGATTTATTTTTTGATGGACTTAAGTATAACATGTTGTGTATTTCTCTATTGTGTGATGATGGATTTAATGTTAAATTCGAAAATGATTCGTGTAATGTTATTAACTCTAAAAATGATTTAGTGTTCTCTGCCTTGATAAATGAAAATGTTTATACTGTTGATATGAATTCTTTAGATAAACAAAATGTTACTTGCTTAAATGATTTTCATAATGAGTCTTGGCTTTGGCATAGATGAATAGGACACTGCATTATACATTCACTCAGAAAACTTACTAGGATGTACTTTGTTAGAGACCTACCCAAACATTAATTCCCAAATGAAAATGTTTGTAATCCCATTAAAAAGGGAAATCAACATAATGTTTCTTTTAAACCAAAGAAAGAAGTTTCAACTTCTCAACCTCTCGAGTTGGTTCGCATGGACTTGTTCGGACCTTCTAGAGTTTCTTTTTTAAATGGGAAGCACTGTGTCTATGTCCTAGTAGATGAATTTTCTAGATATACTTGGGTATACTTCTTATCTCACAAAAGTGAATCTTGTTCTTACTTTATCAAATACTCCAAGTCAGTAGAAAACCTTAGTGGACTTAAGATTAAAACCCTAAGAAGTGATCATGGACATGAGTTTGAAAATCAATATTTTGAATCTTATTGCTCGCACAATGGATATAGTCACAACTTTTCTGCTCCTAGGACACCTCATTAGAATGGTGTAGTAGAAAGAAGGAATAGAACCCTTCAATAAATAGCAAGAACCATGCTTAATGAGTATGACCTGCCTGTTAACTTTAGGGCTGAAGCTGTGAATACAACTTGTTATATTATTAATAGAGTCTTCATTAGACCTGTTCTTAAGAAGACCCCATATGAACTATGGATTAATAGAAAACCCAAGGATAGTTACTTTAGAGTCTTTGGCTGCAACGTTTTTATTCTTATTACAAAGGATAATCAGGACAAGTATGATTATAAGAGTGATGATGGAATTTTTCATGGTTATTCCTTAACTAGAAAATCCTATCTAGTCTTTATCAAAAGAACCAAATGTGTGGAAGAATATATTCATATAAAGTTTGATGAAACAGATCCAGATGAGTCTAAAACCTCTCTTGAAAATCTTGAAGAAGATTTGACTATTCTGGACCTTATTGATAAAACTGAAGAACCAGATGTAAAAATATACAGTTTTGGACATATTCCTGAATCTGCTTCTGTTGAACCCGAACTTAGAGATGAACCATAAATTTCTAGCCCTACCTTTACTAGATCAACAAGGATTCTAAATAATCATCCTTTGGATGTTGTTGTTGGTAATCTTGATAGAGGGATGCAGACTAGAGCTTATCTAAGAAACAAGGTTGAACATCAAGCCTTTCATTCACATCTAGAGCCTAAAAATGTCAATGATTCTATCAATGATGAATTTTGGGTAATGGCTATGCAAGATGAGTTAAATAAATTTAGACAAAACAAAGTCTGGGAATTAGTTGACAGACCCAAGGACACTTTAACAATATGCAATAAATGGGATTTTAGAAAAAAAGTTGATGAGTCTGGAAATATAGTTAGAAACAAAGATAGATTAGTTGCACACGGATATAGTCAAAAAGAAGGTATTGACTATGAGAAAACCTTTCCACCTGTAGCTATATTAGATGCTATTAGAATTCTATTTGCCTATGCTGCTCTTCTGAATGTCACGTTATATCAAATGGATGTTAAAAGTGCTTTTCTAAATGGTTTTATTGATGAAGATGTTTTTGTGGAACAACCACATAGATTTACTAATCCTCATTTTCTAAATCACGTTTTTAAAATTTATAAAGCATTATATGGTTTAAAACAACCTCCAAGAGCATAGTATGATAGAATTAGTAATTTTCTTATTCCAAAAATTTTTACTAAAGGGATTGCTGATCCAACTCTTTTTATTAAAATAATTTCTAAAGTTCATTTGGTAGTACAAATCTATGTTGATGATATTATTTTTGGATCACCTAAACACTCCTTATGAACAGATTTTTCAAAGAGCTTGAAAAATGAATTTGAATTGAGTTTAATGGGAGAACTCCAATATTTTATTGGATTTCATGTTTTCCAAAATAAAAAAAGGCATCATTTTGAATCAAAGTAAATATAAAAAAGAACTTTTAAAACGTTTTGGATTGGATAGTATTATGTAAAGTGATAATCCTATGAGTACAGTCTATAAATTGGATGTAGATGAAACTAGGAACCCAGTGGATCAAACAAATTACAGAGGTATTATTGGAAACTTAATTTACCTTACTACTATTCGACCAGATATTATGTTTAGTGTGTGTATGTGCGCATGATTTCAAGCTAATACAAATGAATCTCATTTAATTGCTCATAAATGAATTTTTAAGTATCTTAAACACACTGTAAACTTATGTTTGTTTTACCCAAAAGGACAATAATTTGAGTTAATGAGTTATTCAGATGATGACTTTGTTGGTTGCAAGTTGGATAGAAAAAGCTCATCTGGAACATGTCATTTATTGGGAAAATCCTTATTATCTTGGTGTAGTAAAAAGGAGAACTTTGTAGCTTTGTCTAATATTGAAGCAGAGTATATAGTTGCTGGTAGTTATTGTGTACAAATTCTGTGGATGAAACACACTCTTTTGGTCTATGGATATGATTTTAAGCATGTTTCAATCAACTGTGATAACACTAGTGAAAATAACATTTCAATGAACCCTTTTTCTCCCTCTAAAACCTAACACATTGATGTTAGACATCACTTTTTGAGAGATCACTACCAAAAAAGTGATATCACTCATGAGTATATAGGTATTGAAAATCAATTACCTAACATTTTCACCATGCCCTTAAATTCTGAAAGGATATACTCGATTAAACAAGAGTTTGGTATGATAGATCTACCAAACCGATCTGTCAAACCGATCTGTCAAACCGATCTGTGAAACTGATCTGTCAAACCGATCTGTCACACCCATCTATCACACCAATCTCTCAAACCGATCTCTCAAACCGATCTGTCAAACCGATCTGTAAAACCGATCTGTGAAACCGATCTGTGAAACCAATCTGTCAAACCGATCTGTGAAACGGATCTGTGAAACCGATCTGTGAAACCGATCTGTCAAACCAATCTGTGAAACCGATCTGTCAAACCGATTTGTGAAACCGATCTCTCAAGCCGATCTGTGAAACCGATCTATGAAACCGATCTGTCAAACCGTTCTATGAAACGGATCTGTGAAACTAATCTATCTGACCAATCTATCAAGTCGATTAGTGATACTGATTGGGTTGTACTATTTTTAAAATAATTATTGTCTGTTTAAAACGACACTATTTTAATTAATGGATATTTTATTATTTTCAACCCTAAATGATACAAATAATGACACGTGGCTATTTCATTCTCTAAAGAATGTTGACTTTCCATTTCTTGTCAAACTCTCTCTTCTCTTTTCCGTAACCTGATCCTTTTGAATCATTCCAAGCCTCTAGATTTTATCAAACCTCATAATGGCCATGAAAAAAAGGCAGGGCAAGGTATTTGAAGGGACATCACCTTTCAAGCGTGCATGAGGTGAGTCGAGTAGTATGACGCAGAGGTCTATGAACCCGATGCTAGAAAAACGGGAAGTTATAGCTGAAAAAGAAATATGTTCAGAATGGGTTTTATCTAGAATGTATGTTCTCTTGACAGTGTTGGAAATGAATGTTTGGATGAATTGGTTCTGTAATAATGATAGGGTCATTTACCAAAATCTGGTGAATGAGTTCTATTTGAACCTTGATGTAGTTTTGGATGGAGTAGAGGCTGCGAGATTATCTTCTATAGTAAAAGGGAAAAAGATTACTTTTTCATCAAAATAATGGGCTGAATGTCTAGGATTACCTCACAATGGAAGATACGAGAAATATTCTAGTAATATTCCTCCCACAACTGATTAATTTTCTTATGAGCTGGCCCTGGAGTTATTGACTAGGAAGTCTGAATCGCGAAGGATAAATGCTGCTAAGTTAGATGGTGAGAATCGAATCCTTTTCAAATTTGTTCAACATCAAATATGTCCTAGAAAAAGTGATTTTTCTTCAGTAAATTATCAATATTTTTTTTCTGTTATTCCTCTTGTTGAATATTGAAAAGATCAATATATGAAGATATTTTACTGAGCATATTATTGAGATGATAAAACCTTCAATGAAAGATACTACTCTAATTTATTCTAAACAGATTTCTGCCATGCTGAAATTATTGTGATGTGTGGATGATGGAGATGAGTGTATCACATCAAATTCCTTTTATTTCAACAAATTTATTTGTAAGAGTATGAAAATCAATTTTAACACGTGGAATAAAGCTTGGGTTGCTGATTATGAAAATTTATAAGATTCCTTCAATCCTACTGATCATCCAAGGAGACCAAAGGAGATAAGAGTTCCTGGTTTAAAACCTGGTAAGGAAGTGATTTATTCAGATGAAGAATAAGTAGTAGTATTTCATAAAGAATATAGTGAATCCAGTATGAAAGGAATAGAAGAAGAAGAAGAAGATAATGATAGTATGAATGCTGAAGGTGGGGTTGAATCATCTCCTGATGAGAGGAGTGATCCAGATACTGTTAGTCCAATGAAAAGAAGGATGCAATTTCGTTCGGCAAGCCCTCCTCTCCAGAGATTGAACCTCTTTTAGATGATGAAGAAGAAGATGAAACTGATGAATCAACATATGAGGAGTATGAATATGTAAGTAAATATAGTTCAAATGAGTGATCAGTTAATAATGATGATGATGATGATGATGATGATGAAGTCAATGATTGTGATGAGGGTGATGGTGATGGTGATGGTGGTAGTGGTGGTTGTGATAGTGATGGTGGTGATGCTGATGATACTGATGCTCAACCTATTGGGGGTCTGAATGTGATCCGTGATGATCCTAAACACCAACCAATTGAGCAAGAAAATTTCCCTGAGGCTGAGAGGACAGAATAGTTGGAGAGTGATGGGGATGGGGATGTCCTTCCTGAAAATTCTGGATGAGCTCAGTTTGAGAAACCTATGTATCCTTCATGCAAAGATTCATGGGAAGAACATCCAGGTCTTGTTGTTCTGGTATTAGATTACCCAGAGGAAGAGGAAGGTGTAGAAGTGGATCTTCTTGGAATAATTGATTCAGTTAAAGATCAATTAGTTTCCGAGTTTTTGCAAAGAGCATATGTCCAACATGATCCTTCAGTGTCTCAAGCTAGATCTAATCATATAGTTTCTAAATCTGACTTTGACAGATTTAAGGTTGATGTTACTAAAGTTGTTAGGGATACTATTAAAGGTGAGTTATCTCATATTCCTACTCCTGCTCCTATGACATTATTTGAAGCTGTAATGGATGATTTGGCTCAAAGTTGGGTAAGCCTTATCAAACTAGACCTATGCAATTATAGTGAGTCGATTGGTAGGAACATTACCTCTTTAAATCAAACACTCATGGATTTAGGGGGAAATCTAGTTTCTCTATTAGGAGAGTTCAAAACAACCATCTCTGGTATGATGGAAGTTTTAATAAATCTAATAGAACAACTGACGAAGGCATATTTGAGGAAGTTGAAAGCTGAGATCATGCATGTTGTTACTCAGGATAGTTCTTAAAAAGTAACCAATATTAATGGTTATGAGCTTCATACTTTAAATGATGTTGTTAGAGAAGAGCAGGCAGATCTTCGGAAGATTTTGGAGTTAGTTTCTTCGAAAAAGATGAAAGAGAAAAGTGATCATATTCATAATATGGTGCATTTGTATTCAACCGATGCTACCAAGTCTCAATAAGAGATTATGGAGAAATTGGATCATTATTTCTCTATGATCTACATCAAGCATGACCTAAATCATCATTTTAAAGTGATGGAAAATTATTTGAGTCTCCCTCTAGTGACTCAATATTTTAAAGCTCAAGTTCAACACTTGAATGATTTTACTCCTACTTTAGCAAATTTCATGAAGAATAAAGATGATTTTGAAAAGGATATGAAGTACAGTGGAGAAGTAATTCAGGACTTCATCAATTTTCTCAAACCCTACCTTCATGTGCAGGCTATAGCCATTGTTTTCCTACTGTTGAGTCTCTTCAATCTTTAGATTTTTCTCCTCGTCAGATGCCTATTTCTAAAGAACTCTCTAGTATTCGACCAGTCTTTCAACAACCTCCTTCAGAACGACCTTCTCCGCACCAGGTGACCTTGGAACCCCCAATTCGTCCAGCTCGAGTTGTCTTGCCTCCTTTCTCCATCTGTCTAGTTCAACATTCCAACCAACCACCATATGGATCATCCATTCCTCCCACTGCTAATATAAAAGGCTCCCTTTCACCCCAAGAAATAGTTGTTTCTATAAATTTTTTATAGGGTGTCTTTTTGCTGTACTTTTTACTTTTGTTTTTGCCGTTTATAATCATTTTCAAACGTTTTTTATGGAATCTTCTTGCTTATCATCCTTCTCTATTCTTTTTGATAATCCCAAAGGTGGGGAAATCAGGAGGCTCATTCATATGAAATGCATATGAGCCCATGCTGGCTATTTACCACATGCATTCATACACATGGTGAGAAATGATGCCTCTGTATCTCCGTGGGAGTAATAATGAGAATGAATTTTGTTATATGACTTGTATTATATGGGGTGAATGACTAAGTTATATACATTCTGTTTGATATTCTAAACATGTTTTATCATTTGGCATATATTCTTTTTTATAGGGGAGCATCCTGAATGACATACTATATTCTCTCTTCCTTTATGCCATTGATTTGTGATTATCAAAAAGGGGGAGATTGTTGAATTCTCTGTGAAATGGTTATTTTAATAATCACAAATCTTGGTTTTATTTATTTCAATTTAGTATTTTGTTCAAACTATTCTAAATATGTGTAAATCATGTCTACATGTGTTTATCTATATTAATTTTTGTTTTACGGTTGACATGGAAGCATTCTGGATTAAACAGATACGTTGTGAAAACTCCATGTCTTGACTCACCGTTAGTTATTTTCCATGTCACCGATGATGAACGGTTGCACCAATGATGAATGGTCGCATCGATGATGAACAGTCTCACCAATGATGAATAGTCGCACCGATGATGAACGGTCGCACTGATTTTGAATAGTCGCACTGATGATGAACGGTCGCAATGATGATGAACGGTCGCACCAATGATGAACGGTCGCACTGATGATGAACGGTCGCACCGATGATGAACGGTCGCACCGATGATGAATGGTCGCACGGATGATGATCGGTCGTCCCGATGATGACTAATCGCACCGTTGACAATGGTCGCACCGATGGCCACTAATGATTAATGAGCCACTGATGCTGATGCTACCAAAACCGATGCAGATTCAAAATGAATCACCGATCTAATCACTCGCCGATAGTCATGAAAGCTATTTGAATTTCTATAAACTCTTATTTAATTCTGATGGTAATATTTGATATTTTTAATGCAATTAATGATATTTAATGTTTGTTGTTGGCATGTCAAGAGACCGTACCTCATATCTCTAAAATTGTAATCATTCCCATTACCGAATCTCGTAGAATAAAATGAAGATTGAGCTATAGTAAAAGGTTGGGCGTGAAAAGGCCTAGGGAGAGAATTCTTCCATGAATATACATATGAAAAGGTATAACACATGGAAAACTAGAAGAGTGAATTTAGAAGATCTTAAAAGAACTCTCATGCATGCAATCCAGCACTACTGAAGAACACATGAAGAACACTGGAAATCAGAGAACACACTCACATGTGAAGGAAATCATGCTAAACCACGTTACTCTGTTTTCAACAGCAAAATCACAGAAGGACATTAAAGCATCTCTACTAAATCCAATGTTTCCAGAGCTTCACTTCCGATCACTAGAGCTTTTTAATCATTCATATACTCTCTCTATGTGAATTATTATTTACTATTGAGTAGTGTGTCTACTCTATATAACTTTTACAGACACACTGTCCCCTGGGCTGAACTGGAGGATACTAAATCCTCATTCCAAACTCCATACATCATACTATATCCCACTAAGGATAGTGGTAGAGGTCAAGTGTGACCTGGATAGCCTGTATGTTGTTTTCTTTGTTTTCCCACGAAAACTGTGGTAGAGGCCTTTGGACCTGGACAGTATTGAACTGTTGTTAACCACGATCCAGGTTGTGGATCAAATTTATATATAAATTTGAGAGGACTAAGTATCTGCTTGAGACTGAACCTCTTGTTTAAATCTGCTATGTTTTTTGATTAAGTTAAATTATATTACATGTATCATTTATTCTGCTGCTGTTACTTTGAAATACAAATCTATTTTAAATTTACCTTGATAGTTTATTAAGAAAGTGTTTATACTTGTTGTAAACTAGTAGGTTAGCTTCAAAAGCTAATTTAATCATATGATTAAATTGAATGAGATCTAATCAATCTTTAAGAAGATAATTGAACATTTACAATCTGTATAAATTCACTATAGTTTAACTTTGTTTTTAAATTGGGGGATTTTAAGAGAAATCGTTTTATTAAGAATTTTTATTCGAACTCAATTCACCCCCGTCTTGATTATCCACTCTGAATAACAAATGGTATTTTAGGATGTGAATATCTTCTCTTGAGTTATTGATGTTTATCATAGTTTTTATGTTTTTAATAGTTTGATATAATATTTTTCTATTGATTTATTATTTATTTTGTTTCGATGTGAAACTGTATGCCGATGAGACACGTTCCATGAGTTCCTTATAAGTGCATAGATGATAATCTTCATGGTAATCCTCCAATGGATTAGAACATTATCAAGTATATCATGGTGGAATTTAGTGTCTTTAAATAGGATATAACACAAGTTTAGAATGTAATTATTGAGTTATATCTAGGAGATTTTAAAGACATAAATTGGTCATAATATTTCATTCCTGATAAACTACTATATTTTTATGGTACTACTGAACCTCAAGAGGTGGAGTAATAACATGAAAATATTGATGAATCATCAGATAGCTAGACACACAGGATATTATGAGGGAGAAATGTGCAGTATTCATACTCGGTTTTCCATTCAAGAGATGGTGGGACTCTTTGATATAGAATGATAGGCATGTTGGCATAGATATGAAAAATTACAAGAGTGTATTCTTCTAACAAAAATCCATAGTCATTGATTATGATTGTCTATAGAGTTCCTCTCTTTTCAGTAGTGAGAGAATTAAATGTCCTCATACATTAATCAGTTTATGGATCTGGTTATTTTTTCACTAGAGGATATAAAGGATAACCACTTGAAATATGAGAAGTTCCTATACGTTTTATAACCTAATATCTTATCACAAATAATAATGCTGAATATTTCATCCTATGAGGATATATTAGACAAGGTAATGATGGAATAGATCAATATAGTAGACCTTTTTGGATATTCCATCCCATCTCTTTCACCTATGGAAACGGTAGTGGTGCACTATGGAGACAAGTGGTAGGATCATCAGAGGAGTGGTGGTGGTTATTGTTTTCATTATACCTATTCAAAACTGACACATTCAAAAATCCATGTATCCCAAAGATGAAATTAGTGAGGAAAAGATACAAATATATTCCATTCATTTCCTAGACTTGAAAATTTGAGTAGCACTTGCAGGAGTTATGGTCCACTATAGAATTTAATTTGGCCAATATCTACAACTCAATATGCAATGTGAACATTGGATCCAATGGTTTTTGTGGCATACTCAGATACATTTAATACTGTAAGGCTCCATCCACATACCTCATGAGTGAATAACCTCCACACATGAGATGAGTTTTTCAGGGAGGTAAATGTTTGTCCAATGACTGTGAGAGGAACTATCATTATTTCAAAATCTATAGAAATTACATTATTTGATGTTGGTGTTTTCTAATCTATTATATTTGACAATATTCTTGATAATCCTATACATCCAACGATTCATGGTTTCACTCAACCATAAAAACTGATTTTTTTCCTAATATAATATTTAATTTTCCCTTATTTAAACTAAATATGAATTTCATTACCTTTGTTACGGAGTTAATAGTACCTCTATGGAAGAGGAAAGGGAAGGGTTTTAAGTGTACTTGTGTGTTATAAATTTTTAATGAGGGGTTAGTTTAAGATGTTCTCATTCTTTATTTACATTTATTTAATTTCATCATTAGGATGGATCAAATTTTTTCTTATTATGATGATGTTGATTTAAATCATCAACATGTATTGATTCATGCAGCCAATGGGTGCTCATTGGTGTTTTAGGGAGGGAGGGATATGAGGTTTTTTCATATATGAACTCCCAACCTATAGATAAAGAGTTTATTTTCTATTTTTTTAGTTGAAAATGATGACATTAATTCTATTTTTGATCTTAGTACTCTTGTTCTTGATTTTCCTAACGTTTTCCCTGACTATTTCTCTAGGATTCCTCCATAGATGGAGTTATAGTTTACAATTGACCGTGATGTAGGTACGTAGAAAATTTTGAAACCTTCTTGTTTTATTGATCCAGAGGAGCATAAAAATATCAAGAAATACTCATATGACCTAAAATAAATGTGATATTTTCTACCCAATTTTTTGCATTGGGTAGGCTGAGTGCTCTTTGTGAAGAAGGTAGATGGTTCACTCTGATTGTTCATGGAATATTGAATGTTGGAATGGGTGATAGATAAGAACAAGTATTATTTTCTTCATGTGGATTATTTTTTTGATCTGTAATGGGGTCAATGTGGTTTTCAAAGATTTATCTTCAATTTGGTAATCCACAAATTATTGTTTAGAAGTCTAATATACCAAATATGTCCTTCATTATTAGGTATGAATAATACAAAGAACATGTGATGGTATTTTTTCTCACTAAATATAATGAAGTAGTTCTAGATTTTATGAATCATAAATTCCCATGGTATCTTAACAATTTTTTGGTAGTGTTCAAGGATGATATATTGGATTACTACTGATCTTAGAGTCAGTATGAGAACTATTTGATTTTGGTTATAGAAGTCCTGAGGGGACGTTGTTTGTATGAAATTGTTTCAAAATGCAATTTTTGAATTAGAGAAGTTATTTTCTTAGAGAACATGATTTTTGTTCATGGATTATGAATTGATCCTGAATAGGTAGAGGTTGTCTTGTAATTAGAAGATCCTCATTACTTCTTTGATATTGAGGGCTTCATGGGTCTCACTAAATACTATCAATGGTTCATTAAGGATTTATCAATGTTTTCATTACCTTTGGAAACTCTTAAAATAAAAGTGTTGAAACTAATAATGGATGTAAATTCCCATTCTTCATTTGATGAGCTAAAATGACTTCTATCATCAATTCGTATTATGTTACTACCTGAGTCCTGCATGGGATATGTTTTTTTTATTATTCATTTGTAACTGGTTTATTTTTTGTGCATATAAAGGACAACAATGTGGTCTTTTACATATCGTGTAATCTTTAACCCCATGTAAAGAATTACCCTACTCATGATTTCTAGTTTTTCTCATTTAGGAATTCACTAAAGATATGGAAACATTGTCAATTTAAGTATGTTTTTAAATTATAATTAAACCATAAGAGTTTCAATTATATTATTTCATAGAAACAGAAAAAATCAATGAAAAATAAGATGGGTAGAATACCATTAAACGATCAAATTCAACCCCACCTACAGAACGTGGAATGGAAATATCATCACATACGCTCTTAATAGTAATGAGTCATAACAATATTGTCACGATCGAACCCTACCCGGGCTCGAGCCGCAACTACACCATGCCCGCCTCCATAGGTCAAGGGCTGGTGACCAGTGCTAAAGGCACAACAACACAGGGAGGCCTTTTCATATGTATATGGACACACACACATCACACTCAATGCAAAAGTGTAGAGTAAAAAGAAAAGCAAAGTACCAACTGCTATACATAATCCACAAATGTGCATCGACCTCTACAGTAGAAAGTAAAAGATGGTGGTAAACTGAAAAGAAAAGGGAAAAACATACACCCAACCTGAAAAGTTCCACAACCCGGCAACAGGTGAACAAAAGAAAAACAGCTCGAAGGGTTCCCCACCTGGAACCCAACTACGACCACCACACACGGTCCAAGATCCCAAACTCATATGCTCCACTGATGTCATGACCAACCTGTCCATCATTTTCAAGGGCACACCAAGTGTGGGAAAATCCCAAACAGGGGTGAGTATAAAAATACACAGTAGGATACCCTGAAGGCTCGAGGGAGCAACAAATGAGGTACCGAAGGGTGAGCAGTAGATCGAACAAGGGAGAGTAAAGGAGTACAACAAGGAGTGCAGTAAAGAGTACAGCTCAACCCAACAAGAGAAAGGTATAAGATTCGTCCTAACACAAGGAGCTAGGAATGGTGAGAAGATGATCTTCTCGTCTAGCTTTCGCTACCTATTGCAGGAGAGTAGACTCATCCAACCACGAGAAGCTAGATGCAGAAAGCACGTGGCATACCTCACGCGTCTTCGCCTCTCCTGGAAGGAGAGTAACCAACTGAAGAAGTTGGTGCCGGAATAAGGTATATAGAAAACATATTCTATTTAAAGAAGCCTGAAAAAGACCATAAGGGGATATCCATCCCGTAGCTCAGCCAAAGAAAAGCGAGTCACCAACTGTCCTAGAAGTAAACACCATCGATGCCAAGCATCCCGCACGGCTTCCCCGAACTACTAGTCAAGGGGCTTAAATCACCGCACCGTGATATTATCCACTTTGGGCGGCACTGACTCGCACGCACGATTTTAGGTCTTTTCACAAGGACACGTCTCAGTGGGAAAACCGCCCCTTATACATGAGAGTTACGGGATAAGTCAAATCAGACCTCGTCACAGCCCCGTAGTCGAGAGGTCTCCTCAATGTCAAGGTCGTTCCATCACTGAGCCGTACAACCAAGTGTCCTTCTTCGGTTAACACGGAGGAAAGCCACATACTAGCCTAGTAGAAAGGACTAATTCTGGAATGACAAAAGGTGTTCCACTGCCCAGCCCCACTGGAGGGTAATTCATAATAAGATATAGAGTGACCCACTGCCCAGCCCTGCTGAAGGGTAAACCCTAACTAGATATTAGGTGACCCACTGCCCAGACCTGCTAGAGGGTAAATCCTAACAAGTCGACAGGCGACCCATTGCCCAGCACTGCTGGAGGGTAGACCTTGAAGAAGTCGACGGGTGACCCACTGCCCAGCCCTGTTGGAGGGTAAACCCTATCAAGTCTACAGGTGACCCACTTCCCAGCCCTGCTGGAGGGTAGACATGAATCAACATGAAAAGGGACCCACTTCCCAGCCCTGCTGGACGGTAGACTGTAAAGAGTCATAGGGTGACCCACTGCCCAGTCTCTACTGGAGGGTATACCCTAAGAAGTGAGTAAGCAACCCACTGCCCAGCCATGCTAGAGGGTAAACCCAGAACTACTCTGGCCACCCCTACTAGATGGTACAACACTGGCCAACCGAGCACTGAGTGGGTATCGCGCAACCACTCAACTATAGAACGGCTCACCCAAAAGTGGTTCAACGCCTGTTCTGTCATTGGGTGTCACTAACACCTCTACCGACCGATCCATCGAGAACAAAACCAGGGGGAGACCACTCAGCCCTGCTAGTCAAACAAACGACCATACAGGGACCCTCTACGTCGCGAGATGTAAAAGTACGCAAAGAAGAACACGACACACATTGGGGGCTCACACAACTTGTGGCCTCAAGTCAACCCAAACCGAACGCACAAACATTCTCAGGTATAAAAATCCACAATGTGTACCTCCAAGAATTCCCTTATACTCTCAGAGTATACCACGTCTCCAGCCCTAAGGCTATCATGCACATGGAACCCTAACGTCAATGCAAAGGGAATAAACGTAACATCACAAACTTTCCACCTCATCAGCCCAGGCATGACCAACAACATCTCATTAAGCATTTACTCCACTCACACGGGAGTGCATGCGATCACGCGCCATGGGTCCGCTACAAACACCGTAGAAGAACCGCCACCGGGGCACCATCACATTCCACATATAATAAGATCGTGTATGAGGCTCTGCTAGCCGGAACAGATTACATCGTTGTAATCCTCGCAGAAAAACATGCGAGATCGACTACTTACTCGCCTCAAATGGATATCCGATGGAAATGTCACCAACACCGCCTCATGCCCGAACGACGTCTCGTTATCCCGAGGCTCGGCCCCGAAAACAGTCGGGTACATCACACCATTGCGATCTCATCGGGAAAACACGTTAAAAGGACTACTTATTTGAGTGGAATGGATATCTAGAGATAATGATGAATTCTGGCGCACCACACATGAGTTGTGCTATGGGGGACCCGCATCCCAGTCCCGGAACTCGAAGAACGAATCACACAATTGCGATCCTCTTGAAAAATTACACGAAATGGACTATTCACTTCTCCAAAATGGTCACTGGATGATAGAGATGGAAAATCATCATCAACGCCCAAACAACAATCATGGGGCATGCACCATTGTGCTGAATTAGAGCAGGTGGATTGCGCCATTGCATTTCCCTCAGAAAAGCACCCAAAAACGACTGCTCGCAGGCCCCGATTGGACGCCCGATGAAAAAGTCGCTAAATAATGCACGCAGCTCAAATGATGGGTCGTGGGGCCTACGCCTCAACTTAGGCCTCAACGCCTAAAACCACCCTTTAATGCTCCACCTCGGTGCCAGGGTTGTAACGCCACTGACGACGCTCAAAACAGAAGTTGGACGCGTCCGCGTCGTCCAAAACAAGATCCCCCGGAAAACGCCAATATGCTTAATCCATGTGATGTGCCTCCGAGTCCCCCGTTTCGGGAGTTAAAAACCCCCAAAACCATCTCAAAAACTTCGTCTTGACATGAGATTCACGCTGCCATAGACGGTACGTGCAACGGACGTCCATAGCAAATGATACGGGCGCCCAAGGTTTTATTTTATTTATTTATTTTTTTTAAGGGGAAAACCCCTTTGGGCCGGCCCGACCCACCGCGGCCCGTGGATCCCGCGGCTCTCCGCGGGCCACGTCGCCACCTCCAAAAACGGCCCTCACGGCTGGTCTCATTCCCCGCAATGACCCGCATTACGTGGGTCGCGGTCGCGCCGCACGCGGTCGCGCGCCTCGCGGCCCCCTCCCCCTTGTGCCCTATGCTAGTAGCCACCGTCGGGACCCCGCCTGTCGTCGCCCTGAAGCCAGTCGCGCCGACTCCCTCGCACGCCCAGCCACCTCCGCTGGCCACTCGCCCGACCGAGCCGCCTCACCCAGCTGGGAACCACCGTCCCAGCTCGCTGGATCACCCAAAAACTACCGGACGAACACCAAAACCCGTTGATATTCGACAGATCACTACGGTCGCCTCAGAGCTCGGATTTTCGATCTGGAATGGGAGATAGGAATCATAGAAAAACTACTATGCAACTAGAGTCTTTGATTACATATTTGATGGAAAATTAATGCTAGAAAACTATTTCAAATGTAAGTGCGAAATTAAAACTGCAATGTATCCTCCTACCTGTTGGGGCGTTGCCCGAAGCTTCGTCGCGATCCGTCGGAGCCGCGCCTCGCCGGAGAAATCTCACCTGAGTGGAGGAGGAGAGGGAGGGGCCTGGCATTAGGGGGGTTTCTCTAGTGTGGAACATGGGAGGAAGGGGAAGGGTATTGGTTTAAGTACGAAAAAAATTAATTAAAAACGTTAATTAATTAAAACTCCCAATTTTACCTACATCTGAAACGCTCGACAGGGTCAAGGTTATTCCTACCCTAGGGTAAACACCACATCCAGAGCACAACAATGGTCTCATAATTTTAATCTGATACCCCATTAAAAAGTTATTAAACTTAGCTCCTGAGGCCACCAAATTACAAAAACACCCCTGGGGCCATTTTTCACAGATGACCCGCACTTGCGAAACATACACCCCTCCTAGGGTAAATGGCATGCTCTGATCTCAATGGTTCCCTCGGTTCCCCAATCTGAGCCACATTTTCAGAGATACTCGAGTTTCACCCATAACCGAATAAATTAATTAACTTAATTATTCGTTTAATGTTCCGAAAGGCAGCGAGGGTTCCGAACGTCCCGCGTCGACATACTTTATGTCGTTACTAGGGTAAACACCCCATTCCGGACCCATCCGTACACTCGGAACGCTGATCCGGATCACTGTTTAGGAGTTATCCCATTTATTTTGCCTACCCAGTGTGAACGAACTGAATATTTAATTCCGTCCACTCCAGGGCTCGGAAGCGCACACCGTCTGAGGTCGCTGCTCAGGAATATCATCAGGAATATTCCATAGTCCTTCGTAACAAAAACTAGGTTATTACATAATTCCATCCTTCAATATTTCCGTCCCCGAAAATCCAAAACAGGGAACAACTCAGGGTACTAAGAATTCACCCGGATCTCTCTTACCTAGATGAACTCACGCACAGCTATGCGCCACCGCACACAGACCAAAGGATTGATCTGTTTCAGGCGAGGTCTGCCCTCGCCGATAACGTGCATATAAGCATGCACACCTCTTATCAGGTGAGTCACATGGGAGATGTCATGCACCCAAAACAACCTTTTGGGGTTAGGTCAAGGCGGTAGGGAACCTCTCCATCCTTTCGCATGGTCCCAAACAGCCCCATGGCTCTCGGGGGTAGCTCACCTCCCCGACCAAACCTCTACGTCGCACGCCGCGACTGGAATATCTGTATGGTGAAGCACCCAACGATATCTGGCCACACAAGATTCACTATCAATATCATAAGACTAAGACTCTTTTACACGCCTGAAAATCGAAGGAGTCGCCACCATCGACAAGAGAAAAAAAGGTCCCATGCCTTTTATCATACCATCACAGGGTTACACCTGATGCCCTGGGTCACCCTAGTAATAACTCAAACAAAGATAAAGGAGAAAATCATTCCACACACAGAGTCTAATAATTCTACTGCAAATATTAGAAGAGTTCTAGAGGGTACCTCTTATCACCTCATGCTCCGCAGGATCGTAGACATCCAAAGCTCGCGGCTGTCCGTGGTCCCAACTGTCAGCTCCTGGAGCCTGCCACGGACCACCTAGTGGTGATGGGAATACCTTGTAAGGTCTTCCCCCACTACCAGCTCATCTCGTTCCTATGCTAGCACCACCTCTATGGGTACTAATCCGATAATGGTACTACCTCCATCATGGTGGTGCACCTGCTGCCTACCCGAAGCTCTCTGCATGTCTAGCCGGGCATGTCATGACCCCCTCCCCACAAAGTGTACCCCTCCTAGGCTGGCATTGTGAGAAGAGAGATAATACCCCCTGAGTCCCGCCTCCAGTAGGCCCCGGGTTGGCGACTAGCACCGAGGGTATAATAAACACACAAATGGGAGGCATTACCCTCTAAGGGAACACATAGAGAAGAGAGAGATAGGATAGACTCCAATTATCTCCAACTCAGAACCGAAATATAAAAGAAATCCAAGTACATCTATGAAATGTCCTGCAAAAGTACTACAACTGAAAGGGGAATCTAATAGTACCCAAACTAATGTAAAACAGCAGTGACCACAAGCCCGAACAGCTCCTCCTCCAACCACAAGCTAGTAGTAACCAGCATGATCTCCAACTTGCTCGAAATGACCTGAAAAACAGTTTATATATACATAGGGTGAGTATAACAGTATACTCAGTAGGATCCTCCCCAAGCCTCTCGTGCAGAAGTAAAGAATGCATACTAAAACCCAGTGAACAACAAGTGAAACTAACTCGTCACCTAAATAGGTATACTAAGTTCCCAACCTCACCATGGATACTCTCACCAAGTAACACATACAAGAATATAGCATATAATAAAGAATATCATGGGTACCCCGATACTACTTCCCCACTGGTTTGATGCTTTTCCCCAACGACATACGTCTTGTTCATCTCTCTCTAAAGGCTTTCCCGTAGACACCTAGGCTAAGCTCCACAATCTGCACCTCGTGCACCACAAAGGTTGTCCCGAAGACACCTAGGCGAAGCACCACACCATCCTCCCAACCGGAAGTAACCAGGTGAGTTCCGGGAGCCACCACAGCCCGCATAACGTGTATCATACATCAAGTATTATACCTCAAGCCATTATAACCCATACACCGAGTAGGGATCATGAATCCATCACAGCCTATACACGTTACACCTATAGTAGTCCATAGGATACTATATCCAGAATATATATGTGTGAAATAACCACTAGCCATTACAGCCCTCCACACTCATATATGGGTAAAACTAACCAGTGTGCCTACCAGCACAAAGATCTACCAAGAGAAGAGAGCGGGGTCAAAGGGGGTAGTCAGCCATTCAACCTCCTATTAGAATGTTGGGGAAACCACCACCCCCCCAGGGCTCAGAATACCCGGGGTGTTAGTTGCCGTTACCGATAGGGTGGAGTGGCGTATAGAAAAACAAAAATTACAGAATATATATATAACTCACATCCACACTATGGGAATTACCTAGTCTTAGATAAAACTGTAGCTAACGTCTCTAAGACTCCAGGCTTCTACTTTTAAGACTAGGTATCTTATATGCACACAAATATTTGAATAGCTTATTAGATTACGCCGTTCTCATTTTATCAGTTCCATTGTACATTAATTAATTCTTTAAACAGTAATTAAGAATGAACAATTCCACATTAAACTGAATTGGCATCACATTCAAAATCAACTGCTCCTTTTAAGATTCACATCACCTTTTAAATTCTAGTATCTCCATCCCCGTGTATTTTGACCATTTAATCAAAAATTCATTACAGAATTACTTTTCCATATTCCTAGGAATTCTAGAAAATCATCATATGCTTCTAAACACAGAGGAGGCTCAACACAGTGAGTAGATATACAACCCATCGAGTATTTTCCGCCTATAGAAAGATCATAGACCCATTCTCCCTCGAGAGGATAAACACGAAAAGCACGTGGCATACCCAGCGCATCTTCGCCTCCTTTGGAAGAAGGGTTAGCAAGACCATCTGTCTTGAACAGTGGGGAACAACAAAGTAGATAAACATTCAATGAATCCACAAGCATCCAGCAACCACATCCATCCCATTCCATCACCCATGGTGTCCTCCCCGACACCCACATGCATAAGAAGATGCATCTCCCCACCCTAGGCGTCATCCACTACCACAACCATAAGTCTCCATGCCTCCAAACATCTCAACAGCCATCCAGGCTCACATTACATCACAAGCAGCAGGAAAAAATAGTCACAACCATGGGCTCTTGTCCCTTTAACAAACAAGAGGGTAACTCAGAACCCTTTTAGAAATTCCCACACAATCTGTTATTTAATCCATATTGAATTATCAGATTTGTTATGCGTAGGTTTCATTTACTAGATACCTAATCATTAAGTTATCACAATTATATAACCATGCTTACTTTCCTAATTTAATTATCCTCAAATTATAACAACTGTAACAATGACAATAACCAGATTAATTTACAAACGTCTTTATCTTTAGCCAATTAATTAACAATAAATTCCAGGTTTACGTTAATTATCAATTTCTATCATGAACGAACAAAAAATCAATGAAAACATAGATATCACTATATCTTGCAAAAAATGAGGCAAACCGTTATCACGGTACAAAACAACAACATGCGATCAACAAATTATTTTAATCCGGTTAAAGTATTTAATTAGGTCAATTTCATTGTGATCAAAAGGTATAAATCATGCTAATTATACGATTTCATATATACAAATAGAGAAGCTATGAATCCCCTACTTGGAAGAGTTCTTGACATCCTTTATCCACACAATGGGTCAAAATCCTCCTCTCACGACATCTGAATCCACCAGAGGATGCCACGGTATGACAGTACCAACCAACACCATGAAAAACCCATTATAATCTTGGAAATTACATCGTATAATATGGAAAGTAGAACAAGATAAGATGATCCACAAAATAATGACGATAAAACATACCTTATTGGGAAGATTGACCGACACAGCTCGGTTGCATCCAAAACAGAGAAGAAACAATCCTAAGAGTAAAGATTGATTATGCAACTCCTACAGGAATGATTGAATGGTTCTAGCGTCTCTTAGCTGAGAACAAAGTGAATGAACAGGGGAGAATGGTATCTCATCCATTATTTTTAATATTTAATGGGGCGACAGTTTAAGATCCGGTTAATTCTCCATTAAAAACAGATCACATTAACCCAGGCGGTTTGACCATGTAAATACATCCCGGCCTTAGGAATAATTAGTATAGGATTTATGGAATTTGAAACGGCCTTAAGAGCCCTTAAAAGAAGGCTTTAAATGTATTTTTCATCCCAGGAAACGTCAAAAGTGGAAAAACCGTAGGAATCTGGAAACGTTGTTCACCCACTGTTACTGAACATGAAACTAATCTGTGGAACCAATCTGTCAGAACGATCTGTGAAACCGATATGTAAAACCGATTTGTCAGACCGATCTGTCAGACCGATCTGTGAGACCGATCTGTCAGACCGCTCTGTGAGACCGATCTGTCAGACCGATCTGTCAGACCGATCTGTCAGACCGCTCTGTCAGACCGATATGTGAGACCGATCTCTGAGACCGATCTGTCAGACCGATCTGTGAGACCGATCTGTGAGACAAGTCTGTGAGACCGATCTGTGAGACCGATCTATGAGACCGATCTGTCAGACTGATCTGTGAGACCGATCTGTGAGATCGATCTGTCAGACCGATCTGTGACACCGATCTGTCAGACTGATCTGTGAGACCGATCTGTGAGACCGATCTGTCAGACCGATCTGTCAGACCGATCTGTCAGACCGATCTGTGACACCGATCTATCAGACCGATCAGTGAGATAGATCTGTGAGACCGATCTCTCATACTGATCTGCGAGAACGATCTGTTACTGTTCATAAGTCTGGAAACATTGTTCATAGAACTTGAAATTTGGCAAAGTGTTGGGGATAAGTCACCTTGACCACCCAGAACACCTCCAACACCACATTTTCACAATGTAATGGACCAGAGTGGTCTGGGACATTAAATTAGATACCTCTCAAAACATTCTCGTCCTCGAGAATTAAAAACAATCCTAGACGAAAAGAGGGGTCCGAACAACCACCCCATAAGATACCTCTCAAGGGAAAACCACCATGAGTTGTTCGAAAGCTGGAACAAAATTATGACATCCGAGAGTATGGGAAAAAACTATCCATATCAAAACAATTCATTCATAACATCACATCAATGGTACCTAAATGAAACATGAAATGTCTAACCATAAAGGAAACATCATTACATGAATGGAGTTAAACATTAAACAACTCTGGGTACTGAGAATGTATCTGTGACTCACTCTCCCAGGTACTCTCCTCCGTGCCACCGTGTTGCCACAAGACATGAACTAAGGGGATATAACTCCCACTCAACACCTTCTCCTTGTGGTCTTGGATATCCACAGGTCGCTCCTCGAAGGTTTCATCATCATCATCAATATCGATCTCTCCCCAATCGATAACATTAGTTTCATCATGAAGATAACGACGGAGCTGTGATACATGGAAAACATCATGTATCCGACTCATCTAAGGGGGGTGCTACTCGATAAGCCACAACAGCAACATGAGATAACACCTCGAAAGGCCCAACAAACTGGGGAGAAAGCTTAATTCCATGACCAAACCTTCGCTGCCCACGATGGGGAGTCACCTTCAGAAACACATGATCCCCAACATTAAACTCTAAGGGTCTCCTTATTTGATCAGCATATGATTTTTTTTTGACGATCTTGCACTGTCTTCATCCTCTTACAAATCACTTGAACCATCTCTGTTGTATTCTGCACTAGTTCAGGTCCGAGAATTGCTGACTCTCTGACCCCAGTCTAGCACAACGGAGAACGGCATGGCCGGCCATACAAGGATTCAAATGGCACCATATCGATGGTAGAGTTAAAACTGTTATTGTAAGCGAACTCTGCCAAGGGTATGTGCTTCATCCATGACCCTCCAAAATCAAGAACACAAGAGCGCAACATGTCTTCAAGAGTCTGGATGGTTCGCTCTGTCTGACCATCCGTTTGAGGATGAAAAGAAGTGCTAAGGCACAATTGAGAGCCAAAAGAATGTTGTAGACTTCTCCACACCCTGGAGGTAAAACGAGGATCCCGATCATAAATGATCGTCCTAGGTACTCCATGAAGTCTCACTACCTCTTCTAGATACTGCCTCGACAAAAATTCCATTGAGCTCGACTCCTTGATCAATATGAAGTGGTCCGATTTTGTTAAACGATCCACTACCACCCATATAGCATCATGTCCTCCCGGAGTTCGAGGTAAACCTGTAACAATGTCCATTGAGATGTCCTCCCACTTCCACTGAGGAATATCTAATTTCTACAGAAGACCACCAGGAACACGATGTTCCGCCTTCACCCTCTAGAAAACTAGACATCGAGACACACACTCTGAAACCGCACGCTTCAGCCCCGACCACCAAAACTGACTCCTCAAGGATCGGTACATCTTTGTCACACCAGGATGTACGTCCAAGGTCAAACTATGGAACTCTCGGAGAACCGTCTCGCGCATCGCCAAGGGAACAAAAAGCCTTCCATGATAAAATAATTGGTGTTGTTCATCCTCCGACCAACAATCAGGGGCCTCACCACAAACAAATCTGTCTCTCAATACATGCACCTCTAGATCACCCAACTGAGACTCTTCCACCTTCTGCATTAGGGATGACTGCACCATCATCTGGAAAAGACAACCTCTACCCCCAACTTCTCCCATATCAAGATGCAAAGCTGATGGATCTTCCATCACTCTCTAGGAATCACTAGATACATGGAAAACATAATTACATGACTTTCGACTCAGTGCAGAAGCTACAAAATTCCCTTTTCTAGGTGTATACAATATTTCAAAGTCGTATTCCTACAAGAACTCCATCCACTGACGCTGCCTCAAGTTAAAGTCACATTGGGAGAAAACATACGTCAAACTCATATGATCGGTCAACACTAAAAAGTGATCACCAATTAGGTAATGTTGCCACAACATCAGAGCAAACACCACGGATGCCAACTCAAGATCATGAGTGGCATAGTTGTGTTCATGGGGACACAACTGCCGAGACCCATAAGAAACAACTGACCTCTAATGCATGAGAACACAACCTAGCCCCTGATGTGAAGCATCACAAAAAACATCAAACTGTACTCCCTCTGCTAGAAGACAAAGGACTGGAGCACTTACCAACTTCACTTTTAGATACTCGAAAGCTCTCGGACCCTGATCAGTCCATATTAAACTTTGATCCTTCCTGGTCAAAACTGTCAGAGGAGTCGCAACTCGGGAGAAATTGACTACAAACCTCCTATAATAGAATGCATGTCCAAGGAAACTTTGCACCTATGACACGATCTTGGGGGCTACCCAAGACACCACTGATTCTATCTTCGATGGATCCACAGATACTCCCTGTTGGAAGACAACATGCCCCAAGAAATGAATTTCTCGAGCCCAAAACTAACACTTCGAAAACATCCCATACAACTGATGTTGGCGAATAACTCCCAAAATGGCTCGTAGATGCTCTGCATGCTCCTCTTCATATGTGGAGTACACAAGGATGTCGTCAATGAAAACTACAAAAAACATGTCTAGGAATTCACGGAGCACAACATTCATCAACCCCATGAAAATAGCTGGAGCATTTGTCACGCCGAATGGCATTACAACAAACTCATAATGACCATGACGATAACAAAATGTAGTCTTCGGGATATCCTAATCCTTTACACGCATCTGATGATATCTTGACCACAAGTCGATCTTTTAGAACCAACTTGCACCCTTCAGTTGATCGAATCAGTCATCAATCAGCGGGAGAGGATAGCGGTTCAATATTGTCACTTTGTTTAATCGATGATAATCAACGCACAACTGCAAACTACCATCAGCCTTTTTCACAAACAAAACCGGTGCACCCCACGGTGACACACTTGGCCAAACAAAACCGCACTACAATAGACCATCAAGATATATACGTAGCTCTTGTAACTCAGAAGTGGCCATCCTATACAGAGACATAAGGATAGGAGACGCTCTTGGATGTAGCTCGATCCCAAACTCGATATCTCGTCGAGGGGGTAGCGCTACAACCTCTTCTAGAAAGACATCAGGGTACTCCTCTACGACCCTAGGAAGTGCCAACTGCTAAACCTCTAAATATCTCAGCATCATCTCTGCCATCATGGATGATAAGGATTGTACTCATCTATGACTCATCTGAGGATCTCGCTCACCCATAAACACAACTTTTTTTCCATCCGCATCAAAGAAAACGACCTTCTTCCTGTAGCAATCCACAATAGCCTGCACTAAATACAAACAATCCGTGATGAGGATGACATCATATGGTTGTATTCGTAAACATAGGAAATATTCCCAAGAGCGGTGTTTCCCCAACACTAGCTCACAGTCTCTACATAATTCAAACAAGTCGGCTCGACCTCCAACTAGCGTAGTCAACTCCAAGGGCACTGGAAGCCTCTCTACATTATGTCCCAATGCATGGACAAGGGTAGGTGATATGAAGGAGTGTGTTTCTACTGAATCAAAAAAGGCATACACCAAGGTAGAAAACAAGAAAAGGGTACCTCGAACAACATCTGGCTCGCCTAGGGCTGGCAACGCCAGAGCATGAAGCTGACCAGGACCACCTCCACGACCTCTCTGACCTTGATTAAGACCACCACCACGGTGGTGCTCTGCTCTCTGAGGACGGGGAGCGTCATAGGGTTGTCCTCTGACTGCTCCATTTCCCTATATTGATCTAAAGTTGGTGCAACCTACTACTGCTACCTCTGCTGGAACTACCTCAATGGAGGAACCTGGAGCGGAGCACTCATTGCACGATGACTTCTTTGAAAAGTCGGGCACTCCCACTGCTGATGACCATGACCACCATAAAAAAACAAGCGCCTGATCCCTTGGCATAGTCCTGAGAGTTGCTACATCCGGAGAAACGAGATAGAAAGGGCTGGGACCTAACCCCAGGTGAACGGAATCTATTCTGACCTGAAAACCGGGAACCCCAGACCACAGCTCTACATCATGAGGAATCATCATGATTCCCCTCTCGTGATGATCCGGTCCTGTCCAAGGTCCTCTCAACTTCCTCTGCCCTCGTCTGCACCTCAAGATATGTCTTCAGCATAAATGGGGTGACCTAGCGCTGGATCTCTGGATGCAAAGCCTCCTCGAAATTCCTTGCCATGGCCTCCTCATCTGTTAATAGGTCTGAAGCTTATTGTAGAAGGTTCCTGAAATGGATTCCAAACTCCCGAACACTGGAGGTCCCCTGTCGAAGGGTAAGAAGCTCCTGGTGACTGGACGCCTTCGATGTTGATGAAAGAAAATCAACTCTAAACCTTTCTTGAAACTCCTCCCATGAGATCGCTGACTCCTCACGATCCCCGAGGAACATGAACCACCACTGCCTTACTACTACACGCAGAATCGTCCCAACCAAGGACACCTAGTGTTCCTTCCGATCACGAATCGAACTGAAGCCTATCTTGACCTCCTCCAACCAGTATTCTGTGACTACATCGGAATCAAAGCCTTCGTACTTCTGTAGACTCTGGCACTGAAGCTCTCAGAGTGTCTTCCTCCATGATTCATTGTCCTCAACCCCTACCCGGCGACGATCCGCTGGAACAGCCTGATGGACATCTTCTTGTGAAAACCTGACGAGGACGTAGACCTGGAGCCATACCTATAAAATAACTACTGTTAGAGCTCCAAATCCTAGAATATGGAATACTCAACATTAATGAATTAATTGTTTTATTTTATTAATTTAAGGTTAACCTATCCCAATTTCTACCCATTCAAACATAGGCGTAAAGAAGAATGATGCATGATCCTCTCCTAGGACTCTACCCTACAACCAGTATCACTTTGTTTAGTAGACATCGTAAACTTAAAGGATCGTGAAATAGATCATAGGGGGCCCTAAACGCCAATGTCTCGGCTGGTATCCAGTGTTTACCCCACTTGATAAACATGAATGAAATTGTTTCCCTACCATCCCATGCATCCTCACCTGTGCCTAACTCCAAACTCCATCTTATCCCTCAACCAGACCTCTGATACCACTCTGTCACGACCCCCTCCCCACAAAGTGTACCTCTCCTAGGCCGGCAATGTGAGAAGAGAGATAATGAACCCTGAGTCCCACCTCCATCAGGCCTCGGGTTGGCGACTGGCACTGAGGGTATAATAAACACACAAATGTGAGGCATTACCCTCTAAGAGAACACATACAAAATTGAGAGATAGAATAGAATCCAATCAACTCCATCTCAGAACTGAAATATAAAAAAAACCCAAGTATATATATGAAATGTCATGCAAAAGTACTACAACTGAAAGGGGAAACTAAAAGTACCCAAGCGAATGTAAAACGACAGCGACCATAAGCCCGAACAGCTCCTCCTCCAACCACAAGATAGTAGTAACTAGCTTGATCTCCAACCTGCTCTAAGTGACCTGAAGAGAAGTTTATATATACTTAGGGTGAGTATAATAGTATACTCAGTAGGATCCTCCCCATTCCTCTCCTGCAAAAGTAAAGAAAGAATGCTAAAGCCTAGTGAACAACAAGTGAAACTAACTCATCACATAAACAGGTATACTAAGTTCCCAATCTCACCATGGCTACTCTCACCAAGTAATGCATACAAGAATATAGCATATAATAAAGAATATCAAAGGAACCCCGCTACTACTTCCCCACTGGTTTTCCGCTTTTCCCCAACGACATAAGTCATGTGCATCTCTGTCCAAAGGCTTGCCCACAGACACCTTGGCTAAGCTCCACAATCTTCACCTCGTGCACCAGAAAGGCTTTTCCACAGACACCTGGGCGAAGCACCACACCATCCTCCCAACCGGATGTAACCAGGTGAGTTCTAGGAGCCACCACAGCCCTCATAACGCGTTTCATACATCGGGAATTATACCACAAGACATTATAGACCATACACCGAGTAGGGATCCTCAAGCCATCACCGCCTATACATGTTACACCTATAGTAGTCCATAGGATACTATATCCATAATATATGTGTGTTAAAATTCCAAAAGCCATTACAGGCCTCTACACACATATATGGGTGAAACTAACCAGTGTTCCTACCAGCACAAAGATACACCAAGAGTAGAGGGTGGGGTCAATGGGGGTAGTCATCCATTCAACCTCCCATCAGATTGTTGGGGAAAACACCCCCAGGGCTCAGAATCCCCGGGGTGTCAGTTTCCCTTACCCACAGGGTATAGTAGCATATAGAAACAAAAAATGTACAGAATATATATATATCTCACCTCTACACTATGGTCATTACCTAGTCTTAGATACAACTACAGCTAACGTCTCTCAGACTTCAGGCTGCTACTTCTAAGACTAGGTATCTTATAAGCACAGAAACATTTGAAGAGCTTATTAGATTACTACATTCTCATATTATTAGTTCTACTGTACATTAATTAATTCATTAAACATTAATTAGGCATGAAAATTTCCACATTAAACTGAATTGGCATGACATTCAAAATCAACTGCTCCTCTTAAGATTCACATCACCTTTTATATTCTAGTATCTCCATCCTCGTGGATTTTCACCATTTAATCTAACATTCATTAATGAATTACTTTTCCATATTCCCAGGCATTCTAGAAAAGCATCATATTCTTCTAAACACAAAGGAGGCTCAACACGGTGGGTAGATATACTATCCATCGAGACTTGGCAGCCTATAAAAAGAGCATAGACTCATTCTACCTCGAGAGCTTAAACACGGAAAGCACGTGGCATACCCCGCGCGACTTCGCCTCCTTTGGAAAAAGGGTAAGCAAGAGCAGCTTCCTTGATCAGTGGGGAAAAGCAAAAGAGATAAACATTCGAATAATCCACAAGCATCCATCAACCACATCCATCCCATTCCATCACCCCTGGTGTCCTCCCCGACACCCACATGCATATGAAGATGAATCTCTCCACCCTAGGCATCATCCACTACCACAACCACAAGTCCACATGCCTACACACATCAGAACAGCCATCCAGGCTCACATTACATCACAAGCAGCAGGAAAACAACAGTAACAACCATGGGCTCTTATCTCTTTAACAAAGAAGAGGGTAACTCGGAACCATTTTAAGAATTCCCACACAATCTGTTCTTTAATCCATATTGAAATACAAGATTTGTTATGTGTAGGTTCCAATTATGGGATACCTAATCAGTAAGCTATCACAATTACATAACCATACGTACTTCCCTAATTTGATTGTCCTCAAATTAGAACTACTATAACAACGTAAATAACCAGATTATTTTACATGCTTCTTTATCTTTAGCCAATTAATTAACAATTAATTCTGTCTTTACGTTCATTATCAAATTCTATCATGAACGAACAAAAAATCAAAGAAAACATAGATATCACTATATCTAGCAAAACATGAGGCAAACCGTTATCACGATACAAAGAAACAACATGCGATCAACCAATTCTTTTAATCTGGTTCAAGTATTTAATTAGGTCAATTTCATTGTGATCCAAAGTGATAAATCATGCTAATTATACGATTGCACATATAAAAATAGAGAAGCCATGAATCCCCTACTTGGAAGAGTTCTTGACGTCCGTTATCCACACAATGGGTCAAAATCCACCTCTCACGACAACTGCATCCAGCAGAGGATGCCATGGTACGATAGTACCAACCAACCCCCAAAAAATCCATTAGAATATTAGAAATTACATGGTATAATATGGAATGGAGAACAAGAGAAGATGATCCCCAAATGAACGACGATAAAACATACCTTATTGGGAAGATTGACCGACACATCTCAGTTGCATCCAAAACAGATCAGAACCAATCCTAGGAGTAGATATTGATTGTGAAACTCCTAGAGGAATGATTTAAAGGTTCTGGCGTCTCTTAGATGAGAAAAAAGGGAAAGAACAAGGGATAATGATATCTCGTCCATTTTTTTTTGAGATTTAATGGGGTGATGGTTTAAGATCCGGTTAATTCTCCATTAACAATGTATCGCATTAACCCATGCGGTTTGACCAAGTAAATGCATCCATGATTTAGGAATAATTAGTACAGGATTGATGGAATTTGAAATGGCCTTAAGAGACCTTAATATAAGTCTTTAAATGTATTTTATGTCAAAGGAAACGTCAAAAGGGGAAATACCGTAGGAATCTGGAAACACTGTTCACCTACTGTTACTGTACGTGAAACCGATCTATGAAACCAATCTGTGAAACCGATCTGTCAGATCGATCTGTGAAACCTATCTGTGAAACTGATCTGTCATACCGATCTGTCAGACTGATCTGTGAAATAGATCGGTCAGACCGATACGTGAGACCGATCTGTCAGTCCGATCTGTGAGACCGATCTGTCAGACCGCTCTGTTAGACCGATCTATGAGACCGATCTGTCAGACCAATCTGTGAGATGGATCTGTGAGACCGATATGTCAGACCGATCTCTGAGACCGATCTGTGAGACCGATCTGTGACACCGATCTGTCAGACCAATCTGTGAGACCGATCTGTCAGACTGATCTGTCAGACCGATCTGTGACACCGATCTGTTAGACCAATATGTGAGACAGATCCGTGAGACCGATCTGTCAGACCTATCTGTGAGACCGATCTGTTACTATTCATAAAACTGGAAACACTGTTCACAGAAATATAAATTTGGAAAAGTGTTGGGGATAAGTCACCTTGAACTCCCAGAACACCTCCAACACCACATTTTCACAACGTAATAGAACAGAGAGGTCCGGACCATTACAGGGTCGTCCCGTGCCAGGTGACCTTGGCCATCGCAAGCATAACATCGAATGTATTCAGGCCACACTGGTTCCCTCTGGCGCCACTCTGGTGTATGAACATGCCCCTGAGTCCGGTTGTCAGGAAGCCACCTGCATCGAGGTTCTTCTTGCCGACGCCCGCTAGCTGCGGGGGATGTCTTGGATCCAACGTGTCGGCTGCCACCACCAACACTAGATAGTGACAGGAAGCTCTCTATAACCATCGCCTACTCTAGCACCCTAAAATATGTGGAAATTTCCAAGGGTACTATGACAGCATAGATCTCTTGGAGGACACCCTGCTCAAACTACCGCACTCGGATGTTGTCGGCATGGACCAAGTCTGGGTAAAAGTGTGCACGGTCTGCAAAACTATCCGCGTACTCGGCTACAATCATCCCACCCTGCTGAAACTGAAGGAGCTCCTGAATCCGAACGGAGCGCAAGCATGAGGGGAAACTCCTCACGAAATGACAACATAACATCTCCCCACGAAAGCAACGACTCATAAAAACATGAGTCACCAGACTCTACCAACGCCAAGCTGCTCCACGAAAAATCGTGGCTGCCAAATCAACACTCTGATCTGATGGCGTCTGCACTAGCCTGAAAAGGCGAACCACAGCCTCTAGCCAAACCTCTACTACCTGAGGGTCTGGCTCACCATTGAACCTCAACGGTGTCTGCCGCTGGAACTCACTGAGCACGCACAGCCTGCGCTCAAGCCATGTTTGCTCTGCTGATCCTGTCTACTGCTCAACAGCTAGGGGTGCTGCTACCAGCCCACCCAGAGAAAGGGCCTCGCATTATGGGTCATGGACTGTGGCCTCATAACTCACAGGGTCGTTGTCACGAACCAAAGCTACTATCATGGATGGCTGTCTTCACGGAGACATCATGAATATTATCAAGGAGTGCTGAAATAAGATGAGCATATTTGTATATACCAATAACCACGATGGGGAGATGACTCAAGAAGGACAATCAAAGGCTCAATCCTATGTGATGCACAAACCAATTTCCCTGCAATGAGTGTCTCAGCATGCCAAGTCGACAAGCAGGTTATCAAGGACCTCGTGAATAGATACGTTGGCCACCACACCATCACTAGACTCCCTGGTCTGAGAGCCGCTCTCAAGACACATTAACATTGTGTCCCTAAATCCCAACCAATTCCTCTTTTAGGGACGTCCGAACAACGTCCCAAGGAATGAACCATCTTTGATACAACTTTTTCACGACCTGACCCTAACAGGGCTCGAGCATCAACTACCCCAAGCCCGCCTCCATAGGCCAGGGGCTGGCGACCAGCGCCGAAGGCACAACATCTCGGGGATACCTTTTCCTAAGTACCTGTACACACACAGGAAAAACACTCAATGAAAAAGTGCAGAGTAAAGAAGAAAAGCATAGTACCAATTGCTATAAATAAACCACAAATGTGCATCGACCTCTACAGCACAATGTAAAATCTGGAGGTAAACTGAAAAGAAAAGGGAAAAACACACACCCAACCAGGAATGTGCCACAACCCGGCAACATGTGAACAAAAGAAAAAAATTGGGAAGGGATCCCCACATGGAACCCAACTATGACCCCCAAATGCAGTCCATGCTCTCGAACTCCTATGCTCCACTGAAGTCATGACCGACTTGTCCATCGTCTGCAAGGGCACACCAAGTGCAGGCAAATCCCAAGTAGGGGTTAGTATAAAAATAATCATTAGGATACCATGAAATCTCGAGGGAGCAACAAAGGTGGTACCGAAGGTTGAGCAGTAGATCGAACAGGGGAGAGTAAAGGAATACAACAAGCAGTGCGGTAAAGAGTACAAATCAACCAAATAAGAGAAAGGTAGAAGACTCGTAACACAAGGATATAGGAATGGTGAGAAGATTAACTTTTCGTCGAGCTTTCGCTACCTATAGCTATAGAGTAGACTCGTCCAACCACAAGAAGCTAGAAGCAGAAATCACATGTCATACCCCGCGCATTTTCACCTCTCCTGGAAGAAGAGTAACCAAACCCAAGAAGTGGGTACCAGAACAAGGTATATACGAACCATATGCTCTGTCAAAAAGCCCGAACAAAACTGTAAGGGGATCTTCATCCCGCAGCTCAGCCCAAGAAAAGTGAGTCTCCAACAGTCCCAGAAGTAAACACCATAGATGCCCAGTATCATGTACGTCTGCCCCTAACTAAAATTCAAGGGGCTCAAATCACTGCACCTTGACATTATCCTCTTTGGGCGGCACTGACTCGCCCTCACAATTTTAGGTCGCATCACAAGGATGCATCTCAGTGGGGAAAGCGCCCCTCGTACATGAGAGTTCCGGGTTAAGTCAAACCACACCTTGTCACTGCTCTGTAGTAGAGAGGTCTCCACAAAGTAAAGGTCATTCCATCACTGACCCGTACAACCAGGGGTCCCGCTCTGGTAAACACGGAGGAAAGCCACAAACTACCCTAGTAGAAAGGACTGAGTCTGGAATGCCAACAGGTGTCCCACTGCCCAGACCGGTTGGTGGGTAATTCATAATAAGATATCAGGGGACCCACTGGACAGCCCTGCTGAAAGGTAAACCCTAACCAGATATCGGTTAACTCACTGCCCAGCCCTGCTGGAGGGTAAATCCTAACAAGTCGAGAGGCGACCCACTGCCCAGCCCTACTGGAGGGTAGACCTGGATGATGTCGACGGTTGTCCCACTGCCTAGCCCCGTTGGAGGGTAAACCCTATCAAGCCGACATGAGACCCATTGCCCAGACCTACTGGAGGGTAGACCTGAATCAAGATGACGAGTGAATCACTGCTCAGCCCTGCTGGAGGGTAGACTGTAAAGAGTCATCGGGTGACCCGCTGCCCAGTCTCTGCTAGAGGGTAGACCCAATGAAGTCAGTGAGCAACACCCTGCCCAACCCCGCAAGAGGGTAAACCCGGAACTCCTTTGTCCATCCCTACTGGATGGTACCACACTAGCCAACCAACCACTGAGTGGGTATCACACAACCACTCAACTCTAGAATTGCTCACCCAAAATAGGTTCAGCGCATGTTCCATCACTGGGTGTCACTAACACCGCTACCGGCTGATCCATCGAGAACGAAACTAGGGGGAGACCACTCAACCCTGCTGGTCAAACAAACGAGCACAGAGGGACCCTCTACGTCGCGAGAGGTCAATGTATGCAAAGCAGAACACAGAACTCACCTGGGGATCACATGACGTGTGGCCCCAAGTCAACCACAACCAAATGCACAAACGTTCTCAAGTACCAACTACCATAACTTGTACCTCCATGCATTCCAGTATACTCTCAGAGTATACCACGTCTCTAGCCCTAAGGATATCGTGCACACAGCACCCCAAAATCAACGCAAAGGGCGTAAACATAACTTCGCCAACTAGCCACTTAATCGGCCCAGGCCCGGCCAACCACATCTCATTAAGCATTTACTCCACCCACACGGGAGTGCACGCGATCATGCACCATGGGTCTGCTACAAACACGGTAGAAGAACTGCCACCGGGGCACCTTTACATTCCACATTTAATAAGATCATGTATGTGGATCCGCTCACCTGAATAGATTACACCGTTGTAATCCTCGTGCAAAAACATGCGAGATCGATTACTTAATCTCCTCAACTGGATATCCAATGGAAAAGTCACCAACACTGCCCTATGCCCGAACGGCGTCCCGTGATCCTAGGACTCGGCCCCGAAAACAATCGGGCGCATTGCACTATTGTGATCCCCTCGGGAAAACACGTCAAAAGGACTACTCACTTGAGTGGAACGGATATCCGGAGAACAAGATGAATTCCGACGCACTACACATGAGCGATGCTACGTGGGACCCACATCCTGGTCCCGAAACACAACGAACGGATCACACCATTGTGATCCTCTCGAAATAGTACACGGAATGGACTGTTCACATGTCCAAAACGGTCTCCTAGTGGTAGAGATGGAAAATCATCGTCAACGCCCAAATGACCCTCGTGGGGGCCGCACCATCGTGCCGAATTAGAGTGCGCAGAATGCGCCATTTCAATTCCCTCGAAAAAACACTCAAAATTGACTTCTTGCATGCCCTGATCAGACGTCCGATGAAAAAGTCGCTAAATGCTGCACGAAGCTCCAAAGACGGGCTGTGGGGCCTGCGCCTCAACTTCGGCCTCAATGCCTGAAACCACCCTGGAAAGCTCCACCTTTGTGCGAGGGTCGCAATGCCAATAACGGCACTTAAAACGGATGTTGGACCCATCTGTGCCGTCCAAAACATGATCCCCCAGAAAACGCCAAACTACTTAACACAAGTGACGCGCCTCCGAGTCCCCCGTTTTGGGAGTTAAATCCCCCCATATCCATCTCTAAAACAACATCTTGACATGAGCTCCACATGGCTGTAGATGGTACGTGAAATAGATGCTCGTAACCAAAGATACAAGCGCCCGAAATTTTATTTTATTTTATTTTATTTATTTGTTTTTAAAGGGGAAAGCCCCTTTAGGCCGGACCGGCCCGGTCCGGCCTGTCCGCCTCGCTCGGGTCGGCCTGTGCTGGCTGGCCCCACCCTCCCAGGCCCGTGGCTCCCACGACTATCCATGGGCCACATCGCCGCCTCCACGACCGGCCCTCATGGCCGGTCTCATTCCCCGCATCGACCCACATTATGCGGGTCGCAGTCGCGCCGCACGGGGCCCCGCGCCTCGTGTCCCCCTCTCCCTTGTTCCCTACGCCGGCGGCCACTGCCAGGACCCCGCCTGTCGTCGCACTAAAGCCAGCCGCGCCGACGCCCTCGCTCGCCTAGCCGCCTCCGCTGGCTGCTCGCTTGACCGAGCCACCTCACACAGCCGTGAACCCCCGTCGCCACCTGGGTAAAACCGTCGGACCACCGTCCAAGCTCGCCGGATCACCCAAAAACCACGGGACGAACAACAAAACCCATTGATCTTCGGGGAAGCACTACGGTTGCCTCGGAGCTCAGAATTTCGATCTGGAACCGGCGACGGAAATATAAGAAAAACTAATATGCAAATATGGGCTTTGATTGCAAATTAGATGGAAAATTAATGCTATAAAATGAGTTCAAAGGTAAGTGCTGATTTAAAAATGCAACGTAACCTCCTACCTGTTGGGACGTTGCCCAATGCTTCGCCGCGATCCGTCGGAGCCACGCCTCGCCGAAGCTGTCTCGCCAGAGTGGAGGAGGAGAAGGAGGGGGCTGCCTCGAGTGGGGTTTTTCTAGGGGAGAACATGGGAGGAAGGGGAAGGGGTTTTGTTTAAGAAGGAAAATAATTAATGAAAAACATTAATTAATTAAAACTCCAAATTTAACTGGCATCCGAGACGCTCGACGGGGTCGAGGTTAAGCCTCCCGTATGGTAAAAACCACCTCCCGAGCACAACAGTGGTCTCAAAAGTTTAATCTGAGAACCCATTCAAATGTTATTAAACATAGCGTCTAAGGTCGCCAGATTACGAAAACGCCCCTAGGGCCATTTTTCACAAATGACCTGCGCCTGTGAAACTTATACCCCTCCTAGGGTAAATGGCACACTAAAAACTCAATGTTTCCCTCGGTTCCCCAATCTGAGCCACCGCTTAATAGATACATGAGTTTCACCATTAAACGAATAAATTAATTAACTTAATTATCTGTTAAACGTCCTGAAAGTGAGCGAGGGGTCCGAACGTCCCTCACTGACATGCTTTTTGTCATTCCTAGAGTAAACATCACATACCAGACCCATCCGTACACTCGGATATCTGATCTGGATCACCGTTTAAGAGTTATCCCATTTATTTTGCATGCCCAGTGTGAACACAATGAAAATTTAATTCCGGCCACTCCGAGGCTCGTAATCGCACACCGTCTGAGGTTGCTGCTCTGGAATATCATCAGGAATATTCCATATTCTTTAGCAGAAAAACCTAGGTTCTTAAAAATATTTTTTATAATCAGCAAGAGATTGTAACGTTATGAGGATTTGTACTTAGATGAATTTGGATTCATAGGACTATCTTTCAGTTATGGTTCTCTCCACTATTCAATTATCGTCATCTCTCATTTTGTCTACTCTGTAGATTCAGTAGTAGAACATGGGTTATAGTAGTTTTATACTATTAAATATAGTTTTTTTTCATTATTTATCATATTTACCAATTTTCCATGGTAAATAAAAATAATGACTTAAATTATTATTCATAATATCCAGAAATAAAACTAACATATTTAGAAAATTTCAACCTTCTGATGGATTGACCAATTGAAGAAAATGGACCATACTTGATGGAAAATTATGTAAAGGGGGTGATTCACATGTGTTTACTAATTTTCATTATATTTATCATGAACATGGTGCTTGTTTACTTTTATTTTTGAAAATCATCATTGTTTTTTGGTGGGGTGGTTTGAGAAGTTTGTTATTAGTTTGGTTGTGATAGATTCCATTGGGGGAAAATGTTTGATGGTTGAGGTGGTAAATCATGGAGTGGGGAAGCATCAAACTTTCCATTGCTAAAAAGATATAATGAGTGGGTTATTTTGGGAGATGACATCATTAGTTGATATGGGTTTTCCTTTTAGGTTCCCAGTGACATAGAAAGAATCAATGTAGTTGGAGATGTATGATGTTCTTGGTGAGGGCCACTATATAGCTACGGGTGTCGTTGTATATGAGAAAGCATCGATGTAGTTGGAGATGTATGATGTTTTTCATTTGAGAAGACTCATTCAGATTCCAAGTGTGTGTTTCTATACTATATCTTCCTTTTGGGATTCATGTGTTTGATGATTTCATATTTTATCCATTTGAAGTTGGTTAGACATGTTTTGATCATTTTTATGCACAAAATAACCATATTAATGAAAATAATATATTGAATGGATGGTATCTTGTTGTGAATTATCCTTTTTCATTGAAATAAATTAGGTTTCCTTCTAGCCAACATGAAATCCACTAAACTATTCTCAAATACCATTTTTTCATCTTGTGTGGGGGTATTTTGATTCACTCCCCCCCTTTGGTTTCCATTTCTTCTTGGCATGATAATCAGGAACGATTTCACTTCCACCAGTAGTGAGTATTTAGGAATGATGAATAAATACTAATAGTTAGGATCTATTAATCTCCATTTTTATAAGGAAGTGTTTCTCTTCTAAAGTATTTAGAATTCTTGTTTTGTGTACTTGAACCATAAATACTAATATTTGAGATTCAAATAGGATGGAGTTGAATAATGATTTTATGGATGATAATCGTTTAACAATATAGTAAGAGAACGTAGTGAAAGAGTTCATCATGTTTGCAAAGGATAACTCAATGGATACTTCTCAAATCCTTTTTTCGTGTTTACGTTGTTGTTATTATAGACTACTTACTCCAGAGGAGTTGGAAGAACATTTTATATGTCATGAAAGAGATCAGAGTTATAAATGTTGGAATAAACACGGAGAAAAAGCGAATGTAGCTACTGGATGGGATAAAACGGAATTTTATGGATCGTCAGATATGAATACGAATATGGATAATGAAGAAGACCATATGGAGGATGTGATTACAGATGTCAATGATGATGAAGATCGTATTGAGGAAATGAAAAAGGCAGTTCAAGATGAACCCCGTGATTTCTCAAAATTTATTGAGATGTTAAAGAGTTTTGCAAAGACACCATTGTATGCTTCTTGTACTAGGTATACAACATTGTCAGATGTACTGAAGTTTTCTAAATTGAAAGCATGCAACGGATGGAGTGATGTCAGTTTTATGGAACTACTTGCTCTCTTGAATGAAATGCTCCCGGAAGATAATGAGATCCCATTCCGGACATATGAAGCTAGAATAATTCTACGCTCGATGGGAATGATTTCTGAAAGAATACATGCCTGCACGAATGACTGTATATTGTTTCACAAAGAGAATAAATCACATACAGAATGCCCAAAGTGTGGTTCTTCTCGATACGAGAAAGATAAGTCCAATCCTACGGAAGTTGTATGGTACTTTCCGATCATTCCAATGCTTAGGCGTCTATATGGATGTGAACAAACTGAAAGACAATTGACGTGGCATGCAGATAAAAGAAATAAAGATGGGTTATTACGTCATCTGTCCGACTCTCCTCAATGGAAGAAAATTGATCATGAGTATCCTGAATTTGGAAAAGAGTCGAGAAACCATCATCTTGCGTTATCTACAGATGTATTGAATCCTTTTGGTTTTCAATCCAGCACTCATAGTACATGTCCTGTTATTTTGGTAAATTATATCTTTCCACCCTAGTTATGCATGAAGTGGAAATTCATCATGTTATCTATGCTTATATCAGGACCAAAACAACCAGGTAACAATATTGATGTTTATCAGGCTCCTTGGTTCAAGGATTTGAATTTATTTTGGGACTTTGGCATAATGTTGTATGATGCTTATAAAAGTGAATACTTCACGTTGAGAGCGATGTTGTATGGGACAATAAATGATTTCTCTTCTTATGGAAATTGTTCAGTCTATAGCATTAAAGGAACTCAAGGGTGTCCCATGTGCGAAGAAGATACAGAATCAATTAGGTTGAAACATTCATTGAAATCTGTGTTTCTAGGACATCGTAGATTTCTACCTCGTCAGCATATGTACCGATCATGGACGACATCATTCCATGGATGTTCAGAAAAATTCACAAAACAGTCTCCAATAACAGTTTATAAGCTATTTGATAATGTAAAATATCTGAACACTATTTTTGGTAATCCATTTTCGAAAAGCACTACGAAAATCGGTTGGAAAAAGAGATCAGTTTTTTTAATAACCATACTGGAATTGTTTGTACGTCAGACATTTTCTTGATGTGATGCATGTGGAAAAAAATGTATGTGACAGTGTTATCGGAACGGTTTTAAATTCACCAAGAAAAAAAAAAGATACAATTAATGAAAGTTTGGACATGGTTGACATGGAAATATGAGAAGAGTTGGCTCCCATGAATGGTGAAAATCGAATGTTTCTTCTTCGACTACTTATACTCTTTCTAGGGAGGGGAGATATCAGTTTTACAACATCTTCAATGATGAAAAGATTCCAGAGGGGTACTAATCAAATATCAAGAACATTGTGTCAAAGAATTATTTGATGTTAAATGGTTTGAAATCACATGATTGTCATGTTTTGATGCAAGATCTAATTCGTATAGCTTTACGTTGCATTTTTTCAAGAATGTTCACCATACTTTAACCAAAATTTGTTTCTATTTCAAAGCTATATATAGCAATGTTTTAGACCCGGGGAAATTTCCGGCAATGGAAAATGAAATTGTCATCATATTATGTGAATTAGAAATGTTCTTCCCACCATCATTATTTGATTCGATGATTCATTTGAGGATTCACTTGGTGAGAGAGATTTTACTTTGTGGTCCTGTGCACTATATATTGATGTATCTTGTTGAAAGGTATATGAAGATTTTGAAAGGGTATGTCAAAAATCAATGTCGGTCAGAGGGTTGTATAGTGGAGCGATATATTGTTGAAGAAGCCATTGAATTTTGTACTGAATACCTATCTGATGTGGAAAGCATTTGTCTCCCGAAATCTCGTCACACTAGACGTATTGAGGGTGAGGGAATTTCTGGAAGAGAAGTTGTGAAAATCAGTATTACAGATCAGGAGCAGGCTCATCTTTATGTTTTGCATAGCAGTTGGGAGGTTGCTTCATATATTAAAAATCAAAAAGAAATTCATAGGCATTTGAATCCATCGAGGGCTGAAAAATGGTTATCATATACACATAATCACCAGATTATAAGATGGTTTCAGGACCGTATTTTTAAGCAGTTGGATGAAAATCTGAATTAAATTTCAGAACGTCTTCGATGGCTAGCCACTGGACCAAGTGTGTATGTATTATCTTACATTGGTTTTGTAATTAATGGTTATACATTCTATACATATGAACAAGATGAAGATAGTACCATGAAAAATAGTGGAGTTACACTAGTGGCAGAAGTGATGCATGTTTCTGGTAGTAAGGACAAAAATCTAATTTATGCAAATATTTCATACTTTGGCATTATCAAACTAATATGGGAGTTGGATTATACGACATTCCAATTGCCGATTTTTCAATGAAAATGGATTGATGACAACCGTGGTGTAAAAATAGATGAATGGGGATTTGTGAAAGTTGATTTTAGTAAAAAAGGCTACAAAGACAAACATTTTATAACGACATCACAAGCGGTAAAAGATTTTGATGTTCCAGATCCTGCAGACCTAAAGTGGTTGATTGTTCTATTATCATCCAAAACTACTGAATGAAAATTCAGTTGAGGAAGATCCATTTAGTGGTACGTCACAATCATTTCAGAGTGTTCCCAATGCAGATGATGTTTTTTATGTTAGAGGAGACCACAATGATGGGATTTGGATAGTCGATAGAGGTTTCAAATCCCTTCAAACATTGACATAAATAAAGAGAGTTCAGTAAAAATGTTATTTTTTTTTTGTAATATAGATCTTTTTATCTCATGTTATTATATTATCATTACTAAATTTATGTAATCTGAATTAACTGTTCAACTACTTTTGCAAATAATGACTTCTACACATTCTGATGCTACTAACCTTGAGGCTGAACAAGTCTTTCAAGCAGCAGCTGCTGCGGCTGCTGCTGCTCCTACAACTCATGCTGCCATTACTGTTGCTCCTGCTGCTGCTCCTGCAGCTCATGCTGCTGCTACTGTTTCTCCTGCTACGACTCCGGTTGTCCTGATGCTCCTCATGCTGCGGCTCCTGCTGTTGCTGGTCCTCCTGCTGCTCCTGCTACTGCAGCTCCTCCTGCTCTTAGTGTTGAGGTCCAAAAACCATTAACACATGTCATTGATACCATTCTAGATGAACATATAGATGATGTTGGTATCGATTAAATGGCCGGGAATGAAGGACCAGCCTCGCGGAAATCACAGGTGTGTCGTCGTTTGATGGTGTTAGCTAAAATTTTTAAGGTGAAAAACAATGGCATCAAATTTGATGTCGGATGCAATGCACAAGGCCAACATGTGAATCACTATAAGGCTATGTTTAGAAACTACATTGGATTTGTCACTCAGCAATGCATGCCGATTGACATAGATTCATGGAAGCATGTTGTTTCCGGGCAGAATGCTGTGATGTGGGAAGAAATTTCGGTAACATTATGAATTTATTTCTTTAATTTACTTTAAAATAAAATAATTAAACAATGTCTTACTCTTCTCAATATCTTGCAGAGTACATTTATAGTATAAGATTCACACAAGGATTATGTGATAAGGCTTAAAGGAATGATTCATCGAGGTTTTCACACTATTTTAACAAGATGTCACATCAAAGACTCTAAAGGTAATATAAACCCACACCCACCCATTTTCTATGCTCACCTGATATTCCAAGAATCATGGGATGCATTTATTGGCCGTCGTGGGGATGAAAAATTTCAGGTACATTGTGAGTGATAATTAATTATTTGAGGATACCTGTATTCATCACTTTGACTGTCAATATTTCACTTATGAAACAGAAACTCTATACTGAAAATAAGGAACGTGCTTCAAAACCAACATACCCCTATCGTAAAGCAAGGATGGTGTACACTTCATTAGAAAAGAAAATGGTACGTATTTTAAATTTACAATAATATTGTTAGGTGCCAATAAACAACATCATAATTATTTTTCTATGTTTATATGTAGATTGATGAGTCTAAAACCAAATTCACTTCCATCCCATGTCATGTGCTATGGAAGGAGGCATGTGTGAACAAAAATGGGAAGTTAGTATATTAGAACACACAAAAGTGTGGGAATTATGTTTAAGTAGGACACGATGATAAAATAATTTGTTTAAAATTTCCATTACATAAAAATAATCAGTTATTTTCATATATATGACAGTCATAGGAATCAACTACTCCTGTAGCTGATACAGACCTATTATCGATGTCTTTGAAGCAGCCAGAAAAATACGATCGTGTCAGAGGTGCAGGTTTTGGGGTGACACCCCGAGTATATTTTGAGAAGAATAAAAAAATGGATGATATCGATGAAAAATTGGAACAATTGAGAGAAAAAATAACAACCCTTGAAGAATAATTTCAATGGAAGGGAGAGTTGCTAGAAACTTTTATGGTTGGGAAGCAAAGGGAAGCCACAACTCAAGAACAACCGCAGCATGAACATCCCACCCCACCCCCCACCAGCATTGAGGCATGCCATTCACCTCAAAGAACTGTCTTAGCCATGGTAATCAATATTTTAATAATTGTTCCCATGAAATATGAATTGGAAAAAAACTGTTAATTTTTCTATACTCATCTTCTATAGGGTGATAATGATTGTGATTTATATCTGTCAACACCCACTTATCACCTTGTAGCGAGGGCGATAGTGTTCAATATCCCAAATGCCACACTGCATAATAGACCACTTCTGAAAGATCATCTGAAATTGATGATTACTGTAGCTCATGATCCAAAGGCAGAGCTACCTATTCCACTTCATGATGATGATATTCATATGGTCAGAAAGGCTATTGGGACATTCATTTCATGGCCTTCACAACTTGTAAAAGTACATGCAGACAATGAGGTATTTATTTCATTTTATTTTCAAGCTAAACCTATAACAATTAATGTAAAAAGGGTCTGAACCAATGATTGTTGTTATAGACGGAGAAAGTAATTGGGGTGACAAACGTCGTCTCCAAACCATCTAAAGGATCGACCAACCGATCCCAAGGAGCTATAGAAAGCACAATAACACCACATGTTCTCTTTCCACATTTATTATCATTGAAGACTCATGAGGATACAAAGCTAAAAGATGGTAATAGTCATATAGTGATTTTAGAATTGAATATATAGGGAGAAAAAAGTAAATATTTCATTTCTGCTGAAAATGTAAATGAAATCCTTCAAAACAGTTCGCTAGGCATCATAACTGTTAATGTATATATGAGTTATGTTTCCATGAATTGATTTTCCAAAATAAGATCTAGTGTGAAAATTATTACTAATTGCATTTTATATTGTTAACAGATGCAATTATGAAAAACAATTGAAGTAATTTTCCCATGAGACATTATTTGGACTGGTTAGACCTCATATAACATCAACCCAACTAACAAAAATAGAGCCATCAAAAAGGTATTAAATAGTGAACGACTTGCTGAAAACATTTGAACGCAAGATTACATATGATAGACTTTTCTTATTCCCAACCATGAATGAGTAATACTCTATGATTAAAGCATATCAATTATATTTTCACTTATTTTATTAATTATTTCTTTTTGTGTTTTTAGGAGACATTGGTTGCTAATTGCGGTGAACTTGGATACTTCAAAGATTTATTTTCTGGATTCAAAGCAAGGATATCCATCAAACCGACCACACATGATGGAGTTTGTGAATCTATAAGACACTACATCTTACGTTTTAGGTCTAAACATCAAGTAATATAATTTATATTATCTTTTACTGATAGGGATAAGTATCATTATCGTCCAAAAAAAGGAATGAGGCTTGGGGCTAAGCATAAGGATGTGAGCAAGTACTACGTCCGGACAAATATCAGGGTATATATAATAAAATTTCACTATCCAAACATATCTCAACACAAGTTACTTATTCTCCAAATGATCAATTTTATTGCAGTGTCCAAAACAAACAAACAATAATGATTTCAGTTATTATGTTATCAAATTTATGAAAGAGATCATTTTTCATCAGCAAACTAGCATCCCTAAAGAGTTATTTTAAAAAACAACTACTACTTCTTTTATGTTATTTATTAATTCTTTGTTTTTTTATTTTTCAGTACTACTATGACTACCGAAAAGCCTCATACATTCAAGATGATATAGATGTGTTCAGAAATGATTGGGACACATACCTGATGGATGATTGTACAAAAATACAATGAAGATCTGACTTGGGGACATGTGCAATTTGTGGTCATTTTTTAGAGTGGTTAAGGGGATCAAAAGATGAAACATTGTCGTATGTAAATGTTTGTAGGAAAATTTTAATTGTAATTAAATAAAATAGAATTTCTCCAATGAGTCATTTTTTCATTTTAACAGATGATATGAACCAGCAACATGCAAGAATGCTAAACCAGTCAAAGGGTCTCTATTTTGTTTAAAAAGGACAAGATTTTTAGTGAAAACAACAATTGACCTATGGAAATCCGACCAAACACATTCGTATTGAATTTATCAGTTATAAGAAACGATCCAAGGGTCCTTGGTGACATGTATGAGTCATCCCTGCCTCAATCTAAGGCACGTTGTCGCCTCTAGCACTCAAAGGGTCTCTATTTTGTTTATAGTGGACAAGATTGTAAGTGTAAACAGACCTACAAAAATCTGATAAAACGCATTTGGATTGAATTTATCCTTTATAAGAACAATCCATGGGTCCTTGGTTACATGTATGAGTCAACCCCGCCTCAATCAGAGGCACGGTGTGGCCGCTATCACTCAAAGGGTCTCTATTTTGTTTAAAATGGACAAGATTTTAAGTGAAAACAACAACTGACCTACGGAAATCTGACCAAACGCATTCGGATTGCCTTGATATTTTATAAGAAAAATCCAAGGTTCCTTGGTGATGTGTACGAGTCAACGCCGCCTCAATCCGAGTCACGTTGTGGCCACTAGCACTCAAATGGCCTCTATTTTGTTTAAAATGGACAAGATTTTAGGTGAAAACAACAACTAACCTACAGAAATCTGAACAAACACATTAGGATTGCATTGATCATTTATAACAACGATCCAAGGTTCCTTGGTGACGTGTACGAGTCAACCTCTCCTCAATCTGAGGCATGGTATGGCCGCTATCACTCAAAGGGTCTCTATTTTGGTTAAAATGGACAATATTTTATGTGAAAACAACAACTAACCTGCGGAAATCCGACCAAATACATTCGGATTGCATTGATCCTTTATAATAAATATCTAAGGGTCCTTGGTGACGTGTATGAGTCAAACTATCCTCAATCCGAGTCACGGTGTGGCCTCTAGCACTCAAAGGGTCTCTATTTTGTTTAAAGTGGACAAGATTTTATGTGAAAACAACAAATGACCTACGGAAATCTGACCAAACGCATTTAGATTGCATTTATATTTTAAAAGAAGGATCCAAGGGTCCTTGTAATTGTGTACGAGTCAACCCCACCTCAATCCGAGGCACAGTGTGGCCTCTAGCACTCAAAGGGTCTATATTTTGTTTAAAATGGACAAGATTTTATGTGAAAACAACAACTGACTGACAGAAATCTGACCAAATGCATTTTGATTGCATTGAAATTTTATAAGAATGATCCAAGGGTCCTTGGTGACATGTACATGTCAACCCCACCTCAATCCAAGGCATGGTGTGGCCTCTAGCACTCAAAGGGTATCTATTTGGTTTAAAGTGGACAAGCTTTTAAGTGAAAACAACAACTGACCGATGTAAATATGACCAAACGCATTCGGATTGCATTGTTCTTTTATAAGAATTATCCAAGGGTCCTTGGTGATGTGTACTATATTTTACCTTCTTATAGAAGTGTTTCGAGAAGAGTATAAGAGACATGAAGCAATGAAGATCATTATAGTGTTGGATAAAATTTGGTTGCTACAAATAATGTGGCAATCAACTTGTGAAACACGACCTAAGTTACAACTTTCAGGTATTGTACATTATTTTTTTTCTGGAGGGTTTCAGTGTAAATTCATTTTGGAATGATCATTTCTATTCATTATCTTTAATGTTTTTTTGATAACTGAGGGGAAAGGGTGGGGTCTGCAGACATTAGAGGATATGTCGAAGGGTGATTTTGTGTGTGAATATGATGGAGAAATGGCCTCATTTCCCTTCAAGCTCCCCGAACCCTGATCACTATTGGGGTTCGAGGATCTTTATGGGAAAAGTGTCCATTTGTTTATATATTATATACTATGGAAATGTTTCAAAAACATAGGATGTAATTTCCCATAAAGTCACCATTCGACATATCCTCCAATGTCGGCAGACCCCACCCTTTTCCCTAGGCTCTCAAAAATACCTAAAATACAATGAATAGAAATGATCATTCCAAAATGAATTTACACTAAAACCCTCCAAAAAAATTAAATTACAATACCTACAAGTTGTAACTTAGTCTGCATTGCACAATCTGATTTCCACATTGTTTGTAGCAACCACATTTGCTCTAGCACTCTAATGATCTTAATTGCTTCATGTCTCTTATTCTCTTCTAGAAACTCTTCTCTAAGATGGTCAAATATCTTGTATGCATACTCACCTTCAAATTCATGGGTGAAAGTACAAGGCATAGATGATGATAAAAAATTTCTAAAACAAGTCGACCAACATGCATCATCCTCGATGGAAGTAAGATAGAAATTCACATGGACGTTATTAAAGATATGATTTTGATGTATATAGTGAAAGGGTGGTGGATGTTCATTTTTGATGTTGTTCATCTATGATACATTCACCTTCTCTTCTCCTCTCGCTATGTCATGGACATCATGAAATACCCTTATATCATGTGGGTTAAATTGAGGTTGCTGAGAAACTATGGCACCACATGATCTTTCATTTCTAGTGCCCTCAGGATTGTTTTTCTAATCAAGCTGCCTCTGATCATTACTTAAGTGTAAAGGTGGTGCGGCAGCCTCCATGATTGATTGGATATTGACCAATCCATTTGATTAACAAGATGGTATGCTAAATCTGACAATAAGACTATCCAATACAGAAAATTGTTCCAATGATTCTGCAAGTGAGGCTACATTTAAAGATATTTCATGTGTTTCATCAAGAGAGTCAGTTCCTAGTTCCAAAAAGCATTCACAAACATCACTCATCAGTTTCCTCAAGGATAAACATGGGATCATGGATTTTTATGATCAATGAGATCTATCCTCTACTGATTTTACAACTGATGTGGTGCATGTTTCAAATTCCTCTAGGAAAAAGGAACAAATTTGGTGAGTTGTAAGACACATCTATTTGTTGTTTTGAAATGTTAATTATTTTTTTAATATGGGTTCAATCTTTGAGGAAAAGAAGAATTGTCCTTGATTCTTGTATGGATGATGGATTCACATCCATTCCAAGTGGTTTTGATGGAAAGGATGGATGATAACACTGGTTGGTGTTCTCATGGATGTATACACATGGTAAGTTAGAAAACATGTTGGTTATGTTGTCGAGTGTTATTTGGGGTAATAATGGTTCTTTCCCGATGATGGAGGTGTTAAACATCAGATGGTGGTGTTTGTGAGCTAATGCGTATAGTGGGGAGCACCATAGAAATTAAGTGGTCGGTTGATGACATGACCGATATTTTAAATTAGATAGTCTTGGGTAATATCCATCTTGGTGTTTAGATCGGTTGAGTACACTGAGATAAAGGTTGTGGTTGGGTTGTGTTATGGGTGTTTGGGGCAATGTATGTATTTAATGGTACCTTTATGTTGTTCTTAATGGATATTTAGTAGATCGCATTCATATTGCATTTATCTTTTATAAGAATGATCCAAGGGTCCTTGGTGACGTGTGTGAGTCAACCCCGCCTCAATCAGAGGCACAGTGTAGCCGCTATCATTCAAAGGGTCTCTATTTTGTTTAAAATTGACAACATTTTATGTGAAAACAACAACTGAACTATGGAAATCTGACCAAACGCATTCGGATTGCATTAATATTTTATAAGAACGGTCCAAGTGTCCTTGGTGATGTGTACGAGTCAACCCCGCCTCAATCTGAGGCACGGTGTGGCCGCTAGCACTCAAAGGGTCTTTATTTTGATTAAAATGGACAAGATTTTAAGTGAAAACAACAACTGACATATAGAAATCCCACCAAATGCATTCGGATTGCATTCATCTTTTATAAGAACGATCCAAGGGTCCTTGGTGACGTGTACGACTCCACCCCACTTCTATCCGTTACACGGTGTGGCCACTATCACTCAAAGGGTCTCTATTTTGTTTAAAGCGGACACGATTTTAATTGAAAACAACAACTTACCTTCGTAAATCTGACCAAATGCATTAGTATTGCATTTATCTTTTATAAGAACGATCCAAGGGTCCTTGGTGACGTGTATGAGTCAACCCCACCTCAATACAAGGCACGGTGTGGCCGTTATCATTAAATGGGTATCTATTTTGTTTAAAATGGACAAGATTTTAATTGAAAACAACAACTGACCTATGGAAATCCGACCAAACCCATTTGTATTGCATTGATATTTTATAATAATGATCCAAGGGTCCTTGGTGACGTGTACGAGTAAACCCTGCCTCAATCCGAGGCACGGTGTGGCCGCTAGCACTCAAAGGGTCTCTATTTTGTTTAAAATGGACACGATTTTAAGTGAAAACAAAAACAGACCTTTGGAAATCTGACCAAACGCATTATGATTTCATTGATCTTTTATAAGAATGATCCATGGGTCCTTGGTGACGTGTACGAGTCAACCTCGCATCAATCAGAGGCACGGTGTCACCGCTATCACTCAAAGGGTCTCTATTTTGTTTAAAGTGGACACAATTTTAATTGAAAACGACAACTGACCTATAGAAATCCGACCAAACACATCATATTTCATTTATCTTTTATAATAATGATCCACAGGTCCTTGGTGACGTGTATGAGTCAACCCCACCTCAATCTGAGGCACGGTGTAGCCGCTAGCACTCAAAGGGTCTCTATTTTGTTTAAAATGGACACGATTTTAAGTGAGAACAACAACTGACCTATAGAAATCCAATCAAACGCATTCAAATTTCATTAATCATTTAAATGGGGGGTAATGGTATGTGATCTATCAGGAGCCTCATATATATCAAGTTATGGTTTTCCTAGTATACTAGGGTGATCATGTGTTTGGTTCTATGAAACATATAGGCTTATATCTGGATGAAAATACTCACATTTGGGAGGGTGGATATGCTTATGGGTCTTATTCCTTAAATGAGAATACTCTCACAGGGGAGGGATGAGATGTATATAGGTATTATTCTCCAAATGAGAATACAACCATAAGAGTGGGATGATATTATTATCAGAAATATTCACTAAATGAAAATAATCCAATAGGGGAGGGCTGAGATGATTACATAGATTATGCCTCAAATGAGAATACACCTATATTGGAGGGTTGATATGCTTCTAGGGATTATTATTTGGATGATAATACTCCTACATGGTAACGAATATATGCTTCTTAGTCTTATTCCCTAAATAAGGGTACTCCCATAGTATAGGGATGAGATCCTTGTAGGTCTTATGCCTCGTAATTGGATGAACACATATGGGTGGTCTGAGATACTGTTGAGGATATTCCCTGGATGAGAAAACTAAGATAAGTGGATTTCCATGATGGAGTATAAATAAAACTCAGATAATGGTGGTAAATGATAATTATGTATATAGATGGGAGACCATGGTATATTATATGTTTTGTGTGGTTCCTATGATGTACTCAGAGAAACCCTAACATTGGATGAAGTAGGTATGGTTGATCAAGCTTTAATACTTGAGAATAAATGTGTCTTGATGTAGATGGGGTAGGAATTGTTCAAACTATATTTTCATAACATCGAAACGATCCTTGTGAAATGCAGGGTAAAAGTTCATAACTTGGAAAATTAATTTTGGTTTAACCATGGTCATGGATTTGAGGATCAATGATGATTTTTTATTAGTTTTATTCATGTTCTTTCTCAACTAGGTTGCGCATATTTCCTGATCATGAACTTACAATAGCCTAATGCAGGTTTAATATTGGGGGTTTGTTAATGAGATTCTTCCCCCCCCCCAAGTATGTGCACCTCAGTGTGTGTTCAAACATTATAACTTCTTTGAGGTTGAGAACATGATGCATAGTGGATAGTGAAAAGTCCAAAGATTTATTTATTAATAAAACACACCCATGTGGAGCCTTAGGATTGAACTGGAAATCCCCCCAGACACCCCCTACCCCCCTTGGACAGCCACCCCAAACCCTTGAACAGCACCCAAACCCCCTGAATTCTGAATTGATTTCATTAAGTACTTGATTAACTTATAAATTATGTGTTAATAGTGTACAGGTATAATTGTTGTATGGGTATACATGGTCTAATTTTCTTATGATTTATGAGTTAATTCTGTTTGGGTATACTTGATTTAATTGGATTATTGATATGCAATTTTTTTTGTAAGTGTTCGGGTGTACTGCTGCCGATTTATCGGACCAGTAGAGAGGGCATTTATCAGCGCTCTTTTAGCGGTGATAAATCGTGCTTTTATCAGTGCTAAAAAAGCGCTGAAAAACTACAACTTTATCAGTGCTAACGAAGCGTTGATAAATGATATGTTTATCAGTGCTAAAGGAGTGATGACAAACCAATCCTTTATCAGCGCTAAAGAACCGCTTGTTTAGCGCTGATAAATGGTTGTTTTATTAGCGCTTTTTTAGGGATGATAAACGACTACCCCCATTATCAACGTTGAGCTTTAGAGTGCTTTTTTAGCGCTGTTAATGCCTGTTTTTGTAGTAGTGAAGCCGCTTGTTAATGATAACATACATAATTATGAAATTTGGTGAGACATATGACAACAAAGTGTGTTTTTTATTTTTAATAATGTTATTTACTGAATCTTGGTTATTTGTTAAAAAATTGTTTTGAAAAGGTGTCAAGGGTGCTTCCCCCATTCCGATTTATTGAAAGGTGGTTGACAACCCCCCTCCCCCCCACTACATTCTCCCAAGATTTATGAAAAAAAATGAAGGTGGGGTGGCAACCATTTTCCCAAAAATCTAATTGGATGCTTGTGTGGGCCGCATTTCACATAATGTAATAGAGAATGTCACCCCTCCCAATGCCACATGTCCTTTAGGTTCATATAAAATGGAACCACAACCTCCTCACATAAAATATCACCCACTCTATACATTCCACACACTTTGTCTCTAAAATAATCCATATTTGTCTATAGTGGTTACATTGGCCTAAAATAAGTTCCAAATTTTTTGGAAGAATCATTTTGAGCTATTTTTCTTATTTAATTAAATTTTTTTTATTTAATTAATTTAATTATATTTATTTAGTTATAAATATGATATTTATTGTCTATTTTAAAATTTATATATAGTTTCGAAATATTAGTTATTACTAGTAATGATTATGTATGGATTAACTATTAAATATTATTGGATTAATAAATCCTAACATGTAAGGACTAGTTAATAATAAATGAAAAATTAATATCATTTTATTAACTAATTATTATGGCATAATTAATAATAGATAAAGTAATTTTCAAATTATGATTATACAATGATTAAAAACGAGTTACTAATAACTAACCAATGATTACTTATTTATTAAATTGAGATTAAATTATGATTATGTAATGAATAAATATTTAATATGGAATAAATATAGAAGTAATTATTAACTAATGAATAAGTAATGATTAACTAATTATTAATGAATGGTTAAATAATGATTAACTAATGATTAAGGGATGATTACAGAATTAGTAACTAATGATATACTGATGGTTATGTGATTTTAAACTAATTATTATATATTTATTAAGTAATTATTAAATATTAAAGATATAATGATAAAAAGAATTATTATCTAAAGCCTAACTAATTATTAAAAAGTGATTAAATAACTATTAACTAATGATTAATAAATCAATACAGAATCATTACTAAATGATTAATCAATGATTAAATAATGATTAAATAATAATTAATTAATGATTACATAATGGATAATTATTCATCAACTAATAATTACGTAAGGGTTATGAAATGATTAACTTATAATTAAATATTGATTATGTAATGGGAAACTAATGATTAAATAATTGTCATGAAATGATTAACTAATGATTGAATATTTATTAAACAAGGATTAACTAATGGTTATGTTATAATTCACTAATAAGTAACTACTTGTGATGTAATTATTAGGTAATTAATAAATATTTATTAATTAATTGATAATTAATGGATAACTAACAACTAAATAATTATTAATTAATGATTAAATAATGATTAAAGAATGATTAAACAATGATTAAATAATTATTAATAAAATATTAAACAATGATTAACCAATTATTAACCAACGATTAACCAATGATTAATATTGGATTGAAATGGAATAATCATGGGATGAAGGATAAAAAATTGAATGACAATGAGGGTTAACTACACATATGATTTGTTGCTCCCATTATTAAGACGATTCATCACATATTGAAAGCCAGTTTTGTATGTGTTGATGGTTATGTTTTATATTATTAAAATTATCTTTATAAATCATTGATCATATATTTAGGAATGTTAAAAATTATACAACAAGAAATTAGTTTCTTGATTTAGTATATATGAAAACATTCTAAATTTTGGTAGCATAAATATTATGAGGATATATAAGAAATAAAACCCCTATCTAGATTATACATGTGGATGTGGATCTAGAATAGATGTACCTAGGAGTAATACCTTTGACAAGGTGTGTGAGGCCTGATTAGACGTAACCTTTTGCATGACAACATGAATTGTTACACATCTACTGTGAAAATCATTGGGGATATGCTGTAAATGATTCATTTTATCATTATAAACTACTAAAATACCTTTATGAAGAGTAAAAATTACACTATAAACATTTTTATCATATTTTATTTTATAATAAGACGTTTTAAAATTTAATTTTCATAAATATTATATGTTCAACCCTCATTGTCAACAGTATTCACAGAATATTTTTAAAACAGAGGTAAAAAGAATTTTAAACCTCAAATAATTTTTTATCCATGATAAAGTGATCATTATAATCATATGAACTGAAATAGTAAACAATAAAGACATTAAATATCAATTGAATAATTTGAAAAAGAAAATAATAAAATTGAAATTTTTCAAAAAAACATCATTTGGATGAGATGATCCTAACATTATAATTCATTTAAAATTTAACTTTTTTGTGGGAACTTAATAACATCTTCCAAACTGATGAAATTAACTTTTGAACTTTTTTTATCTTTTTAAGCTTATAAGGAAATATGATATCATTTAGGATATTTTCTTTGATTATGGAAATATTTTTAAAATTCAAATGTTAAATGCCTGTATTTATATGTATTTATTACGATAACACTTGAAAATAATCAATTATTTATGTTACGTTTGACGCTAAACTAATATCTTCCAAACATTATTCTGTTGAATAATGTAATGTTTTTTTGTATTTTAATCCATTCAGGTGTTATTTAATATATTTTTTGTTCTAAATTTCACTATATATGATTGTAATTTACATTTTATGGTGGATAAATAAACTAATTTGATGTTTTGTCTTTATTTTACCATAGTTTCCAAAACATTCTGTGACTTATTTCGTAATTAAGTTTTATTTAATGAAACATTAATATTAAATTATGGGTATAAAAGGTGTTCTAAAATTTATGTTTCATAATGGTTATGTGGTCTTCCCTAATTTTCAATATTATTTAAATTATCAGAATCTTGGAGGAAATCATTTTTAACAGAGTATTTTTTAATTTTTCTGGTGTTATAGGGGATCTTATTCAAAACGAGCAAGGTGATTCATACCACACAAAACCAACAAAATTTGATAGGATATTTGATTGTGTAAACCTATGTGAAGTTCAACAAATATTTCATCTTTTCCTAAATATAGGACTTGATAAAAATATCATGTCTATTAGATATAGATGCTTTCAATTCCCAAATATAATATCACATTTATCTTTTCTATTGATTGCTGATGAATAGTGGGTCCATGATATAATGTCATTTTCCCAATGATCAAATCTTTCCATGATGGAGTTATATGTTGAGGTTTCTACTGTGCAATAAAAACATCCAATTTTATGAATATGTATACTTTCTAGATATGTATAATAAGTTACATACAATCAAATTTAGGCTCCACCATATGATGCAGAAGTGGTAATCCTAGATGATCTCCCGTATATACATTTAAATCTAAATTCTACTTAGGATTTTGTTATTTATATAATAGACAGTGAAAAAAATGATGTTGAGAAGGGAGAAATCCATGTTATGGAGAAGGATTCGCGAAATTCAGTTTTTTTAAAATAACCTCATCCCACAATAAATCATACAACACTCATCACATCACAGTCAGATACAATGACACGTTTGACTGTATTTGAATACAATGTTCTCACACCTGAAACTGATATTCCCAGAGATGTAGTGGATATTAATAATGATTGGAAAAAATAATATATGTTTTAATGGATTTTCCAAATATTTATATATTGAAAACCTACTAATGAGACATCACATAGAGGGGAACTATTTATTTTTATTTCAAGAATCAATCCTTGAATAATAATAAATATTGTGTTACAAGTATGGGGATGATTTTAGATTCGTTTTTTGGAAATTTTTTGATATTACATTTATAGGTTTGTGAATTTTAATGATCGGGGTGGCTCATACATTCTTTCACACAAAAATGACACCAGATCATACAACATTGAATGATGAATATTTTCCATTCATTGTTGTTGAGATGATTTGGAACTTCCACAATTTTCCAAAATCCCATGTTCAAGAGAGGATATGACAAGATTTTGGTTATAATATTTTCCATAATATGGAATAAATGGTGAAATAAAAAGAAATTGTGAAGGTCTATGGTCACTAGGATGACTCGTATTGACTGTTTCTACAATTCCTATTTATACTGAGTCAGAATGACCAAGTTGGGTTATATATTATTATGAATGAACATGTGTCTTAAGATAATCCACTTGATCTATCTTGTGTTCAATTTTATTAGTTTTTCAAGGCATTATTCCCTGTATTTCAGTATTTACTTTTGTAAAACAATTCACACATATTGATTGACCGTTTCTACATGGAAAATATAAGGGATTATTTTTTATTGAAGAAACCCAATACAAAATATTTTCACCACAACAACTATCCATTTAAATTATGTAGAAGGAAAACTACGAATCATGAAGTTATTTTTTTGGAATGTATCAACAAACATTTGACCCACATTCTGGGTGTATTTTTTATTTATGATCGACATTGGGAATCAAATGAGGAAATAAATGATGATATTGATACCTGGAGATCCCCAAAATCACATAATATTTACTACATCCAACAAATTACTTGTGACATGAGAAAACATTCCATAATGAACTGATGAAGAAAGAAATCATACGGCTTTTTATGCAATGTAATTGTTATTTTTTACTATTTCTATATAATTATAAAATCAACTTATGTGAAATATTATCATTTTTTGTAATGTATGATTCATATAAGAAAATTTCTAAATAATGATTCCAACTAATATAGAAGGCTAATCTGGAAGTGTATGAATATATGATTTGAATTATAATAGAACAATGTACATTGGAAAATGAATGTGGGAAGTGGTACCAAAACATGAACACAAACAATGTGGATTGTATCAATGGTTTCTCCAAGGGGATTGTAACATTATGTATAAAAATCCTTGTTTATTAAGCATTATATAATTGTAAAACGTACATATTTGATAGAAAAAAACTATCCTCAGAAGGAATTCAGAATGGGATAAGGTACATAATGATATTTTAGTGAGATATTGAAAATATATTTGAAGAATATTTTGGTTATTAAGTGTGCCTTTCCTATTGAGAAGACACTCGATTTGATTTGAAAGGTAGTTCAAACAACATAACTAGTAGAAGTGGTGAATAGATGATTTTATTTTTGAAATGTGGAAATTTCAATGTTGAAACATCAATGAATAATGTTTCTATGCGCACCCACCATAACATCATGTGCCTTTGTGAACTTATAATGGGAAGTTTATGATGATCCAGTATACTAGATTGGAAATATTTCTATCAATTATTCTACACTGTAGATTCCTTTTGTGTTGTTTTGATATTTTTATTTCCTAAATACGAGATGATATTAATAAATGACTTCAACATGTTGTGTAAACTGTGTAGAACTATGTCCAGAAGAATGTGTAATGAGATAGACTAGACTGAAAACAAGACAAAAGTTTGAGATGTTGCTTATTTCATCAAGAATGTCATAGATTGAAATTGTGCCTTACCATTTCTTGATCAAGTCACACATTCAGCAATAACGATGTATTGTATTCAACATGATCTTCTCATTTTTACAGACATATTCATGATAATGTACTACTCACTGAGCATAGTAAATATTTATCATATGTCATGATAGAGGTTTGTATCGTTCAATGGATCATGGTGTGTCAATCTCACCATCATCATTTCTTGATGCTTCCATCCACCACTATAACATAACATCACCATGATGGGTACTACAGAATTATTGTATCTAATTTCATATTTTTTGATCATCACTTGTTTGATGCCCTCTTAGAGTGGTGGAGACCAGACACACAGAAATTATACATTCATGAATGAGATATGAATATCACCCTCGAGGATGTAGAAGTATTCTCAATATTATTATCTAGGGGAAGTAGTCATTGGACCTACTAATGAATATTGTCCTATGAATTTTCATCAATTTCAATGCGTAATCATTATGGCTAGTTAGGTTACTTCAATTGGTGGGTCGATAACTATGATGTGGCTTCAGATGCATCTTTCACGTTAACATAATGACGTAGAAGAGTATAATTTCATGTGTCATTTTCGTGCATATATATTATGGATCCTTGGAGGGACATTTTTCATTGATAACTAATGTTTTCATGAGAACATGATGTATCTAGGGCTATCAGAGAATTCAGATCCTAAAATAACATAGTGTTCAGGATCTGAGTTCTTGTCTTACTCTTATAGTGCTTTATACATGTAAATATGCATATACTGCAATTATATCCATGGATTCATCATCCTTATTCTTAAGCGGTCATTATAGGGAATCCCCTCACTATACTGCAAACATGATGGTCAGTTTCTACATATAGAGGTGTTGTATGTGCTATGTGTGGATGTGGGAATGTTTACTTATCTCCATTGGTTTTTGATGCAAGTAAGATTTATTTAATTTAGTTTCTTATTATTTATCTCATTTGAGGTTTTATTTCTTATGTGGATTCAGGAAAAAAGCTTTTATACTACTATGATGCACCATTTTTGGACATACCATCTATTGTAGAACAATCCCCTAACCACCGACATAAGTATATAAAATCTCTCAATAAAGAAAAAGTATCATAATATCATCAATTATGGTATTTGGTTACAATATTTTTTTTAACAAATCTCACATGTCATTATAGATTTCATGGATGTCATACTAGGCATTATTGGACTAGTTTCATACATGTTGCACTACTGGACTTCATGATTTTTTTCTATAGTTACACTTATCCAATTTCATATTATTGTGTGGAACCAGCCTAATAGAGTCATGTACAATTTTAATTGTGTACAACAAATTTCATATCAACTGAGACAATTACAATTGCTTCATTGATCAATGATGATGTGGATACATGATGTCCACTAGTGCCGACAATATTCCTAGTATCTTGACATCTATGTAAATAAGTAGCGCTTCATATCCATGGTTTACCTATGATGGAATTTTATCTTTCATAGTTGGTGGAGTATAAACCATGGTGTATGTTAATGTTTATATTGTTTCGTAATTGACACGCAAGAGAGATTCATGATATGGTAAGTCAATCAATTTCTAGTAGTTTGTTTATTGAACTAATTTTTAACTTATTTTAAATCTCTTTACAGCATACTCGAGAAAATTATATTATCCTCATGAGTGATCTAGAGGAGGAGGGGGTTGTTAGCCTGCCAGTGATCCATGTTTTAGTGATGGGCCTGATGCAAACTTAACATAAGGTTCATGACCACATCGTTGATCATACACTATAGGGAGATGTAATTCCTATCCATGGAGTGGATGTTTGTACTCAGGGCCATCCTCTAGTATCTATTTTAGTTGTGGATCCATGATGACGATGAGGTAGACCCCGTTGGGAAGCATGTGAGGCCTCACTTCTTCCATAGGCATATATCTTCCCATTACCATTCCAGCCTCAACCAATAGGGGGAGTGCATCATGAGACATGTGATCCATCATTCTTGAAAGGATATACTAATTATTATTTAACTAGTTTTTTATATTCTTGACAACTTGTATAGCTCCCCCTAGCAATGATGGATGATACTTCTTCGACCCTAGTGAGAGATTTATCGGGTGTTCATGATGACAACCAGTTAACACAGCCTCCAACTAAGACACGCGTAGAGAATCTAACGATCTTTATTCCAAAGACCAAGGATCATCCATCTTTTAGTCATTTACTCCACCCTAGTATTGAGCATGAAGATCTCGATATAGGCATAACATTCACAACCCACCAATTTGGATTAAACCTCAAAATTTATATTTATTTTAATCGATCATGTCTATGTTTTCTATCAAAAATAATGAATAAATTCATTTTAATATCAACAAATTTGACATTTTTATTCATTAGTTTTTTTATATTTTAGTTTAATTTCCTATTTTATATGTTTTCAAATATGACTACCTAAAATATAGAAAAAAAAATTAATTTCATTTATGAAACTTTAAAATATATAAAAATATAAACTATCGAAAATAATTAATACAATTTAAAACATATCCTAATATTCTAATTTTTTTTCAAATTAAAATTATTCCTAAATATGAAAAAAAATATCTGGTACTAATTATTTGTGGGAAGGTGTGGGATGATCATATGATTAATTAATTATTTACATTATATAGGGTCATAGTTGAACTAAAAAGTCTCAGTGAAGTTATAGGTATTACACTATTTTTGTACTGATTATTTGTGGGTATTAGGACCATATTATTATTATATTATTATTTTTATTTATGAAAAAAGTCAAAATTTAGGATGTTTATTCACATTTTATATTCTCAACTATTTTTTCATCTACTTATGTAAATGGTGTGTATTTCTACGTATTGAATGAGGTTGGTTTCATTTTTTATATTTTTTAAATTATGTGTTTCTTTATTCATGTGTAAATATTTTCAAGGATATTATATTTATAGTAGGCATTTCATTAATTTCAGATATATAATACATCATGTCATTGTGGTTTGGTTTGACTATGCACGTCAGGGTATCAACTCATTTGTATACATGTGGACTATTCTCCTTAAACCTGGATGGGTAAACATTTGTTTGGATAATTAGGCATTATTTTATTGAAATCCTGTAGAATATTATTCTCAATCACTCGTAAAGGAACATAATTCCATTGGAACTTGTGATAATTATGTTGTGAAGTAAGATCCAACTAATACAAATTTTTTTTATTGTTTTATCTGGATTAACATTTTTTTATAAATAATGTAATGTTTATATTGTGCAGTCAACTATGGGAAATTGGTAGTAATGGATTATATTTTAATATTTTTCTTGTAAAATTACTGATGATTTTTTTAATTTTTTTCTATTTTTTGTATCATTAATAATTTACCTGACTATATTCATTAAAATGAGTCTAGGTGGAAACATGTACATGGGGTAGTGCTTCACCCACCCGACCAATAAGTGCTTAAACCTCATAGAGTTATAGGTTCTCACCTATCATTACATTCCATCATTTTGATTCTACATATCTGGTATGATATGAGAAAATAGATAAATGCCAAAGAAAAGTCTTCATAGAAAATTTAAATTTAGATTATAAACTTTATGTTTGTTGTCTTTTATATTATCCCTGTTTTTAAAACCATTTAAATTTGATTGTGTTTTTATGCTTTGTTAAAGATCCTCTTTCTAACTGCCTATATCTCTAACTCGACATTATGAAATTTATGGATCAATAGACACAATCCACTAATTTTTTCCACGGTTATGTGGATTTTTGGTTCCTCTTGCATGCATAGGCATGTTATGATCTTTCCATATGTGTTTCATCAAGGGCCTAATATTCCCCTAGAAAGTGTTCCCTTCCAATTAAACAATCAAAAAAATCTTATGATATCCATTGGAATAATACGTTTAGTTCCCAGGAACATATCCACAAATATACCGGTAATGTGAAAAAGACAACTATTCCTAATTGACTGAAATGATGAGAGATCCAAGGAACGTCACACATGTAATGTATTGATGAACAATCAAGGTGAATGATCCAAGTAGGAAATGATTCCTTGGCAACCACATTCTTGTATACAAATGATCCAGGTTGAAATTTCATGTAGGGGGAGACATCCATGTGTTAATTTCAAAACACATCCAGTGATGGGAGCCCAATGAAAATGGAAGAGAATCAAACAATTGGGTTCATGATGATAACTGAAATAAAATAAAAAAACGTAGGCACAAGATAGGTTGATGTAAATATGAGTGAATCAGTAGATTAAATTTTACGTTATTAATGATCAATATAGTGATTTATGTACTTCGGACTAGCGTGGTCATACTGCATGGAAATAGAACAAACACAACATTCATTATTATGAAAAACAGAACATAGCATACAAACAGAAAAAATGAAAACACAAATACATTACACACATACCATAAAAACTATTCATGCATGAGCCCCTTTCCAATAAAAGAAACATAGTGATGAAATGCCAAAAATATTAGCAGGGTCGGTCCAAGGGAAATCCAAGGGACCCCTTTGTCTTGGGAAACAAAATCTAAGGGGGAACATGTAGAACTCAACCCCAATTACATTCTAATACATTTACCTCTGACCTCCTCTCATGCAACCCAATTTGACATTTTCTCCCACATCGCATTGTACACATCGAAGGAGTGGTATATCATTCTACTTCTTGTCTCCCTCCCTCCTTCCCTTCCCTAATACAGACATGTGGCCCGACTTCTCTACTTCTACCAACCAGTGATAGATGTGATGTGGCGTCTCCCCCCCCCCACTCCCCGTCTTCTCCTAGAATCTCGGCAAGCCTTCCTCCCCTTCAAATGTCATCATGGTAAGGATTTTTGTTTTGTTTTATAATAAATAATTATATTTATTATTTTTCATGATATTTTTTTCTGTATTTTTTATAATGTTTCATAAATAATTTTATTGTTAGATTGATGGGTACCTCATTTTTTAAATTCATAATTATTAAATTGATAATAAATCACATGTATTTATTTCAATTAATTTTATAATTAATTGATTTTATGATTTTATCAATTATTTAATTAATTAAATTTTCATGTAACCATTTGATAAATTATTATTTCTTCCTAATGATTTAATGTTTTATAGAAATTTTTTGATCTTTTGATAATTGCATAAAAAAAATTGAAGTTAGTTAATAAACTTATAATGTTATATTTTTCAAATTGTAGATGTTAAATTTTTGGGTGCTTTATATTTATTTAATTATTTTGATTAGTAAAATTTTCATTACAATATACAATTAGTTGGAATATGTTGTTTTTAATTTAAAAAAAAATATTTTTTTCTTTAAAATGGTCAAAATTATGAAGGAAATAATTTTTGGCAATATTTCATAATTAATATGAATAGTTGAATAATGAGGTACATCATCCCTCTAATTTTTTATTCAACCCAAGGAAATTGATCAGATATTTTTATTTCATTTTTTTAATAATTAACTGATTTTCATATCATTTTTCTTATTTGATTAGTCCATTTTTTATATATTAAATTTTAGTTTTTATATACCTTAAAATTTAATACATTATTTTTGATTTTATAGATTTTCGATAATCACTTCTATAATTTTTAGTTTTAGTTTATAAACATTTAAATTTAAATTTTTTAAATTTCAGGCGTTAAATTTTTTATTTATATATAATTATTGGTGTATGTTTTCTAGTCAAATTTTCACTACAATAGTTAAATTTATTTAATATTTAGTAGAATAAAATAAAATTTTCTAGACTCGTATTTTTAATTTTTGAAAGGAGAGTACATTAAATATTTCCTAATAATTAAAAAATTATAAGTATTTGAATTATAATTTTTAATTTTATGTTTTAAAATGACAGTAATGTAAAATTTTGGATAAATAAATAAAAAATTCAAACAAAAAACATATGAATAGACAAATCTATGGTGGTTTTAATTTCTATGGCATTTTTAGCAGAAAGTGAAAAATATGGTTCATCAATACACTTTAATGAGAAATCTGTTTATGTAAATGTTATTGCAGGGAATGAACAATCTGAAAAGGGTTCAATGACTGAAATTTTTTATCAAAAAAATTTATAGTTAGGGGAACATCATGATAAAGGAGTAACAAAATAGGAAAATAAGAATGATGATAGTGGGAATAATATACGTGTGATTAATGATCTGGTAAATGAATGTATTAGTTTGATGTGGTTTTGTTAAAATATTATATGAAAATGAGACATTTCCAAATAAATGCATTGGTTGAAATATAAAATATATCTAAACCTGATGATATTGGTATGTCAGATTAAAAAATATTTCATTTCAATTCATTAATTAATTTTGAATTATTTATTAGTTTATGAACATTGATCAAAGTATTACATAAATAAAACCTCATTATTAAAATTAATTAAAGCATAGAGATGAACATCAAAGATTAAATAACAAAAATAATAAAGCGGATTTTGTTTATTGATGATCTTAGAGGAGATGGGTTGGAATATTTAATGAATGAAGAAAAATAACAAATAGTTAAGTTTTTTAATTATCCAATTTTTGAGGAAAATTGAGATGTTGTTAGGAAGAAAAATTTTCATTAGGAAATGGAAGATGATGATCTTAGACATTAACTAATGGTGGAAAAAATTCAATTATTTTTATTAAAATTAATGATCAATATCTTATGTAATTGGGAGAAAATTTTATAAAATTTGTTAAATTTGACACAATATTATGATTATTTAAATGTATATTATATATAACTATTATAAAAAATAAATTAAAGGGGAATGGAATTAATTTTTTGAGTTTTTGGAGACACACGCAACATGATGATATTTTTGGAGACGAATTATTTTAATTACTCAAACATTAAAAGAATTTATTTCCAAGTAGATTCATAAAATTCATTAATATCCTTGATTTTATTTACTCTTATTTGAAATATGGAAAGAACCAATTGACATGGGTGGAATATTGAATTTATATTACAATACCTATAACAGTTTCATCAATGCTGTGAATATTTTCAATGTTGAAGTTGATCAAAATGTATCTTCTCAATAACATGTCATAAAAGATATTATTTTCTATGGAAATAATTTCGATTGAAAATTATTTCATGGATATATTTAATTTTGAAGATTTTATTGAATAATTTTCATCTAATAATTCTAGGAGATTGGTAAGTCATTGATATTGAATGTACAACCTGATGTGATGGCATGAACTCTTTTGGTAAATGTTTGATTAGAAAACTGGTGTGTAGATGAGGGTATCATTTTGGTATCTTCATTGTGTATAATCCCATGATAGTTTTATTTTTATTTGATTTAAATAATTTTAAATGTATTAATGGACTTCTAATGCTAATTTATTAGGATGGATATTGAATTCTTTAGATTAATTAATTATTTAATCTATGAATTGAACAAACATTTTCTTACTAGTGTAGGTATCTAAAATTGGATTTCTTGTGGACTGGACAATTATTTCATTACATATTGGTTCCTTTCTAACTACTTGGAATATTCATTATTTAGAGTTTTCTTCATGTTTTTTAAAGTTTTAAGTCTGGAGGCTTATTCTTTTCCTTGATGTCTTTGTGCAACTTTGGAACTTGTAATTTTTTAGGTCTTGATTGTGTGTTTGTGTGTGTGTCTTGGTTTTCATTTATCTGTGCTAATACAAGTAGTTGGAGTTCACTTCATTAATTTAGAATTGTTAATTTCTTTCATCTAATGGAATTGGTTGATGTAGATTTCTAGTATCTTCTTGAGGAATGATTTTTGTCTGTTGAGTACGATGGTGTGGGATGGTGTAGACTGACTTGAATACAAGTGAGTTGGTGGTATATTTTTTTTATTGTGACTAGAGTGGGATAATGTGAATTTTAGTTATTCATAGTAGGATAATGTATAGGGTGTATTGTATCCCTTAATGAGGAACAATAGAAAGTTGAAAAAATATTCACTTCTCACCATGTTGTCTGGCTTTTAAAGAAGTTATAATATATCCAACAAGACCGTACACCAACCCTACCTTCCTGTTGATCCAAATTTATTTTCATCATGATGTATATCCCTGGACCTACTATAGACATAAACAAGGACGAACTTGAATAATTACAAAATAATCACTTTAGAATGATGTATAGAATGTAACCACGACCCTCCTTATCATTAAAATGCTCAATTAAATCCATGTAGACCATTTTGGAAACTCCCTGCTTGTGCATAATTTTATAAAAAAACAAGATTCTTTGGTAGTGTATCTTGTGTATAGAACAGTCCAATATGATGTTAACCTAATGGACTATTCCCTCCTCTATAACACAATAAAAATATTAAATTGTAACCTTAAAGAACACCATTTAATGTCTCCCCTCCCACATGATAACAATCAATCAGGACTGGAGAAACCTACTCTTCAAAATCCCTATCAAATCCATTGTTCACCATTCTAGAAATTGAAACATAATAGTTATAAACTCAAACCACATACTCAATCCTTCTACAGAACCAACATTGATATTCGTGATTTCATGATGGGAATCATGTACTTGTTGATTCAAATGAGGATGATCATGCTGGATGGAAATATATTTTCCTTCATCATCTAATACTTTTGACCCTTTTAATTTGTTTTAAACTCATTACTATATAAAATCGAAAATAATTCATGTATTGGATTGGGAAAGATAATTTATCCGGCCATCTCAAGATGGTAGAATAAACCTCCAACCAGGACATACTCACACACACAACCCCAACCTCAACCAAAGGAAAATAGAAGAAGATATTTTGAAAACTAAAGAAACAAATGAAATATGACATTACAAACATTTTTCTACACCATGAATCAAATAATAGATTTATAGAGAAGATCAATTGTGCTTCCAGAGACAGAACTTATTATTGGTGTCAGATATTAGTAGAGTTATCATGCTAATAATTATTCAACAAAGGGAATCACAAGGACATGAGCGTTCAAGTCCACTGTTGAGGAACACCTATGCTACTATATATAACTCCTTGAATGATAAAATTGCAATGAAAAATAACCACAAACCTCAAAATAAAATCAGATAAATTTAATAATAAAACAACAAGGGCAGGGTGATGGGGTGACACTCACAGTAGGAAAGGTGGGTAGGTGGGAGAATGAGAGCCTATATAAGGATCATGAAGGCATGAAAGGAATAAAAATAATGAATGAATGAGGTTGGGTGGAGGTAATAGATAGGTTTGGAAGAAAATCATTAGAATCAATAGAAATTTGGAAATAAAAACTCTTAAAGATGAACTGTCCAATCACAGTAATCAACGACCAAAAACACTCATGTATGAGCCTGAAAAGCATAACAATGTACCAACAAACCAGGACCTTCCACATACCCCAAAAACACAAAAAAATCCAAAAATTTATAGACTTTGTTTTTTCCTGAGAAAATATTGATATTTTATTATATATTTTTTGAGATCTAGGTGCAGAGACAACATGTGTTTTTAGGAAAAATGTTCCTGAAATTAATTTTTTAAAAATAGTAAATATTTTTTATATTTCCGTCATATAGTTCATTAATGAATATTGGAAAAATCTAATAAAGATGTTCTTATTAGAAATTCGAGACTTTAGTTGAGTTTGGAATGTGGTGTTTTTTCAAATCAGTGACATAAAATGAGTTGGTGTAGAACATTCAGACACCTCTCTCATTAGTTTTATGTTTAGTTGGATTGATTAAATATTAAATTAATTAATTCATTAATTTTTTACCTATTGATAGTTTGAAAATATAAATTTATGGTGAATTGTATAATGTACACTCATAATAATGTAAATATAAAGTGAGAAATCTCTTCCTCATCCACTGGAGAATCCCGAAGATCGATGATGTAACTCCTGATCAGATAGAATCCTTCCACAAAAAATGCAACAACAACCCTCAAACTGTTGGTGGACATGTTCTAGATCAACGATATATCCATAATCATGGAAGGACTTGGAAATTGGTGTTTTACTACATTTTGATTAAATTATTGAGCATATATAATAAATATTTTTGATATGTGCCCCTAAGAAACCTTTAAACATTCATAACTATCCAAATATCATTGCTTTATTTGGTTAAACAGGGTTCTAAACCTAGTATGATCATTCTGAATCGTTGTCCAAGAACACTTGGACATGAACATTTAAATATTTTCTTTTTGATCTTTTCTCATTTCATTAATTGTGTTCTTCACCAGTTTGATCTCTATGGCCCTGGTTTGATTTTCCGAGTGGTACATTACTAGATTGAGGACCCCAATTGATAGCATAATGATGAATGAGAATTGAATGAAGAACCAATCATAGATCTCAAAATCATGTTGGATGAGGATGAATAATTCGAAGTTTGAACATCATAAAATCAATGTTGGAAGAAACAATGGTGTTTTAAAGGGATGTGGGAAACCTTGAATACCCTTAAGTGGTAGTTTTTCAATGAATTATCTCCTAGATATGTGATTCATGACATGACCAATAATTTTAGAATGATTATTGTCTAGAATCAAAGCAAGATTGACAAAATCAGGGAGTAATGTTTGGATCTAGTTTCTTATGAAAATCCCAACAACACACCGTGTTCTATGAAGAAGACATGGCGTGTTTCCACCTCAGTGTGATCTTTAGGATTTTGGTAATTCTATGGATGAAAAGATATGTATCACAACTACACGCTATGTAACCCCTACACTGTTGGAAAACCCTTGGGATGGATAATATGTGAGGGTATCCGTATAGGTTTAAATGACCTCGATCACATTGTGTAGTCAATGTACACTTAAATGGGGACTGTAACACGTTCGTTTACTCTAGTAAATATACATGATGGACATCAAACAACCCCTAGTCCAGGTTATCCAGGGCATGCCATTTTGTACCGAACATAGTGTGTACTACTGCATGATAGGATGTTGTGTGTTGAACATGGATACAGATGGGGTGTGAAGTTGGACTTGATTTCATGTGGTTCCACCCAAATTCCATGTTCCCCATAATATATTGTGGAAAAACATCAATTACCTGAATATCCTTCAGTTGAAATTGTATTTTTGCCTACATGTATCATATTTTGATTGAGTTTTCATGTAGAACAGAATGGTTCCCTCAGTTGAGTCTTTAATGATATGATGTAAAATATTTAAATCCCAACACTTTAGGGAGATGTCCAATGATGACAGTGACTAGGTAGCATCATCAAATACATTTTTAGAAGAACCCTATCTATGATATAGATAATGGAGTTCATAAATTCCTTCATAGGGGAACCCCATATCAGATAGGGAACGAGTCCCCAATGACCATAGTTGAACCCTCCCATGTTGTTCGAGGGCATGGGTCATTGACCATTAGAGAGGTACCCCCATCAACATGGGTGAGTTTACACTACCACTACTTTCTATGTGAATCCTCATGACATACTAGGAATTATATCCTAATGACTATAGTGTAACCCCCATGAAATAATAGGGGGTGAGTGCCCTAGATAGTATAGTGGAACCCCCATTGTCTTGGTTGAAGGTCCTCTACCAACTAGGGGGGATATAAGAAAGGGGTGTTGTTCCTCACAAAACCATATTGGAACAACCTATAGGAATTTTTGTAGGACCTCAAGGGAAACATATATATTGGAACCCCTTAACACACAAGGGTGTGGGTCCTCTACTTTGATTTAGGACCCCCTCGACTATGAGGAATAGTGACAAGGCATGGTTTGACTTATACTGTTTCTTCTCCATAGATATGTGGTTTGTTGGGAATCATTGAAAGACATTTGGAACTATTTGATACTCTCCTTATTGGGGTTATATGTGAGATAAATACCACCTTTACTCTATCATTTGGGGTTCTTTTGATTAAGAATATATATATATATATATAGATTCTTTTGTATCCACCCAGTGGATTTATATACTCTCTTTTTAGGAGAGTCGAAGACACAAGGGATATTACATGAACATTACATGTTTATAATTTCATGGATGGATGAGTTGATTTCTTTTCTATAGCCGGTGAAAACTTTATGAATAGTTTATTTACTCAACATGTCTATCTCCATTTCATTGGATGATCTTAATTTCAATTTCATGGTGGGTTGAGCTATACTATTTTACTTTATCTCATGCTATCTACTATATTTCTCTTATTTTGTATCTCTTACTACCACCTTCATCTATCAGGGTGTCATACTAGATATATTTATCCTCACCCTTATATAATAATTACATGTATGGGTAATTTCATATCTAGAAAATAGGTTGGTCGACCGTGACTATAAAGGTGTTTACAGAAATTGGGTATTTAGATAAAATACAGTGGTTATAGATTTGGATTTAAGAGATGTACTCTATTTTAGTTGTTTACTTTTACAGTTTTGTTATGTTTGGAAATATTTTGGGTTGGATGTATATTTTCCCCTTTAATTTAAGTATAAATTAATGTACATAAGTAATATCTAGAGTTTGATGCAGGATTGGTTTACTGTTTGGGTGTTTTTCATCTTTCCCTTTTTTCCATATAAAATTTTCTCAATTAGTTTTTCATTGTGTGTGAGTACAAATATTTATAAAAAGGAATTCCTGAGTCATTTATGAATTTGTAACTGGTCTCGAACCCTGATCCTAACAAGGAGAGCTTGGGGTAATTGCGATTTAAGACCCTTCATGGGTTAGGTCATGAAATATTGGTATCCAAGGTGGTTTGATCCTTGTAATGTTGGTAATACATTCCTTAAAAAAGATTATATTGGATTTTATAGAAATGGTGTCAATGTGTCTTGACTGTGGCTCATTGTCTAGTGAGTCCAGTGATGGTGCAGCGGCCGACGTATCCACTCATTAGGACCCCAGACAAGGTTCTAATCAAATCAGTATATCGACGTACTTGTTGAAAGGCTAAATATTATATGCATCATATAGGATTGAGTCATTAACTATACTTCTAGATTCATCTCCCCATTGTTGTTACATATATATAAATTCCCAACTGACCACGGTATTTTTGTATTAATCTATAGATTACTTCGTTACAAGATCCATCCCAGATACCAGCTCTCATACGTGATGATAATCCAATGGGAGAGGATGCCTTAGATTAGTGTCCGTCCCAAGATCCCCTTACTATGGGTGGGTAGGTTGCAGCACCTCCTATTTTTGATCAAAATATCATCCCAATTGATAAGGCTGATGATGTACACAATCTTTGTGTACTCCATGAGTTATAGCATCGGAGACTTATGAGGTTCCATGGTGACCATGATCTTCAGGCTATAGTGAATTGGCTAAATTTAATTGTCTATATCGTCAATATTTTTCAGTAACCGTTGGATCAATTGGTTGACTTGGAAAAATACCTCTTCAATTGAGTAGTTTTGAACTGGAGGTGCATTATTACAGAGATTCAAAATGATTCAACACTCTAATGGACCAACTTTCAGAAGTTGTTTAATCAGGAGTACTACCCCTCCTTGCTCTCAATCATGATCCATGAGCTTCTATAGAAATAGGGGTTGGGATGAAGGTTTCAATGAATATAGTGAGGTTCATTGACCATAAATGTTTCTCTATTAAGATGATCTAATATGGATACTTATGAGCACAAAAGATTTCATCGGGAATATGCAGAGAGATCTGAGCCAATATTGCATACTTGTGCATCTCCACCTATGTTGGTTTTTTGGAGAGGGAAATGGGGATATAGAGTATTCTGTCAAAGGGATTCCAAATAGTAGGGTATAGTACTGGGATATGTAGAGATAAGTTATATACTATAGCTAGAAGACTCTAATTACTGAGATCATAGTGTAGGCGACCTCCTAGTGATCAGACTATGGAACATGGTTATAGGATGCATAGAGCACTGGGGCAGCTCGAAATGGGGATATACTTATCTTGTAAAGGGAGAGGTCACATGGAATGATACTTCCTATATTTTCATTCGATGAATAAAATGAATATAATTGATCACTGTGAGGGAAAAATGTAGTAGATTAATCATCGTGATCAAGGGTATCTTATGTGAGGACATTGTGGTCACTATGGAAGCATAGCTAGAACAAGATAAGGAAGAGCTGTGGTCGGTGGATTCTACTATGAGATCCTTGAACCACCACCACCTGATGACTCATATTAAGCTCAGGGATCTAACAATCAGGATCACAGAAAACTGTATAAATTTTGAGACTTATGATATCGTATCATATTACATGATAAGAGGTGCAATCTGTGTTTTTATAATATTTAATTAGTGTTAATTGAAATATGTTCAAAACATTCTTTCATCTTTAAACTCTCGATGCATGAATTGGAGGTTCCAATTGAGAAACTATTGTATTATCTTTTCTGGGAAGTTCTGACCGCAAACACTTTTTCTATATAATTCTATTTCTAGTTGTATTATTTAATATTTGGTGAAGAGATGTTCACGTAGGGAATTTTCATTTTCCCAATATATATGTATGATGTAATCATAGGTATGAATTGCCTTTCTATGGTTTGATCCAAGATATACTATCACAATAGATAAGTTAGATGCCTCCATGTAGATTGGATGATATTATCATTTTTTGTCAAGGGATATTTTATGGTAGGGATAGTGGGTTGGTCAGACAGAGGCTATATCGCTTTCCCCATCCACAAGAGAGTATAATCTTTGGTTAAGTAGGGTCTTTTAGAATCTGGGTTCCATCATCTGTGGATGAATATATGAATTTCATCCTGAAGTTGTTTTGAGACTACCACTAATGAGGGAAATATATTTTTGCATTGGCTGGAATCTTGGTACTGCTCCGATATCTTTTTGTGGATTTTTAAATGGAAGTTACCAAGCCATAGGTTTTTCAGTTGTAGTTGTGGGTACTTTAAGATAATGGTTTCATTAGGCACAACATTCCACCCTGGGTTGATCTTTATTGGTCAGTAAATACTGATAACATGAGCTTGTGACTTTCTGTGTATTATCATCCAATAAACCATGCTGTGATATAGAACAAATACCCCTTTCAATGGATTGATGGACTCTTTGAACAGTTGTTAGGTGCTGGATGGTTCTCGATGATTGATATCAGGTCCGAATACCTCTAGTTAAGGGTTCACAAGGCTGATAATCCAATTTTGTCTTTCCGATGACAATATGAACACTATGATTCCCTAGTGATTCCCATTTGTGTGAATAATTCCCCCTCATTGTTTATGTATTTGATTAACATGGTATTCCAATTGAACATGGACCAGTTTGTTTTGGTCCTGAATGATGACATGGTCGTGCACCCGCTCAAAATGTACAAATAACAGTTTGAAAGGTTTCCTACCACCTATTCCTACCACTAGAGTTTGAGCGGGTTCACGATGTCTTCAATAATTCGCATCAGATGATATATATACTTGACCATATGGACTTCATCTACTAGGGACAACCAGACATTGATGATGGATCCACCATTATAGAGCACCTCATGGTGATTGAGGATTGGCAAGGGAGGACCTAGTGTGGATGGAAAACCCCTCTATTTCATATGATGTGTCATCATGGAAATGTGCGGGAAAGTTCAAGGGAGTGGTAGATTCAGATGCAGGCTCAGTGTCCCTTGTTATTTGTCTCATTTTATCTTTTGATGGGCGACAAGCACGAAGGAGGGAAGAATTTACAGATTTTTTTTTCTTTATAATGATTTCAAAGATGTATATATATATTTTCAGATCTAGGCACTAAGATGGGGTGCGATTTTGAGGCATGATGTTTCCAAAATTAATTTTATAAAAATACTAACTATATTTTATGTTTTATGTGAAAGCCTATTAAATTTGAAGGTGATAACTCTTAAATGGTTTACGAGAACAAAAATTTGATACCATAGTTGATTATTCAATATGGTTTTTCCTTAGGCACGACATAAATTGAGTCTGATCTGGATGTTTTCTCCCCTAACTCATTGCTAGTACGTTTATGTGGATTAATTAATTTTAAAATTAATTAATTAATTAATTATATAATGATATGATTATAAATATTTCATTAAGGATAATTTGATAGAGTTAGCTAATAATTTTGGAAATAACTATTGAGAGATCTCTTCCTCCTCTGTTGGTGGATCCTGATGAACGAAGATGAAACTCTGGATTAGAACAAATCAGAATGCAACGAATGCATAAGATTATCTAAAACTAATAGAGAACATGTTCTCTATCAAAAATAAATCCAAAATAGATGTAGGAATAATAAATTTTTGTTTCTATACATATTGATTAAATCATTAATCATATCAAATGTTTTTTAATTATGTTTTTATGAAACTTCTAAATGTTCATAAGTATTGAAATATCAATTTGTATACCATGGATAATAAATGGTCTAACCCCTATATGCCTATTCTAGATCAAAAAATTTTCCATTGATGTCTAAACCATGGTTTTTTTGTATTTTCTCCCTCGTTTCTTTGAGTTCTTCACCGATTGGATCTTTGTGGTCCTTAATCAACTTTTCCAGGAGGTACTGAGCATGATCAGGACCCCAATTTCCTGAAAGATTGACGAATGGGAATGGAATACCGAATTGTGGGTAGATCTGTAAAACATGAGGGATGATGATGACCGATCCGATGTTTGAAAATCATGAAATCAATGGAGCAAGAAATTTTTATGTGTAGAAAGGACAGAAAAAACATGATGAACATTCAAGGGATATTTTAATGTTATGGTATTACTTGATCCCCAATTCATGACTAGATACACATTTTTTGGGAAGATGGGAGGAAATAGTCAAAATGGTGTTGATATAATCATGGACATAAGTATACATATGGTTTCTAATTAAAATATCAACTACACGACATATTCAAAGATGAACAAAAGGCTTGTATCTCCCTGAGTGATGAAACTAGGGTTATGGTAATGTTAATAATGAAAATGTCTGTAGCCCTACTACTTTCCATGTGACCCATTCCTGGTGAGACAAACTATGTGAAAAATCACAGAAGAGGGAATTTTTCCATGAGTACATGACCTCATGAATATATTCTACACAATGTAAATTAATAAGGGCCTTGGTACATGAATTTTTTTACTTCGGTACATGGACATGGAATGTTCCACAAAACCTCTAGTCCCAGTTATCCAATGAACTCCATGTAGTCCACCTACACGGTGTGTACTGCTATACGAACGTGAATCCATGTGTAGGATAGGGACATGATAGGATTCTTAAGTTGGAACAGACATCGTCTAGGTCCACTAACATGATGTGTTCCCTTTTATATATTTTGATAAATCATTAATAACATGTATCTCATTAATTTTAACTATGATTTAGGTCCACAAGTAGCCTATCATTAGTGTTTGTTCACATAGAATGTGATTGTTCCCTTGGTGGAGGCATTCATGAAATGTTGTAAAATGTTTCGGTCATAGTGCATTAAGGTTACACTCAATGAAGGCACTGACTAGGTAGGATCACCAGAGAATTTCTGAGACGTTTTATTCATTAGTGGAGGGTAGTGGAGATCCTTGATGCTTTCCAAGTAAAAACCATATTGAATAGGGCATGGGTCCCCAAAAACCTATGTGGAACCCCCCTGTTTCTACAGGGCACAAATCCTCAACCATTAGAGTAGAACCCCCAATCATAATTGGTATTGGTCATTTACATCTACCATCAATTTGGACCCCCCAAATGTATTGGCATGCGGGTCCTCAATTACTAGATTGGAACCCCCTATTATTACCAGGAATGGGTGCTCACAACACCAGTGTGAAACCCCCCATCAACATGTTCTTCAGTACATTACCTAATGAGGGGAATCATCTATCAGTATAGGGCATATGTGGTCGCGACAATAGAGGAAAACCAACCATCGATATGGGCATGAGTCTAATATAGAAACAAAAAAAAGTGTAACTTCCCAAACGCAAAAGGGTATGGTACCTCTACATCAAGTTATCACCCCTAGATTATGTTATGTATGTAACGCCCCGACCCTAGTTACCTAGAGTCGGTGCATTATTACTTATCATTGGCCTGATCATAAGAAAGATCAAATCTCGAAAGACCGATTGGTTTAGTAGCTTTGGAAACACTAGATATATTCATAAGTTTTACATTACATCATAAAATGAAAAACTACTACAACAACATAATGTCTCCATAATCCACACTCATATCCCCACATAATATCCCTGAAGGTCATTCATAATTTACTTCTTCACTTCCTGGGAAAAATAAAACATAGAAAAGGGGTGAGCTCAAATGCCCAGTAAGGATAACAATATAGCGGAAACTTTCATAAATAAGAAAAAACATTTAAGGCAATGTATAACTAAAACAAAAGCCTTTCAAACTTTAACTTTCAACATGGTAAGGAATAAATAAAATGAAATAACGACATTTACTTATTCACATGGATATTCTACTAATCGAATAATCACATGCAAAAATCAATAACCACTTTCATAATGTTGGAATGCATAATGCTAGACTATCATAACCACATAGTCAAGGCCTCGTGCCAAGACTACAAATAAGATTTTTCCAAGGCCTTGTGCCAAGATACTAGTTTGTCTCATGATACCTTCCGATGCATCGAGGAGCTATAGCGGGCTCCACCCGTCACATATTAAGTCCAATGCATTCCCATATGAAAAGGTTTAAACATAACATAAACATTCGTATTAAAACTAGCATACGAAATCTCAATACTTTCACCATAAACTATGAATGGTATAAAAATAGCACATGCACAGTCAAAAATATCACAAAACCTTCAATACAATATATAAGTTTTGTATCATAATAAATCAACTTCAAATAATCTTAAAATCCATCAAAGGATGTTGACATAGATGAAATCAAAATTCTTTTTAAAGAAATATATCCTTTTATTTTGAAATCATTTAAGATCCATATAAAATAAAACATTTTCTTTGAAAATATTCTTATAAGCTTATAAGGGAAGCTTTGAAGATTTTATAATGGCGGAAAATAGCCCCACTCGCCGTATAAGTAAAAATAACATTCTTACCTTAATTCTGTCGAAAAGGTTAAAAAAGACCTTGTTTTGAAAACGACGGAATGATTACTTTATAAACCTCTTATAAAAAGTCAAACAAGGGTATAAATGACTTTAACCCATATTCTTGTAAATAATAAATATGTTTTGAAATACATTTTGAAGAAACATGGATGTGGATGATAAAGAGATCCCAGTAGATTATTATGTATAAACAACCTCGGATAATGAAGAGATTGTGAAATAACCCTTACCTTGTACTTTTCCTTGGTTGGGGTAGGTTAACCTCCTGTATAATGGTTAAATAATTGTTATTAAATTATACAAGAATCATATATATATTAATATGATATCATATATGAACTTTTAACATTGATTTGTTAATAATATCGTAGAATTAACGTCGTTTCGGGTGTTAACTTACTCATTTTCTTTTATATGTTTTGTTACATAAGCCATGTTTTTTGTATCTTATTCATATCCAGAATGATATCAAGTCCTTAAACATCATTTTTAAATCATCAAATGATAATTATACTTGAATGGATACGATGGAGAATGAATCCCATCACGTTCGTGGAGATGGTAGTCCGTACGTACGCACGAGCGACAATATCATTCTTTTGATTTTAAAATAATGTATAAATGGATGTTATATAATATATACAGAATCATTAACATGTTATATTTATTATTTACATGAGTTACACATCATTATTATACCCATCCAAATAATAATATATTGAATAACAATTACACCACGACGTGGAGACGGTAAGCCGTACGTACGCACGTATGGTGACATGTTATTCAAAGGGTGGATAGAATACTTAATATGGTTGTACCGTATTTATAACATCACAGTATATATATGATACTGAAGTTATTATTATAGAATGGTAACAACAAAGGAATAAGAAGTGGAAGAAGAAATGAACTTGGAAAAGGGTGGTGAAATCATTACCTCTTCCTCAGGTTCTTCCTTTTGATTTGATCAAAAGGGCTCCTTAGGTTGGCTTTATGATCACACTAAGGCCTCTAGGTTGTATTGAGGGATGTTGGGAGAGTATTTGGGCAGAGTTTGGCCGATCCAAAAGGCTTTGAAGGTGTGAAGAAATGAGAAGGAGGAGTGCCCTTTTATAAGAGGGGTGAGGGGCACCTTTGAAAAAAAGCTAGAAATATTAATTAATAATAAATTCATAATCGGTTTCCAATGTCTCCAAAGTTGACTATTCAAAGGTTAAGGTGGGGATGGGTCGAAAACAACTCAACCAATATAATTTAGACAGGTTTGGGTACTTATATTTACCTTATCTTTAACTATTAACTCTAAGTTAATTAGTTTCACTTTTACAATGTCTCTTTGTATTTTTATATAATATGGTTAATAAACTTACTACATACATCCAAGAGACCCCCAAGTGGTCCATTAATGATGAACCTATCATGATATAAGTCTCTTGGCCGAATCTTAGATTTTTAGGAATTTAATATCAATTAATAATAAAATATTTGTTTTAAGAACTCTTTTATGTCAATTTTGACACTATTCAATAGTTGATTTTTGTGAAACTCATAATAGCTTGATTACTTAGAAAAAAGTAAATTAAATCAATACTAATATATCATATTATCCTATAAAATTAGTTTAATTCATTAAAAGTTTCATATTACTTTTATTTGGGTATTTATAATATCAATTATTTTAATTATTCACTATTATTGTAATTACTGCATCATCATTGTGTCATAAATAAAATAAATTATTTAATGTCTAAAAATTATAAATAAAATATCATTATGTAGGAAATCGTTTTATCTTTCTAATGAATATTTATAATCTAAAATACAACATATATAACCCTATGTAACAATTGTTTTGCTAAAAGATATATGCTTGTGTCATTTTTGTATTCATTTTAACTTAATTAAAATGAAGTGTCATTATCACTTACAAGTGGATCCATGGGGTCCCAAAATCGACCCAAAGATGCCCATGGTCGACCATGTATCAACCAATAGGGTTAATACACGTTTTAGGGTAATTTAGTATTATTATAATATTATTTTTTTAACCCTTATTTACCGGATTTACCCTTAACCATGGTAAATAAAATATTTACCGCAGTAATTATTCAAAATGTCTAAAAATAAAAGTTACCTATTTACACAATTTGAACATCCTGATTCCAAATATGGAATCCATTTTCCTAAATTCAAAACAAAGAAGTGGCAGAAATTAATTTAAAATTAATTCCCGCTGTCAAAACAAAAAGCGTGTTTTAAAGAGATAATAACTATCAAAAGATTGGCACTTGTTTATGTTCGGTTTAATTGTAAAATTATGTCCAATGACCAACATTATATTAAATGGTAAAAATATATTCTAAATATACTTTAAAACTACTAAAATTCATAATTTATCACTATTAATTATTTTTATTAAAAAAGTTGTTTTTAATTAAAATTTAGTAATTTTCATTATTCATCAAAATATGAAAGTTATCCGAAATGTACCAAAATTTCACCTTAGGCTAAATTAGATATTCCGAATCCAAAAATGAAGTCCATTTTGAAATATAAAATATATATAATTTTAAAAAGTAGGTATTACTATTCATAACGGCTAGTTTGATTGGTTGTTAGAACTCGGTGTTGCGTACAACACACGCTATCGCATTATTCAAAGAGAAGCGTACCGTAGAAGCTTGGGTTGTTACGTTCTCCCCTACTTCAAATAATTTCGTCCTCGAAATTTCTAGAATACTATCGCATGAAAAGACTCGGGTGGTTCTTCATCATAAGTTCCTCGGGTTCCCACGTTGTCTCTTCCATCTTATGGTTTCTCCACAAAACTTTTACCAGACGCGTCGTCCGGTTTCTCAGTACTTGTTCTCTCGTATCAAGAATCCTGACGGGCTCTTCACAATAGGAAAGATCGGGTTCCAGTTCTAATTCCTCATAGGTGAGTACATGAGTTGGATCAGGCATGTATTTCCTCAAAAGAGATACGTGGAACACATCGTGAACTTTGGAGAGACTTGGCGGCATTGCCAATCGGTAAGCTACAACCCCTATTCGTTCTAGAATTTCGAAAGGTCTGATGTACCTGGGACTCAATTTACCTTTCTTACCAAAATGTATGACTCCCTTCCACGGAGATACCTTCAGGAAAACATGATCACCGACTTGAAATTCCAAATCCTTCCTTCGATTATCGGCATAGCTCTTCTGCCTACTTTGAGCTACTTTGATGTGATTTTGGATTACTTTCACCTTTTCCACTGTTTCCTCCACCAGTTCTTGTCCTACAAGTTTTCTATCACCAACGTCATCCCAACAGGTTGGTGTACGACATCTCTTTCCGTATAACGCTTCATATGGTGCCATCTAAATACTCGAATGTAAGCTGTTGTTATAGGAAAAATTCTACCAGAGGTAAATATTGATCCCACATACCCTGAAAGTCAAGTGAGCAAGATCTCAACATGTCTTCTAAGGTTTGAATAGTCCGTTCTGATTGTCTGTCTGTCTGAGGGTGGTATGCAGTGCTCAAATGAAGTTCAGTATCCGGAGATTTCTGATGACTTTTCCAGAATCATGAAGTAAAACGGGGATCATGATCAGAAACAATCGATAGGGGTACTCCAAGAAGTCTCACAACTTCATTAATATATAGTCTTGCTTGACGTTCCAGGGGTAGATCTTCTCTTATAGGAAGAAAATGTGCTGACTTGGTAAGATGATCAACAATAACCCATATTTCATCGTTCCTTCTAGGAGTCTTTGGTAGCCCCATGACAAAGTCCATCGTAATATTGTCCCATTTCCACTCCAGTATGGGATGAGGTTGCATGACTCCTCCAGGATGTTGCCTTCCAGCTTTCACTTGATGACAAACCATACATCTTAACACAAAATCAGCAATCTCCCTCTTCATGTTGTCCCACCAAAAATGTTCCTTCAAATCTCTATACATTTTGGTGCTCCCAGGGTGTATAGAGAAATTGGAACTATGAGCATCATCCAGCAATTACCTTTTTAGATCAGGTAAATAGGGAACACAAAGTCTCTTCCCGAATTTCAAAATTCCATCTTCATACACAAAGTCTCTCAATATCCCATCATTCACAGCTTTAATCTTCTTTTGGAATTCATCATCATCAGTCTGAGAACTCTTAATCCTTTCTAGTAAAGATGGTTTGGCAACCATTTGAAAAAGCATTGATGTTTCACCTTCCCTGGTTATTCCCATGTCCATCTTCACTAGATCCATGAAAATTGGATCCCTTTCAATTCTCATATTGTTCAAAACTCCATGGTCTTTTCTACTCAAAGCATCTGCCACCTTTTTTGCCTTCCCCGGGTGGTAGTGTATCGTACAATCATAATCCTTGAGTAATTCAAGCCATCTCCATTGCCTCATGTTGAGTTCTTTTTGTGAGAAAATATACTTCAAACTCTTGTGATCAGTATAAATCTCACATTTTTCACCATAGAGGTAGTGCATCCAAATCTTCAAAGCAAAGATCACAGCTGCTAACTCGAGATCATGAGTAGGATAGTTTTGTTCATGAATTTTCAACTTTCGTGATGCATAGGCAATAACTCTATCATTCTGCATAAGGACACAGCCAAGTCCTTTCTTCGATGCATCACTATAAATAATGAACCCATCAAAGAAACGATCAATCTTACTTCTTTGGTTACGTATATAATCACCAGCGTACCTTGCTAACCTTGTAAAGTTAGCCTCATACTTTGTGACATTCTCATCCTCCTTTTGTCTCAGACTCAGAAATTGTCTTTCCATATCTGCTCGATGGTCGCGAGGAAAGTATTTTTCTAAAAACAGATCTCTGAACTCCCTCCATTCCATATTTGATACTTCATCATCTTCCTTCATGTTTTGAATCAATGACCACCATTGATCAGCATCTTTAGTGAGGCGGTAAACTGCCAGGATAACTTTTTCCCTTTCACTGCTCCCCAAAGCCTGAAATATTTTCTCTAGGGAATTTATCCACTGCTCGGCTTCTAAGGGATTTGTATTCCCATTGAACGTTGGTGGTTGTTGCCTCATGAATCGATCTAACATTGATCCTCCATGCTGCGGATCAGGGTGCTCTATACGGGTAAGGTTATTATTCATAACTTGAGTAAGATGTCCCAGTATGGTGATTAGCTAATCAGCACCAGTTGCGTCACCAGCCCCACTATAATTATCTTGAGCAGGAGGGAAATCCCTACATGGAGTGTGTGCATTGATAAGGTTTCCATTTCTTCCACTAGGCGCCATTTCTAAACAATGGCATAAACTAGATCAGTTTATGAATCAAAATACATAATCCCATACTTATAAAACACTTAACATAAATTGAACTATTTATGGATATAATCCATAATCATAAGAATGTTTTCTTTGAGGAAGTATATACTCATAATCCCTTCAAAATGATTTGTAAAGAAAAATGAGAGTTATCCTAAGGATATCCCCCAGGAGTGTCGTAACCAAGAGTGCAGCAAGGCCCGTTGTCGTGCACCAGTTCCCGTTCGAGTCTAGCTCAAAGCGGTGTTTTCGGGTTTTACCCCTAGGAACATCTGTGCCAGAGCCGCCTCTACCTGCTCGTATCCATACAAGGATGTATTGCTCAGAAAACTCACAAAATCTATACAATACCAAAATTCTAGGAAGTTCTTCTATACTAATCCTCAAAGTTCATCTTAGGTCTACGTGCTCTAATCATAGTTTATCTAAATCTTGCTTCCAAGGTTTGTACTAAACTTCCTCTGATACCAACTGTAACGCCCCGACCCCAGTTACCTAGAGTCGGTGCATTATTACTTAACATTGGCATGATCATAAGAAAGATCAAATCTCGAAAGACCGATTGGTTTAGTAGCCTTGGAAACACTAGATATATTCATACGTTTTACATTACATCATAAAATGAAAAACTACTACAACAACATAATGTATCCATAATCCATACTCATATCCCCACATAATATCCGTGCAGGTCATTCAAAATTTACTTCATCACTTCCTGGGAAAAATAAAACATAGAAAAGGGGTGAGCTCAAATGTCCAGTAAGGATAACAATATAGCGGAAAATTTCGTAAATAAGAAAAAACATTTAAGGCAATTTATAACCAAAACAAAAGCCTTTCAAACGTTAACTTTCAACATGGTAAGGCATAAATAAAATGAAATAACGCCATTTTCTTATTCACATGGATATTCTACTAATCGAATAATCACATGAAAAAATCAATAACCACTTTCATAATGTTGGAATGCATAATGCCAGACTATCATAACCACATAGTCAAGGCCTCGTGCCAAGACTACAAATATGATTTTGCCAAGGCCTTGTGCCAAGACACTAGTTTGTCTCATGAGACCTACCAATGCATCGAGGAGCTATATCGGGCTCTACCCGTCACATATTAAGTCCAATGCATTCCCATATGAAAATGATTAAACATAACATAAACATTCGTATTAAAACTAGCATACGAAATGTCAATACTTTCACCATAAACTATGAATGGTATAAAAATAGCACGTCCACAGTCAAACATATCACAAAACCTTCAATAAAATATAGAAGTTTTGTATCATAATAAATCAACTTCAAATAATCTTAAAATTCATCAAAGGATGTTGAAATAGATGAAATCAAAATTCTTTTTAAAGAAATATCTCCTTTTATTTTGAAATTATTTAAGATCCACATAAAATAAAACATTTTCTTTGAAAATATTCTTATAAGCTTGTAAGGTATGCTGTGAAGATTTTATAACGGCGGAAAATTGCCGCACTCGCCGTATAAGTAAAAAAAACATTCTTACCTTAATTCTGTCGAAAAGGTAAAAAAGGACCTTGTTTTCAAAACGACGGAAAGATTCCTTTATAAACCTCTTATAAAAAGTCAAACAAGGGTATAAATGACTTTAACCCATATTCATGTAAATAATAAATATGTTTTGAAATACATTTTGAAAAAACATGGATGTGGATGATAAAGAGATCCTAGTAGATTATTACGTATAAACAACCTCGGATAATGAAGTGATTGTGAAATAACCCATACCTTGTACTTTTCCTTGGTTGGGGTAGGTTAACCTCCTGTATAATGGTTAAATAATTGTTATTAAATTATACAAGAATCATATATATTAATATGATATCATATATGATCCTTTAACATTTATTTGTTAATAATATCTTAGAATTATCGTCGTTTCGGGTGTTAACTTACTCATTTTCTTTTATATGTTTTGTTACATAAGCCATGTTTGTTGTATATTATTCATATCCAGAATGATATCAAGTCCTTAAACATCATTTTTAAATCATCAAATGAAAATTATACTTGAATGGATACGATGGAGAATGAATCCCATCGCGTTCCTGGAGACTGTAGTCCGTACGTACGCACGAGCGACAATATCATTCTTTTGATATTAAACTAATATATAAATGGGCGGTATATCATATATAAAGAATCATTAACATGTTATATTTTTTATTTACATGAGTTAAACATCATTATTATACCCATCCAAATAATAATATATTGAATAATAATTACACCACGACGTGGAGACGGTAAGCCGTACGTACGCACGTATGGTGACATGTTATTCAAAGGGTGGATAGAATACTTAATATGGTTGTACCATATTTATAAAATCACTGTATATATATGATACTGAAGTTATTATTTTAGAATGGTAACAACAAAGGAAGAAGAAGTGGAAGAAGAAATGAACTTGGAAAAGGGTGGTGAAATCATTATCTCTTCTTCGGGTTCTTCCTTTTGATTTGATCAAAAGGGCTCCTTAGGTTGGCTTTCTGATCAAACTAAGGCCTCTAGGTTGTAATGAGGGATGTTTGGAGAGTATTGGGGCAGAGTTTGGCCGAACCAAAAGGCTTTGAATGTGTGAAGAAATGAGAAGGAGGAGTGCCCTTTTATAAGAGGGGTGAGGGGCACCTTTGGAAAAGCTAGAAATATTAATTTATAATAAATTCATAATCGGTTTCAAATGGCGCCAAAGTTGACTATTCAAAAGTTAAGGTGGGTATGGGTCTAAAACAACTCAACCAATAGAATTTAGACAGGTTTGGGTACTTATATTAACCTTATCATTAAGTATTAACTCTAAGATAATTAGTTTCACTTTTACAATGTCTCTTTGTATTTTTATATAATATGGTTAATAAACTTACTACATACATCCAAGAGACCCCCAAGTGGTCCATTAATGATGAACCTATCATGATATAAGTCTCTTGGCCGAACCTTAGATTTTTAGGAATTTAATATCAATTAATAATATAATATTTGTTTTAAGAACTCTTTTATGTCAATTTTGACACTATTCAGTAGTTGATTTTTGTGAAACTCATAACAGATTTATTACTTCGAAAAAAGTCAATTAAATCAATCCTAATATATCATATTATCCTATAAAATTGTTTTAATTCATTAAAAGTTTCATATTACATTTATTTGGGAATTTATAATATTAATTATTTTAATTTTTCACTATTATAGTAATTACTACATCATCATTGTGTCATAAATAAAATATATTATTTAATGTCTAAAAATTATAAATAAAATATAATTATGTAGGAAATCTTTTTATATTTCTAATTAATATTTATAATCTAAAATCCAACATATATAACCCTATGTAACAATTGTTTTTCTAAAAGATATATGCTTGTGTCATTTTTGTATTCATTTTAACTTAATTAAAATAAAGTGTCATTATCACTTACAAGTGGATCCATGGGGTCCCAAAATCGACCCAAAGATGCCCATGGTAGACCATGTATCAACCAATAGGGTTAAGACACGTTTTAGTGTAATTTATTTTTATTATAATATTATTTTTTAACCCTTATTTACTGGATTTACCATTAACCATGGTAAATAAAATATTTACCGCAGTAATTATTCAAAATGTCTAAAAATAAAAGTTACCTATTTACACAATTTGAACATACTGATTCCAAATATGGAATCCATTTTCCTAAATTCAAAACACAGAAGTGGCAGAAATTAATTTAAAATTAATTCCCGCTGTCAAAACAAAAAGCGTGTTTTAAAGAGATAATAACTATCAAAAGATTGACACTTGTTTATGTTCGGTTTAATTGTAAAATTATGTCCAATGACCAACATTATATTAAATGGTAAAAAATTATTCTAAATATAATTTAAAACTACTAAAATTAATAATTTATCACTATTAATTATTTTTATTAAAAAAGTTGTTTTTAATTAAAATTTAGTAATTTTCACTATTCATCAAAATATGAAAGTTATCCGAAATGTACCAAAATTTCACCTTAGGCTAAATTAGATATTCCGAATCCAAAAATGAAGTCCATTTTGAAATATAAAATATATATAATTTTAAAAAGTAGGTATTACTATTCATAACGGCTAGTTTGATTGGTTGTTAGAACTCGGTGTTGAGTACAACACACGCTATCGCATTATTCAAAGAGAAGCGTACCGTAGAAGCTTGGGGTGTTACAATGTAGTTATAGGCCTTAGTTTTACATACACAGTTACTTCATGGAGGACATGTGGGATGATGGAAATTGTTGATTTTCTTTTGAAGATGTACGGTAGTCTACATCGAGGGATGATCAATAAGATAGAGATACCCTTTACTAACTTATTTTAGTTTATTTTGATAATGAATATATATATATATATATAATTTTGTCTTTATCCACCCTTTGGATCTACATACTCACCTTCAATGAGTGTCGAAGAGGCGTGGGGTATGCCACATTCTACCCATGTTTAGAATCACATGGTTTGATGAGTCTAATATCCTACTATAAGTGGAGAATCCTCGATTATTAGTTAATCGTTTCACCATTTCCATCCTCATGTGTTTCTATAAGAGTAAATTCAGTCTTGGGTAGTGTTGAACTGTACTCTTTCACTGTACTTTGTGTTATCTACTATATGTCTCTTTTTATTGTATATATTATTTCCCTCCTTAAGAATTTATGTGTCCTTCTAGGCATGTTTATACATTTCCAAGCATGATATTTTTTTCCTATATCATGTCCTATTAAAACGAAATATAGTTCGATTGTGACTATAGAGTAACATAGGGAAACTGGGTTCATGGACCATGTATGGTGGTCGTATCTTGGGATTCCAGATTTGGACTATCTTTTAATTAATTAATTTTCTAGTTTTATTGTTATGGGACATATTTTTGATTGGGTGTTTATTTTTCCCCTTTACATTAAATATATAATATCTTACATTTGTACTATCTAGAAGATCATGATTTCTTGGTTTAATTTTTTGGTTATGATTCATATTTCCCTTCTTTACATATGAACATTTCCATTGTTCTTTTATGTTTGTTAATAAAACTACATAAGAAAATTCTTCCCCATGATATTAAGGTCATTAGCACTAGTCACCAGAATCTGACCTAGGGAGGTTTTCTTGGGGTATTTCCAGCTCAAGCCCTGGCTTTGGCTTGGTGTCACATGAACTTCTCTCCTTTAATGGAGATCTTATTTATCTCAATGTAAAACAACAATCCATGCATATTGGTATTTAAATATTCCACACTAGTTCAATCTCTTTATCTAGTGTGGAAACACACTAAATGATTATATGTAATTCATTGAATGGTATCACCTCTGATCCCTGGTAAATTATTTAATTTTTTTTAAGGTGAAAAGAACTCCTTCTCATTGGAATTATTATCTCTCACATGTGGGTGGTAGGAAGTCACACAACTACTTTTATAGTATCCAAGGCCCCACAGGAGGTCCCATGTAGGGTGTTCATTTTGGTTTTCCCTATTCACCCTGGGGCTACCGATGTTGTTGATAGTGATTTACTTGGCCTCCACATTTACATACCCCATTAATGCTCTTTTACTTTTTTCCATTCATATAATAAAAAATTTATGTTGTTTTAGTTGGTGTTCTTATAAACTATCTTACCATAGCATATCAGTATTGTAGGTAAATGTTGATAATCAAAAAAACCGAAGACTATAATTTATTCACCTTGCATGAATATCACTCATTATGTTCTAGTAGGGGAACATGTTATCACTATACTACAATCAACATCCATCAACTATAACATGATCATATATTCCAAAATTGAGAAAAAACATTAAGAAGAGAGCATACCACATATACATATGTCTATATAGAAGGCCTAATACACCATCAAACATAAAAATAATCTAAAAATTACTAAAAAACCCATGTTCGGTGGTTAAAAGATATTATAAATTGAAAAAAAGGAAATACCAAATTAAAAAAATATAAAATAAGTAGATACACACAAGAATCATGAAACAAAAATTTGATAACCGAAAAATATCCACATATGTCTGAATGTCTTGGACCATCCCTAACATACCCTCTCTTCTAATTGGGTTCCCCAAAAAATGTAGGGATAATCATAGGATCATAGAAGTGAGAATCCCCAGAATCTATTCATAATTAAAACTAAACTGCTACAAAAAGATAATTAAAGAACATACGAAGTGGGGATCTCAAAGCATACCACATGAGATTGGGCCTTACTACCATTATTTTTAATGTTGAGAAAATATCATTTTATAGGTCTTGTTTTTCTAGACTCAAAGAACCATTTGTTCTTAAACCATATCATATATTTTCGATTTTATTTATATTTTTCATTTGAACCATAACATACATCAGCCTAGGTTCACTCTTAATCCCATTATGTTATTCAATCAAACCACATGTTAAATGATTGTGAGACAACATAATAGACGTGAAATCAGTAGAAACAATCTCTATAGGTTTATTGGGGACAATAAATTTAATTTATATCCCACTCTGTATGAATATCTCCTAAATATTTATTCTCAAAGTACCAAAATCATTCTCCATTAAATTTTTCAAATTTAAACATATTAGAAGAAATTCTTAAACTGATTAATGTCTCTACTACCAATTCTCAATTTTTTATAATATTAAGTGAATGTGATGTGATGAAAATATAAGAGGATTGAACAAACAATTTGATAATGATGAATGAAAGAAAAGAAGGAAAATCTAATAAAAAATTATGACTGAAGAAATAATAAATGAGATAAAACATAAAATTACAAGAAAGAAAATATAAACACATGTATTTATGTGTATAGGACATGTTTTCTCTAACTCCATGATAAAAAAATCTCCACAACCTTTATTATTATGATGAAAAAGAATAATTAAACATGAAATGAAAACATAGAGATAAACCATGAGTACCCTATAAACTATACATTCCTGAGGAACAGACCATTCATGGAATCATACTGAACCCAAGAAAAAGATGGTATAATACACCTCCCAGAGGGAAGGACTCACACAGGCTACACCAACCTCAACCAAAATAATTCATAATGAAGATACACCTCTTAGAGGGAAGGAATCACACACTCTAGAGCTCCTCTATCAATATATTACTCCAAATGTTGAATGATGAAGATGAAGAAACACAGACCAAAAGAGAATATCTACGATGAGTAATAATAGCACATTAGATATATGGTGATAGGATGACACACATAGCCTGTGACACAGACTAGAGGAATATAGAGATCAAATAGAAAGATCATGATAGCATGGTTGGCCTAACATATCCTGAATGGATGAGGATGCATGGAGGTTGTAAAGACCCAAAGCTTGACGTACATGGACATTACATTAGTTTAGTGTAATACTTAATACATCACAAAAATAGACACACAAGGACCGTAATAGTTTAGTGTCTTTGGAAACATGGAATGTAATTTTCTAATCGTGGTGAATGATCTTCAACATCTCCCATAAAGATCTTCACATTTTTGTTTCCTTACCTAAAATATTTCTTTTAATCCTAGGGGAAAAGAAAACAAAAACAGGGTGAGGTCAAATACTCATTAAGGGTAAGCATGGGTAAAATAAAACATACCATATACATTTGATCTTAAAAACATGAACATAATGTTTAAACATCAAAATCTCGAGCAAAGACTTAAAACATGGAAGTATATAAGGCATAGATCATAATGAAACATAAATCATGAAAAACATATCATGGGAATAAAACATGTAATTGTGGAATCCATTAAGCACATGTAATGATTTCCATAGTAGCCAAGGCATTGCTGCCAAGACCATCTTAGTGGACAAAGTCCCATTCTGAATCGAGTTTACTCCTCGTTTCAGTCCTATAATACTGAACCGGATTAACTTACCGTTCCAGCCATGTCTATCTCATGAGATATACAATGTTTACCCAATGCCTTGGAAGGATATATAGGTCCCACCCATCTCATAATGAAATCATTCTTACTTGTTCCACAAAATAAACATACATCATTCATAAAAACCAAATAAAAAAAATGGGTTTCATAAACATCATACCATCATCACATAATCCATATAAAAGAAATGGATATAATTTCTAAATAAGAAAAGTGAAACCATTTATATCATAGAGACATTAAATTTGAAACATACATATATGAAATAATTTCATCTTAGATGAAAAATGGTTTTGATAAAACACTTGAAATGAATTCTTGAGGAAAATATCCTTTTTTCTTCAAAATCATTTTCTTTTAACGAAATGTCATGAAATTTTAAAAGAAAATGATTTTTTTGAAAATAGTCATGAAATATTTTGGAGGAAGATTCATGAAAACAAGGCTTTATAAAACCGTAAAAATCCGTTCACGCCGTATAAGTTAAAAATAACATTCTCCTCATACTTTTGTCGGAAAAGTCAAAAAAGTACCTCGTAATGTAAATAAGAGAAATATTCCATACATACCATGTAGTAAAAGTCAAAAATGGGTAAAAATGACTTTATACATACATGAAAACACTTTTTAAAACATGTACATGATAGAAATATCCCCATTAAATACTTACGAATAAGAAATCTTAGATAAAAATGAGATTTGCAAAATTATCTCTTACCTTAGGTCCGATATGATTCATACGTATCCGAAACCCCTGTAATATGATTTAAATAATGTCATTGACTTATTAAAGACTCATATTCATTTTTATTATATCATATATGGTTCACTTATGACTTTATATTACCCGTTCTTTTGTAAATTCCATGTTAAAGATCGTTTTGGGTAAAATCGTTTCATTTGTCGTCCATGTTTGGACTTGTAATTATTCAAATGATTACATAGATCATGATTACATAATTCTAGAATATAAAACATGATTTATTTATAATATATATTCAGAATATACATATATATAATAGATCAATAAATGGAAAGAAAGACACTGTTCATGGAGACGGTAGGTCGTACGTATGCATGAACGTTGTTTTCGTTTCCTCATTGAATTGAATGGAATTAATTGGATGACATACATACATATATACATAAATCCAGTATCATTATTATGTCATATATTTCATTATTACTTATTATATATACTTTATAATCATTTTTGAATGGTTAATCATTGTGAATGAATCTCATCGCGTCGTGGAGACGGTATTCCGTACGTACGCATGAGCGATGATATCGTTCCCATGATCGTGGAATTTTATTGGAGGGTATGTATACTATTACAGAATCAATATCACTTTAAAATAATCATATATAGTTATTATTTACACCATTATTCCCATCCATGTAAGGTGGTGGTGGAAAATAGATTACACCACAGCGTAGAGACGGTATTCCGTACGTACGCACGCGCGGTGATTTCGTTTTCCGTAGGATGGATAGATGGTGAAATAGGGTTGTTTCATACTAATAATAACATATCCATATATGAGTGATACTGATGTTATTACTTCATTATGAAACAACCTAAGAAGAAGAAGTGGAAGAAGAAATAAAGGTGAAAGAATCGGTAACATACATTACCTCTTCTTTGAAGCGCCTCTTGGAGACTTCCTCTTATGGCACTAAAATTGGTCTTTGAAGAAGACCAGGACAACTAGGATGTTTTTGGGGAAGTGGAGAAGAGAATTGGTCAGGGGTTGGCCGAGATTGAAGGCTCAAAGTGGTGTGTGGAAGATAGGGAGGAGGTGCCCTTTTATAAGGGAGGAGAGGGGAACCTTTAGAATTCTTAAAAATATTAATTTATAATAAATCTAACCCCACATAAAAACCACCAAAAATGACTCATATTTAAATATTAGATGAGATATGGTTTTAATATCATCGACCAATCAAATTTAGACATGTTTGGATCTTATTTTAAACCTTATCATTTTGATTTATCCTGATTTAATCTAACTAAGTTTATTTGTGGTAATAAAATTCTAAATTTTAAATTATAACAAATAATTACTTATTTGTTGTGATTTTTCCATAATTTGTTACTTTATAACATTAATGACCATATAAATTTAAATTTATAATTTTTAAATATTTTTTTGATTTAGAAAAAATTTTATAATATGTTATTTTTATAAAATAACAATAGTGTCAATTATGACCCTATTCATTTATTTGAATTTAAATAAAATATATACAGAATATATGTTCGAGATAAAAGATTCAATAGATTCATAAAAGGTCATATGTATCTATAAAATTAGTGGATCACATTAAATAGTTCATATAATATTTATTTTATTATTTTTAAAACCATTTATTTGGTTTATCTCTTAATAAAATAATTACGACAACATTTTTTTATAATTATTTAATATACATATTTGTTGCATAAAAATTAAAAATAAAATCCTATGATGAAGATAAATCTATTAACTTTCAATATAATTATTTTACTCGAATTTATCATCTTAAAATCACAATATTTAAATTTTTATATTTATTAAATTAAGAAGGTGACAACTTTGGCATCATTTAAAATAAAATAATATAAGTGTCATAATCACTTTTATAAGGCTCCAAACGGTTATATATTACTCCATTTCATGATTAAGGTGTAACTATACACTACCAATAAGATTTGGTCAGGTTTGTGGGCATTTCAATCAGTATTATTATTTCAATAAAAACTATATTACTTATCTTTCACTTAATAAATAATTTCTGTATCATTAATGCATCACCATTAATGACAATTATTCAATCCCTATAAATTCCAGAAAAATTATAATGATGTAGATAATTTTATTAGATTTCTGGATACTATTCATGTTCTAAGTTTTATGATTTTTATCACTAAATTTAAATTAATATACTTATACGATTTAAGAGAGTGACATGTTGTCACTTTCTTTGGTTTTAATAATAATTAAATTATTTTCATTGTCAAAATAACATAAAATGAATCTAATCCAACCCTTAGGTTATATGCGTCTAATTTTAGCCATAAAATAGAATTTTGGCATGTGTTAGGGTAATTTTATAATATTATATTTACCCTTTATTAACTGATTTACCTTTAACTATGGTAAATAAAATTTACCGTAGTTACTATTCATAATTCCCAAAAATAAAAAGTAGCTTATTAACATAATTTGTACCCACTGATTCCAAATATGGAATCCATTTTTCCAAATTCAATACACAAAAGTTGCAGAAATTAAATTAAAATTAATCTCGTTGTCGAAAGAAAACGGGTTTTTCTTTACAACATTGCAAAAGATTGAATTGATTTAACCTACGAATTTAAAGTAAAATCAATGCTAATGACATATATTATATTAAATGGTAAAAATATATTCTATTTATACTTTAAAACCATTCAATATTATAATTTTACAATATAAATTATTGCGATTAAAAAAGTTTATTTTAATTAAAATATTGCGTGTTTTTACTATTCATCAAAATATAAAAGTTACCAGAATAATATGAAAAATTTATCCAAAGTTAATTTTTATTTCATGATTTAAAGAAGAATTCTATTTTGTCAAATTGAACTTATAACCATGTCAAAAACTATATTTAAAGTGGGTGCGCCATCAAAAGGTGGCAAAACTGTATTTTTTTAAAAATACTTATTTTACCCGAAAAATTTGTTTTGTTCTTATACCATGTTCTAGAAAATGTGTAAGATGAATAATAATGTTATAAAATTCATAATTTAGTTAATACTATTCATAACTTTTTTTTCATAATAATATTATAATAATATATCGTTGTTTAGTAAAACCCGGTATTGCGTACAACGCACGCTATCAAGGAAGGTCGCGATTGCATAAAATGCAAGCCAAGTCAGGGTTGCATGTTGTGCAAGAATCCTTAATTGTTTCATATAACAAAATAAAACCATATTTCATTTATACGTTGAATATATATATATATATACTCAATTTTGTGTATACTGGAAGCTAATACGGTGTTGCGTATAGTGAAAAGTAATCTTGGTGTAGCATACAACACGGAAAATTTATGAAATTAAAAGAATATTTTTCATAAAATCATGGAGTGTCACATTCTAACCCCCTTAAAATGAACTTCTCCCTCAAAATTCGTCGGGGTTATAAATGGTTTATTACTCGAAAATAGAAACCCACATCGTAAAAATGAATACCAAAACCTGGCTTTAAAAACTAAAGTATGAAATGTAACCGTTACCCAAATTAACTCATTACTGGGTTTCCACATAAGAGAACATAGGTGAAAATATGGATATGGAAGAAAAATCTAACCATCAAGTTCTGATGGAGATTGGTAGAGAACATGGCTATGAAAAAGCCAACAATCACAAAGTTATAAATATGTGATGATCTAAGGTACCATCTGATTCATCAGATATAAGGGAACTAGGACAATTTTTTTGGTTTTCAAGATCATTTCCCTAAAGTTGATGAATTAAAATAAATACTTACATGATTTTGGTACAATCTCATTATTGTTCCTGAATTGAACAATTTCCACTTCATCCCTTAAAGAAATGAAGTTGAATTTTTCATTCATGATGTGTTAGCAGATCATGTGATAGAATGATGGGTCATTCCATCTCTTTCAAACAAAAGGTTAGCAAATGTTATAAGTCCATCTTATGGTCAGATTAATCATATATAATTCAAAAAATGAACTTATACTACATATATCATACTTCATAATAAAACAAAACTAGTTTCTACTAACCAGGGACTTCCTGTAGGCCAGTGGTAGGCTATAAAGGACAGTCACACATCGGTTGTGGGTTCGATTCCCACAGCCCTGTCCGACGCGATGGGCTGTCGCCCGTCCGGCAGGTAGTCCTTTTTCTAAAACTATATTACTATAAAATCCCATCAATAATATCGAAAAAACATATATCCTTAAACAATACTAACTTATGTCCAACATAATCAATTCCAATCTTTAGGCTTATCCATAATACTGCAGTCCACTGTCATATTATAGTGAAAACGATTACTAGAGATTTCATATAACAAGCATGTCAATTCCATCTTTGATCCCCATATATCATAAGATATGTCTTCTTGGTCACATTCCAAACATTTGATGGCCTTAATCATGTATTCTCTTAAAAAATGAATACCCATTGAATCATAGTGAAAACATGAATGCTGTCAAAAGTTATCTCTTTCCACATACCAAAATCCATAAAATCTATATACTCAAACCATGATATAACCTTCTCCATATATCAGTCATGAGCTCATAAATACTATCAAACATTTAATTTTCTCCTTATCCCTTCATTATGCGCATATCATCTACTTTCCAAAAATATCTTAATAACCTTTCATGGCTAATGGTACCATTAATCATACACATTCGAAACATAAGGAAAGACAACAGTGTAATAATCCTTAGATGTCTCTTTATTCCGTAGTACCATGAGATTACTTATACAACATTACACTTGATAAACTTGTAATCATTCCACTACCTTCTTAAACCATTGACTGAGCCTCAACAATTCTTTCATCTCACATATCATTTGTAGTCTCTTCATCATCATCAATATAAATACTACCCATACGACCATACTGATTCTCTTCATGAGACTTTTATTTAGGGAATTGGTTTTCCTAATGCCTATACATTACTCATTTAAAACATTTAACAATTGTTGATGTCTTATAAATACCATTATCCTCATCCATGGTATTAACTAAACCTTTTCCTTTCCACTTACTTGATTTGTGTCCTTCTTTTCCACACCCAAAGCATCTTACAATTCCCTTGAAACAATCTCCCCTATGCCTCTTCCCACATGATTTACATGAGGCAAATTGAACTTTCTTTCTTTTATGATCATCATGAAACTCCATCTTTCTCTTATTATCTGAGTCGGGAAACTTACCAAAGTTGAGATTGTAGATCATATTATGAGATTGCTGATTAGGCATAATAACGATGTTTGAACTTTCAAATCACGTTTCATTTGGTTTCTCATGATGAATATCATTCCATTGTCCATCATATCCTCCATTATCATGAATCTTCCTATTTCCAGCCATTTTCTAAAACCCAAAAAGAATAGTGTGAGGAAAAAACCATGCTAGGGAAAACAACATAGTTAATGGGGAGTACCCTCAATATCTAACATCCTAGGTTTAATTCTAAGATTGTTACCCTAATTCTAGGACTATAACCTATATGTATACTTATCCTTAGGTACATCACTAGACATACTTTAGAAATATCTCTAGGGATCTCACTAACGCTTTCACATCCTAGTTTTCAAAGGTTTACTAAACCTTTACTCTGATACCAACTATAAGGACCCAAATCATGACGTACATGGACATTACATTACTTTAGCGGAATACTTAATACATCACTAAAACAGACACACAAGGACCGTAATAGTTTAGTGTCTTTGGAAACATGGAACATAATCTTCTAATCGTGGTGGAAGATCTTTAACATCTGCCATAAAGATCTTCCCATTTTTGTTTCCTTACCTAAAATCTTTCTTTTAATCCTGGGGGAAAATAAAACATAAAAAGAGTGAGCTCAAATGCCCAGTAATGGTAAGCATGGATAAAATAAAACATACCATATAAATTTGATCTTAAAAACATGAACGTTATTTTTAAACATCAAAATCTTGAGCAACGACTTAAAACATGGAAGTACATAAGGCATACATCATAATGAAACATAAATCAGGATAACATAGCATGGGAATAAAACATGTAATTGTGGCATCCATTAAGCACATGTAATGATTTCCATAGTAGCCAAGGCATTGCTTCCAAGACCATCTTAGTGGAAAAAGTCCCATTCTGAATTGAGTTCACTCCTTGTTTCAGTCCTGTAACACTGAACCGGATTAACTTACCATTCTAGCCATGTCTATCTCACGAGATATAAAATTTTTACCCGGTGCATTGGAGGGAGATATATGTCCCACCCATCTCATAATGAAATCATTCTTACTTGTGCCACAAAATAAACATACATCATTCATAAAAACCCAATAAATAAAATGGGTTTCATAAACATCATACCATCATCACATAATCCATATAAAAGAAATGGATATAATTTCTAAATAAGAAAAGTGAAACCATTTAAATCATAGATACATTATACTTGAAACATAAATATATGAAATAATGTCATCTTAGATGAAAAATGGTTTTGATAAAACACTTGAAATGAATTCTTGAGGAAAATATCCTTTTTTCTTCAAAATCATTTTCTTTTCACAAAATGTCATGAAATTTTAAAAGAAAAGGATTTTGTTGAAAATAGTAATGAAATATTTTTGGGTAAGCTTCATGAAAACAAGTCTTTATAAAACCGTAAAAATCTGTTCACGCCATATAAGTTAAAAATAACATTCTCCTCGTACTTTTGTCGGAAAAGTAAATGAAGTACCTCGTAACGTAAATAAGAGAAATATTCCATACATACCATGTATTAAAAGTCAAATATGGGTAAAAATAACTTTATACATACATGAAAACACTTTTATAAAACATGGACATGATATAAATAGCCCCAGTAAATACTTACGAATAAGCAATCTCAGATAAAAATGAGATTTTCAAAATTATCCCTTACCTTAGGTATGATATACTTCATACGTATCCAAACCTCCTGTAATATGATTTAAATAATGTCATTGACTTATTACATAATCATATTTATTTTTATGATATCATATATGGTTCACATGTGACTTTATATTTCCCGTTATTTTGTATATTGCATGTTAAAAGGAATTTTGGGTAAAATCGTTTCATTTGTCGTCCGTGTTTTGACTTGTAATTATTCATATGATTACTTAGATCATGATTACATAATTCTAGAATATAAAACATGATTTATATATAATATATATTCAGAATATACATATATATAATAGATCGATAAATGGAAAGAAATACATCGTTCATGGAGACGGTAGGTCGTACGTATGCATGAACGTTGTTTTCGTTTCCTCATTGAATTGAATGGAATTAATTGGATGACATACATATATATACACATAAATCATGTATAATTATTATTTCATATATTTCATGATTACTTATTATATATACTTTATAATCATTTATGAATGGTTAATCATTGAGAAGGAATCTCATCGCGTCATGGAGACGGTATTCCGTACGTACGCACGAGCGATGATATCGTTCCCATGATCGTGAAATAGGGTTTTTTCATAATTATAATAACATATCATTATATGAGGGACACTGATGTTATTATTTCATAATGAAACAATGTAATAAGAAGAAGTGGAAGATGAAATAAAGGTGAAAGAATCGGTAACGGACATTACCTCTTCTTTGAAGCGCCTCTTTGAGACCTCCTCTTAGGGCACTAAAATTGGCCTTTGAAGAAGACCAGGACCTCTATGATGTTTCTAGGGAAGTGGAGAAGGGAATTGGGCAGGGGTTGGCCGAGCTTGAAGGCTCAAATTGGTGTGTGGAAGAGAGGGAGGAGGTGCCCTTTTATAAGGGAGGAGAGGGGCACCTTTGGAATTCTTAAAAATATTAATTTATTATAAATCTAACCCCACATAAAAACCTCCAAAAATGAGTCATATTGAAATATTAGATGAGATAGGGTTCTAATATCATCAACCAATAAAATTTAGACATGTTTGTATCTTATTTTAAACCTTATCATTTTGATTTATCCTGATTTAATCTATTTAAGTTTATTTGTGGTAATAAAATTCTAAATTTTAAATTATAACAAATAATTAATTAGTTGTTGTGAATTCTCTATAATTGGATACTTTATAACATTAAAGACCATATAAATTTAAATTTATAATTTTTAAATATTATTTTGATTTTTAAATAATTTTATAATGTGTTATTTTTATAAAATAAAAATAGTGTCAGTTTTGACACTATTTATTTATTTGAATTTAAATAAAATATATACAGAAGATATGATCTAACTAAAATATTTAATAGATTCATAAAATGTCATATGTATCTATAAAATTAGTGGATCACATTAAATAGTTCATATAATATTTATTTTATAATTTTTAATACCATTTATTTGGTTTATCTCTTAATAAAATAATTACTACAACATTTTTGTATAATTATTTAATATACATATTTTTTTCATTAAAATTAAACATAAAATCCTATGATGAAGATAAATATATAAAATTTCACAATAATTATTTTACAAGAATTTATAATCTTCAAATCACAATATTTAAATTTTTATATTTATTAAATTATGAAGGTGACAACTTTGACATCATTTAAAATAAAATTATATAAGTGTCATAATCACTTTTATAAGGCTCCAAACGGTTATATATTAGTTAATTTCATGCTTAATGTGAAACTATACACTAAAAATAATATTTGGTCAGGTTTCTGGGCCTTTTAATGGGTATTATTATTTCAATAAAAACTATATTACTTATTTTTCACTTAATAAATAATTTCTGTATCATTAATGTATCACCATTAATGACAATTATTTAATCCCTAAAAATTCTAAATAAATTATATTGATGTAGATAATTTTATTATATTTCTGGATACTATACATGTTTGATGGTTTATGATGTTTATCACTAAATTAAAATTATTATACTTATAATATTTAAGAGAGTGACATGTTGTCACTTTCTTTGGTTTTAATAATAATTAAATTATTTTCATGGTCAAAAGTCCATAAAATGAATCTAATCCGACCCTTATGTAATATGGGTCTACTTTTAGCCATCCAATATAATTTTGGCATGGGTTAGGGTAATTTTATAATATTATATTTACCCTTAATTACCCGATTTACCATTAACTATCGTAAATAAAATTTACCGTAGTTACTATTCGTAATTCCCAAAAATAAAAAGTGGCTTATTAACATAATTTGGACTCACTGATTCCAAATATGGAATCCATTTTTCCAAATTCAATACACAAATGTTTCATAAATTAAATTAAAATTAATCCCGTTGTCTAAAGAAAACGGGTTTTTCTTTAAAACATTGCCAAAGATTGAATTGATTTAACCTACGAATTTAATGTAAAATCAATGCTAATGAAATGAATTATATAAAATGGTAAATGTATATTCTATTTATACATTAAAACCATTCAATATTATAATTTAACAATATAAATTATTTCGATGAAAAAAGTTGTTTTTAATTAAAATATTGTGTGTTTTTACTATTCATCAAAATATAAAAGTTACCAGAATAATATGAAAAATTTATCCAAAGTAAATTTTTATTTCATAATTACAAAGAAGAATTTTATTTTTTCAAATTGAACTTATAAACATGTCAAAAACTAGATTTGAAGTGGGTGCGCCATCAAAAGGCAGCAAAACTTCATTTTTTAAAAAATACTTATTTTACCCGAAAAATTTATTTTGTTCTTATACCATGTTCTAGAAAATGTTTATGATGAATAATAATGTTATAAAACTCAAAATTTAGTTAATACTATTCATAACATCTAGTTCATAATAATATTATAATAATATATCGTTGTTTAGTAAAACCCGGTATTGCGTACAACACACGTTATTGAGGAAGGTCACGATTGTGTATAATGCAAGCCAAGTCATGGTTGCGTGTTGTGCAAGAATCATTCGTTTTTTCATATAACATAATCCAACCATATTTAATTTATAAATTGAATATATATATATATATATATACTCAATGTTGTGTAGAATTACTATTATCAAAATTGTGTGTAACACGATCTAAGAATAGTGTTGCGTATACTGCAAGCTAATACGGTGTTGCTTATAGTGAAAGGTAATCATGGTGTAGCATACAACACAAGACATTAATGAAATTAAAAGAATATTTTTCATAAAATCTATGGGTGTTACAGAGGTAGTAGATAGTTTACATAGAAAATCATGAGGGTCATGTTAAATTTATATAAAAATACTCTTTATGAAGATTTGTCTAATCACAATAATCATTGGATAACCACACTCAAAAACGGGATCATATATTATGCCAATAAACTAGAAATCCAAGCCAGACCTCAATGCCCTACCCAAAAAACAAAGGCCCATCAACAGTGAAAGCCGAAACGTAGTCCCAGTTTGAACAAAAACACCAACCAATAATGAATTTTCATGATAGTAAAACCCATATTTTTTGTTGTAAAATTGTGTTATGATTTTATTTTGAAAACAAAATTTTACACTAGGAGTACAAGTGATAGTCCTTGGAGGAAACCCATGAGTGCATGTGTCTGGATGAGTGCCCTAGGTGTTACACCTTGAGATGAAAATGATCAATTCATGTGAACGATCCATTTATGTAGCAACCCATAGGGCATGACCGAACACATGAAATATAAACAATACAAGTGAATGATCCATGCTAGATAAAACCCCCAATTGTCTAGAAAACCCATGAAGGTTGAATGTGATGAATCAAAAAAATAATGAAGAATTCATACCCGATTTCCCCATTGTGGATACTCATGTATTCAATACACATTAAATGTATTATCATTAAATAAATATCATATTAAAAAATGTTTATATGGTGTTTTTATTAATTCTAGTGTGGATAAGTGTAATTTTCACAACATTATTTGTCTTATTCATTCACTCTCATAATTTTTAGGCCCAACACATCAATATGTTCACAAAAATCATAAATATTAGCGTTCATTCCATCATTATTATTATTTCTCTATTACTCTAACTTTTGTTGCATAATTTTTTCTCTAAAAGAATATAACCAGTGTTGTATTCCTTTAGTTATAATCCTAATTGGGTGAAAATGTAAATAATCTAATTTTTTGGAGGACAATGAAACATTATTCCTATCCTTGATCAATTAATGAAATTTATATTTGATATTGATTTTTTTTAATCTAAATATTATTTTAATTTTTTAATTTTTGTTTCTCTTACAAACACATCTAATGTGAATTTCTGATGTAAATTGTTTTAATTTAATTATTATAAACGAAAATGTTTTTTATATTTTTTTAATGATATACAGTATAGATTTTACCCTCTTGTTTTTTTAGTTCCCCCTTTGTGTGTTGTGTATTTCTACACCTCCCCACAGATTTTAATGACCCATAGCTCTATGTGAGTGTTTTATCTACTCAACTTATGCGCTTTTTCACTCACAACATTCCTCGACAGTGTCTCTTTGCCATACACTTGTGCTGAAGTATCTTAGTCTATTACAATAACATATGAATATCAATGTTACCCCCTTGATACTTCTAATATTTTAGAGAGTTAAATTAATTTTTGATGGAAGTAATAAAATAATTACAGTGAGGGAAGGGTGTTAGTTTGGTGTCCTTCCAATTTGAATGTTATATAAATTAATGGATACAATTTTGGAGATCCAAGGTGTTGGGGTGTTGGTTTTAGAATAATGATCATTGTGCACTGAAGGATCACTGAGTGGATTCGGTTCGCCTTTTAGTTTTCAAACGTGTACATCAACGAACATTGATAACATCAACTGGTCATCTTAGAGACATGGATTCGAGTCCATGGAAAAATAAATCGGTGCTGTCAGTTTTTTCATTTATTTCATTTGTTCTCCTACTAAAATTGGTAGGGGTGTCCATCTTGTATCATGTTCTACTAGAACCCTCCTTGTATTGGGCATTTCATTTTCTTTATAGTGAAATACCCATAACCCTGCACTGTGTACATAAGTTAATTAGAATGGGGCATGTAAATAACTATGTTCAATTACTATTTTTCATTCATTCATTTATAGTATTATATTAAAAACTAATACTACATATATTTTTTATTTATATATTTGTAATAAACATATTTTTGGATTGAATTCTTGAATGAAATCCTTGTTTATGCTTATTACATTTTTGAAAATAATTTTAAATAACTGTTATCCTCAAATAATATTAAATTTTGAGTGTTCTATAAAACCATACCAAAGATCAATAATCCATTTCATTGTTGAATGAGGAATACCTATCAACATAGACCACACCAATTAGTATAAAAAATATTTAATATTTGTTAATATGTTGAAAAAATATGAAATTTAGATATTTTATGGTGAAAATTATTTTGAATTATGGAGAATTAAAATGTGTTCTTGGTTAGTTCAACATGGTTTACTTGATACCATATGAGATCCAATTAAAAATGTCACCATGCGGTATACTAATGTATAGAATTGATTTTCATATGTATTATTTCATATGATGTCTTAGTTTAAGGTGAATGTTTGGGGGGGATAATGTCATATGAGATGTAGCATATGAGATCATTGTCACTCCCATATGGATTGGTATTTAAATACAATATATGAAAAACAATATTTTGGTAAGCTCTATAAAAATTTATACTTTTTAATATTCATATGAATCCTAAGAATTCCATCCGGCATCACATTTCTAAATTTAATAATAATTTATAGACCTAGACAACATAGATGTTAAGGTTGTATATGATGATGAATCCATAAATCTTTTGAATTCAGTTAAGCATTGTTGACAAAATCTGTGTGATTTCAGGATTTATGGAAACGATTATAGGACATTTGATGAGGTGAAGAAATATCTTATTTCAAAATATTTACAGTCTTTGAATGGGCTATTATTAGTGGTATATAGTGTCAGTGTAATGAGTTGAAGAGATTATAGCGTTCAAGGTAAGAATAATGGAACGGATAAAAGTAATGGTATGACTCAGTATATGAGTCTAAAGTGTTATAAAATTTGTAAACCAGGTAACTCTAATAATTTTTATCCTGAAAAAATTTGTTCAAAGATCAATGGAGCTCAATATAATACAGTTGAGCCTACTTTTGATGATTCAGAAGCTCTGTAGTTTGTCTAGTGTGAAACATGGGCATATTTGTGGGTTCAACTCCAGGTCATGTGTCCTTCTTCATATCCTAGGAGGTTTGGGCTTCTTGGAATGTAACAATGTGTGACGATAGTGATATATTGGTAATTGATTACTCTCTCTCAATATCATTTTTTTCCCATTATCAGAATGCCGGTTTATAGGGGTTGCCGGGACCCAAGGATACAATCAAGCTTTTCAAAATTCAAAAAACCACCATCAAACCGCGTAACTCCTCGAGCTGCGAGCCCACGCGCCACCTCGAAACCCGGGATCACCTGCCACCGCCTCATCATTCTTGGGATACGCCCAAGATGTGACCGGAAAACCCACTTCACCGGGACACCGGCGAGGTTCACCGGTTCCCGTAAACTCCATCACCGGCGACCGTCGTCGGCCACCATCGACCGTCCTCGTCTCGTCCATCGACCTCATCGGTACAAACATCAGCGGCGCACACCAGATCCTCGGTGGAGGCCGAAGAAATCACAACATACGGAAACTCCACACACACAAAAACATCAACCTCAAAACAAAGAGGAATAGACTCAATCCATGCTCGCAAAGATGCATGAAGTATATTCATGGGTAGATGTTTGTCTTATCAATATAATTATGGTGTTGTTGGAATCTCTTGGATTTCATTGGTTGGTTACTAGGGAATTATGTGCTTGATGTATTTGGTTAGATAGATTTAACGAGGTTTTTGTAATGACTCAATGATTTATATTCATAATATACCATCTTATAATGATATCATATAATCACATTAAATCACAACACAACGGACTAATATGATCTATGTGACCTTTAAACATATTATTGCATCTTCTGTGATTTGAATTTCAGAAATCTGACATACACGGTTCTGATGATTAAATTTTTTGGAGTCCGATATGGCAAAGATAATTGTTGGTGAATTGTAACATACCACAATGTATTTTAACATACAATTATGAATTTTAATATAACCCTAATGAATTGTACATTTTCAAAAAAAATTGAAACCTCACCGTTGAACGTATAAATAAAATTTATGCATCTTATACATGATAAAATGAACATAGTAAAAGTATTAGTATTTTATTAAGTCATAAATAAATAAATAATTTTTAATAATTAATTTAGAATAAAATTTATTTTCCAAAATTGTGTTCATAAATTAATAATTTTATGTCTTCCCATTTTTAAAAAATTATATATGACCTAATGGAATTTTTTAAAACATTACAAAATTAGTTATAGTTTTAAAATCTATATTTTTAACGTAAATTATGATTTTAATTAAAATTTAAATTAACCATATTTAAAAATAAAATTTTGAAAAATAGAATTCATTTTTGGATTCTACATGTACAAAAATGGTTAGGATGAATTTTTTGTGATTTTCCCAAAATAATTGAATTTTTAATAAATTGGAAAATATGTTAATTTACTGTATATATACATTATATGTTAAATACACTATTTATTGATTCATGGTTTATGTAATAACCTTTATTTACAACTCATATTCACATATTACTATTTTTGGTCACAAGAATCATTACTATTTATTTCCTTATTGAAAAATAATAAAATAATTATTAAATAATTTAGAAAACCCTCCTCCCCACAACTATAAATACCACTCACAATACCATATTTTATTTACTCCTATCAAGCCTTGGGTGTTAACTAAATTCTTCCCAAATCACTCCCCACGATCTTACATGATTCCCATCATCTCTTGGTATCATGAAAAGTACATGTCATCTACCATTAAGAGGCTCTTCATGAAGATTAAATCAATAGGTAAATTCCTCTTTACTTTTCTTTCATTTTCTTTTCATGTTCCTTTCTTCTCTTTTCATTCCGAACCTATCATCATTAGAATGGTATAAAAAACAAAGTACTATACATGTACTGAAATGTTTTTATTATAATGGAATAATTAATTATCATCTCTCATTTCCCCCACCTTTTATACAAAATAAATGAAAACACTATTTGAGATGTGTTAATTTATTACACTCAAGGATGACGAGTTATCAATTTATATTACCATATCCTATTCTAGACATGAAAAAAATTTAATTATTGAAACAAACTATTTAATATTTATTTTATCTTCTGTAAGTTTCTAGAATACTTTTTCACACATGATGTAAAATAATAATACAAAAAAAGTTAATTATAAGAAAAACTGCCAAATTAATCCTAGGGTTTATCATTAGTGTTTTATATAATGATTCACCTTCACTCCATATAACCAAATGAATTTTATAACAATGTATTATACTCTATGTTAAATAATTTGATATAAATTCTATTCTGTTCAACCATTATCATCATTCATGGTTGTCCGAACAAGAATATTAGTGAACCGGTAATTAATATCAAGGAAGTAAATGCTCATAAATGATGAAATTGAACCTCATAACCAATAAAAAATGTTATTAACAAACTAAAAAATTACATAATAAACCATTTTTATGTAAATGAGGTTCTTTAATTATTAATTAATGAACCTAATTTGATTTTTCATTTCATTAAGATCATTTGAAGATCACCGTCGAACATAAGGTAAGGGATCCTCTCTTTCTCAGAATTATTCAAGAATCTCTTTTATGTTATGCCATTTAATGTTTAATTTATAATGATGGGGTATAATTTCTCACCTCCCCATACTAACATAATGATTTATTATATATATGAAACCCCTCTATCTCTCATTAATCCCTCCTATGTACACCGGTTACCGTGTCCACAATCTGTAAGATATTTTACCTGATCCTCCTATATTCCTTTGGGTTAGTCCATCTTTGTTTTTAATCAAAAAAAAATTTATTCTCTTTTTATGTAAAAATTATAATCAATTTTTATATTTTCGAAACGCGTGTTTCACTATTCATCACTAATTCTATTTTGGGGATATACATGTTGTTAAATGATTCCCTCCCCAAAACATTTTGATATACAATCCCATTTTAAGGGTACTCCCATATTCAAATCCAATTTCATGTGAACTCTACCATATGTTTTAATCCCCCATTAATTTTATAAAACTAGTGTTTTTATTATGGGTACCATATCTGAGCTTATCTGTTTCGGTATGAATGATTATTCACTTCTCAATATTAAATGATTGTTAGTGTATTCCTTAAAACTGCAAAAAAAATGTTTTAATGATAAAAATTATTAAATACTATTTTTACCGGTTTTCAATTATATTTGAAATCACATAATATGATATATTACTATTTTAAATTATGAATTTCCATGTATGTTCTAATTAATTTATTTCATTGATAGTTTTGGGATACTCTCATTCATTATGATTAATGATAATATTCTGATACACATTTCATTCCATGGGTGCTCTTTTGTTTCTGATTGATTATGTATAAATCTATACATGGAAATAATATTCATGGTCACAATATGATGTGAGAACCTAGATAGAACACCAATTCATTGGATATTGTTTAGTCTCATGAGACGTTATGTGCAATTTTCTTAGCGGATAACATTGAATTGTGCTTCTATTTGCTATGATTGTGGTGTTTAACCTTTAATTGTTATCCATAATGTGCAACAAGCCTTTAATAATGATAAATTCATGATTTATGTTTCTTACACATTACTATGAATTCAATTTTACATGATTCCAAGTTTATATGCTATTATTCCACGTGTTCCTGGGATTTTCTTTCCAATATGCCATTCCTTCTAACTGATGTGTTAATGTTTTATTACTATGTTTTTTCCTTACTTTGATTTTAGCTCATCCTATCATTCATGTGATCCCCATGGTACCATATGTAGATGTAATATATAAATGGAAGTCAATATATTTTTATGAATATTAGATAAAGATGTGTTTTTCTTAATCCCATGTTTTACGTTTCATGCACCTAATCTTCAAAGACACGAGATTTCATGATCATTGGATCATAACATGATGTATAATTATGATTAAAATCATGTAATGTTATTTGTAAAATTATAGGTTCTCTATAGTTGGTATTAGAGGATTGACTAGATAATTTTGGATATTAGGAATAGAGCACATTATTACGAACTTTAAGGATGAGACTATTTATTAGAAAACATCCCAAAAAAAATTTATGTTAAGAGTAAGTGTTTAAGAAAATAAATCCATATCTAGATACAAATATGTAATGGTGGAACTGGGACATATTTATCTAGGGGTAAAACCCAAAAAAACTACTTTGAACTTGACTCGTGCGAGAACTGGTTCACAACAATGGTCCTTGTTTCACTCTTGGTTTGACACTCTCGAAGGATATGATTTGGTATATTCATGAGCATAGTACAAAACATTATTAAGGGAATAAAAAAATACCATTAAAATCTTTTTTATGAAATTGATCAGGTATAAACTAGTTTTAAATGTAGTGAATCACAAATTATGATATACTTCTCCATTACATGTTTGTCCTCTAATGTTCAATGTTTTCTTTTTATGCTCAATAGATAAGTATTGAAGACCATTAATTATAAATTCTTCTTCCAAGTTAATGAAAAGATATAGAAGAACAAGTGCCAAAAATCAATGTGATAGGGAATGTGATGATTGCGATAACGATATGCCTGATATGATGGGAACTTGTGCACAAAACATAATCAAAGTACTTTCTCACTTGGATAAAGTTATGAATAATAACATGAATCATGTGGTACACCCTCATACTCCAATGAATGAGGATGTTTTTGTTGAATTCTTCGTGATGAAAATTCGCCACATGTTTAGTGGATCTTATTATCACATCCTCACGGAACAGTGGAATAACTCATTTGAAATGATTTTCTCTCTACTCCAGTACTGAGAAGAAGATAAAGTTCTACTTGAGATATATCGTTTTGATGTGGAAGCTGATCAGTGGTGGACACAGATCAAGAATATGAATCCCTAGGAGGAAATTTATTTCATGTATTGGGAGTAATTCAATATAATTATTTCCAAAAAATATTTTCTCCAAACCATCCATCTAATTATGGAAGGATCATTCCTCAAACTCATGTAGATGTAAGATGAGTCAATCGGGGTGTGTGAAGCTAACTATACAAGGGTTACCAGGTATTCATATTTCTTGGTCTTGAATACCTAATGTAAGGATGATCACATATTTATTGTACTAAAGCCGAGTCTATGAATAGAATTGGTGATTCGGGACTTCGACAACTATGAGGAGATTTTCGTTCTGCCCTTATGATTGAAATGGGGATCAAAGACTCTTAGGGGCATCTTGGGATGAAAGAAAAAAAATTTAAAATTGAATATAATGTGGATAATTACACAAATAAATTCCATGATTGAAAGAATAATGATAATCTTCCATCTAAATATTGTGGGAAGATGTATCATGTGAATTGTCCAATGGGAACCATGAATTGCTTCAAATATGGAATGTTGGGACATGTGGCTAAAATATACCGACGAGATATGAAAATACCACTAACGTGGAAGATGAAATAAGGTTCAGATCAAAACTCAACTTATAGTGAATTTTTACATGTGCATGGAGCATGGGAATTATATGAACAATTCCCTAAGCCAAGGGTTGCCGGTGGAAATCAACAACAACTTCCCAAGAATCAAGGAAGGCCTTGGGCTATCAATATGGATGAGGTGGAGATGGAAAATGATGTGGTGAATTGTACATTATTTTTTCATTCAAGAATATCTAATGCGGTATTTGATTTGTGTACTAAGCATTCGTTCATATCTTGAATGTTTAGTAGAACTATCTATACAACACCTCATGATTTAGAGGATAAGATATCAATGAGAACAACAGATGGGGAAATTGTTACATCCATGTTTATAAATCCTCCTAGGATAATTTTAGTGGACTGAACCTCCTTTAAAATCTAGTCATACATCATTTAGTAGAGTCTGACACTATCTTGGGTATGGATTAACTATCTATATACAAAGCCAACATGATCTTTTAGGAAAGGGAGATCACTCTTTAAATCTCGAAGCATCCTCCAATTATTTACATGTGTATGGTGGAAGATTAATCTCCTTTAGAATAATTTTCTGAATTGTGGATATTAATTACTTATAAACAAGCATGTATAGCTTAAATGATTGAGGCAAAGGATAGAATCATTCATGAACACTTTCCCATTGTGAGGGATTAAACTAATGTATTCCCAAAACAGTTTTTTAGGCATCCAACTAATCAAGATGTTGAGTTCTCAAATGAACTTATTCCTAGATATCAACCTATATCAAAGATACCCTATAGAATGGCCACCGTAGTGTAGGAAGAGATTAAAAATCAATTACAAGGGAATCTGTAGAGGGGTTTTATACCCCTGAGGGCTTCATTGTGGGGTGAACCAGTCATCTTCATCAAGAAGAAGGATGTAGCCATGTTCCTATAAATTTATTATATTGATCTCTATATAATCACAATATAAAAAATATTTTTTTTCCATGGATAGAAGAATTGTTCAATGAGCTTCATGGTGCTACTTATTTCTCTATGGTGGACCTTTGTCCAGGATATCACAAATTTGAGGTGATGAAGGAAGATATTACCCATAGTGCCATACGAATGAGGTATGCAAACTATGAGTTCAGAGTGATTTCCTTCAGACTAACTAATTTTCTATAAATTTTCATGGATTTAATTAATACAGTCTTTAGAGATTAACCCATCAATGTTTTGATAATCCTTATTAATGATATTTTGATATACTCCAAGAGAAAGAAGGAAAATAAGGAGCATTTAAATATTGTGTTAATGATGTTTCAATGGGGGAAGTTATATGAAATGTATAGTAAATATGATTTTTGATTGGAGGAAGTATCATTCTTGGGACATGTTATAACCAACAAATGGATATTTGGGGACCCTTCCACGATAATGGTGATTGAAGAGTTACCAAGGCCAATATCTGTAATAGAGATCCATTTCTTCCTAGTTCTAGTAGGATATTATTCATGATTTTGGAATAACATAAAAATATTTTTAATCCTAGAGACAAAGATGACACAGAAGGGAGTTTTGTTTGTCTAGAATCAATAATGTGACGACTTCTTTAAAGAGTTTAAAAAGAGGCGAATCAATGAGCCAATACTCACACTCCCACTAACTGGTGAACTATTTATAGTGTATAAGGATGCTTAAAATAATTTCATAGGTTTTATGCTAATATAAAATGATAATGTGGTATCCTAAACCTCGAGAAACATAAAATCCATGAGCAAAACTACTCCCAAACATGATCTAAAGGTAATAGCTATGTTCGTTGCAGTAAAAATTTAAAGGCATTATCTCTATGTGGAGATTTTGCGATACATAATGATCACAAGAGTCTCAAATATATATTCACAAAAAAGAAATTAATATGCTCCAACAAATATGGATAGTTCTCATCAAGGATCATGACTTCTCAATCCACTACCATCCTGGTAAGGCAAATAATGTGGCATATGATCTGAGTAGAAAGGATCCTACATGTATATCAATGAACTAAATTGAACATGATCAAATCTTCATAGATTTTTACAATATGGGTATGGGAATCATTAATGGAATAAGATTATCAATTCTTTCTCTAAATATTGCTCAATGGTCTATCAAGGTGAAAATAAAGGAGGATCAAAAAAAGATGTGGAAATTAAGAAAAGGGTGGAAGTCATTATAAATGGGAAATACTCTAAGATAATGATAGATGAGGAAGGATTTGTATGATTTGTTTAATGATTATTTGTACCATCTATTCCAGAGATGAATAAGGATCATTTGAATTAACCACATGACTCAACCTTATCTATTCTCACATTGAGAAAAACAATGTATCAAGATCTTTGTGAGAACTTTTGGTGGTACAATATGAAGAAGGAGATTGATGAGTATACATCAATGTGTCTGGTATGTCAACATGTGAATTATGAAAGAATGAAATCAAATAGGATGATCCAACAACTACCCATACCAACATGGAAGTGGGAGAACATCACCGTGGACATTATCAATAGACATCCAATGACATCCAGAGGAAACAATGTTAGATGGTTCCCTGTAGATCATATTTCAAAGACCACTCACATTATATGTATTCAAGAGGACATATCATTGGATAAAAATTCATAGATATATATGAAATAATTTATGAGGCTTCATAGAGTGCAACTATTTATGGTATCTGATAGAGTTCCGAGATTCACTGTGAAGTTATACAAAGGTCTCCAACATGATCTAAGAACTGAACTAAATTTCAGTATGACCTATCATCCTCAAACTGATCGCCAATCATAGTGAACTATTCAGAAACTTGAAGATATTTTGAGAGCATGTTCTATGTATTTCCATGGAAGATAGGACTAAAATGATCAGTTGGTTGAATTATATTACAACACTAAAGCTTCCATATGGTACCATACAGAGCCTTTTATTGGAAAAGGTGCATAACTTCAGTGCGTTGGGATGAAGTCAGTGAGCTTATGATGCAGGGACCTGAAATTGTAGAAGAAATGATAGAGAAAGGGAAAACCATTTAGCGACATATTAAGGTATCCCAATGTTGACAAAATAGTTATGAAGACAATCGTAGATGTGACCTCGAGTTCAAAGTTAGATACATGGTATTTATATTCATATCTCCATGCAAGAAGGTCATGAGGGCTGGTAAGAATGGAAATCAATGTCCCAGGTACATCGTCCCCTTCGAGATTCGTGGTTGTGTTGGTGATGTGGCCTATCAACCATCACTTCCACATTCCATGTCGACAGTACACAATGTCTTCCAGGCATACCTCTTAAGGATGTAGATACCAGATCCTTCACATATACTCTCTACATAGGTGGTACAATTGGAGAATGATCTTTATTACGTGGAGTAGCTAGTGATGATATTGGATCGTTGAGATAATATTCTACCTAAAAAGGCTAGTCATCTGTTCAAAGTACTATGGCGAAACCATAATTATGAAGTGGCGACATGGGAACTGTATGAGGTTATGCCGAAAAAGTACTGGCACCTATTTATGGAATACAATGTAAAACTAAATTTCGAGGGATAAATTTTATAAAGGGGGGGGGTAATATAATGACCCAATGTTTTATCAGCGGAAATTCCCTTCTAGTAATTGTGTCATATAATCATATGAAATCGAAACACGATGAACTAATAAGAACTATGTATCCCTTAAATATAATATTTCTACTTTTTTGATTTGAATTTCGAAAATCTAACTTACACGGTTGTGATCAGTAAAATGTTTGGAGTCCGATAAGAAAAACATAATTTTTTATGAATAGTAACATACCCATATAAATAGTTACCTACCCATATGAATATTAATATGACAATGATGAATATTATATCTTCCAAAAGAATAGTAACCTCACCTTTAATGTATAAGTAAAATTTCGGCAACTTATAAGTGATAATATGACCATAATAAATGTATTGGTATATTTATAACTCATAAATAAATAATTAAAATAAATTAATTAATTTAAATGAAAATATATTTTCCTAAAAGGTGTTCGTAAATTATAAATTTTATTTCTTCTGGTTTAACGCAAATTTTCGAGGAACATATTTAATTTTAGAAAAAAATTATAAAATCATTTATTGTAATAAAATCCATATTTTTCATGAAAATTTTGATTTTAATGAAAAAATAAATTAATAATATTTAGAAAATTATTTTTCAATTATGGATTTAATTTTTTAATTATAAACATAAAATAATGTTTAGGGTGATTTTTTTGGGATTTTTCAAAAACAATAGAAATTTTTATGAATAATAAAATATGATAATTTACTGTATATATACATTATATGTTAAATATACTATTAATTGAGTCATGGATGATGTACGCACTTTGGGTTTAAAATCACATGAAAATATTACTATTTTTGGTAACATGAATCATTACAATTTCTTGTCTTAGGAATAAAATAATAAACTAATGATTAAAATACGATGATTTCCCTCTTCATCTCTAATATAAAAACCCCCACACTCCCCTCTTCTCTTAACTCGTCTCAAGAATTGTTTGTTACCTAAATTCTACCAAAATCTCTCCCCAAAATCCTATCAAACGTCCATCAACCATTGGTCTCATAAAAATAACAAATCCTCACCCATTAAGAGGCTCTCAAGGAAATTTAAATTAACAGATAAAATCCTCTTTTCTTTTCTATCATTTTCTTTTAGTGTTCCTTTATTCTATTTTCATTCATAACCATCCTCATCCAAATGGTATGACTAATACAATAGAATTCATGTACTAGAATGTTTTAATTTTATTGGTATAATTCAAAATCTTCTTTCATTTCCACTCATATTATATGACTGAATTGAAAACGCCATAAGAGATGAGTTAATTTATCACATTCAAGAACGACATGTTATCAATTTCTATTACCATCTCCAATTCTAGTCATGTAACAATTTTTAAGGTCGATCCAAAGTATTAAATATTTATTTTTTCATATGTGATGCATGGTAATCCTTATTAACACATGATGTAAAATTGTAATACAAAAAAGATAATTATGAGTAAAATCGCCAAATTAATCCAAGCGTTTATCATTAATGTTTTATATAATGATTCTCCTTCACTATAAATAGAAAATTGAATTTTATAACCATGTAATATTATATATTTTCAATAATTTCATATAAATTATGCTACAGACAACCATCCTCATCATACATGTTTATCCGAACATGAATATATGTGAACTGATCATTATAATCAATGATGCAAACACTCCCAAACAATAAAATTGATCCTCATAACCAATAAAAATTGTTATGAATAAACTGAAAAAGGTTATAATAAATAATTTAAAATTATGTATGGTTAAGGAATTAATTATTAATGAATCTAATTTTTTTATTCAGGTCATTATGACCAAATAATGATCATCATTAGGCTTATGGTAATGAGTCCTCTTTTTCTGAAATTTATTCAAGAATCTCTTCTATGTTATGACCTTTTATTTGTAATTAATAATGGTGGGTATGATTTGAAACATCCTCGACACTTACCTAATAATTTATACAATATTTAAAACCCCTTTCTTACCCATTAATCCCTCCTAAGTACACCAGTTATTGTGCCTTTATCCAGTTAGGGATTTTTCCAGACCATGTATATTCCTTCAAGTTGTTCCATATTTATTTTTACTCAAATGATGTAGTATTTTATTTTTATGTAAAACATATAAATAATTTGTATATTATCCAAAATCATGTTTCATGATTCATCACTCATTCTATTCTTGGTATATAAATGTTTTTAAATGATTCCTTCACCAATACATTGCGATAAGATAACCAGTTTTAAGGGAACCTCCCAAATTCATACCGAAATTGATGTGCACTCTAGCCAATGTTTTAAGACACCATTGTTTTTACAAAACCAGTTGTTATATTATAAAAACCTTCTTGGATTACTTTGTGTTTTTTTGAAAATATTATTCCATTTTTTATTTTAAATGTTGTTTAGTGTTTTCTTTCAAACAACACTAAATTATTTCAGTGATAAAATTTATTAAAAACTAATTTTAGAATATTTTCTCTTATAATTGACATCAATTAAAATGATATATGCATATTTTACCTTATTAATTTATATGTATATTATTATTCCATTCATTCATTGACACATTTATGACACACCCATTAATTTTGTTTTATGAAATTATTATGATACCAATTTGTTTCCATGGGAATCCTTATGTTTATGATTTATTATGCATGAATTTATATGTGGATGAAATATTCATGAACATGTTATGATGCTTGAACATAGATCGGTCTCCAATTAATTGGATAATGTTTATTCTCATGAGACGTTATGTGCAATGGTCTTGGCGTTTTATCCTTTACTTGTACAACCATGTGCAACTGTATTTGTGGTTAACCACAATTGTAATCCTCTATGAGAAAAAAATCCTTGACTCATGATAATTTCAAGATTTATTTTTCTTCCACATATCTATTAATTCATGTTTATATGATTCCACATCTATATGTTATGATTCTATGGGTTTCATGCCTTTTATATTCATTATACCATGCCATCAAACTAGTGTGTTAAAGTTTTATTATAATGTTTTTTCCCTTAATCAGCTTTTACATAATCCCTTCATTAATGTGAACCACAGGGTACACTATAAGAATGTAAAGGCTAAAATGATGTTAGGATCTCTTTATTAAGATTAAATAATAATGTTTTTTAGTCCCATGTTTGATGTTTTCTGTACCTAGTCTTGAACGACACTACAAATTATTATCCATGGCTTCTTCTCTAATGTATAACTATTCTTAAATTCGAGTAATGATATGTTAATAGGATATGGTCTATATTATTTTCTTGTGTTCAGTAGTAGTCATCAAATTATTATTTTTTTATATCATTTTAATGATATGGACTTTAGGACAATCATCGTATGGGTTTTACAAATATTTATCTCGAGATGTGGCCTCACTAGTTGTATGGTTCTAGAGGGTATCTTTTCCTTAGGTGGATAGTTTTCTAGGTCAGTATTAGATTCAGGTGGTGTTTTTTATTTTACATGGGCTACTTTTTATTTTCTTTAACTATTTTAAAATGAACTATTTAATTTGAATTTTATGTTCCTACATTTTATTTAAATTTTTCATTGAGGATAATTACTTGATGAATTATTGTTGTTCTGTAGGAACTGGAGATGTCCTAGGAGCCTCGAGTTTCCATGTGAACAGATAGAATTTATGTATGCGAAGTGCGAAACTCTGATATGTGATGGTACACTGATTTTATGCAATAATTTTTAGATTTTTTAATTTTAATCATGTTGTTGTATAGGATTATATGCAATTTATGAGGGAGAGTGTGCATTACCTTCATACACAATTTTTCTGGAGAGAATCAATGTATAGTTTGAACAACAGTATTTGATATTGGGGTTTTTGTTGATTTTTTTTCTAGAATAATTTCATAATTAAATAGATATGTTATGTGGTCTAGGGATTTTAGGTTTATTTTTTTATGATTTTATTTTACTAGGTGAAAAATTTTCAATATTTTAATTCATTTTTTATAAAATGAAATATTTGTTTATATTCCATTTTTATGAGATTTTGTAAATCTACAACCATTGTTGTTATGATTATTTGTCCCCTATGGGTGTTGGGTACAACTTCCCCCTCCCACCATGGGATTTCATCCCTCTTGACTGAAATTGAGGGTTTCCTCTGCCCGAATTCTATGCTTCTCTACTCACTGTGTGCCCCAATGATCTCGCTCTGTCGTCTAAGTGTGCTAGAGAATATGGGTCTGTTGTAACCACATAAGAATCACTATTTTACCCACATAAAACTCCTCAACATACAGAATGTGGAATTTATTTTGGATGAGAGGAGTACAAATATTACAATAAGAAAAATGGGACGGTTCGGTGTTCTTCCAACACGAAAGGGAATTCAATCTAGATATGTTGGTTCAATGATTCAAGGTGGTGTGTTGCTGGCTTATGTAAGCTTGATTGTGTGCATTTAATGAAAATATATTGGATCTATTTTATCTTACAAGTTCTGAACAATTACATCAGCATACATGGTCATTGGATACCAATCACAATGTAGTCATGGATTCGAGTTCTTGGAAAAATAACTTGGTGCTTTTATATTGTTATTTGATTTTATTTATATGGTTGAGGATGGTTGGGGTTGTTTTCTTGGTTATTTCTCTTCATCAAACATCTATCATATCATCCTCTAGTTTTATCGTGGTGAAAACCCCATATCCCTACCCCATGAACATAGACCAATTTGATCAATCACATAAATCATTGAGTTAATTTATAGATTTTATTTGCTTTTTTATGATACTCATTTGGACAATTTTGATAGTATATAGTTTTCCTTATATGATTTTTAATGGATGTTTTTTTGGAATAAATTGTTTAATATTATCCTTTTTCAAGTTAATTTCATTTTTTATAATCAAAATAAATAATAATTCTACTCAAATCATTTTGAATTTTGAACGTTTTATTGAACCAACTCTAAAATCAATAAGCACTTTGGCTATTGAATGATTAATACATCTCAATATGACCTGAAGCATCTGAAATATTTGATCACTATAAAATTGGTATATTACCGATCATTATTGGTTATAAAAAATTTATTTTTCATTTATAATTTTGATTGTTGCTAATTGTTTTTATTCTGAAATCATTTTAGGTTTTTCATGTGGGTTTTTATGTTAAAACTACACATCTTTTTATTCAAAATTTATTAATGTTTTTTCTATGTAAAAAATATTAATATTTTTTTGGTAAATATTTTTTATGTAAAAAACCTCTAGAGGTGTTTCTTACTTGATAATTTTCATTCCTTATTTTTTGTCCATATGATATCACCCTTTTGATGATGGAATTTATTCCCAATATACTGTCAATTAATGATAGTCATGGAGTACAACATAAATTGATTATAATTATTTGTGTTGACATATTTTAATAATTTACATTATAACATCAAATACCTATTGTTTCATGAATAGATTTATCATGTATTATGTATATATCAAAATTAATGTTTATGATATATATATATATATATATATATATATATATATATATTGTTAGATGCATATAACCATAGATCTAATGCTTCAGTGAGATCCTTCTTTGTTCATGGTTGTTAAGGAGAAAGAACTGAGCCTTAGATATTTGGTAAATGGATAAGTGTCAACTGAGTAATAACCATCACATGATTATGCATGCCTTTGTACATTATGAGGATGTTTAGGTAATGAAATTTTCTATTAATTCATTGTAATCCAATCCATGAATTTCATTCTTATGAAATTCTCATAATCAATAGTATATTTATGTGGATGAATATCAAAATGTTAACACTTCTCATAAATTTTTTTTTTATTTCTAAAATAACAACCTATTAAATGACTCATAACAAATGAAAATGATATAGAAATCGTTGAGTTTCGAAAAATTGATCCTTCTGCATTGGGTTGCATTCCCAGAATGACTTCTGGATCCTGGTGAGTCGATACGGGGTAAACTAACTCTCAAAAAATGAAAACATGGCACTGGTTAAATTTTTCATCTAATGTGATTTTTTAAAATTCAATTAGTTAATTTCAAATGGTATGATTATAATGTCCTTACTAACGATTGAAAATAACTATAACTCTAAAATATTAACGATAAATGTAAAATATTTAATAATATTTATTTTTATATAATATTTATGATAAACATAAATAAAAATATGATACATTAGTTTATGTTATGAAAATTTTAAATAATTTAGAATTTTTTTTGGTAACATTGAATTTTAATCTAATCTATATATTTTAATTAATAATTTAATATTTAATAAAATTTCTGATTAAATTACATATTTTAATATTTTTTATAAAATATTTATCAATTATTAATTTTTAATGAGTTAATACTAATCAAAACTAAAAATATAATTCATTGAAATTTAAGTGATTTTTGTTAGTGACAATATTCAATATGAATATTAAATAAAAATTAATCGTGCAATATCTGTATTAGAAATTTCCACATGAAATTTGAATGGAACATTGAACAAATATATTTTAGTTGAAATTTATAGAAAAATAAAAGTGTTAATTTTGGAAATAAATTGAAACATTTTATTTATCTATTAATATATATAGAATTCAATTTTAAGGGAATATTTGAGTTTATATATTAGTGGAAATTTGCACCACAGATTTCGAGTGGGAGATTTCAGTACAAATTTAGGATGAATGCTTGCAATGAATATTTCTATACAAAATTTATTGTTAAATGTTTTAGTGAAAAATTACATTATCTATTTCTTAATATATTTGAACTAAAAATTTAAACAAGCGTAAAAGTTTATATTTTAAATTATAAATATAAAACATAAATGAAAATTTACATTTTCTAATTTTTTATTAGTATATTTTTATTATAATTTTATGTATTAAAAATTTTCACATTAAATATTAATGTAATCTGGTGTGTTGTTTATTTATGTATAAATATACTATCACTTATAATTTAAGTTTAAATTCAAGCTAAAATTTGAAGATGAAAAATCTCATTTCAAATTTTCACTTTAATTTTTCAATTCAAATTCAACTTTTTATTTGTATGTATGTATTAATAATATATTATTTAAATACATGGTAAAAATTTATAAGAATTGTCTATTGAATATTTTTAAATGTATTTTTTAAAACATATTTCTATATGTGTGCTCTGATTACATACAAAGTAAATTTAAACTCGAAATTTACATTATATATTTAAATTAATATATATTCATATGTGTTTTTTCTAATATTCATTCAAATATAATCTAAAAAAAGTCACTTGATATTTTTGTTATAAAATTTCACTTTAAATTTACAATATACATGTAATAGAAATGTACAATGTATTGTTATAATGTATATCTGTATCAGTTTATGAGAATGTTAATTATTTTTTGTGCAAATTTAAATCATGGGTTCTATGTAGAAGTGATACGTTGTAAAATTTCCTCTCAAATTTTTCATTAAAAATTTATGGTGTAGATTCCCATTATACTTATCATGGAAAATATTCCATGTAATTATTAATATAAAATTCCCAATATACTTATTAATGTATTAATTTCTAATATTATGTTACAATAAATATTAATTTTTGGAAATTTTTGATGAAAAAATATATTAATAAAATGAAAATTTTCTTATTTATTATTATATTTTCAATGAAATTTTAAGTGAAAATTTAAATTGTAAATTTTTAGTATAAAATTTTAGTGTAAATTTCCATTGGTAATTTTCTCTATAAATTTACAGTAGCGAATTCCAAAGGGAATATTCCTATGGAAAATTACATATGCAAATTTTATTTTAATTAACAACTGTCAAATAAAAAAAATGTAATCACTATTTTATATCATTAATATTGTAATAATATTAGATATATGTAATAAATATATATATATATATATATAATTATTTTACTAGAATAATAAAAAATATATTCTAATTACATTGTAATAAAATTAGAAATATACATAATATATTCAATAGTTATATTTATATTATTATTTATATTTATATTATTTATAAATATAAGGTAATAAATATATATAGTAAATATCAAAGTAAATGTGGGATTATGTAATTTAAATTTATAGAGTAAATATTAGATTATATATATATATTTGATGAATAAGGATGAGTAGTGAAATCCACCAGCAATAATATAAAAATCCCTCAAGAAGGGATATATATTCATCGAAAAAACAATGCTAGTGGGTCGGGTTGGAGTCACAACCTGAAATTATATGAATCTATGAATATGAGCATCATTATTATCCACATGATTTCTTATTTAGAACATCACAACTTGCTTGAAACCCACTATTAATGATGGAAGGGACCTCCATGTGTCAATAAATCATATACACCATCATCAAAACTACTAGACCATTCATCAAAACATATTACATCTTACTTGTATGCACTAATATTATTGAAAACCATGAACATGAAGCAGGGATAAGAAATACAAAATTGTTGTAGAGATACAAAAAAGCAATATAATCATAGGACCTCCACTAACGATGAATAAAATTCCACCTAGGACTAAATGGAAACTAAAAAAAAGTGCCAAAAAACTCAAACTCATCTCCACCATACACAATAAAATTGCCTTTGGAATCCTCCACACACAATTTCCCACCTTCCATCAACAAAAATCCATCAAAAAATAACAATCCAAAAAACTCCACCTTCAAGAAAATAATAGATTCATCCAATGGATGGTCATAGTGGAAAATTGAAATAACACCACATTCTATTGGAATTTTTCTATCAGATCTGATAAGAATCTATAGGAATGGAATATGATACCATTGGGAGATTGAACCACTACATAAGGATTATTTTTAGCAGCATTTGAAAACATTGATCGAAACATTGGAAATGCATAGAACGACAAGAGCACCAAAAAATAACAAAGGGATGAAAAATACAGAAACCAAATTGAGGAGGATAGAAGAGTGATGAAAAGGACTAAACAAGTAAAAACATAATATAAAAGATTAATAAAATACCAAAAGGCTAATAGAAACCTAATAATATTAATAGTCTAAATCCACCAAATAATGGAAGGGAATCGTCAAGAAAACCTTGACTACCGGAAGTTGGGATCTTGGAAATTCATTGAATGTTAACACATCAAATTAAATTGAGAATATCAATGGTAGTGCATATTGTGAATCACATAATTTCATTCACTTGGACTTATGATATAGCCCATAATATTGAATGGTAGGCGTGGAAATAGTTGTATGGCAAGTCTGTATCATATTAAATGGTATACCCAGAAGGCATAAAATATTCCTTTTTCATGGATATCATATAAAACAAAATCCATTATATTTCGTCATACAATATAGCATTATTAAATTATATTTATATATGCTTCAGGTTATTTCTCCATTAATATTCCAATTATAGTAAATATTTATAAAATATTGGTTATTTCACATAATATTGTATCATATATAATAACATATGAAATTAAATCCAAATATCCTTTTGGATATATTCCAATAAACTTTTGGAATGATATCATAAATTTCCTCTTGCTTCACATCATATCAAATAATTAGTAAATTTACAATAAAAATCATTATGTACAAATGCTAAAACATCATAGAAAAAACATTTAATTTTATTAAATTTTATCTCCATATTATAAACCGCAATGTGTTACCCCATGAGAAATTAAAGAATTGGAAGAAATTTTATTTATAGCATACATATATGTAATCAACGCGTGGCCTCTAGTAAAAAAATCAATGATACTCAATCTATAATGGGATCTTATGTGATCTATGTCAAACCCATTTATCTATATACCTAAAAGCTGTATCATCTACGTGCGTAAATTTTCATATTATCACATTGTATAATACATCAAATGAACACAGTGAATGAATAATTTCAATCCCATATAGAAACTCACATGTTCTCAATTCATCATGTATAGACTAACCAAATCGATGAATACATAAATTGTCATTCATATAAGAATATGTGCACATCACAGGCCCCACACCCAATTAGAAAATAATATCAAATGTATATTTATTTATAGCCATAATCCCCTTAAGATTATATCAATGAAGGGCCAAATTTCATACTCTTTATATGTGAGGATAAATCCCATCATTGATATACCTCAATTGACAATATTATCATCAACATATCCAAACACCCCTTGATTTGATAACACTCATGGATTTTGTAATAAATGTTAATGTATGAATTTTATCATTATCTGTGTCTTTCCAACCTCATATATTAGTGAAAACAAAATATGAAACATGAACCCATGTTATACTGAAGGAATAGTATATGAAAATTCAATTGATATACATGGCTGGTCATTATAGCACAGACCCCGATTTATGTTAAATGACTATCTTAAGTATTTTTATATGAAATTCTCCCAATGATAACATTAACATTCCATCACAACCTATTATAACATATGATAGAAATAGATTAGGGATAACTCAATGATTTACTTTGAGGCATTAATTATCATTTGACTTCATGAGTATATGTAGCCAATAAGATATAATAATAATGTGGAAGATTCCTTTTATAAAACATGATAAATTCTATATTCATTAAAACGTTCAATAAAACTTATCCAAACTACAACAAAGTAGTAATATAAGATTATATCATATGAAAAGTTACTAGATAGGCCATCAGTTATCTAAACTTTTATGGATTTTTAAAGAACATAAAATCTCTATGAAATTCCTGCCAAATATTTATATGATAGTTTTTTCTTAATGTTTTTAAGAAATACATTATATTGAATATTAAAAGGATAACAATCCAAAATGAATGTCTTGTATTAAAAGGGTGTTATACTGGTAAATCATTCAAAGACATAACATGACCTACATAAAGTCCTTTTTAGTAGTCCCATCATTTTTGAGATCATGAAGATATCTTTTGTATCTATGTAACATTCTTTCATATGATTAGTCAATTTTGGAGAAAAGGTTCAAATGATATTTGGATTCCTTATGTCACTCTGTTTCAATAAATTTTTACAACATTAAGAAGACTATCCTTGGAAGCCACATGAATTTATTATAGTTGGGAATAATTTGTTTTGTCAAGGTATATGAACCATGTGATAAAGATTTTCTTTTTTGGAAATAAGTTCATGTATCCTAGTATAATGGTTACTTGTATTTACTATAAATACAACCACAACACGCATTTTGAGTATTGAATAATTTAATCAAAGCTTGCAGTTCAATAAATTATATATTTTTTTAGAAAATACATCATATGAAGGTATTTTTAAAATAATTCATTTGGTAAATATTAAATGTAAGTTTAAATAGTAGGGGAAATCACATGCTATACATTCAATGTAATTCCAATAACATATATTAATTAGATGAGCTGGTCTGTGTAAAATAATTGTGATTCCCCTTCTCTTTCCCATGAGTTCCAACTTCAAGGAGGGTTTCCCATAGAGTTTTTATACATTTTTTATCCTATAAATCACATATTATTTTTGGACCCAATAACCATCATAGAACCTAAATATTATGAAAATTTTGTGCATCATAACATACATTCCCCCTATATTTAATAGTGTAGCATCACATAAATTTCATCCAAATGGAACTTCCGTTGAGAATGATCATTATCATGGGTATCTAATCCTCAGTGATAACCTATAGGATCTAATTTTTCTCCTTTATCCAATGTAATGATCCATAAAATCATATTCTATAAATGACTTCTCTAGATCCAATGAATTTACTAGATTGTGACACCATACACATTAACGTGATCCTTTAAAACACATATTCTTTTGATAATGGGAATCAAGTATCTTATAGAATATGTCCCAAGGTTTTATTCCTTGATGTATAGGGTCCTTATGTTTCTAATAATAATATATTCACTTGATAATTATTTTACATTTCCTTCGTAAATTAGTGGAATAACTCGTATCCCATGGAACTCATATGAGATGATGTCTTCCAAACACCATAGATTTCAAGTATCTAGTCATATTGATTTTTTTATCCAATGAGTCTCCAAAGGTATACTATTGTCTTCGATTTAGTGATTCCTCCCTTGTAGATATTTTTTTTACCACTTCGTCCACCAATTGTTCATCTGATCCATTGATTATCCTCCATTGCATCCAATTAAGGATTCAAATATATAACAGTTCCATAAAATTGGTGTAAAAACAAACACACCTACACATGACCCATCATACATGATAAAAAAGTTATTTTTCTCATGAATAATACCCACATAATCCATTACTACGCATTTTACACATCAATGTTCATTCTAGAGGAATTTATACTACTCAATATAGGTCCTAGTCATATGACCATAAAATACAATATTCTCGTGTCGTAAATGAATAAACATAATAAGAACAACATTATTATTGGTTGCATGGCCTTAAAGGAGAAAAATTTGGTCTAATTGCAAAATCATAAAAGGAAAATCATTAGTCCTAGCTTTATGACCTTCAAATGAAAATAATTGTTCCTCATGTTATGACCTTAAATAGGTCATCATTTTTCATATAAGAATTACCTTTAAAGGAATCGCGATTTTTATGGATGAATGATATAAAATTTGTCCTAAATGGTATTTATTACAAGACCTTAAAAGTTAGGAAATGTATGTTATTTTTGATTTCCTTCCCTAGTATATATAGGTAGAACCTTCTTTGTGTAAAATCCCAAATATGATATATCTTCCACCTCCCTAGATGGTGATAAATACTATTGTGACCAACAATTTTTCTACAAACAATATTGTAATTAAAGAGTGAGGGGGAAGATAGGGATGATCTCTGACATATAAATATTCACATCCATCTGTGGGGGTGATTGATTGAATTTATGATAAGGTAAAATTGTATTGTTACTAGGAAGAGTTTAATGAATAAGTATTAAATCATTAAGAGAGTCATAGTATAGGTAACAAGTCCATTCATGAGATGTTCTGTCCTACCATCCCCTCAACCTCTACATGATATTTGAATCATTGTTTGTTCATTCCAGTGACAACCCATCATTGGAATGTGATTCCACCCTCAAAAATTTAAGACTCATATGTTATATTGTGGATGGAGGCTATGGTAAAATAGAGAATAAATACATTTCCAATGAAATACATTTTTCAATTATATATTCTTACATTGATGCTTTCTAAAATGATTATTTTTGGTTGTTTATTTCACCAGCATTCTCCCATAAAATTTAAAAAGGATCCATCAATTAACAAATCCACAAAGGTGAAATTCCAAATATATGATGTGGTAATGAAGGATCAACCTTGGTGTACATACATCACCATATGGTGGAATTATTGAAATATTCATCAACCACAATTTTTGAGGTATCCCATAAACATTGAATGTTTTTATTACCCACATAGCACCTTCATGGACAAGTGTTGAATACCTTCTATTTGAAGTACATGCTCAAAGATAGAATCCCAAAATTTGGAGGCCAAAAATGAAAGAATGTTGGATATAATTCCCACTAGACATCATGTTAATTAAATGCTAATGGAGTTATGTTTACCAAATTCATTCCATGACCTAAATTGAGAGTCTCTCACATAAGTTATGAAATACCCATCTCCCTTTTCATTGGAGGTATGTGAAATACTTTCACTATGAATTGATATCCACTTATGATCTAACTTGATGGGATCCCATTAATAATATTTGACACAAATTTTAAATAGACATTGATTCCATAGGTCATCGTAGATGCTATTAAATATTTCACCACATGAGTTGTTTTTACTCGGTTACTAAGGAGGATGGACCACAAATGGTCATCCATTATTTAGTCGTAGAAAATGATCCATATTCATATGTCCATAATCATTCCCAGCATCTATAATAATATCTCGATGGTGACTCAAGGTTTGATTATAAATCACTACCAACATGTTCCCTCAATGTATGCCAAACAATAATTATATGGTAATATAAAAAACCCCTCCACAATGAGGAATGATAACAACCATTTGGGAGGTCCAAACCTTATAGATAAAGAAAACAAATTCATTGTAGGACCTACCTTGATCACCCATCCTAAATACCCATTCATTAAAAATGGAAACAACAATAACATAGGTCGTCCATACAGTGGTCATAAATCATTCACAAAGCATATATGTCATCTCTATAGCCATAAATTTGTAGGAAACACTATAGGTACTCCCCAAATTCTTCATTGAGAATTTAATTCTTATAAATATATGAATAGTAGTCATGGAGACCATCCCAATATTGTAATATCATCGTTAAATCATGGAGGGCCTTACCCTGATTATAGTTTCCATGTTACTCCCTGTATTAAAAATATCAAAAAATATTATGGACTTCCCAATTTTTACTAGTTAATAGATAGAAACCACGAATTTTATACTCATGATGTTGAAGAATAAGACATTCATAATGGTGTTCCTCCCCACATTAGTGAATAAAACGACAACAAAAGAGGACCTCCCCATGGAAATCATTAAAATATCATCAATGGTCCTCCCCCAAAACATATGTTTTAATGGTCCAACATGTGACTAAATATATGAATTAATCAGTGGTCTAAACTGTGAATAATAAAAATAAATATAAAATTATACAGGTCTTTTATATGAAGCTCAAGTAAAAACCAAAAATAGATTTACTAGATATGATGGGTAAACTGAAATCAATAACCAAAGATGGACTCCACATGAAAATAATTTTTAAATCCCTCTTCATAGTGGGATATCTCCATTGTGTGATTGTCTTACCCAAGTAAAAATGATTCAATATCTTCCCTCTTAATGATAAAAACTTCAAAAAAATAAATCCATCTTCAAAGGAGAATACATCATCCTCTAGATGAATTTTATCCCATACAATAGGAAAACCAAAGGAATCATCAGAATTTTTCCCTTCCCCTTTATTTTAAAACCTGGGTCTTGGAACTACTAACAATAGATGAGGAAAATTTTAACATCATTTTGGAGGAACTAGGCGAAGATAATATACCGATCATGTTCTTTTCCAATTAAAAATCTCAATATGATGTTACATAAACCATTAAAGAATAATTTATAACTTATCTCCATTGTAACCTATGGGAAAATCTTCATCACATCAAATATAATAAATTTTGTTGTGAGAAATATTCCAATCACCTTGTAGTGTTAGATGAGCTATGACACTCTCTTGATTTGGTCTCCCTCTTAATGGATTGGAATCCAAAATCAGGAAAAACATGAATGAATATGATAATACTTCATTAATGGTTTAAATATATTATTCCATGTGACCAATTATGTACCACCTAATCTACATGTTAGATGATATGTGGAATAATGAGCTTTTCGGTTCAATCCACTTACACACCTTCAATGTTCTTTAGGAAAAGAAGCTTGCAATTCCATTACCCTAAGAAATATGTCATGTTTTAGTTATAAATTTTTTATATGTTAAATAAAATGGAACATTTTCATCCCTAAATCACAAAAATAAAAATTAGATGGGAGTGGGGCATTAAAGAGATATTGTATTCAGATTCCAAAAAAGGGAAACATCAGTTTAATGTGAAGAAAGTAAATATCCTGACAACTGAACAAATATTAATTGATAGAACTTGTCATAAAGAATATAAATAATTAATATTATACCTAGATCATACTAGAGTAAGGTAATTAATAGAAAATAGAGATGTGAGAAATTATCAGGAGGTATCACAATGCCACACCATACTGATGAGGATGGATGCATTTTTACCACCACTGTCACCTATAGAATCACCAAACTAATGATGGGGTATAGTCAAAACAATGGATAAATAGGGTATGTCCCAACCCATTTGAATTATGGGATATTTACCAACACATAATCTTATGAAATAAGTTTTTTCATTTTGGGAGAACCATCATGGTTCATCCACTAGTGTTTCTGATTCATCCACTCCACTGAAATCACGTTAAATAAAAATTATTCAAGATTCAATTATGATAACTATAAATTAATGATATTATCATCCCTATAATCATTATAACTAATAAGAGAATTTTAAAACCATGGTATATTTGTAATCACATAAAATCATCGAGAAGGGATAGATTGAATGAATATTATGATATATACCTCACAAGATATTTGGACACCAATGTGGCCCCATACTATTCAAACAAGGATGATGATTTCATTAATATTTCATTATTCATATGGTGAATTATTCCATTGGAAATAAAATAAATAACATATTGGATGATAAAAATATATAATAAAAAGATGACCTAGGATATATTACAAATATGATCCACATAATAGTGTTAGAAGTGGGTGTCTTGACCTGGTATAAAATGATGGCACGTGATTTGGGATCGCTTCCAAACATATTATTTTTTCCCAATAGATAATAATAAGTCAAATTAATGTATTAAGATATATCCACACTTATATCCAATCCACTATTTAATGAATTTGAACCACATTCATTTGAGGAAATGATTTCCAAATATTAATTCAAGACTGATAATTTGAATCAGATTAACACAAAATTACATAGATGTAATATACCCATTGAGTGAAACAATTTGGTTGATTTATTCATCCCTCCAATAGTTGAATAATTCCAAATGTAGAGAATTACTCGACTTGAAATGGAAATTTTAATCCATCCAACTCTCCCAAGATCAAAAGAAATTGTTTACCTTTTCTTGACACCAGTTATTATCATATGTTTCTTCAAATAGGACTATATACAATACCATTTTAGGTGATTTACCCTAAGCCTACATTGGTTAGTTACCAATTTTGGGGACATAAATGTCAATAATATTTGGCTCTTCCAACCATTCCCACTCAAACACCGACTCGAATATTAGTACCACAAGAGCGTCTAGAATACATTGAATATATCACTACTCAAATGAAACCCAAAGAAGTTTGATGTGCACTACTGAAATTAGAAAGGAATCCATATATTGAGTTGGTGGATTTTGAAGTTGATATATGCCATAATTCCATATGCATGGGATTCATATTTCTATAATATATTTTAGTGTTATATACTATGATTAATATATCATGATACATGCAAGAAATATGGATTTATGAATTCCACTACCCTTAATAATGTGACTGACCAAATATTATGAATGTTAATATTCCAATGAATTAAACTCACTTAATGTTATCATTTAATAATATGTTACATAATAATTAATTATTGTAGTTTTTATTCATGAGATGAAAGCACTCATTGTGGTATTTACTCATACATTTTAAACACATTATTATCTGTAGTAGTTTCCAAAGAGTGTTTCTAAAAGGATATATAGAACAATTCCATATGATAAAAGTGTGTGTCGTTTCTTTAATAAAGCCTTTAAATATCTGATACTCTCATATTATTCAACCTTTTCTTGTTGAGGTTCATGCACACTATAACTAACCATAACGTTACACATTTTACATCATAATTTATTTGAAAATAAACAACTAACACAACCCCAGAATATTTTGAGGAATATTGTATTTGAGAAATTACATTCATAGAATAATAACTTGATATATGGATACAATAAAATTTTGTAGAACTACATGACATTCCATTAAAATAAATTGATATTTTAATATTTAATTGGATAACATGGGGACATACATTATAAAATGGTGAGATATAAAGCCTTAAAATATAATAATCATATAATAAACTGATTAAAGTTAGACATGCATGTTATGTGGAATACATTGGTGGAATAAGTTGGTGAGAATTATAAACATGAACTTCAATGCTTGATATATGATGATGTAATCATGGAAATATATGAATGTGGAAACACAATATAATGTGGAATCATAAACATAACTCAAGGAAAATCGGCGAGACATCATTACACAATGTTATTCTGATAAACCTCTATACAAAGTACATGATATCTGGTTAGATAAAAACATTACCCAATTCATTAGAGGGATAAATAATTCTAGTCCAACTTATCACCTTTATATCAAATACATACATTTATTTACCACTTAATTCATTCAATATAAGGGTGTATTTCAACAATTATAGTACCTTTATAATGTAGTGTGGGATATATAAATAGGATTAAATAATCAATTATGGATAGCTACATCTAGGAGAATAATCTTGAGTGGTAATGGTGGTCGGTATTCACAACACAAATGTTTGGCATGAAAACGACATGATAATTTCAAAAACACAGTGGACGTACAAAAAGATTCAAGGAACAATTTAATGAGAGTGAATGGTGGATTTATATATATGATGAAATTATATATAAAATTAAATGGTTATGTAATAACATATTCAAATATGAAAAATTGGATATAAAATGGCATAATTCAAAGAATTTACTTTTATAAAGTGGAGTGTATCCCTTACCTTTTGTGGGTGCTTTTAAAAACATGAGAGGAGCTTGTTAAGAGAATGGGGGCACCCTAAAAGGGATTTAGAGAGGGAGAGAAATTGGAAATATGTAATAAATGTGTTTTCAGTGAAGGTGAGTGGGATGTTGGCTATGTGTTTATAAAAATATAGAGGGGGGTCTATATTAATTTATAAACATAGATTTAAGACTCTATATGATAAAATAATAAAAACCACAATCCTTACCCTATTTTTTTTACCATGGTATCTATCAATGAAGAGTGGTTTAAACTATTTTATAATGAGTAGAACCAAACATAAAAAAAATATTCTATTGGGGATGTTGAAATGATCCATTTTGGTAAATAATTGATATTAAACTCTAAAATAAAATATAGGTTTTCAATGATTGATTACAGTGTATAAAATTAATAAAATAACATAAAAATACACATTATTTTAAAGTTGAATCTAATTTCTGGTCTTGTAAACTATTTATATTATTTATTAAAACACTTTTCGGATATTATTAAGTCATAATGCACACTATATATTTATATTGAATTTATTTATTACACAAAATTTTGACTGTCTCAGAAAATAATGAAACTTTTACCATTAACTAATTCTGAAATGTGGATTTCCAAAATTATATCAACTTTATCAAAATAACATTCTAAATATAATACATTATACTTTTAAATAAGAACAATTTTTTACCAGGAAATGTTAATTTTTAGGCCACTAAGAACTTTCAACCCATATAAAAATTTTATTTTGCATTATTAAATTTTAAGATAATTTAAATTTTACATAAATATTGTATTATAATAAATAAATTTTAATAGAAAATTTATTTAAAAAATTATTAATTTATGAAAAATTTTGTTTTATTTGAAATTATATATTACTAAAATTTGAATTTTGATTTCCTTGTATCAAAATCAATTTGTTATCAAACTCTTTATATATCATCTTTATAAAGTAATCATAAATAGAGAAAAATATGATCAATATTCTATTACAAATAAAAATTACAAATTCATACTACATGGGTCTTGATACATAACTTTTCATTACACTTGTAGAAGCTATAAGGGTACGGTAAGTGATTGCGGTACTTTTTGGGGTGGTTTTAGAAACATAGATTGGTATGTGATATGGATAAACTAAAACGTATACCATAAATGCTTTTTTGTCATGTTATAGTTGTTAAATAAATTATTGGGCTTGGTCAATAGAAAATCTCAATGACTATATCTCCCTTAATAGCTATGTTAAATGTGATTTATAATGTATGATCCTATCGGTTGAGCCCAGCAGTTCTTATGTCTGTGACAACTAGATTTTATCATAACTATAAATATATACTAATCATAATTTTCATTGTATAATGACTATATTATATATTTTTATGGTTATAAATGATATTTTAAATCTAATTGGATATTTTGAAATGGCTGAAAATAAACAAGTAGTGTATGTGTTTTAAATAACTAAATTACATAATAATGTATTTATTCATTTAAACACATTTTTTCATTTATAAAATATTGGGTTGTCACATTATTCAAAACATTAAAATATTTCCCTTTTATAATTTCATTTTGTACAAAAAAACAAATAAGGCTACTTATGTTTCATCACCTCATCAAGTTCCCAAGATACATCATCAAACTTGTGGGTTTGCCACAATACATTGACCAGCAATGTTATCTTTATTCACAAAACATTGTCTATATGATATATGATCTTCACTAGATTCTCCTCATATGAAATTTCATTCTCTAATTGTACCAATGTTGTATTCAGTATGTGTTATATGTTTGGTATTTACATCCTCGATAGGGATACATGGGACACATCATGAACATGAAATTGGTTAGGTTGGAGTGTTATTCGATATTCCACTACATTGATGTGGTGAGAGATCTAAAAGGGAACAATGTCTCTAAGGATTAGATTCCCCTTCCTCAAGACCACATGAATTTATTTAATGATGATATAAGAGGGAAACCATTATCTATGAATTCAAACTGATGGTCATGTCGATGATTGTATAAATATCCTTTATGTTGACATTGTGTTGATTTAATATAATGATGAGTGTTTTGAACATTATATTTCACCACTTGGATATGATTAATAACCATAATCCTGGATTCTGCAACTTTAACCTGGTATGTTGGATTAAAAAACCTCTTCCCATATTGAACCCCATATGGTTCCATTAGAATTATAGTGTGGAAACTGTTTTTTATTAGAACTCCACTAGGAGAAGGTATTTATCCCAATACAATTGAAAATAAATCAAACATGATCTCAACATACCTTTTATAGATTAATGTATCCCTTAGACTGACCATCCATTTGAGGTTGATATGTACTACTAAAACATAACTATGTTGTAACACCCTGAGATTTTATGAAAAATATTTTTTTAATTTCATTAATGTCTTATGTTGTATTCTACACCATGATTACTCTGCGCTATACGCAACACCGTATTAGCTTGCAGTATAGGCAACACTATTCTTGGACCGTGTTACACACAATTTTGATAATAGTTAATCTACGCAACATTGAGTATATATATATATATATTAAATGTATAAATGAAATATGGTTGGATTCGTTTATATGAAACAACGAAGGATTCTTTCGCAACACGCAACCCTGACTTGGCTTGCATTACACGCAATCGCGACCTTCCTCGATAGCGTGTGTTGTACGCAATACCGGGTTTTAATAAACAATGTTATATTATTATAATATTGTCATGAACTAGCCATTATGAATAGTAATAACTGAATTTTGAATTTTATAACATTATTATTCATCTTACACATTTCTAGAACATGGTATAAGAACAAAATAAATTTTTCGGGTAAAATAAGTATTTTTAAAGAAATGCAGTTTTACCGCCTTTTAATGGCACACCCACTTTAAATATAGTTTTTGACATGTTTATATGTTCAATTTGACAAAATAATATTCTTCTTTTGAATCAGGATATAAAAATTTACATTAGATAAAGTTTTGATATTTTTCCGATAACTTTCATATTTTAATGAATAGTAAAAACACGCTATATTTTAATTAAAAACAACATTTTTCATCGTAATGTATTATGTGGACAAATTATAATATTGAATGGTTTTAAAGTATAAATAGAATATATTTTTACCATTTAATATAATGTATGTCATTATCATTGATTTTACATTGAATTCGTAGGTTAAATCAATTCAATCTTTTGCAATGTTTTAAAGAAATACCCGTTTTCTTTCGACAATGGGATTAATTTTAATTTAATTTCTGCATATTTTGTGTATTGAATTTGGAAAAATGGATACCATATTTGGAATCAGTGGGTCCAAATTATTTTAATAAGCTACTTTTTTATTTTTTGGAATTATGAATAGTAACTACGGTAAATTTTATTTACCATAGATAAAGGTAAATCGGGTAATTAAGGGTAAATATAATATTTTAAAATTACCCTAACAAATGTAAAAATCCTATTGGATGACTAAAAGTAGACCCATATCACCTAAGGGTCGAATTAGAATCATTTAATGGACATTTGTCCATGAAAATAACTTAATTATTATTAAAACCAAAGAAAGTGACAACATGTCACTCTCTTAAATCTTATAAGTATATTAATTTTAATTTAGTGATAATCTTCATGAAACGTCGAACATGAAAATTATCCAGAAAGATAATGAAATTATCTACATAATATAAATTTATTTATAATTTTTAGGGATTAAATAATTATCATTAATTATGAAACAATAGTGATGCAGAAATTGTTTATCTAGTGAAAAATCAAGAATATTGTTTTTATTAAACTAATAGTGACCATAAAATGCACAAATACCTAACCAAAACTTAATGGACATGTAAAGGTAAACCATAATCATCCAATGGTCGAATAGTTGACCATTTGGAGCCTTAAAAAAGCGATTATGACACTTATATTATTTTATTTTAAATGATGCCAAAGTTGTCACCTTCATAATTTAATAAATATAACAATTTAAATATTTTTATTTTAAGATGTTAAATTCTAGTAAAAGTATTATTGTGAAAGGTAAAAGATTTATTTTCATCATAGGATTTTATTTTTAATTTTTATGCAACAAATAAGTATATGAAATAATTATACAAAAATGTTGTAGTATTTATTTTATTAAGAGATAAACCAAATAAATGGTTTCAAAAATAATAAAATAAATATTATATGAACTATTTAATGTGCTCCAAGAATTTTTAAGATACATATGGAATTTTATGAATCTATAAAAACTTTTAGTTCGAACATATCTTCTGTATTTATTTTATTTAAATTCAAATAAATGAATAGTGTCAAAATTGACACTATTGTTATTTTATAAAAAAAAATTATAAAATTGATTAAAAATCACAAAATATTTCAAAATTATAAATTTAAATTTATATGATATAAAATGTTATTAAGAATCCAATTATGTACAATTCACAACAAATATGTAATTATTTGTTATAATTTAAAAATTAGAATGGTATTACCATAAATAAAATTAAATTGATTAAATAAGGATAAATCATGTTGATAATGTTTAAAATAAATTCTTAACATGTATAAATTCTATTGGTTGATGATATTACAACCTTATCTTATCTAATATTTTAATATGAGTCATTTTTTGAGGGTTTTATGTGGGGTTAGATTTATTATAAATTAATATTTTTTAGAATTCCAAAGCCCCCCCCTCCTCCCTTATAAAAGGGCACCTCCTCCCTCTCTTCCTCACACAACTTTGAGCCTTAAAGCTCAGAAAACCCCTGCCAAAATCTCTTCTCCACTTCCCTAGTATCATTCTAGAGGTCCTGGTCTTCTTCAAAGACCATCCTTAGTTATTTAAGTGGAGGTTAAGAAAAGGCGCGTCAAAAAGAGGTAATATCCATTACCGATCTTTTTCAATTTCATTCTTCTTCAACTTCTTCTTCTTTATTTGTTTCATGATAAAGTAATAACATCAGTATTACTTACATACTGATATGTTATTATAAATATGAAACAACCCTAATTCACCTTCTATCCATCCTACGGAAAAATGAAATCACCGCGCGTGCTTACGTATGGAATACCGTCTCCACGCCGTGGTGTAATCTATTTTCCACTATCACCATACAAGGATGAGTATAATGGTGTAATTAGTAACTATATATGATTATTATAGAGTGATATTGATACTTAAATAGTATACATACACTTCAACACAATTCCACGACCATGGGAACGATATCATCGCTCGTGCGTACGTACGGACTACCATCTCCATGACGCGATGAGATTCATTCTCAATGATTAACCATTCATGAATGATTATAAAGTATATATAATATGTAATAATGAAATATATGACATAATAATGATACTGTATTTATTTATATATTTATATGTATGTCATCTACATAATTCCATTCAATTCAATAAGGAAACGACAACAGCGTTCATGCGTACGTACGGACTACCGTCTCCATGAACGGTGTATTTCTTTCCATTTAATGATTTATTATATATATTTATATCCTGAATATATATATATATATATATATATATAAATCATGTTTTATGTTCTGGAATTAATTAATCATGATCTAAGTAATCATATGAATAATTACAAGTCAAAACACGGACGACAAATGAAACAATTTTACCCAAAACGCTCTTTAACATGGAATTTACAAAAGAACGGGTAATATAAAGTCATAAGTGAACCATATATGATATCATAACAATGAATATGATTCTCTAATAAGTAAATGGCATTATTTAAATCATTATACAGGAGGTTCGGACACTTATGAAACAAATCGGACCTAAGGTAAGGGAAATATCACAATCTCATTTTTATCCGAGATTGTTTATTCGTAAGTATTTATTGGGGTGTATTTTATCATCCACATCCATGTTCCCTCAATATGTAATATTATTTACATTCTTCTACAATAGTTTATATCCAATTTTACCCTTCGGTGAGTTTTTAGTAAAAGATATGAAAGGAATCTTTTGTCGTTTTTCGTACGAGGTACTTTTTTGACTTTTCCGACAAAAGTTCAAAGAATGTTTTTTAACTTATACGGCATGAATGGATTTTTAAAAACATTATTTCCAAGTAGCTTCGTTTACAAGTTTCCATGTTTATTTTTAATCAACTTCTTTTATTTTATAATTGTACGACATGTTATGAAAGGAAAAGTGTTTTTGAAGCAGAAAGGATATTTTCCTCAAGAATGGATTTCAAGTGTTTTATCAAAATTATTTTCCGTCTAAAATAATAAAGGTTTCTGTTTCTATCCCTATTATTACATGGATTAGATGATGTTGTGATGGAAATATTTTTATCAATTCCATTATCTTATATGAATTGTTTTATGATGTCACGATGTTTAAGATTCCCATTTTTATTACATGGGTTATGCAATGATGTATGATTTAAGATTTTGTGGCACACATAAGAATGGTATCTTTATGATATGGGTGGGACCTATATCTCCCTCCAATGCATTGGGTAAAGATTTTATATCTCATGAGATAGACAGGTCTGGAATGGTAGGTTATACCGGTTCAGTGAAACAGGACTGAAATGAGGGTTACTCGATTCAGAAAGGGACTTTGTCCACCAAGATAGTCTTGGAAATGAGTATTGACCAACAAGAAATGATTCTCTATAATTATGTGTGAATGACACAAAGTTTAATGTTTTAAGTTATGATTATTGTGAATACATTTCACTACCATGAGTTATCCCATGTTATGAAATTATGATCTCTTTTGCAGGTTAAGATTTCCAAAAGTTATGTTCTTATGAATATGAAGTGATTGATTTTTTCTTTTGTTTACCCTTATTGAGCATTTCAGCTCACCCTTTTATGTTTTCTTTTCCCCAGGAATTAAAGATAGGTTTTAGGTAAGAAAAAAAAGGAAGATCTTTATGGGATATATTGAAGATCTTTTCCCAGGATTAGAAGATTACGTTCCGAGTTTCCAAAGACACTAAACTATTACGATCCTTGTGTGTGTGTTTTTGTTATGTACTAAGTATTCCGCAAAAGTGATGTAATGTCCATGTACGTCATGCTTCGGGTCTCTACAGTTGGTATCAGAGGGAAGGTTTAGTCAACCTTTGGAAACTAGGATGCGTAAATGTTAGTGATATCCCTAGAGATATTTCTAAGCTATGTCTAGGGATGCCCCTAAGGATAAGTATACGTATAGGATATAGTCCTAGAACTATGGTAACGATATTATATTAAACCAAAGATGTTAGATATTTAAGTTACTCCCCCTTTATTATGATTTTTTCCTCTCACACTATTCTTTTTGGGTTTTAGAAAATGGCTGGAAACAAGGTGATTCACGATAATGGAGGATATGATGGACAATTGAATGATATTCTTCATGAGAAACCAAATGAAATGGGATTTGGAAGTCCAAACATCATTATTATGCCGAATCAGCAATCTCATAATATGATCAATAAAGTAAAATTTGGTATGTTTCCTGACTCGGCTAATAAGAGAAAGATGGAGTTTCATAATGATCATAGAGGAAAGAAAGTTCAATTTCCCCTATGTAAATCATGTGGGAAGAGGCATCAAGGAGAATGTTTCAAAGGAACTGGAAAATGATTTGTGTGTGGAAAAGAAGGACACAAAGCCAGTAAGTGCAAAGGAAAAGGTTCAGTTAACACCAGGGATGAGGATAATGGTATTGCTACGACATCAACAATGGTTAAATGTTTTAAATGTGGAATGTACGGGCATTATGAAAACCAATGCCCTAAGGGAAAGTCTCATGAAGAGAATCAGTATGGTCGTATGGGTAGTATTTATGTTGATGATGATGATGAGACTACAAATGATATGTGAGATGAAAGAATTGTTGAAGCTCAGTCAATGGTTTAAGAATGTAGTGAAATGATTACATGTTTATCAAGTGTAATTTTGTATAAGTAATCTCATGGTACTATGGGATAAAGAGACATCTAAGGATTGTTACATTGTTGTCTTTCCTTATGTTTTTAAAGAATGTGATGAATGGTACCAGTATTTTTGGAAAGTAGATGATATGCACATAATGAAGGGATAAGACGATAATGAGATGTTTGATTGTATGCATGAGCTCATGATTGATATAAGGACTAAGTGATATCATGGTTTGAGTATATAGAATTTTGAGGATTTTGGTATGTGGAAAGTGTTAACTTTTAACTGCATTCAAGATTTCACTAAGGTTCAATGGTTATTCAAAAGAATACATGATTAAGGACTTTGAATGTTTGGAATGTGACCAACAAAACATATCTTCTGATATATGGGGATCAACGATGGTATTAAATCTCTGGTAATCATTTTCACTATGTTATGAGAGTGGACTGTAGTATTATGGATAAGCCTAAATATTAGAATGGATTATGTTGGACATAATTTAGGATAAAACGTTTTTCGATATTATTGATGGGATGTTATATTAATATAGCTTTAGAAAAAGGAAAACCTGCAGGACGGGCGAGAACCCATCGCTTCGGACGAGGCTATGGGAATCGAACCCACAACCAAAGTGTGACTGGCCTTTATCGCCTACTACTGGCCTACAGGAAGTCCTTGTTTAGTAGAAACTAGTTTTATTATATTAAGCAGTATGATATATGAGGTATAAGTCCATTTTAGGAACCATATATGATTAATCTCACTATAGAATGACTTATGCTAACCTTTTGTTTGAGACAGATGGAATGACCCGTCATTCTCTCACAAGATCTACTAACACTTCACAAATAACAAATTCAACTTCATTTATATAAGAGATGAAGTGGAAATTGTTCAAGGCATGAACAACAGTGAGATTGTACCAAAATAAAGTAAGTATTTATTCTAATTAAAATTCTTCAACTTTAGGGAAATGATCTTGAAAACCAAAAACTGTTGTCCTAATGCCCTTATATCTGATGAATCAGATGGTACCCCAGATCATCACAAATTTATGGCTTTGTGATTGCTGGCTTTTCCATAGCCATGTTCTCTACCACTCTCCATCAGAACATGATGGTTAGATTTCTCTTCCATATCCATATTTTCACCTTTGTGGAAACCCAGTGATTAGTTTATTTGGGTAACCGTTACATTTCATTCTTTTGTTATTAAATATAAGTTTTGGTATTCCTTTTTACGATGTGGGTTTCTATCAAAGAAACTTTCAAATAGTAAACCATTTATAACCCCGACGAATTTCGAGGGTGAAATTCATTTTAAGGGGGTAGAATGTAACACCCCGAGATTTTATGAAAAATATTATTTTAATTTCATTAATGTCTTATGTTGTATTCTACACCAAGATTACCCTGCGCTATACGCAACACCGTATTATCATGCAGTATACGCAACACTATTCTTGGACCGTGTTACACACAATTTTGATAATAGTTATTCTACGCAACATTGAGTATATATATATATATATATATTAAATGTATAAATGAAATATGGTTGGATTCTGTTATATGAAACAACAAAGGATTCTTTCACAACACGCAACCCTGACTTGGCTTGCATTACACGCAATCACGACCTTCCTCGATAGCGTGTGTTGTACGCAATACCGGGTTTTAATAAACAATGTTATATTTTTATAATATTGTCATGAACTAGCCGTTATGAATAGTATTAACTAAATTTTGAATTTTATAACATTATTATTCATCTTACACATTTCTAGAACATGGTATAAGAACAAAATAATTTTTTCGGGTAAAATAAGTATTTTTAAAAAAATGCAGTTTTACCGCCTTTTGATGGCGCCCCCACATTAAATATAGTTTTTGACATGTTTATATGTTCAATTTGACAAAATAATATTCTTCTTTTGAATCAGGATATACAAATTTACATTAGATAATGTTTTGATATTTTTCCGATAACTTTCATATTTTAATGAATAGTAAAAACACGGTATATTTTAATTAAAAACAACTTTTTTCATCGTAATATCTTATGTGGATAAATTATAATATTGAATGGTTTTAAAGTATAAATAGAATATATTTTTACCATTTAATATAATGTATGTCATTAGCATTGATTTTACCTTGAATTCGTATGTTAAATCAATTCAATCTTTTGCAATCTTTTAATGAAAACCCCGTTTTCTTTCGACAACGGGATTAATTTTAATTTAATTCCTGCATCTTTTGTGTATTTAATTTGGAAAAATGGATTCCATATTTTTAATCAGTGGGTCCAAATTAACCCATGTTATGAAATTATGCTCTCTTTTGCAGGTTATGATTTCCAAAAGTTATGTTCTTATGAATATGAAGTGATTGATTTTTTCTTTTGTTTACCCTTACTGAGCATTTGAGCTTACCCTTTTATGTTTTCTTTTCCCAAGGATAGAAAGAAAGGTTTTAGGTAAGAAAAAAAAGGAAGATCTTTATGGGAGATATTGAAGATCTTTCACCAGGATTAGAAGATTACGTTCCGAGTTTCCAAAGACACTAAACTATTACGATCCTTGTGTGTGTGTTTTTGTTATGTACTAAGTATTCCGCAAAAGTGATGTAATGTCCATCTACGTCAAGCTTCGGGTCTGTACATATGTATTGAATGATTATAGAAGTAATCAACAAAACCGTGAGGTAAACCTCAAATATCGATCTGATATAATTGAGTGGGGTACTCCAGGTGGTAATACCACCTCACTTATATATATCATATCAATTTTTTCATGATAGAAATATTTCATGGTAACAATTTAATAAGTTGATTTTTTAAGGTGACCATCTACCACCAAGATGGAATTATTTCCATTACATCATATAAGAGTCCTACAGTGAAACACATTGTTATTTTTTACAATTTTTATATTGGTTTGGAAAATAGTTTCATCACACCATTAGAATTATTTTATTCAGGATTGACATGATAGCCTTCCAAGCATCGACATATAAATTCTACAATATCCATATTCATGCTATCCTACCAGAAGTTATTATTTATATAAAAATATATCTTAGTACCTATGGGGTGAATAAAGATAGATTATATATTGGAATCATCCATATATCTAGTCTTCATCACAAGTATTCATGAGACTCATATATGGTTTCCAAACATCATAACTCAATCTATTGTAAAGATGAACCTCAGGATTTTCACAACTTTTTTCTATAGACCTTTCTTATCTTTTTGGGACTCATTTATCCTCTCATGAATGAATAGTTGAGTAGATATTTTTTGTAAGGTAGGCTTTATTTTCTTTTATTATTCCCATTTACATCCATTACATGTCCATGAATATTGGATCCATTTTAATCCTCATCAGTGATATGGATATATGGTGTTTTTTACTCAGAGTATCTACTACATTAATTTCCTTCCAACTATGATGATTGATTGAAGAATATTTACCCCTGATCATCCCTAAAAACCTTAATTGATTCATATTTAATTCCTTTTGTGTTAATATATACTTTAGAATTTCATGATCTATACATATGTGGCTCATCTCCTAGTAAAGTTAAGGTCCGCTACTCTTCAATTAGAAGGTCACTATAGTAAATTATAAATCTTGTTTTGGATAGTTTTTCTCACTCATATTTAATTTGTGAGATTCATAGACTCTCAATTTTTCTTAATGAATTAGAAAAAACCCATTCCCTTTTTGGACACATCATTGTAGATCGGAATTTCATCCCCACTTGTGGTTAATGTGTGGACTTCTGCAGAGATTATCCTCTAATTCAACTCTCTAAATATCTCCCCACATTCATAATTATAGAAAAACATCACCCCATCTATGCAATCCTGGATAGTGGTATTTACAATCAATATATGTTTATCAAAAATTGATTATAATTCCACGATCTCCTGAGGAAATTATGAATATTCATCATAGATATTGGTCTAGGACATCATTAAATTTCCTCTATTTTTAAAGGATGCATATATATCACTTTTCCTATGATGACCTTCCTATATAATGTTACATTGTCTTTCCAAATCATTAAGTCAATATCCTTCACACATAACTTTTACTTTTGAATGATATTTTGTACAACATCCAAATGATCCTCAAGTTTATCCTTATTTTTTGTGTAGATAAAAATATCATCAACAATGAATTCCATTATTTTTCATTGTAATCAATAAATACTATATTAATTAATTTAAAGAAGATAAATAGAGAATTACTCAGTTCAAATGGAATCAATATGAACTCATAATGTCTAGGAACTATGATAAAATGTGTCTTGGGGATACCCTTCTTCACATTTACTTGGTAATATCCATGATGATGATCTACCATAAAGATGTATTGGGATCCACATAGCTGATCAAACAAGATATCAATTTGTGTAAAGAAATAATGGTTCTTATTTATTATCTTTTTGTGTATATAATAATCAGTGATAAATTTCATTGACCCATCCTTCTTCATTGTGAAAAGGAATAGTGCATCTTGAAGTGAAGCACTTGGGTGTATAATTATTTTGCATATAATATCAAATACATGATTCATTTTCTCTAGAAGATCAATATTGTATATTAGATATAGAGTCTTGGATATTTGAAAAGATATATGTATATGTTCAATTAATAACTCAACCTCTCAATATTGATGAAGACTAAACAATTATTTGAGAAACACATTAATGTATTCAATTACAATCAACAAGTCTTAAAAGATTATCTTTTCATTAGGACCATTCATTTAATCTCGATAAAATTAATCACAAGGAAATAATATTCGTGATTATGATAATGATTCCAAAAAAAGATTCATCGACCTCCTTTAAATTATATAGAATCTGAGGCAAATTTTCCATATACAAGGTGATTTTCTTCTCTTTGTAATTTTATTTTCTATGTACAATAAATGGAAATCCATTCTTGAAATAACCTTTAATTACATGAAATGTTTTTTCATAATTATTAATGAGAAATTAAACTCGATAATATTTATAGGGGTGGAGTTATATACTTAGGATGAAATAATTTTTCAATTTATATTCTCACATATAGCTCCACTTATATGTTTTGAGGTGGTGTTTAAAAATTTCTAATATCTTGAATGATATGAAAAATTGAATAGAACCATAATCACATGTGATACTTTAGTTTCATGAATAATATATAAGTCTTTATTTCACTATTTTATTCTAGTTCAAATCATTTACATCATCCCATATTGATTTAGGGATGTTAAACTTCATAAAAGTAAACAGTTAAAAGGGAAACTATGCAAATTCAATGGATAACTCAAAAATCATGTACATTCCCTAACCTATGAATTTATATGTTTTAATCAATTTTATACATGGTATATCTTCAAAAAAATCTTATTTTCATTTTCGATCATGGAAAAATGTTTTTTATGGAGCATGTGAATTTACCAAATCATATTCATCAAGAGAGTCAATCTCGGCATGAATCAATGTATTTTTTTTCAGGAACGAGGTCATGATCAAATTAATAATTAATGATCAATTTTTGGGGTTATAACCGCAAAATAAAAATCTTCCAAATCCGTATCTAGTTTTAGTATCCAGATAGGGATTTATTGCTTAGAAACCGATTACTCTATATTTTACCAAAATTATGGGATGCCTATATTTATTCAAATCCATGTGTTTTTAAATATGGTTTTATAATACTAATTTAAAAACATATCTAGGCGTTTCTTTGATACTTAATATAAAAACCCATATATTTTATTCTTTTTATTTAATGATTTATTACATAATGAAAAAATTGATACAATCCCAAAAGATCATGAGGCCTGGTGTCTTTGTGAATGTTGGTAAACAAAATAATAAATTGAAACATCGATTGACTGAAATTATTTTAAATTATATAACATTATTTTTAAAACCATTAATCCTATAATATTATAGGGGATACCCTATGGATGTATATAAGAATAGGGTGAGAAATAATGGCTAGTAAAGGGAATAATAAAATAATAACATGATGAAAGTAATACATGTGAGTTAAGATGGATATCAATGTGAAAGAAAATTCCATGAAGCATAAATATGAACTTTGAAGCATGATATAATATTATAACATCATGAAAATATAAGAGTTTAGAAAAAATACTACTCCAGATTTCATAAACATAAGTCAAGTATTACGGATGATAAATCATAACATAGTGGGATTAGGATAACCATTCATCCACTATAAATTGTATATCCTGAGGTAAAAACATTACCCAATGCATTGAATGACTATATAATTATTGATCCACTCTTAAAATTCATATCATGTACATTTATTTCAATCCCATACAGATTATACAACATATCACTATTATAAAAATGGGAATTATCAGTGCTCAAAACTGGCATTAATAGTGCGGAAAATGCACCGTAAAGCTCAGTGCTGATAGGGGGGCTTAATAAGTGCTAAATAAGAGCTGATAAATTTAGCCTTTATCAGTGATAAAAAATCACAGATAAAGGAATCTATTATCAGCCCAAAAAAGTGTTGATAAATTCGTTTTTTCAGTACTTTTTTAGCACTGATAAATGCCATGTCTGCTTCAATATAATATTCTACACCAGCACACCCAAAAAAACTTGTAGAAAATACAGCATATCAACAAGTATACCCATACACAATTAACACATAATTCATAAGGAAATTACAGCATGTATAACCATAAAAAAAGTATACTCATACACCACTAACACACAACTCATAAGTTAATTAAATACATAATGAATTTAATTCAGAATTCATTGGGGATGGAGGGAAGTTAAGGGGTTTGGGTTTTCTATCCAAGGGGGGCAGGGGATGACCGAGGGGATGGGGGTGACCAGGTGGATAGGGGGGTCCAAGGGGTTGGGGGCTGTCCTAGAGGTTGGCGGCCCATCCAAGGGGGGTGGGTGGTGTCCAGGAGGGTGGGGGTGGCCGTCCATGGGTGGGGGTGTCCAGGGGTGTGGGTTTTTAGGTGGCAGGGTGGTCTCTAGGAGGGGTGGGTGTTCCATTCATTATGTTGGTGGGTGTCCGGGGGTGGGGGTCGTCGGGAGGGGTGGATGTCCAAGGGGTTGGGGGGCTTTCCAGGGGGTGAGGTGTCTAAATGTTTGGGGGTGTCTAGAGGGTGGGGTGGTTTCCAGGGGGTGGGGGTGGCTATCCATGGGGGTTGGGGTGTCCAAGGGTGTGGATGGGTCTTGGTGGTGGTGTGGTGTCTATGAGGGGTGGGGTGATAAGGGGGGGGGGATTGGTGTCCATGTGGGTGTCCAGGGGGTAGGGTGTCCATGTGGTGGTGGTGTCAAGGGGTTTGGCTGGCTTTCTAGGGGATGGGGTGTCCAGAGGGGAGGGGGTGTCCCTGGGGTGGGGTGGGGTCTAGGGGGGTGGGGGTCCAGGGGGTCGTTGGGGCTATCTAAGGGGGGTGGGTTGGTGTCTTGGATGTGGCGGCAGCTGACCACGGGGGTTGGACGTCCAGTGTGGTGGGGTGGTGTCTATGAGGGGGGGGGGGGTCTGTCCATGGGGGTGTCTAGGGGGGTTGGGTGTCTACAGGGTTGGGGGATTTCCATTGGGGGTGCCCAGAGGGTTGGGGGTGTCCAGGGGTGGGGTGGTGTCCAGGAGGTGGGGGATTGTCCAGTGGGTTGGTGGGGTTGTCCAAAGGGGTGTGGTGGTATTCAGGGGGGTGGGGGTTGTAGTCCATGGGGGTGGGGGTGTCCAGGGGTGGGTGAGGGGTCCAGGCGGTGGGCTGGTGTCTATGATGGATGGGTGTTGTCCGGGGGGGTCGGGATATGGCCTAGGGTGGGGGTGTCCATTGAGGTTTCTGGGGGGAGGGGTGTCTAGGGGGATAGGGTCCTTTATATGGGTGTGGGTTTCCATAGGGGTGGGGGTGTCCAGGGGTGTGGTGTTGTCCAGGGGGTGGGGTTGGTTCAAGGGGTTGGTGGGGTTGTCCATGGGGGATGGGGCGGTGTCCAGGTGGGGTGAGGAGGGTGTCCAGGTTATGTGTGGTGTCTATGACGGGTGGGGGTTTCCGAGATGGGGGGGATATCCAAGGTGGGGAGGTGGGCTGTCCATGGGGGTGTCCTTGGGGGTGTGGCTTTCTAGGGGGTTGGGGGTCTTTCCAGGGGTTGGGTTTTCTAGAGGGGTGCGAGGAGTTTATGGGGTGGGGTGGGTTCCAGGGGGTTGGTGGGGCTATCCATGGGGGGAGGGAAGGTGTCGAGGGGGTATGGGTGGTTGTCCATGGGGGTGGGGGTGTCCTGGGGGTGGGGGTGGCTGTTCATGGGGGTGGTGGTGTCCAGGGAGGTGGGGGAGGTGTCTAGGAGGCAGGGTGATATCTACGGGGGGTTAGGGTGTCCAGGGTGTGGGGGTGTCATGGATGTGTGGGAGGGTCTAGGTGGTGTGGTGGTGTCTAGGAGGGTGGGGGTGCCGTCCTGGTGTTGTGGTGGTGTTTAGGACAGTTAGGGATTCTGTCCAGGGGGGTTGGTGGGTGTCTATGGGGTGGGGGTGTCCGTGGGGGTGTCCAGGGGGGTTGAATCATACAAAATTGACCTATTGATTGTCCTCTTAAAGGATCAAATAATTATGAATGTGTTGGGTCTGTTTTCCAGAGGTTAGTTGTTGTTTTCTCTTAAAATGTTGTCCATTTTAAACAAAAGAGGGACACTTTGATTGATACCATCGACACCATTCCTCAGATTGAGACGTGGTTGACTCATACCCATCACAACTTACCCATATATCTTTCTCCTAATGGATCAACACAATATGAAATCATTTGGTCAGATTTCTATGCGTCAGTTTTTGTTCTCACTTATAATTCTGTAAATTTTAAACAACAGTGATACAATTAGAGTGATACCATCCACACTGTGCCTCAGATTGAGGTAGGGTTGACTCATACACGTCAACAACACAACAATGTATCATTATCTTAAATGTACAACACAATCCGAATGTGTTTGGTCTGATTTCTGTTGGACAGTTGTTGTTTTCACTTAAAATTCTGTCCATTTTAATCCAAAGAGGGACAGGTTGAGTGATACTGGCCACACCATGCCTCGTATTGAGGCTTCATTGACTCATACATGTCACAAATTCACCCATGGATTGTTATCTTAATGTATCAACATAATAAAGATGAGTTTGTTTGGGTTTTTGTACGTTAGTTGTTATTTTCAATTAAAATTATGTCCATTTTAATCAAAAGAGAGACACTTTTTGCGATACCAGCCACACTGTGCCTAAGATTGAGGCGGGATTGACTCGTACACATCACCAACGCACCCATGGATTTTTTTCCTAATAGAACAACACAATCCAAATGCATTTGGTCATATTTTTGTCAGTTAGTTGTTGTTTTCACTTAAAATTGTGTCCATTTTAAACAAAAGAGAGACACATTGAGTGATACCGGCCACACCGTGCTTCTGATTGAGGAAGTGTTGACTTTTAAATGTCAACAACGAACCCATGGATCATTATCCAAAAGGATAAACACAATACAAATGCGTTTGGTCAGATTTTCATATCTTAGTTGTTGTTTTCAATTAAAATTCTCTACATTTTAAACAAAAGAGAGACACATTGGGTGATATTGACAACACTATGCCTCAAATTAAGGCGGATTTGACTCATAAACATCACCAACACACCCATGATCATTTTACTAATGTATCAATACAATATGAATGCGTTTGGTCAGATTTTACTTTGTTAGTTGTTGTTTTCACTTAAAATTTGGTCCATTTTAAACAAAAGAGAGACACTTTGTATTATTCCGGCCACCCCATGCATCAGATAAAGGAAATGATGACTTTTACACATCACCAATGCACCTATGGATCATTATACTAATGGATCAACACAATAGGAATGCGTTTGGTCAGATTACCGTAGGTCAGTTGTTGTTTTCACTTAAATTTTTTTTCATTTTAAACAAAAGAGAGACACATTTAGTTATACCGGCTACACTGTTCCTTGGATTGATGCATGGTTGACTCTAACATGTCACAAATGACCCATGGATCATTCTCTTAATGTATCAACACAATCCGAATGTGTTTGGTCAGATTTTTTTACGTTAGTTATTGTTTTCAATTAAACATCTGTCCATTTTAAACAAAAGAGAGACACATGGAGTGATACCGGCCTCACCATGCCTCAAATTGAGGCGGTTTTGACTCATACACGTCACCAACACACCCATGGATAGTTCTCCTAAAGGATCAACACAATCTGAATGTGTTTGGCTGGATTCTTGTACATCAGTTGTTGTTTTAACTTAAAATTCTGTCCATTTTAATCAAAAAAGATACACTTTGATTGATATCATACATATTGTGATGTGGATTGAGATAGGGTTGACTTTCAAATGTCACCAACACACATATTATCATTCTCCTAAATTACCAACACAATCTGAATGTGTTTGGTCAGATTTCTGTAGCTCAGTTGCTGTTTTCACGTATAAATTTGTCCATTTTATAAAAAAGAGTCCCTTTGAGTGATACAGGCCACACCGTTCATCAGATTGAGGTAGGGTTGACTTGTACATTTTAACAACACACCCTTGGATCCTTATCTTAAGGTATAAGAACAATCTGAATGCGTTTGGTGAGATTTTCGTAGGTTATTTGTTGTTTTCACATAAATTTGTTTCCATTTTAAACAAAAGAGAGACACTTTAAGTGATACCGGCCACATCGTACATTGGATTGAGGCGTAGTTGACTCGTACACATCAAAAATTACCCATGTATCATTATTTTAAAGTAAAAAGACAATCCGAATGCGTTTTTTCTGATTTCAGTACATCAAATGTTGTTTTCACTTTAATTCCTTCGATTTAAAAAAAGAGACACATTGAGTGATATAGTCCTCACCGTGCCTCGTATTGAGGCGGGGTGGACTCATACATGTCACCAATAAACCCATGGACCATTCTAAAAAAATATAAACAAAATCCGAATGCATTTGGTCATATTTCCGTACGTTAGTTGTTGTTTTCACTTAACATTTTGTCCATTTTAAACAAAAGAGAGACACTTTGAGTGATACCGGTCACATTGTCCCTATTATTGAAGCGGGGTTGACACGTACACGTCACCAACACAACCATGGAAAATTTACCTAATGTATCAACACAATACAAATGTGTTTGGATGGATTTACATAGGTCAGTTGTTGTTTTCACTTAATATTTTGTCCATTTTAAACAGAAGAGAGACATTTTTATTGATACTGGCCACACCGTGCCTCATATTGAAGTAATTTTGACATGTTCACATCACCAATGCACCTATATATAATTATAATAATGGATCAACACAATATGAATGTGTTTGGTCAGATTACCATAGGTCAGTTGTTGTTTTCACTTAAAATTCTGTCCATTTTAAACAAAAGAGAGAAACTTTGAGTGATACCGGCCACATTGTGCCTTGGATTGATGCCAGGTTGAGTCGTACACATCACCAACATACCCATGAGTCATTATCCTAAAGTACCAACATAATCCCAATGTGTATTGTCAAATTTATATTTGTCATTTGTTGTTTAAACTTAAACATTTTTCCATTAAAAAAAGAGACACTTTGAGTTATACCGGCAACACCGTGACTAAAGATGAGGTGGGGTTGAATCTTACACATCACTATCAAACCCATGGATCATTCTCCTAAAGAAAAAACACAATTTGAATGTGTTTGGTCAGATATGATTGTGTTTTAGAGATTCATCTGGTTTTCCTTATCCAATATCATATGAAAAGTGGTTCTTCATTATTGCATGTTGTAGGTGCATTACATATGTTAAAATGGGAAATTACTCATTGGATAATGGATGTTTTATTTAATAACAATTAAAATTTACATATGAACATTTACATACAATAAATATACATATTATTATACCCTTAACCCCTCTCAGAAATGAACACCAATTGTACGCGTGCACAAGTCATATCTTTATGCTATTTGTGTAAAATCTTCCATCTGGAATGTGTCCAACTCATTTATGAAAAAATCTATATCATCATGTTAGTATGAGGCTTTTTGGCAGTCATAGTAGTACTGCACGATATATAAATAATGAAATAATTAATAAATTAAATTAAATATTATTTATTTTTGAAAATACATCTTTAGGGATTCTAGTTTGTTGATGAAAAATGATTTATTTCATAAATTTAAAAACATAATAACATTAATAATTATCGATTATTTTTATTTGGACAATTCAAAAAATTTATCATTTAGATAATAAGTAACTTTTGGTGAAATGTTCGTGGTTAGTGACATTTTATTATATATACCCTGGTGTTTTTTCAAACGTATTACTTGATCGACACCTTATTCTTAGCCCATGTCCTAATAAATTTTATTAGATGATAATGATACACAACACTATCATAACAAAATCCTTAGTAAAAGATAAAATAAATTATATGACATTATGTTTAGACCTAAAACGTAGGATTTAGTGTCTTACAGATTCAAAAACTCCATCATGTGTGGTCGGTTTGGTTGATATCCTTGAATTGAATCCATTAAATAAATCTTTGGAGTATCTATGTTCACCGTAATTAGAAGCCAATGTTTATTAAAAACACAAAAATTAAAATGTCATAAATTTAGTGAAAATATAATTTATATTCTTTATTTATAGAGTTTTACCCCGGCATGGTTGGTATTAGGAAGAGTATTTCCTCTATAATCTTTCATTCAATTGTTTTCAGCATGCTATTCACTGTTTCATCCTTTTTTGACGGCTCTAATTTTGTTAGATGTGTTGTTGTGGTACAATGACTAATGAGTCTGAATTTTGGCTCATGGGGAAATTCATTCAACAGTTTTTCATATATACGTCTGTTGATAATATAAAACTCATTTAGTCATAATTTACACATTATATCAGCTTTTAGAAAATCTTTTCATGAAAACATACTTCATATATAAATTTAAGACTGTGACGCCTAGCCAATCATTTTCAAGAATCTCATTTACATTTTTAGCAAAAATGATATCTTGACATTCCTCTTCGTATATATTATTTTCAAAAACCCCAATATTACTACTACCACATTTTAGCTTCGTATCCAGCTGAGTCTTCAGTGCTACTAAATGTGGATAGAAAATAGGTGGTGGTGTTGTGGTTTATGTAGCACTTGGGGATCGGTAGGTCGATCCTTTAGATGATTTTGAGCCAACGTTTTTGTCACATCCTTCCATTTCTCCATCTATAATAACATTCATTGATTCCGACCATTTTTTCATTAACAGTTACAGTTCTGTCTTGAAAAAAATAAAAAAAATACCTCTTGGTCACAATGTACTCTTACAATTTGTGACGGCCATGCATGGAACGTCCCAATAGCATTTTCGACCGTATGAATATCATCTCCATCAAGTAGAATTGGTAGCTTTTAATTTGGATCATGAGCTACAGTAATCGTCACTTTCATATGATCTTTTTGAAGTGGTCTATTATACAACTTGTCCTATAGGATGTTGAACACTATAGCCCTCACAACAAGGACATATGTGGGGGTTGATAGATATAAATCATAGTCATTATCTCCCTAGAGAAGATCAGCACAAGAATAGTATCAATATTTTTCTGATTCACATTTCACGAGAACAATTATTAGAGTATTGATTACCACATATATGATATCTCTTTAAGGGGAATGGGTTGCCTCAAAGCTAGTGGGGATGGTGCTGGATCTTCACGTACAGGTTTTTCCGGAGTTTTTTCTCCAGCTTTCTTCCCAACGATAAATGTTCCATGAAACTCTCCCTTCAATTCAAATCATTCATGACGATTTTCTATTCATTCACTCATTTGTTTCAATTTTTCATCTATATAATCAGTTTCTTTTTTTCTCATAATATACTCAGGATGTCACCCCAAACCCTGCACTACTGCCACGACTGTATTGTGCTGGCGTCTTCAAAGCCGTCGATAATAGGTATGCATCCACTACAATAGTAGATGATTCTTATGAATGTAGAATATATGAAAATAACTAATTAATTTTATATAATATAAATTTAAAACAAATATTTTTATCATCATGTCATTCTTACACATATTTCCTACACTTTTTGTGTGTTTTCATCTACTATATTTCCTTCCTTATTCACACGTACATCCTTTCATAGCACATGACATGGGATAGAAGTGTCTTTGGTATTAGACTCATCAATCTACATATAAATATAGAAATATAATTATAATGTTGTTTTATGGCAGATAAAAATATTACTGTAAATTTGAAATACATATCAATTTTTTAGTGAAGCTTACCCCATCCTTGCATTACGATAGTGGTATGCTGGTCTTGATGCATGTTCTTTATTTTCAATACTTAGTTTCTCTTTAAAAAATGAAATATTGGCAATAAATGTGATGAATCCCCATATACTCAAACAACATATTATCACCCACAATGTTCCTAAACCTTCTAATCCACCTGACGGCCAATAAATTCATCCCATGCTTCTTTGTATATCAGGTGAGTGTAGAAAAGGTGTGGGTGGGGGTTTATTTTACATTTGGAATCTTTTAGGTGACATTTTGTATAAATAGATAGAAAATATTGATTAATCCTTCCTATAAGACTTAGTACATAATTCTTGTGTGATTCATCTTCTATAAATGTACTATGAAAGAAATTGAGAAGAGTAAGACATTGTCTCATTATTTTATTTGCTAGTAAATTAAAAAAATAATATCATAATGATTCTGTAATTTCTTCCCAGATCACAGCCTTCAGCCCCAACACCACATGGTGCCAGAAATCTATGTCAATCGGCACGTGTTTCTGAATGAAAATTCCAATGTAACTACTAATCATAGCCTTGTTGTGATTCACATATTGGCCCCATGCATTCCATCTGCCAAAAAATTTGATTCCTTTTCTTTTCACCTTAGAAAAATTGGCGAACAATGTCAAACTATGACGACCCTTTGTTTTCTGCAACGTTAGTCCTTCATCCCTAACAATTTCATCGATATCAACATCATCTATATGTTCATCTAGAATGTTAGCAATGGAATGTGATGTTGGTTGTTGGATCTCAACACTAGGAGAAACAACATGTTTTGAAACATGTTGTTGCTCTACATTGTGAGTAGCCGTAGTAGAAGAAGAAACATCAAAAACAGTTTGAGAGAATTGTTCAGCCTTGTGGTTAGGAGCACCTAAAAATGTAGAAGAAATTATCTACATATGTGGTTGAAAAAATTATTTTAATTACATAAATTCAGTAATGATAAGATAATAAGATGATATTAAAATATCTATATTAAAAACAAAATATAAACAATCTATTGAACTCTATTTCTTTTTTTCAAAGGATGAAGGTATTTGAAACCTCTATCAATTATCCAAATCCTGTCATTTTGGAATCCTTTAATATAGAAAAAATCATCTGCATTGGGACCACTGCGAAATGATTGCGACGTACAACTGAAAGGATTTCCCTCAACTAAATTTTTATCAGACACTTATGAAGATTTGGATTATAACCGAACAATCGATCAATTTCTATTTTCTAAATATAGAACATAGAAAACATTTATAAATTGAGATTCCATTATAAACAGTTTGTCATTGTGCACTTTTTTACTAAAATCAACTTCCACAAATCCCCAGTCATCTATTTTAACATCACTGTTGTTATCAATACATTTTCATTGAAAAATCGTCAAATGGAATGTTGTATAATCCAACTCCCATATTTTTTCAATAATGCCAATGTACGATGTAATTTAATAAATTGGATTTCTGTCCTTATAACCTGAAACATGCATCGCTTCATCCATAAGTGTAACTCCACTATTTTTAATGGTACTATCATCATCAAGTTCATAAGTATAGAATGTATAACACATAATTACATAACCATTGTATGATAATACATACAGACTTGGTCTGGATACTATCCATAGAAGTCGTTATGAAATTGAATTCATAATTTCCTCTAACTCCTTAAAAATGTTGTCTTGATTCCATCCTATAAACTGGTGATTATGTGTATTTGATATCCATTTTCATCACTTGATGGATTCAACTACCTATGAATTTTTTTTTGGGAGAATCAATATATGGAGCAACCTCCCAACTATTATGAAAAACATAAAGGTGGTCCTACTCCTGATCTGTAAAACTGATTATCACAACTTCTCATCCAAAAAATCCCTCACACTAAATGCATCCACTGTGACGACATTTCGAGAGACCAATTCCTTCCACATCCGATAGGTATTCGGTACATAATTCAGTGGTTTCCTCAAAAATATATTTCTCCACTATACAACCCTCTAGACGACTTTGATTTTTGACATATGCTTTCAAAATAATAATATATTGTTCAACGAGGTATATAAATATATAGTTCAGTGGAGCACAAAGTTGAAGATCTCTCACCAAGTCATTCATCAAATGAACCATCATATCATAGAATGTTGGTGGGAAGAACATTTTTAATTCACATAATATAATGAAATTATTTTTCCATAGCTTGGAAATTTTCCATGTCTAAAACAGTGCAACATATATCTTGGAAAAAGAAACAAATTTTGGTTAATGTATGATGAATAATAATAAAAAAAATGAAATGTAAAGCTATAGAAATTAAATCTTGAATCAAAACATGGAATTCAAGTGATTAAAAACCTTTTAACTTCAAATCGTTCATTGACACAATGTAATTGATATTTGATGAGTACCCCTCTAGAACCATTACATCATTGAAGATGTTGATAAATGAATATCTCTCCTCCATATAAAGAGTCTCTGCAGATGTAGGAAGAGACATTCAATTTTCACCCTTAATGGGATCCAAATCATCTCGTATTCCAATGTAAAAAATTCCCATAGTTGCCATAATTCCATCCTTGGTTTTGAAAGGGGAATTTAGCATTGTTCTGATAACACGGTCACATATTTTTTCCATATTCATCACATCAAGAAAATGACTGACGTACAAACAATTCTAGTTTGGTAATTAAAAAAAACAGATCTCATTTTCCAACTGATTTTCGTATGGTTTTTCGAAAATGGATTACCAAAAACAGTGTTCAGATCTTTTACTTTCTCAAAATGATGATCACCTATTAGTGTAGACGGTGTTGTGTGTTGTTCTGATCTTCTATTGAATGTTGACATCCAAGATCATTACTTAAATGTCGATATGGAAATCTAAAATGTCTTAGAAACACATATTTCAATGAATGTATCACCCTAATTGATTTTATATCTTTTTCACACCCAAGACACACTTGGGTTACTTTAATGCAATAGCCTGAAAAGATTTCATAAGTAGAGAAATCATTTATCATCCCATACAACATCACTCTCAGCATAATGTATTCACTTTTATAACCATCGTACAACATGACACATGAATCCCACAATAACTTCAAATCCTTGATCAAAGGATCCAAATAACCATAAATATCGTTACATGGTTGTTCCGGTCCAGATATAGGCATAGAAAACAATATGAATTTCTGCTTCATGCATAACAAGGGTTTCTAGGTATAATTTACCAATATAACAGGTCATGTACTTTGAGTGCTGGTTTGAAAACCAAAAGGATTCACTCCATCTGTAGATAACGCAAGATGAAGGTTTCTCGGATATTTTCAAAATTTTGGATACTCATGATCAATTTTCTTCCATTGATTAGAGTCAGAAATAAGATGTAATTTCCCAACATTATTTCTTTTATCTTCATGCCATGACAATTGTCTTGCAGTTTCTTCACTTCCATATAGACGCCTATACAAAGGAATTATTAGAAATTTCCATAGAACTTTGGTAGGACTGTATTCATATTTCTTGTATCGAGAAGCACCAACAATTTGGAATTATATAATTAATTTTTTCTCCATTTGAATCAATATACTTTATTTCGGTTAGGCATGTATTCTTTCCAAAATCATACCCATCGATCGTAGCATTAGTTTAGATTCATATGTCTGGATTGGGAGCTAATTATCTTTAGGGAGAAAGTCATTCAAGAGAGAAAGTAGTTCTGTAAAACTAAAAACACACCATCTATTTCCTTAATTCAATTTATACAACATCATTATAGATAACAATTCTGTATAATTAGTGCAACAAGAAAACAATGACGTCTTTGAACAACTATTTAACTTCTCAATAAATTTTGGCCCATCACAAAGTCTATCTTCAATTGTCCATGTCATTTCCTCAATACGATCTTCATGATCATTGACATATGTAATCACATCTTACATATGTTCATCTTCATTATCCATATCTGTATTCATATCTGATGATCAATAAAACACAGTTTTATCCTAGCCAGAAGCTACATTCTCTTTTTCTCTGTGTTTATTCCAATGTTTATAACTCCGACCTATTCCATGTCATATCAAATGTTCTTCTAACTCCTCTTGATTAATTATTATAGAATATCAAAAATGTAAACACGGACAAAGGATTTGAGAAGGATCCTTTGCGTAACCCTTTACAAACATGATGAACTCTTTTACTTCGTTCTGATACTATAATTTCAAAAGAATAGAATCAATCCATTATTTATTAATCACCATCCTATTTTAATATCAAATATTATTATTTATGGTTAAAATAAAAAAATGTCTTCCAAATACAAGAATAATCTAGAATGATACATCTACCACTAATTGATCTCTTCCCCACATTCAATATCACCATTCCTAATATTTTTGGTAAACTCAAGTTACTTATATTAAATCACATGGGGGATAATCACATGTGTCATAGATAGTATCCCATGTTATTCCATATGAAATTTTTTACAAATATTATTGACCTATCATCCCATTCAATCCTCATGATTGTCTAATTCCAAACTCCATCTTAACTCTCAACTAATGCTATGATACCACACTATCATAACTCACCACCACTAGGAACCAATCCTAAAATGGAAATGAACATATGTGTAATTCATGAATCCTACCTCTAATAGAACATTGGTCGGATAATTGCATTTTTGGGATAAAATAAAGAAATAGGAGGTGTTTCCCTCATAAATCCCATGAACAGTGATAAACAACAATTCAACATTATATAATATAAAATAAATCCCAATCCATAATTATTATGAATTTCATACAAAAAAAGGAGTCTAAAATAAAATATCTAAAAAAATCCTACACCAGTGGCTCTGGTGGTAAATCCTAGCCTCAAGATAGTAATTTTCATCTTGTTCACCAAATCCATCTTTAGAAACTTATAAACATAAATATATAAATAGGGGTGAGTATACAAGTATACTCAGTATAATCCTTCCCAAAACCTCTCATGAAAAAGTGTATGAAATATATTAATTCCTTAGTGAATAAATAACAAAACTAATAAACACCAATATATGGTAATATATCATCTATCATCACCAAGGATCACTCGTCCAATATAACATTCAAGTATAGTAAAATAATTTTAAAATAATATATATTAATAAATTACCCCACATCCACATCCCCACTAATCTGGTCATTCTCTCACTCTAATGGAATATTTATTTTGCTTTAACCCCTTCTATATAATCTCATAACCATATACCCATACATAAACATGTCACACACACATAAAAACCCATATCCACATCACAACCACGCATCACATCTGGATTATAGTATGATATCATGAACATGAAGGATGTAAACATAATATTATCCTCCTACAATGCACAACCCCCACTATGTATCCACACAAAATACACATAATCATTTTAACAAGAATATATATACACCAATATCTAAAATCATTATAGGTCATATATATACACTCACTGTGGTCCATTACAACTCATACAAAGTGTGAAGGGGGAGAAGGGAAAAGGGAGTGGTTTTATTTGTGTTCCCTATATAACCTAGATATTGTGAAAAACACTAAGAAGCAATGTAACCATATGGATTTCAATCAGGTTACTCGACCCTAGTGGTGGTACGTATAAAATAATAAAAAAATATAATAAGTGTATAGTCACACATAAATATTTCCAAAGGGTTTACACCAAACTAACACTGAAAACACCCACGTCAATCATTGCCCTTTTACTACCACCCTCTAATAACCACTTCTATTATAATGCAACAAATAATCCCCAACAAATCATATAAGTATCCATATTAACATTACAAACTTCTCATTCCATTTACCATTATAATTTATTGGATTTTTATTACAATATTCATTTAAATTAGTAACCATTTTAATGTGAAACCAATCATTAAATAACTACCGACTATAATCCATTAATTAACCATTAATAACATTTATTATATCTTTAACCATTACTTAATAATAATTATTACAATCATTATCATTAATCATTTAACAAACCATCATTTATCTTTTATAACCCATAACCCATTACTATGTTCATTTATGCCAACCATATTCGATTCCAAAATGAATCTATAACCCCACCCAATAACAAAAATAATATCAGGATATAAAATACCACTAAAAACATTCAAAAATCCATAAAACCACCAATTTTATGCATTAATAGACATATCATTGCTATCATAACCATAGAATAATCCATCCATCGCTACTGTATTTATTATAACACAACATGCTCCCAACCACATCAACCAACCATCACCCTTATAATCATGGTGATAAATACCCCATACATTGTATCATGAAAGGGAAAACATATAAGAAATTCACACTAAAAAGGGAGTATATCAGATTAATCTAGGGACATCTCTATATAAGATGAACGTAGTGATATTTAAACCATGAAAAAACTACTTCATTTAGTAACCAATATTACACTTAAAAACCTATCCACCAAAAATAAACCTAAAAGGAGATGTTGGAGATTTTCCAATAGTAGATCACACCCGCGATCATGGGAGAGAAGAACTGTCCAGCTGCTAGGGAGCCTTCTACACTACATCTGGAGGGTAAGACTCGACTTCCAGAGGACGAGGTGCATAGGAGGAGCCACCATTCGTTGAAAAATGGAGGAATAGGGTTCACAGGGAGTAGGGTCGAGCGGAGAGGAGGAGAAGTTGGGTTTGTGTGGAGGAGGATCCACAAAAGGGGTTCAAGGGGGTGGATATGGAGTAGGGATAGCGACGGAGGTCCGAAAACGAGAAGATCATGGGGGAGATGAGTTGTCGCCGGGGTACAGTACCGTGAGAGCTTGAATGCGTGATAAATAGAGGATATTGTTCCACTGATTTTATAAAATATGGGACTACAGTTTTATCAATGCTATTTTTAGTGCTAAAAAGGGACTCTTTATCATCGTTAAAAAGGCACTGATAAAGGGTAACCATTATAAGCACTAAAGTTTTAGTGCGGATAATCCGTCCCTCTATCACATCTGAAATTATAGCGGTGATATAGGGTTTCTTTATCTGTGCTTTTTCCTTAGCACTAATAAAAGCTGCTGCTTCCCTTGCATTTTTTGTAGTAGTGATTGTGTTTTTTCATCACATTATTTCCCATGATTATGTACTGTGGGTTAAATAAATGGGAGTCTCAAATCAATTAATTATAGATATATAAAGGATTATACACTTGAGTTTAAATGGTGTTGGGTATTCACATAAAAAAAATTCATAGAACATCACATGGTTACTTCGATACCAAAACTAGTTAAGATAAAGGTTCATAGAAGGGTTTTATTAGTGTGAAATGTGGTATCTCAGTATGGTTACCACATAAAGATAAAAAAGGTAAATGTGAAAAACTATTAAAACGTGATCAATTGGATATCAACATTGAAAATTTATAATAATTTACATAAATTAATATGTTAAGGGGATCCCTTTCTTATAGAGGATTCATCTAAAAGATAGATAGAGCATATTAAGATCTTGAGAACGCCTCGAAATGGATTTTGAGAGGGATAAAGAGAGAAACTGATTTCTCAATTGATTTTCATTGAAGATTAGAGGGATCTTGGGTAGGTATTTATAGAAAAATATAATGAAATTATTTATTAATATCTAAACAATGATTTTGGAGTCTACATGATAAAATAATCGAAAACAAAAAACATCCTATGGGTTTTGAAAAATTTTATTAATATGGGAGTGGTATTATTTGTTTTAAGGACAAGATCCATAAATATTAAAAAAAGATCACTTGTGATGTCGATGTTAGTATTTTTCATAAATAATTGAATTTAAAAACAGAAAATATAAGATACCTTTTGTATGATTCATTGAGTGTTTATTAAATCAGTGAAATAACATAAAAAACTATTTTAAATGGGGAAGATATTTGTGTTCACGGAGACCATTTATATTATTTTTTAGTTTTTTATATTTTTATGTAATTATATAATATTTATATTTATACCAAATTTTGTATTTACCCCAAAATTTCAATAGCACAAAGAAATATGGAAAATCAACCTTCATAATTTCAAAATGTCGATTTAAAAAATGATATTTATTTTAAATTTTATTTTTCTAATTTTGATAATTTAAATTTTTAAATAAAAATATTTATTTATGTTTTAAGATACTAACCAAATTCTGAAAATTAAAAAAATTTCATTAGATCTCATTAAATTATATTATCATTTATTATTAAATAAATAATATATAATAAATATATTTTATTAAAAAATAATTAATTTATAGGACATATTTATTTTATCAAATAGATTTCTTTAATTGAAATTATATATTTTCCAAAAATAAAATATAGATTTAGAAATATTAAAATAAAATATTTATCAAACTCATCATATAATTGGATATATAATGTTATAATAAAATGTAATAAAAATAATCATTATTTTGATATAAATAAAATATATAAATTAATCCTACTTTTTTATAGAAAAAAAGACACTTACTAAACTAGAATACTCCATAATGGTAAGGTATACAATACTGGTACATTCTTGGGGTGGCTTGACGGAATTGTTTTGGCCCCTGATTTTCAATATCTTAAACTTATCCCTTAAATAGATTCAATCAAATTTTAGTTTTTTAATTATTTAAAAATGTTTGTATCGTGTTTAAATATTTGAATTTCTCATTTATATATAGGTTATTTCTTATTTTAGTCATATTTATAAAAAAATTAAATGATTAATAAGGTATGACTTAGATTAATATTTAAACTGATTCTGGATAAAGACGTACATTATATGCAAGGAGTGACTCCTTAATTAATTTTAGTTTTTTCCCACACCTTTACATCTATTTTTAATTAATGTTATGTACATGAATTTAGTTTCCAGTAATAGTTTCTATATATCAGGTTTCATGGTTATTATTAATATAATTTTATATTGGTTAAAGGATCCCTATGTAGAGGGACTTGGGGACAGACTGTCTAATTTTCAAGAGGCTTATTACTTGTCTATAAAATTGAAGGAGATCAGATATCTATTGCTCTGAGCATACTCATTTGAATACTTTCAATCCTATACAGATCATTGTATTTACATAAAAAAATTCATATACATTATACCTATGATGAATTCAGATAATTATAATATGTTTAGATATTATTTTTAAGAGAGTGGAAAAAACTACTGGGTTAGGAAATTAATTACACACTAATATGGTTTGGAAATATTGGTTTATTGGAGGAAATATGATTCCACACTAAAAACATACATGCATAAATAAAATAGAATAACTTAAGATAAGATGGTGAAATAAAATTACATTTATATAATATGTGAGATATTACATTAGAAGATGCACAATTCAAGAACTCAGTCATTCAACCCGGTTGGTTATTTCGTGACCAGGTGCACCTAAATTATATGTTTACTAAATGAAAGTGGTAGATAACACTAAACCATCCTTGTGTAGGTTCAACCTTAGAATGGTGGCTTTGGATTGTTAGTTTCTAGTCTATTATTGATACATTATTTAACTAACTCATTGCTATAAATCCTCTAGGAATGATGTGAAAATAATTGGTTTGACTGAATCCATATCATGTATTTAGAAATAGATTTATTTTTTAATAAATCCCAGAGTCACAAGTAATATGATTTTGATGATTCACTACATAAATTATTAATTGATGAGAGTAACACCCCATAAAACTCATTTCATAGTGAAATGTAGATATTATCCCACTAATGGGTATAATGAATTTTAAAAGGGATCATCATTTTCACGGGATCTAATTTAATAGTATTTTTAATTAAAAGGTAATAAAATAATAAAATCACTGGATAAAAAATTATATTTTTGATAAATGGGATCAACATCAAACATAACCCCAATATCAATCCTTGAAAAGTAAATTTTAAATGGTTGAAACATCATTTATTGTTACTGGAGTTTTTAAATTGTCTCAATCAAGTAGAAAAATTCTATAGGTGGGAAAGACCCATTCGTAATAAACTAACTGATGATGGTGTTCAATAAGAGGACTTGTATACCTATGAAAGTAATACAAAATATGAAAATTAATTATCACCCCAAAATATAGTTACTATGGAGTATAACATGTGAATGAAATAATCGAATTTGGATGCCTATAAATTGATTGATAACTTGTAAATTACCTATAATGAGAATTCAAGGAATGGAAAATATAAAGTTTCCAAAGATATTTTCCAGATCAAGCTGATAGAGTGGAATTTTGTCTGCAACCAAACAATCAATATGATTGCATTTGGAAATTATCTGGAGATACTAGGATCACCCTATATTTTCGAACTGGTTATTAATTTCATTCTAAAGTCACTATAAAAAAATTTCAAGTATTTTATTGATAATTATAACCTGAATTAACTATATATACATTTACCATATCTCCTTAATATGTTGAGGATTGTTTATCAAGACATGAAAAATCCAATATCTACTACCATGTAGATGGTAGAAAATAATAATGGTAATGATTTTATCCATGTTAGGATGAAAAGAGGTTGTGGAGAGTCTACACCTATAGATAATCCAAAAAAGAAGAAATAAGTAAAATTTTCCATTACAAAATAACTAACCATTAGAGTAGTATTTTTCATGATTACCTAAAAGGCTATATGAATCCTATTGGAGTTCCTCTATTAGGTATATATGTTAATGAATTCAATCATGTTACATTGATAAATATATGATACTAAATGTATGTTTTACAAATTTTATAACCATATATGAGGTTAGAAGATAAAAAATTATAAATGATTAATACAATAATTCATTAAGATATATAGGAAATGAATTTATTTTTTAGATACCTGGATACTTCATGCTTAGGTGACTTCATCATATAATATGAATTTTTTTATTATTCTCTAGAGTTGTGAACATAATCATTGGTTGTTTAATTTCAATAATACATGTTTTATTGTAACCATAGTTTATGATTTTTTCAATTTAATAACATGATTTAAGGGATAATAAATTTAATTTTTTAGTTATGAAATCTATCATATATTCATTTACGAAAATTTTCCAAAAAAAATTATGTTTTAGATAATTTTACTAGATATTCAAATAGTGTTGGGAATAAATGAACATGGAACACATTGTCTATATTTTATTTCTAGATCAATTGTGCTCGTGGGAAAAGGTAAACTAGAAAAATACAATTAATTTGTACATGTTAAACATTTTTTATTTCAAGAGTCTTATTATTACACCCGACCAAGATCACACATTGAATAGTTACCAAACTGGTTTGAGACAAGGCCTCAAGTGCACCTCCCAATACACTAATGGTGACCGAATTGTAGCAAGGGGAAAGGGTGTGTCTGAGGGTAGACAATACCCTCATATCATGTCACATACATAGCATATTTTAAATGTATTTTTATTTTAATTTCCATAAATGATTTGTTTTGGGGGTTTCTAAATGTTTTATGCAGAATAGATGAGTTTTCATGAATTGGGCCAAACCGTGAGTCCAATTCTAGATTTAAAAATAAATTTTGATTCTTTTATAAAATATTCATTTTTTAATATTTTTCACTCATTAAAAATCTTAAATGTACTCCACTGATATAGTAACACCACAATTCAAATTTGGAGCCTTTGGAAATACATAACCAAGGTGTATATGGGTTTTTATTTTATGTATTGGGCCTGCCCGAAACCCCAATTCCAGTTTTAAAAATAAAGTTTTATTAATTAATAACATTTTTATTTTTAGGTCTTTTTCAGTGATTCAAAGCCTCAAACACGACCCTTGAACCCAGTAGCCCGCCTAAGCACTCTCAACCCTCTTTGGTGATCTTCTACATCACGATTGAGAGCAAAAGTTATTAGGGTTTCTAAAATCGGGCCGATTTGAAGAGGTAAATTCATTCCTTCATAACTAATTCTATTATTACTCTTTTTCCACCATTAAAATTCCTACATGACCTTCTAATTCTTGTTCCAATATCAATAAAACTTTTATCTGTTTTAAAATTCAGATTCTAGTGAATTATGTGTCGTTTTCATCATGGTTGTTTTGGGTAAGTGATTCCTTCTTGGTTTCTTCCTTTTCCCTTAGGGTTTCCTCTCACTTTCATTATGTTATAAAATTTCCAAAAGTTAGGGTTTGATCCTAGGGTTTCATTTGGTTTATTTTTGGTCAAATAGTGTGATCTAGGTCTGAATTTATCTTCCTTGTGGTGCGGCGGTTGTGTGGTTGACGTTTTGAACCAAGTTTTGAGGGATTTGACACTTCTGGTAGGTGATTCCGTGTGTAATCATTTCTAGATGATTTAGTTCGCTTGAATAAATTATTATTCATTCTCATAACATGATGTGTGTGGTGAAAAAATTGTTTATGTTGGATTTGGTTAAGCATTTATTTTTATAGTATCATTTTAGCTTAAAATTTGGTGTTTTCATGTGTAACCCTTTGGGTATTGTTTGGGATTGCTTTATAACATATGAATTTTGTTTAGTAAATCTTTTTTGGGATGAAAATTATTATTTGGTGTGGTATTGGTGTGCCACTAGGTCTTAAAGAGTTTTTTAAGAGATTAAGGTGTAAAACATTATTGTACTTCTTGAAAGTGATTTTGAAAATGTGTGTGTTTCATGTGGATCTTGTGTGATATTGTTTGTGGTGTTTTTATAACACATGGGGGTTGTTTAATAAATATTTTTGCGGCTTCCAATTCTGTTTTGAATTTGTATTGGTGTGATTTTGTCCATGAAATATGGTTTTGAAATGGTTTCTATTTGAAAAGCTTTGGTATACTATTTAGAATTGTTTTATGAAAGTTTTCAGTGGTTTAATGATTTATGTAAGAGGTGAAACCATATAGGAAAACTATTTTAGATTGTTTATACATTAAAATGAGCAATTTAAAATTTTAATAGTCCTTTTATGTGATGTTTATCATATTTTTAGGGACTTTATAAAATTGATAATGGATTTGTTGGATTGTGAAAGTTATGAAAAAAGTGTTGTGGGCTATTTTGGTGTGAGTTTGATTTCAAAATGCATTTGAATGAAGAGTTGAATTTGTGACTTATGTGATGTACATGGGGATTTTTTGGTTAATGTGTGATGTGAGAGTGTTATCTACATGTGAAAACTATATTTCAGGGCTAGTTGAACATGTTTGAGAACAAAGGAAAAACCCAGGTATCTAGGTGGGTGGACGTGTACTAGTATGCTAGTGAATTCGTGGGGTTTTGACTCAGTTTCACTTAGGAAGATTAACGCTTAAAACTCTAACTAAACTATGATGATGATTATTGGGGACCACTAGGTTATGGGTATGTTCCCTACTAGTGGCTCGTGCATGAGAATGGATATTTGTGATGGTTACTCTCACCGAGATATGAGGTATCTGGGACCCACAACTAGCTTGTGCCTAGGGGTTATTTCCTATTGCTTGTACTCGTTAGTTACTTTATACATACCATCGGCATATGGTACATTTGGCTGGAAAATTCAGTAGATTTGGTGTTTTTTTTAATAGTGTTAACCCGTTAAAATAGCCCACTTGAAAACTATTTTTATTCAAAGTAGCATCTTTTAGAAATTGTAACTAGCTTTTCATGTTTTTGAAAGCATGCATGCTTTTCATCTTTAAATGATTATCCCAAGGAATCTCATAGTGGTGGTATCATACTGGGTTTTCTCTCACACCCTACTTACACCTTTGGGTGTAAGTAGACTTTCTTATTTTATGTCACAGGATTGGGTACAGGTTTTATGCCTTTGGTTCGGGTTTTTTGTGGTCCATCGTGATACAGTGTCGTGGAGATGGCTTGAGGGCGGTGCCACTTTCCATGTGTAGGTTAATGGGATGTCTTTTCTTGGGTTTCAACATTTGTAATGGTGTTCAATCATTTATTAATATTGTGTAATTCAGTTCTGAATTTTTATTAAAAGATGTTTTGGTTTGAAAATCCAGATTTTATTTCTAGGATTCATTTGATGTTTTAAGTATAAAAAATTTGTGTAAATCATTCCCAATTATCATTTTATGATACCCGGTTACTTTTTCCAACCCGTGGGGATCGGGAACGCCCTTCGGGCCTTGGCACGGGCCGGGTTTGGTGCTGGTTTGATGGTGACCAGATCCGGTTCATGACAAAATGTTATCATAGGAGGTTCGCTCTAATTGGGTCATGTTATTTATGGAAGAGTCAGGATAGTATGGAGATCAGATTGTAGGGACTTGGTATTCTAGTTATAGGTAGTGTGCCTGATCACCACATCTCATGGTAGGATTCAAGTTTCCAGGGGATTTCAGGACCTTTCAGAGTCCTTTGGTATTCATGGTTTTACAATGATTAGGGGATATGAAAAGAGAGTTGGGTTAATGGTCTCAGTAAGCTCGCAGGGCCTGGAAAGCCATGTGGAGCTGGAGATATTCCCTAGAACACTCTCTGAGATAGTGAAGTGATTGGAATATGTCCTCCAACCATATGTCCAAGTCACCCACTGAAACTAGTTTCCTCTCGCATTGTCTTGTGTTCTTTAATTTTGAAATCATGGAACATTGGTTTTAACATGACTTGGATTTAAGAAGTGTAATGTTTTTGTGAAATTATTTTCAAATATATATGGAATGTTTTGATTTATGAAATGGTGGAACTGAATTTTCAAAAAAAAATTGAAATGGAAAATAGTATGCTTACACCTCTTTTGAAAGCCGGAACCATATTGAAATTGGTTTTCAAAAGTGTTTCCAATATAGTTTTCTAAACGATTAAATGGTGTTTTAATGGGATGAGATGTTTTGAAATTGATGTGAATAAACTGAAAGTTAGTTCTTTTTTAAATTGTTGTGTCCTTATGAAAAGTATTATATGATGTGAATTGGGATTTTGATCTCATTGATTGATGTTTTGAGAAAATGGTTATGTTGGGTGACCATTTTGTTTTTGAAAAGTGGAAGGAATTTTTGTTTTACCCTTTGGTATTTCCATGAGTGACCACATGCATGGGGTTATATAGGATGATGGATGGTTGATGGCATGAGTGGATGAGTGATGAGATGGTTATGAGGAGGGTGCTCGGCATGGCACAAAAACATGCATGTGTGAGGCCCATGGGGTATCATTGGTGGATACGCTTACTGCAAAACCGTTAGTTTTCAAAAAATTGGTTATGAAGAAAAATATGATGTCTTGATTAATAGTTTGGTATGTTTTTTATTATGGGTTTTTTAAAATGTTGATGTTGTGGGATGTTTTGAGTCCAAAAACCCCTTCTGTTTGAACTGTGTTTTGGGTTTGTGTTTGGTTAGTAAACTGTGTCATAGGGATGGTTAGAGGTCTCTTTTGAAAAATGTTTTGGGCTGCCTTTACAGTGGTTCCCTTCTTGTTTTTGGATCTGGTTTGTGGAATGTTTGACCAATGGACCAGCTTGGTTTGGTCCTTGGGTTCTCTCATTGGATTAGCTACGCCCACATTATGGGTTAATGCACAACTGAAGTGCAACCCATATTGTTTCTCCATTGGAAAATCCTCCAGTTGATCAATATAAGGAATATTTTATAGGTCATTTTTGATTGATTCTAACACCATTCAGTTTGTTGATTTTTGGATCCTCTTGTAGTGGGATAGTTCTTGTGGAAGGTTGAAAGAGGCCTTAGTTTCTTAAGATTCATGATTCATCGAAGGTGGAAGTGTTCATTGGTTATTAGTGTGAGTGAGTGTCATGATGGTGTCTAAGAGGGCCTCTGGGTTCTTTATAGTTTCCTTGAAGGAAGAGTTATTATTAAACCACCAATTTTGTGATTTTGGCCATGATAGGATATTATGTCCACTTTTTGGAATTTTCTGTTGTTTAGGGACTTCGAATATGGTCATATTCCATGTATTGTTTCTATCAATAACAAGGGTCATGTTTGGTGATGTATTGTGATGTTGTGTGATCTTTTGACAATAAAGGTGAAGGTCACACAATCATCTGAGGTTCTATGTTATGTTGGGAGTATGTCTCCCTTGTAAAAAATATCAAATCTTCTATCTTAGAGGAATGTGTTTATACATGTCTTTCCCTTCTGTTTTTTCTCACCCAATGAAACAAGGTGTGATGTGTGTGCTTATTCTGATCCCTTGTTTCAGTGAAATGTATGGTTTTGGTAAAGTGAGTTATGGAGTATGTTATGTAATGATGAACCCAACAGGGTATGATGTGTTGTTGTTTGTCGCATCGAATGAAAAATATGCATATAGGGGTTTCCACAACCTAACTGCGAGGCCGAAGATTCTTTAATATTTTGATCTTCAGCCATAGGTCCTGGAGAGAAGCTGGCGCGTAGTCAGGGGAAACCCCAGTGTCGTTTAAACCCCTGTACAAACTCCTATCCTCAGTATGAAAGATAGGAAGAGTTTAAACCTATGGTTTCATCATATTTCTTCTGTTGTTCCCATTCGGTGGAAATAGGTGGATGGTCTTGTACCCATGTCATCACACAATGTTATTCCCCCCCCCTTTGGTTTCCATTGAGTCTTTGGAGAATGGTTGGAAATTTGGCTAGACAAGTTGAGCACACGGTTTTCACATGGTTAGTTCTATCCATGACCAAAAACAATAACCATGCAGATATAAGGATCCACATAGTTATTTCACAGTTTCTCAAACTGTGCAGACTAACTGTGTGACCGTCCCAACTCCTTAATTTTGGGGTCTTTTCATGTCAACTCACGCCGGTCAGTTAGGATGGTCAGTTCTTGTGGTTGGAAGACCCACCATGGGTATCATGCATATTATTTTTTAAATTTCTATTGGATTTATATCCCTTATACTAGGGAGTATGTTTGGGCCTCCCCCTATTAGTGTCTTGATTCTGTCTCGGGAAAAAAAATTAAGTTGTCTCTTATGGTGGGGATCCCATTTGTGTCTCTTCATACGAGTAACTCATATTTTACCTTGGTCTTTTATGGGAAGTAGGTATTATCATTCAGATATATCTAACTACCTACATCTCTCTTGGGTAAACATTGATATTGGAGAGTGTCCAATGGTTTTGTTATAGTAGGGTACGTGTATACTTGTTCGATATTGTTGTTTATTTAGGTAAATTGGTTGAGTATTGTTTAGATTGTGTTTGAGGAGTTTTCATTTGGGATAAGGCCTGAATGTACTTGATTGTTTTAGGAAAGTGGTTTATGTTAGGTTTGTGAGAGTATTCCTTCCTTCATTGATCACTGGAGGTGTTTTGGCCTTTGGGGGAGAAACCTGGCAAGGGAGTACCTCTTGGTTTCTTAGTTGGGTTTGGTTGATGCTTTGGCCTTACTGTGACTTTCCGAGGCGGAATTTTTTCATGGAGGGGAGAATTATAACATACATAGATTATTTTAAATGTATTTTTATTTTAATTTCCATAAATTCTTTGTTGTGGGGGTTTCCAAAAGTTTTATAGAGAATAGATGAGTTTTCATGAATTGGACCAAACTGTGAGCCCAATTCAAGATTTAAAAATAAATTTTGTTTATTTTATAACATATTCATTTTTTTAATATTTTTCACTCATTCAAACTCATAAATGTCCTCTGCTGATATATTAACACCACAATTAAAATTTGGAGCCTTTGGAAATCCATAACCAAGGTGTATATGGGTTTTTATTTTATGGATTGGGCTTGCCCGAAAGCCCAATTCCAGTTTTGAAAATAAAATTTGATTAATTAATAACATATTAATTTTTAAGGCTTTTTTAGTTATTCCAAGCCTCAAACTCGCCTCTTGAACCCAATAGCGCGCCCAAGCTCTCTCTCCCCTCTTTGGAGCTCTTCTACATCGCGATTGAGTGATAAACTAATTAGGGTTTCTAAAACCGGCCAGATTTGAAGAGGTAAATCCATTCCTTCATAAATTATTCTATTATTACTATTTTCCCACCATTAAAATTCCTACATGACCTTCTCATTCTTGTTCGAATACCCATTAAATATTTATCTTTTTTAAAATTCATATTCTGGTCGAATTGGGTCGTTTTCTTCAGGACTGTTTTGGGTTAGTGATTCCGTCTTGGTTTCTTCCTTTTCCCTTAGGGTTTCCTCTCTCTTTCATTATGTTATTCAATTTCCAAAAGTTAGGGTTTTATACTAGGGTTTAATTTGTTGTATTTGTGGTCAAATATTGTGATCTAGGTCTGAATTTATCTTCCATGTGGTGCGGCGGTTGTGCGGTTGACGTTTCGAACCAAGTTTTGAGGGATTTGACACTTCTGATAGGTGATTCCTTGTGTCATCAATTCTAGATGATTTAGTTTGCTTGAATTACATATAATGCATTCTCATAATATTCTGTGTGTGTTGCAAAAATGTTTTATGTTGGAATTGGTTAAGAATTTATTTTTATTTTTACATTTTAGCTTAAAATTTGGTGTTTTTCATGTGTAACCCTTTGGGTATTGTCTAGGATTGTTTTATAACATATGAATTTGGTTTAATAAATCATTTTTCGGTTGAAAATTATGATTTGGTGGGGTATTGGTGTGCCACTAGGTCTTAAAGAGTTTTTAAGGTTTTAAGGTGTAAAACATTATTGAACTTCTTGAATGTGATTTTGAAATTGAGTGTGTTTCGTGTGGATATTTTGTGCTATTGTTTGAGGTGTTTGTATAACACATAGGGTTTTTTAATAAATGTTTTTGGGGCTTATAATTCTGTTTTGAATTTTTATTGGTGTGATTTTGTCCATGAAATATGGTTTTGAAATGGTTTCTATTTGAAAGGCTTTGGTACACCATTTAGAATTGTATTATGAAAGTTTTGAGTGGTTTAATGATATATGTAAGAGGTGAATCCATATTGCAAAACTGTTTTAGATTGTTTATACTTTCAAATGAGCCATTTTAAATGTGAATAGTTCTGTTATGTGATGTTTATAAAATTTTTAGGGACTTCATAAAATTATTATAGGATGTGTTGGATTGTAAATGTTATGAAAAAAGTGTTTTGGGCTATTTTGGTGTGAGTTTGATTTAAAAATGCCTTTTAATGAAAAGTTGAATTTGGGACTTATGTGATTTACATGGGGCTCTTTGGATAATAAGGGATGTAAAAGTGTTATCTACATGTGAAAACTATATTTCATGGCTTGTTGAACATTTTTGAGCACAAAGGGAAAACCCGGGTATCTAGGTGGGTGGACGTGTACTAGAATGCTAGTGAATTCGTGGGGTTTGGCCACAGTTTCACATAGCAAGATATACGCTTACAACTCTAACTAAAATATGAGGATGATGATTGATGACCACTAGGTTATGGTTATGTTCCTTACTAGTGTCTCGTGCATTAGAATGAATCTTTCTGATGGTTACTCTCACCGAGATACAAGGTACCTGGGACCCATAGCTAGCTAGTGCCTAGGGGTTATTTACTATTTCTTGTGCTCATTAGATACTTTATACTTACAATCGGAATATGGTACATTTGGTTGGAAAATTCAGTAGCTTTGGTGTTTGTTTTAAAAGTGTTCACCCGTTAAAATAGCCCACTTGAAAACTATTTTTATTCAAAGTTGCATCTTTTAGAAATTGTAACTAGCTTTTCAAGTTTTTGAAAACTTTCCTGCTTTTCGTCTTTCAATGTTTATCACATGGAATCTCTTAGTGGTGGTATCCTACTCGGCTTTATCTAACACCCTACTTACACCTTTGGGTGTAAGTAGACTTGCTTATTTTATGTTACAGGATTGGGTACAGGTTTTATGCCTTTGGTTTGGGTTTTTAGCGGTCCATCGTGATACAGTGTCGTGGAGATGGGTTGAGGGTGGTGCCTCTTTCCACCTAGAGGTTCATGGGCTGTCTTATCTTTGGTTTGTACCTTTGTAATGGTGTAAAAACATTGTTTAATATTGTGTAATTCAGTTCTAAATTTTTCTTAAAATATGTTTTGGTTTGAAAAATCCAGATTTTATTTCTAGGATTCATTTGATGTTTTATGTTTAAAAAAATTTGGGTAAATCGTTCCCAATTATCATTTTATGATACCCGGGCACTTGTGCCAACACGTGGGGATCGGGAACGCCCTTCAGACCTTGGCACAGGCCGGGATTCATTCTGGTTTGATGGTGACTAGATCTGGTTTGTGACATACCACGTTATGAAAAATGTGAATGTAACTAAACAACATCAGTAGTAGTAAATAATCGTAGAATGAATGCAAACAATATAAATAAGAATATAATAAATGAAACTCTATATAGGACCAAACATATATGTCTTTTATAAAACATATGATGGTTTACCCTTAATCCAATCACATATACATTATAAAATACATAAAAGTAAATTCAAAATGATATACCACTACTCAATGATGAACCACAAACCTTCTCTCCAAGGAATCAGCAATGATGCTCCATCCTGATCGTAAGATTTGACATGATCAGAACTACTCTATCATGAAACCATGTCCCCCACCCTATCCATCATATATCCATGAACAATTTTTATTTTTTCCATAAGGTCTGCATTCCCACTAATATTTATGTATAAGGGGTGAAAATAAAACTTAGATGGATAACCCTACAGTGATCCTATAATCGGTTGCCTTATGTGAATGATCATATAGTATTCTCAGCATAACCGAGATAAAAATAGAATAAATTAATAAAAATAGTCCATAGTAAAAATTTGAATTTATGATCCTGATTGAATGGTAATCCTATAAATAATGAATTGAGATATATTTAAAACCACTCAGTCTATGTATAATCCTATTGTTCCTTGATCACGTGATCCTGATCGAAAATGACATCGTAAGGTAGCTTCTAAATGTCCTTGAAATTGACACATCACCATTTGGTGATAAAGGTCCTATACATGAGATCATACATAAATGTGACGATCCATATGTGACATATATGTATTATTCTACCTGCCCATGATATAAACTAAACTGTATTCAAAATATTATTAAACAGTACCCTTATTATGTGTTTCTTTATGGATCCCAAGTGGGATGCCTCTAATTATGTATTACCCTATAAGATCCTTATAGGGATACATTTTCATATACATGAACATTGTGAATCAAGAGTAGGATGCCTTTTATATGTTTTCATCATAGGGGCCTTGGTGTCTTCCAATTGGTTAGCCAACCCTGAGCTTTCTCATTATTATTTTCGGTAGAGATGGTAGTGGGAGTCGTAAAAGAACCTATAACAATCCTATGTTCCCATGGATACATTAAGGTTGTGATGGGTTTATGAATTAAACCAAACACACTCTTTTATTTTACTTTTAACATAGTTACTCATTGTGCCACCATTATTTATATAGGAGTTTCATGGTACATGGCCTATAATAATAATGTGATGTAATGTTATACCATGAAGATCATATGGAAATTATAAGAGCTTTAATACTAACTGAGTGAGTGCATAAATAAAAGAGTTTGGTTGTATGTATGATAAAACCCACCACTTGATTAATTTCCCCATGATCAAACATGTTTTGAACAACTTCTTAGATGATTACCACTACTATATCTACACAATTCTATAATGAAAAATCTCGAAAATTTTCAACTATTAGAAAAACATTGTGGTCCATTAGATCAAAACATCGGAGATGCATCCTACTAGAAATTCTCAACTTTAAAATATAAGTGGGGGTATCCCTATAGAGATAATATATGATCAAACATATGTAGATGGATCCCTCATATAATCCATTAAAAACATGTACGAAGTGGAATCCCTGGTGGGTTCCTTAGAGATGTAACATAACAGAGACACTCCTCTTGGGATTATTAGGAGTTATACATAGGTAGAGGCATACGTCTTGGATTCCATGAAGTAAACAAGTACGGGTATTCATCCCTTATTCATTCCATTAGCTCAGAACTTGAATGAAGGCATCCCTCATGGGATTCTCAGTTACCAAACTAGTCTCTTGAGACTACTCTCATCTCTCGGGGTTAGAAAATATAAAAGTCAAATTTGTGGATTGTTCAAGAGATTCTGGGACTTTTTTATATCCCATAACATCATATTTTGTAAATACATGAAGAGTCCCACATTGTTCTCCCTAATTTTTTAATCATCCCGCTCAAACATGTGGCCTTATAAAAGGTGGACGATTGTTTCATGAATTGGGTGATGTAGGATTCATGACCACATGTGGAGATAATGAAAAACAATATATGGAATCAATACTGGATACACATGGTTCCTAAAACCATGCACTTATCCAACACCAATAGTTCCACTAATGTAGTAAGCCTGTACGATTAGGAGCATGGTTTTTCAAATTGTGTGACGAACCACGTGATGTGGGACATGCCATGGATATATGTGGTTCACATTTGTTTGACCACATAGAAAACATTTAGACAAAACCATGTGCCTCTTAAAAAGGAGGAAAATATGAAATTTCCCTCTATGCCTTCAAATCACTAAACCCCATTTTATCTCCCAAAAATAAAATCACTTCTCCCTCCTTCATGATATATCCTCATACAAGATAGGAATTGGAATACCCCCTTAAATCAACATCTAATTAAATTTCCATGGGTAATTTTGTGTTGATACTAGTATGTTCTTAAATCATTTTGAATATTTTCTTTCAATACATTGTAGTGTGGAATGCAATTATCAAGAAACCTAATATTCCCTATTTTGTGGTTTTCAAAACTTCATAAATTTCATATATTCTATCATATATTAGATGTAAATAATTTATTGGTAATGAACTTCCCATCTAAAATGGTAGGTATATAGATTTTCTATTAAAATATGGGAGTTTTATAAAAAAAATAATGTCTTACACCTATGTTCGTAGGTGTTTATTTGTATGTTAATAAACTCTAAAATTGATTGTTTAATAATTTTTTTGGAAATTTTATAACAACTATATATATGTTTGGAGGTTTTTAAACATAAACCGAGTGACCATTTGGTTGAGTTATATTTTAATCCAAGGATACCCTTGTTTCCCAGACGACCAAAACACCACTATATTGTGTTTTTCATGGAATTGTATAGTGAAATGAGATATATAAATTAAATGAATTTTAAAGGTTAAATAAAATTTTTAGATCCTTTTCAATTGTATATTAAGGGAGTAGTTAAATGAATTAAATGAGTTTTATGGAACAGAATGGATAATAACATGGATTATACATGATGATGCATTTGGTTAGCAAAGAGGCATGTACACTAACATGGACCCTAAATCCATTATATATAAATAAATGGAAATGAAATTGATTATTGTTAGGGAAACTGACATGGAACCTCAATCCATTATGAAAAATTCATTGTTAGGTAATTGGTAAAATTGAATGGATAGTAACAAGACCTCTTGATACTTTATATAAATTTCAGAGTTCATGGGTGAAATGGTATGACCCGATGTGGTATATCACAATATGGCATCAATTAACACTTTAATATTTTATAATGGATAACTGGGATTATTAACATGGATATTTATTACATTGAAGGCCTTGAACATTCTCATTATGCTCCACCGAAATATTTAATGAGTTTGTTATAGATGTGATCCATGGGAATGGTGAGGATTCCTTCAGCTATAGTCTATAATTACTAGATCATATAGGTCTATATTATACTAATTTAACTTGGATGGGTTCCTTGAAATTGAAAAAAGATCACTTTTTTAATGAACCTGGGTCCTAGATCATTTTGGTATGATACATGAGTATTCATCATACACCATTGCATCCTAATATTATATTATTCCACATAGGCCATATTATCCTGATACATTATATACCAGCATAGATAGAAAATCATGAATATACTTTTATAATATATTATATTTATTTTTATTGAAATATTTTGTACAAAATGTTCTTGTAAATGTGGTTATTATCTTCTTAATAATTTAGAGTCATTTTTCCAATATTCCTACACACATCTTCATGTTATTAGGCATGGACCAGATTTGTAATATAACTCTTTTGTGGTGGCCTACTATGTATATATCATAACCTATTTCGGATTCAATTTGGTACTAGGGTAGACTTCATGATTGTGGTAAGGGACAAAGGCATGGGGCTAGTTCTAGATTCCACATTTCTTATGCCAGGAGAGAGCATAATGGGAGATTTCCAATCTTATGCTTTTGATGCTATTAGAGATATATTTCCTCTTTTGTAAATATCTTATATAGAATGTTGAATACACATATTCCCCTATTACCAAGTAATTTACCCTTTTATAAATAAGTATGAGATTATAAACATTAATTTGTATATGAAATTGGATATGGTTTCTGTCAGTTTATTTAAGATATCTAGATGATTTAGTTATTATAGAGTTGGTTATTTATTATACTTAAGATGCGTTTTATTTATTATTACACAACTATGTTACACTCTGATCATGATGTCATTGTCTCTCTACCATTTCACCTTAGACCCTCATTTCTATTTGGATGCCTCTGACATATTGTGAGAGATACTTTAGACTATTTGACCCACCGATCTGGATGTTATTATCATGTTAGTCGGGAAAGGAAGATATAAGTGGTATCAAATGTTTCTTTTCATTTCCGTATCATTTTGGGATTGTTGGAATGACCTTTGAAGGTTAAAAAAATTGGTAATGTGTCAATACCTGGGAGTAACATACCCATGTATATAGAATATCAAAAATACCAAGGATGTTACATGTTATTTTGGATTATGCGAATTACTGTTGTCCGAATTTCATCATTGGGATACACACATAATTTTTTTAATTATTAATTATTATTATTAATATTATGGATTCTCTCTTTCCTTTGGATTTGTAAAATAAGGATGTGGCATCTCATGCATCATTATAGAGACCGAAGGATTTATATTTCATGCATATTGCATTCTATGTTTATATTACTATGATCATTTGACACTATATATTATTATTTCCATGCCTTTTGTACCCATGGGACTATACTAACGTACCATACATGGAATGGATAAGTAATTGGGTTTTAAGGCATCTGCCTCAATATAAATAGTTCTTTACCATATAGCCTAATGGTGTCAACTTAACTAACCTATTATTAACTATTCTAGCTATGTAGATATGTTTAAATGTGATAATGTATTAGTTATATGTTGTTACATGGATTCTAATTAAAATTTATAAATCCTGGAATTCCATAAATTGGGAATGGTGATCCATATAATAGAGCTATTACTGTACACTTGTTACATTCTGATTCCAAATGTAAATGTATGGTCGCAAATACATGATGCCCAAATTGAAAATTAAAAATCATATAAATTTTTAACATGGCAATTTTAACTCCTCTAACTAGAAGTAAATATAATAAACTGAGTAAATAATGTTAATTTGTTATAAAAATTAATTAAAATGTTTTCCGTAAAATGCGGATGTGAATTTTAACACAATGGGGTTTTCAATAATAAATTTTAATTAACAGTCCATATACCATGACCCCTAACATACAATAGAGAACATGCCTTTGATAAAACAACAGTACTGGGTAGTAGGTAGTGTATATTGGGATTCCTCATGATCTGTATGTACATGATCTAGATTTAAAAGAGAAAATAAGATAATAATTATTATATAGGAATTTTTGTTCTTATCCTTTTAATATACCTATGATCTTTATCATTATGAAATTATTTCAGAGGAATGTTCTAGGAATTTTAAGATCTATTACAAAATTATTGACATGAGTCATGTGCCAGGAGGGTGACAATGAAAATATTCTGGATGTGGTGCTCCCTAAGTCCCTAGAAGTACCTATTGTTGTACCCCTTAAAAAACATCATAATATACCTACTCATAGAACTGAAATACAATTTTCCGAGGGTTTCATATTTCTCATGGAGGCCATGTAGGGAGCCTCTTGAACATTACCTAATATGGAATAGTTTAATTTTTTATTTTAGTTGGATAATCAACCAACAATTTTAGGTGATGGTGGAAGAGAAGTTGTAATGTCATGTCTAGAAGATTTCTTATCGATATTTTATCATCATGAGACACCTCCAGAGTGGAGGGTCAATCTCAATACAAACATTCTATGTGACTCAGACAAGAGATTGTTGGATGTGTTTACCTAGCGATATATGCATCAGGCTATGCTTTAGTAAAATTTATAGATGGCCTATTATGATTATTTCATTCTTGAGTCTTTATTGGATAATAGTGAGAGAGATATTAATAACCTAGAGTTAGGTATTGTATATGTTATGTATTATTAAAATAATTTTATAGCGATTAAATATTTCACTCATTTTCTATGTGGAGATGAGATTTCCCATGCCAGTCATTTTGAGGATGGGTTTGTATACACAATATTATCACGGGTGAATGCGTTTCTTGACAAATAGTCCCTCAAATTTTAAACCAGTTCCTCATTAAAGAGCATAACCCTAGATATGATAGGGAAATAGGGCATACATGTTTAGTCCCATGATAGTGAAATAGTTATCATGGAAATATTAACCATTTTTTGTATTTCTTCAAGATGCCATAGTTGTTAGAATGTGTTCCCGAGTAACCACACGATCTATCATCATTATAGTTAGAAGGACAATATAATTCCCCATTATGATAGTGACATAGTTGAATGCAAAGTCATTGGTAGGATGTGACATCTGAAAATATGTTTTTCTATCATTCTATCTATGTATAATGGAACAAAATCCACATGAGATCCACCATAACGAGAAGGATCTGTATCCCCCCATTAGGCATATATCTGTAATACTAACGGTCGGTCAACTAGAGGAGGTGCTCATAGACGATGGTGCTAGACTGATGATATTAATAACCAATGTAGTAGACCTACATATGGTAGTCAAGTTGTTTCATTAGGCTATAGAAAGTAAGAGATATATGTAGTACAACTGATAACAAAGGAGTATAGTGTTGATCCTTCTAGAGTTTGAGGTACAATTCTAGTAGCCTCCACTCTAGTTTCTTCATTATTTTATACATTCTATTCACACTCCATTATATCAATGGATATAGTGGAGTGCTTTGTGATCATGATTCATTACTTTTGTGGCATAATGAAACATGATACTCTATCCTGAGTTCCTATCACGATCCAACTCGAGTCGACCATGAACTATTCACCCAAGCAGATCCACGACATGTCCCAAAGGGAGTTCCCAATTTCCACATGATGGAAACTACTACCTAGCATCAATATATAACCATTGGGAATGATTTGGCCCTTTAAAAAATTATATACACATAAATAAATAAATACAAACTAACAATAAAAGTAAAACTAGCAGCGGAAAGTTAGTAAAACTCCACATACCTCCACGTGACCTTCCAGGTCCCCTCCCAACCAATGGTAAAACATTCTCTAATAATGATAAATCCATCAAATAGAACCTATGTAAATGGAGGCTATAACTAAAATGATATAATAGGCTTGGGAATTAAAATGCTTAGCAGGGTCTCCAAGATAAATGAGAGAATCCAACATATCCTTTCCTGAATGAATTGATGAACACAAGTTTGAAATAAAAGTATAAAATTATGGGTTTCACATTTTGAAATAACAAATATATTTTTACAAATTAAAAAAAATCCAACTCACTGGTCATATGATTTCCAAAATAATTTTTCATTATTCAAACTAAACCCAAATGATAGTATAATAAATCTGGGATAATGTAGAACATGTAAAAAGTGTAAGTAGGAAATAAAGTAGTATAATGGAATGTGTAAATGATATGAAAATAATCCTGAAACCATGGGTGATCCTAAACATCCTTAGAAGTCCCCTAGAAATACTTGGTACCGAACCACCTTACGACATATGGTGAAGCTCCTAAGCCTATAACCAACTAGTGCCCTAAAACTGACCAATCTTGCGGAAATGCCCGCCAGACCTAACAATGAATCTTGGGGGTTCTGAAACATCTAATTATGTCATGTCAGCAACTATCAATAAATCATCAATAATATTCCTTGGAACTCATGGTGGTTATAATGATAATACTATGTATGTAGGAGGCCCTCGAACGTGTGACTAGCCTTACCATGTCATCACCGCACAAGCCCACCCCAAACACGAATATTTTATATGATAATTCATAAAGGGATATCATTTTATAGTGGTGATCCATATGTTTATATACATATATACTTGCATTATATCATGAAATGTTCCAACCCATCCAGCACAGAATACAATAATCATAACCATTTAAAAACATTTACAAAACAATACAGTTTCCAAACCTAGACACAGTTATCAAACACCATTCTTTCAAGGAATCAACACAAACATTACACAATAAACTAATAGTGCTAAATGAACCATTAACCTGAAATGTCCAAAATTATTCCACAAAACATCACAAAAACATTATTTCATCTTCACAAAGAAAAATGGGGCCATATCTTCGAAAATGCAAACCAAATCATTTTTCAACTACCAAATGCACATTTATCATTTTTAAACTCACGTCAAAACCCATTTAAAAGAATAAAAATTGTGCTTTAACGATCCTTAGAAATCGCCCAAGGTGAACAATAATTATTTGAAAACAAAAAACAATTTATGTCACCCGAGTATAAAGAGAAAAACATTTTTCATGTTCTATATTAATTTCAAAACACATTCAATGGTACAACAAACACCCAAGAGAATATTTGAATACCCTTTCCACAATTTCATCGTTTGATTTAAAAACCAAACCCAACCATCCAAAAAATTAAGAAAAATTAAAATCAACCCCAATGAGATCATAAAACCCCATCCCAGCATTTTAACACACACATTGTTTCAGAATCACAACTCATTACTTTGAATCCATAAAACCATTTCATTATAATCATTATCAATTTCCAAATAAATTAAAAAAACAATATTCTCTAATATTACCCGAACCAAATTTAGAAAACAATGAATACAATCTTAACTTCAAAATAGTTTAAATATTTTATTAAAAATGCGTTTCCAATTTTAATGAGAAATGGAATTTTATAAAATAATTTTCATTCATAAACACATAAAAAGATTTCATAAAAAATTATTATCTAGATTTCTAACCACATAAATAAAAAAATTCATAAGACAACCATTGTTATTAATATATCTATTTTCATATTGTTGTGGATAAACATTTTTATAGGAATTCACTAAAACCTTTATTTTTAACAATATCAAACAATTTTAAAACACCATATAAGAACATAGGTGAGTATAATTAAGTTTTGAATCTGATAAAATAAATACTTTGGAGAATATAATGTTAATAGAATGCATCGGAATGGATATACTCATATTATCCTATATTAAATCAATTGAGGACATAATGACGCTTTAGTGGAAAGACGAAAAACACTCAACAAACCAATTACACTAATAATACAATGAGAATAATGTGTGAAACACAACAAAATGTATTAAGATATAGGAAAAGTAAATAAAAAAACCTAATATGGAATATGAAAGAACAAACTGAAGCAAGGGAGTTCAACGTGCACATAGGACAAGGAGCAAAGAGAAATGGTAATGAGTTGCTGCTAACCATTAGAGATGATGGCCAGTGAGGGCTGGAAATATAACTGAGAGGTGATGGCGGGCCATAGTAAAAGAAAGAATTTGGTGGTTGGCAGAAACAAAGAGCAGTGAGTAGATTTCAGTTGGGGGTCTTATGGATAGAGAAAGGATGCTGAAAAGAAGCCTGGCCAGAGGAGCGAATGGATGGATGCCGGAGGCAACATTTCTAGAGTGCAGAGGAAAGATTCAGAGGTCATGGAGGAGAGAGTGAGGGTGCGACAATTTTGGGGGTCGAGGGTGGAGGGAATCCGGAGGCAGGGGTGAGGCTAAGTGTGGGAATGGATCGAGAGGTGAGGTAAGGAAAGGGACTTGGCACGTAGGCCTGCTGGAGTGCGTTAGCAAGGGATGGAAGCACAGGTGGTCGAGGCATGGGTTCGGGAGTACGCTATTGGGAAGATGTTCTGAAAAAAAACATAATGAGTGGGGAAGGGGGAGACACGTGTAGACCTAGGGTTTCACCATTTTTCAATTTATTTTAATAAAAAACAATTTTAATAATATAAAAAATAATAATAATAATAGAAATAATAATAATAGTAATATAATGACTAATAATTATATTAATAATAAAAATAATGAACAATTTCTTGAATCTTCGGTCAACAGCATGGTTGTAGCCAATCGCGTGGTGACCACACATGCGTCTAAAACCCACTAAAATAGTTAAACATAAAAAACTATAATCCTAGACCCAACCCAACCCATTAGGTGAGAACCCAGATCCAAGAAATAATAAAATAAAAATATGTCTAAATGTTGGGGTTTGACAATTCCCCCCACATCAGACACTTTCTTCCCCCTGAAAGTCACCCGTCAAACAATAGAGAAAACAAGAATAAATTCTTGATTGAAACCAAAAGAAATCACAATATAAGAGAAATGGAGACATGAAATGGTTCTACCCTCCACATGAAATCAACTAGTGTGTATATTTAACACTCAACATACCACCCCGGGATGTGGGTCTGGTATGGGAACTCCAAACCGATTCAAACTAGCTTCAATAGAATAATAAAAAACAACACTGCCCCTGAAAAATGGAACTCTCAACCTAGAACAAAAAACTCCAAAACGAGAAAAAATCCTATGAGGAAATTCTGACCCCTACAATGAACCTGAGCATAACAACAAACATCAATTCTTCCAAATGCACTTACATCTCCAAATAAACCTAACTAAACCAATATCAACTCAGACAAGGGCGAAACACACTTTTAAGAAAAAAAGAATCAGAAAACCACATCCACTAATATAGTCCTGCTTAGAATATAATAGAATGATTCCATCATTACTTCATGACAATACAATGAAATTACATCATGGTCAAAACATTAATAAAAGAGAGATAAGAATAGGATGACTTTAATTGTTCCACTTCCTACACAGAATAAAAAAACTGAAGAGAGGATTCAGAACCCATAGAATTCCTGACTGTCCGTGAGCTTTACCCCATGACTTGTTGTTGGGGCTCTAATGGCTGAAGCATCCACTATCTCATAGCCAGCCACTAGAATCATCTAGTCCCAAGATCTTATTCTGGTGATGATTCTTTCAAAACTTATCTAGATGTCCTAGACACCCCCAATGATGACACACATTCAGAGAGATGCGACATAATGACTTTATGCCCCCTAAAAGTCCACACTAATGTAACACCATTGAACGGTACAATGAACTGGAAGCCATAACCACTATAGATAACTATTTAGAAATAGGTCCATCTGGCACACTCTGCCCACCATATGGGGAACTATCATATCAAACTAGATACGCTGGTTTTCCAACCATCTGGGCTCCAGAGACCAACTCAGCTAGGTAATCCTCCTCAACCATGTTCTCAAAACGACAGTACTTTAAAGGGAGGACCCCACCTTGATCTCTGTATGAAGATCGCCGATGAAGAGAGAATTGTTCATCAAATCTTGTGATGCTACCCTTGAAGAAAAGGACATAAGTTCCTTGAAATGTTCAACATACGTCTTCCACGTCTGTTGGCCTTGTTGAATATGCTTGATCCCTTCCCATTTCATCGTCATCACCTCTTTAGGTATGAGTCATCTGACAAAAATATATTTGATGACATTTCATGTGATCCCAACTTGTAGTGACAGTTGGGAGAATAACACCAATTAATCAAAATATGGACCTTCGAATATACCTAAAATGTCACACTCTCTAATATCTTTGGGTGTTCCCAATACCCTGAAGACTCCCTCAACAACTTCAAGCCACTATACATGTAACATCCTAGGTAAATAAAGAATATTAAATTTTCATATTTATTAATATTTACGAATTAAATATTAATTTTACTTTAATGGGGTTGCTATGATCGATAGCGTACCCGATACGCAACGATGAGTTCCTTTGAAAACTTACGTTGCACACTAGTAATAAAATAATATTATTTTAAATGATAGTTAACACGTAGCCGTTTTACTGGTGGGAATAGATATAAATAACTAATATATGATTATATATGTTTGTTAAATGTTTTTAAGATTATATAATAAAGGATAAAGGCTTAAAATACGAAAATAATTCAATTTTAGTCTTATATACTCTAATTTTCACGAAAGGTCCACTTATCACCTTTTGACAGAGAACCGTCATTAAATATAGTTTTGATAAATCTTATAAATTCTATTGGACCAAATATAACTCTTCTTTAGAATCGGGACATCAAAATTTACTTTGTGTAATTTTTTGGTATCTTTCCGATAAAGTTCATTTTTTAATGAATAGTGTAAAATGTTGTATTTTAATTCAAAACCTCTTTTTAATCTAATTTATTTATATGATTGTATTATCATTTTAATTGGTTTTAAATTGAAATTAGAAAATATTTTTACCACTAAATCCAATAGTGGTCGTTGGAATTAATTTCACTTTGAAATCGGACTTAAACTAGTGTCAATCTAATGATACTTATTGTTTAATAAAAACACGCTATTTGCTCTGACAGCGGAATTAATTATTAAATTAATTAATGTGACATATATGTTTTGAATTTTGTAAAATAGACTTCATTTTTGAATTCATAATATCAAATATAGCTTAGGGTAATGTTTTGGTATTTTTCTGAAAAACGTCAATTATTGATGAATAGTGAAACCACTAAGTGGTAGTTAAAGAGACTGATATTCAATTTAAATGAATCTTTGCCACTTCTGTGATTTGATTTTCAAAAATCCGACATACATTGTTGTCATTAACAAGTAAAATGTGGTTCAATGAGATTAAAATAATTTTTTTGGTGAATAGTAACTTTTAAGTTCTTAATCGCGATTAGTGGTAATTAGTGTAGTTTAGGGTAAAAATAATGTTTTAATAATATGAGATGAGCTTCACACATGTCCTACCCTCATTGGATGTGTCATGGCCGACAAGGAAAAGCCATTGGTCAACTTGTGGACCCCATGGAGACACTTTGGTTGGGAAACGACATAAATAAATTTTTATTTAATGTTAAAGTAAAAATGACACACACATGAGATGTTTTACTAAAACAATTTTTCCATGGGGTTATACAAGTCAGATTTTTTACTATAAATATTAATTAGAAAGCTAAAAAGATTTCCTACATCATAGTATTTTCTTATAATTTTTAGACATTATATAAAATAAATTATTTATGACATCATGATGATACAACGATGACCTCATTATTTAACGATTTAAATAAAATAGAATGATAATGTAATATCTAATACCTACACATGTACAAAACCTATTGGATAAGTGGATCTATAACCCTTATCATCTTATCCTCGAATTATATGAATGTGGGACCTTTTGAATCCGAAACTCATTTCAAAATAAAGTAACTTATCTTTACATTCCAAGAGTGCCCCTCCACATCCCTCTATTACTCCTTGAAGCCTCACTTTGGGAATAAGTCTTCCCAAGGAAGCCTTTGAGCTCAAACCAAGGGGAGTTACCCGATTTTAAGGTAATGTCTTCTTTTGAGTCTTTTTGTTTTATTTTTCTTCTCCAACCCCTTAAACTCTTTTTATCCTTTTCTTTTGTAACAACTCCAGTATCATCAATATATTAGGATTTTTTTTATAAGAAGGATTCGAGTAACACTTACACACACCTACATCTAATGGTTAAAGAACATACTGTTTCCGGGGATGGAGAATTTCTGCCTCCCGAAGCGATGATTTTTCAACATTCTTTTAACACCTTCAATGGTGGCCATTAAGATGGAAATATATTTATATATGATATATAATATGTTTATGTTTTCCTTAGGCTTCTGTATTTTTCATTTTGGGAATTCCTTTATGGTTTCCATTATGGGAAAACACGATATATTCATTTAAGGAAGTGCGGACTACCGCCCCCTCAAAGTGATGTGATTCGTTAATGCCATATGTGGGATGTATAAAGGATGTATTTAAAGTTAATATATATGATGTTATAATGGAATTATAATATACCTCTATATCATTATTTTTTCTTTCCATTAAAGTATGAGATTGAAATGAAAGTAGCGTTCATGCGTACGTACGGCTTACCGTCTCCATGAACGGTGCATTTCATTTCTTATCCCCAAATGTAATGTACTATTAAAAGTACATGTATATAATGGATATATATAATGAATGATATATCTAAATGATGAATATAATTCTGGAATTAAAATATACATACCTCTCATTTATTTTTAATTCCATTAATATGACAAAGAAATGAAAGTAGAATTCATGCGTATGTACAGCTTACCATCTCCATGAACGGTGTATTTTATTTCTTACCTCTAAATGATTATGTAATAATATAAAAACATGTATATGATGGATATATATGATATATATGATATCCAAATCAGGAATTTCATTCTGGATATAAAGAACCTTTGACCACACTAACAACATGTAATTGTAAGAAGTCCACTTTCGACTTAAGAACCAAATATCGACAAAACAAACATTATTAACACAAATGGTTACGCAATGTTTATAACATGGATATAAGTGATATAAAATGAATAATTAACTTCAAAAAGGTTCTTAATCAAGTATTAATGAACTCAACTTTATTATCCAGGACGTTAAAGAACGATCGAGTCATGGAGGACCCGAGGTAAGGGACTTCGTCTCAATCTCCTTTCATTGAGGCATATTTCATTTTATACACAGCTTTATTTTATACGGTGTATAAACCCCTTTGACTTTTAATTTTATACAATATGAATCTTTTTCTATGTAGCGTTTTACTAAACGTCAAAAAGGAATGTTTTTTTATCGTACGCGGTGACAACGACCTTTTCCACCATCGCGAGTATTATTTGGTCTTTGGCTTCCTCAACAAGCCGTAATGTTTTTAAAATAAAATAAATTCCATATAGTCTTTTATGTATTTTGGTATTGAAAATGGTTTCGATAAAGGATTCTATTATGTCAATATATTTAAATGATATATTGTGATTAAAATGTTGAAATGTTATCATTCCTTTATATTGGTTTTCTGTTTTATGATTTTATATTGGTACTTGGACATTTGACGGGTGGTTACCTGATAAACCATAAGACGGGTGGTGCCGTGAATACCAGGACGGGTGGTTACGTTATAACCTCCAATGCATTGGGTATGGAAGTCGGTCGTATGGCTATTCCATTAAGTATGTATGGAAATTGGCCGTATGGCTATTCCATTAAGTGATATGTGTGGAAGTCGACCATATGGTTATTCCACATAAGTATGTTTATGTCCCAAGTTACCTTTATATATGTTATGTGTTCTTTATATGGGTTTTATGGTAATCCTTTTGTTACAAAAAGGTAAGTAATGATATTTTATTTAGTGAATAGTTTTTTCACTACTTCATGAAGGTGAAGGTATTACTTTGATAAAGTATACATTGTTTACTTGATGTTTGAAAAACTAACAGTTTTCATTCTTTGTCTATACCTTACTGATCTTTTTATTCTCACCCCAAGTTTTTTTGAAATGTTTTTCACAGGACCTAATGTGGAATAGGGTCAACGATGGGATCAATGGAAGGAATGCTATATAAAACATGGAACTAGACGTGTTTCTTTTTAAGAGTTTGTATTTTATGGAAACATAGTAGATGTTTCTACTTTGTAATCTTTTGAGATGTTATAGTTATGTTCTAATTTTATAAAACTCTAAACATGAAAAGATCATCAATTTGAATTATTCATTTAATTAAATATTATGTAAGGTTTAAGGTCGGGGCCTTATAGTTTGTATCAGAGGTCGGTTTAGACTACTTTAGGAGTTAGAAAAGTGTAAAATTATAAGTTAATTAATGGTATGATTGAAATGAAATAACATTTAAAGATTACCATATTGCTTTTCCTAAGATATTTATGTGTTAAGAATGGTTTTTCATAGAGGAAATAGATCAAAATTTCTGGGAAGGCATAAAGAGGTAAATGACCTTTCAAATCAGTATCCTGAGATGGTCAGACTCAGAAATAAACAGTTTGTTGCAGTGATGGCTCAGTTGACTCAGGTGATAAATAGTGGTTGTGTTTATTGATAATATTTTGGTGTTTTATAAAAGTAAAGAGGAGCATGAAAGACATTTAAGGTTTATTTTTCAAACCTTAAATGAAAAGAAATTGTATGGGAAATTATGAAAGTGTGAGTTTTGGTTACAACAAATTTCTTTCCTGAGACACATTGTTTCAAAAGATGGAATAACTGTTGATCCTGCTAAAACAAAAGTTGTTGAATAATGTCCAAGACCCACAAATGTAACCAAGATCTGTAGTTTTCTTGGTTTGGAAGGTTACTTCCGATGGTTTGTTGAAAAGTTTTCAAGGTTATCTAGTCCAATGACTAAGCTAACTCGGAATGGTGTTAGGTTTATCTGGACAAAACAATGTGATGATTATTTTCAGGAGTTGAAAAGAAGATTAGTGAACGCTACAATTTTGGCACTTCCTTCCAGGAATGGTGAGTTTGTTATATATAGTGATGCTTCATTGAAGGGACTTGGATGTGTCCTTATGCAGAATGATCAGGTAATTGCTTGTGCTTCACGTCAGTTGAAAACTCATGAGATTAAAATTACCCTACACTTGATTTGGAATTAGTTGTTGTTGTTTTTTGCTTTAAAAATTTGGAGGCATCATTTGTATGGAGTAATGTGTGAAATATATACTGATCACAAAATATTAAAGTATATATTCACTCAGAAAGAATTGAACATGAGACAAAGGAGATGGCCAGAATTAATCAAGGATTATGATTGTACAATACTTTACCATCCGCGAAAAGCAAGTAATGTGGCCGATGCTTTGAGTCAAAAAAGTAATGCTTTATTAACCATGCTACGTTTGGAATGAGATCCATTGGTTTTTGATTTGATGAACTTTAGTATGGAAGTTGTTGGTATAGGAAGTTCTTCTGTTTTTTTAGGTATCAGTGAGATCATCCCTATCAGACAGAATTAAGCAAGCACAGAGGGAAGACAATGAGTTGCAGAAAAAGGTAGAGCTGGTTCAAAAGGGTAAGTTTCCTGAATTCAACATTGATAGTGATTGTGTGTTGACGTTTGGAAAGAGATTATGTGTGCCTTGTGATTCACAGTTGAAGAATGATTTGTTATTTGAGGCTCATAGTTCCCCAATTTTAGTTCATCCTGGCAGTACTAAGATGTACAGATATCTGCGGGATTATTATTGGTGGGATGGAATGAAATGGGATATTGCTGGTTTTACTGTGAAGTGTTTGACTTTTCAGCAGGTTAAAGAAGGGTGGTAGTTACCTAAAGGGATGCATCAGCCTTTTCCAGTGCCAGAGTGGAAATGGGAAAACATATCCATGGACTTTGTTGTGGGATTACCGATGACATCTCGAGGTAATAATGCAATCTAGGTTATTGTTGATCGTTTGACTAAATCTGCTCATTTCCTTGCAATACGAGATAATTTTTCCCTAAATCAACATTCCCGTTTGTATCTTAAAGAGATAGTCAGGTTACATGGAGTTTATCTCTCCATTGTATTCGACCGTGATCCCAGGTTCACTTATAACTTTTGGAAAGGCCTTCAGAAGTCATTGGGTACTAAATTAAATTTTAGTACAGCTTTTCATCCTCAATCAGATGGGTAGTAAGAATGAATAATTCAGACCTTGGAGGATATGCTACGGGCTTGTTCGATGGATTATCAGGGTAGTTGGGACCAACATCTTTATTTGGTTGAGTTTTCTTATAATAACAGTTTTCATTCCAGTATATAGATGGAACTATTTGAGGCATTATATGGGAAGCGGTGTCGAACTCCAACATTTTGTGATGAAGTGGGTGAAAGGAAGCTGATGGGACCATAATTGGCAGAAGAGATGGCAGAAAAAGATCCGTTGATTCAGTAGCACATGAGAACAGCTCAGAGCAGACAGAAGATTTATGCGGACAACAGGAGGAATGATCTATCTTTTGAGGTAGGTGATCATGTTTTTCTCAAAGTCTCACCATGGAAAAGTGTGATGCGATTTGAAAAGAAAGGAAAGCTGAGTCCAAGGTTCATTGGACCATATGAAATTCTGGAGATAGGTAGATCAGTTGCATATAGAGTGGAATTACCTCCGCGTTTATCACAGGTACACAATGTTTTTCACGTTTCGATGTTGAGAAAGTATATGCCAGATCCATCTCATGGTTTGAGTCCAGAGGTAGTTCAGCTGGAGGAGAACCTATCTTATGAAGAACAACCAGTCCAGATTTTTTACCACAGCTAGCAGGTGTTACGGAATAAGGTGATTCATCAGGTAAAGGTTTTATGGAAAAACCATATGGTTGAAGAGGAAACGTGGGAATCTGAAAATGCTATGAAGGATAAATACCCCAACTTATTTTATAAGTAAATAAAATTGCGAGGACGAAATTTCCAAAAGGGGGGAAGGATGTAACATCCTAGGTAAATAAAGAATAATACATTTTCATATTTATTAATATTTACGAATTAAATATTAATTTTACTTTAATGTGGTTGCTATGATCGATAGCGTACCCGATACACAACGATGGGTTCCATTGAAAACTTACGTTGCACACTATTAATAAAATAATATTATTTTAAATGTTAGTTAACACGTAGCCGTTGTACTGGTGGGAATAGATAGAAATAACTAAAATATGATTATATATGTTTGTTAAATGTTTTTACATTTATCTAATAAAGGATAAAGGATTAAAATATGAAAAGAAATCAATTTTAGGCTTATATACTCTAATTTTCACGAAAGGTCCACTTATCACCTTTTGATGGAGAACCATCATTAAATATAGTTTTGATCAATATTATAAATTCTATTGGACCAAATATAACTCTTCTTTAGAATCGGGACATCTTATTTTACTTTGTGTAAATTTTTGGTATCTTTCTGATAAAGTTCATTTTTTAATGAATAGTGTAAAATGTTGTATTTTAATTCAAAACCTCTTTTTAATCTAATTTATTTATATTATTAGATTATTATTTGAATTGGTTTTAAAGTTAAATTAGAAAATATTTTTACCATTTAATCCAATAGTGTACGTTGGAATTATTTTCACTTTGAAATCGGACTTAAACAAGTGTCAATGTGTTGATACTTATTGTTCCATAAAAACATGCTATTTGCTCTGACAGAGGGAATTAATTATTAAATTAATTAATGTGACTTATATATTTTGAATTTTGTAAAATAGACTTCATTTTTGAATTCAGAATATCAAATATAGCTTAGGGTGAAGTTTTGGTATTTTTCTGAAAAACATCAATTTTTGATGAATAGTGAAACCACTAAGTGGTAGTTAAAGAGACTAATTTTCCGTTTAAATGAAACTTTGCCACTTCTGTGATTTTATTTTTAAAAATCCGACATACATGATTGTCGTTAAAAAGTAAAATGTGGTTCAATGAGATTAAAATAATTTTTTTGGTGAATAGTAACTTTTAAGTTCTTAATCGCGATTAGTGGTAATTAGTGTAGTTTAGGGTAAAAATAATGTTTTAATAATATGAGATGAGAATGAAACATGTTCTACCCTCATTGGATGTGTCATGGCCGACAAAGACAATCCATGGGTCAACTTGGGGACCCCATGGAGCCATATTGGTTGGAAAATGACATAAATAACTTTTTATTTAATGTTAAAGTAAAAATGACACACACATGAAATGTTTTACTAAAACAATTTTTACATGGGGTTATACAAGTCATATTTTTTACTATAAATAATAATTAGAAAGATAAAAATATTTCCTACATCATAGTATTTTTTTTATAATTTTTAGACATTAAATGAATTAAATTATTTATGACATCATGATGTTGCAGCGATGACCTCATTATTTATCGATTTAAATAAAATAGAACAATAATGTAATATCTAAGACCAACACATGTTCAAAACCTATTGGATGGGTTTATTTTGAACCCTTATCACCTTATTCTTTAATTATATCAATTTGGATCCTTTTGAATCCGAATCTCATTTCAAAATAAAGTAACTTATCTTTACTTTCCAAGAGTGCCCCTCTTCTCCTCTTATAAAAGGCCCCCACCTCTACCTTCATACCCACACTCCCAAAGCCTTTGTCTCGGCCAACCCCTGACCATTTTTGCTCTCCACATCCATCTCTTACTTATTGAAGCCTCATATTGGGAATAAGTCTTCCCAAGGAAGCCTTTGAGCTAAAACCAAGGGGAGTTACCCGATTTTAAGGTAATGTCTTCTTTTGAGTCCTTTTGTATTATTTTGCTTCTCCAACCCCCTAAACTCTTTTTATTCTTTTATTTTGTAACAACTCCAGTATCCGTAATATACTAGGATGTTTTTATAAGAAGGATTCTATCTACACTTACACACACCTACATATAATGGTTAAATAACATACTGTTTCCATGGATGGCGGATTTTTGCCTGCCGAAACGATGATTGTTCAACATTTTTTTAACACCTTAAAAGGTGGCCATTAAGATGACACTATATTTATATATTATATATAATATCTTTATGTTTTCCTTATGCTTCTTTATTTTTCATTTTGGTCATACCTTTATGTTTTCCATTATGGGTAAACATGATATCTTTATTTAAGGAAGTGCGGACTACCGCCCCCTCAAAGTGATGTGATTCATTAGTGCCATATGTGGGACGTGTAAAAGATGGATTTAAAGTTATTATATATGATGTTATACTGGAATTATAATATACCTCTATATCATTATTTTTTATTTCCATAAAGTATGATATTGAAATGAAAGTAGCGTTCATGCGTACGTACGGCTTACCGTCTCCATGAACGGTGCATTTCATTTCTTATCCCCAAATGTAATGTACTATTAAAAGTACATGTATATAATTGATATATATAATGAATGATATATCTAAATGAATAATATAATTCTGGAATTAAAATATACATACCTCTCATTTAGTTTTAATTCCATTAATATGACAAAGAAATGAAAGTAGCGTTCAAGCGTACGTACGGCTTTCCGTCTCCATGAACGGTGCATTTCATTTCTTACCTCTAAATGATTATGTAATATTATAAATACATGTATATTCTGGATATATATGATATATATGATATCCAAATCAGGAATTTCATTCTGGATATAAAGAACCTTTGACCACACGAACAACATGTAATTGTAAGAAGTCCACTTTCAACTTAAGAAGCAAATATCGAAAAAACAATCATTATTAACTTAAATGGTTACATAATGTTTATAACATGGATATAAGTGATATAAAAGGAATAATGAACTTTAAAAAGGTTCTTAATCAAGTAGAAATTAACTCAAGTTTATTATTCATGATGTTAAAGAACGATCGAGTCAAGTCGGACCCAAGGTAAGTGACTTCGTCTCAATCTCCTTTCATTAAGGCATATTTCATTTTATACACAACTTTATTTTATAGGATGTATAAACCCCTTTGAATATTAATTTTATACAAAATTAATATTTTTTTATGAAGCGTTTTACTAAACTACAAAAATAAATGTTTTTTTAACGTACGCGGTGACAACGACCTTTTCCGCCGCTGCGAGTATTATTTGGTCTTTGGCTTCCTCAACAAGCCTAAATGTTTTTAAAATAAAATAAATACTATATACTCTTTTATGTATTTTGGTATTGAAAATGGTTTTGATAATGTATTCTATTATGTCAATATATTTAAATGATATATTGTGATTGAAATGTAGAAATTTTATCATTCCTTTATATTGGTTTTATGTTTTATGATTTTATATTGGTACTTGGACATTTGACGGGTGGTTACGTGATAAACCATATGACGGGTGGTGCCGTGAATACCAGGATGGGTGGTTACGTTATAACCTCCAATGCATTGGGTATTGAAGTCGGTCGTATGGATATTCCATTAAGTATGTATGGAAATTAGCCGTATGGCTATTCCATTAAGTGATATGTGTGGATGTCGACCGTATGGTTATTCCACATAAGTATGTTTATGTCCCAAGTTAACTTTATATATGTTATGTGTTCTTTATATGGGTTTTATGGTAATCCTTTGGTTATAAAAAGGTAAGTAATGATATTTTATTCAGTGAAGAGTTATTTTACTACTTCATAAAGGTGAAGGTATTACTTTGATAAAGTATGAATGGTTTACTTGATGTTTGAAAAAATAACAGTTTTCATTCTTTGTGTACACCTTATTGATCTTTTTATGCTCACCCCAAGTTTTTTTGAAATGTTTTTCACAGGACCAAATGTGGAATAGGTTCGAGGATGGGATCAAGGGAAAGTCATGCTATTTAAAACTTGGAACTAGACATGTTTCTTTTTAAGAGTTTTTATTTTTTGGAAACATAGAAGAAGTGTCTACTTTGTAATCTTTTGAGATGTAATAGTTATGTTCTAATTCTCTAAAACTCTAAACCTGAAAAGATACTCAATTTGAATTATTCATTTAATTCAATATTAAGTAAGGTTTAAAGTAGGGTCCTTATATTTGGTATCAGTGGTCGTTTTAGACAACTTTAAGAGTTAGAAAAGTGTAAAATTATAAGTTAATTAATGGTATGATTGAAATGATATAGCATTTAAAGATTACCATGTTGCTTCACCTAAGATATTTCTGTGTTAAGAATGGTTTTTCATAGAGGAAACAGATCAACTTTTCTAGGAAGGCATACAGAGGTAAATGACATTTCAAATTAGTATCCTGAGTTGGTCAGAATTAGAACTAAACAGTTTGTTGCAGTGATGTCTCAGTTGACTCAGGTGATAAATGGTGGTTGTGTATATTGATGATATTTTGGTGTTTTATAAAATTAAAGAGGAGCATTAAAGACATTTAAGGGTTATTTTTCAAACCTTAAATGAAATGAAATTGTATGAGAAATTAATCAAGTGTGAGTTTTGGTTACAACTAATTTCTTTCCTGGGTCACATTGTTTCAAAAGATGGCATAACTGTTGATCCTGATAAAACAAAAGTTTTTGAAGAATGGCCAAGACCCACAAATGTAACTGAGATCCGTAGTTTTCTTGGTTTGGCAGGTTACTACCGAAGGTTTGTTGAAAATTATTCGCGGTTATCTAGTCCAATGAGTAAGCTAACTCGGAATGGTATTAATTTTATCTAGACAAAACAATGTGATCATTGTTTTCAGGAGTTGAAAAAATGATTGGTTAATGCTCCAGTTTTGGCACTTCCTTCCAGGAATGGTGAGTTTATTATATACAGTGATGCTTCATTGAAGGGACTTGGATGTGTCCTTATGTAGAATGATCAGGTAATTGCTTGTGCTTCATGTCAGATGAAAACTCATGAGGTAAATTACCCAACACATGATTTGGAATTAGCTGCTGTTTTTTTTTGCTTTAAAAATTTGGAGGCATAATTTGTATGGATTAAAGCGTGAAATATATACTGATCACAAAATTTTAAAGTATATATTCACTCAGAAAGAATTGAAAATGGGATAGAGGAGATCGCCGGAATTAATCAAGGATTATGATTTTTCAATACTTTACCATCCGGGAAAAACAAATAAAGTGGTCGATGCTTTGAGTCGAAAAAGTAATGCTTCATTAACCATGCTACGTTTGGAACGAGATCCTTTGGTTTTTGATTTGATGAACTTTGGTTTGGAAGTTGTTGGTATATGAAGTTCTTCTGTTTTTTATAGGTATCAGTGAGATCATCCCTATCAGATAGAATTAAGCAAGCACAGAGGGAAGACAGTGAGTTACAGAAAAATGTAGAGCTGGTTCAGAAGGGTAAGTTGCATGAATTCAACATTGATAGTGATTGTGTGTTGAGGTTTGGAAAGAGATTATGTGTGCCTTGTGATTCACAGTTGAAGAATGAGTTGTTATGTGAGTCTCATAGTTCCCAAATTTTAGTTCATCCTGGAAGTACTAAGATGTACAGAGATTTGCGGGAGTATTATTGGTGAGATGGAATGAAAAGGGATATTGTTGATTTTACTGTGAAGTGTTTGACTTGTCAGCAGGTTAAAGCAGTGCGGCAGATACCTAAAGGGATGCTTCAGCCTTTACCAGAGCTAGAGTGGAAATGGGAATACATATCCATGGACTTTGTTGTGGGATTACCGAGGACATCTCGAGGTAATAATGCAATCTGGGTTATTGTTGATCGTTTGCCTAAATCTGCTCATTTCCTTGATATACGAGATACTTTTTCCCTAGATCAACTTTCCCGTTTGTATCTTAAAGAGATAGTCAGGTTACATGGAGTTCCTCTATCCATTGTATCCGAACGTGATCCCAGGTTCACTTATAACTTTTGGAGGGGCCTTCAGAAGTCGATGGGTACTGAATTAAATATTAGTACAACTTTTCATCTTCAATCAGATGGGCAGTAAGAATGAACAATTCAGACATTGGAGGATTTTCTACAAACTTGTTCGATGGATTATCAGGGTAGTTGGGACCAATATCTTTATTTGGTTGAGTTTTCTTATAATAACAGTTTTCATTCCAGTATACAGATGGCACCATTTGAGGCATTATATGGGAAGCAGTGTCGAACTCCAGCATTTTGGGATGAAGTGGGTGAAAGGAAGCTGATGGGAGCAGAATTGGCAGAAGAGATGGCAGAAAAAGTACAGTTGATTCAGAAGAACATGAGAATAGCTCAGACCAGGCATAAGAGTAATGCGGAAAATAGGAGGAAGGATCTATCTTTTGAGTTAGGTGATCATGTTTTTCTCAAAGTCTCACCATGGAAAAGTGTGAGGCGATTTGGTAAGAAAGGAAAGCTGAGTCCAAGGTTCATTGGACCATATGAAATTCTGGAGACAGTTGGATCAGTTTCATACAAAGTGGAATTACCTCCGAGTTTATCTCAGGTACACAATGTTTTTCAAGTTTCGATGTTGAGAAAGTATATTCCAGATCCATATCATGTTTAGAGTCCAGAGGTGGTTCAGCTGGAGGAGAACCTGTCTTATGAAGAACAACCAGTCCAGATTCTTGACCACAGGGAGAAGGTGTTATAGAATATGGTGATTCATCAGGTAAAGGTTTTATGGAAAAACCATATGTTTGAAGAGGCAACGTGGGAATCTGAAAATGCTATGAGGGATAAATACCCCCACTTATTTTGATAAGTTAATAAAATTGCGAGGACGCAATTCCCAAACCGGGGGAAGGATATAACATCCCAGGTAAATAAAGAATAATACATTTTCATATTTATTAATATTTACTAATTAAATATTAATTTTACTTTAAAGGGGTTGCTATGATCGATAGCGTACCCGATACGCAACGATGAGTTCCTTTGAAAACTTACGTTGCACACTAGTAATAAAATAATATTATTTTGAATGTTAGTTAACACGTAGTCGTTGTACTGGAGGGAATAGATATAAATAGCTAAAATATGATTATATATGTTTTTTAAATGTTTTTACATTTATCTAATAAAGGATAAAGGCTTAAAATACGAAAAGAATTCAATTTTAGGCTTATATACTCTAATTTTCATGAAAGGTCCACTTATCAACTTTTGACGGTGAACCATCATTAAATATAGTTTTGATCAATCTTATAAATTCTATTGGACTAAATATAACTATTCTATAGAATTGGGACATCAAAATTTACTTTGTGTAAATTTTTGGTATATTTACGGTAAAGTTCATTTTTTAATGAATAATGTAAAATGTTGTATTTTAATTCAAAATCTTTTATTAATCGAATTTATTTATATTATTAGATTATCATTTTAATTGGTTTTAAAGTGAAATTAGAAAATATTTTTACCATTAAATCCAATAGTGGTCGTTGGAATTAATTTCACTTTGAAGTCGGACTTAAACTAGTGTTAATCTTTTGATACTTATTGTTTCATAAAAACACGCTATTTTCTCTGACAGCGGGAATTAATTATTAAATTAATTAATGTGACTTATATATTTTGAATTTTTTAAAATATACTTCATTTTTGAATTCAGAATATCAAATATAGATTAGGGTGAAGTTTTTGTTTTTTTCTGAAAAACATCATTTTTTGATGAATAGTGAAACCACTAAGTGGTAGTTAAGGAGAATGATTTTACGTTTAAATGAAACTTTGCCACTTCTGTGATTTGATTTTCAAAAATACGACATACAAGGTTGTCATTGAGAAGTAAATGTGGTTCAATGTGATTAACATATTTTTTTTTGGTGAATAGTAACTTTTAAGTTCTTAATTGCGATTAGTGGTAATTAGTGTAGTTTAGGGTAAAAATAATGTTTTAATAATATGATATGAGCTTGACACATGTCCTACCCTCATTAGATGTGTCATGGCCGACCAAGACAAGCCATGGGTCAACTTGGGGACCCCATGGCGCCACTTTGGTTGGGAAATGACATAAATAACTTTTTATTTAATGTTAAAGTAAAAATGACACACACATGAGATGTTTTACTAAAAAAACTTTTACATGTTGTTATGCAAGTAATATTTTTGACTAAATATTAAATATAAAGCTAAATAGATTTCATACATCATATTATTTGTTTTATAATTTTTAGACATTAAATAAATTAAATTATTTAAGACATCATGATGATGCAACGATGACCTCATTATTTAACGATTTAAATAAAATAGAATGGTAATGTAATATCTAAGACTTAGACATGTCCAAAACCTATTGGATGAGTGGATTTAGAACCCTTATCACCTTATCCTTTTATTATATCAATGTGGGACATTTTTAATCCGAAAATCATTTCAAAATAAAGTAACTTATCTTTACTTTCCAAGAGTGCCCCTCCTCTCCTCTTATAAAAGGACCCCACCTATACCTTCTTACCCACACTCCCAAAGCCTTTGGCTCTACCAACCCCTACCAATTTTGGCTCTCCACATCCCTATATTACTCCTTGAAGCCTCACATTGGGAAGAAGTCTTCCCATGGAAGCCTTTGAGCTCAAACCAAGGGGAGTTACCCGATTTTTAGGTAATGTCTTTTTTTGAGTCCTTTTGTTTTATTTTGCTTGTCCTACCCCTAAACTCTTTTTATTCTTTTATTTTGTAACAACTCCAGTATCCTCAATATACTTGGATGTTGTTATTAGAAAGATTCGAGATACACTTACACACACCTAAATCTAATCGTTAAAGAACATACTGTTTCCGTGGATGGCGAATTTCTGCCTCCCGAAACGATGATTGTTCAACATTCTTTTAACACCTTCAAAGTTGGACATTAAGAGGAAACCATATTTATATATGATATATAATATTTTTATGTTTCCCTTAAGATTCTGTATTTTTAATTTTGGGCATAACTTTATGGTTTCTATTATGGGTAAACATGATATCTTCATTTAAGGAAGTGCAGACTACCTCCCCCTCAAAGTGATGTGATTCGTTAATGCCATATGTGGGAAATGTAAAGGATGGATTTAAAGTTATTATATATGATGTGATACTGAAATTATAATATACCTCTATATCATTATTTTTTCTTTCCATTAAATTATTAGATATAAATGAAAGTAGCGTTTATTAGTACGTACATCTTACCGTCTCAATGAACAGTGCATTTCATTTCTTATCCCAAAATGTAATTTACTATTAAGAGTAAACGTATACAATGGATATATATAATGAATGATATATCTAAATTATGAATATAATTATGGAATTAATATATACATACCTCTCATTTATTTTTAATTCCATTAATATGACAAAGAAATGAAAGTAGCCTTCATGCGTACGTACGGCTTACCGTCTCCATGAACGGTGCATTTCATTTCATACCTCTAAATGATTATGTAATATTATAAATACATGTATATGCTGGATATATATGATATATATGATATCCAAATAAGGAATTTCATTCTGGATATAAAGAACCTTTGACCACACGAACAACATGTAATTGTAAGAAGTCCACTTTCGACGTAAGAACCAAATATCGACAAAACAAACATTATTAACATAAATGGTTACATAATGTTTATAACATGGAAATAAGTGATATAAAAGGAATAATAAAATTTAAAAAGGTTCTTAATCAAGAAGAAATTAACTCAAGTTTATTATTCTGGACGTTAAAGAACGATCGAGTCAAATCAGACCCGAGGTAAGGGACTTCGTCTCAATCTCCTTTCATTGAGGCATATTTCTTTTTATACAAAAATTTATTTTATACGGTGTATAAACCCCTTTGACTTTTAATTTTATACAAAAGTAATCTTTTTCTATGAAGCGTTTTACTAAACGATAAAAAGGAATGTTTTTTTAACGTACGCGGTGACAACGACCTTTTCTGCCGCTGTGAGTATTATTTGGTCTTTGGCTTCCTCAACAAGACGTAATGTTTTTAAAATAAAATAAATACCATATACTCTTTTATGTATTTTGGTATTGAAAATTGATTTGATAAAGGATTCTATTATGTCAATATATTTAAATGATATATTGTGATTGAAATGTAGAAATGTTACCATTCCTTTATATTGGTTTTATGTTTTCTGATTTTATATTGGTACTTGGACATTTGACGGGTGGTTACGAGATAAACCATATGACGGGTGGTGTCGTGAATACCAGGACGGGTGGTTACGTTATAACCTCCAATTCATTGGGTATGGAAGTCGGCCGTATGGCTATTCCATTAAGTATGTATGGAAATTGGCCATATGGCTATTCCATTAAGTGATATGTGTGGAAGTGGACCGTATTTTTATTCCACATAAGTATGTTTATGTACCAAGTTACCTTTATACATGTTATGTGTTCTTTATATGGGTTTTATGGTAATCCTTTGGTTACAAAAAGTTAAGTAATGATATTTTATTCAGTGAAGAGTTTTTTTCACTACTTCATGAAGGTGAAGGTATTACTTTGATAAAGTATTCATGGTTTACTTGATGTTTGAAAAACTAACATTTTTCATTCTTTGTGTATACCATACTGAGCTTTTTATGCTCACCCCAAGTTTTTTTGAAATGTTTTTCATAGGACCTAATGTGGAATAGGGTCAAGGATGGGATCAAGGGAAAGTCATGCTATATAAAACATGGAACTAGACATGTTTTTTTAAGTGTTTTTATTTTATGGAAACATAGTAGAAGTGTCTACTTTGTAATCTTTTGTGATGTAATAGTTATGTTCTAATTCTCTAAAACTATAAACCTAAAAAGATCCTTAATGTGAATTATTCATTTAATTTAATATTAAGTAAGGTTTAAGGCCGGGGCCTTATAGTTGGTATCAGAGGTCGATTTAGACAACTTTAGGAGTTAGAAAAGTGTAAGATTATAAGTTAATTATTTGTATGATTGAAATGATATAGAATTTAAATATTACCATGTTTCTTGGGCTAAGATATTTATGTGTTAAGAATGGTTTTTCATAGAGGAAACAGATCAACTTTTCTGGGAAATCATACAGAGGTAAATGACCTTTCAAATCAGTATCCTGAGATGGTCAGAATCAGAAATAAACAGTTTGTTGCAGTGATGGATCAGTTAACTCAGGTGATAAATGGTGGTTGTGATTATTGATAATATTTTGGTGTTTTATAAAAGTAAAGAGGATCATGAAAGACATTTAAGGGTTATTTTTAAAACCTTAAATGAAAAGAAATTGTATGGGAAATTAAGCATGTGTGAGTTTTGGTTACAACAAATTTCTTTCCTGGGACACATTGTTTCAAAAGATGGCATAACTGTTGATCCTGCTAAAACAAAAGTTGTTGAATAATGGCCAAGACCCACAAATGTAACCGAGATCCGTAGTTTTCTTGGTTTGGCAGGTTACTACCGAAGGTTTGTTGAAAATTTTTCACGGTTATCTAGTCCAATGACTAAGCTAACTCGGAATGGTGTTAAGTTTACCGGGATAAAACAATGTGATGATAGTTTTCAGGAGTTGAAAAGAAGATTGGTGAATGCTCCAATTTTGGCACTTCCTTCCAGGAATGGTGAGTTTGTTATATACAGTGATGCTTCATTGAAGGGACTTGGATGTGTCCTTATGCAGATTGATCAGGTAATTGCTTGTGCTTCATGTCAGTTGAAAACTCATGAGATTAAAATTACTCTACACATGATTTGGAATTAGCTACTGTTCTTTTTTGCTTTAAAATTTTGGAGGCATCATTTGTATGGAGTAATGTGTGAAATATATACTGATCAAAAAAGTTTAAAGTATATATTCACTCAGAATGAATTGAACATGAGATAGAGGAGATGACCTATGATTGTACAATACTTTACCATCCGGGAAAAGAAAATAAAGTGGCCGATGCTTTGAGTCAAAAAAGTAATGCTTTATTAACCATTCTACATTTGGAACGAGATCCTTTGGTTTTTGATTTGATGAAATTTGGTATGGAAGTTGTTGGTACAAGAATTTATTATGTTTTGTTTTAGGTATCAGTGAGATCATCCCTATCAGATAGAATTAAGCAAGCACAATGGGAAGATAGTGAGTTGCAGAAAAAGGTAGAGCTGGTTCAAAAGGGTAAGTTTCTTGAAGTCAACATTGATAGTGATTGTGTGTTGAGGTTTGGAAAGGATTATGTGTTCCTTTTAATTCACAGTTTAAGAATGATTTGTTATGTGAGGCTCATAGTTCCCCAATTTTAGTTAATCCTGGCAGTACTAAGATGTACCGAGATCTACGGGAGTATTATTGGTTGATGGAATGAAAAGGGATATTGTTGATTTTACTTTGAAGTGTTTGACTTGTCAGCAGGTTAAAGCAGAGCGGTAGTTACCTAAAGGGATGCATCAGCCTTTACCAGTGCTAGAGTGGAAATGGGAAAACATATCTATGGGCTTTGTTGTGGGATTACCGAGGACATCTTGAGGTAATAATGCAATCTGGGTTATTGTTGACCGTTTGACTAAATCTTCCCATTTCCTTGCAATATGAGATACTTTTTCCCTAGATCAACTTTCCCGTTTGTATCTTAAAGAGATAGTCAGGTTACATGGAGTTCCTCTCTCCATTGTATTCGACCGTGATCCCATGTTCACATCTATCTTTCGGAAAGGCCTTAAGAAGTCGTTGGGTACTGAATTAAATTTTAGTATAGTTTTTCATCCTCAATCAGATGGGAAGTAAGAATGAACAATTCAGACCTTGGAGGATATGCTACGAGCTTGTTCGATGGATTATCAGGGTAGTTGGGGCCAACATATTTATTTGGTTGAGTTTTCATATAAAAACAGTTTTCATTCCAGTATACAGACGGAACCATTTGAGGCATTATATGGGAAGCAGTGTCGAACTCCGGCATTTTGGGATGAAGTGGGTGAAAGGAAGCTGATGGGACCATAATTGGTAGAAGAGATGGCAGAAAAAGATCAGTTGATTCAGTAGCACATGAGAACAGCTCAGAGTAGGGAGAAGAGTTATGCAGACAACAGGAGGAAGGATCTATCTTTTGAGGTAGGTGATCATGTTTTTTTCAAAGTCTCACCATGGAAAAGTGTTATGCGATTTGATAAGAAAGGAGATCTGAGTCCAAGGTTCATTGGACCATATGAAATTCTAGAGATAGTTGGATCAGTTGCATACAAAGTGGCATTACCTCCGAGTTTATCTCAGGTACACAATGTTTTTCACGTTTCGATGTTGAGAAAGTATATGCCAGATCCATCTCATGGATTGAGTCCAGAGGTAGTTCAGCTGGAGGAGAACCTATCTTATGAAGAACAACCAGTCCAGATTCTTGACCACAGGGAGCAGGTGTTACGGAATAAGGTGATTCATCAGGTAAAGGTTTTATGGTAAAACCATATTGTTGAAGAGGCAACGTGGGAATCTGAAAATTCTATGAGGGATAAATACCCCCACTTATTTTGATAAGTCAATAAAATTGCGAGGACGAAATTCCAAAAAGGGGGAAGGATGTAACATCCTAGGTAAATAAATAATAATGCATTTTCATATTTATTAATATTTACAAATTAAATATTAATTTTACTTTAAAGGGGTTGCTATGATCGATAGCGTACCCGATACACAACGATGAGTTCCTTTGAAAACTTACGTTGCACACTAGTAATAAAATAATATTATTTTAAATGTTATTTAACACGTAGCCATTGTACTGGAATGAATAGATAGAAATAACTAAAATATGATTATATATGTTTGTTAAATGTTTTTACATTTATCTAATAAAGGATATAGGCATAAAATATGAAAAGAATTCAATTTTAGGCTTATATACTCTAATTTTCACGAAAGGTCCACTTATCACCCTTTGACGACGAACCGTCATTAAATATAGTTTTGATCAATCTTATAAATTCTATTGGACCAAATAGAACTCTTCTTTAGAATCAGGATATCAAATTTTACTTTGTGTAAATTTATGGTATATTTCCGATAAAGTTCATTTTTTAATGAATAGTGTAAAATGTTGTATTTTAATTCAAAACCTCTTTTTAATATAATTTATTTATATTATTAGATTATCATTTTAATTGGTTTTAAAGTGAAATTAGAAAATATTTTGACCATTAAATCCAATAGTGGTCGTTGGAATTAATTTCACATTGAAATCGGACTTAAACTAGTGTCAATCTTTTGATACTTAATGTTTCATAAAAACACGCTATTTTCTCTGATAGCGGCAATTAATTATTAAATTAATTAATGTGACTTATATTTTTTGAATTTTTTAAATTATAATTCATTTTTGAATTCATAATATCAAATATAGCTTAGGGTGAAGTGTTGGTATTTTTCTGAAAAACATCAATTTTTGATGAATAGTAAAACCACTAAGTGGTAGTTAAAGAGACTAATTTTCCGTTTAAATGAAACTTTGCCACTTCTGTGATTTGATTTTTATAAATCCAACATAAATGGTTGTCATTAAAAAGTAAAATGTGGTTCAATGAGATTAATTTTTTTTGGTGAATAGTAACTTTTAAGTTCTTAATCGCGATTAGTGGTAATTAGTGTAGTTTAGGGTAAAAATAATGTTTTAATAATATGAGATGAGCTTGAAACATGTCCTAACCTCATTTTATGTGTCATGGACGAACAAGAAAAGCCATGGGTCAACTTGGGGACCACATGGAGCCACATTGGTTGGAAAATGACATAAATAACTTTTTATTTAATGTTAAAGTAAAAATGACACACACATGAGTTGTTTTACTAAAACAATTTTTACATGGGGTTATACAAGTAAGATATTTGACTATAAATATTAATTATAAATATAAAAATATTTCCTACATCATAGTATTTTTTTATATTTTTTATACATTAAATAAATAAAATTATTTAAGACATCATGATGATGCAGCGATTACCTCATTATTTAATGATTTAAATAAAATAGAACGATAATGTAATATCTAAGACCTACACATGTAAAAAACCTATTGGATGAGTGTATTTAAAACCCTTATAACCTTATCCTAGAATTATATCAATGTGGGACCTTTTTAATCCGAAACTCATTTCAAAATAATGTAACTTATCTTTAATTTCCAAGAGTGCCCCTCCTCTCCTCTTATAAAAGGCCCCCACCTCTACCTTCTATCCCACACTCCCAAAGCCTTTGGCTCGGCCAAACCCTACCCATAATGGCTCTCCACATCCCTCTCTTACTTATTGAAGCCTCATATTGGGAAGAAGTCTTCCCAAGGAAGCCTTTGAGCTCAAACCAAGGGGAGTTACCCAATTTTAAGGTAATGTCTTCTTTTGGGTCCTTTTGTTTTATTTTTCTTCTCCAACCCCCTAAAATCTTTTTATTCTTTTATTTTTTAAGAAATCCTATATCCTCAATATACTAGGATTTTGTTATAAGAAGGATTTGAGCTACACTTACACACACCTACATCTAATGGTTATAGAACATACTGTTTCCGTGGATGGCGAATTTCTGCCTCCCGAAACGATGATTCTTCAACATTCTTTTAACACCTTCATAGGTGGCCATTAAGATGAAAATATATTTATATATGATATATAATATGTTTATTTTTTACTTAAGCTTCTGTATTTTTCATTTTGGGCATACCTTTATGGTTTCCATTATGGGTAAACATGATATCTTCATTTAAGGAAGTGCGGACTACCGCCCCCTCAAAGTGATGTGATTCGTTAATGCCATATGTGGGATGTGTAAAGGATGGATTTAAAGTAATTATATATGATGTTATACTGGAATTATAATATACCTCTATATCATTATTTATTATTTCCATTAAAGTATGAGATAGAAATGAATGTAGCGTTCATGCGTACGTACAGCTTACCGTCTCCATGAACGGTGCATTTCATTTCTTATCCCCAAATGTAATGTACTATTAAAAGTACATGTATATAAAGTATATATATAATGAATGATATATCTAAATGATGAATATAATTCTGGAATTAAAATATACATACCTATCATTTAGTTTTAATTCCATTAATATGACAAATAAATTAATGTAGCGTTCATGCGTACGTACGGCTTACCGTCTCCATGAACGGTGCATTTCATTTATTACCTCTAAATGATTATGTAATATTGTAAATACATGTATATTCTGGATATATATGATATATATGATATCCAAATCAGGAATTTCTTTCTGGATATAAAGAACCTTTGACCACACGAACAACATGTAATTGTAAGAAGTCCACTTTCGACTTAAGAACCAAATATCGACAAAACAAACATTATTAACTTAAATGGTTACATAATGTTTATAACATGGAAATAAGTGATATAAAAGGATTAATTAACTTTAAAAAGTTTCTTAATCAATTATAAATTAACTCAAGTTTTTTATTCAGGAGGTTAAAGAACGATCGAGTCAAGTCGGACCCAAGGTAAGGGACTACGTCTCAATCTCCTTTCATTGAGACATATTTCGTTTTATACAAAACTTTATTTTATACGGTGTATAAACCCCTTTGACTTTTAATTTTATACATAAGGAATATTTTTCTATGAAGAATTTTACTAAATGACAAAAAGTAATGTTTTTTTAACGTACGCGGTGACAACGACCTTTTCCACCGCCGCGAGTATTATTTGGTCTTGGCTTCCTCAACAAGCCGTAATGTTTTTATAATAAAATAAATACCATATACTCTTTTATGTGTTTTGGTATTGAAAATGGTTTTGATAAAGTATTCTATTATGTCAATATATTTAAATGATATATTGTGATATAAATGTAGAAATGTTAGCATTCATTTATATTGGTTTTATGGTTTATGATTTTATATTGGTACTTGGACATTTGACGGGTGGTTACGTGATAAACCATATGATGGGTGGTGCCGTGAATAACAAGATGGGTGGTTACGTTATAACCTCCAATTCATTGGGTATTGAAGTCGGCCGTATGGATATTCCATTAAGTATGTATGGAAATTAGCCATATGGCTATTCCATTAAGTGATATGTGTGGAAGTAGACCGTATGGTTATTCCACTTATGTATGTTTATGTCCCATGTTAACATTATATATGTTATGTGTTCTTTATATGGGTTTTATGGTAATCCTTTGGTTACAAAAAGGTATGTAATGATATTTTATTCAGTGAAGAGTTTTTTTACTACTTCATGAAGGTGAAGGTATTACTTTGATAAAGTATACATGGTTTACTTGATGTTTGAAAAAATAACAGTTTTTATTCTTTATGTATACCTTACTGAGATTTTTATGCTCACCCCAAGTTTTCTTGAAATGTTTTTCACAGGACCTAATGTGGAATAGGGTCAAGGATGGGATCAAGGGAATGTAACGCTATATAAATCTTGGAACTAGACATGTTTCTTTTTAAGAGTTTTTATTTTATGGAAACATAGTAGAAGTGTATACTTTGTAATCTTTTGAGATGTAATTGTTATGTTCTAATTCTCTAAAACTCTAAACCTGAAAAGATCTTCAATTTGAATTATTCATTTAATTCAATATTAATAATGTTTTAAGGAAGAGGCCTTATAGTTGGTATCAGAGGTCGGTTTAGACAACTTTAGGAGTTAGAAAAGTGTAAAATTATATGTTAATTAATGGTATGATTGAAATGATATAGCATTTAAAGATTACCATATTGCTTCAACTAAGATATTTCTGTGTTAAGAATGGTTTTTCATAGAGGAAACAGATCAACTTTTCTGGGAAGGCATACAGAGGTAAATGTCCTTTCAAATCAGTATCCTGAGATGGTCAGAATCAGAACTAAACAGTTTGTTGTAGTGATGGATCAGTTGACTTAGGTGATAAATGGTGGTTGTGTTTATTGATGATATTTTGGTGTTTTCTAAAATTAAAGATGAGCATTAAAGACATTTAAGGGTTATTTTTCAAACCTTAAATGAAATGAAATTGTTTGGGAAATTAAGCAAGTGTGAGTTTTGGTTACAACAAATTTCTTTCATGGGTCACATTGTTTCAAAAGATGGCATAACTGTTGATCCTGATAAAACAAAAGTTGTTGAAGAATGGCCAAGACCCACAAATGTAACTGAGATCCATAGTTTTCTTGGTTTGGAAGGTTACTACTGAAGGTTTGTTGAAAATTTCTCACGGTTATCTAGTCCAATGACTTAGCTAACTCAAAATGGTGTTATGTTTATCTGGACAAAACAATGTGATCATTTTTTTCAGGAGTTGAAAAAAAGATTGGTGAATGCTCCAGTTTTGGCACTTCCTTCCAGGAATGGTGAGTTTGTTACATACAGTGATGCTTCATTGAAGGGACTTGGATGTGTCCTTATGCAGAATGATCAGGTAATTGCGTGTGCTTCACGTCGGTTGAAAAATCATGAGGTAAATTACCCTACACATGATTTGGAATTAGCTGCTGTTGTTTTTGCTTTAAAAATTTGGTGGAATCATTTGTATGGAGTAAAGTGTGAAATATATACTGATCACAAAAGTTTAAAGTATATATTCACTCAGAAAGAATTGAACATGAGACAGAGGAGATGGTCGTAATTAATCAAGGATTATGATTGTACAATACATTACCATCCAGGAAAAGAAAATAAAGTGGCCGATGCTTTGAGTCGAAAAAGTAATGCTTCATTAACCATGCAACATTTGGAAGGAGATCCTTTGGTTTTTGATTTGATGAACTTTGGTATGGAAGTTGTTGGTACATGAAGTTATTCTGTTTTGTTATAGGTATCAGTGAGATCATCCCTATCAGACAGAATTAAGCAAGCACAGAGGGAAGACATTGAGTTGCAGAAAAACGTAGAGCTGGTTCAGAAGGGTAAGTTTCCTGAATTCAACATTGATAGTGATTGTGTGTTGATGTTTGGAAAGAGATTATGTGTTCCTTGTGATTCACAGTTGAATAATGAGTTTTTATGTGAGGCTCATAGTTCCTAAATTTTAGTTCATCCTGGCAGTACTAAGATATACTTAGATCTGCGGGAGTATTATTGGTGGGATGGAATGAAAAGGGATATTGCGGATTTTACAATGAAGTGTTTGAATTGTCAGTAGATTAAAGAAGAGCGGCAGTTACCTAAAGGGATGCTTTAGCCTTTACCAGTGCCAGAGTGGAAATGGGAAAACATATCCATGGACTTTGTTGTGGGATTACCGAGGACATCTCGAGGTAATAATGCAATCAGTGTTATTGTTGATCGTTTGACTAAATCTTCTCATTTCCTTGCTATACGAGATACTTTTACCTTAGATCATCATTACCGTTTGTATCTTAAAGAGATAGTCAGGTTACATGGAGTTCATCTCTCCATTGTATCTGACCGTGATCCCAGGTTCACTTATAACTTTTGGAAAGGCCATCAGAAGTCGTTGGGTACTGAATTAAATTTTAGTATAGCTTTTCATCCTCAATCAGATGGGCAGTAAGAATGAACAATTCAGACCGTGGAGTATTTTCTACGAGATTTTTCGATTGATTATCAGGGTAGTTGGGACCAACATCTTTATTTGGTTGAGTTTTCTTATAATAACAGTTTTCATTCCAGTATACAGATGGCACCATTTGAGGAATTATATGGGAAGCGGTGTCGAACTCCAGAATTTTAGGATGAAGTGGGTGAAAGGAAGCTGATGGGACCAGAATTGGAATAAGAAATGGAATAAAAAGTTCAGTTGATTCAGAAGAACATGAGAATAGCTCAGAGCAGGCAGAAGTGTTATGCAGACAATAGGAGGAAGGATCTATCTTTTGAGGTAGGTGATTATGTTTTTCTCAATGTCTCTCCATGGAAAAGTGTGATGCAATTTGGTAAGAAAGGAATGCCGAGTCCAAGGTTCATTAGACCATATGAAATTCTGGAGACAGTTGGATCAGTTGCATACAAAGTGGCATTACCTCCGAGTTTATCTCAGGTACACAATGTTTTTCACGTTTCTATGTTGAGAAAGTATATGCCAGATCCATCTCATGTTTTGAGTCCAGAGGTAGTTCAGTTGGAGGAGAACCTGTCTTATGAAGAACAACGAGTCCAGATTCTTGACCACAGGGAGCAGGTGTTATGGAATAAGGTGATTCATCAGGTAAAGGTTTTATGGAAAAACCATATGGTTGAAGAGGCAACGTGGGAATCTAAAAATGCTATGAGGGATAAATACCCCCACTTATTTTGATAAGTGAATAAAATTGCGAGGATGCAATTCCCAAAACGGGGGAAGGATATAACATCCCAGGTAAATAAAGAATAATACATTTTCATATTTATTAATATTTAAGAATTAAATATTAATTTTACTTTAAAGGGGTTGCTATGATCGATAGCGTACCCGATACGCAATGATGAGTTCCTTTGAAAACTTACGTTGCACACTAGTAACAAAATAATATTATTTTAAATGTTAGTTAACAATAGTCGTTGTACTAGCGGGAATAGATAGAAATAACTAAAATATGATTATATATGTTTGTTAAATGTTTTTACATTTATCTAATAAAGGCTAAAGGCTTAAAATACGAAAAGAATTCAATTTTAGGCTTATATACTCTAATTTTCACGAAAGGTCCACTTATCACCTTTTGACGGCGAACCATCATTAAATATAGTTTTGATCAATCTTATAAATTCTATTGGACCAAATATAACTCTTCTTTAGAATCGGGACATCAAAATTTCCTTTTGTAAATTTTTGATATATTTCCGATAAAGTTCATTTTTTAATGAATAGTGTAAAATGTGGTATTTTAATTCAAAACCTATTTTTAATATAATTTATTTATATTATTAGATTATCATTTTAATTGGTTTTAAAGTGAAATTAGAAAATATTTTTACCATTTAATCCAATAGTGGACGTTGAAATTATTTTCACTTTGAAATCGGACTTAAACAAGTGTCAATGTGTTGATACTTATTGTTTCATAAAAACACGCTATTTGCTCTGACAGCGGAAATTAATTATTAAATTAATTAATGTGACTTATATATTTTGAATTTTGTAAAATAGACTTCATTTTTGAATTCAGAATATCAAATATAGCTTAGGGTGATGTTTTGGTATTTTTCTGAAAAACATCAATTTTTGATGTATAGTGAGACCACTATGTGGTAGTTAAAGAGACTGATTTTCCGTTTAAATGAAAATTTTCCACTTCTGTGATTTTATTTTCAAAAATCCTACATACATGGTTGTCATTAAGAAGTAAAATGTGGTTCGATGAGATTAAAATAATTTTTTTGGTGAATAGTAACTTTTAAGTTCTTAATCGCGATTAGTGCTAATTAGCTAGTTTAGGGTAAAAATAATGTTTTAATAATATGAGATGAGCTTGACACATGTCCTACCCTAATTATATGTGTCATGGCAGACCAAGACAAGCCATGGGTCAACTTGGGGACCCCATGAAGCCACTTTGGTTGGGAAATGACATAAATAACTTTTTATTTAATGTTAAAGTAAAAATAACACACACATGAGATGTTTTACTAAAACAACTTTTACATGGGGTTATACAAGTAATATTTTTGGCTATAAATATTAATTAGAAAGATAAAATTATTTCCTACATCATAGTATTTGTTTTATAATTTTTATACATTATATAAATTAAATTATTTATGACATCATGATGATGCAGCGATGACCTCATTATTTAACGATTTAAATAAAATAGAATGATCATGTAATATCTAAATCCTAGACATGTCCAAAACCTATTGGATGAGTGGATTTCAAACCTTTATCACCTTATCCTTTAATTATATCAATGTGGGACATTTTTAATCCGAAACTCATTTCAAAATAAAGTAACTTATCTTTACTTTCCAAGAGTGCCCCTCCTCTCCTCTTATAAAAGGCCCCCACCTCTACCTTATTACCCACACTCCCAAAGCCATTGGCTCTGCCAACCCCTGACCATTTTGGCTCTTCAAATACCTCTATAACTCCTTGAATCCTCACTTTGGGAAGAATTCTTCCCAAGGAAGCCTTTGAGCTCAAACCAAGGGGAGTTACCCGATTTTAAGGTAATGTATTCTTTTGAGTCCTTTTGTTTTATTTTGCTTCTCAAACCCTATAAACTCTTCTTATTATTTTATTTTGTAAAAACTCCAGTATCCTAAATATACTATGATGTTGTTATACGAAGGATTCGAGCTACACTTACACAAACCTATAATCTAATGGTTAATGAATATACTGTTTCCGTGGATGGCGAATTTCTGCCTCCCAAAACGATGATTGTTCAACATTCTTTTAACACCTTCAAAGGTGGCCATTAAGATGACTCTATATTTATATATGATATATAATATGTTTATGTTTTCCTTAAGCTTATGTATTTTTAATTTTGGGCATACCTTTATGGTTTCCATTATGGTTAACATGATATCTTTATTTAAGGAAGTGGGGACTACCGCCCCCTCAAAGTGATGTGATTCGTTAATGCCATATGTGGGACGTGTAAAGGATGGATTTAAAGTTATTATATATGATGTTATACTAGAGTTATAATATACTTCTATATCATTATTTTTTATTTCCATTAAATTATGAGATAGAAATGAAAGCATCGTTTATTAGTACGTACGGGTTACCGTCTCAATGAACGGTGCATTTCATTTCTTATCCCCAAATGTAATGTACTATTAAAAGTACACGTATATAATGGATATATATAATGAATGATATATCTAAATGATGAATATAATTCTCGAATTAAAATATACATACCTCTCATTTAGTTTTAATTCCATTAATATGACAATGAAATGAATGTAGCGTTCATGCGTACGTACAGCTTACCGTCTCCATGAACGGTGTATTTCATTTCTTACCTCTAAATGATTATGTAATATTATAAATCCATGTATATTCTGGATATATATGATATATATGATATCCAAATCAGGAATGTCATTCTGTATATAAAGAACCTTTGACCACACGAACAACATGTAATTGTAAGAAGTCCACTTTCGACTTAAGAACCAAATATCGAAAAAACAAACATTATTAACTTAAATGGTTACATAATGTTTATAACATGGCAATAAGAGATATAAAAGGAATAATGAAATTTAAAAATGTTCTAAATCATGAAGAAATTAACTCAACTTTATTTTTCTGGACGTTAAAGAATGATCGATTCATGTCGGACCCGAGGTAAGGGACTTCGTCTCAATCTGCTTTCATTGAGGCATATTTCGTTTTATACACAACTTTATTTTATACGGTGTATAAACCCATTTGAATTTTAATTTTATACAAAAGGAATATTTTTCCATGAAGCGTTTTACTAATAGACAAAAAGGAATGTTTTTTTTAACGTACGCGGTGACAATGACCTTTTCTGCCGCCGCATGTATTATTTGGTCTTTGGCTTCCTCAACAAGCCGTAATGTTTTTAAAATAAAATAAATTCCATATACTATTTTATGTATTTTGGTATTGAAAATGGTTTTGATAAATGATTCTACTATGTCAATATATTTAAATGATATATTGTGATAGAAATGTAGGAATGTTACCATTACTTTATATTGGTTTTATGTTTTCTGATTTTATATTGGTACATGGACATTTGACGGGTGGTTACGTGATAAACCATATGACGGGTGGTGCCGTGAATACCAGGACGGGTGGTTAAGTTATAACCTCCAATGCATTGGGTATGTAAGTCAGCCGTATGGATATTCCATTAAGTATGTATGAAAATTGGCCGTATGGCTATTCCATTAAGTGATATGTGTGGAAGTCGACCGTATGGTTATTCCACATAAGTATGTTTATGTCCCAAGTTACCTTTATATATGTTATGTGTTCTTTATATGGGTTTTATGGTAATCCTTTGGTTACAAAAAGGAAAGTAATGATATTTTATTCAGTGAAGAGTTTTTTTACTACTTCATGAAGGTGAAGGTATTACCTTGATAAAGTATACATGGTTTACATGATTTTTGAATAACTAACAGTTTTCATTCTTTGTGTATACCTTACTGAGCTTTTTATCCTCACCCAACGTTTTTTTGTAATGTTTTTCATAGGACCTAATGTGGAATAGGATCAAGGATGAGATCAAGGGAAAGTCATGCTATATAAAACTTGCAACTAGACATGTTTCTTTTTAAGAGTTTTTATTTTATGGAAACATAGTAGAAGTGTCTACTTTGTAATCTTTTTAGATTTAATAGTTATGTTCTAATTATCTAAAAATATAAACCTGAAAATATCCTCAATGTGAATTATTCATTTAATTCAATATTAAGTAAGGTTTAAGGTCGGGGCCTTATAATACAGCCTCTAATGAACCAAAACCACAATTAAGGATAGTCAATGTATGGGAAGGACCAAAAACAACGCATGACATATCAAAAACCCAATGGACCTTTCTAGGTGGAATTTTCTAAACAACATTTTTAAAAAATTCAAAACTGATATCAAGATAAAAAAACATCAATGAAAGATCTATCATAAATAAATCAATCCTCAAAAAACCAAGAAAACATACCCAGAATTCGCCTTTTTAATTCCCCTTTTCATTTTAGATTTTAAAACTGCCTTCTTTCAAGGCCAATTTCTGAATACCAAACCTACTTTTCAAACTAGATTGAATTTCCAAAATCATCTCACCTTTTCAAAATCACTTTTGAAAAACAAGGTCATGTTTTTAATTCCAATTAAAACCACTATAAATCCAATAAATCATTGAAAATTTCTTCTTCTACTTTCATCCATACGCACCAACACTATCATTTCATGTATCCCCTCACATGGGAAAACGTTCTTAAATAAGACCCATGGTTTTTCCATACCATTTCTCTACCAATTACAAAAAAATGATAGATTTTTAGAAAAAGATATTTATCTTTTAAAACCTATGTCATGAATTTAAAACCATTTAAAATAAATCATTCCTCATTTATGAAAACATTTTTCATTTTCAAAAGTTAACTTACACCAACCATAACCAAGATGGAACTCAACATTCCTCAAACATCCGATGTGAAGGACTAGTATTCATGATTAACCTGGAGACATGGTAGTGGGCCATGCCCTAAGAAAGAATCGACAGCTATGAGGAACATAAACCATGTAAATGGATTCCACATGGGTCACTACTCCATGTGAAATAACTATGTATCATCATCTTTCTTCTTCTGTCATCCCTTAATAAAAAACAATATAGAAATAGATAAGGACTCAATTCATGGACAACCAATGGCGGCTTGAGGTTCGAAATGAGAGAGGATTCATGAAGTCCTTCTCATACCTACTTCCTGAGACCCAATTGTCCTAATATCCATCTAATGGACACTTCATATAACATGGTCCTCCTCTAAATCCATTTTTCCTTGAACGAACCAAGGTCGACCCTGAATCGTTCACCCGATTCGGTCCATGACATGTCCTAAAGGGCATTCTTGATCCCCACTGGATGTAAACAAGTGTCGGGCATCAAAATTTAAATATTGGGGAGGATTTGGCCAATGAAAATGTGATATAAAATAAAAAATATATTAAAACGGATGAAAAAGTTATAACTAGCAGTGGAATGAATGTTAAACAGCACATACTACCACATGACCTTCCAAGTCACCACCCAACCAAAAGCCAACCTTGCTCTAAAAATGATAAATCATGCGAAGAGAACCTGAAAAAATGGAACCTACCACGGAAACAAAAAAATAGTAATGAGAATTAAAAATTCTCAGTAGGTTTTCTTTGAAAAACCCTAGAATCTGAAGTCTACATTCCTGAAGAAATCCACTCACATAAGTTTTAAATAAAAATATAAAAGTAATGTTTTCACATTTTAAAATAAGGAACATGTTTTTTCTCATTAAAAAAAATCCATCAAACGTGACATATCATTTCCATATTCACTTTTCTTTTTATAAACAAATCCAAAATAAAGTATACCAAAGTTGTTCTAAAGTATAATAGGTAAATATTGTAATCTAGAAAAAAACTAGTATAACAGAAAGTGAACAATAAAAGAAAATAATCTAGTAACCATGGGTGATCCTAAACATCACTAAATGACCAATGGATATACTCAGTTCGAAACCACCATTCAGCATATGATGGAGCACCTATGTCTATAACAAACTGGCCGCCATAATGTTGACCAATCCAGTGGAAAAGCCTGCCAGGCCAAACAACAAATCCAGGGGGTACCAACTTGTCTAATCGGGGTGGGTCATATACCGTCACTCGGGCATATAAAATATTCCTTAGAACCCATTGTGTTTATAATTATACTATTGTGTATGTAGGAGGCCCTAACATGCATGACTATACTTACCATGTCTTCACCGCACTTACCTACCCAAAATGAAGACACTCTATATGATAGCCCATAAAGTATTATTCTCCATATAGAGGTTCCCCATATAAATATACATACATACATTCATTATACCATCAAAAGGTTCAAACTGGGTTGTCACGCCATAAAATCATTAGAACCATTTAAAACTATTTACAAAATCATTGAGCGACCAAATAGTCACATAGTTATTAAACACCATCCATTTATGTAATCAACACAAACAATACAATAAAATTCATAGTGCCAAATAGAATATTAACCTGGCTTGTGAAAAAGAATTACAAAAGACATCACACAAACATTGTTTCATATTTAAGAATCCAAATGAGACCTTATGTTCCAAAACACACACCAAATACTTTTTAAACTACCAAATAATACATTATCTTTTTCAAACTCACTTCAAAACAAATTTAAATGGAAAATGACTATTTATTACAGAACACATTTAATTACAACCATAGAAATCACATATGGCTAACCAACATTATTTTAAAACCATAAATCCATATAAGTCACCAAGGGTTAAAGTGAAATCCTCTTTTCAAGTGTCATATTCATTTGAAAACACATAAATGGTACACCAAACAACCAAATGAATATGTGAGAACCATTCCACAAAGTCATTTATTAATTTAGAAACCAAACCCAACCATCCAAAATATTTGGAAATATAAAAAACAACCCCAATGAGACCATATATCCAAGTATAATTATTTTAACACACACATTGTTTTGGAAGAACAAATCAATAATTTAAAACCACAAACCATTTCCTGAAAATTTAAAATCTTTTGGAAAACAATTTAACACATAAAAAATATCTAATATCACCAAAACCAAATTTATCAATCAAGTAATACCATTGTACTTTACAAAGGTATAAAATTTCCCTAGGGACATATTTCTTATTTTAATGAGAAAAATAATTTTATAAAATAATTTGAGATCATAAAAACATAAAAATATATGTTGAATAAATATATATCATGATTTCAAAATACATAACAAATAATTTCTCAAGAAAATAATGGGTATTAATCAAACTCATTTTTCATTGGTGCGGATAAACATGTTTACAAAAATGTACTAAAACCTTTATTTTAAACAACATATAACAATTTAACAACATCATATTAGAGAAATGAAGAGTAAAATAAGGCTAAAAATTTGATGAAATAATGAATTTTGAGAATGCAATGTCAATATAATGCATCAAAAAGGATGATATCAGATTCAAATACCTTAACTCAATTGTAGACACAATGATACATACAAAAAAAAGATGAAAAACACCCAAAAGACCAATTTCACGACCTAGACAATGAGAAAAAAGTTTGAAACAAAACCCATAGTATTAGGATTTTTTCAATGAAAAAAACATCAAATATTGAATAAGAAAAAAACACAAACTTGACAAGGGTAGTACGACACAGAAAAGGGTGATGGATCGAGGAGGGAAGGAGTCACGCCACTACTGGACATAAGAGATTTGGTTCATCAAGGGCTGGCAGGATCATCAAGATGAAATGGGTGGTCAGAGAAAAGGGAAGCATGGTGCTGGTCAGCTGGAACAATGTTCGGCGATGGGACTTTGGATGGGGGTCGGTTGGCCGATGCAAAGGAAGAAAAGTGGCTGGTCATTTGGAGGTTGGAGGTGCCACTGGTCAAAGCAAGGAGTCCAGAGTGTGGCCTGACTAGAGGTGAAGAAGGCCGGATGTCTAAGGCAGCCTTAACAAAGATTGGAGGATAGAAGTGGAGTGTCGGGATGGGAGGGTGAGGGTGAGGTGGTTTTGGGGGTTGAGAGTGGAGTGCAGCGTGTAGCAAGGGTGATGCAATGTGAGGAGAAGGGCCAAGAGGCGAGGCGAGGGACTACGTGAAATGACCTACTGGATCGCGTTTGCAAGGTAGGGATGTGTTGGTGGTCGAGGTGCAGGGCCATGAGTTAGCTATTAGGATGAGTTGCGGAATAGAAAACAAAATGTATGTGGAAGGGGGAGACATGGACAGACACTAGGATTCACATCTTTTCATTTTATTAGAATAATAATAATATTAATATATAGAATAATAATAATATTATTGATTAACATAGCAGTAATATATATATATATATATAATATTATTAATAAAAATAAAAATAATAATATAGAGAATAACAATAATAAAATAATAACAACAATATTAGTAATAATAAGAATACTGAGCAATGGCATGACACCTAGGCCGAATGCCTGGATACCACCAACTGCACGGTGACCATGAATGGGTTCAAAACATAGTAAATTTGTAAAAAATCCTATATTTTAAACTGGTAAACATCCCAAACCCTTACGTGAGAACATAGAGGCATTAAATAATAATATAAAAATATGCAAAAATGTCGGGGTGTGACAGTTCCAATTGATGATCTACATTTATAAAATGTGTGCATGTTTGTATCGTAAGAGTTGATGACCACTATAATTGGATGTGAATTTTTGTGTAAAAACTAAACTAAGATAAAACAATAATGCAATTAATTAAAAAAAATTACTCATAGACTTTCTGATGATCAGTGTATCAAAATCAAATCCAATAATTGTACGATTCTATCAGAATTATTTAGAGATATCACAATCAGTCTCCCAAAAAAATATTAAAGAGGTATGTAAAATATTAAATTCTATGGGGTAGGAATATTGTAACATAAAAAATATATAGAAAAGAAATACAAAATATTATAATTGTTAAAATCATTTATGAGATTGAATAAATGAATTTACTCTTTAACATTACAGGTTATGGTAGTAATGAATCATGTCTAAATATATCAAATGATTTATTCCTATTGTAATGGTTTGTATTTACATTACCAGGAAATTCCCCAATATGATTAATTGTATATATCTATCAACCTATCATGAGAATCCCTTGATTCGATGATCAGATTCATCCCTCTCTTTACTATATAAAAAATCCCATGATGTGTTGATCAACCTCTATATTCAAATTCCTAAATTCACTCGATCTGATGGATCAGATTCCCTATCTTCTATTCCCCAGAATCCCTTGATTAGTACTATTCTTAGACCCAATGATTACAAAATAGAATTCATTTAATGGAATTTAAAACCCATAGAAAGATTCCATAGAAATTAGACTCTCCCAAATATAATAATTTATTGGAATGAGGTGTTCAGCGAATGTGATATTTAGATGAATTGATTAACAAATGAATCAGATTACATCTCTTCAAATAACCACATATTTATAGTAAATCCTCTAAAAATAATATTTAATTGTGGGTTACAATGGCCTCTTCTATCCTGTAATCGATATATAATAATGATCTGGAACATGATCTTGAAATATTAATTTGTTTTGGTCAGAATCATTTATTTTAGCACAGTGACAAGGATATTATGTATTCATCTGATATAAATAAATCTATATACATGGATTACAATGATCAAATTGTATTATCGATTTACGTATTGTTTCGAAATTTGATAAAATAAATAAAATTTAGTATAATGTATCTATAACAATGTCAGTCTGATGGTCCTGAATTTTTTCACCCAGATAGATACGAAATATGTCTAACCACGAGTCAGAAAAATAGTTGATTTAATGTTTCATAATAACCTTCAGTCGTATGCATTGGATGGAATATAAAAATTGTATTCATTTTATATTAGTTCAATTTCTACTTTTATTAAAAAGAATTATTTCTAAATAAGATACTAAAAAACTTGAGAAATATAATGTTCGAGAGAAGGTAATTCATGAAAGTGTTTTTAATTTCCAAAAATGATATATAAATGTAGAATGCATAACTTTCAACTCAACAATCACACCCTTTCTGGGAAGAACAAAAAAAATATACTTAAAATGAAAATATTAATTACTTTGAAAAAAATACCACCATTTAATATTTTTTGAACATAAAATATATGATTCAAATATTAAATCCATTAATTTTATAACATTTTTAGGATTAAATAGAGTGTATTAATGGTTAATAAATAAACCACCTTTTTAAAAGTCCTCTTTAGAAATATTTATTTTAGGTAGAAGATCCCCAAAAAAGAAATACTCACAAAACTTATACCCTTTTCAGATCTCTCCCCATTAAACATACCTCCTTGAAAATTCTCCCCCTACACTTTTCCCAAATGAATAAAACTTTTCACCTTTTTTATATAAAAAAATATTGGGAAATCTATATAATTTCCTAAAATGATAGAAATTTAATAAAATATGAAACAATTTTATATCAATTAATTGGTCATCCAAGATATAAAATAAATAACATACTTCCAAAACAATTGGATGACATTAATATATTAATAATTTGGATAATATTTAATTCACAGTGAACATTATTTGATTAGGTTTCAAAATTACTTCCATATTTCCATTGAAAACGTTTATTTTTTTCATTAAAATCATTTTCATGACCACCTTCATATTTTTTAAACAATAACAATACTTATGATATTTTGTGACTATTGACTCAAGATTCATAATAATATATTCCATGTCATCATACTTTTGGAATTATTCTATTATCCTTTCTGCCACCTCAACAATCTTTTTATTCTCTCCCATAAAATGGAACAAATCATATTCAAATTTTTAGAACCTGCTATTTTTTAAATATAGGTTTCTAAGCTTTTTATTAAAAAACATTTACATCCTAATTACTACCATTACTCATGTATGTGATATTTTTTGAAAACATGACTCTATCTGATACATTTTTTTATGACGTTTCAAATTATTAAACCACTTTAAGTGAATGTATTTCACTAATAAAAACTGTTCATTATGATATCTGAGATTAATTACAATTTTTTTTGTACAATCCTACCATCTTATTGAATGATAAATCATGTGACTTTTCCTTTTTATGGAATTAATTAATGATAGATTCGACCATAACAACATATTCTTGGAAACCATGAGTGATTATGATTATTTAGTTAGGTTTTTCATAATTTTTTTAATATTTTTACTATGTTAGGATGAGATGGAATAAAATAACATATCCATTTACACATTTGTAAAATATAATCAATGATTTTCTGAGCAACGGTTTCCTCAGATTCGGATGACTTCGATAATGTCTTAGGATCACCTAGAAAACATGGTCAAATAAAATTCATCATTATTTTTTATTTTCTTATTGCTCTAAAAATTTCCTAATATCAACATCCTTATCATATTCATCCTTTTATGGTACTTTTTCATGAAATTTTAATAATATGTTTTTATTTTTTTCAGAGAATATTTATCCTTTATATTTTCCATTAAAAATTATACATTTTATCTGTTTATTCTTCAGATCTAGCATTCAAGTTTTTAAAAAAAATATAAACTTTCCGTCAATGAATAAATTCATCATTTACATGGTCTCATCACCGATCATGTAAATATTTCCTTATATCAGATTACTATGATTCTTGATATGAAAAAATTCTATGAACATTACTAACAATTCTCTAAAAAATAGGGAAACATAAAAATCATTTACTTCATGGAGGTATTCATTATTGATTCCACCATAATGAAAAAAAATAAAAAATATTTATTTTCCTCATATTCATAATAAAATCAAAAAAGTATTTATGATACATTTAGGGCATCCATTCCACCCATTGTTTGTATGATATAACCTTGTATCCACAACATAATTTCCATTTCATCTAGTTTTAGGTTTGATACCTTTGTGATATTCTCATAAAAAGTAAATAAAAATGCATCAACGTTTTAATTTGCAATACATCCAAGATTATTAGGTATATTGTTTGAAGGAAGAAATTCTTCACCTTGATAAGGAACATCAACCATCTCTGTAACTTTTTCATATGTCTTGTACTTAATAGTAAAAAAAGTAAATGAAAATTATTATTTAATGTCCTTACAAATAAATTCAATAAAAACATATAATTCTCAATGAATCCCTGTGTAATATAATTGAACGTCATCTTTATGAATACATATCTTCTACTATCACTAAAAATTTATAACATCGTTTGTAATATTGTTTTATTTGTCATACCATTTCATTTCAAAAAGTGGTTATCTAACTACATCCCACTTCACAAATTCATGAACACATTTCATCATATTAAGAGTTGTACTAGGGATCAGACGAATGGAAAACATTTGAATCATCACTAAAATGTGTGTAAATATTTATCGTCAAATGATTGAAATACTATTGTTGGATATAAAATGACACACCCCTTTATTTGAATGTGGTGAAGGTTTATCATCAATAAATATTTGACACAATTTGTGAAAAATATTTTTCTAATCTGACAATTGAAATTTTGATGAATAGTTTTTTTAAATATAAAATTTAAAATATAACTTTTATCAGAGTGAGAATCGATTCAATTAGAAAACACTTTGATTTTAATAAATCAATGTTTTTAAAACTAAAATAATATGTACAACAACATTTATAAACTATGATAATGAATAAGTGACATAATTTAAAGAATAATACCATTCAGTGTAATGATATTTCATGGATATTAGTAACCTGTTTTCATGGCTATTTTGAATATAAATAATTTAGATAGTGTTTATAAAAAATATATTGCCTAAAAAATGTTTAAATATTTCTGAGTTACGATAAAACATTTATTCCAAAAAAGTTTTTTAGTAAAAATAATTTTCATAAATTATTTAGATATTTTATTTGCCTCTTATATGGTTATTATGTGAAAAAATTTATAAATCTAAAAAAATATTTGAAAATAAGGTTTTTTAGAAAAACATAATGTTTTAGGAAACAAAATATTTAGTTAAGTAAATTTTTTTTAATCACAAAATGATTTAGGAGACACTTTATTTTTTGAAAAATTAAAACATATATATTATCCCATTGAAATGGAGTTGATTAATGGTAAGATATTAGTAATCAATAATTAGATATGAATAACCAGATGATATTTATCTTTCCTAACTTCTATTTACTGTATTAAAGTCTATCAAAACTAAGGCTATTTATGAAAATGTCAGCACATTTTTCTTGTGTTCTGATGAATTGTAAAATGTTATCTCCTTTTTTGGAGTGAAACTTAAAAAATATTTCATTATATCAATGTTATTAGTAGATTAATGTTCTTATGGATTTTTTATTAGTTTAATGTAACTTGAGTTATTACCCAAAATTTGAGTTTTTAGTAAATCTCTCTCCATAGTCGGTGAGTTTGTGTCGTATCTTCCAAACAAGAGTACAAAAAATTCTAGCTACCATTTATCGGGCTTTTGTAGTGGAATGTAAATCATAGTGTTCTTTTATAAAAGACCAGTAATCTAAATATTCTCATAATAAATGTCATTTTCCAGATGTAATTTTTCTATCCATACTCTGATCGCCACGTTCTGTATCTGAAAAGGTTTTTAACTCAATATTATTTCCATAAAAATAGGATTATCAAAATTCAAATATTTCCTTAAGATAAAGAAAAAAATTCGAGATTTACGATGGGACACTTTTTTATTGGATTTATATCTAGAAAATAATCATAATGAAGACATTAAATCCATATGACCATCTATTAAAGAATGTAAACATCCAATCATACCTCTAAAAATAATATGATGAACTAGTTTCCCAAATTCATCATGATCTAAAGTATATGAGGATATGATAGGAGTCCTAATACTTTTTGTGTGTTCAAACATAAATTTATTAAGTACATATTTCATATAAATATGTTGGTATATAAAAAACCCTTCTTTTTGTTGAGATATTTGAAAACATAGAATATATGTTAGCTAAACCATTATAATAATTTAAACCTCAGACCTCATAAGTTTGACACATGATACTTCTAAGTAATTTTGAGTTTAACCACATATAATGTAATAAAAATATATTTTATAAATAATTATTCATTATTTTTTTTTCAAATCATTTTTATCTGAAACACCCATAACAAATTCTTTTAAATAAATATAGTTAACCTATCATATTATGATATAAGGGCATGTTTATATCTGTAATGTGCCTCGGTATGTTTAGAAACATTTTATGAATGTAATTTATTGTTAAAACTATGGTATTCTTATACATATACTTCCTCTTGAACATAAACATTATGGAAGGAATACTTTACATCCATTTGAAACTATTTGAAATTTGTGAATTATGTACAAGATAGAAATATACGAATATCCTCAAATCATTCCACTAGAGAATAGGATTCATCATAGTATATACGTTCTTGTTTAATATAACCCTTATCCAAAATTATAACATTATTTATAAATATTAATCCATTATCATAATTTTTTTTAGGATAACCATTTTACACTAATTATTTTATTGTCTTTATAATGTTCAACTAAATTCTATACATGGTTCCTATCAATCTAAATGATTCATCTTGTATTTATTTTATCCAATACTCAAAAACTAAGGAATCAGTAGGGTATATTATAACAAATTGTGATAGGATAGCTGGATTTTCAATTTCATTCTTCAAATATCTTCTAGTCCTAACTAGTTTATCTACACCACCAATAATATTATAGCTAAAATTATTCTTAAGAAAAAACTGATTTCTTGTACATAAAAAAATAATTTTGTCAAAAATTGGAATAATGTATTCCTAAGGAATAAATTAAATAACATATTCTTGAGTTTTATTCTCATGAGAAGAACATTCTAACAGAGGATGAAAATTAGTTTTAGAAATAACATCCAATGATATAGGTTTGGATTATTTGAAAACAAAAGGATTGATTTCATATAATTTAACATGTTTTATTTACTAAATAGTACTTTTATATTTGTTGAAAAATATATATGCCTTAATAATTGTAGAAAAATTCAAAAATATACCTTCATAGGATTTTGGTGAAAGTTTATGTATTTTATCATCAGTAATCTAGATGAAGAACTTCCATCCAAATAATTTTATGTAAGAATCATCTAGTTTTCTTCTTGTACTCAACTCATAAAGTGTTTTATTAATAGAAGGCCTGATTAAAATTTTTTTCTAATATAACATGATGTACTGAGTAATTCAGCCAATTTTTTTTTCAATTGTTTACTCACTCGTCATGGTTCTAGAAATCTTTTGAAATCATCTAATACTTCTTTCAACTACTAATTTTTTCTTTGGATTTCTATGTTTTTGAAGGTTATTTATAATTCTTTTCTTACTACGAAATGTTTCAAAATATAAAATTTCAAATTCTCTACCTAGATCACTATGAATAGTTATGAAGGGGTTTTCTCATTTTTGACTCTTGATACAAAAGTTTTAAAATAACTAAATGCTATAGATTTTATTTATAGATAAAAAGAACATATGTATCTATTGTAACCATCATGTAAAAAATTTACATAGTATTTTCCACAAATATATCCATTTTCTATAGGACCAAATAATTTCAATTGATCTAAATATAATGCATCATAGGTTGATACTTCACTAATGAATTTTAAACCCGACTTATGTTTCATAACATATTTAAAAGGATCAAAAAAAATTTGATGTATCAATCCTATGATATGGTAGATCCTTATCAAGTCCTTTATTAGATAACTATATAATGTTCTATGGTTACAGTATCTTAACTTATTTTTACAAAAAAATGATTGATCTTCCACAACACTTATGTGTTGTAGATCTTAACTCCTATGGGTTTCAATGTACAATGATTACGCTATTTGATTTTGATTTTTTGAAAGAATAAATTCATTTTTTGAACTATGAATAGTTCATTGTTCTTCAAAAAATATCACAACATAAATCTCATCACAATATTTAATTATACTAAAAAGGTCATGATTAAGGCCAATAATACATAAAACAATTAACATTAAATCATTTCCAAGAAGTAAATTTTCCCTATATTGACAATCTATACATAACAATTATCTTAAAATGTTATTTTTCCAACATTCATATTTAAAATATTCTTACAGAAATAATTTTTGTTAGTCACATTTATATATAAAACACCATCCATGTTCTAAATTTTCTTTTTTTTTCAACATTATTTTCATAATAACAAAAAACACATCGGTTCATAACACAAACATTCATGGCACTCATATTATTAGATAACAATGTATTAGGTGACCACATTTGTCCAAACAATAATCTATTGAGAAAATGTTCATTCTCTAGAAAATTATGATTTATAAAAAACTAATGAACTGACTCTAGTTCAAGAATAATGTTTTCTCTCAATATCCACCACCATGACATTTTTCGCAAAATGGAGAACTTTTTGGAAAAATTAGTAATTAATAAAATCATGTTTTTTATTAGTAAACCCCATTCAATAAATGTCACATCGATGAATAATTTGATTGTACATTTTATTTATTCATTTCTACTCAAAGGTAATATTTGATAAAAGATTCTTCAAACTATAAATATCTTATTTATTTTAGAATCAATATTGTCATCCTCAGTAGTAATAGTATTTTAAATAATATTTTCGAATTTAATTTGAAAATTATTTTTATCAAAAATTTATATATAAAGTTATTTTAAATTAAAATATTTTCCAAAAAAATTATTATCATGACATTGAGAAGGATCTAATAATTTAGTTTATTAAATTTTGTTTCTTGAGTTTTCCATGTCTTGTTTATTGGGTATTATCATGTCTTTTAGAAAATTTACAATTTTCTTTATCATTATGTTTTTCAAACCTAAATAATTCTTCAAAAATAAGTATAGTATTGTCCTTTTTTATTGAATAAGATTCATCATCATAATATCAATATTTATTTCTCCCTATTTCATTTAGGATATTTATAATTCAAATAATCATTTTAATGAGATTCAAAGACATGTAAATTTCCATAAAACATTAATTTACCTTTATTATTTCAGAGAATAAACCAATATTACTCTTTCTAAAACATTCATTATTCTATGAATTTTTTTATTAACTATCTCCCATAATTTCAATTTTTGTGTGAGATGTTGTCAAACATTTCATTCTTCTAGTGTTATTGTACTTCTTTGAATTCCTATCCAAATTTATCTCTTAGTATTCCATCATTTTCATTATATGCCCATCTTCTTGAATATTTCATATCATATTACATTCACAACATATAAATTAAAAATATTATATCTTTTCAATCTTTTCCTTGTGAATTTTCTTGTACCCATATTTAAAATATTTCTTCCGTATAATATTGTTGTCCCTTATAGAAATAATTTCTATTTCATTCATAAATGTTTTTTATGAACGACATTAAGATTCAATAATAACTCCATTTTTCTTCGAAGATTAAAAACATTTTCATCATATTTATTATTATAATTAACATTTTATGTGGCTACTAAGCAAACTCCGGTATTTTTTTTCTTCATTTTTCATCCTCTCCCTTTAGATGTCCTACATACTGCTTGAGAGTACCAGTATGATCAGCAAGGGTTAAATTATTATTCATACAAGTATCATCAATGGTTATCCATTCAGATTCCCATTCATTTTTCATGATTTAAGTAATCTTCTCAACCATGATTCAATCTGTTAAAACATTTATTCATGGAAAATGTAAGGTATTCAACATAGTCATGAATCTTGTAGGAATATGTTTTAATAATTATCTAGGTGTGAATTCAATGCCTTCATCGAATTCTCTCATCATAAATCTTCTAGCCTAAAAACATTAGATGTTCCAAATTTAGTGAATTATATATTTTTCTATATTCAATTATAAGCTTCACATGAATAAATTTTCATATACATATTACTTCTCATAGAACAGGAAATGATTTTCCATAATCTATAATTCAGTTGATATTTATGTTTATTATGATTTGTAAATGATACTTGTATTTCAGGCATATATTTTTCAGTGTATTAATATATTGAATTTTATTATTTAAATGATTAATCCTGTCATGTCTGGGGATAATTTACTTGTTCTGATTTTTATAGGTGGAAATTAAAAATATGGGAAAAATAAAAGAAAAGTGGATGAAAAATAAGCCAAATGACCCCTCTTGATGCATCACATTTCTCATGGAATAACATAAGATTTTTGACATAGATGAAAAGATTGAAACAGATGAAAAATTCATTACACATCATGTAATGTTAGTACACATCTATACCATATCATATGTTATTGATATGCACTGCACAAGTTGTGAAAACAAAACACACTATGAACTTCATGTAAAAGTCGTGTACCATCAGTACAAAACGTTACATATGTGAAACCAGCGTATGTGATTTGTGTGGATTCAACACATTAGAGGGAAAACTAGATCTGAGGTACACGTCGTGTACCTTAAGTACACATCCTGTATGGTGTGATGCATTGAAAAAATAATGTGATGTGGGTTGTGGGTTTTGGAAATGTTTTCCTATAAAAAATATATATCCAGCCACCCTTCCAATACATTGGGTTTGAAGCAGTCAGGTAACATGAAAGGTCGCCTTCAAGACCATGTGTGATGATCTAGTGCCATTTTATGATGACATTCTACCTGAGGTACCAATGTCGCTCGCTCTATCCATGATTGAGTCATCCACATAGTGTTAGGTGATGTGATTTGTAGGTGGATGTGTGCTCGTGTATTTTTTAATTTATTATTCATGCTTTAGATTTTTGCAATCAACATTTTTCAGTTCAAATCTATTTCTTTTTTCAATTCCATGACCATTTATTGTGTGTTTAAGAGAATTAAATTCTTTTTTATATTATTTAGCGTACTTTTCCCATGACCCTAGTAAAATCTAGGATAATAATGTATTAAATTTGTAATGGGTCGCCTATTTCTCTATTTTTGAAGAGTAGATGAACATTCCAAAGGAGAAACCAAATTACTTAGATGGGATATCAGGACCAAGGATCCCCACTAACCAAATTAAAACACCAAAACTAAATAAACAGACTCTCATGTAAATCCCTTTCACATGCCTCTTAAAATCATTGAACCTCAGATGCCTCCCATATTGAATCAAAACCCCAATCTTTTCTTCTATTGGATCTTTTTTCTCAAAAAAACCAATAAATTTAAATTTAAATTTCCTAATTGATTTGCAACATACATATATTCCTTGTGTGGTTGATACATCGACATACCAAGTACTACACTCTGTATTTTAGGTTTATCTGAGTTTTCTAAAATTTATTTTTTTGATAGCGCCCTAGAGAACTAACAACTCCCTGTTGGGATTTCAGTAAAGGTAGAAACTATTTTCATGGGAATATTAAAATATTCAATAAGAAAAAAAATGTTATCAATACTAGTATTGATAAAAAAATCATTCATTCTATCTCCCTTGTAGTCATAGTCATTCCCATAAAAGTTAGGTAGTCGACTAGGATTCACATTTTCTAAAGTACAAAAATTTATACCATGAGTATAAAAAATAATAGAAAAATTTTTATCTATAACAAATTTGTGAAAAAAGTTTATAAATAAGTATTTTATAACAGAACATAATAACATTAAATTAATAGTTAATGTAAAAACTTGGATAGTATTATATTTGAAACTTATCTAATACAAATTGATGGATCATAAGAGTTTACAATGGATACAAGAGGGAGGTGAATTTTAGTTCAAAAATTAAATTAATACAAAATAGTAGTCCTCTAAATGATATAATATTGTACTCAATGATCATCTGCTGATCAGATTATTATAATCAGATCCAATAACTATTCTATTATATCAGAGTTATTTATCTATATAACAATATTTTTAAATATAATAATATTAGAACATTAAGTAAAACATAATTTCGAAGGATTATGTATAGAAAAATATAGAAGTTTATAAACATGAAATACAAATTCATATAATATAAATAAGTACTTACATGATTTAATAAAATAATTTACTCTTTAACATTAAGGGTAAATGTAGTCTGAAATCCTGACTAAAGATATCCAATGTTTTATGCCCACTCTAAAGGTATTTTATTGATTACAATGAAATCCATCAATATGATTATTAATATAGATATGTCTTTGTAAAACCCCATTATTTCAATGTACATTATTTCATCAAAGTAATTCAATAACTTGCACTACACACAACACCAAGTTCAAGCACACCACGACTTACCAATCATGTTGTTCAAAAGATGTTATGAGTTGTATTCACTGAATTTTTAGCTTTATATAATCCTTATAATTATTGGATCAAGATTATGAGTTTCTTAGACATAATATTAGAACAAAATAATTTATTTCATATAAAAGATGTATTTTTTAATATGGAAATTTACTGCATTTTAATGGAGAACCCTTTTTAAATCCAATATTTGAAACCTTTATATTTTAATTTTTAAAAAACTAACCTTCTTCATTTTAATCAGGATATAAAAATTTATTTTTGAAATATTTCGGTGTTTTTCTGATAACTTTCATATTTGGGTGAATAGTGAAGAATACTATACTTTAACTGAAAACATATTTTTTAATCAAAATAATTTATAGTGTTCAACTATACATATGAATAATTTGGGATGAATAATTAGATTATATTTTTACCATTTAATCTGACGTTGGTCCTTGGAAGTAAGTTATCATTGAAATTGTACATAAACATCTGTTAGTAATTTGTTAGTTATCATTTCATAAAAATATGCTTTTTTGTTTTGAAAATGGGAATTATTTTTAAATTAATAAATGAAATTTATATTTTTTGATTTTGGTAAAATAGAAATCATTTTTGAATTCAGTATATCCAAATTAGCTTAGGGTGAAGTTTTGGTATGTTTCTGAAAACTTCAAATTTTTGATGAAAAGTGAAAACACTACGTTTTTTGTTAAAACCGAATTTTCATTTAAATAATTATATATATTATTTAAATTTATTTTAGGTCAATGTAGATACATAATACCTATATATGTTCAATGTAATATATTGGAGTCATTTTTTAATAAAATTAGATATATAAAATTTTATTTATCTTTTCACTGTCTTTTACCCACCTTCTAGCAGAATTTACAAATTCACATAAAACATAATTTTACTGATTCTGGGAGTGGAATTTCATAAATACAAGAGAAACAGTTGATATAACTAAAAAAATGTGGCTCAATAAGATGAAAATATTTTTTGGTGAATTGTAACTTTTTTCTTTTATTTACCACAGTTAAAAATAAATACGGTAATTAAAGGTAAAAATGATATCATAATTACACTACCACATGTCCTAATTCTATTGGATAAGTTTAGTTCGACCAATAAAACATTAGGAATAAAATATGATCCTTTAGGTCCACTTGGACAAGATTAGGAAATTTATTATTATTTAATTCAAAGAAGAGTTAAAACTGTTAAATTCAATGTATAATAAATAAACCATTTTTAATATAGGTGTACACATAAGATAAATTCTACTATAAATAATCATTATAAATATAAAATTATTTCCTACATAATTTTATTGTATTTATATTTTTATACATTAAATAATTAATTTTATTTATGACACAATGATAATGAAGTAATTACCTTATTAATGAAATATTAAAATAATTGATATTATAAATACCCAAATAAATGTAATTTGAGACTTTTTATGAATTAAAATAATTATCTAGGTTAATATGACATGTTAGGGTTGATTTAATGAATTTTTTTCGAAGTAATATTTCTTTTATGAAGTTAGAAAAAAACAATATACAAAATAGTGTAAAAATTGTAATAAAATAGATTTTAAAACAAATTTTATATTATTAATTGATGTAGTAGTCCTAAAAATATAAGGTTCTGCCAAAAGGATTATATAATAATATATATGGCACTAATGAACCAATTGGGGTTCTATTGAAATTTTATAGTATGATTATTAACCATATAATTTAAAAATACAAAGAGACATGGTAAATGTCAAACTATTTAACTAAGAGTTAATTCTGAATGTTAAGGTTAATATGGTGACCTAAACATATCTTAAACCTATCGGTTGAGAGGATTTCGACCCATACCTACCTTAAACTTTAAATTATTAATTTTTTAGCATTTATTAATTGAAAATTATTTTAAAATAAAATAATATTTCAAGATTATACTAAGGTGCTCCTCACCCCTCTTATAAAAGGGAAATCCACCTTCTCTCCAATTCACACCTTCAAATCCCTTTTTCTCGGCCAACCTTTGAATAAATACACTCTAAACTGTCCCCATTAATCTTAGAGGCCATAAATTAGTCAACAAATCCATCTTATTGATCCATTTTGATAATGTAAATGGAATAACCCGAAGAGGTGATAAATATTTCATCACATCTTTCAAGTTTTTTTCTTCTTCCACTTCCTCATTATTTTATGTTTCCATTATAATATTAAAAATACAGAATAATCTATATACATTGATGTTATTATAAATATTTCACAACCATATTCATTATTCTGTCCATCATTTGAATGACATGTCACCATACATGCATACGTACGACTTACCTTCTCCACGCCCTGCTGTAATAGTCATTCAATACCTTATTATTTGGATGGGTATAATAATGATGTGTAATTGATGTGAATAATAAATATAACATGGAATGGATTCTGTATATATGATATACCATCCAATTCTACAAATTTATTAAAATCATATTGTCGCTCGTGCATATGTATGGATTATCATCTCCATGACGAGATGAGATTCATTTCCAAGTTCACCATTCATCATCGATTAGAAAAATATATATTACTAATAATTATGTAATATATGACATGATAATGCTACTAGGGAACTATATATATATATATATGTGTGTGTGTGTGTACTTACATATATCTTGTTCACATACTTATTTTCAATATGATATGAATTGAGAGACAGCGTTTATACGTACGTAAGACCTAACGTCTCCATAAACGGTGTTTTCCATTTCATATATCTATATATTATAACTATGTATGATTTATATATCAAGGTTTATATTATGTATGTACTTAAATCATGATCTAAATGATACAATCAAGAATAAAAAGTTAAAATATGTACGATAAAGAAAGATATTATTAACCAAAATGTAAATTTAACATGAATATCATTATTAAATGGGAAGTATGAAGTCTTAAATGATTAATTTATGATATAATAAATATGAATATAGTTCTGATATAATATAATAACATAAAATGGTCATTATACAGGAGTTTAAATGTACCCTTGACCAAAGGAATGTCAAAGTTAAGGGTTAATTTCACAATCTCTTTATTATCCGAGATTTTTTTTACATAAGTATCTACTGGTATATATTTATTGTAAATGTCAATGATTCATAAAATAGATTTCAGAGGGATTATTTTAAAGGGACTTGTTACAAAAACATCATTCTAAATGTTTTAAATATTTATTCTTTTATATTTTTCACCTTATTATCCATGTTTTCAAAATGGTTTTAAGGATATATTTATATGGACTTGAATGTTTTTAAAATTTTAATTCCTTTTAAATGATTCAAAGTGGTATGGGACACTGTGATTAAAAAATGACATTAGATGTTTTCTTTTTAAATTGTGTGACTTTTAAATGTTTTCATGAAAAGGGTATATTTATCTCAAAGAGTTTTAAAAATCATTTTATTCTATGTAGACATCCATTGATGGATTTTGAACTTGATTGAAGTTGACTTATTATGATACAAATATTCCATATTGTATTAAAGTATTTGGGATATGTTTGACTGTTGATGTATTATTTTTATAGCATTCATGGTTTATGGATAATGTAATGACATTTCATATTCCAGTTTTAATACGAATGTTTATGTTATGATTCAACCTTTTCATATGAGAAATGCAGTTGACATAGTATGTGACGGGTGGAGACCGCTATAGATCCTCGATGCATCGGTATGTGATCTCTTTGTCGAGCGCGTCAAATTAGTTGTTTAATTTTGACTAGAATTTCTATAGTATAGCAGCAACCCTAGGTCGTCTCTCGATGGAGCCTTAGATCATTAATTTAAAAAGAGGGTTCTGATTATGAAAGTATAAGGAGAATTAGGTTTTGTGAAACATTGGGATTTTATTATTAATGATGAAAATAGAAAATTAAAGCGATAAAAAAAGTAGAAATGAACAATATTGATTAAGCGTGATCAACCTGGGGATGTCTCGTGATGCTCATCCTTCATCAATTCAAGGGATGGGTTTATGATCTTTTAATCCCTGGTTTTTAACACCTAGAACCAGAATGTTACTGAGTTTGTACTAGGATACTTCCTAGGGTTCAGTAGAAAACACATAATGATTCACCGGACACCGCCGATGATTGGGTGAATTGTGTTTGACTTCATAACAAAAACTCCCCAAGGAAACACATGAAAAACTCGATGCACTGTCCATATTTGTATGTTATTTCTTTGTGATACAATGACATAAATGTTCATAGCCTCGAAATTGCTTGTGTGAGTTCAATTGACCAATATAAACCACACAAACACCGCAATTGAAAGGGGGAATGAAAGTGGTGAACGATGTGTGAAACATCACATGAATGGGTACACCTAAACATGATCATATGAGTTGATCATTACATACCAGTACATAACTCAATAAAATAAGAATAGAAGATTATGAAAAACAACACAAAAACTTGGAATTTAAAAGATCACTCAAATATTACAAACATGAATCTCGGGATGTACATCACGTTCCTCCCCGGGTGATCAAAAGGGGTTTAGAAACCCATGGGAGAGGAGGAAGAGAATGATGATGAAGTAGCACCTCCCATAGCCTCCATAACCTCTAAGGATGTTGAGAAGACCCCTTGGGGACTCCAAAATGGCAGCAACTTTCCTCTAGTCCGAACTTGCAAATGGGGAGCCCAAGGTTCCATTTTATAGGAAAATTGGAAGGTGGTTTTTAGGCACACAGATTTATTCAATCCACTTGTACCACGCGTTTCGGTCTTCAGACAGTATTATCTCGCTTTGTAGAAAATAGAAACGTTGTATCCCTACCTTTTGACTGTATCCAACGAAATAGTGGCACCATTTGGACAACTACAGCTCAAGATATTGACAAAATACAGAACACCACATTTGACTTGGTCCAATTTCGGTGGCATGGACAGATTAGTTCGGATGGGCCCCATAAAAGCCGAATCAGAACTGGGATCCTGAATATTACATGTAGCCTATTAATGTTCGGACAGGACCACAAAATCTCAGCCCATTTGAGTGCATGGATATCTTGTTCTATAAAAAATAGTGGACATATGTCCATGGATCCATGCAATTTTGGCCCATTTTTCTTCCACTTCATCAAAGGTCATCCAAATCACTTCCAGCAACATTGAAACAATAAAAACAAGTAACATTGCCAATTATAATATTTATTAGAATTAATTGATTTATTCAAACATGATGTTCAATTTATTATTACATTTGTAATATTCAATACAAAACTAGATTAAATCTGCGGTGTAAGGGTGGAATAAAACAGTGAATCGTGGTACGATCACACCCCCACACCTAAACATTTTCACTCCTGGGAAAAGTCACATATCCAAATACAATGATTCATATATATATATATATATATTTCCAAAATGCTGAAGATTTATCATTTGAGGAAATTTTATTTAAAGAAAAGTGATCAATGCACGAACCACACCAAGGAGTTCTTCCTAGTGAAAATAGAAAAAGATGTCTCATAAATCATATCATAGAGAAATTCAAAAAGATTCATGATACCCAATTGAGAAAGGAATTCAGAAGTAAACCATGACACTAAATCTCCATGTGTGTGTGTGAAAACCATTCCATGATATTCATTCCACTTTCCATCCAATAAATATATGTTATTTTATCATTTTTCAGCTTAAATGATTTTGACATCGAACCTTTCATACATCCTTTGCAATCAAATTTCAAGACCCACTCATTTAAGCATTCCCAGAAGTCAATCCATAACCTCCCGACCTAGATATCCCCATATTTTTCACATTTCATCACTCCCCTCATTTATTATATTTTTTTTTGAAGTTGAAATTGGTACAAATCTCACACTCAACTCTCAACCCTTGTTTGATCTCCTCAAGACACTAATTGAAATATTTATAACAAGATAAAATGATGAGGAAGAGTGTTTTTTGACCTACCCAAGACACAACAATTTTTTATTTTATTTTTTGAGGGTGTAGAACAGTTGGACATTAGGTGCACACGAATAGGTCAATCTGGTACAGTAATGAAACAGATCGGATAAGGTACGAACGTATGGAAATATCATTTAAATCTGAAAAATATTAATCCAACATATATTTACCGTATATTATGTGAGAAATAATCACACTTTGTGGTTTGGGGAAAAAATTTGTGGAGATATTAGTGACACCATTTTCCAAAAAACTACTCACACAAAGGGAATCAATCATCTCAAAGGTTTCACATAGATACAACCATTTATAACATTGATAGAAAACCAATTCACTAAAAATCAATCTTGTACAGTAATGAAATAGATCAGATAAGGAAAGAACATATGGAAATATCAATTAAAGCTGAAAGATTTTAACCCAACATATATTTACCTTATATTAATGGAGAAATAATAACACTTTGTGGTTGGGTGCAAAAATTTGTGGAGATATTAGTGAAACAGTTTTCCAAAAAACTACTCACACAAAGGGCATCAATCATCTCAAAGGTTTCACATAGATACAACCATTTATATCATTGACAAAAAACCAATTCACTAAAAATCACTCTTTGATGGTAAACTCATACACAATCTCTTTTTATCCTTCGTTATGGTATTTTTACATTCCCCACTTTATGGTCGCCACATCATGGAATTTCGAAATTGTTGATGGGGAAAAATAAAAATACCATAAAGAAGTCCAGAAAGAGAAAACAAAAGGAGAAAATGATCAAAAATCCTAACTAACCCGGGAATGTATCCACCCCCCACACATAGAATGTGCAGTGTCCTCACTGAAATAATTGAAAATATGAGAAGGAAGGTTAAAAAGTGGTGTGTTTTATTGGTATGATGCGTCGAGACGGTGGATTTCCTCCACTAGATTCTTTGGAAAATCCTCATGGATGTGTTTAAGTCTCTGACCATTGACGGTAATACTTCGTCCACTCTACTCATGCAAAAACTGTATTGCATCAAAAGGGTAAACATTAGTAACAGTATAAGGACTGAGCCATCGGGAAGGAAGCTTACCTGGGTGGAGCTTAAGCCTGGAATTGTACATGAGAACCTTCTCACAAATATGGAACTTCCGCTGGTGAATCATGCTATCATGAATATCCTTTTACTTCTCTTTATATATTCGGGGGTTGTCATATGCATCACGTCGAATTTCTTCCAACTCTTGAATCTGCAGCTTTCTTTCCTCACCTGCATCTGAATGGTTCATATTACATTGTTTAAAAGCCCAATATTCACGGTGTTCTACCTCCACCGGGAGGTGAAATGATTTTACAAACACAATCCTATATGGTGACATTCCGATCGGTGTTTTAAAAGCAGAATGGTGCACCCAAAGTGCATCATCCAAGCGCAAACTCCAATATTTCCTATTGGGTTGTACAGTTTTCTACAAGATTCGCTTAACTTCCCGATTTGAAATTTCTTCTTGTCCGTTAGTTTGGGGATGATATGAAGTGGAGACTTTATGAACAACCCTATACTTACAAAGCAAGTTTCTCATGTTAAAATTGCAAAAATGTGAACCCTGATCACTAATGATGAATCATGGTAGACCAAACCTACTGAAAATCTGGGACCTCAAAAAATCAATAACCACTTGAGAGTCATCGGTCCTGGTGGCCTTTGCATCCACCCCTTTAGATACATAGTCAATAGACTATAAGATTTACACAAAGCCAAATGAATTTGGAAAATGCCCCATGAAGTCAATTCCCCATGCATCGAAGATCTCACAAAATAACATGGGTTGTTGGGGAATTTCATTCCTCTTGGAGATATTCCCTGTGAATTGACAACGACTACATGACTTGCAAAATCTAGGGGCATCCCTATACAATGTTGGCCAATAATGTCCTGAGTCAAGGACCTTTCGAGCTGTACGTTGAGAGCCAAAGTGGCCCCTACATGCCAAAGTGTGGCAGAATGTCAAAACAGAGGTGAACTCATGGTCAGGGACACACCGACGAACTACTTGGTCACTACAAATTCTCCACAAGTATGGGCCATCCCAAATGTACCAATGAGAATCATGCTTAAGTATCTGGGATTGTGAAGTGGTAAAATCAGGGGGGAACCTAGGTGTTTCTAGAAAATTCACAATGTCCATATACCAGGAGGTATGGTCCACAACATCACAATGGTTCTCATGAGGGAAAAATTCTCCAATGGGTTGGGGTGAGTCAACATGATGGTCCAATGGTGGGGAAATCCTACTAATGTGGTCAGCTACAACATTCTCCACCCCTCTCTAATCTCTAAAAACAAGGTACAACTCTTGAAGGAGCATCCACCGAATGAGGCGGGGCTTGGATTCAGGTTTCTTTAGGAGGAAACGAAGGGCAGCATGGTCAGAAAACACAATCACTTTTGACCCAAGAAGATATGAACGGAATTTTTCCAAGGCAAAAAAATAGAAAGGACTTCTTTTTCTGTGGTTGTGTAGTTTACCTGGGAAGGTTCAAGGGTACGCGAGGCATACGGAATGACATGAAGAACCCTTTCAACCCTTTGTGATAAAACTACCCCAACTGCAAAGTTAGAGGCATCACACAAAAGCTCGAAGGGGAGATCCCACCTAGGTGGTTGGATTATTGGAGGTGACATGAGACTCTTTTTTAGTGAATTGAATGCATCATCACAATTTTTATCAAACACAAACTCAGAATCCTTTTGTAATAACCGAGATAAGGGAAGTGTGATCTTACTAAAGTCATTAATGAATCGTCGGTAAAAACCAGCATGACCCAAGAAAGATCGCACCTCACAAACACATTTTGGAAATAGAAGGGATGAAATTAATTCAATTTTAGATTTATCAACCTGAATTCCTTTATTTGAAATGATATTCCCAAGAACTATCCCCCGCTCAACCATGAAATGACATTTTCATAATTCAAAACATGATCTTTTTCAATGCAGCGGTGGAGGAAAGAACCTAGTTTTTCCAAAAAATCATCAAAAGAAGAACCATAAACCGTGAAATAATCTATAAAGAAATCCATACAACTTTCATGGTACTCAGAAAAAATACTCAACATACATCGCTGAAAAGTATAGGGAGAATTACATAGACCGAATGGCATCATTCTATATGGAAATTTGCCAAATGGACAGGTAAATGTTGTCTTTTCTTGATCCTCAGGGGCTATATGGATTTTGAAATAACCCGAATAGCCATCAAGGATACAATAATGAGACTTACCAGCCAATCGTTCTAACAGTTGGTCAATGAATGGTAAAGGAAAGTGGTCCTTCCGCATGGCTTTATTCAGTCAATGGTAGTCAATACAGACTCGCCAACTGTTTTGCACACGTGTTGGAACCAATTAATTCCATTCCTTTGACACAACTGTTACTCCTGTTTTTTTAGGCACAATTTTCACTGGGCTAACCCATTTACTATCAGATATAGGATAAATGATCCCTGCAGCAAGTAATTTACTGACTTCCAATTTTACCACTTCTAGGAGAGTGGGATTCAACCGGCGTTGAGATTGTCTTATGGGTTTATCCACTTAATCCAAACGTATATGGTGCATACAAATAGATGGGATAATCCTGGGAATATCATCCAATGTCCATCTTATTCCCTTTTTACACTCTCTCAAAAGTTTGAGCAGTTTCAATTCCTGTTGTGGAGAGAGGATATTGGCAATAATGATGGGTAATTGGTCAATACCCTCAAGATATGCATATTTTAAATTAGAAGGATGTTTTTTATGTTCAAAAACCGGTGGTTTCTAGATTGAGGGAGGGGATTTAGGGGGAGTGAGGTCCATGAAACTATCTATCTACTCATGTTTATTCTCAAAGGAATGAGAATCTATTGAAATGAGATTTGCAGAATCATCGATAGTCATGTGAACCTCATAATAAACACACTCATCAATTAAAGCACAAAATTTACATTTTTCTAAACCCACACAACATTCAAATGAAGAACCAAAACTCAAATCATACAGGGGTAAAGAAAACAAAATATAATCAGAGTTTGGGTTGAGGAGAGAATTGTGTGTGTGTACATCGTTTGAGATCACTTCCATCGAATAGACAAGAAGAGTGGAGTGGTCTTCAACGGGATGTTTCATAGCCTCATGGATGTTAAAACATACCTTTTCTCCACCAAACTCCATGGAAAGCGTACCATTGTGAACGTTTATGATCGTCTTTGTTGTTTTTACGAATAACCTCCCATGTATGAGAGGGGCATGTCCTTGGGTTCAGGTTTCTTCCATCTCAAGAATGTAGAAATCAGTGGGGAAGATGAATTTCTTCACTCTAACAAGGACATCCTCAATCAATCCTTTTGGATGTGTCGTACTCCGGATGGCAAGTTTCACAACATTGCCTGTTGGTTTAAGCTCTCCAACCTGTAGAGAAGTATACACGAAGTGAGAAATTACATTACTGGAAGCACCAAAATCTAGCATAGCATCAGAAAAGAAGGTCTCTCCTATGGTACAAGGTATGGTGAATGTGCCGGGTTCCTTGCATTTGGTTGGCATTTCTGGTTGAATAAAGGCTGAGGCATTCATTCCCAGGTTGACTCTCTCATTCCCCTTCAGCCTTCATCGATGGGTGAAAAGTTATTTATGAAATTTGGCATAACGGGGAATTTTCTTGACTGCATCTGACAATGGAATATTAACTTGAACTTTTTTAAATCTATCCATTATTTAATTATCAATCTCATTATCAAATTTTTTCATAGATTTATAGAGTCTTTTAGGGAAAGGAAGATGAATGGATTTTTCATTTGAATCATCAATGACTATTCGATTACCATTTTTGTCTTGTTTTTCTTTACATGATGTTTTTGAGGGTTGGGAAAGATAGTTTTCATCAGGGGGACATACCTGCTGTGCAGAATCAGTAGAAGGAGAAACTTCTTTACCATTACGAAGTGTAACTGCACATACATTACCTTTGTCATTCGGATTGGAAATGGGTTGGGATGGTAGTTTTCCAGAACCTTGCATTTTAAGCTCACTGATGGTGTTCGCCAATTTTCCCACTTGAGTTCATAGGTCTTGAATTGCCGATTGTGTGGTCTGTTGGAACTGATGGTTTTGGGTTGCCATATTTTTCACCATGTCCTAGATGCTTGGTTCAGACTTAGTAGGAGGAGGATTGTTTTGAGATTTTGAAGGATAATAAGGTTTCATACCTTGGCCTTGTTGATACCAATTCTTCTTGGGGTAGCATGAGTTTCCTCCTTGTCGGTATTGTGGTAGTGCTTGCCACCCGGGGTTTGGATTTGGCCTGAATGGTACTTTCTTGAAAGGAGGTGCTTGTTGGAAGGGACGCCCTAGGAACACAGCTACACATGAATCAGATGAATCTTGATGTTGTGGGCACTGGTCAGAAAAATGAGTGTTATCAGAACAAATACAATGTTGGCTGCTTCCTCGGGATATTGGATGTACGCAGGTTTGTACTCCACATCAGGGGTAGTAAGTTCTTTTAAAGTTCGATTATTTGCAGCCATATTTTGTTTTGTTTAATTGGGTTCAATTTTGGGTTGGTTTAGAAACACTTGAGGTTTCACAAGGGGTTCCTCAATGTTACTTGATTTACCTTCTCTAAATGCATTGATTTGTGTGTGAAGAGACTTTTCAATTTCAGGGTCAAATTCAAGTAGTGTTCCTTTACTAGATCTTGACATGCAACACTGACGTCTAGTTTGATTGATTGATTTTTTTGTGTTTTTTTTATTTGAGATAGATAGAAATAACATAAGAAGGGTGATAGAAGAATAGAATGTTATACTATAGAATTAGAGATGGAGATGGAGAAGAAGATAGAGAGAGAGACAGATAAAGAACACACCAAAAACAACCAAAAATAAAGACAAAACCCAATACAAAAAACAATCAAACGGGGGTGGGGTATTTAACAATTAATAATTAAGAATTAAAAAATATATATAAATTGAATTAAATAAAAAAAATTGATCTTGGATCCCTGGCGACGGTGCCAAAATTTGATCGTGTTGTCGAGCGCGTCAAATTAGATGTTTAATTTTTACTAGAATTTTTGTAGTATAGCAGCAACCCTATGTCGTCTCTCAACGGAGCCTTAGATCATTAATTTAAAAAGAGTTTTCTGATTATGAAAGTAGAAGGTGAATTATGTTTTGTGAAACTTGGGGGTTTTATGATTAATGATGAAAATAGCAAATGAAAGGGATAAAACAAAGTAGAAATGAACAAGATTGATTAAGCGTGATCAACCCGGGGAAGTCTCATGATGCTCATCCTTCATTGATTCAAGGGATGGGGTTATGATCTTTTATCCCCTGGTTTATAACACCTAGAACTAGAATGTTACTGTGTTTTTACTAGGATACCTCCTAGGGTTCAGTCGAAAACACATAACGATTCACCGGACACCGCCGATGATTGGGTGAATTGTGTTTGACTTCATAACCAAAACTCACCAAGGCAACACACGAAAAACTCGATGCTCTATCCATATTTTTATGTTATTTCTTTGTGATACCATGAAATAAATGTACATAGCCTTAAATGTTCTTGTCTGAGTTCAATTGACCAATATAAACCACACAAACACTGCAATTGAAAGGGGGAAAGAATGTGGTGAATGGTGTGTGAATCATCACATGAATGGGTACCCCCAAACATGATCATATGAGTTGAGCATGACATAAAAGTACATAACTAAATAAAATAATAATAGAAGCTGATGAAAAACAACACAACAATCTGGAATTTAAAATATCATTCAAATATTACAAATATGAATCTCGGGATGTACATCACGTTCCTCCCCGTGTGATCACAAGGGGTTTAGAAACCCATGGGAGAGGAGGAAGAGAAAGATGTTGAAGTAGCACCTCCCATAGCTTCCATAACCTCTAGGGAAGTTGAGAAGACTCCATGGAAACTCCAAAATGGCAGCACCTTTCTTCTTGGCCGAACATGAAAATGGGGAGCCCAAGGTGCGATTTTATAGGAAAATTGGAATGTGGTTTTTAGGCACACAGATTTCTTCAATCTACTTGTACCACGCGTTGCGGCCTTCAGACAGTCTTATCTCGCTTTGGAAAAAATTGAAATGTGTTATCCCTACCTCTTGAATGTCTCCAACGAATGTTTGGCACCATTTAGACAAATAAATCTCAAGATATTGATAAAATATAGAACACCGCATTTGACTTAGTCCAATTTCGGTGGCATGGACAGATCAGTTCGGATGGGCCCCATAGAAGCCGAATCAGAATTTAGTCCCTTCATATGAAATGTATCCTATTCAATTTTGGACAGGGCCACAAAATTTCATCCCATTTGATTGAACGGATTTCGTGTACTATGAAAAATAGTGGACATATGTCTATGGATCAATGAAATTTTGGCCCATTTTTCTTCCACTTCATCAATGGCCCTCCAAATCACCTCCACCTACATTGAAATAATAAAAACAAGTAACATGTACCATTATAATATTGATTAAAATTAATTGATTTATTCAAACATGAAGTTCAATTTATTATTAAATCGGGAATATTCATTACAAAACTAGTTTAAAACTGTGGTGTAAGGTTGGAATAAAACTGTGAATCGTGGTACGATCAGTATGTCCCATGAGAGAAACCAGTGTCTTGGCACAAGGCCTTGAAAAAAAATATTTGTAGTCTTGGCACAAGTCCATGACTATGTGGTATTTATATCAACCGTTATCCATTCCCTCATTATGATATTAGATATTACATGTGATTATTGGACTAGTAAAATATCCATTGAATGTTTTTATTGTAATGTTTTATTTATGTTTGCCATATTATGTTAAATTTTATGTTTAAAAGGATTTTTTTATTACACATCTTTACTTTAATGTTTATAGCTTCTTCTAAATTATTTATCCTTATTGAGCATCTTAGATCACCCCTTTATTATGTTTTATTTTCCCAGGATCCCAAGAAGTGTTTTATTTTTGAGATGCAGGGTTAAGCTAAGGGAACAATTTAATCCTCAAAAAAAATTCTGTTGTATGTTATAAATTGTAATGTAATGTTCATTTATGCAATATATTTTTTCAAGACTACTAAATTGAAAGGTCTTTCGGGACTTGACTTTTTGTAATCATGCCAACGTATTAAAATAATTCACCGACTCTGGGTAACTGGGGTCTGGGTGTTACAATCTTCTTATCCCCATAATCCCATTAAATAATGATAATATTAAACTATGTATTTCTTAAAAATGAAATCAATCAATACAATGATGAGTGTCTTTCTTCTTATCCTTGGAATCCCTCAGTCAGTTAGATCTGATTCACCATAAGAATCCCACGATCAGTACCATGAACAAATTCATCAATTTCAATAGAGAAAATGAACAAAAGAATTTATACAACATAAATTTATTCATTATAACGTTATATCTGTAATGGATACAATGGTTTGGATCCATTTTTTCATATAGTGTGATATTGTGATGAGTTGAGTTTTTAATGCATCAACTCTCAGCTTTTCCTATGACCGCCTCTTTATTGGAAATACAGACACTGGTCATATTTTAGCGTTATATTCAATGGACTCAGATAGATTGCACTTGAAATATCATAATGATTGTGATCTTTATCTTGATCATGATAGAAAATCCTTTCATTTTCATACATCATTTACTTTATCACCACTACAATTCTATTAAGTGTTCTGTCCAATAGAAATAGATATATGTATTCCAATTTTAAAATTTTGATAATATGATGTAATTATTTATTGGTTTTTATTCATATAACCAAAAAAATGGTTAGTCTGATGTATCAGAAATAATTTCAGCCTGATGGTCATTTTAACACCCCATGATTTCATAGTACACAATTTCTTCAAAGTAATTCAAAAACATGCACTACAGGCAACAACTAGTTCAAGCACCCCACGACTTACCAAAGTAGCCGTTCAAATCTGGTTATGAATTGTACTAAGATAATTTTGAAAGTTATATAATCCTTATAAATTTAGGATACAAATTATGAGTTTGATAGACATAATATAAAAACAAATTCTTTTTTTTCAGATAAAAGAAGTATTTTTTAAATGCAATTTTACCGCCTTTTAATAGAGAACCATTTTTAAATACCATATTTGACACCTTTATATATTAAATTTTACAAAATAAACTTCTTATTTAGAATAGTGACATAAAAATTATGTTTTAATTTTTTTTGGTGTTATTCTGATAACCTTCATATCTGGGTGAATTGTGAAAAATACTAAATTTTTACATAAAACAACTTTTTTAATCAGAATAATTTATCGTGTTCAACAATAAATATTAATGGTTTGGGATGCATAATTAGATTATATTTTTATCATATAATCTAATGTTGGTCATTGGAAGTAATATAACATTGCTATAGGACATAAAAAAGTGCCAATAATTTTGTAGTTATTATTTCTTAAAAATACATTATTTAGTTTTTTTAACGGGAATTAATTTTAATTAAGTAATGAAATGTTTATGTTTTTAATTTGGTAAAAAAAACATCATTATTGGATTTGGAGTGTCAAAATTATCTTAGGGTCAAGTTTTGATATGTTTCAGAGAACATCCAATTTTAATGAATAGTGAAAACACACTATTATTGGTTAAAACCGACGTTTCATTTAAATAATTATTTATCTTATTTTAATTTATTTTCTATCAAAATAGATACATAATATCAATACATGTTCAATTTAATCTATTGGATTCATTTTTTTTAATAATATTATATTTATAAAATCATATTGAACTTTTCACCTTCTTTTACCCACCTCCTAGGAGAATTTGAAAACTCAAATAAAAACTAATTATATCGTTTCTATGAGTGGAGTTTCAAAAATCCAAGAGACATGGATGATATCAGTATGAAAAATTTGGTTCAATAAGATGAAAATAATTTTTGGTGAATAGTAATTTATTACTTTTATTAACCACAGTTAAAAGTAAAAAGTGAAATTAAAGATAAAAATGATATCATAATTACCCTAAAACATGTCCAAATTATATTCGATATATGTAATTCGAAAAAGAAAATTTGGAATAAAATATGATCCTTCAGGTCCACATGGACAAGATTAGGTCAGTTATTATTATTTAATTCAAAGAAGTGTCAAAATTGTTATATTCAATATTTAATAACTAATCCATTTTTAATATTGTGCTATAGATAAGATAAATTGTAATATAAATATTCATTAGAAAGAAAAAAATTATTCCAACATAATTTAATTTTATTTATATTTTTTAGACATTATATAATTTAATTTATTTATGACATAATAATGATGTAGTAATTACGTTATTAATTAAATATTAAAATAATTGATATTATAAATACCCAAATAAGTATAATTTGAGACTTGTTATGAATTCAACTAATTTTATAGGATAATATTTCATGTTAGGGTTGAATAAATGATTTTTCTTTAGAAATACAAAATTCGTTTTTGAATTTAGAAAAAACAAAATACCAAATAGTGTCAAAATTGACAAAAAATATTTTTTAAAACAAATATTATATTATTTATTGATATTATAGTCCTAAAAAGATAAGGTTCGGAAAAAAGAATTACATAATAATATATATGACATTAATGAACCAATTGGGGTTCCATTGGAATTTTATAGTATGTCTATTAACCATATAATATAAAAATAGAAAAGACATGGTAAATGTCAAACAATTTTACTAAGATTTAAATCTAATAATTAATGTTAAAATGGTTACATAACATATCTAAAACCTATTTGATGAGATGTTTTCAACCCAACCCTACCTTATAGATTAAATAATTCATTTTTGAGCCATTATAATCCTAAAATGATTTAATTATAAAATAATATTTCTAGATTTTCCTAAAGTTCCCCTCACCCCTCTAATAAAAGGGCACTCACCCTTAAATATAATTCACAGCTTCAAAGCCATTTGGCTGGGAAAAACTCTACCCAAATACCCTTTAAATTACCCCCGTTATCCTAGAGGCATTCCTTTAGTCATAAATCCATTTTACGGTTCCCCTTTGATCAAATCAAAAGGAAGATCCCGAAGAAGAGGTAAATATTTCATCACCTCTGTCAAGTTCTTTTCTTCTTCCACTTACTCTTTCTTTGTTGTTTACAATCTAAGATAATAACTCCAGTATCTTCTATATACTGTGATGTTTTTATAAATATGGCACAACCATATCCCTTATTCTATCCATCCATTGAACGACATGTAACCATTCGTGTGTACGTACGGCTTACCGTCTCCACGTCATGGTGTAATTGTTATTCAATACATTATTATTTGGATGGGTATAATAATGATGTGTAATTGATGTAAATATATTATATATCAAGATAATAATTCTGTATATATGATATACAATACATTTCCACACCTTTATAGAAATGTTATTGTAGCTTGTGCATGCGTACGGATTACCATCTCCACGACGCGATGAAATTCATTTCCAAGTTCACCATTTATCGACGATTATAAAAATATTTATTACTAATAAATATGTAATATATGAAATAATAATGCTACTGGAGATATATATATATATATATGTGAATTTATGTACTTACATGTATATTATTCAATTACATCCGTTCAATACGATATGAAAACAGAAACAACGTTTAGGTGTACATACGACATATAGTCTCCATAAACGGTGTTTTCCATTTCATAGATCTATCTCTTATAAATATTTATATTAAAAATATGTATGATTTATAAATCATGGTTTATATTCTGTAAGTATTTAAATCATGAACTAAATTATATAATGATGACTAAAAATTTAATATATATTCGATAACGAAAGAGATTATTACACGAAATGATAATTTAACATGAAAAGCATTATTAAATGGGTAGTATAAAGTCATATATATATCATTTATGATATAATAAATATGAATATGGTTCTGGTATAATGTAATAACATACACTAATCATTATACAGGAGGTTAAATGTACCCTCGACCAAAGGAAAGTGCATGGTAAGGGTTAATTTCACAATCTCTTTATTATCCAAGGTTGTTTTTACATAAGTATCTACTAGGAAATATTTATTATCCATGTAAATTTTTCATAAAAGAGTTTTCCAAGGGATTATTTTCATTTCACTATTTACTAAAACATCACTTTTAATGTTTTAAATATTTAATCATCTAATTCATTTTCATTAGTGTCCATGTTTTTAAAATATATTTTAAAGATTTATTTATACGTACATGAGTGTTTTTAATACGTTAATTCCTTTGAATAGTTTCAAAGTGGAATGGGACGCTTTGATTCAAAAATTTCTTTAAATTTCTTCTTTTTTAAATTGTATTACTTTTAAATGATTTCATGAAAAAGATATATTTCTCTCAATGAGTTTTAAAAATAATTTTCATCTACGTCAAAATCCTTTGATTGATTTTAAACTTGTTTGAAGTTGATTTATTATGATACAAATCTTCCATATTGTATTGAAGGATTTGTGATATGTTTTAATGTGGATGTGTTATTTTTAAACCATTCATGGTTTATGGATAAATTATTGACATTTCGTATGATATTTTTAATACAAATGTCAATGTTATGCTTCAAATCATTCATATGAGGAATGTAGTGGACTTATAAAGTGATGGGTGGAGCCCGCTATAGCTCCTCAATTAATCAGTTGGTCTCATGAGACAAATTGGTCTCTTGGAATAAGGCCTTGAAAAAAAAATTATTTGTAGTCTTGGCACAGGGCCTTGACTAAGTGGTATTGATATCCAGTGTTAGGCATTCCCACATTATTAAATCAGTTATTACATGTGATTATTTTACAAGTAGAATATCCATTTGCATGTTTTTATTGTAATGTTTTATTTTTTTCCATATTAGGCTCATGTTTACATTTAAAAGGATATTTTTTTATTAATCACCTTGACTTAAAATTCTTTAGATTTTACTAAATTATTTACCCTTACTGAGAATCGGAGCTCACCCATTTATTATGTTTTATTTTCCTAGGATCCCAAAAAGTGTTTCATGTTTGAGATGCAGGGATAAGCTGTTGGAACAATGGAATTCTAAATAGATTTTTTGAGTTGTATGTTATAAGGTGTAATGTAATGTTTATGTATGAAATCTATTTTCCAAGACTACTAAACCGATCGGTCTTTCAAGACTTGATTCCATGTAATCATGCCAATGTATTAAAATAATGCACTGACGTTGGGTAACTCGAATCAGGGTGTTACAGTTGGAATCAAAGGATGTTTAGTACAAACATTGGAAACCATGTTTATGTAAGCTCTGATTATATCACATAGCCCTAAGATAGGATTTGATTATTAGTATAGAATAACATCCTAAAATTTTGGTATTGTAGATATTTTGTGAGTTTTCCAAGAAATAAATCACTATTTGGATATGACCAGGTAGAGGCAGCTCTGTCACAGATGTACCTAGGGGTAAAACCCAGAAACATCAATTTTAGCTAGATTCGAACGGGAACTGCTCCATGATAATCGGCATTGCTGTACTCTTGTTTAAGACACTCTCGGGGGATATTTTTATGGTAATTATCATTTTCATTACTAACAATTATTAAGGGTTTATGAGTATATACATTCTCAAGGAAATTTTTTTTATGATTATGGATTATATCTATAAAATATTCAATTTAATTTATGTATTTTACATGATTATAATTATTCATTGCAATTCATAAACTAACCTAGTTTATGTCCTTATATATAAATAGTGTTTAGTAGAAGGAATGTGAGCTCCAACAAAAATTATGATCCAAAGAGTAAGAAGGATAATATCTTTCACGGTATTAAGACAACATTTAGAATGTAAATAGTATCCTATGTATTCTCAGCATATGAAGAAATAGAATCATGTGTTCACATTGTAAGTAAATAATTCACTGAGTCATATGGCATTGAAGAGAAGCCAGAGAAAGAAAGTATGGTAGAGGTAATGATGGATAATGGAAAGTGTAAAAATGAGGACTTTCCCATATGTGATAACCGTGGAAAGAATTACCTTGGTAAATTCCTGAAGGGTATGGGAGTTTGTTATAAGTGTGGAGAAAAATGACACTAGGTACGTTATTTCAAGGGTAAAAAAAGTTTTCAAATTTAAAATGCTTCATCTATAAGGCGTTGAGATACTACACAAATCAATGTCCCAGTCATAAGAGTATATCACAAATAATGTTAATGGATAATAATCAAGTTAGGATACTACCTCAGATGAAGAGGAATGACTACTTTTCTTATGTTGTTATTATAGAATTTTTTTCACTTGAGTGTTGTATCAACAATATGTTGGTTACATGAATTACAGAGATAAATAAGGATTGTACTATAGTAATATTTTATTAAGGATTTTTGATTATATGTTTCTAATAAAAGTGACTTAATAGTAACCTACACTTTTATGAAAAAATGGTTGAAGAAAAGGTAATCCATTATATGGTCATGATAATGAGGTAGTGATTTTTGAATAATAGATGGTTGAGGTGGATAAATTACATTGGATATTCTTGACTACCTTGAAACTGATTAATGATTTGTATATTCCATCATTGTTGGAGATTACAAAACTTTTGGATAGAAGGAGTATATCCAGTATTCTATATGGAATAAGTGAGAATGAATGTAATCAATAAGGTGTTATGGTAATTTAGGATGTTGAAGTGTTTTAAAATAATACAATATGAAGTTGTTCACATGATATTACATGGGAAAAAGGATCTTCATTGTGTTTAACTTGATTATAAATTTTTTACTATGACTTTTGACAGTAGTATTTTGGATAAGTTTAGTTTAATATTATTTTTGGATTGCCATAAAATGGACAACCTAGAGGTCGGGCAACAACCCATCATGCTCGGCAAGCCCGTGAGACATGAACCTGAAATAGAAGGGCTACAAGGTTGTATTACCTATGACTGTCCAACTTGATGACCTATATTGAATAATTTAGTTTTTTTAAAAAGTCTAGTAGATGAATTATAAATTCATTTTTTGGAACCATCTGTGAATGGGATAAATAGAATATATTTTTTATGTTCTCAAATCCTTTAGAGTGAAAGATGATTTTGTTGTAGAAATTTGTTAAAGGACGGAACTCTACATGTCAAAAATACATTTTATTCATCTTTTATTCTATGAAGAATGTATTCCTTAATCTTTAAAAAATTGATATTATAAAAAAATGTGTTATGCTAACACAATATGTTTTGTTGCACCAATGATATTTTAAATCACCATAGATAGATGGCTTTGAGGCCCTCAATTCTACAATTGTTTGTGACTGATGACCTCAATCACTCTCTATAAATATTTACATTTTACCGCCAATTATTTTCCTCCAATTTTCACCAATGTTCTCCTAATCGATATCATAATTTGGTAGTTACTTTTTCATTCCCCTTTTCCTCTTTTAAAGAATATATTTTAACATCCCAATTTTCGATGAGGGTTTTCACACAAAGGGATTTTATATTTTAAAAAATTTATTATATAAGAACAATTAAAAATTGTGAGGATGCAATTTATTGATGGGGGGATGAATGTAACACTCGTAGATTTCATAGTACATTATTTCTTCAATGTAATTCAATAAGTTTCACTACACACAACACCGAGTTCAAGTGCACCATGACTTACCAACTAGCCGTTCAAAAGCGGTTATGAATAGTATTAACTAAATTTTTATCTTTATATATTCCTTATAATTTTAGGATCTATATTGTGAGTTTTTTATAACTAATATAATAAAAATTCATTTTTTTCAGATAAAAGAAGTAATTTTTTTAAAATGCAGTTTTATTGCCTTTTAATGGAGATCCCTTTTTAAAACCAATATTTGGATCTTTATTATATAAAATTTGACAAAAATAAACCTCTTCTTTAGAATACTAAAAAAAAAATTATTTTTGATAAATATTTGGTTTTTTTAGATAACTTTCATATTTTGGCGAATCGTGATAAATACTAAATTTTAACCTAAAACAACTTTTTTAGTAAAAATAATTTATAGTGTTCATCTATACATATGAATGGTTTGCGTAGAATAATTATATTATATTTTTACCATTTATTCTAATTTTTTCCATTGGATTTAATTTATCTTTGTAATTGGATATAAACAAATGTCAATCTTTTGGTAGTCATTATTTCAGAAAAATATACTTTTTGGTTTTGATAACGGGAATTAATTTTTAATTAATAAATGAAATTTCTATGTTTTCAATTTGGTAAAATAGACATCATTTTTTAATTTCAAATATAAAAATTCTCATAGGGTGAATTATAGGTACGTTTATGAAAACATCAAATTTTTAATGAATAGTGAAAACAAAGCGTTATTGGTTAAAACTAAATATAAATTTAAATAAATATTTATTTTATTTAAATTTATTTTAGGTCAAAATAAATACAGAATACATAGATATGTTCAATGTAATCCATTGGAGTCATTTTTTAATAATATTATATATATATATATAATTTTATTAAACTTTTCAATGTCTTTTACCCTCCTCATAAGAGAATTTTGCAAATTCACATAAAAAAAATTTATTGCGTCTATGAGTGGAATTTAAAAAACATGATAGACATGATTGATATCAGTATGAAAAATTTGGTTCAATAGGATGAAAAGTTTTTTTGGTGAATAGTAACTTTTTTACTTTTATTTACCATAGTTAAAAGTAAATAGGGTTATTTAAGAAAAAAATGACATCATAATTACCCTAACACAAGTCCTAATTATAGTGGAAAACTATAATTAGTCCCAAAAAAACCTTATGAATAAAATATGATCCTTTAGGTCCAGTTGGTCTAGAATAGGACGTTTATTATTATTTAATTCAAAGAAAAGTTAAAACTGTTAAATTCAATGTTTATTAACTGACACATTTTTAATATTGGGATATACATTAGATAAAGTAGACTATAAATATTCATTAGAAAGATATAAAGATTTCCAACAAAAATGGTATATTATTTATATTTTTTAGACATTAATGAATTAAATTTATTTATGACACAATGATGATGTAGTAATTAACTAACTAATGAAATATTAAAATATTGGATATTATAAATACCCAAATAAATGTAATTTGAGACTTTTTATGAATTAAACTAATTTTCTAGGTTAGTATGACATTTCAGGATTGATTAAATGAATCTATTTGAAGTAATAACGTTGTTATGAATTTAGAAAAAACAAAATACCAAATAGTGCCAAAATTGAAAAAAATAGTTTTTAAAACAAATATTATATTATTAAATGATATAATAGTTCTATAAATATAAGGATCTTCGAAAAGACTTATATAATAATATATATGGCATTAATTAACCAATTGGGGCTCAAATGTCATTTAAATGTAATTTTATTAACCATATAATATAAAAATACAAATAGAAATGGTAAATGGAAAACTATTTAACTAAGAATTAAATCTAAATGTAAAGGTTGATATGGTGACCTAAACCGGTATAAAACCTATTGGTTGAGAGGATTTCAACCCATCACTACCTTTTAATTTAAACAATTCATTTTGGATCCATTATAAAATATAAATGATTTTATTATACAATAATATTTGTATATTTTCATAAGGTTCCCCTCACCCCTCTTATAAAAGGGAACTCCCACATCTCTATAATTCACACCTATAACACCATTTGGCTTAGCCAACCTTCTCCCCTTACCACTCTTATAAATATGGAACAACCATATTCATTATTTTATCCATCCTTTAAATGACATGTCACCATACATGCCTACGTATGGCTTACCGTATCCATGTCATTGTGTAATTTTTATTCAATACATTATTATTTTCATTGGTATAATAATGAAGTGTAATTGATTGAAATAAAAAATATAACATTATTATAATTCTGTATATATTATATACCATCCAATTCCACACCTTAAAGGAAATGATATTTTCTCTCGTGCATACGTACCAATTATCGTCTCCACGACGCGATGAGATTAATTTCCAAGTTTACCATTCATCGAAGATTATAAAAATATATACTACTAGAAATTATATAATATATGACATTATAATGATATTGGATATATATATATATATGTACATTCATATATCATATTCACATAATTCTTTCCAATATGATATGAAAACAAAATAGCGTTTATGCGTATGTATGGACTACCGTCTCCATAAACGGTGTATTCCATTTCATATATCAATATATTATAAATATTTATATTATAAATATGTATGACTTATAAAATAATCTTTATATTCGTGAAGTATTTAAATCATTATCTAAATGATACGGTCAAGAATAACAAGGTAAAATATTTACGATAAAGAAAGATATTATTACAAGAAATATTAATTTAACATTAAAATCATTAATAAATGGGTAGTATAAATCCATTAATTAATCATTTATGATATAATAAATATTAATATGGTTCTTGTATTATATAATAACATACAATGGTCGTACATGAGGTTAAACGTACTCTCGAGCAATGGAAAGTGCAACGTAAGGGTATATTTCAAAATCTCTTTATTATCCGTAGTTTTTTTTACATATGTATCTATTGGGACATATTTATTATCCATGTCCATATTACATAAAATCATTTTCAAAGGGATTATTTTTAAGGTAATTTTTATTAAAACAACGTTTTATGTTTTTTTAATATTTATTCTTCTAAATCGTTCTCATTAATGTCCATGTTTTAAAAATGGGTTTTAATGATTTAATTATATGGACATGAATGTTTTCAAAATGATAATTCTTTTGAAAATCATCAAAGTGTTATGGGAACCATTGATTTAAAAATGACTTTAAATGTCTTACTTTTTAAATTTTGTGACTTTTAAATGTTTTCATGAAAAAGATATATTTCTCTCAAAGTCTTTTCCAAATCATTCTCATCTCTGTCAACATTCATTGATGGATTATAAAGTTGTTTGAAGTTGATTTATTATGATACAAATCATCCATATTGTATTGAATGATTTGTGATATGTTTGACTGTGGATGTGTTATTTTTATAACATTCATGATTTATGGATAAATTATTGACATTTCGTATGATAGTATTAATATGAATGTTTATGTTACATCTCAACCTTTTCATATGAGGAATGCAGTGGAATTAGTATGTGACGAGTGGAGCCGCTATAAATCATCGATGCATCTGTAGGACTCATGAGTCAAACTAGTTTCTCGGCACAAGGCCTTGAAAAAAAATATTTCTCGTATTGGAACAAGGCCTTGACTATGTGGTAATGATGTCCAGCGTTAGGCGTTCTCTTGTTACTAATTTAGTTATTACATGTGATTTTTCGACTAGTAGATTATCAATATTCATGTTTTTATTATAATGTTTGATTTATTTTATCTATATTATGTTCATGTTTATGTATTAAAGGCTGTTGTTTTTATTACACATCTTGCCTTAAATTATTATAGCTTCTGCTAAATTATTTACCATTACTGAGAATCTGGTCTCACCACTTCCTTATGTTTTATTTTCCCAGGATCCCAAGAAGTGTTTTATCTTTGAGATGCAGGTTTAACTTAGGTGATCAATGAAATTCTCAATGAATATTTTTTTCTGTTTTATGTTAAAATGTTTAATGTAATTTTCCTATATGTAATCAATTTTCCAAGACTGCTAAACTAACCAGGATTTTGGGACTTGATTCTTTATATTAATGTAAATGCCTTAAAATATTGCACTGACTCTAGGAAACTAGGGCCCGAGCATTATAGTCATGATGTTTATTAGTCACATAGAGAGTACAAAGGTCTAACCACTAGTAATAGCAATAAATGATCATCTATATCAGTCTCACCTCTAATCTAATAGAACATATTGAATAATAACGGTTTATAGTAATTATATATTTTACATATTAATAATATGGGTATAAAATTTTGTTTTTTACAAAAACAAACCATAAAATGATAAATATAATGATAGTGATATTTTTTATTCAGAAAATGTTTTCTGATTTCCAATACCAAGGAAAAGTAGATATCATATTATATGACAAACCAATTCCCCTTTACATAGGTAGTAATCATTTTCTACGGGAACACCTTATCATCTAGATAACCAATTTTGACTTCATTCCTAGGATGGACTGTCTAGTTCCATACCATGCATATGATAATTATTATCTCCATATGGTGTTACTTATTCCATTAGAGGGTTAATTTTATATTTCACGAGGGTAAATGGGATGAATATGTGAGTTGATCTAGACTAGAGAATCATGGGCTCAATTGAGTGACAAACTAGATTATTATACTATATGTAGATGGTAAGGGAATATATCCAGATAATTTCCCTCCAGTTGTAAACCATTTTAGTGATGTATTGCAGAAAAAACTTCATGGAATAAGTAATAAGAAATATTTACTTTTTTCTAAAAGGATTGTTTTAGTAGCTACATGTGTGTCCATTATTCCATACCTGATGGTTATTATTGAGAATTAGGAGATCAATAGATAACTTGATGATTTTGAAGATAATGGTTTTATATGGCCTATTAATTCACCTGGGTGGTTCCCCATGGTTTTCACTAAAAAGTTAGCTGGAAAACTCTAACCATGCATGGATTATTTATAGTTTAACTTGATTGCGGTTAAGACTCAGTATCCATATATTTTTATAGATTGAATCATATAATAGATCCACGGAGCGAAATATTTCTACAAGATTGATTTGAGGATGGAATACCATCATTTGTGTGTCTAGAAATCAAACATACCACAAAAACATTCCAGAGTAGATATAACTTATATGAGTATCTAATTAATTTGTTAGGTCTTATGAAATATATAGAATTTGTCCATGAATTTGATGACTAAGGGTTTCCACACATATCGGTATTCATTTTTCGTAGTCTTTGTGGATGATATATTTGTGTATTCACATATTCAGCATGATCATTCCCAACCACTGGATATTGTAATGAATAAACTAAGATAGCATTTTTAATATTCTATTTTCAAAAATTACAATTTTATATGGATAGATCTCATTTCATATGTCAAATTATCGTAGAGACAGGATTATCTGTTATCCCTGATAAGGTTAAAGATATAGTTTCATGGGAGAAATCAATGAATTTTTTATATATATAGAGTTTCATGGTTCTATCTGGTTGTTAAAGAGGATTCATTAAAAAATTATCACACATTTTAGAACCACATAAGGGCCTGAACAAGAATGTTTTCATGTTTATGTGCTCTGAATATAGCGATGGAACCTCTCATGAGCTAAAAGACTGGATAAATTTAGTCCTGATATTGATTTTAACTGAGCCTAAAAGATTCCATATGATTTAATATTATTATTTCAGTATTTGGATGAGATTCATTATAATTTAGGATAAAAATGTAATTGTGTATGGATCATTGTTGTTTAAACCTAATTATTACAATTAAACGAAACATGATATCGAGTAAGTAGTTGGGGTTCATGCCTGGAATTGTGAGAGGAACTTTTTATAGGGAATGTGTTTTGTATTGAACATATACAACAAAAGAAACATTTATATATTTAAAAAAAATAAATTAAAAATATGGTAATCCAAATGAATTGAATACCTATAGTAATTTTATTTTTGAGATTGTGTATTCACCTGGATTGGAAAATATTGTAGTTTATGCCCTGAGCTGGATGACTAAGACACATGCAGTTCAGGAAGCCAGTAGTGAGTGGAAGTTGTGGGCCCTCTATTCTATGATTCATCCAGTGCTGGAAAATAGTTATGGATAGTCTGTACTCGTATAGTGATTAGTGACCTCTTCACTTCTTGATAATGTAAAAATGATTAAGATTTCTACTGTCGAGGGCGTGGTACTATGAGAGAGAATTTTTTGTGAAGATTAACTAACTAGTCAAACCGTTAATGTGGACGAGATCTGGGGAATTCATGGGTATATCTGGTTGAATTTATATGTATGAGATAAATTTATGTGGGAGTCTCATGCCTATACATGGGTAGTATATCCCAGCCTTACAAATATGTACCATTGTATATGCCACAAGTATTTGAGGTTGGGTATGAAAAGGGAGATTTCTTATTTCATTACTCAGTGTTCCACCTATCAACTAGTGAATGTTGAACACCATCAGTGAAGAGAAATTATATAATCATTAGATACTCGTGAGTGAAAATGTGACAAAATTACTATAGATTTCATGACTGTTTTCACCAGATCCCCATGAGGTAATGATTCATTATCAATGATAGTAGATATGTTAAAATAAATTCTCACACTATATCTCTTAGAGAAAACATTAGAGTGGATAATGTTGGGAGGATTTATTTTCATGAGATTATACGCCATCGTAGGGTTCGACAAACTATCCAATCATATAGAGATTCTGACATTACATAATAGTTCTGGAAAGGATTGCTGCAGGAACTGGGCTCACAGGTACTACAGAGTACAACGGATCAACCATATATTGGTAGTCAATCCAAGTATATGATATACAATCTATAGATCCTGATCTATGCATGTATATTCGATTTCAGTGCCTTTTGTGAGAAACACCTATCTATCTCTATGCTTGTTTATAATAATAGATTCCAATGTACTATAGATATTGACCTTTATAAGGATTTAGAGGGTAGCATGTTCTATTCAACCTAGTACTAGTTAAAGGAAGGGGAGGTAGTGTTACTAGGAAATATTCTCATTCATGAGACTTCATTGTAGGTTCACCATAACCAGAATAATATTATTACGACATATTCTAAGAAGAATTATTATTTCAATCGATTTAATTGACAACATGTGTTTGAGGGGGGGGGGGGGATCTAGTTTTTATGTTTCTTTCAATTATATAGGGGAATATATAGATTCATATTTGGGGAAAATATTATCATTTTTAATTTGGGCATCTTGAGAGTCTAGAGTGAGAAGGGCTAGTAACCTATCAGTTTAAGTTACCTTAGAGATACTCATACATGCAAGGATTCTTCCATGTCTCTAAAAATTTCCATTATTTTTCAAAACCATATCATATTATTTATCCTAATAAGGTTGAAATGGATTTGTATTATCTATTTTAGGAGAAACCAATTTTTATCACTTATTGGAGCATAAAAGATATATGTGGTAGGTTAATTCCACCATCACACATGCCATCGTAGAAAAACTATATATAATATTAGGCATAGGAGAGAGAGGATGATGTATATGCTTTGTGGGTATAGATATTCTCATATGATGTTTTACATCATTCAGAAGGAAAACTAGAGGGTGACGTGTTCTCAGTTGGGATGAATGTAATAACCTAATTTTTCTTTTTTAGGTATGGATACATTAAATATAAATTTGAACATTCATTTCTATCAAATTAAATGTTCTGAAGAGTTTTAGGAAGGGGTCGGGAGTGTCCAAGGATTTTTCACAGCCTGGAGATCTGGTCTTTGCTATGAAAGGATGATGTGAATGATTAGAAGATGGTTAATAGTAACAGTATGACCCTATAAGATGTGTAGAATAGTTTTATAATCTATTAGAGGTAGGAAGCACAACCGTGTAAAGAGATATAGAGAAACTGCACAGGGGATCTGCATGGGGAGTACACAGATTTTCAAACCCTGCAACTAGCATAAACCCTTAATAATCATTATAAGGGTGAAATTCCTTGAATATAGGTTGTGCATGGTTGGAACATGTTTTGAAAAGTTGTGCGAGAAAACCATGTGCCGATTTAAAAAGATAAAAATTATGGAATTTCCCTCCGATCATTTATATATTTACACCACCTTTTATCTACCAAAATAGAGATCACCTCTCCCTTGTTCTTGAGCTTTCTCCCGAGATAGGAATTACAATTAATCTTTCATTCAATCTCTAATTAGAGTTTTTTGGTCCCATTGGATCTATACAGATAATATATTCAATCATATTAAATCATTTCTTTAATTATATAACTATATTGAATGATATTTTCCTACATTCTAAAATACCATATATTTAGTGTATTTTTATTTTTATTTAATTTCTTCAATTATAGCCTGAATTAGAGGACAATAATGGACTGGAATAATATAAATTTATATTGTAGCATGTCTAAATATTTTACATTAACTCGTGGGTGTTTTATAAATTGTTTCCATCAAACCATAAAACTATCTTCTCAGTTGTTTCTCCTTAAACTAATAAACTCTTATATTTCATGTTAATTAATTTTTTTACAAATTTTATAACACCTGAATCTAATGTTGTAGGTTTTCAATCTCAACATAAGAAAACATTGAGCTGTAATCTATTATATTCTAAGGTGTCTAGTGTTTCCCATATGACCAAAACACCCCTATGGTGTGTTTATATTACTTTGGGCCAGTGAAATGAGTTATGTAATTTAAAGGAATTATTAATGGTTGAATAACTTATTTAGAGAATTTTAATTTAAAAATTTAATTTATTAATAAAACTAATTAAATAAGCTTTGTGCGATGAGATAGACTACCCATAACGTATGTATATTGATTCATTTGTTTAGTTATGAGGTGCATAATATAACATGAATCCTCAGTCCATTGTATATAATTCTATGGAAATGAAATTACCTAAGAGAATGAACTCTTACATGTACCCACAATCCTATATATAAATATTTTTTTAAAGGAATTAATATAAAATATTGAACATAACATGGCCTCCTAATCCTTTAAATAAATTTCATTGTTTATGGATGTCATGGTATGACACCGATCTGTAATATCACTGTATGAATCCAAAAAACCATTTCATATATTATATTGGGATATTCCATGGATGGTTTCTTTGGATCCAGTTTTCTTGGACCTCTATAGACAAGCTCCTTGCATCAACCCAAGTCATTGTTGAGTTTTCTATGGAAGAGCTCCAAGGAATCGATGAAGATACCTTCATCTATGAGACATTGGACTTGACACATATTGATATATACTATACCAAGTGTCCCCGAATGATTTATAAGGACGTTAGGATGAGTCATTGGTCGATGAACGTGGGTCAAAGACAACAGAGGGCTTATACATGATTATTATATGTATTCCATAGCTTATAAGTTCATGATTATTTATTTTATGTCATAAATAAATGAAAATTCTTATAATATCATAGGCCACAGATCATGCTTACACATTTATACAATTGTATTATATTTATTAGATTCTTTTTTACAATATATGCTAGTAGATTCCAATGTTATCACCATATTCATTTATTGTCAATACTATTCTGTACCTATACACTAAATTAGTTTATACTTACATAATACATTTGTTATAGTCACTATTTTTGGTGGCCTACAATGTATATCTTACACCTTACTCAGACCACCATTTAGTATTTGTTAATACTTCATGATTATAGGTAGGGATAATGGGATGGGACTTGTTCTAGAAACCAAATATTTTATGCACGGATGGGGCATGTGAGTAGAGGACCATGACTATAATGGCGATTATATCGAAGATATCATGGATCTACTGTTTATATCTTGTTATACCATGTTCTATATGCTTGTTACTGTGTTTCCAATTACTTTACCATTTTCTATATCATTATCAAAATTGCAGCATCAATTTTCATATAAAATTGTATATGATTTCTAATAGAATATTGAGGATATCTATATGATTTAATTATTCTTATGTTGGTTATTTATTATGTTTTTGATGGGTGGTATTTATTATTTCACAGATATTTTACACATTGATCATGAGGGGATAGTCTCCTCACCGTACAACATTAGAACAACATAGCTAGTCAGAAACCTATGACATACATGGAGTCATGAATGAGGAAAGCTAACTCACATATCAGAAAACTATAACCGTGTGAGCTGGGATAGTACATTACAAAATAACCTCCTTGGTCTAAAGGGGGAATGTAATAAGGTATATTTTTTCAATGTATGACACCCTAAACATTGATTATGAAGATGGATCATGCCCCTTATCTATCTCATTGTCTCTTTTAGGTTAGCCCAAACTCCCCGCATATCATTCGCATAAAAAGATAACCATGTCCATCTAACTAGGGACTGTCCTAAGGTTCACTTGCTGTAGAAATTGTCTGTCCCATGAAAAGTATAATTACCGTTCTTATGATCTTGTGGTGGATATTATCATAGGTATCACTATCATAAGACATAGTTATTCCATTATTGGTGGAAGATACACTCTGTTATAAGATTTTCACCCAAAATGCATCTTAAAATCTTAAAATCACCCCAAGGGTTCCATTATGATGATTTATTTGGATAGAGAGTCAGAATGGATTCATTGTTTTTCTAATTCTGAATCCAGGGTGTAAAATTACCCAAAATCCCCAAAAGGTATGAAAGAGAGAAGTACATAACATATATACCCGGTTTATATTGTGTACATCCACTACATCACAATGGATGGTAATATAACATGTATTGAAATATAAAACCCATGTTAATTGCATCTATGTACTGTACATGATGTGTACCCAACATGGTGTACCAACTCCTGTACCCCTCATGGCATAGGGATGTGTCTCTCCAAGGTTTTAACTCATACTTGATGTGTCTCCCACATAGGGTATTTTTAGGTACTTCTTTATAACCATTACCACATACACTGGATTTCTAGCCATGTACTTGAATGCATGTCGAGTGACAATACACGATGTATCCTCTATAATACAAGGTGTGCAATCATAAAATATCATCTTCCCAAGTACTTGAGTACATGGAAAACTACCACTACAAAAATGTACTCTTTATAAATTTTGTGAAGGTAAAAATTATCTTTTCATCCACTTAGGAAGAATAAATGTTGTAATTACCTAAAACTTAAATAGGTGCGATTATGATTTACAAATGGGAAACCCCTATAAACAGCCTAAAACCATATCTTTCCCTAAAATATTAATTGATTGACCCTAAGGGGTTCCTTAGAAAATACAAAAGGGTTTTAGACTACAATGTGGTAAATATTATGATAATTATAGAAAAAATAAAAATCTACATACCTTTAGGTTGAATCTTTTCAACCATTGACTGTATCCATGTTCCCCCAAAGCCATACAACGACCTGACTCCTCTCAACCTCAACAACAACTCATCACTTCCCCCTATCAATCAGCTTACCTATATTTTTTCACTGATTATTGTATAATGTGAGTACCATAGGGGTCATTTTCAGGAATATTTCGGATGGGAATTAAGAATTTAATAAAAAATAAGAAAATAAAAGAGAAAGAAAAAGGAAAGCGGTTTGAGCCTGGACCTAGTACACGATGGGATTTTATTCCTTGACTAGAGAAACCCATCATTCCAAAAATTCACCATGAAGAAGGAATATTAATTTTATGATCCATTCAAAATACATCCCCAAGATAACATGAATGAATAATTTAATATTCAAATAATTAAATAATAAATATTAATTATTCAATAAAACATAAAATGACTCAAAATTACATAAAACAGTTTCCCTATTTAAAAACTATATTTCCAGACCAAAAGAATGGACATAAATGTTATCCTAAATCATTTACTATGAAAAAATGGCCATTTTACACCTCTCCGGCATATAAATGAAAAAATAAAATTTCTTCTAAATTTCATATTCTGAAATGAAACAGGTCACTACAACCCTCTCTCCACATACATTATCATATCCAAGAAGACGTGTTGGTCAAATAAAAGTTATTAACTCATCTCAGGAATCTATAAAACTATTATATCTCTACCATACAATGAAATGTATTATAAAATCAACAACTCTTCCAACATATTATATTTGTAATCACGATCGATATGGTACTATCCACAAAAGGAGTATCATTTTTGTTTCTAAAAACTAAAATCAAATATCCACAACCCACACTCCATCCATTAATGAATCCAATGATAGGTATAAAAAAACAAATCATACTAGAGTTCTTACTCGTAGCATCACCTATTTCTACTTCCCAAGTATAGTTTCCATGAAAAAATCTAAATTTGATCTCATAATGAGTGTTACTACACTAAATAAACGAACGGTTTACTCCAAAAAATATGTATTGCCTTATACCACTACTTGAGAGAAACCTAAATGGATCCTTCAAAAAATTAATGTTTCTATTAAGTATCTTCACACACCACCTTATAAATAAATTAACATGATTTATCTTGATTAGTCATGCAAGAAAATAATATCCATTCACAAAGTATTCCATAACATAAATGTACATTTCTCAATTAATAAAAACTCATAAAAAACCATTCCCACAACATTTCATAAAAATTATCAGTCCTCTTCTCAAACACAACAAATCTTTGATTAATAATTTAAATAGATACCATGCATAACTGAGATGTATCATTAATATTTCACCGAACAAAGTTTGTTTAATAAGCTATACCTTAGGTTTCATATCGTGACTCAAACTTCCTCAAGTCTACCATCATCTAGGTCATGCTGACTATGGTCCACGGAACATTAGTATCAATTATTTAGAAGATTCCTTGTATCAATTTATCAAAATCACACAGTTCACTTATTCCATGATATTATTCCATGACCAATCATCATACAACTCCATCATCAAAATTGAGGTATTATAGTACTCTAATATAATTCTAATGAAGCATATAGAAACAAAATGTCTAGGAATTGTAGAGAATATACATTCCAAAATAAATGTATAATAGACTGATTCAACTTATAAAAAAAGATATCCACTACAATGATCTCATCCCACTAGTACATCAACTACACATCCTCAGTCTGAATAATGTCAACCTAATACACACTGTTAGATGAAAATTAACACCATTCCAATCACAGGATTCTACTTGTAATTAGGAAATCTACTAAAAAAGAATATATTGATCAATTGGGTAGGACAAAAAAATATTCCTACCCATTTAATCCAATCTCAATACCAAAAAACATATGTTCTTTATCTGAAACCAATTGAATCATTAATCTATGGTTACAAATCATGATCACTTCCAATACATCAGTCTTTAGAAGACTATACCAACAACTCAGTACATAAAAAGGAATCCATATTCCCAAATGAACCCATATCATATGATTCCCTCAATAAAAGATAAATGATGACTCACTGGGGTCCGAGTCACAATTAAGGACCTCTAGGTCCCCCACCCATCCCTACTAGTTAGGTCACACAACAAGTCACTAGTTCAAACCACATAGACCTTAGGGCCAACCTCACTATGGGTGGTAAATATATTATCACCATATGATGGTAAAAATAATAGAACATGTAATAATTTATAAAGCTTTTCAAATCCTTGTTATATATGAAAACACCACATATGTTTCAATTGGAAACCAATTAATGTGTAACCCTTGGGTAGAACAGTTAGATAGTGAATGAATCTAACAGCATCTACTACCAATAAAAGGCCAACTAGGCCCTTATAATCTCTTTGATAACTCAAAAGTTATTACTCCCTTGAGGGTCATTATATGAACATTAGAAATATGATGAACTAAATTTAATATAAAATCTATATACCAAAACAAACCTATGAGATTTTTGTTCAAAATTAATCTCTCAGGTTCGTACGGACATCACATAAAAGCGATCTGACTAGAAAACCAAAAACAAAGGATGTTTAAGTAAAAGGTCATTCCAATATAAATATGAAAACTCCATCTAGGATATTAAAGGTCTTTAGTTAACTGCACTGAAAAAGTATATGTCCACAAGGGATCTTCTAGAAAGGTACCAACTACCTTTATTTTCCTAGAAGGGTAAAAATTATACACATAGTATCATCTCAAATGGTTTTTGTCCAAAAATAATACCATGGTTCATTTATGTAGAACATAATTCCAATATATGCAGTAAAATATTGTAAAGGATGTTATTGGAACATTAAATAACCAAACCAAAGTAGGAATTCCCTACAATTGGCCCAATAGTTTGTACTAGGTTCTCTATCAACCCGCTAATATCACTACACCTATAGTATGGAAGGTATTATATCATTATCACCTTCAACATGTTGTGACATGACGTTTTTCCCATAGCCTATCATAAAGAAAGCAAATAAGGGGGTCCAATTGAATAAAATTTCCCAAAAAACATATATTATCAATCACCATTTAGGTTGTTTTTTAAAATTGTAATAGTTGACCTTATTTTCATTAATAAAATTCACACTAGTTGGGCAATAACAATTGGAAATTATGTTCCAAATATTACGTATGAGATGGCCCTTTCCTCTAAAGGTTGAGAGTCAAAATCATCCCATTATCCATATTTCAATAGTTCAACAAAACAGAAATCCATAAAAAATTGTAAAATCTACATCACATGAGAATTTTTCAATGTGAGAATCATATATAACTATAACACCACATATCAAGAATAGTAATACAATATCCATAAAATAGCAATACTTATTAAAATAAGTGTTTTCAGGACACCACGTCAATATATATCATAGGATTCGACACTTTCAGAATATTCCTATCAAAATTATCATAATTATTAAAATTGAATCATCTCTGATACCAATTTTCACTCCATGACTTTTCTCACTCTATGAAAAATAACATGACTAATTTGTGACAATGCATTAAGCATGCCTCCCTATAAACCAGAGGTAATCAACAAGTACCGAGTGTATAAGGTGTGTTTGTGGGGAGAATATGAAATTGTATTTGGGTAATGAGAATTTAGAGGTAACTAAAAAATATCTATAATAGTAAATAAAAAGAGTGTGGATGCCAGAAATACAAAAAGGGTGTAGAAATGATATGCTGAAAAGTCCTAAAAGAACATGTCACACATACAACATCTGATAAACCATAGAGACGATCACATATAAAAAATAAATACAGAAAAGTATACACACAATGAACAGCTTATACTGCAAAATAATCCTTATACCCGACCTATAATAATTATATTAAGGTTCTCTAGACTGATCATAAGAATCTACATGGGAAAATATACTCTATCATAAAAACCTTGGGATTCACTCTATCCATCGTTCATCCCTTCTCAATATGAAAGATGAAATTGGGTCTCGCACTAATTTAGGTTCACATGCAGGGGGTTGGAAATTCTAACACCCGACCCCAACCCATTGGTTCCATGCTAGAGAGACACATGACCTAATTCATACATCCCAATATGAAAAAAGATTCCAACTATGAGCGAGGGTCTAATTATATAAATGGGGAGACTATACCCTTAGTATAATTTCATAAATCTAATATATATAAACAGTATAAAAAATAAATGAAGGTAACATATAAGAAAAAAATATGACACACATGATATGATAATCAAAACATGATAATAGATGAAAATTAAAATTAATTCCAATAATAAATGTAGTGACATAAGTCCCACTTGAAATCCATTTAGAAACATTATTTTCATCTTTATCAACCATGAAAACCATCCATCATAGATCACTTTCCCTTTACAGAATTTTTATTCATGAATCTAAAATCACAACAAAATGATTGAGTAGGGTGCATTTACAAGACATCATATGACACTAGAAATGACACATAACATAATTTTATTAGATATAGAAGTTTACTATGTAAACATAAACATGGTATAAATATAACAACAATATATCACAGCAGTACAAAAAAACATATGTAATGTTTTTGGGGATTGCCTCTACTTGGGAACCATGTTGGGACAATGTACCTACATCATCACCACCATGAATGGAACTACAATAATTATCCTAACATATCCTCATTATTGAGTTGATATACTCTAGAATATGACACATTCCATTGGATGGGATATTCCATGTAAATGGTGACCAAAATTATTTCACATCCCTCTCAAGTATATAGCCCAATGATTGATCAAATATTAGAATCCTACCAATGAATAGAACATACCTCCTGAATGGATATCCCCATGAATGTGACACATCATTTTTAATATATTATTCTAACTATATGTTGACCCATGTTTTCCACATCCATATCATAGGATATTACCACGAATATTTCATATATCCCATTTTGAAAAAACATTCCAAACCAATACACTCAACTACATTAGATAGAAAAAATATATATATGACACATAATGTAAAGGATAGTTCAATATCATTTCATTTCATATGGTATCATCATCACAAAAATCCCTATGATAGAATAATATGAATAGGTCAAATGTCACACACACACAACTGATGTGATCAATCATCAAACATAGGTCTCACGATCTACACACACATGCCAAATTAACATGCCAAATACACATATAAATCCTGAAAATAAATTCAAGGAATTATTCAAAATATTATGATCATTAGTATGCACATGAATTCCAATATCATGATAATAACAAATGTAAATCGCATCACAACATTAAGGGATTCATACATAGAGGATTATCCCTAGGCTATACATGGATACAACTAAACTATATAAAGAATGTGTAAATGATAATGGATTCCTAAACACAGTAGTCTCACAAGTCTACAAACAAAAACAAATTATCATACCAATAACCCATATTTTTTGTTAATCGATGTTAAGGGATTCCTTCATCATCTATTATCATCAATGTCATTCTTGCAAATAGTGTCATCCCATGTACTATGATAACACACTATCCAAAACATGTTCTTTGGACATGTACTCATGAGGTATTTTGTTTGAAGGATCCCCATGTTTGGTGGGAATATGTAGGGAGAAGGATCTATGTAGATCTAGATCTCTTTGTGTTGTAGGGAAGGTGTAAAAAGTAGTGGTGTGTTGGGAAGATCCATAATGACATAGGGTGTAACCCCACAATGTAGGGGAGTGGCCTCAAAAGTGCACGAAATGCCCCCACAGTTTAGATTTTAACTAGAAATGAAAACCACCACATATTATGCACTCCATGTCATAGGTGTGTACTAGAAATGATAGCCATCATAGTGAATGACCTTCTTCTATGTTGTGGGATGTGCCAGAAAAACACTTTTACGGTATAGAGAAGACGGTTGTTGTTTGGAAAAAACCCTCCATGACCATGGATGAGGAACTGCACCACAATATAGGATAGATGTTTAACCCTATTGTGTAAGGAGGTATAATATGGAAAAATAATATGCTAAAACTAGAACTGTTGTGGCGTAGCATGAGGACCTCTATTTGGAGTCCTCTCTAGAGCATCTTGAATTTAGATCCATTCCAAATAGAGGATGTGGATGTTGTATTTATAGGGGTCCACCACCAGTTTGATAACCCCCTTATTTTATAAAAATATAAATATAAATGAATTACCATATTTTATTATAAAAAGCTCTCTATGAAGGAATAACACTAGATGAATTAATGCTGACCCTTATGTCACAAATTGATATGGACAATGCTCTATAACATGGACCAAGTATATAAGAAAATTGGTCTTTATCTCAAATTTAAATATGATTTATTACATAAACCTAAATATAATAAAACCATTAATACATAGAGGTATTGCGTATTTAGGGATTAGGAACATTACATAACAATTGAAAACATTAAAAACACATATTTATTAAAAACTCCTTTTACATGACCACAACAGTCCTTATTACATAGCATTTACTGGGTTATCCGGATGACAAACATAAGAAATGGGTGAGCTATAAAGCACAATATGGGATTAAACAAGTCATAACATAAAAAATAAAATACATGTTAGTAAATAGAAATATCAATAGAGAATAAGAGAAATATTATCATAAAGGCATCATAAAACATGATCATCCTAATAACGAAATATGGAAACATCTTAAAACATTACCTCAATAAAATAAAGGAAGTAGGTAAACCCATATCATAACATGATGGAAAATTGTTTTGTAATTGAATAATTTAAACCACTATCCCTACAAGATTTACCATGACACAAAAAATTACCCAATGAATTTGAGCGCTATCAGGGCACACCATTCATAAACATTTCAATCTCATGCTGAAGTGTTCAATATATATCATATAACATGGATTCATTCAAAATCATAATTAATCCCACGATCAAATAATGTTTAATAAATATATGTAAGTTCCCAATCAATAATTATATGTTCAACAAGATGAATACCCATGGTAGAGGAATAAGTATGGTATTCACTACACAATGATATCGGAATAGAAAGTCATCGTGAAATTTCAGCAGCATAATGACGTCATGTGGAAATTAATAAAATGGGTAGATGAGAGTGAAATGGTTCTATAGTAATTTATAAATGAAATAGAGAGTTAGGGGATTATAGAAAATAATTTCTCTACTTATGAATTGGAATTTAATACGTATAATACAAATAATGTTCTTGAAATGGATATGAGAACATAGAAATCCCTTATAGAATTTTAGCATTGTAACCGCGTATGTAAGGGTCTAAATGGTGGAGGATAAATGATAAATAATTGACATAACATCAAATCGAAAAAATGTAATTAATTATAAAAGCATGAAAATATAACAAATTTAAATTAAAATCACTAATTTTATGCATGGTCTGTGAATTTAAAGGTAATGATAAATGTGAGGATCACTTACAGAAATTTGGGATGGTTACAGGTGTACTTAAGGATTAATAATAGGGATAAATGAGAGTGAAAATGGATCTAATAATTTATGCATCAAATTTAAATTAAGGAGGATATTTAATAACATATCCAAACATATTAATAAATAAAAATAAAATATATAACATGAAAATAATGTGTGACAAAAGAGGAGATTGGAAGATCCCTTACTTGGATGTGTGATCCCAAAGGCACGGAAGAGGCTTCTTGGGAGCTTAGGGGTAACATTGGAGGATTCTATGGATTAGAGGTAAAATATTTTTAGTGATTAAAATATCCATAGTGAAGAGGAATGTGTTCTTGGGTGGGATAATATAGGAATGGTTGGGGAATTATTTATTATTTTGGTATTGGACCCTAAAGGCAAAAATATTCAAAACCACAAACAATACCATTTTTTTCCATATGGATTTTAGAAAATGGTAGCGGTATAAATTATTTTATAATGATAATGGCCGAATATATTAAAATATTTCACTTTTTTGCATTCAGGTGAGTCACACATTCAAGAAAATGATTGTAAAATACTAAAATATTTTATAAGTCTTTGCTGATTCACTATGTTATTTTACAATTAAATAATATTAAACTAAAATTAAATTATTTAAATGGAAAAACATATATTTTTTCAAGTATACCATTTATAATATTTTATTACATAACTATTTACTCATAATGACGTCATAAATCACATTATATATTTATAAAGTATTTAATTTTTACCCAAAAAGTCAACTATCTTAGAAAATTGTGAAAAATTCACTATTGGAGAATTTCGACATCGGGATTCAAAAAATGTTATTAATTTTATCTTTTTTTTCTAAATATATGAATTTTCACTTTTAAAATAAAAACAAACATTTATTAAAAATTGATCGGTTTTGATAAAAACAGTTTTTAAAAGGTACTAAAAATTACATTTGGTGTCATATAAATTATATGATAATTTATATTTAATATAAGTAATTAAATAAAAATATTTTATAAAAATATTATTTAATTCAAAAATCAGTGAAAATATATTTCTTATTTGAATTTTAATATAAACCAAAAAATATTATTTCTGTTTTAAAAATCATTTAGAAAGTAACAATAATAAAATTAAAGTATAAGAATAATTCAATAAAAAAATAATTCACACAATCATATTTACAGGGTCTTGTTATATATCCCATTATTACATTTTCATACTCCCTAAGACTAAGGTGTGTGATTATGGGGCTTTCATGGGGTGTTCAGTGAACATGGTTTGTGATGTGATCTCGATGAGTTTGATCTTCTCCTAAAAATGATTTCACTCATAATAATGTTGTTGGATTTTAGCTTGGTGTTTGTCAAGGGAAATGTGTAGAATTATATCTACCTTAGATGATCAAATAAATGGTATTTATACGGTACAATCCTACTGGTTGAGGCCATCACATCATTTATCCCAATAAAAAAGTTATTTTAAAACTAAATATTTGTAACTGTCATGTGATCACTGTTCAAGAGCTATATTATCAATGGTAATGATTCATAACATTCATTTAAATCGAATTGGATACAATAAAACAAAAAGATTTCATGTGTTTTCTATATCCATAAGTCATTTATTTAAATTTAAGGCAATTTTATTCATAGAAGTTTGGGTTGTTAAAACCTACCCACCTCAAGACATTTAACCTTTGAAATTCTATTTTTACAAACTAAAACTGATGTGTTTAACTCTTCCACGTCATTTTATATGGATCCCAAGTCACTTCTTCAAACATGTGGTTTCTCCAAAAACAAATTGATTATGGGGATTGAATTATTTGCTAGACGTTTTTATTTATGATCTAAGATCTTCACCGACTTCTACTCATATGATATGTCATTATTCAATGGTACCACCTCTAGGTTGAGTATGTGGGATTGGTCTAGTGGGTCCTTCTTTAAGTGTGATCCATTGAATACATCTTGAACCTGAGACAGATACGGTGGGAATGCAAGTGGACAAGCCACTGCCCTAATGCAATCAAGGATTTCAAATGGGATAATGTACCTTTGACTAAACATTTCCTTCTTCCAAAATATCATAACATTCTTCCATAGAGATGCGTTTAAAAACCATGTCTCCAACCTCAAACTCTAGGTTTTATCTATGATTGTCATCATATCTTTTTTATTGACTCTAAGAATCTTTGATGTGCAACTGGATAGCCTTATCCTTATCCACCATTTTTTGAGAATTTCTAGACCTATATTCTTTCCTTCTCCAACAACATCTCAACATGTCGTTGTTCTTCACCTCATCCAATAATGGTCTTCACATGGTTCCATTTGGATTCATGAATGAAAAATGTTTTTTTATAGAACTCCACCAAAGGAATATGTTTGTTTATTAAACCTTCGAAGTCCATCGATAAAGATCTCAATATGTCTTCATGTGTCTAGATATTACATTCAGATTGGCCATTAGTTCGAGGGTGATAGGACATGATGAAATTCAACTCACTGTTCAGTGCTTATCGGAGTCTCTTCGAGAACATTGTGGTGAATCATAGATATCGATCAAACACAATTGATAGTGGAAATCCATGTTGCCTTAACAATTCTCTAATGTATATCCATGACTGTTGATCCAATGAAAAATCCTATCAAATGGAAATGAAGTGGGAAGTATTTTGAAGATGATCCACAAAAAACTGAGATAACATTTTATTCTTGGGATGTCTTGAGAAGTCTAGTTACAAAGTCCATGGTGATGTTCTTTCTATTCCAATTTGGTATGGGAAATGGTTTCATCATCCACTTATACATATCCCTCTTAGAATTTAATTTCTAATAAGCTATGATATTTCAGGTATATTTTGAGACGACCATCTTCATGATATACCACCAATAACTTTCAAAGAAATCTCAATACATCTTCGTGTTTCATGGATAAATTGAGAAATTTGAACTATGTGAAACATCAAAATGATATTTCATTAAATATGGATTTGATGAAACACATAGTCTTGACCCAAATCTAAAAATTCCTTGTTCATTAACATTTTACATTGATGATATCACATTTTTGATAGATTCTACTTTTTTTTATTTTCCACATAAACTTTTTAGGAATAGATTAATCTTTCCAATAGAGAAGGTTGAGAAATAATTTGTGAATGTATGGATGATGTTACCTTATTTATGATTCACATATCCATCATCATCAAATCAAATATGATTGGATCATTTTCAATTCTCATCAATGATTGAATTGCATGGTCATTTCTACATAGACTATCTTCCACCTTGTTAACGTTCCAAGGGTGTAAATAGATTGGATAGTCATAGTCCGTGATGATATATAACAAAATTCCATGGATAATATTCATCTTTTTCTATGAGAATATATATTTTAAACTTTTGTGACCCATATAGATTCCATGCTTCTCCCCAAATACATATTACAGTAATATTTTCAAGGAAAATATCATAGATGCCAACTCTAAATCATGTGTGGGATAGTTTCACTTTTGAATTTTCCACTGCCTTGAGGCATAGGTAATTAATTTTTCAATATGCATCAACAGACAACACAAAGACTTATTTTATGTATCACAAACGAATAAAAAAGTCTCTCCACATATGGGTAGTGTGAGCACATGGGCCATGATAAGACTCTTCTTCATCTCCATGGAGATTTCATCACATTCAACACTTCATGAAAAATTGACCCCCTTTAGAGCTTTCTTTGAAAGAGGGTTTAAACATCATGTGAAATATCTCACAAATCAGGCATAGTATCTAGCTAACACTAATATTCTGTGGATATAAATCAAATATGTTGGCCCCGACCATCACTCAATTTATTTTGTTTTGGATGGTTCTGTAGATATCTTAGTGCTTGTGATTATATTCCCCTTGAATGATACTTCATTCAACCATAACTCACACATTCTATAAATTTCAAAGTTATTATCCTTTTACAAGGTCTCTAGTTCAATGTTTATATTCTCCTCATGCACCTCCTTGGTTTTGGAGTATATTAGAATAACGGCTATAAAGACTACCAAAAATATATCTAGGTTATCTATATACACTATATTCACCATATACATGAATATTTATATATAATTAGTTATCCATAAAGTAATTGATAAAAATTCCTAGCGCCCATACCATTTACAAAAAGCAGTCTTAGGGATATCTTCCTTCTTTATCCTTACATGGTAATATCTCGAATGTTGACCCACATTGGAGAAGTATTGTTCTCCACATAGTATATCTAATAAGTCATATATACCTGGAAAAAATTACTTTTTCTTTAACGTGATTTAGTTGAGATCATGAGAATCAATGCAATGATACATTGACTGATCCTTCTTCATGACGAAGTGGACTGGTGCACCCCATGGTGAAGCACTTGGGTGTATAAACCCTTTATCTACATTCTGCTACTGTTGTTTTTTTAGCTCCTTATGCTCCAAAAAAACCATTATATATGGAATCTTGGGTATTGGAAACACCCTAGGTATTTGATGAATCACTAAATATGTTGTGCCAATAAGGAGTTCCTTATGACTTTTCCATTCCCTCTTATTTTGAAAATCACAAACACGTTATCTATAAAAAAAATATGATTTTACCCTATATTTTAATTGTATAAGGAAAATATCTTCATCCAAGGAAATCTACCCTTACCTATAATTAATTACTCAAATTATAATTTTTCTTGACTATAAAAAACGGATTCAAATCTAAAAACTCGGAATCGTATAATACAAAAAAATGAAACATTCTGTTTTAGGATCTGAAATGAAGTTACGAACTTTTATGAAGATCTACTCCGAATTCCCTATTATGGAATTTTATGATGTTCAACTTTGAATTCTGATTACGATCTTGTATATAGTTCTAACTAAGAATTATGATGATGAATTCAGATTAAGAATTCTCATTACGAATTCTGATGATGAATCTTGATTATGAATTCTCATAATGAATAATGATGATGAATTCTGATTGTGAATTCTCATTACAAATTCTGATGATAAATTTTGATTATAAATTCTCATTACAAATTCTGATGAAGAAATCTGATTATGAATACTCATTATGAATTCTGATGATGAATTCTGTTTACGAATTATGAAAACGAATTATGATGATGAATTCTGATTACGAATTCTCATTACGAATTCTGATGAAGAATCCTGATTTTGAATTCTCATTATGAATTCCATAGAAAAAAAGAATTTTAATATCCCTGTATTATAGACTCTGAATTCATTTACATACATTCCGAAATTTCATATTTACTTACAATCTGAATATGAGATTTTGGTTATGCTTTAACTTGTTCTATTATAAAACAATGTCAAGCCTTCAGTTAATGACTAACTGCTATTTGAGTGAAACATGTACAGGTCTCTCCAAAATTCAGGAAGAAATATGACGGTTGGAGGAGGGAGCCGACCTTTGGAGTTGTGCCAATACGTAAGATCTCATTTGAACACAGACGAAAACATCTTTGAAATTTGTGCTTACATGTTTTTGAAGTTATTTTTAGAGGTAGAGGCTCTTATAAACTCTCAAGATTCGTGTAGAAAGTTTGAATGACTTGTTAAAACATGGATTTGTGAAGATTGGCTTTGTGTGACTCAGATTTTTACTATGGACAATCGATGGCTTATGGGGATAGAAAGACAGAGGTGCCGACAACCGATAGTTGAGGACTTGCGGGAATAGAAAAACAGACTCTGATATTCGTAACAAGGGCATACCCTGGTGTGGTTAAGACAGAATTTCTTGAAATAATAAATTAGGGGACCTTTATCCAAGGTTGTTGGATACACTTCGCTTTTTGTTAAAAGATTTACTAATTGTTACATGTTTTGTTTCAAGTTTTCCGCTGCATTTTTTATTGTTATGGAAAGTATAACATTCTTATACTTTCTCATACTTGTACTCTATTTTAGATTGATTCTATACACTATAAGGAAGAATATCATTTATTGTAATCTTTTATTAAGTTTCATTTCCAGAATCACTTTTCTGGTATCAATCAATTTTTTAGAACATAGATTTTCTGTGAATTTTGGTTATACAAAATTTACTTAAGGAATTTTATTGTATTCAATTAACCCCCCCCCTCTTATATTTGAGCATCTCATACTTATATATTTCATCCTAATTTTGGTATTATAGAGTATATCATGTTGACATACCATCTAACAATTGTTATCAAAGGGATGGTTCAATCTAAATTAATCTCACGATTAGATTCAGAAGACTTTCTTCTTCTAATAACTCTCGGAATTGCATATTTGGAATTGAATTTCTGAATTCATATTTTTCTGGAATCTATCTTTTAGAATCATAGTTCGAATTAATTATTTCATAGAGATACAATTTTTTTTCTTAGGATATTTTCTCATGATTACAGACTTATACTACTAACATGTTTTTGTGCCAATGATTTTCTTAAGAATGGAATGATTAAATGTTGGTTCTATAGATAACCTAAAACCTACCAGACCTCCTATTTTTGATGGAAATGATTATGAAAGCTAGATAGATAGGATGAAGACCTTTATTTTAAATACTGGAGTTGAAAACAGTATAATGCTCAGTGGTGATTATAATATTCATGAAAAGGAATTTAGAACCTTTAAAAATCAAGAGAAATCAGAATATCAATCAAACATCAGAGTCATAAATACTTTGTGGTGTTCCATGACTACGATAAACTATAGTCAAATATCATCATTTGAAGCTACTAACAGTATCTAGAAAAAACATAAAGTTACTCATTTTGGTACATCCAAAGTCATTGAAAATAGAAGAGCTATGTTGAGAGGTGAGTACCATAGCTTTAACTTTCCCTACGGATAACCTGTAAGAAAATTATAGCAAAGGATTATGATTTTCGTGAATAGATTGAAATCTATATGAGAAAAAGGTTTGGATGAAGAAAACATGTTGATAAGATCATAGATACCATGAAAAATGAATGGGAGTCCATGAAAACAACTATTTATGTAAACATGGAAGTCACTAATGTTTCCTAAGATGAGTTGTTTGAAACTCTTTTTCACTATAAAACCAGAATAAAGAGAGATGTTGAAAATGTTAAGAAAAAGAATGGGAATGGAGGAGTTGCTTTTACTACCACTTATAAACATGTGCAAGTCAAGACCCCTGACAGAGCAACTAGATCAAATACAAAGAAAGTCATTATTCAGTCAGAATCCAGTGACATAGAAATGTCTGAGAATGAAATATCTAATCTTGCTCGAAGAATGAACATGATTTTTTCTCAAAGGAACCATCAGAATAAGTACAAGAAGAAAGACTATAGAGATAAGAAATATGGATAAGGTACATTTTATGAAGGTAAATGAACAGGTCATATAAGACATGATTGTCCCTTGTTGAAAAACAAATAAAAGAAGAAAAGAAATTCAAAAAGGAACAAGAAGAAATTCTATCGATCAAATCACAAGACAAAGTCTTAATGCTAATGATACTTGCAGTGCTAGCTGTGGAGATTCATCAGAAAGTGATTCTTTTGAATATGATTCATCAGTATAGAATAATATGTGTTGCATTACTTCTACATCTTTCCCCAATACAAGTCTTATGGACAAGGTACACTTTGTCAAAGAATTAACAAATTTATCTCTTGATAAGAATTACTATTCCGAAAATAGTACTTCTAAAAAGATACATAATTCAAGAATATTAAGAATTACCTTTATATGTAGATGATTATAGATTTTCCAAGTTACTTGAAGCATGAAATTGTAAAATTTATAAGAAATTAAAAATGGAAAAAACTAGGGAATAAATTCAAACAAAAGAGAGTTCAGATCTTTCTAGAGATCTTAGAGATAAAGAAGAGAATTTAGAAAAACATTCTAAATTCCTTGAGAAAGAAAAATCAGATAAAGATGAACTTTCTAAAGTTCATAAAAATGCTATTTTAAAGATAATAGTTTTTGAGGAAAAATCTAACTCTAAGGAAATGATTCCTAAGGATAGGAATTTAGTCATCAGACTGAAATCTGAAATATTTTATCTTAAAATCTTCTTGCAAAATTTACCTCTAGGAATGAAATTTTTACAAGATGTCTTCTCAAATTAAGCCTCAAGGAAACACTACTAGATTAGGTTATTCTCAGCAAAAACCGGTTTTCAAAAACAACTATTTTGTTCTTTTTAGATCCCCTTTTTGTACTAAGTGTTAAAGTGGTGGGAATTGGAATAAACATTTCTCCTTAAATAGAGGTCAATATCTTGGGTTTCAGAAATCTTATTTTTCTAATGAAATGTGGATACCCAAAATTTTGTTGACTAAAAATTCTAGATACCTGAATGTTTAGATTATGAAAACCTAACATTTTCTTATTTTTAGGAAAATAGTGAAGGCACCAACAAAAATACGTGGTACATGGATAGTGGATGTACCCAACATATGAATGGTAATAGAAACTATTTTGAAAAGATTATCAAAACGGATGGAGGAAAAGTAACATTCGGAAATAATGCCCAAGGAGAAATTATTGGTATAGGTAACATTTTTCTTCTGGGAAAAACATTGATTTAAAATGTTTTATTTGTTAAAGGTCTTAAGAACAGCCTCATTAGCATAACCTAATTATGTGATGAAGGCTACCTTGTGAATTTTAGGAATGATAAGTGCTTACTACAAAATTTCAAGGAAGCGTTTATTCTTTCTTCCCATAGGCAATAGAATTTTTACACAATAAACATAGAATACCTTATGAGCGAATATTTACTTTACCTTACCACAAAGGTAAATTATTATTTGTTATGGAATAGAGGTTAGGACACTGTAACCTTAGGAACAAATGAAAACTTTCTAATAAAGGACTAGTTAAGGATCTACCGGAGCTTAGATTTGATTCTTAAAAAGTTTTTGATCCTTGTCAATATGGAAAGAGATATAAAGGTTAAAGGTAGTTAGTGAAGTCTCAACTACTGATGCATTACAGCTAGTGCATTTGGAACTTTTGGTCCAACAAAAACTGGAAGCATTGGGCGAAAGTACAATTTATTTGTTTTGTTTGATGATTACACTAGATATACGTGGGAATATTTTCTAGAAAAGAAGTCTGAAGATTTTTCTTATTTCAAATGTTTTAGATCCCTAGTCACAAATGAGAAAAACATTCCCTTGAAAACTATTCACAGCGATCATGGAGGAGAATTTAAAAATTCGGATTTTGTAACTTTTTGTGTTTGAAAATGTATTACTCACAACTTCTCAGCACCCATAACACCTCGATAGAATGGTGTTTTTGAAAGAAGAAATAGAATTATTCAACAGATAACTAGAACCATTTTGAGTGAGTAATCTGTAGCCAATAATTTTTGGGATGAAGCTGTAAGTAATACTTGTTATACTATAAACCGTGATTCAATTAGTCCTTTTCATAATAAAACTCCTTATGAGTTATGGAATTGTAAAAAAAATAGACATTCCTACTTTAAGGTTTTTGGCTGCAAGGTATTCCTTCTACATACTAAAGATAATTTACACAAATTCACACCTAGATCTGAAGGAGGAATTTTCTAAAGCTACTTCACAAAATCTAAGGCATATCATGTTTTCAATAAAAATACTTGTACAGCTTACAAGAAAGTACATGTTAAATTTGATTAAACTGGTCATTTTGTTTTTAAACAACCCCAACCTACATCCACAGATGTGTTTTCAAAAACTTATTATTAACCATTGATAGAAAATCCTTCTAATAAGGAAAATGTTCAAGAAGATGCTTCTAAAACATTTACCCCCGAAGATTTCCTAACCTATGTTGATAACCAGGTTTTACAAAACCCAAATCTGCTGTTTTGAAGAATCATCCCAGCGATTTTATCATTGGTGATGTCAATAAACCTGTATGAACCAAAGGTTCCTTATGAAATGAAGTAGAACATCTAGCATTCATTTCCCAATTAGAACAAAAAAGAAATGATGAAGCTTTAGGTGATGATGATTGGATTAAAGCAATGCAAGATGAACTAAATGAATTCTAAAAAAACAATTTCTGGACCATGGTTGAAAGACCTAAGGAAACTTCTGTTATGGGAGTAAAATGGGTCTTTAGAAAAAAGTGTGATGAAAATGAAATCATGGTTAGAAATAAAGATAGATTAGTTGCTAAAGTCTATAATCAAAAAGAAGGAATAGACTATTATGAAACCTATGCTCGAGTATCCATACTTGAATCTATTCGTATTTTACATGCCTTTGTAGCATTCTTCAATTTCAAAATTTTTCAAATGGATTTGAAATGTTCTTTTCATATTGTTTATGTTTAATAGGAAGATTTTGATGAACAACATCCTGGTTTTGAAGATAAAAAACATCGTGATCATGTTTTTCGACATACCAAAGCTTTTATGGCCTTAAACAAGCCCCTCGAGCTTGGTATGAGATTTACTGGATTTTTGAATAATAAAAACTATGTTACGGGAAATGCAGATCCATCCCATCTTATAATGAAAGATAATAAAAATGTTTTTAATATTCAAATTTATGTTTATGCCATTATATTTGGTTAAACTCAGAAATCCATAAAAGATTCCTTTGCGGATCTAATGAAATCTGAGTTTTAAATGTGTATGATGGGTGAGTTAACATTTTTCATTGGTTTTCAAATCTCTCAAAAACTTGAAGGAATATATATATCCCAACATAATTATATTAGTGATCTTATTAAAATGTATGGATATGATAACACTATGAGTATAAGTACTCCTATTAGTACCTCAAACACAATTGATCTTGATGAATCTGGGAAACCAGTAGATCAAACAACTTTTAGAGGTGTGATAGAAAGTCTACTATACATGACAGGTAGTCGTCCAATATAAATTTTTTCAGTATGCTTCTTTGGAATATATAAATCTAATCCTAAGGAATATCATTTAAATCAATTGAAATGAATTTTGGCTATTTAAAAGGGAACCATGGATTTTGGACTATTTTATACCTCTGGAAATTATTTTGTCTTAAAAAGATTTTCAGATGCTGACTTTGGTGGACGTAGAATGGATAGAAAGTGTACATCCATAAGTTTTCATTTCATATGAGATTCATTAGTTTCATGGTCTTTCATGAAATAACATTCTGTAGAACACTCCACTGGTGAAAGCCGAATATGTAGCAGTTGGATGTTGTTGTGCTCATGTTTTGTGGATGCAACACACACTCACAGACTAAGGATTGAGTTTTACTAAGACTCAAATTTTTTTGTGATAACAGAAGTTCCATTTCCCTTATTAAAAACCTTCCATATCACTCCCGTGCAAAACACATATATATTAGGCATCACTTTCTTAGGGATCCCACAAAAAAAGATATAGCATTCTTCAATTAATTGAAATGCAAGATCAACTTTCTGATATTTTCACAAAATATTCACCTACCGATAGATTTGAATACATTAAACAGAAGTTAGGAATGATAATCATAAGGTAATCTTCCTCCATTAACATTCTATTTAACGAGTCCCCTTATAGTAATAAACATATTTTCATAGGGGTAGTACACCTGTTATTGAAATTTTTTTAATATTTTCATAATGAAAATTTTTAGTAGTTAGTTTTCCAAATTTTCATAATGGAAATTTTCCTAAGAGAAATTTTCGTAAGGGAAATTTTTGTACAAGAAATTTTCTTAAAGGAAACTTTTGTAATGGAAATTTTTGTAGGAAATTTTCGTAATGGGAATTTTCGTAATGGGTATTTTCGTACTCATTATTTTCGTTATCGAGTTTTGGTACTCATATATTTTTCAATAAAACTTTTAGGTCTTAAGTTATTTTCGTAGTATGTTTTTTTAGTGAGTTATTCGTAGTATGTTTTTCATATTATGTTTTACATATTAAAATTCTCTTCATGAAGAATATCACCTATTACAAACATTCTTCCTAGCCAAGCTGAAAGGTATTCTTTCCTTACTTATGTTTTTATAATCATTTTAACTTGCAGTTATTTTCTTTTAAAATTTCAGATTCATTTCTTATCAAATCTAAATTTTATTCATAAAACCTCAAAAGATCGGATTCATGATTTTATTGCGGGTATGTATTCAACCGTAAGATCAGGTCAGAGAGTTTTTCAACCATTAGATTAGATTTGAAAGATTAATGGTAACATCCATCACCTATATAATGGAACCCCAAAGGGTTGTCCCACATCCATTTTTAAATCTTTCACATGATGAAGCTCTACCACACTTATTAATCATGTTCTGAATCTCTCAGAGTTCCTCCAGTCCGAATGTTTGTGGAAGCTTCTTCCTAAGAAATGTCTACGGTGAAGCCAATCACAAAATGGCAAGTATACATGGAAAGATTGGTGCATCAGAACTTTTTCAAGTACTATTCTATCATTTCTAAGAATATCAAGTTAAATGGATGGGAAGACGTCTACTTATCAAAGCCAGGTGTTCAAGACTAGGTGTATCCAGATTTAATCATAGAGTATTTTGAGTCAATGTTCTTCGTTATGGAAGATGGAAGTGAAACGTTTTCATTCAAGTCTAATGTAAAATCCTACAAACATTCTTATATCAATGCAGCTAGCTTTCTGGGATTATCCTACGAAGGGGAAGCAGACTTTTGTTCCCACAATTTACGATATGTGAAAGGAAGTTTTATAAAGATAAAGGATTTGAAATGTCTTGGACTTTCTGATGTCAAGACAGCAAATATTTCCCATCTATTTTCTAACAATCGGACCCTTCAACTATGCGTACAAGGTTTTTTAGTACCGAGAAAAGGTGAAAAAGATACCCTCAAGAACAGTGACATATATTTCATATATTTTTTGGTAAATCTAAGAAAAATCAGTTTGATGATCCATGTTCTTATTACAATTCAGAACCTCAAGAATGAAAATTTAAGAGCCCAAGTTTTCAAGTATCTTACCTTACTTTCAAAGCTGATAGTTTGGTTTCTTGAATAATTCAAGACTGCATGCAGTTCCAAGCATCGAAATTGCAATGTTATTCTTGTTGGTGATGACACTATGAAAATAATGAATATGGTCTATTCTAAGGAGACAAGAGATTTCTATTATCTTCCTGAGGATGAGGCAAAATCCAATCTGGAAATTGTGGAAAAATCTGAACAATTAAATAAAGCATGAATGAAAATAATGTTGAAGGAAGTGGAGGAAGCATACAAAATCCCCAAAGCTAAGGAAGTCCAATCCAAACCTCCAAAACCCAAGAAACTAAAATCTTATTCAGATGAGGTTGTTGAAAAATAGAGGGAAGATATGGAAAAGGGGAATGAAGGGGGGCCACAGTTTGGCTTGGACCCTGCTAAAGCTAAGTCTTTAAGGGAGAAGTATGACAACCCTTCTTTTATTACAAACATAAACATGATTTATTACATAAAACTTCACTTGATACAACAAAGAAGACCGACAGGTTTAGTGTATTTGGGGCTTAGGATCATTACATAAAAACATAAAACATGAAATAGAACATCTTTATTGAAAACTTCCTTTACATGACCACTACATTCCCTCGTACTTATCATTGCATGGGATAACCTGAGGACATGAAAAAGAAAAGGGTGAGCTATAAATCCCAGTAAGGTAATACACATGGAATAAATGAGGTGAACAGTACATGTTAGACACTAGGCATATCAATAGAGCACAAGAGAAACATGAACATAAAGTCATGATAAAGAATGATAATCATAACATGGAAACGTGGCAACAACACTTAACATGGAATTAGCATGTGCCAAGGATCATTACACATGGAGCATGAGTAAATCCTCATTGCACATGAAGCACGGGTAAACCCTAGTTGCACTTGAATTAGAATGAGTCAGCACTCATTGCACATAGCGTATCATGATACTATACTTTTCCCAATGCATTGGAGCGCTATACGGTTGAACCCTTCTTAAACATTTCATTTCATGCATAAGTGTGCCACATGGATCATAAAACATGGATTCATTAAAAATATTCATTTATTCCACGATAAAGAAATGTGGAATTAATACATGAATCTTTATAATCAACATGTAAATGTGCATAAAGGTGAATACCCTTGATGGAGAAATGGACATGGTATTCACTACACAATGGCATTAGCTTAAAAAGTCTGTGCGATTTCGGCTGCATAACGGCGTGACATAAGAATTCATAAAAAAGGTTGATGAGAGAGAAATGGGTTCCTCATCATATTTACAATTAATGGATAGTAGTTAAGTCATACAAGTATATATCCCAATGATTTTAATGGAATTTAGATTCATGATACAAAATTATTGCTTGAATGTAAATGAGGAGAGAGAAGTTCCTTTTGGAATTTCGGCATAGTAACGGGTGTACATGAGAGGAATTTAATGATAGAGAAGGGGGTCTCCCATCATTAAAACATAAATAGGGAAGTATGATGGAGGTGTGAATCCATACCCCATCATTCAAAATTGAAATTAAAAGGAAAAAAAACTTAAAGGAAATATGACAAAAATGAGAAAGGAAGAAAAACCCTTACATGGAAGTGTGCTTCCATAGGCTAGAGAGAGGCTTGTGACAGGCTTCTTTGGAGCATGGGGAACCTTGGGAGGATTCTAGAGAGAGTATCACAGAGGTTGGATGAACTCAAAAGGCTTTTAGTGAGGAGGAAGTGGGGGATTGGGTGGGTGTATATTGGAAAGGTGAGGGAATTCTTTATTATTTAGGTTTGGGACCCCTTATGTTAAATTAATCCAAACCACAAACCATCCCATGGTTTTTTCACATTGTTTTTGGAAAAGGGAAGAGGAAAAAAATATTTTATATGTCGAAAGTCATGTCATCATAAAATAATGAGGTTGCTTATGTGGAGGTGAGTCACACTCCCATGGAAAATAATTCAAAAAGACAAGATGTTTAATAAGTAGTGAGGGGCCAATTAATTCTTTGAAAAGTAGGTCAAACTAACTCAAAATCACATTATTTTAATGGTTAAACATATATTGGCCTAACATAAATCTTATAGTATTTTATTGTATCCCTACTAGGTCATTATGATGTCATAAAACACATTATATATTTAAACGGTATTTAAATTTTTCCCAAAAATTTGTCTGTCTCAGAAAATTATGAAAAATTCACTGTTGGATAATTTCGAAGTACTTATTTCCGAAATAGAATTTATTTTATCCAAATAATTTTCAAAATATGTTAATTTTCACTTTTACAATAAAAACTGACATTTATTGAAAATTCACGGGTTTTGACAGAAATGACATTCAAACCTTAATAAAAATTATAATTGCATTCATAAAATTATAAGATAATTTATATTTAATAAAATTTAATTTAATAATAATAATATTAATTTATTAAAATATTATTTAATTCAAAAATTATTCAATTTAATAAAATATAATTCTTAATTAAATAATAACTAAAAACACTATTTGTACTTTAAAAAATGATTTACAATGTATCAAAAAAGTCAAGGAGTTATATTCATTATTATATACAGAAATAATATACCTGAACATTGTACTAGACATTTGTTACGTAAACCCTTAAAATAGCCACATATGACCTAAGGGTAATGTGTGTGATGGGGACAGACTCTTGGTGTGGCTCGGATAATATCACACGAGTGGTAATCTCTATCAACTTCAACTATTCCAGTAGACGGTCCCGTTCGAGCTTGACATGGTGTAGCTCAGCTTGGGCTTGGTCAAGAGTGAAGCCCAAGGACGCCACCTCTTTTCCGATCTCCAAAAAATGGGCTTCCTATTAAGCGATTCAACTTAATGAGGCCATCGCTTCTTTTGTCTGAGTAAATTGGATTTGATAAATCCCTATATTTATACTAAACATGTGATCACTATCCAACGACTGTATTAGCAACTGTCAAAATTCTTAACATAAAACCAAAGAAGTTGACATTTTATATAGACATAAAGGGACATTTAATTTGGTCAAGAGGGATTTCCATTAATGAATATTTGGGTCGTTACAATATTCCCCCCTTAAGAAATTTCTCCCTCGAAATTTTCCTTTTCCCACACTAAAATAGATATGGGTAACTCAACATCATCATTTCCTCTCATTACCAAGTATCTTCTTTAAACTTGTGGTTTCTCCACAACACCTTGACGAGGGGAATTACCTTATTTCATAGGACCTTTTCTCTATGATCTATGATGTTCACTGGTTTATCCTCATACGAAAGGTCATCCTCCAACGGAACCACCTCAGAAGAGAGTACAGGTGAAGGGTCTAGAATGTACTTCCTTAATAGGGATACATGAAAGACATCATGTACATCGGCGATGGTAGGTGGATTTTCTAGTCTATAGGCCACAGCCCCAACGTGATCAAGAATCACAAAGGGGCCGATGTACCTTGGACTTAACCTACCTTTATTTCCAAACCTCATGACCTTCTTCCACAGAGATATACGTATAAACACCACGTCTCCATCTTTAAACAGAAGGACTCATCGACAGTTATCTTCTTAACTCTTCTGTCAACTCTAGGCTACCATGATATGCTACTGAATGGCTTTCACCTTCTCCACCATTTCTTCGACCATTTCCAGTCCAAACATCTTACGTTCACCGACCTCATCCCAACATGTCGGTGTTCTGCACCTTTTCCCATACAGATCGTTATATAGTTCCATTTGGATTCTTGAGTGGAAACCTTTGTTGTAGGATAATTCATCCAGTGGAAGATGTTGATCCCATCCTCCTTTAAAGTCCATTGAGCATGCTCTCAAAATGTCCTCATGTGTTTGGATAGTCCACTCAGATTGTCCATTAGTTTGAGGATGATATGCCATACTGAAGTTCAGTTCAGTATTCATAGTATGTTGAAGACTCTTCCAAAACATAGAAGTGAATCTTGGATCTCTCTCAGACACAATAGATAGTGGCAGTCCATGAAACCTTAATACTTCCCGGATATATATTTGTGCCAGTCGATCCATTGAGAAATCCTCCTGAATAGCAATGAAGTGTGCAGTCATTGTAAGACGATCCACGACAACCCAGATCGCATTTCTGCCTATAGATGTCCTCAGAAGTCCGGTGACAAAGTCCATGGTGATGTTATCCCATTTCCATTTTGTTATGGGCAATGGTTGCATCATCCCCTTAGACCTCTGCATCTCTGACTTCACTTTCTGGCACACCAGTCCCTTTGATGTATATTCAGCAATCTCCTTATTCATTTTATCCCACCAAATGTTTTCTGAGAGATCTCGATACATCTTTGTGCTCCCTGGGTGAATAGTAAAATTTAAACTTTTTGCATCATCCAAAAGTTCCTTCTTCAACTCCAACTCGATGAAACACATATTCGTTTCCCAAATCGCGCAATTCCTTCTTCATTAACAATAAACTCTGAGGATTTACCTTTTTTGATAGCTTCCACATTTTCTTGAATTCCCACATCGTCCTTTTGAGCATCCATTAACCTTTTAAAAATAGATGATTGAGCAATAAGTTAAGAAAGTATTGATGATGTTTCCTTATTTATGATTCCCATGTCTATCTTCATCAATTCTAAGATGATTGGATCCTTCTCAATTCTCATCATTGATAGAATCGCTGGGTCCTTTCTACTTAGGGAATCTGCCACCTTGTTTTCATTCGCAGGATGGTAATGTATGGAGAATTCAAAATCCTTGATGAGCTCTATCAATCTTCTCTAGAGCATATTAAGCTCTTTCTATGTGAAAATATATTTAAGACTCTTGTGGTCAATATATATCTCACATTTGTCCCCATAGAGATAATGCCGCCAGATTTTCAAGGCAAAGATCCCTGCTTCCAACACCAGATCATGTTTTCGATAGTTTCGCTCATGGATTTTCAACTGCCTTGGGGCATTGGATATCACATTATCATTCTGCATCAGCACACAGCCTAATCCCATCTTCTAAGAACCACTTAATACCCCAAAAATTTCCCCACTTGTGGGTAAAGTTAGCACAAGCGCAGTGATAAGCCACTTTTTCAACTCTTTGAAGCATTATTCGCATTCATCACTCCAATAATTCATTACTCCTTTCTAGGTAAGCTTGGTAAGAGGGTTGTAAAATAGTGATAAATTCTTTTCAAATCGTCAATAATATCCAGCTAACCCCAAGAAGCTACGGATACCTGTTACCGATGTCGGCCTCGACCATACCTCAATTGCATCTGTTTGTGAGGGATTGACCGATATCCCATTGATTGTGATGATATGGCCCAAGAATGAGACATCCTTCAACCATAACTCACACTTTTTGTACTGTTCATAGAGCTTATCCTTGCGCAAAGTCTCTAGTACAGTTCTTAAATGCTCTTCGTGATCCTCCATGGTTTTGGAGTTTATTATAATATCATCTATAAAGACTACCACAAATTTGTCGAGCTAATCTCTAAAGACACTATTAATTATGTCCATGAATATTTCTGGAGGATTAGTAAGTCTGAAAGGCATTACTATGAATTAATAGTTCCTGTATCTTGTGTGAAATGCAGTCTTGGGGATATCTTCCTTCTTTGCCCTTACTTGATAATATCCCGACCGCATGTCCACCTTGAAGAAGTATTGTGCTCCCCACAGCTGATCGAACAAGTCACAATTTAGTGGGAGAGGATACTTGTTCTTTATTTTGATTTTTTTTAAGTTCACTATAATCAATGAAAATCCTCATTGACCCATTCTTCTTCCTGACAAAGAGGACCAGTGCACCCCATAGTGAATCACTGTGGCGTATAAACCCTTTATCCAGATTCTACTGTAGTTGTATCTTCAGCACTTCATGCTCTAAAATAGCCATTCTATATGGAGTCTTGGATATTGGTAATGACCCGGGTATATGTTCAATTGAGAATTCAACATCTCTTCTAGGAGGAAGACCAGGTAGTTCCTCGGGAAACACTTCAACAAATTCCCTCACAATAGGCATTTCTTCAAGGATGGTTTCTTCCATGGAATCAATCATCTGAGCCAGATACGTGTGCTTATAGGGTAGTAATATCCATTCTTGAGATGATGGATCTAAATGAGATTCAAATTCCTCCTTACACTTGTAATGAATCGGGGGCCGATTCTCTATATGGAGTGTGATTTCCCTTTCCCAACAATTTATGTTGGCTGTATATATGGAAAGCCAATCCATGACAAGAATTGCATCAAATTTCACCAGAGGGAGTATGACGAGGTTTTCTGGGAAATTCAATCCACATATTATAACAGGGGATGACATATATTCATGGGATGCAATGATTTCTCCATTTTCTGTACTCACTGACATCTTCACTTCCATAATTTGTGGCGGAGCTGGGATTGTTCTACAAAAATTTCGAGATATAAAAGAATGCGTAGAACTTGAATAAAAAAGTATGTTCTCTATTCTAGAATGAATAACTAGCGTACCTATCACCGCTTCATTGTCGAGGTTCATGTCGGCAGAATTGATAGAAAAAGATCTTCCTTGCTGACTTGGAGGTTGTTGGTTGTCTCTGAAAACCCTTGGATTGGGGCACTGATTTTCAAAATGCCATGGTTATTTGCATTTGTAGGAATGAAAAATACGTTGAAGTTCGGACAGAGCGTTCATATCCTCTATCGCAACCACGAGCATTTCTTACCGATAGTTAACAGCTAGGTGTCCTTTTCTTTAACACATGATGCATTTCCTTGTCCCCTTAAGGAAATTTACATGGTGCTTCTTTCTACACTTTTGGAATGTGGGGTGCTGAATATTCATAGCAACGTTGGATTTATCCATCTGACCACAAACATTGAAGTACACCTTATGCTTCTTATCCCCATGATACCCCTGGGATTCTCCATTTTCCATTTCGACCTTGAGGGCACATCAGACAATTTCCTCATAGCTGTCGAAGTCACGGATTGCTAATCCATTTTGTAGGCTAGGCTTAATCCCACCAAAGAAGAGGTCAGACTTTCATTCAGGGGTAACGACAAAGCTGGAAGCGTATCGTGAAATCCTTGTAAAGTTTTCCTCATACGATCCAACAGATTCTTCATCTTTTTTCTTGAGGGAAAGGAAGTCCCTTTCCATCTTAAGCCGGAGGGTTTGCGGAAAATATTTATAAAAAAAAATCTTCCAAAAATCCTTCCATTCCAACGCCTCGATCTCCTCCTTAGGCGTCGTATTATTGATCAACGTCCACCATTGATCAGCTTCACCCTCCATACGATAATCCTCAAAGAGAACCTTCTCTTGTTCAGAACAATGAGGATGGAGAAAATCTTTTCAATGGAGTTGATCCATTGTTCAGCGATCATGGGATTGGATGATCCACTAAAAGTTGGATGCCTTTGTCCCACGAAGCTCTCGATAGCGACTTGTTCATTCTTGGGGGGGGGGGGTTGAACGTTCCTCTTGACTCATGTTTCTATTCAAAACATGAGTTAGCTGAAAGAGAAGCTTGAAAAAGTTCACGATTCCCACTCCCATTGGATTGGGCATCTCATTAGTACAGTCATCACACTGATGTTCACAATGATTGTTAGCCCGAGTCCTCCTATTACCAGCCATTGGATGGAATAAAAAAAAAGTTAGGTGTTACACAAAAAGGGTAATCCAAAGACAAAATTTGTTGACTTATAAATAAACTTTTATTTCCTTAACTCATGAGTCTATAGGATTGAATCTAGGCTTTTCATGATCTACGTTCTAACATATATTCTTAGGGGCATTTTTTTAATTCCCATAATAATGTTTCATACTAAGATTTTGAATTTATCAAAACATATCCCTTGGGATTGTTGTAACTATGATTGTAGTAAGGCCCATTGTTGTGCACCAGTTCCCATTCGAGTCTAGTGAAAAGTGGTGTTTTTGGGTTTTACCCCTAGGATACATCTGTGCCAGAGCCGCCTCTACCTGCTCGTATCCAGACAGGGGTGTATTTTCATGATAACCCACTTAATAAATATTCACCAAAACTTAGGTATGTTTCTATTATACTAATTCTTGTGTCTAATTATTTAATAGGGTTTTCTAATCCTAATCCCAAAAATAACTAAACCTATCCTCTGATACCAACTATGACAACCCTTCTTTTATTACAAACATAAACATGATTTATTACATAAAACATCACTTGATACAACAATGAAGATCGAGAGGTTTAGTGTATTTGGGGCTTAGGATAATTACATAAAATATTTAAACATGAAATACAACATATTTATTGAAAACATCATTTACATGACCACTACATTCCCTCGTACTTTGCATTGCATGGGATAACCTGAGGACATGCATAAGAAAAGGGTGAGCTATAAAGCCTAGTAAGGGAATACACATGGAATACATGCGGAGTAAAATACATGTTAGAAAATAGGAATATAAATAGAGCACAAGAGAAACATGAACATAAAGGCATGATAAAACATGATGATCATAACATGGAAATGTGGCAACAACACTTAACAAGAAATTAGCATTAGCCAAGACACATTGCACATGGAGCATGAGTAAATCCTCATTGCACATGAAGCATGGGTAAACCCTCATAGAACATGAATTAGAATGAGTCAACACTCATTTCACATGATGTATCATGATACTATACTTTAACTAATGCATTGGAGTGCTATAAGGGCACACCCTTCTTAAACATTTCATTTCATGCTTAACTGTGCCACAAGGATTATAAAACATGGATTCACTAAACATAATCATTTATTCCATGATAAAGGAATGTGGAAATTATATATGAAACTCTACAATCAATATGTAAATGTTCATAATGTTGAATACATTTGATGGAGAAATGGTCATGGTATTCACTACACAATGGCATTGTCTTAGAAAGTCGGTGCAATATCGGCAGCGTAAGGACATGACATAAGAATTAATAAAAAAGGACGACGAGATATAAATGGGTTCATAATAATATTTCATATAATGGAAAGTAAGGTGGTCATATAGATACATGTCCTAACAATTTTAATGGAATTTAGATTCATGATACTAAAGTATTGCTTGAATGTCAATGAGGAGAGAGATGTTCCGTTCGCAATTTCGACATAGAAACAGGTGTACATTGGAGGCATTTAATGAGAGAGAATGGGGTCTCCCATTATTAAAACATAAATAGGGTAGTACGAGGGAGGTTCTAAACCATAACCCAATTTTCATAATTGAAATTAAAATGGAAAAACAACATAAATAAAATTGGACAAAATGATAAAGGAAGAAAAACCATTACATGGAAGTGTGCTTCCAAATGCTAGAGAGAGGCTTGTGAGAGACTTCTTGGGAGCTTGGGGCACCTTGGGAGGATTATAGAGAGAGTAGGGCAGAGGTTGGACGAACTCCAAAGGCTTTTAGTGAGGAGGAAGAGGAATCTTGGGAGGGTTTATATAGGAAAGGTGAGGGAATTCTTTATTATTTTGGTTTGGGACCCCTTATATTAAATTAATCCAAACCAAAAACCATCGCAGTGTTTTTTCCCATTGTTTTTGAAAAAATAAAGATTAAAGCAATATTTTATATGTTCAAAGTCAGAAATTATTAAAATAATGAGGTTGATTATCTGGAGGAGAGTCACACTCCCATGAAAATAATTTAAAAAGACAAGATGTTTAATAAGTCTTGAGGGGTCCATTAATGCTTTTAAAAGTTGTCAAACAAACCCAAAATCACATTATTTTAATGTTAAAACATATATTGGCCGAAAATAATGCTTTTAGTATTTTATTACATCACTATTGGGTCATTATGATGTCATAAAACACATTATATATTTAAACGGTATTTAATTTTTAGCCAAAAATTTGACAATCTTAGAAAATTAAGAAAAATTCACTGTTGGATAATTTCGACGTCCGGATTCCAGAAATAATATTTATTTTATCTAAATAATTTTATAAATATTTTATTTTTCACTTTTAAAATTAAAACTGACATTTATCAAAAATTCACGGGTTTTGACAAAAATGGATTTCAAACCTTAATAAAAATTATTATTGCATTAATAAAATTATAGGATAATTTATGTTTAAAAAAAATTTATTTAATAATAATAAAAATATTTTATTAAAATAATATTTAATTTAAAAATACCTTAATTTAATGAAATATTATTCTTAATTAAATAATAACCAAAAACACTATTTGTACTTTAAAAACTATTTACAATGTATTAAAAAAGACAAGGAGGTATATTCATTATTATATATAAAAATAATATACATGAACATAGTACTATTGATTTGTTACATAAACCCTTAAAATAGCTGCATATGACCAAAGGGTAAGGTGTACGATGGTGACAGACTCTTGGGGTGGCTCGGATAACATCGCTCAAGTGGTAATCTCTATCAACTTCCACTTTTCCCGTAGATGGTCCCATTCGAGCTTGACATGGTGAAGCTCAGCTTGGGCTTGATCAAGAGAGAAGCCCAAGGACGCCACCTATTTTCCGAGCTCCGACAAATGGGATTCGTATAGGGCAATTATACTAGATGAGGCCATCACTTCTTTTTTTCTGAGTAAATTGGATTTTTTAAAGCCCTATATTTATACTTATCATGTTATCATTGTTCAACAAATATATTAGCAACAGTAAAAATTCTTAACATAAAACCACGGAAGTTGATATTTTATATAAAAATAAAGAGAAATTTAATTAGGTCAAGAGGGATTTCCATTAATGAAACATTGGGTCGTTACTAGAAGACTGCTGAATACCTTAAGAAGAATAAAAAAGAGAAGAAGATGAATAAATAAAAATTCATGAGGCTAAAGTTGTACAATATCTTTTGAGAGCTACAAAAGTATCTTCTGAGAATATTCCAGTGCCAAAAACATTCCTAGTCAAGCCATTACCTGAGACTCTGTGGATAAATTTCTTCACTTCGAAAAAATCTAAAGAGAAAGAAGTTGTTAAATAAGTGGAAGAGTTGAAAGAATAAGAAGAAGAATAATAATTAGAAGAAGAAAGTGGTGATATAGATGATCAGATTAATAATGTTGAATAATATCGTGATAAGGAAAACCCATCAGAGCAATTATCACTCCGAACATACGAGGCTGAGTCCTCGAACCTTGTCACTCTTGGAAAGGAAGATGATAATGATGGAAAGAAAGATAAATACAAGGAAGAAGAAGAAGTAAATTAATTATCTATGGAAGAATGATATTAAAATCACATTATTGAGGAAGGATCAGAAAAAGAAAAAATTGACGAAGATAGAGTTGTTCAATTATAGATTTTGAGCATAAATCTCCTGTTGAGAAAGTCATACCGAAGGTTGATAAGGGTAATCATGTGATGGTTGATTCTCAAAGAAATTATATAGTGAAGAAGAAGGAAGTAGAATGATCTGCAAACAAGAAGCTTGTTTAGCGTGAAAACCCACTCTCCCCATGTAATGTCTCGAATTTGGATTCATCTTCACATGGTCAAGTTTTTTTGGAGCAATCATTGAACAATATAGTTGGTTCCATTCCATCTTTTAAAATCACAGATTCTAGATTCCAAATACTCCAACACACTCTTAATAAGAAATCAGATTCGGTTTCCATGGTAATGGAAAAGTGTGTCCATATAGAATCATAATTCAAAACATTTCTTATCGGATACGAAGCTCACAGGAAGTCATGAAATATGATAGCTAGCTGGTCAAAAAGATCATTTCAAGAAATGAGTGAGCTTGATGAATGTCAAGAGGGAGTAAAAAAAGCTGTTGATATAGAATATGGAAGGATCAATGATCTTAAAACTAGTTTTGAAGAAAAGCTGACCCTATTGAAAAATATTCAGAATCAACAGGTGAAGGATCTTAATGGGAAGCCTAACTCTATTGCTCAAGGCTGGAAGGGGGAAATAGATCACTATATTGAGATCGAAGAGAAGCTCATAAAGAAGAATTATGTTCTTAAGTCTCAGTCTGAGGCTCTAAAGTCTCAAGAATACAAGATTAAAGAATTATAAAAGCGATCTAAGGAGGATAAAAAAGAGTTAAAGAAGCTATAAACCTTTCTAAAGAAGTTAATACCCAAGCAAAAAGAAGACAAATAGACTGAATCTGATCTTTTGTGGTAATTTATTTCTTTGTACTAATTCATCAAATCAGTATAGAATTATTGATGTGTGTTTCGTTTTCTACACTAATATTTCAAGTACTTTATTGTTTTCAATTCCCTCAAATTCTTTTTGAAAATCAAAAAGGGTGAGAAGGAAAATGAATTCTATAGAATATAAGTAAAATGATTTATAAGTATAGAAGAAGTACCCCTATGTTTGTAGGTGTTTATCTGAGGGGGAGTTTTCATTACGAAGATCTCCATATTCATAATGAATATATCATACCAGAAATATACAATACGATTCTTAGAGTTACAAAGCCTAAGGGGGAGTTAGTCGTATTCACCATTTTCCACGAACAAAGCGAGATAAGCTTTATTTCAAAGTCATGAAAATATTTTTCTATGTACTTATACTCTTTTTCGAAGGATTTTTGTGCTTTCAAAAAAGGGGGAGATTGTTTAGTCAATAAGGTTTTCCTTATGACTTTTTCATTCATTCTTATTTTGAAAATCACAATCAAATTATCATAAAGAAAATATGATTTTACCCTATATTTTCCTTCTAAAAGGGAAATTTCCTTACCCATGGAAATCTACCCATACCTAGACTTAATTACTCAAGTTATAATTTTCCCTTAGTATAAAAACGGTTTCATATCTAAAAACTCGAAATCACATAATACTTAAACATGGAGCAATCTGTTTTAGGATCTGAATTCTTGTTACGAACTATTATGATGATCTACTCTGAATTACCTGTTACAAACTTTTATAAAGTTCAAATATGATTTCTGATTTTGAACTTGTATAATGTTCAAAATATGAATTCTGATTACGAATTCTCATTAAGAATTCTGATGATGAATTCTGATTATTAATTCTCATTACAAATTCTGACGATGAATTCTGATTACGAATTCTCATTACGAATTCTGATGATGAATTATGATTATGAATTATCATTATGAATTATAATGAAGAATTCTGATTAAGAATTCTCATTAAGAATTCTGATAATGAATTCTAATTACGAATTATCATTACGAATTCTGATGATGAATTATGATTATGAATTCTCATTACGAATTATGATGAAGAATTCAGATTATGAAGTCTCATTTTTATTTCCTTAGAAAAATAGAATATGAATATCCCTATATTATAGACTCTGAATTCATTTACTTACATTCCGATCATTCATATTTATTGGCATTCTGAATATCAGTTTTTGGTTATCCTTTAACGTGTTCTATTATAAAACCATGGCGTGCCTTCAGTTATCGACTAATCTTTGTTTGATTGACACGTGTATATGTCCCTCCGAAATTCATGGTAAAATAAGACTGTTGGAGTAGGGAGCCAACCGTTGGAGCTGTGACTATAAATAAGAGCTCATTTGAACACACATGAAAACATCTTTGACATCTGTGCCTACATGTTGTTGAAATGATTTCTAGAGAGAGAGAGGCGCTTGTAAAATCTCAAGCTTTGTGCAGAATGTGTGAATGAATATTTCAAACTTTTATTCATGTAGATTGGCTTCATGCGACTCTGATTGTTGATGTGTACAATCGATGGCTTCTGGGGATAGGAACACTGAGGTTTCAACTACCTAATAGTTGAGGGTTTGCAGGAATTGCAAGAAATACTCTGATCATTGTATTGAGGGTATACCCTGGTGTGGGTAAGACAGAATATCTTGAATGTATATATCAAGGGCCCTTTATCAATGGTTGTTGGATACCATTCTCTTTGGGTTAAAAGATTTACTACTTGTTACTAGTTTTGATTCAAATTTTCCACAACATTTTGTATTATTAAGGAAAGTATAACATTATTATACATACTCATACTTGTACTCTATTTTAGTTAGATTCTATATGCATTATGGTAGAATCATATTTTTTTAATCTTTTATTATGTTTAATTTCCAGAATCACATTTCTGGAATCAAGAAATTATTTAGAACTTAGAGTTGTTGTGAATATTGGTTATACAAAATTTCATTAAGGATTTTTTAAGTATACAATTCATCCCCTCTTGTTTTTGTGCATCTCATACTTATATATTCGTCCCTAAATTTGGTATTATAGATTATATCATACTCACATATCATCTAAAAAATTCAACACCCCTTCGAGGCGGATGACAAGTAAATTCTTTCGGAAACACATCATCGAATCCCCTCACAATAGACATGTTTTCGAGGGTGGTTATATCCATAGACTCAGTCACATGAGAATGTTATGTGTCCTCATAGAGATGATATATTCATCCCAAATATGATGGTTCTAATGAAAATCCATCGTCCTCATTTAACTTGTTTAGAATTGGGGGTTAATTCACCATATGGAGATTGATTTCCCTCTTCCGACAATTTATGTTGGCAATATATAGGGAAAGATGATATGTGCCATGAATTGCATCAAATTCCATCAAGGGGTGTATGATGAAATTTCCTAGGATTTTCATTCAACAAATTATTTCATGGTTGGAATTATATACATGGGATGCAATAATATAACCATTTTACATTTTCTCCGACATCTCTACTTCCATTATTTGTGATGATGTATGGATTGTTCTACTAAACTATCAATATATAAAAGAATGCGGAGAAGTATGTATGATTACCCAATCGTTAACTATCTGATTCTAGTTCTACCATATCTGATATAAACATTGGATGAATACATAAAACTATTAAACACATAGAGTTTATTCCAATGAAAAAAGGGATATCTGAGAAATTACATTTATCTCCTTATTTGATGATTTTATAAGCATCTATATGTGCAATCCATAATTTTCTTCTTATCATATATTCCTAGGGGATATTTTTTATTCCCATAAAAATGGTTCGTAAAAATTTTATGAATTTTCCAAAGCATATCCCCCGAGATTGTTTCACCAAGAGTATAGAAAATCCCATTGTCAAGAACATGTTCCCCTTTGAGTCTAACTCAATGTGGGGTTTTCGGGTTTTACCAATTGATACATACTTTCCAGAGCCACCCCCACTTGTTAATATCTACACAAGGATGTAAATTCATGATAAACCACATACTCTATAGTCACAACAATTTAGGGACTCTTTTTTTATACATTGTCTTATCCCAAATACTTTTACTGTAGTTTTCTAAAACTAATCCAAAAATATCTAATCCTATAATAGATAGCAACTATAATTTCCTTGTACATTATCTCTCATTTAATCATGATTCATTACATATAAATTAACTTAATGTAACTCGAATAATATATTTATAGTGTCTTTGGTCCTTAGGAACATTACATAACCACATTAAACATGAAATACAAATCATTTATGAAAACATATTTTATATGACCCAAACGTTCCTTTGTAATTAGCATTGTTTGGGATATCCTTAAGAAATACTTAAGTAAGGCTGAGCTATAAATCCCAGAAAGAGAGTAAACAAATAATAACATGAAGAATAGATTATATGTCGAAAAATAGAAATATAAATGGAGTATAATAGAAACAAAAAAAAATTCATGCTATAACATGATCATCATAACATGAAATTGAGGAAACAACATAAAAAACTACATTATTAACATAAAAGAATCAGTTAAGCCACTATCCAAACATGATGGAGAAAATTAATATTAAAATATCCTGTAAACCCTATACCAACATGATTTATCCTGATTCATAACACTACCCAATGCATTGGAGAACTATTAGGGCACACCCTTCATAAACATTTCAATCTCCCTCTTTAGTGTGCCAAATAGATCATATAACATGTATTGAGACAACATCATCATTATTTCCATGGAAAATGAATGTGGAATACATATATGTAAGTCCTTAATCAATAGGTATATGTATATAATGGTGAATACCCTTCATAATGGAATGGGTATGTTATTCATTACATGATCATTTTGGCATGGAAAATCATGGTAAAATATTGGTAGCATAACGACATCATTTGGAAATTCATAAATTGGGAAGATAAGTGAGAAAGGGGTATCTTATCATTTATAATGGAAATGGACAGTGAGAGATTATAGAACTTGATATCCCAATATATTAAATGGAATTGATGATACATAATACAAATAAAGTACTTGAAAAGGAATTGATAAGAGTGAAATACCTTATGGAATTTCAGCCAAGTAACGACGGGGGTGAGGGTCCAAATGGGGGAGGAAAAATGATAAATAACTGAAATAACGTAAAATTAAAATTAATATATTTATTATAAATGGATTAAAATATTACCAATTGAAATTTAAAATACTTATTTTAAACAAGGTCTATGAATTGAATGAATGAGAGGAATGTGAGGATACCTTATGAAAATTCGACATGGTAATGGGCGTATACAAGGGTTTATAAGAGGGATAAATGAGAGTGAAAGGGGAACTCATAATTTATAAATAAAATGGACACTAATAAGAATATTTAATAACATATCACAACAACAGAATAAATGAAATTAAAATACATAATATGAAAAGAATTCTTGAAAAAAGTGGAGGAAGGAATTTCCTTTACTTGGATGAGTGATCCCAAAGGATTGGAAGTAACTTCTTGAGAGGTTAAGAGTTCCTTAAGAGGAATCTTGTTAGTAGGGGGAAGGGGTTGGTATAGCTAAAAATATCATGAGTAAAGCAGAATGGGTGATTAGGTGGGTTTATTTTAAAAATGTGGGGGACTTATTTATTGTTTGGGTTTTGGACCATACATAGTAAAATATTAAAAACCACAAACCATAACATGGTTTTGGACCATGGTTTCTAGAAACGGAATGTGTTATAAATTATTTTATATGGCTAATGAACTAGGAAATTAAAATATTTAACTTTATTATGTGAGGGTGGGTCAATTCAGCTCAAAAAAGATTCATCAGGAAAGCAAAATACAACCCATCTTCTCCCTCCCCCACACATGAGTTCAACAATCATCACGCATTTAACATCTAGAGAAGGTTGGAAAGGGATATATGGATTTTAATGTGGCTACCTAATAAGGTATTTCATGGATAATTGTGCTATAAGAAGGTCATATGTAAAGGTAGGACAAAATTAGATTTTGATGAAAAATGGATTTCAAAGTGATGCCTCAATCATACTTGACACATTCCATGAACACTAACATCTTTGAAAAAGAGAAAAATAGCATGTTCTGGATCAAAAAACATGTCTCCAGACTCTCAAAAAATATTGAAATGTAAAGAAGATGTAAAACATGTTTAGAAACCACTCGGGTTGGGAATTATTTTCAATTTTGATAGCACTAGTGCACATGGGTTTTACAGTCAATCAAACGTCATCAAATGAAAAGATCAGAAATCAGAAAAAAATCCATTCAGCAATAATTTAATTCCGGAAATATTCAAATCAAGAAATTTTATGAAAATACCAAGATGGTTTGAATTTTCCCAATGTATTCTATTCACCTCAAGATTCCTAAAAACACACCAAAAAATGAAAAAGGAAAATATGAAAATAAAAAAAACATGAAAAATATAATGAAAACTCAAACAAAAGAAATGACAACAAATATGAAAAATAAATAAAAAGAAAGAGGAAAGGTATAAAAAAGGGTTAATTCTTGGTTTGACCCCCAAGAGGATGCTAGGATTTTACTGCCCCTAGTCAGGCAGTTGCAGCATATTATCCCCAATCAGAAGGTGGGAGTGGTTTCTTTGAGATAAACCGCCACATGTGAATTTTTCCAGTGTCCATCAGTAGACACTGATATTGGAGAACCCAAAAGAAAATAATAAAGTTAACAACCCCCAAGAAAGAACAATGATAGAATTTGATATCCAGAGTCGGAGGGAATAGAATATAGGGGTTCTCCCTTTGAACTTCTATGGTGTCTTCCTCCATATGGTATGAATGTTTTTGCAGAGGAGGCAGTCGCACCACCGACAACTTCTTCATCTCTTCTTAATAAATCATCACCAATTTGGCGGTCTCTTTCGTATCATCCATGGTCTTCTACATTTGTACTGTATCATATTTTTCAGGAAATGAGAATTCAGAAAACAATTCAATTTGAATTGGATTAAAACATGATGAATCAATAAAGAAATCTTCCCTTTCAAGTAAGTCAGCTTGTAAAATGATCTCTTCGGCCAAGACCATAAGAAACTCCATCTCAGTACGTTCATCTTCTTCATAATCTTCCAAAGAAATAGTGAGGTCAAAAGGGTTTTATTGTTCATTATAAAGGATGGGAAGATCAAGTTGTAGGTTATCTTCAACAAAGTTTTTCCAAGATTCTTCCAAAAATTGTTGATCTCCCATAAGTGAATCAACTGGAATGTGTACATCAGGGACCTCCTCGAGCAATGGATGAGTACAAGATGATGTTATTAAGTCATTTAAAATCTCTTTCTCACCCACCTTAGGTACTTTGACATAAAAAATGATTGGTGAAATCACTTCCACCACTTGTTCATTTCAGGTTCCAGCTTAGGATCAGGTTCAGGTTTCTCTTGACATGCATGAACATATTCCGAAATCAACATTATTTGGCTCTCAAATATATCCACTACATTAATAATATTTTTATACTTATCAACAAGATCATTTAAAACTTCTTCTGGAACTTGAGATTCAGTCGTCCATGCATAAAATTTATAATTGAAAGTCATCATGAACAAATATTTTTTTAGTTTTTAAAATTTATGATTTTTTTAAAATTAAAGGAAGAGAAATAATTTACAATAAGTGAATAAAAATAATTAGTGAATACAACTTGGATCCCCGGAAATGACGCCAATTTTATGAAGCTTTGTCGTGTGTGCTCTGAAAAATATTTATACTAAGTGCAGCTATGTAGCTGACTTAGGTCGATCTCTAGAAGAGCCTTTTGCAATCAATCACACGTTATTTCAAATTAACTATATATATAAATATATATATATATATATATGAAATAAAATAACGAAAATGAAATTTTATAAATGTGAATGAAATACTTAAAGTAAATATGCAGATGCAATGCAACAGAATGAATGGAGACAAAATGATGTTAAGATGGAAAGGAGACATTCCCGAGGGCATCACCCAGAGTGAACCTTCATCGTCTCATTATTAGTTTCGAATTTACATAATGAACACACTCCAGAGTATGTGTGAGAATACTCCTACGAATATGGTTGTGAATATATGGTACTCTCAACGAACGCCGAGTGACCACACATCCACCTCCTCGATCGAGGGAAAATATTGCAGAAGTGAAAGCTAAACCTCAGGTAGAATGTGGAGACACAAATGAGCCTTTCCCACTAAGATCCTCCTTGATATAACAATAATAAAACAAGAAATATTAAGAATGAATGTTCAAAGACTTGGGTTCACCACTGAATTTCTCCCCCGGGAAATTCTTTGGGTTAGCTACTCATGATCACGAGCATAAGAGTTCATAGTGAAAAGAAAACTGGGGGAGAAAACAAAAGAGAGATAGAAATGTGTAGAAATGAGAAAACTTGAATTAAAATATGGAATGAAATTATAGAATGACAATAAAATAAAATAAAAGACTAAACTACATAAAATGGCCAACAAAGGTTATTCCTAAGTTTCCAACCCTTTGGAATGAACAAAGCACACTCTTTTATAGGGAGAATGTGTGAAAATTTTGCTCTAAAATTCATCTACGAATGAGTGAACGTGTCTGGCCTTATTAATGAAATCTTTTGGGAATTATTCCTTCTTGAATGGTGTTCATCTTTATCTCCTCTATCGACCAAAAAAGTTGAGCCTTATTGGTCCATGTATGAAGGAGATATGGTCAAACTACTACGGATATGTAATTCTATCCAGGTGACTCTTCGTATTCCACAACACCGAGTTCCAACGCATTAATGAATTTGAGAATGAAAGAATCACGCACGGAAAATTTAATGAACCTTTTCACTACGGATGTCCTCTATCTCCATAGAAAATTTAAGCTCCAATGGTTTGGAAATTTATGAGATATGGGCCCCACAATAATATTATACACTTCTATACACAGTTTTCGAGGCCTGACTTGTGAGCTGAATTTGAGCTTCCAATTAATGGATTGAGCTTTGGGTCCAGAAGGATACAATGAATCCCATCGAACATAGAAACCTATAAAAGTATAATATTTCAATTTGGGTCATTTTAGAAAATGTTATGGCTGAAACATTATAATAAATGAAAACTATTTAAATCCGAAAGAAGCCATTTTTCCAGTTAAGCTCAAAAATACATCTAAAACATGAAATGTGTCAATTTTCCTTTAAAATAACACAATGGTGGGATTAAAAACATTGAAATTAATAATAAAATAATTGATAATATTTCTTCTATCAGTGTGTCACACTTTCAAGGAAATGATTTTAAAATCATAAAATATTTTTTATTACATGGAAGATTCACTAAGGCTTAGTAAAATAAATAAAATAAAACTAAAATTAAATTATTTAAATATATATATATATATGGAAGAAGATACCATTTATTTTATTTTATTACACCGCTATTTGTTTATTATGATGTAATAAAACACATTATATATTTATTTGATATTTAATTTTTTCCACAGAAATCGAGTGACTCAGAAAATTATGAAAAATTTACCATTGGGTAATTTCAACATCCCAATAACAAAAATTAATATTTATTTTACCTAAATAATTTTCAAAATATGTAAATTTTGGCTTCTAAAATAATAATGGACATTTATTGAAAATTGATGTGTTTTGAAAAAATCTGTTTTCAAAACTTAATAAAAATTATGATATTATATATAAAAATTATACGATTATTTATATTAAATAAAATAAATTTAATAATAATATTTTATTAAAATAATATTTAATTCAATAATCCATCAAAATAGATTTCTTAATTGAATGTGAATATTATCAAAAAAATACTATTAGTTCATTAAAAATATTTTACAATGTAACAAAATTAAAATTAATGTATATTCATTGTTCTATAAAAAAAATGCACATAATCATAATTCTAGTGTATTGTAACATGTCCATTTATTAAACCAGAAAACTCTCTAAGAGTAAGGTGTGTTATGGTGGGTATTTAATGGGTCTATTCTTTGAACATGGTTTGGGTCGTGATCATGATGATCTGGAACATCTCCCATAAATGGTTTATCTCATTCTTAAGATATTTGATCATAGATTTGGATTAGTACATGTAAAATACCAAAAATTATATCTCTCATAGAATGTACAATTAATGGGCTTCATAGGGAATGGTTATACTATTTGAGGCCATTACATCCATTGTATGCCTCAAAAGTATTTGTTACTACCATTTATTTATACAAGTCATGTGGTCACTATTCAACAACTATATTATCAATGGTAATACTACATAATTTTCATTTAAATATAATTTTTTATAACAAAACAAAAGGATTGCATTTTTTGTTTATCCATAAGAAATATAAATAAAATGAATGGAAATATAATCATAAATTTTTGGGTCATTACAAAGTAACCATGGTGTGATCATCCCAATAATCCCCCCATGGTGAGGGCTATAGAAAAATACCTTAGATTAATTCATTGTAGTGAAGCATGTTTCCAATATTGAATAATCGTAACTATTTTTTTTATTCAATGAAACTATTTAATATATGGAATATCATCCTAATATGTGACTAGGTCATATGTAATACGGAATAAAGACCACTATTTTGGCCAGTAAGTTCACCAAATCCTTCCAAATCATCCTCAATATTCTAAAGTTCTACGGTGTTCACCCAAAAAAAGTTCAGAAAAAATGGAGTAATAAAAAAAATATTTATTTAAGAATCAAAAAATAATTGGGTGATACAATTCTCCCATTCTAATTATATGTCAGTCTAGATAACCGTCTATTGTAGTCTAACTCTAACAACATCATACTATGTAGGATCACACTCACTGATAAATCGGATCTGGGTAAAATTACAATGATTGAGTACATAAAAAATGATTCCCCGTGGACTCATGATTCACCGGGAATACTGACCACTATATGGTCTACATGTGTTTCTGGGGTTCCAACTCTATTCATGCACCAAGAATAATGGAATTATAATAAAAAAACCACGTTATATGTCTTGTATTTACACACTGGTGAGGAGTCATTAGACACATGGTATAATATTTGGAGATGTTGTCCCCATTTATACAATTATATATTCATGGAAAAACATCTCTCTTATAGGAGGTCGATGAAACTATTATTTTTTCAATCTGAGTATCAAAACCCTAACATTAATCCTAATAATTTATTTTTTAACAAATAGAACATAAATCTATGAGCATGCTAGATAACATACTTATCTATCCACTAGAATTTGGAAGAATACTAGAAACAATGTCTTCCATAATGTATTTCATAACTATTAGTTTGTTATGAAGAACTATTGAATTGGTTTTCATATCTAATTTCATGGAATGTCACATTATATCTATGAAAAATCAATTATCAAACATCCTTACATTTTGAGAGTCATGTTTTTAACATGTTGAGGAGCAGTGTGAAATAGCTCAATGAAGTGTGTTGAGTAGTAAGACAAAGTCATCATCCATTGTCATGTCTCAATAAAGTCCTGAGCATTGTACAATTTTTTGTATGGGAAATAAATAAAGAAAAAGGGACCCTTGAAGGTTTTATAATTCAATCCTTATTTTCTACCATCCTATGACATGACATCCCAACACTAACTTGCTGCACGTTGTAGATTATAGAAATGGAACTTCACTTCATATCATATGGTGTGTCTAATATGTCAATTGTATCGTCAATGTACTATATTTGATCCTTTATGTCATGATTGTCTCCGGTTTCAATGGAATATTGGGGATGTTGGAGAATTATGTCTTGTTAATAGTTGACCATAGCAATGGTTACTCCCCACCTTAGAAAGAAACTGATTAAAATAGTCACATTTATACTTTCAATGTTTCCTAAATCATCTGTGCTAGTATAAGAGAATGCTATGGGTTATCCTCTTGCATCATGAGATCATCCTTAGAGGATAGAGTTGGAAGTCTAATCAAACCTATATAAGGTTGATTCTCTGAAACATGAGGATCATTAAGAATATAACATGTCTTAACTAGTCTATGAGATCACTCAAGGATTCTCCTAGGAGTCTAACCACATCCCATGTTATACCCCTCCTATCACTATCCGTGGTCACCATCCCAACATGTTAGTCACAGTCATCACACATATAAAAACTTACAAAACAACATGCCTAGTTTAACTAATTTATTCCAAATAAGATATATCAGACAAATTGGGAATTAAATTAAAGCACTACTATGTATTACTATAATAGGTATATATATATATCATGTGAAACTATGTTCATAGTCACAATTCATGAACACAAATTATGTATCATAATTCACATATAAAAATAAATTATCACTGAAGGTGAATTCTAAAAAATGGTAACATCAAAAAACATAAAATAAATTCCAAATTTATGATGACATATAGGTCCACTATATAGCACTAATTATACGATGAATTAGTTCTCCTACCTGAGTCCAAACAGTCCTAACTCCTATCCATCCTATCCCATATCCAAGAAATGAGAAAATTAATGTTAATTAATTATGGAACCATGAAACCATTTTCTAACTCATTAACCCAACCCACTAAGTCCAAAAAAATCACATGATCTCATACGTTCCTCCCCATGTGGAAGAGGCTTATAACTAGTAGCAAGGGTCTATGTCCCGCATTATGGAGGATAATCCCATCATGTCAGGTCATATATCAAATATAAATAAACAATATAAAAAAATAAATCTGAGTAACATATATAATAAAAAATCTAGAATACATGATACAATAAATAAAACATAAAAATAGATCAAAGGTACAGATAAATATCGTAAGAAATGCAGTAGGAGATGTCCCACTCGTACTCTACTAACCAACGTCGGTATCATCCTGCTCTAAAATCCCATCCATTCACTAACTATCCCTTTCCCTGAAATAGATCACTCGTCTTGAATCAATAAGTGCACTGAAAAAATAGAGTTTGGTGGGAGTTCAAGACTAATTAGTACAACCCAGACATCACTTAACATTAATCATATAATATATATGTGTATTACATGTAGATAAAAATAATAAAAATATTACATGAATATATCACAAAAGTACAAAAACACATAATCGGTCATTAGGGACCTACTCTTCATGCATCATCACCATGCCAAGAGAACATTACTACTTTATCACTATGCCAGAAGGAACCTCAGAAACTAGTCTGAAATATCCTCCTCGATAGGATATGCCAAGGTATGTGAAAAAATCCATTAGCTGATATTATCAATGTACATTCCTACCCAATGTTTGGAACATCCCTCTCAATTGGATAGCAAAATAATATTTCAAATATAGAATTCTGACCAAATCCTGTAACATCTCCGTAAATGGATAGCCCCACACATGTGAAAAATCATAGTGATTGGAGTAGTCTATCTATATGCCGACCCAACTATAGCACATCAATATTGGAGTATATTTCAATACATGTGTTACATATCACATGTTGGCCACATAGGAAAAACCTACACACTCATCTATAATATGTAGGAATAAAAAATATATGATACATAATGAATATGAAAGATCAATAACCTATAATTTCAAAAGGTATCATCATCAGAACAATCAATTTGAAATCAACAAAATCATGGGTCAAATGCCACACACACACACCTCATGAAATCATTCATAAAACATATCTATCCCGAGCCACACACACACACCATAAAAACGTAAAAATATAATATATATAGGATTCAACTAATATCTAGTAATTCCTACACATAGGATCGTCACTAGGACACACACACCAATTAAAATGCCAATAACCTCTATAATGAATGTTACTTTGTTAAGGAATTATTAAACTTATTATCCTCATTGGGGTACACAAGAATTATAATTATCATGCAAATTGACTTTATAAAGAATGCATATAAGTCTAGGTATTCTTAAATCAGCTATCAATATTGATATAAAGGATCGTAAATGGTGTCATAACATGTACTATGTTCATACACCATCCAGAACCTGATCATGAACCGCGTACTCCCAAGGTTGTTGGTTATAAAGAACTCCAAGGACCATTGGAATAAGGTGGATGAATTCTATCGGGTGATTCAGGAGGCTCCATGTTGAAAATAAGGTTCTACTTTGTTGTGGTGTGTTGGGAACAATCGATACGACATGGGGTGAAACATAATGGTGTAGGGTTGAAACCTCCATGGCGCACAGTCAGCCACCAATGTGTAGAGGTGCACTAGAAATGATCATCTGAATGCAGTACATACTCCAAACCACAATGGTTTAATGGAGAATAAGGCCACCATGTGCAAGACCATTGGATGTATCCTCCAATACATTAGACACAGAATTTTACTTTGTAGTGAAGATGTATGTGGTGTGGTCAGTAACCACAATGTCACAAGGTGGAGGAAATTTGACATTGAACATATTGGATGATAACCTCTATGACATAAGGTGGGGAACTGTGGAGTTGGACCATATTGGACTCAGACCTCCTATCACATAGCTAAGGACTATTAAAAATATTCATCTCTATACCATTTCTAAAATAATATCCATTCCAAACAGAGATGATGGAAAATAATTATTTGTATTGGTTGACCTCAATATTGAATAATCCCTCAGTTAATCCACCAAAAAACTGAAATGAATTTTTTCATTAAATTTATACATGGACTCATTATGGTATCCTAGCACTAGATGTCTGAATGAAAAACATTCTTTTTTAAAACCAATGCACACAATGCTATATAACATAGTCCATGTAAACATGACACAATATTCCTGAAAACCCCCCACTATGAAGAATATGACATAAGACCCTTGTCATATTCATTTTGGCGTAACATTTTTCAACTATAATGTAAGACTAAATCAATTCTAGTGTTAACGCATGACCAATTAAACCACAACATGACATACTTCTCTATAGTGTGTTCATATTAGGTATGGATCAGCAACCCCTATTTTGTCAAAAAGCATAACAAACTCTTTATTATACTTTATGATTTTAAATTATACAATCATTAATCCAATCAAGAATCATGTTAAAATATGTATGAGTATTAAAACATAAATTTATTAATGTGTAAAATAATTTTAGGCTATTATAGAAATAAATATCATTAGTCCACTACAATGATGAACCAATAATCTAGTACCATTAGTGTATGTATGTGAAAAACTATCTTCCTTTCCAAGACAAAATAAAAAGGAATAAATAAATCAAACCACAATTAATTAATTATTTCAAGATCGTAATCTAAATGAGATATTATGAATATGGAATTGTGATGGATTCATAAACACTCAAGAAATGTTTATTCTTATCAATTATAAGATACATGATCTTGATCGACCATACCTTTTAGGTATAGTGGTAGAATGTAAATGAGAAATATACATCCCCATAGAGGGATACACATACTATAGTTGTTATCAAACACACTCACCTCTGAATACATGAAGGATTCTTGTTATCAACTAGGATTCCCACAAAAAGGGAAATGAGAAGGATGTCATACCACTAAATTTATTCTTAATATATTCTGATGCATAATTATGAGGACATAGTCTATATGAACTAAAGAAATTAGACCTCAAATTATCCCTAAGGTTGATGATCATTATGTTATATGTATTAAAAAATCTCTTTAACCAATATCCCTTCTCGGTGTCATTAAATTAATGAATTAAAGTCACAAATGATATAATTGTTTGGGAAATATGTTAATGGTGCTTCCCCCTAACCCTAGGAAGTATCCTAAATTTTAGCCGAAGATATAACCATTAATACATTTTGATGTAAACAAGATTTGTTCAAGAGGGAAATGTGGAAACCTAAAATCCTCGAGAATCATCAGGATCCTAGAGGGATATCCATCCATACGGTGATCAAATATGAGGGGTTCCAATACACTCATTGTAACCTCCTATATTATCCATAGGAAAGAAGGAATCTCAATTTCAAGTAGATATGCCTTTAATAGTAACATTCAATCCAAGTATCATAAGTTGAATCATAGGAAGTACATTTTGGAATCGCCAAAATAGATCAAATAATATCTTGCTCATTGGCTACGCACTAGGAAGAACATATATAAATCATATATCACTACTAAAATATGGATTTTATCAGTGCTATAAATGTGCATTAATAGCGCTCGAAAAAGCACTGTTAATTGTGGCGATGATAAAGGGGGGGGGGTCCCTTTTATCAGTGCTCAGAAAAGCGCTGATAAAGCCCCCTTTTATCAGCCCTAAAAAAGCACTGATAAAAGTAAAAAAATATAAAATAATAATTAATATTTCGGGGAAGCTTTTAACAGAGCATGCTCTCTCTATCAGTGCGAGGCAGCCCCTCCCCACACCTGCGCAATGCCCTTTCCCACACATCCCACACATGCGTGCGCAACTTCCTTGCTTCAACCTGAACTCTAACCCACGACCTCCCCCTTGCACGCCTGCACATTTACCACTAAGCCATTTTTTTGAATTTAATGATACATCCATTTAAATATATATATATAGTTATATTTATTTGTATATTAATATAGATTTATATTAATATTAATATATTTAGTTTTATTAATTCATATATGTTTATTCATATATTAGTATATATTTATTCATTAAAATATTAATATATATTTACATAAATATATATATATATATATTTAGTTGGAATTTTTTATACGTATATTTATTTGTACATTAATATATATTTAAATGATTAGTTTTAAATAAATTTATAAATTATGTTTTTCTGTGTGTATATAAATAAATAAATAAGTACATACATACATATAAACAAAACACACACAAAGGCACACATACACACACACATATTTCCAAATTAATACATTCATATATATATGTGTGTGTATTTGAAAAGCCATATAAGGTTAAAACTACCATAACATATAATATAAAAGCCCGTTTATAATGGCCCATACTTTACATACATTGTTATTACTTCAGAATTGAAGCATACTTATTACAAAATATAACAAAACCAGGAAAGGACCGTATAGGTATAGAGTCTTTAGAAACTGGGAAACATAAACAACTGGTTCATAAAGCATCTACTTTGGCTCCCATTAATTTCATCATATCTAGAGTCCCTTTTTGGCATATTCTACTTAATAACCTTCTTCCTGACCTGGGGAAATAAAACATACAAAAGGGTGATCTCAAATGATCAGTAAGTGTAAACAAAATAAATATCAATCACATCATATACATAAGAACATAACTTTTGGAAATCTGAACCTGTAAAAGAGATCATAATTTCATAACATGGGATAAATCATAGTAGTGAAATGTAATCTCAATAATCCTAACATAAAACATGAATCTTTGTGGAATACACACATAATCATAGAGAATCATTTCTTATTAGTCAAGACTCATTTCCAAGACTATCATAGTGGACAAACTCCATTTCTGAACTGAGTTCATTCCTCGTTTCAGTCCTATTTCGCTGAACCGGTTTAACCTGTCGTTCTAGACATGTCAATCTCATGATATATAAAATCTTTACCCAATGAATTGGAGGGAGATATAGGTCCCACTCATCTCATAATGATACCATTCTTATGTGTGCCACAAAATCATAAACCATACATCATTGCATAACCCATGTAATAAAAATGGGATTCTTAAACATCGTGACATCATAAAAAATTCATATAAGATAAAGGAATTCATAGAAATACTTCCATCACAACATAATAAAATGAATGTAATAATTAGGATAGAAACATAACCCTTTATTATCTTATATGGAAAATAATTTTGATGAAATACTTGAACTCCGTTCTTGAGGAAAATATCTTTTCTTCTTCAAAAACACCTTTCCTTTGAGAACATGTCATATAATTCTAAACTAAAAGAAGTTGATTAAAAATAAACTTGAAAACATGTAAAGGAAACTTCTTGGAAATAATTTTTTAAAAATCCATTCATGCCGCATAAGTTAATAAAACATTCTTCTCGTACTTTTGTCAGAAAAGTCAAAAAGTACCTCGTACGAAAAATGACAAAAGATTCCTTTCAAATCTTTTACTAAAAACTCACAGAAGGGTAAAATTAGATTTAAACAATTGTAGGTGGATGGAAATAATGTTACATATTGAGGAAACATGGATGTGGATGATAAAATACACCCCAGTAAATTCCAATGTATAAATAATCTCAGATAAAAATGAGATTGTGATATTTCCCTTATCTTAGGTCCGATTTGCTTCGTAAGTGTCCGAACCTCCTGTATAATGATTTTAATAATGTTATTGACTTATTACAGAATCATAATTATTTTTATTATATCATATATGGTCATATTATTAGCTTCTTATTAGTAATATTTCAGTAGTACTTGTTATTCGGGAGTTTATTACTTTTTTTTTCTTAAGCGCGTTTTGTCGAATAAATTCTTATTCTTCTATTTAGGTTATAGATACATCATTTCCAGAATGGTATTAATGTACTATATATCATATTTATTTATTCAATTCATTTGTATAATCATTATGCAATGAAGATCATGTAGAATGAATCGCATCACATCGTGGAGACGGTATTCCGTACGTACGCAAGAGCGATGATATCATTCCAATGATCGTGGAATTGTATTGGATTGTATGTATACTATTTCAGAATCAATATCACTTTACAATAATCATATATAGTCATTATTTACACCATTATACCAATCCATGTAAAGTGGGGGTGGAAAATAGATTACACCACGGCGTGGAGACGGTATTCTGTACGTACGCACGCGCGATGATTTTGTTTTCCGTAGGATGGATAGATGGTGAAATAGGTATTTTTCATACTTATAATAACATATCAGTATATTAGTGATACTGATGTTATTACTTCATAATGAAACAACTAAAGAAGAAGAATTATAAGAAGAAATAAAGATGAAAGAATCGGTAACGGGCATTACCTCTTCTTTGAAGCGCCTTTTTGAGACCTCCACTTACGGCACTAAAATTGGTCTTTGAAGAAGACCAGGACCTCTAGGATGATTCTAGGAAAGTGGAGAAGAGATATTGGCCGGGGTTGGCCGAGATGTAAGAATCAATGTGGTGTGAGGAAGAGAGGGAGGAGGTGCCCTTTTATAAGGGAGGATATGGGCACCTTTGGAATAACTGAAAATATTATTTTATTATAAATCAAAATTCGGTTCTAAATAGCTCAAAATTGATTTATTTAGAAGATAAGGTGGGGAGGGGTCGATATCCTCTCATCCAATATAATTTAGACAAGTTTAGGTCATTATACTAACCTTATCTTTTAGTTTTAACTCTTAGTTAATTAGATTGACATTTACCATGTCACTTTGTATTTTTATATTATATAGTTAATAAACTTACCATATACATCCAAGAGACCCCCAAGTGGTCCATTAATGATACACCTATCTTGATATATGTATATTGGCCGAACCTTATATTTTTAAGAATAAAATAACAATCAATAATATAATATTTGTTTTAAAAACTATTTTATGTCAATTTTAAAACTATTTAGTAATTTATTTTTGTGGAAATCATAACAGAATGGTTAGTTAGAAACAAATACTTAAATAAATTCTAACATGTCATATTATCATATAAAATTAATGGAATTAATAAAAAGTCTTAAATTACATTTATTTGGGTATTTATAACATCAATTATTCTAATTTTTCACTATTATAGTAATTACTACATCATCATTGTGTCATAAATAAATTAAATTATTTAATGTCTAAAAATTACAAAAAAATAATCATAATGTGGGAAATATTATTAGCTTTCTAATGACTATTTACAATCGAATTTATCTTATATATATCCCTATATTAAAAATCTTTTAGTAAATAAACATTGATTTTAACTCTTTTAACTCTTCTTTGAATTAAATAATAATAAATGTCCTAATCAAATCAAAGTGGACCTAAATGATAATATATTATTCCTATGGTTGTTTTTGGTAGAATTACACTTATCTAATAGAATTAGGACATCTTTTAGGGTAATAATAATATCATTTTTACCCTTAATCACCCTATTTACTTTAAACTGTGGTAAAAAAACTAAAATGTTATTATTCACCAAAAATTATTTTTATCTCATTGAACAAAATTTTACTTACTGATATCAACCATTTCTCTCAGATTTTTGAAATTTCACCCACAGAAGCGGTAAAATTATGTTTTGAAAAATTCAGTTTTTTAACTACCACTTAATGGTTTCACTATTCATCAAAAATTGAAGGTTTTCATAAAAATACCAAAATTTCACCCTAGGTTAATTTCGATATTCCGAATCAAAAAATGAAGTCCATTTTAAAAAATAAAATTTATAAAATTTCAAAAAGTGGTTATTACTATTCATAACTGATAGTTTTAACAATATTTTAATAGCATATCGTTGTTTAGTGAAACTCATTATTGCGTACGACGCAAGCTATCAAGGAAGGTCGCGATTGCATGTAAAGCAAGCCAAGCAAGTGATGTGTGTATTGAAAGATTACTTTGATGATTTATATAACATAAAAACATAATATTTCTCAAAAAAGTCTTGGGTGTTACATTCTACCCCCTTAAAATGAATTTCTCCCTCGAAATTCGTCACTTTGTAACAAACTGATGAGGATAACACTCCCTCATCATATCCTCAAGCTCCTATGTAGCTTATTATAATTGGTGGTTCCTCCATAAAACTTTCACCAATCTATTGGTCTTGTTTCGTAAGTCTTTTTTGCTACGATCCAGAATCTCTATCGGTTGTTCTTCATAAGAAGATCTTGCTCCAGCGGTACAACTTCTGAGCTGAGTACATGTGAAGGATCATGTATGTACATATTCAGGAGAGATACATGGAACACATCGTGAACTTGGGACAGATTTGGTGGAAGCGCCAATCGGTAAGCTACCTTCCCAACACAATCCAGTATTTCGAAAGGACTGATATATCTAGGGCTCAACTTCCCCTTCTTTCCAAATCTCATGACCCTCTTCCAGGGAGATATTTTTAAGAACACTTTATAACCCACATAAAAGTCTAGGTCTTTTCTTCGGTTGTCGGCATAACATTTCTGTCGAATCTGATGTGCTCTTTTGTGTTATTGAATAGATCAGACCTTTTCTACCACCTCATCAACATGATCAGGTCCTAATAGCTTTCTTTCCCCAACTTCATCCCAGCAAGTTGGAGTCCTGCATTTATTTCCATAGAGAGCTTTATAAGGAGACACCTGAATACTCGAGTGAAAGATATTATTATAGGAAAATTCCACCAAAGGTAGGTGTTTATCCCAACCACCTTTGAAATCCATAGAGCAAGATCTCAACATATCTTCTAGAGTTTGAATTGTTCTCTCAGACTGACCGTCTGTCTGAGGATGATAAGTAGTGATGAAACTCAACTCTGTATCCAGAGTATGATGAAGTCTTCGCCAGAACATTGAGGTAAACCTCGGATCCCAATCAGATATAATAGAAAATGGTACTCCATGCAATCTTACCACTTCCTTTATATATATCCTGGAAAGCTGATCCAGCGATAAATCCTCTCTAATAGTAATGAAGTGTGCAGACTTTGTAAGACGATCAACTATGACCCAGATATAATTATTTCCTTTAGATGTTTTAGGAAGTCCTATGACAAAGTCCATAGTGATTTTTCCCATTTCCATTCGGGTATGGGTAATGGTTGTAACATTCCCTTAGACTTCTGTCTCTCAGCTTTAACTTGCTGAAAAACCAAGTATCAAGAGACATATTCAGCAACATCTCTTTTAATGCCATCCCACCAGAAGTACTCTTTCAGGTCCCTATACAACCTCGTGCTTCCAGGATGAATAGAGAATGAAGAAATATGAGCCTCATCCAGCAGCTCCTTATTTGATTCAGGGATGGGAGGAAAAAAAACCCGATTCCTGAACTTTATTATCCCATCACAATCAAGGTTGAATTCAGGAATATTTCTCACATTCTTTTGTAACTCTACATCTTCATTCTGTGCCTCTTTAATCCTCACATGTATAGATGGTTGAACATTCATTTGAGAAAGATACAAATTTTCCCCTTCCATTATAATTCCAAGATCCATCCTTTTTAAATCCATAAATATAAGATATTTTGTGATCCTCATCATGGATAAGCTAGCATGGTCTTGTCGACATAATGCATCTGCCACCTTGTTTGCTTTCCTAGGGTGGTAATGAATTGAGAATTCGTAATCTGTAATCAGTTCCAACCATCTTCATTGGCACATATTCAGCTCCTTTTGTGTGAAAATATACTTTAAACTTTTATGATCAATATAAATGTCACACCTTTCTCCATAAAGATAATGCCTCCAAATCATTAATGCAAAGATTACTGCAGCTAACTCCAAATCATGAGTTGGGTAATTTTCCCCCTGTATTTTCAACTGTCGTGAGGCATAAGCTATCACCATATTGTTTTGCATAAGAACACACCCCAACCCCTTCTTGGATGCATCACTATAGATCACAATCCTTTCTCCACTACAAGGTAGTGTGAGCACAGGTGCACTGGATAACCTTATTTTCAACACCTTGAAATTCACTTCACATTCTTTTGTCCAAACAAACTTAACGCCTTTCCGAGTCAACTTGGTGAGTGGATTAGATAATCGTGAAAAATCTTTCACAAAACGTCGGTAATATCCAGCCAAACCAAGAAAACATCGAATCTCAGTTACTGTTGTTGGTCTCGACCATCTTTCGATAACCTCTGTTTTTTATGGATCCACAAATATCCCCTATTTGAGATTATGTGACCCAAAAATGCATCTTTTTGAATCCAAAATTCACACTTTGTATATTTGGCATAAAGCTACTCCTTTCTCAGGGTCTTCAATATAATTCTCATGTGATCTCCTTGTTCTTCCTTGCTCTTTGAATAGGCAAGAATATCGTCTATTAAGACTACCACAAATTGATCAAGATAGTCTCTAAAGACTCTATTCATTAGATCCATGAAGTTAGCAGGGGCATTAGTAAGACCAAATGGCATCACTATAAATTCATAGTGTCCATACCTTGTAAGGAAAGCCATATTTGGTATATCCTCCTTTTTGACCCTTAATTGATGATACCCTGAACGAAGATAAATCTTGGAAAAGTATTGAGCTCCTCATAGTTGGTCAAATATGTCATCCATGCGTGGGAGAGGATATTTGCTCTTGACAGTGATCTTGTTAAGTTCTCGATAATCAATGCAGAGTCTCATTGATCCATCTTTCTTCTTAACAAACAGAATAGGTGCTCCCCAAGGTGACGCACTAGGGCATATGAATCCCTTATCAAGATTATCTAGGAGTTGCTTCTTCAATTCCTGCAACTCAATTGGGGCCATTCTATAAGGTGTCTTTGAAATAGGCAAAGCACCTGGTACAAGTTCTATTGAAAACTCAACATCGCGATTTGGTGGAAGACCCGACAATTCCTCCGGAAAGACAACATCAAACTCCCGTACAATGGGAATATTCTTAATCGTGAGTTTCTCACCAACCATTTGCGATAAATAACCCTCATTTAGTGGAATCAAGACCCATAAGATGGAATAAATTTACACTGGAAGGTTATGTTCATCCTTACATCGATAGACAATCATAGATTGATCTGGAATATGAAATGTGACTTCCCTTCTTTGGCAATTGATATGAGATCCATATATAGAAATCCAATCCATTCCAAGAATGATATCAAATTCCACTATAGGAAGGATCACAAGATTTTTAGGAAGCAATTTCCCACAAACATAAATCGGGGAATAATTATAAACTTTTTATGCGACTATTGTGCCATTAGGTGTTGTCACAGCTAACTCAACATCTAATTGTTGAGGTAATATGGTGATACCCTTAGAAAATTCTTCAGAAATAAAGGAGTTGGTGGATTCAGAATCAAATAAAACATTTTCTACTTTAGAGTGGATGATAAGTGTACCTTTCATCACATCGTTATCGTACTCCACATCGCTGATAGAAATTGCATGTGACTTTCCTTTGTCTTTAGCCTTAAGAGCTTGTTGACGTCGACCATCAACATCAACCCTTGGATTTGGGCATTGATTGGCATAATGACCCATCTCCTTGAACTTGAATCATTGAAGTGTAGTAGGTTCATTCTGTGTGTCCCTTACTTTGTTTGCATCATTAGACATCTTCTTCCCATCATTGCAGCATTCAAATGACTGATGACCTTCCTTTCCACATTTGAAACATTTACATGTCCCTTTAAGACAACTCCCTCCATGCTTCTTTCCACAATTTGAGAATAAGGGAAAGCTCATCTTCTTTTCAGTGTGCTCTTTAGATTTTCTTTTTAATTCCATTTTCATCTTCTTATCAAACCCATATGTCTGATGGGTTACTCCAATATCCATCTCGACTTTGAGAGCACATAGAACGATTTCCTCATAGCTATTGAAGTCCCTTATGGATAATGCCCTTTGAAGACTTGGTTTTAAGACACTAAAGAATCGATCGATCTTACTCTCAGGTTGGATAATAATACCAGAAGCGTACCTTGCAAGTCTTGTAAAATTTGCTTCATAGGTACCAACAGATTCATCATCCTTTTGCTTCAGTTTAAGAAACTCTTTCACCATCTTTGTTCGGAGAATACAAGGGAAGTACTTATTGAAAAATAAGTTCTTGAACTCGTCCCATTCCATGGACTCAATTTCATCCCATTGCGTCGTATTGTTAATAAGATTCCACCATTGATCAGCATCTCCTTCCAAACGATACACTACTAGGATGACTTTATCATGTTCAGAACATTGAAGAACTGAAAATATCTATTCAGTAGTACTAATCCATTGTTCAGCAACTAATGGATCAGTATACCCACTGAATGAAGGTGGACGCTACCTCATGAAGGATTCAAAAGAATGTTGCTCCTTCCTTTGCTCATTTGGAAGTCCTGCATGATTCATAGCTTGACAAAGGTGTGTGATCATGGCTACAATATTTTTCATTCCAGCTCCCATAACGTTTGGTTGTTCAGGGGGACAATAATTGCATTGCCCGTCGCATTCCGTATTAACACGATTCCTTTGGGTTCCAGCCATTGACTAAAACCAAGAAGAATAGTGTGAGCCACACTAATTATAATAGGAAAAACACATAATCAAGAATAAAATTTCACACTTAAGGTCTTATCATAGGTTTTTCATGGCCATTTCTAAAACACTAATATTGTGTTCTATGCTTAGACTTATCCTTAGGATTCTTACTAAGGCTTTCACATCCTAGTTTCCAAAGGTTGACTATACCTTTCCTCTGATACAAACTATAACGACCCATACTTTACATACATTGTTATTACTTCAGAATTGAAGCATACTTATTACAACATATAACAAAACCAGGAAAGGACCGTATAGGTATAGAGTTTTTAGAAACTGGGAAACATAAACAACTAGTTCATAAAGCATCTACTTTGCCTCCCATTTATTTCATCATATCTAGAGTCCCTTTTTGGCATATTCTACTTAATAACCTTCTTCCTGACCTAGGGAAATAAAACATACAAAAGGGTGAGCTCAAATGCTCAGTAAGGGTAAACAAAAGAAATATCAATCACATCATATACATAAGAACATAAATTTTGGAAATCTTAACCTACAAAAGATATCATAATTTCATAACATGGGATAAATCATAGTAGTTAATTGTAATCCCAATAATCATAACGTAAAACATGAATCTTTTTTGCATACACATATAATCATGGAGAATCATTTCTTATTAGTCAAGACTCATTTCCAAGACTATCTTAGTGGACAAAGTCCATTTCGGAACCGAGTTCACTCCTCGTTTCAGTCCTGTTTCACTGAACCGGTTTAACCTACCGTTCCAACCATGTCTATCTCATGAGATATAAAATCTTTACCCAATGCATTGGAGGGAGATATAGGTCCCACCTATCTCATAATGATATCATTCTTATGTGTGCCACAATATCATAAACCATACATCGAAGCATAACCCATGTAATAAAAATGGGATTCTTAAACATCGTGACATCATTATACAATTCATATAAGATAAAACAATTCATAAAAATAATTTCATCACAACATAATAAAATAAATGTAATTATAGGGATAGAAACAGAACCCTTTATTATCTTAGATGGAAAATAATTTTGATGAAACACTTGAACTCCATTCTTAAGGAAAATATCATTTCTTCTTCAAACACACTTTTCCTTTAATAACATGTCATATAATTCTAATCTAAAAGAAGTTGATTAAAAATAAACTTTAAAACTTGTAATGGAAGCTTCTTGGAAATAATGTTTTAAAAATCCATTCATGTCATATAAGTTAAAAAAACATTCTTCTCATACTTTTGTCGGAAAAGACAAAAAGTACCTCGTACGAAATATGACAAAATATTCTTTTCATATCATTTACTAAAAACTCACCGAAGGGTAAAATTAGATTTAAAAAAATTGTAGGTGGATTGAAATAATGTTACATATTGAGGAAACAAGGATGTGGATGATAAAATACACCCCATTAAATTCCAAAGTTTATACAATCATGGATAAAAATGAGATTGGGATATTTCCCTTACCTTAGGTCCGATTTTCTTCGTAAGTGTCCGAACCTCATGTATAATGATTTAAATAATGTTGACTTATTCCTGAATCATAATTATTTTTATTATTTCATATATGGTCATATTCGTAGATTCTTATTAGTAATATTTCATTACTACTTGTTATTCGGGTGTTTATTACTTTTTTGTTCTTATGCATGTTTTGTCAAATAAATTCTTATTATTCTCTTTAGGTTATAGATAAATCATTATACTAACCTTATATTTTAGTTTTAAGTCTTAGTTAATTAGATTGACATTTACGATGTCACTTTGTATTTTTATATTATATAGTTAATAAACTTACCATATACATCCAAGCGACCCCCAAGTGGTCCATTAATGATACACCAATCGTGATATAAGTATCTTGTCCAAACCTTATATATTTACGAATAAAATAACAATCAATAATATAATATTTGTTTTAAAAAATATTTTATGTCAATTTTGACACATTTAGTAATTGATTTTTGAGAAAATCATAACATAATGGTTAGTTCAAAAAAAAGTTACTTATATCAATACTAACATGTCATATTAACCTATAAAATTACTGTAATTAATAAAAGTCTTAAATTACATTTATTTGGGTATTTATAACATTAATTATTCTAATTTTTCACTATTATGGTAATTACTACATCATCATTGTGTCATAAATAAATTAGATTATTTAATGTCTAAAAATTACAAAAAAAATATCATTATGTGGGAAATATTATTAGAATTCTAATTAATATTTACTATTGAATTTATCTTATTTATAACACTATATTACAAATGTTTTAGTAAATAAACCTTCATTTTAACTCTTTTAACTCTACTTTGAATTAAATAATAATAAATGTCCTAATCTAATCCAAGTGGACCTAAATGATAATATTTTATTCCTAAGGTTGTTTTTGGTTGAATAAAACTTATCCAATAGAATTAGGACATGTGTTAGGGTAGTAATAATATCATTTTTACCCTTAATCACCCTATTTACTTTTAACCGTGGTAAAAAAAACTAAAAAGTTACTATTCACCAAAAATTATTTTTATCTCATTGAAACACATTTTACATACTGACATCAATCGTGTCTCTAGGATTTTTGAAATTCCACCCACAGAAGCGGTAAAATTATGTTTTATGAAAAATTCAGTTTTTTAACTAACACTTAGTGGATTCACTATTCATACAAAATTGACAGTTTTCAGAAAAATACCAAAATTTTAACTTAGGCTAATTTCGATATTCTGAATCCAAAAATGAATTCCATTTTGAAAAATAAAATTTATAAAATTTCAAAAAGTGGTTATTAGTATTCATAACGGTTAGTTTTAATAATATTTTAATAGCATATCATTGTTTAGTGAAACTCAGTATTGCGTACGACGCAAGCTATCGAGGAAGGTCGTGATTGCATGTAAAGAAAGACAAGCAAGTGATGTGTGTAGTGAAAGATTCCTTTGATGATTTATATAACATAAAAACAAAATATTTCTCATAAAAGCCTCGGGTGTTACACCATTTCAACTCCACAACCAGTAAAATCTATGTAAATGAAATAATATTCGATATGATATGTTGTACAAGCCTAAAAGACATCCAAATAAGATGTTATACATGTTTGAATGTTAACAAATCCGGGTATCCATATGAAAAATTCAGTTTTTAAGGCCTTCTAGGTATTTTTTGGGCTCGAAAATTGTTACATAAGCTTCGCTTCGGTCACATGAACGTAGATCTCGTCGCAGGCATCGATTTGATTTGATGTAGAGATCAAACGGACACCCAGATCAAAAGTTATGGCCGTTTGAAGATTGAGTTACATTTTCAACTTATTATAAATCTTTTATTAATTGTTTTGATTTTTTGTAGCTTTAAATTTTTATTAATTGAATTTTAATTGATTATAATTGGAAAATTTATCATTAATAATATTTTTAAAAATATTTTAAGGAAATTTTCAATAAATTTAATATTTATTAAATGTAATAGTCTATTTATAGATATCTAAAACATATATAATATATATATATTATATTTATATCAATATAAATATACTTATATAACAATATATTATTTTTCATGAAAAATAATATTTTTTGAAACATAAAATTTATCAGCACATGGAAATAGCACTGATAAAGACCCCCTTTATCAGAGCTACTAAAAAAACACGGATAAAGTGGTCCCCATTAACAGCACTAAAAAAAGTGCTGATATAGGGGAGGTGGGATTTATCAGTGCTAAAAAAAGTGCTGATAATGGGTCCCTTTTAACAGCACTTTTTTAGCACTGTTACAGGCCCCCTGTTATCTGCGCATTTTTTAGTGCTAATAAAGGCCCCCTTTATTAGTGATTTTCGTTGTGCTGATAAAAGGGAAGTTCTTCCCTCGACAATTTTTTATTAGTGGATGCATCAATATTAACTATCTATGAGAATAAATAAAATATTGGGGTTGTCTGAATGCCAAAACCCATCATTACCCCCATATCATCAGGTGCTCACATGATGGGTAGGGTTCTAAGGTGACACCCACTACCATCACTACCAAAACCCCTGAAACACAAGATCAATGATGGTAATTCATCATGGCTACCATTATGGACCCCAAGATAAAACCAGATGAGAGGAATCAACATTTGGATTCTCAATGTTAACAAATATGTGGAGGTATCCCCTCTAGGGATCTTATAATTCACACATAATTAGAAGAATCCCTTTTGGGATTTTCTAAAATAACATGTAATATGGTTAATCCATTATGGGATTTTCAAAGAAGGTACACAATAAAGGAATCCCACATAGGATACTCAATAATGGTATATAGTTAGAGGGAACAATATTGGGATCCTCAGAGTAAACACATAGGGAGAGGAATCCCCAATGGGAAATAGTAGGTCATAATAGGAGTAGAGGCATCTCTCATGAGATCCTCAATTAAAAATTAATATCTCTGGACAAAACCCATCTATAATTTTCTAATCATTCTAAAAAGTTGTCTTCAGCATCATATGACATCTGAGGTATAGAGGGAAACCCCTGTAAGGGATATTTCTTCATGATAAGGACACATGGACATCAGTTTGGTGAGATGGATCATAATAGATATTAGTCTCAAGGTCTTCCATAAGTTGACTTGAATTCCCAGTCTATATATATCCTAATAAGGTAACCCAATCCATCTATCCATGGGATATTCCAATGTACACCTGTTGAGGAGTAATTACCATACACGGTGTCTACCCTACACTGGGCACCCACCTGTGTTCCCCGCATGCCCTGTCCATGTCTTTCTCTGGGGTGTGTACTCATAGATGACATGTATCCCACATGGGTTCTGGACATGTAATACTATATGTCCATTTCCCCATTACATGGGGTGCCATTCTATATACACTACCACTTAGGGAGAAACACTATATGGAATGTCCTCTATACTACCAGACTTGTAATCCTGAAATTCAATTTTTGAATGTTCCTAGAAACATTGAAAAGAACCACTAAATGGAGTATACTCTCAATATGTAGTATGTAGAACAATAAATTAATCTTCCCCACATATACATAATATAAAATATTTTACCTTGAAACTATATGTTTTATTATAAGGATTTATGAAAAAATTCCTATACAATTGACTAGAAACCCTTTTCCCCCAGAAATAACTATATATTGACCCTTAGTGTATCCATTGAAACCATAAAAGGGACATACAAAAATAAAGTGTTAAATATATGAATATTTAAGGAAAAATTTAATTACATCCTACAAATTGGAATAATCAACCAAATATTCTATCGTATTATCATTTCACAGCCACCTCACAATGATCCAGATCCCCTGGGCTCTATGGTGACACCTCTGTTCTCACATATCATGATCTCCATTTTCTCTCTTAGAAAAATGGGGAATACCAAAGGAATAATGTTATATAATCTTGGTGATCAAAATAATTAATAGAGGAAAATTAAAGGAATGAAATGAAATGGAAAATAAAATGGGGGCCCAGGCCCGACACTAGTGCCTGATGCAAGTTTATACCTCGACTAAGAAAAAACCCTCATTCCAAAATCTAAATTAAAGAAAAAATCTCAATCCAATAATATATTAAATATATATCACCTAGAGAACACGAATAAATTATTTAACATTTAATTCAATAAATATGAATATTTCATTATTTTTTTACAAATTGAACGACACATATTTCCGGTAAACTTTTTTCCTATGGTCAATACCTTATCCTGGGACCAACAAAGTGATTGTAAAAATTTTCCGAGATCACCATATAGGGTAAAATGACCATTTTAAAACTCAAAATCATCTGAATACAAAAAAACATATTTTTTCTCAATTTTATTGTTAATAAAAACCGGGATATTTACAATAATAAAGGTCATCAGAATCAATGTTTTTAGAAAGGTGTACTAATAATTCCATATGACGGATTATAGTGAAACAAGAATTATTTTTGGAAAACTCCATAGAATGTACATGTTATTTATAGTGGTTGTAAATTTCAATTAACAATTTTCAAGGGTATACCAAATTTCAATTTTAAAGATATTGTAAATTTAATGGAGATAAAAAATCTATAGAAGAATTGATATATATAATATTTTTTAAAATGTTGAATCTATGAGTTGGGAAGAAATTTTTTTGATTATAATGTTATTTATAAATATCAGATTATTCTATATAAATGTTTTTTATTTTTATACTAATTATCTTTTAGGAAAATATAAGTGGATCGATTAAAAAATAATTATGGTGACAAAAAATTAGTTGATTGAATATATACATATGGATTAAGATTCATCATATTATATAACGTACATGAAATAATAAAAGGGTAAATGGTATTATCTAGTAATTTTTTAAAATATTATGGAATGAGATTCTTCCTCTTATAATTGGAATATTTCAATGAAATATATTATTTTCAAGAAAAATTATTCAAACATAGAGAATATTTTATATGTTATATAAATAATAGTATATTTCTAAAAAATTCATAATAAGAAAAAATTAAATTTATTTCCAAAACCAAAAGGTCATTGTTTAATAGGAAGATATTTTAATAAGGATATAGTGTTCTAAGGGTCTAGTGAGAATATGTTTGAAATTTGAGAATTTATAAAATCATAATTAAATGATTACACTAGTATAGAGTTGAAGTGATCTCTAATTAATATTCTATTATTATTAGGATATGCGAAGATAAATAAGATGTAAAGAGAAACATATAGTTATCATTAATAATGGAATATCACTATTTCCTAATGGATTATCCCAAAACAAGTTTAATGTGAAATTCTATTAACATCCTAAAAGAGAATAGGGTATGATGGTAAAAAAAATATAAATAGTTTCATTAGTTTCCATAAAAAAAGTTGATGTCACTTTATCCTAATGTAGTGTAGGGTATGGTGCTAAGGATAAAATTATGAGTTAAATTTTATTACCATAGTGATGTGATTGTATCATTTTCCATATTGAGTAGAAGAGTTCTGGTAAAAAAATGTAATATGATATAGAATTTATAGGGAAATGTTTAATGGAAATGTTTCAAGGACGATGATGGTTCACATAAAAAATCATTCTGAGTATTCATTGGAAGATATCACTATAACATTTGGTGTAGTGATGCTAATTTTTTTTAATTTTTTGGAAGAGATTAATAATATATATATGGTTTCTAATTCTATTTATAATAAGAAATTACTTACATCATAGATGATTAACACTTATGACTTTAGTGGGCGAGATTTAATAAAATTCGACAATGAAATTTGACATGAATTACATATGATATAATGAGTTAACTAAACCCTTAAACTATAGAATACACAAGAATAATCATGTAGTAAATCATATATGATATGATATACATGATTCAATTTTGGTTTTGTTAAATATTATTAAAATTGTTTAAATAAAATATAATTTATCATATTAGATGCAATATCTATATTATCATTTATCCACACCGGTAGGATAAATGTATATATAATTATATATTTCATGATGTGTAATGACAACTAACCACTCAAGGATTGATTTTCAATTATCCATAAATGATGTTTGTCATGGAGTATTACATGTTATTTTTAAAGGTTATGGATTACATGAGTGTTACTCTTATATAAAGATAAAACAATTCCCATGTGGTACAAATTTAAGTATACGATTCTTTGGGGTTACTGGATAACCCACTATGTTTACGACATGAATTCTCCCACATGTGTATTTGGTATACTAGGGGTGTGTGGATCATATTTGAGTCACAAATACCAGAGGAAGGTGATATTCCTAGAATGAAAACAATCATAATTTGATACCTTACATATGTAAGTCTACATATTGACTAAGATAATATGGGAGTGGTTATGTATGTTGCATATCATGTCATTGGTTGGACACTAAACTAGATGGGATTTATTTTCAATTATGATGAGTATAACATCATATCTACCGATTGAGATATACCATGGGAGTGTGTCGATGCACCCAGATATTATATACTTATCTGGATAAGGTACCTGTGATTTGCATATCCACACAATTTAATGACAAGTGATTTATTCATCGACCGTGTATGTATATTCTTTAGGAATCGAGAATATATGCATTAACCATAAGATAATGAAAAAATCACATCTCATATAGAATTGATGTCTAGGAAGAAGGGAAAATATGAGAATTCAGGTTTGAATATGATGAATTTTGGTGGACACTAAAATAGAGATAACATTTTTTGATTGATATCACACCAAATACATTAATATATTGAGTAGAATTGAAAAATTGAAAAATTATATTATTTTCTCGCATTTATGAATCATGAGAATCATATTTGTTATTAATATTATATAGTCTCATGGGGTCAGAAATTTTGGTTGATGTATTTTGGATTGAGATAGACAACAAGGGTTACTCTAAATTTTTTTCAGTGATAATCCAAAAGTGTTTTGGATGTGTTCTCAAAGGTTATTAAATATGCTATGATAGAAATTGAAATTAATGATAGCTTTCCAAAAACATTTTGAATATATCCATAATAATTTCGATAGATATCAAATAAAGTATTGGATATGTTTTCATAAATTATTTTATATGATAAAATATAAGGAAAAATGGAACAATAACTTTTAGTATTTTGTATAAATGGGATACTAAAACTGATACATTCCCCAAATACATATTCATGTTAAATATAATACTATAAAATATATATGGGTTATATATTTTGAATGATATATCAAGAAGCATGCATAAAATAAGATTTCATGCATTTTATTTCCCATAATAAAATGGGGAACCAAATATTATGTTTGTTAATATTTGAAAGGATTAAATCAAGTTAAATTTATCATTTTTTAATATGATATATCATTTCTGATTAATGGGTTGGGTTTTCATTCATGAGATAAATTCAGCGGTTGTGGAATGTACTCATTCATTTTAAACACATATGTAAATGCACTATTAATACAAGAGATTATTTGAAATAGAATATAAACAACTAACATGGAATGGTATTGTGTGTATGCACAGATGAACCTCTAAAAATCACGATACAACCATTTTATTCATACAGAATATGTCATGGTTCAAGAACACCATTTGTGGGGGACATCCCTGCCTGCATAATGAGAGATTCATCTAACCTATGGATAACTGTAGGGGTGGGATGATTTCATATACCATGTTGGAGACCATCAGAAAAAATAATAGACAATGATCAAGAAGGATAAAATGGATACATTGGTGATTAATATTCCCATTTTACATTTTCATTCTTTACAGTTACTTATGTAGTTTCATATTTATTCCATGGAGATCATTGATTTTTGTAGAATAGTTTTCTTCCACTGTGATGATTTAGTGTCAATCAACTCCTATGAAACCCAAAATATTTTACTCCCTCCAAAAAACATCGGTAATCTCACATTTCTAAAAATTAATGAAATGTGAGATCTAGAACAATATCTCATTCATTTCACATCATGATTCGTTCCGATACTGGGGACACTAGAGAAAGAGAATGTAGTGAAACTCATATGTTTTGTCAAAAAATTTGAAGGTTGTACTTTTTTCCAGTATAGATATCTAAAATATTGATCAATTGAATATGATGTGTTGTAGAACATAATTTTTAGGTGTAAAGGCTTGACCTATTTCATGATATTATAATTATCATAAAAGGAATTTCTAGAATTTGAGATAGAGAATCTCTGAGATGAGTTACTTACAATATTTTTCATAATAAATTATCATAGTAAATTATGAGACTTTTTCACAGTGACACAATTACTGAATAATATACTTTATTATAATAATTCCAAATATTTTCCTACGTCATTGATTAATGGAATAAATTATACTAAATAAAATTATTGATTGTCACTATGAAACTTCCTCTAGTGCCAGCTCTGACTCTTGAATCTACTAATTGATTTATAATACCTCCTAAAATGAAATTGTGTCCACAACACCCTCATCAGGATATGGAGAATTAATATAATTTAGATTAGAAGAAAAAATTGTATACGATATAGAAATAAACAGTTTTTAGATATTTTTTATTTTCTATAGTAAAAAACATGGTTACATTTTTAATGATTAAAAAATATAATTAGTTTGTCTTATATGATCTCGTTTATTTCCCTTACCATCAGATGTTATAAAAAAACATTCAAAACTAATTTATCTTCAAATAAATTCCCCAAAAAATGATAGAATCAATTATTAAAATTTTGACACCCATGACCCATGTTACTATTGTATCTATTACCGTACCAAAATAATAATGTATATAGAAGGAAGATCCTCATAAAAATATAAAAAAAATTATGACTATATAATTAGAAGACCAGTCAATCATGCACATTATATCATCCAAGAAGAAGAAAATTTCATCAAGATATCTTTATTCTAAAATATACTGAAATTGATGTTGATGGAATAAAATATATGAGGATGACACTCAAGGGATCCTAATATTTCCCATACATTTCTAGACATCTTTCCACCTTCATTGAAAGGATGAGAACCAGAACATCAAACCAAATTTTCATTGAAGAAAGAGCTAAATTATGGTTGCTTTAATTTAATCTATTTAAGATATAGATTTTTATGAAGGATACTCTTATGAATTATAATTCATTACTTCTAAGACCATATTATTTATGGAAGAAAATTATTTGGTGGAACCCAATGCTACATGTAGTTCCCATTGATAAATTACATGTGGTTGTAACTCAAATACATGTCTTGTAACAAATTCAATAAGACCATTAGATTGATCAGTTTTGTTACATGGATCATTATAATCCAATCATAATAGTGGGCCGAATAACATGTAATATTTTTGTTGGTAAAATTTATGTTGTGGGAAGTCTAAATCAGCCTCATGTTCAAAGGGTAATAATTCCAAATAATTACAAAAATGAAGGGAGTCATAAATATAAGCATATCCATCCATATAAGACTCAATTTAGGGAATAACAGCATGGAAGGAATCAAACCTTTTCTTATTCTATAAGTAAGTTGTTTTTTAACACGTAACAGTCAACCATTCATGATTTCCAATACTATATAACCTTAACCTATCAAAATATCCCGTAGATACTCTTACCAAGGACCATTCAATTCATAAAGTTTTTGAGTTCAAAAATTATTCAAATAAGTCATATAATATTGATAACGCTTCAAATGAGTGTCTCATGGCCATTTAATTCAAAAAATAATATTAATAAACTACTATAAAATGATACATACAACCATTATATGTTTCTAGAAAACATTATGTTTCAATGTTAAATGAATCATAGTATAAAATACTCCTAATTTATTATCATCCTTATATGAACACTTATTAATTTAGGATATAGTTTATTCTACTTATCTTATTCCAATATAATGATCTAAGGATATAAGAAGAGTGATCAGAGGATACATGAGAGGAACAATTTGGAAACTGAGTTTGGATATCTCATATATGACCCTAAATTCATTCTGTTCTTACATAACATAGGTTTCAATTCCATGATAGGAATGCTATGGTTGTATTTTCACATAGTAGTTGCCTTATTCTTTAATCAATTAATAAGAGAACTTTTAACATGATGGTCAGGATATTCTATGACAATAGATAATTATTTGAATATTTTTAATCCGAACACAATGAATTTGGGTATTAAAAGAGAGTGTAAGTGTTTATTGGTAGATTATTCTACACATTTTTTTTCTCACTATGTCTTATATATTTCATCCATCAACCCATGGAGTGATATGGGTGAGGATGTTATATTAGTAATCAACCTAATTAAGATAACATCTCATGATCTTATGTGATAGATGATAGATTCGGTTAAATGAACCAACCCTCCAATAACCTTCCTCTACCATGATAGGGATTCAAATGTTTTTTAAGATAAATCCATCAACAACAGAAGAGATTTCCGTATATTTTATGTAGTTCAACCTCACCCTAGAGAATATCTGCTTCAATATAAATATGCAGTCAATACATCCTTGGATTTTTGATTAATTAGATATTAACCCTTGAGGGTGTACATGATGTTTAGGAACCTTTTACTCTATTAACATGGTGTTACTGACACTTGACATGGATCCATAACTAATAATAATAAGCCTTGCCATATACCATAGAGAATGAAAAGAATACATATTTTTCCAGAAGATAAATTGGGATATGTTCACATGGTAACTAGAGATGGGGATTTTGATGATGAAAGGATCTACCCGAGCATGGATCTTCTTGTGATCCCTAAATCACCTTCAATAGTGATCCATATTGGGCTCCTTTTATTAGAGGTGGGATATCGTTGTTCTTCCTTGAGGGGCCTTGGATAATGCGAGGATTGTGGTCATTGATTTGGATTGTGTGCCTAGGACTAAAGGGGTCTCCTTCTTCGATGCTCTAAATGGTGTCCCCAGAAATGTGGATGCACCTCAATCACATTTGACTTCCTCACCTCGGCCAGTTGATAGTGCATTTTCAGTGCTTGTTGATCAAGAGTCGGTCAAACAACGGATCGAAACTAGTATGTTTTATGATTTTGGTCACATTTCCCTTGTGAGGAGATATGAACCCTGGATTAACTCTGATATGAAGTTGAGGAATTTTCGAAATTGGTGGTTGGGTGATTTCAAACTAATATTGATTGTAAGAGGTTTTCCTCACATTGTATTAAATTTTTAGAATGAACTTTAGATGTCTTGGAATAAGGGGGTTATATCTCTTAATCCAGGTAGTTTCAAACTGGCTGAATGGGATAAGCATTTCAACCCAATCACTCAATAGTAGAGGAAAACACAAATTTGGATATTCTATCATGATCATAATTGTTTTTCATTGAATCTTAAAATCCACATTGATCCCTCTTCTTGTGTGGGGACTCCCTTGATGATGGACCAAAATACTATTTATGGGGATATTGGATTCTATTCTTGAGTTCTTGTGGAGGTAAGCATGGACTCCAAATTTCCAGACATGGTCAATTTATTTGATATTTATCGAATGATTGAAATGATAATTGAGTATGAGCAGAAGCCTCCAATTTATGTCTGCTGTGAAATAGTAGGTCATGTTGTCTCTAATTTCTGAAATATTAAAAAGAAGTAGTGGTCTTCTAGAGACTCCACTGCTGATAATTTTAATCAATGGAAGGTGGTTGGTAAGAATAACATGGACAAGGCTCCTAAAACTAAAGGGGGGAACTCTGGAAAGGATCAGAAGGTGTCTAAAGAGAGGGTTTTTCCCTGCCTAATGTTCCTACTAGTGACAACCCCTCCATCCATCATTCTAATGGAGTTGAGGGTAATTATTTTGGAGATAGACTTGGATGTTATTAATTTGGTTTGTAGTTATCTTGCTGATGCTATTAATTTTATTGTGGATGAGTTGAAAGGTTGTGTGAATGTTACACTTGTCAGTGTGCATTCTACTTTGGTGGCTACTGTCCCAAGGTAAGGGAATGAAAATGATTTGGTTTCTCCTGTGGATGAAGTACTGCAAAAATTTTCAAGTTCCACTACTAGAAAATGGTGCAACATGGTTAATGAGGGCAATAATTAGAGGCCCAAAGTTCCCCATTTTCTCCATGGAGGTGAATGAATCCTCCTTAGGGGCTATGAATCCCACTTTTGTTCTGAGTATTAATGAGGTTTTGGATCACAGAATGAAAACCAAAAGTCTCACAAAACTCTCTGCCTGTTCGAAAATCTATTCAGGAATGAGGAATTCAAAAAAGAAAAACAGGAAGGACAACATCAGTTATATTCCTGGTTAAAAATTAATGTTCTTTATTAGAATTATCAGGGTCTCTCTAATTCCTCTAAAATTAATGATTTTCATAGGAATATTTAGATTCACAAGGAGATGTTACTTGGAATTTATGAACATAAATCCTCATTCTCTTGGGGGTTTATGGGTCACAACAAATATGGTCTTCTTTTGGTCGCCACAAATGGTTCAGATGATTAAAAGGAAAGTCTATGGGGATTTTCACATCCCTCTATTAGAATAGTCAATATCATTTCCATTAATTGTAATGTGATCTCTTGTTATTTGAAATGGGATTCTAAGATTTTTATGGGATTTTTTGTTTATTCTAGATGAATATATTAGGAACAAAGAAGGTTGTGGTAGGAATTGATGAAATTAAGAGACATCCCTTCCCCTAGCTTGTTTATTGGTGACTTCAATACGATCAATTGTTAAAGTAAAAAACATTCCCTGTTCATTCTCAAATTTCTCTTACGGAATTCAAGGAATATTTTGATGATAATGATATGACTGTGGTACGTTTCATTGTTGCAATGTATAACAGGTATAGAAGATGTCTCAACTGGATGAATGCTAGCAATCATGATCGAGATTTTGTGAACAATGCTACTTTTGATAAATGGGAATCAATTTCCAGAACTACCATTAACAAAATAACTTCTGACCACCATCCAATCTTGGTTTGTTTTAAGTGCATGGAGATTCACATGCCCCTACACTTTCATTTTAACAATGCTTGTTCATTTCAATGTTATTATAGTAAGCTGATTAAATGTTCCTAGCCCTACAAGCAAGGTAATGATTTTCTGTTTAAAATGAAAATTCATATATGTAAATGAGAAGCATAGAGTAAAGATACTTATAGTTTGTTGGATAAGGATATTATTTTTCTTGAATCCTCTCTTCAGAATCTTCACGATGAGGCCCCTAAAGTGGCTTTCGATATGGATTTATCTAAGGAAACCATTCCAATTTCTAAACTAAATTCTCTCCTTTTTATTAAGGATAATTTTATTAAATACACCTTTAAACATAAGTGTCTACATGAGGGTGATCAGAATACAATGTTATTTAATTCTATTCACAGAATTAGGAAGACTAATCGACCCTTTTCCTTTTTGAATGTGATGATCATATATTATACAATATGGAAAATATTGTGGATTATATTATTGATTATTACTCTAGTATTTTCGATATACATTCGTTGGGGGTATCTCTGATGGATTCTTTCATTCCCCCACTGTTTATTGCTTTTGATAATATAACCCTCACTTCCCCATTGGAGTTTGAGATCAATGATATTGTTTTCAACCTCAACAGCTCTAGTGCTCTGGGTACGAATGAATTCAATAATTTAATTTATCATAAGTATTAAGATGCCATCAAATGTGATGTTTCCAAGTTTGTATCCTCATTCTTTTTATCAGGCGGACTCCCTCTAGGACACAATTCCCAGTTTATCACTCTTATAACTAATTTTGAGAATTAGTTTGAGATCCATCTTTTTAGGCCAATTTCCTTGGCTAAAAAAAGTTACCAGGTCATAAGCTGGATTCTTTCTAACCATAACTCATCTATTTCTTCTAGGATTGTTTCTGGGATCCAATTTGGATTCATAAATGAAATATCTATCCTATAGTGTATCAGTTCTACCTCAGAGTGTCTTAATCTGCTCAGAAATCCGACAAGTGCAGATAGAATAGCCCTTAGGATTGACATTGGAAAAACATTTGACACTATGGATTGGTCTTTTATATATAAGGTACTTAGAAAATTTGGTTTCAATGACATTTTAATTAGATGGATTTTCTCCCTCTTTGGTTCAGTCCATGTCTCAGTTCTTCTCAATGGAACACCTAAGGGCCACTTTACTTTCTCTAGGGGAGTCTGATAGGGGAGCCATCTTATCAACTCTCTTCTATATTGATAATGATTATCTCATTAGTCTCATTACTCAAATGATATCTTAGGGTTAGATTAAGCCAGTCCAATCATCCTAGTCCCTCGCTTCCCCCTCTCATCATTTATATACCGATGATATCATTATATTCTTGTAGGGGGGAAAGAATAATGTTCATGACATGAAGAAAATATTTCATCATTATGAAAGTGTCTCTGGTTATTGTATCAGTAGGTAAAATCTTCCATTCAATTCAGGAAGAGGTTCTTTATATCCAGGAAGCATTGGATTCTTTCGAAGCTTGGAATCAAGGAAGGATCATTGAATTTTCACTTTCTATGTGTACCATTATTCTAGGGGAATCATAGGGCTTCTTTATTCGTTGAAATAGTGGATTTCGTTAATGGACAGCTCTCAACATGGAATAGGATGAGTCTCTCTGTGGCTGAATGAATCATTTTTGTGAAGTATGTTGTTATTTATAAATTGATATACTCATTTATGGTTTATGAATGGCCTAGTAGACTTCTCAAATTCCCGAACATGTCCATCATGAATTTTACATGATGTGGTAACATCTATGAGATGAAGTTGGTTACTGTACCATGGATGGTCTGTCGCAGACCTATACACTCAGGAGAAATAGGAATAATGAATATATCACTATTTAATGATTCCCTTCAAGCGTGCCAAGACTAGAATATAATTCACAGTAATCCAGAATCGATGGTTTTCCTTAAATATCAATTAGCTAATAATTTGAGGATAGGTAGCAATGCTTTCAATGTCTCCTCCCTCTATCCAGCAGTTAGATTATCATTTCAAAATTTTATGACCTGCTCTAGATTGTTTGTGAATAGGAACTCTAACTTTATGTTCTAGATTGATAATTGGACAGGTGATATTCACACTTATGTTTTTCATCCTGCTGCACTAGGTTAAGGTGCTCGGGTATCTATCAAGGATTTTCTAGATGATCCTCCAGCAACCCTGCTTGGTGAACACCATGATCTAATTGATTGTTAAAATTTTTTCTCTTGCATTTATTTTCTAGATTGGTAGGCTGCTAGAAATGGTGTTCTAACTATAAAATTATTTTATACTCATGCCACCATGGAACATAATGATGAATATAAATGTCATTCTATTTTCAATTAAACAAGGATTATGACTTCATGCTTAACACTTATCTAGAGGCTGGTTTAAAACATATTACACAATGATGAGGTTTTCAAGATGATTTGTTTGCAGTGATGTTCTGGGTGTGTTATGTGCCATCATTATCGAGAGGATGCATATTATCTCTTCCTCTCTTGTGCAATTTCCTCGACCATATGGAAGAAGGTTTTAGGTTATTTTGATCTAGACTGGCTTAGATTTTCGGGACTGTAGGACCTTTTATTTTGTTGTTCGGTTATCATACTCTCACCTCAGGTTCGGGCTCTCCACTCCATGGTCTTTGCTGAAGTGTTGCATACATTTTGGAGGCATGAAAATGCTTCTTTGTACAATGGAACGGGATATTGCTTGCAGCTTGTCACGATGCATGTTTTTACGACTATAAGGGACATGTAAAATGTTTGTTTCGGAGAATGTTACATCAACATTTAGGACATTATGATTCATAAAAATCTGAGTGTAAAATAGAATGTCAGACCTACTTTGGGTACTATTGATCTGTTCAGTATCCCTCCTTTCCCTAATTGGATTACAGTTAATAAAGATGGCACTTCTAAATGGAATCCAGGACATTCGGGTTATGGTGCTATCTCTAGGTCTCATGATGAATCTGTTAAATGATGTTTCTATGGTTCATTTGTCATTACAATTTCTCTTGATAATGAGATTCATGGGATCATACATGTATTCTCATTTGTGAAAATGAATGGTTGGACTATCATCTGGAAAAAAAGTGACTCTTTTACCATTGTGTACGCCATCAGAAATGGTGAAATTCATATCTCATAGTGGATCACAACAATGTGGAGGCAATTCATGTAGACTCTTTTGACTGTCAACATAATCATCACTCATGTTTATCGGGAGGCAAATATTTTTGCAGATGGTCTTGCGAGCATTGGGGTTGGTGAACCTATTACCTGGTCTGATACCCTTCCTATGACCATACTACATTTTTATATGGATTATGGTAATAATATCTCTCATTTTCATCTCTTGTAATCTTCCTAAATTTTATGAATAAATAATTTGACCTTTTGGTTGAGGGACCTTTTAAAAAATGTTCACATGGAATTGCACATGGAAACCATGGTTTGAACCCTAGGTGTATACTCATCATTTGGGATTTCCAAACAACCTATGTTTTTATAATTTAGAAATAAATAGATTGATTTGACCCATGATACCATGGTGGATGATGAATTTGATAATATGATCATTATCAATTTCATCTAGGATGTTCATTAACAAACACAGATCCCTCTTTATTCCATGATTATGAATAAGAATGAGTAATTTATAGTATATATAAAATTCATGTATTTGATCCAAAATTTTCTAAAGAAGGATATAATAGTCTTGATGTGATTGATTCTAAATAATATGGAAATCAATTTTAACGCCCTCTCATTTATAGATGGGTATTCTAGTACAATCAGATCAAAATGGTCCCTGGTGATGAAGAATATAGAACCATTAGGTCACCTCAATGGGTATTATACTACTTTATAATACCCTTTGGTTTGTAATTTTTTACATCATAAAAACATTCCATGTACAATATTTTCTAGTTCATTTTATGCAATAAAATGGAACACTATACCAATGATTTGGTAGACAAATATCACCAGAATCAGGATCACCCTATTTTCCATGAGGCAGTGTTAAAAAATATTACCAACATAAAATTGATTCCTATTAAACATTCCATTAGGGTGAAATTTTCAAAATTAATTATATTTTTCATTCTATATCATGACAACAAAGTTGACATGGATAAAAACGTGGAAATACTTGATATTCACCTTTACAGAAACCATAAAGAGTTATTAGGACTCCTAGAACATATTTCCTATATCAAGATTTTAATTACAAATAACAATAGAAAATTCTTCCCAAAAATGATGAATAAAGGGATGAATTAACAATGTTATAAATTTATAAAAGAATATAAATGACCAAAAACAGTATCTTTTGTATAATCAAATATTGATATTTTTATTTATATATATATAAAGAAAAACATTACTCCACTTGGAAATTATTCAGTGGAAAAATTTTTCCTTTATTTCCGAATAGAATTATATAAGAAAAGAGGAAAATCATTTTTACTTTATTCAATCAATGTTGGAAGATGGGAATTGATAAAATGATATTGAGAATAATATCACCGAACTGATCAATGTGGTGATAAAACTATAAAATTACATTCAACACACTAATTAAAATATATATATCATCTATCAACTCAGTATTGAAAAACGTGAACATTACATTTCTTCTGGGGAATACATTACACATTAAACAAATAGATACCCAATGACAATATTAATTTTTTATTCTAGAATCTTGGAACACATAAATCTAATTTGGTGAATGATCTTCAATATATCAATTAATGAAATTACCCATTATTTTCATACCTAAATATTATTTTTATATCTTGGGGAAAAGAAAACATTATAAAAGGGCGAGTTCTGATGCTCGGTAGTGGTAAATAAAGAAAATATCAAACTAAACATGAAGATATGAATGTAAAAACATGAACATAACTTTTGAAAATTATAACTTGTATAACACATATCAAAACCATGAGTCATGAAATAATTCATTGAAGCCCAATATTCATATATCATAAAGGAACATGATCCATTAGAAAATATCTTTGGTGCAAAATATGTAATTGTAGAAACTTTATTGGCATTAATATCCATTTCCATATTAGCTGAGGTTCATTTCTAAGACCATCATAGTGGAAAATGTCTATTTCTATACTGTTTTAACTACCCATTAATGTTGTATATCACTAAACTGAGTTTACATCCAATTCTAGCACTGCATTACTGAACATGGTTCAATTCACATTCCTGTCCTGTATTACTGAAATGAGATCATTTCCCATTCCATCCATGTCTATCTCGAAAATTATTAATTTTTACCCTATTAGTTGGAGGGATATGTAGGATTCTTCCATTATATAATGAAAAATATACACATGTAGGAACAACAACATAAATAATTCATCATATCAGAAATCACAAAATCTAATGAGTTTTATAAAATCATTCTATAATAACATAATACATAATAAATAAATGGATTTCATAATAAAATGCAATAATATAAATAATAAAATTATATCAATAAAACATATTTCTATTAAATCGTATGTAACATTAATGAGTTTTATCTTATAGGGAGAATATTTTACGAATATTACATGAAAATAATTCTATAGGAAATCATACTTTCTTATTTAAAATCATTTTCATTTATTAAAATGGAACAAAATTTTAAAATTAATTAATTTTAATGTAAATAACTAGATATATCGTATAACTAGTTTCAAGAAAATAATGTTTTATAAAATCATAATTTTTTTCATTTTGTATAGGTAAAAAACATTATTAAAACACATTTTCCATAATAGTCGAAATGTACCTTGTTTGGAAAATGATTGATAAATTTTATTCAAATCATGTAGTAAAAAAGAAAACATGTGTGAAAATGACATTAAGAATCCTTAAATGAATAGTAATACATTTTATGAAAACATTTTTTAGAAAACATGGAAATGGATGAGAAATATAACGTAATAAAAAATTATGTATAAACTATATTAGATAATAATGTGATTGATAAATTCTCCCTTAAAATTTTACAATCAATTGAATCATACAGCCAATGAAATAAATAAAGTTATATGGATATGAAAACACTATAATCATCTGGTTATTTTTCCATAAATACATTCATTATATGTATAAACATAATGTATAAGAAACAATTAGTGTTTGAGGCAGGAGTGTCACATATATAATTGTGAGAGAAAAATATGTCTTAAGGGTATACTACATTCCAACATTCATGAATATATTATATAATAGTTTAAATAATGTTTCTAACTTATTATATGATCATCTTTATATATATGATATCATATGTGATCATACTACAACCCCTTAAATAATATATCCATATTACTCTGCTTTCCAGCCATATTTGATGCATGCTTATTCATATAAATCCTAGTAATTCATTATGGGTTTCCCTTATATAATTTACAAAATGTATATAATGTAATATATGTCGTATTTATTTATTTTATAAATTTATAAAATCATACATTAAATGATATCATGGGGAATGATTCACATTATTTCGGGGAGATTGAAGGTAGTCTGTACGCACATGTGATGATATCGTTCTTTTAATTATGAAATGGAATGTTAGTTTATGGTATATATATTATTCCAAAATAAATATCTTGTAATAAATATTATATATATTTATTATATAAATCATTATATTCATCCTATTAAACTTGTGGTGAAAAACAGTTTACAAAATGACTTGGTGATTGTAATCCATACGTACACACATGTGGTGATTTCGTTTTACATATGTTGAATATAGTGTGGTATATAGTGGTTCCTAAATCATACTAACATATTAGAATATAAATTATACTAGATTAATTACATTATAATGTAAAAACCTCATGAATATAATTTATATGAATAAATAAGTTTGAAAGAATTGTTAGTGGAGATAACCTAAATTTTGACGAGATCCATTTAGATCTCCTAAAAAAGGCACTAGAGATGGTCTTTTGCGAAGACCATACCTCTAGAATGTAACTAGGGAATATTATAAGTTAAATATTAATGGGATAGACTATCCTAAAGTCTCAATAAAAGGTCAAGAAGTGAAGTAGGAGGTTCCCTTTTAAAATTGAGGTTAGGGGCACTTTTAGAATATTTAAAAATATAAATTTAGAAAATTTTATTCCATATAATAATTTAAATATTATTTAAAAAATGTATTATGATTTTTAATTATTTAATTAAATATTATTTGGATTAATAATCGAAATTGTCGATTTTGAGACTATTTAATTAAACGATTTTTAAAAATAGGAAAAAAAATATATAAATTTTTTAAAAATATTTTATTTTATTTCCAATAGTTCAAGGTAATCTTAATGTCTTTTGATAAAAATTTTTAACTATGAAAATTTATTTCAATAATTTTATTAATATTTATTAGAAACGTGCATTAATAAAATAATTACTTCATCAGTTTTGTGTAATTATTTTCTATTCCTATTTTTTTTAAAGTAGTTATAAAATTCAATATTGAAGTAAAATCCCCTATAATTTTTTAAAATACTTATAGTCTAATATATATTCTAAATAATCCTTTATAAAAAATGTTATATTTTTTAAAACAACAATGTGACAACATTGAAATTACTTTAGAATAAATATTATAAGTTCCATAATCATTTATATTGTATCATAATGTTATATAATTATATCCTTGGATGATTATGGTAGAGATATAAATGAAATTTATTATTTTTTTCATGTTTTTTGGTCATTTCATGGAAATTATAATTTTAGTTAATGTTATTTTAATGATTTTTTGTCAATTAAATAATTTTAGTATCATCATTGTATAACATTTTAAGGTAATTATTTATTTCCTAAAAACTAAAAATATATTACCATGATAAAAAAAATTATCTTTCAAATGAGTCTTTATAGTAGAATATATCTTCAAAATAACCTTATATTAAAAATGTCATATTTATTAAAATTTTAGTAAGACCTTTTTATCATTTCAATAAATAAAATATATTTACTATCCTAATATAATCCTAGTGGATTCCAAAGGATACAATTTAGACACAATAATGATTTATGTATAATAACACTCATCTAGTTATATTAATAAAATTTGTTCTTTAATTATATAATTCTATTTTTACCCTTAATTACCTGATTTATCATTTAACATTTTAATAAAAAAATTACCGATGGTACTATTTATATTGCCACAAAATCAAAAAAAAATATTTACATAATTTGAATCCTATAATTCCAAATATGGAATCAGTTTTTATAAATTATAAACATAGATGTTTATGTAATTACATTAATACTATTCTCATTGTCAGAATGAGAAACCATGTTTTAAAAGTCAAAAAATGGAAAAAATATGAAATGTTTTTACATCTCAATTCAATGTAAAATTATTTCCAGTGACAAGGATTATATTCAAGGATAAAAGTATAATATATTTATATATATAAATCATTAAATAATATAGTCTAAAAAAATAACTAAATATTATGAAAATTTTGTTTTCAATTAGAATACTTTATTTTTTTACTATTTATCAAAATGTTGAACCTATTATCAAAAAACCCAGAATTAATCCAAACTGATTTTTGGTACTTCTCATTCAATGAATAAGTTATTTTATGAAAATAGAATATAAAAAAGTTTCAAAATTTATATTTAACATGGGTGTTCCATCAAAAGGCATCAAAATAACATTTTTTGTAAAAAAAATCCATTATATGGAAAATGTAATTTTGCATATATTATGTCCAAAATATATATAATATGAATTTCAAAACATTATATTTATTATATTAAGTATATATTTAAATTAAAAACCCATGTATATTGATTTTATTACTTTATCACACCACTTATTTTCATTAAAAAAGTTTGTTATGAAAATATTTCCTTTTATATAAAAAAAAGGATTTATGTCCAATTATAAATAATTTCCCACAAAATAATTATTTATATAAATATTATTAAAATATATTTTCCTAATTTAGATAATAATATTCTTGCCCACCATTATAATGGCTAGGTTATAAGGTAATATAATAATATTTAGTTATTCTCTTAAACATGGTCTTGTATGAAATGAGTTCAACCAAAATAACATTAAATTTTATATAACACAATCCATGAAGAGTTTTTCATAAATCACATGTTATGATGGTGTTTCATGTAGAAGAAGATTACCTAGGTGCAGCATACAATATATTTCATCAAATAAATTTAAAAAAAAATTATATCATAAAAATATTTGGGCTTTACAATCTACCCCGATAAAATTAATTTCACACAAAAAAAATTTATAGCATATAAAAAGAGAAATAATTGAAATTTAATTTCATAGAAACCCGCATCATATAAATAAATAATAAACTTTCATTGAAAATGAAAATTTAAAAAACTAATGGTTACCCAACTTAACTCATAACTAGGTTTCAAAATTGGAGAACATATGTGAAGATTTGATCATAGAGGAAATGTGTAAATAATCATAGAGTTTGATAAAGATCACAAATGAACACAAAGCCAGTGTTCTAGATAATGATAACAATCAAAAAACCACACACTAAAGAAGCGTGAAAGGGGTTATTCATATCATTAAACTGATTATAACATGACAAACTTATTATATCAGGATCATTTTTCATATTTTAATTAATTTTAATGAGAAAAAATACTTACTTTATTTAATCTCAATTTCACCATTGGTCATGCCATGAATAATTTCCACTTCATCACATATTTAAGGAAATGAGGTTTAATTTTTCATTCCTAGAGAGCTATAAGATCATTTAATCCAGATATAAAATGATATGTCATTCCATCTAACATTATCACAAAAAAGGAAATCATAAATTATTTGATACAAATAAGTCTACCTATTGTGAGATAATACACCAATCTCCCAAAATTCATCTGAATTTTAACATAAAAATTCCACAAATTTTTATCCATAGAATCCTACCAAAAGATAACAATCAGATACTTAATAATGATATTCACTATATTATCATAACATTTATCCCCCATATATCATGAATTAGAACTTGTTTGTTGCATTCCAATCATAAGGATGCATTCATCATGTATTCTTTTGAAATATGTCAATAAACAGAATTATCATAAATTCCTTTTGAAAATAATAATTTTTTATTATTCCAATGTATACTGGTTATATTATTTACGTCTAGATAGTTTTATATAACATCAATGATAACATAGACCACATGTTAATAAATCCTTAAATAGTATCATCCAATTAATCATATTTGACATATCTTTATCCATGAAAAACAATGTTTTCTCCAAATCATGAAAACATTAAGGGTTACCTTCCCTTAATCGAAATATTTCTTTTCCCTAAAATCACATTTCTGTGTCTTCCTCACCGATCAAAATAACCTTTTCAATAAATAAAGAAAATATTATAATGAAAATATTTATACATAATCCTTGGATTCCAAAACATATTCACTGATATCATCTATATTTATTCTTAACCAATTACTCAAGCTACATTTTTTTCATTCCAATAATAAGAAATTTGAATCATGTTTTATGTTTCATTAACCTTAATATTATCAGGCTTCTTATGTTAAAGGTAAAAAGTTTGGTAAGATCATCCCCTAACATTCTCATTTCATTTGGTGTCTCATTATCCTTATTTGTATAACTAATAATCATACCACCTTCCTGATTTTCATCATGATACATCTATATAGGATATATAAATCCCATGTTTTACACATATGAAACAATAAAGCTTAACTACAATTTATCTAGTTCTAGTTCTTAACTATGACCAGAATCAAAAGATTGAGAAATACAAATCATAGATGAAAAACTCATAAATATGGAAAATTACATGTAATATATAAATCGAGGGTATCATAGGTTTAGTCTTAGGTATTCATGATTATTACTTAAATTCTCAGATTTAAACCTATAATTAGATTTATCCTTTGAAAATTCCTAGACATATACTTAGAAATACATCTAGAGATGTCACTAATGTTATCACATTATAGTTCCAAAATGGTGACTAAACGTTTTCATCAATACCAACTCAAATCACCCTATCATGATATACAAGAATATTACACTACTTTTAGGAAATAATTAAAACATTACAAAAAAATCCCAAATATTATATTAGTTTTGTGACTTTGGAATCATATAATAATTCTTTTAATTTTGTGAATGATCATAAAAATCTCTGATGAAGATCATTCCCTTAAGATTTAGTACTTTAAAACATTCTATATATAAGGGGAAAAAGAACACATATGAAAATGGTGAGCTCCAATTCAGTGTAAGGAAAAACAATGAAGCTATCTAAAAAACATAATACAAAAAACACATGAACATAACATTTTAGGATAATAAAAAATAAATATATATCCAAATTTGAAGTCATGAAATTAATAATGGTAGCCATAAGGCATACATCAAGAAAGAATATAATCAATGAAAAAAAAGAATTGACATAAAACATGGTATTGTGGATAACACATAAAAATAGAAAATAATTACTATATTATCATAGTATCACTTACAAGACCATAATAGTGAAAAACGTCCATTACAAACTGAGTTCAATCCTCATTCCATCCCTTTATTACTGAAACGAGTTTACTTCCCTTAATGGACATGTATTACTGAATGTTTTTTTCATTCATGTTGCAGCGCTGTATTTCTAAACTGAGATCATTTATCATTCCATCCCATTTTATACCAGGAGAGAGAAATTATTTTCCATTTCATTTGTGGGAGATGTAGGTCCTACCCATTCTATAATGATTAATATACATATTTGTTACACAAATTTAAAAAATATTAATCATATCAGAACCCATTTAATAATATGGGTTTCATAAATATCATTCCATTATAACATAATCCATGAAAAAATGGATTTCATAAATATAATTACATCATAAACATAAAAAAAATTTATGAATGAATGATATCCCTATTAAATCATGTGTAAAGTCAAATAATACTATCTTATATGTAATGTAATCTTTAGAGATTACTTGAAAATAATTTTTGAGGAAAAACATCATTTCTAATTTGAAATCATTTTCAGATATTAAAATGGAACATAATTTTTAATGAAATTAATTTCATTGTAAATATACTTGAGATATTTTAGTGTAATATTAAGGGAAATAACGACTTCTGAAAGCATAAAAATCCATTCATTCTGTATATGTTAAATAACATTATTCTCGTACTTCTGCGAGAAAATCCAAAAAGTACATCATTTTGAGAAAAAAATGAAATATTCTATTAAATTCATGTACTAGAAAGTCAATAATGGGTAAAATGACTTTAAAAATCAATATTTGATTAGCAAAAAAAATTATTAAAGAATTTTTTAGAAAACATGTACATTGATGAAAAATATGCACTATTAAATAGTTATGTATAAACAATCTCAGACAATATTGAGTCAGTGATATTATCTCATAAAATGATATAATAAGTATAATCATATTACCCGTGAATGAAATAAAATAATTTTTATTATAAAATATTAAAATATTATGGTTATGAATCAAAAAATACATTCATGGGATGTATATACACTATGTAGAAGAAACAAGTAATGTATAACACATCTGTCTCTTAAAAAATAAGGTGTTAAAATATTCCTTTCCTTCGGATTTTATTATTTCATATGAATTTGAATGTCTAATATAAAGGATTAAATAATTTTATTAACTTATTACATAACCATATTAATATTTATGATATCATATGTGATAATATTATAACATGATTAATAATATTTCATTTTTACTCTTATTTCAGGCACTATTTGCGGCATGTTTTGTCATATAAATATCATTTATTATTCATGGGTTTACATTATACCGATTACATAATTATAATAATTTAATATATATCATATTTATTCATTCTATTAATTTATACAACCATGGTTTAAATGAGATCATGGATAATGATTCACATTGTGTTGTACAGACAGTAGTTCATACATATGCATGAGTGATGACATCATTCCATTTGTTATGAAATGGTATGGAAGTGGTTGGTATATATATTTTTCATACTAAATAATTTTTTTATAATTATAATATATAGTTTTTATTTAGATCCTCATACCAATCCTTGTAAAGTGGTGCTGAAAAACAAATTACAGCACAATGTGGAGATGGTAAGTCGTATATACACACATGTGGGGATTTTATTTTTCAAATCATAGATAGAAGGTTGAATATGGTTGTTCCATAATCATAATAACACCTTATAATATACATTATTTTGGTGATATTATTTTATTATTTAATGTATTGGTATAGTAGATTACCTCTTTATCAACAATCTCCCTCTAGATCTCATCTTAAAGGCACAAGAGTTTCTCTTCTACAGAGACCATAACGTCTAGAATATAACTAAAGCAGTTGAGAATGAAAATGGGTAGGGTATATGAGAGCATTAAAGATAAATGTGAAGTGATTAAGTGAGGTAGTAGATCCCATTTTATTATTTAGGTGACATGAATTATTGGAATCACAAAAAATATTAATTTATTATAAAATCCAAAAACATCCAAAATCTCCATAATGGTATATTTTAGAAAATTTGAAAAACGAAGGTTGTAATACCATCAACCAGTGAATTTTACACATGTTTTCCTATCAATTTAAACCATATAATTTTAATAAAGCCTTAGTTATTCTATTTTAATTTTAAAAAAGGTAATAAATCATTCACTACTAATGTATTGTAATTTATTACTTATATGATGCCAATTTGATGATAAATGAATAATTAAGAAAATTTTAGATGATATCATAATTATTATGTATTTTTATAAATTTATTATGATTTTTATTAAATTTAGTGATACATTATCATGATAAATAATAATTATTATCAATTTTGACATTATTCAATTCATTGTTTTTTAAAAATATGAAACTAACAAGTTAACTTAGAACCATGAATTTTTTTATATTTAAAAGAGTCTAGGTTCATCTATAAAATTAATAGATCACATTAGTTATCTAAAATAAAGTTATTTTAATAATTTATTAACATTTATTTGATATGTCCCATAATAATATAATTACCACATCAGTTTTATGTAATTATTTAGTGTACATATTTTTTTAAGAAAAATTTTAAAAATAATATTATTATCATAAATCATCTATATTTATTAAGAAAACTTACAGTCTAGTATATCTTCTAGAAGATCCTTTATTAAAATTTATATATTTATTAAACCATGAATGTAATTACTTTAACATTACTTCAGATAAAATATTATCTGTGGAATACTCTTTTCCATGAGGCCCCAAATGGTCAATAATTAGACCCTTGGATAATTATGGTATAGATATAATAAATAGATAAATTGATTTCACGATTTATTATATATTGACTATTATTATAATTTTAATGGAAATGTTTTGAATGATTTTTAATCAATTGAGTAATTCTGGCATCATCATTATATAATACTTTATTGAAATTATGTATTTATTAAAAATTAAATAAAATTACAATGATAAATAAAAGCATTATATATTTAAAATTTGTATCTATAAAAAAATTATATTGTGTATAACCTTATATTTAAAATATAATTGTTATTACAATTTGATTAATACACATTTATCTTTTCTATAAATAAAATATATTAAATATCTTAATCTCATTCAAGTCGTTTCCAAAGGATACCAATTAGACCCAATGATTATTTATGTCGAAAATCCAATTATATTTGGACAAGTGTTAATTAAATTTTGTTAAATTATTTTACCCTTAACTAACAGATTGAGATTTTTACCATTTAAATAAAATCATTAAAAATATACTAATCATATTAAAAACAATGAAAACCATTCACATTATTTGGACACACTAATTCAAAAAACAGAATCAATTTATCAAAATTCTATACACAAAAGATTCAGTAATTAATTTAAAATAAATCCTTTTGTTAGAATGTGAAAACGAATTTGAAAAGGTAAAACATGAAAAATAATGAAATTATTTTACATCAAAATTCAATGTAAAATTAATTCCAATGGCCTAAAATATATTAATTGATAAAAATTTAATATATTTATAAAATTAAATAATTAAAATATATTATTTTACAATTTAAACAAATATGATGAAAAATTATTTTTTAACATAAATGTAATATTATTTTATTATTCATCAAAGTGTTATGCTTATCATAAAAATACCAAAAAATCAACAAAATTTATTTTTGAAACTTTTATTTCAAATAATACTTTTATTTTGTAAAATATAAAATTTGTTTTTTTTTTAAAAATAAATTTAAAATGTGTGCACCATCAAAAGGTAGGCAAACATCATTTAAAAAAAACATAATTTATCTGAAAAATTTAATCTGTTCATATATCATATCTAAAACAATATAATATGAAATTTAAACATTATATTGAATATATTAAATGTATGTTTTTCTTTAGAATCATTGAAAAGTGATTTTATTATTTTATAGACCCACTTATTTTCATTTAAATATTTTATAAGATAGTCATTTCCATTTATTTAAAAATTGATTTATTTTAATTTATAATTAATTACTCAACAAGTTATTAATTATGTACATATTTATAAATAATATTTTTATATTTTATTTAAAATTGTTCACACATGCCATTATAATGGCTATGTAATATGTGAACATAAAAATATTTAGTTGTTTAGTTTTAACTCAGACTTGTGTGAAATGAGTTCTATAAAAAGAACATGAAAGTGTGTGTAAAATAAGGAATTCCTACTTTGTTTATACCACAGCCTTATATGGTTTTGAGTGTAGAGAAAGCTTATCATGTTGTAATGTACAATGAAATACATCAATGAAATTAAAAAATTCTATCTCATAAATATATTGGGGTGTTACATCTCATATAAACCTGCAAAAATATATTATTAGACACCCTATGATGATGGGAATATTAAAACAATGGGTAATTATTCTAAAATATTTGAATTTCTACTTTATGTTAATTATTTATATCAAAGGGATGACTATAGATATTTTTTGGTAGTACACCAAACCTTAGAGGAATTACTGCTAAACATAGATATACATATTGATTAAAATTTCTATATCTACAAAAATTATGAAGTATGGTAAATATATATTATCACCACATCTATGTTTGTAATTGGAAACAAAATTGATGATTTTATTCCCAAAAGTGTGTGTTTGGGGAGTCTTTTCATCTCCCCATAAATGTTATTTATATCATATTCGATCCAACTATCAATAGTCTATACAAATAATGAAGAAGAATATCATACCCTTAAAATAGGATTATTCTAAACTTACAGATACCTATTACCATACTACATGTGAATGGTGAAACAATGTTTATAATCATTAAAATCAATGGTGAATATTCCCTTAAAAAGGATTATTTGATTCCACTTTTGGACTATGTTTAAGTATTAATGGCATAAATCTATTGAGAACTAATACATTTTTAACATTCCATGATTATAGAATTTTGGAACTAATTCATTAGGAAATAATAATACCTCCCTTGAAGATCATGATCAAGATATGATAATGATTCACCCTACACATCACAGGGTAGTCACTCTATTCATTAGAAATGATAGGAAGGAGATAAATGAAGTTAATTATAATGTAGTCTATTGAAAGGATTCACACTCGATATATGATTCCATATATAATTAGATGTTTCCCATGGTGGTGTATCACCAAAACCAGGATCTCTTAGAAGATCGATCTATGAAGATGAATTTTTTTTGGTTGGTTGGAAATTTCAACCATTATAGTAACTTGAATTCTTATTAATACCTCTATAAATAATAATTCTCTGAGGTCCTACTCAAATGAATCAAAATACTAGAATTCGTCAATATTATGATGGAATTACTTATTGATCCCTATAACACTCGTTATCTAAGATCCATGTTCTATCACTATATCAGAAGACTCGAGTTGTTATGTTAATCAATGATGAAAAATTTCACAGGTTTCAATACGATGTTTCAAGCTAGTAAAATTAATAAAAATTTCATTCATTAATCACCATACGTATTTAATGTTACAAGATACATATGTGCATTCAAAATTTGGGGGTGAGATTTTATGAGTCCATACACTCTATTCACATTCATAAAATTCAAATTCACTATTCTTTCTACCAACTTCCTTACCAAATGGGATGAAGTTATACCCCTATATGAGGTTAGGATAAAAGATGTGATTTACTTTATTAGGTATAATGTCATTACAATATTCAAAGCCTCTCAATAATTTCAGATAGAAAATAATATCACCTTCTATGGATTTGAGTTGAAATTTTTTAACCCAAATAAAAATATATATTACTATAATGACGATTGATTTTCCATACTGATTACCATTTTTTGTCCTTATATAATATTGATTAAAGTTATTATTAACATTAGTGAATTATTAGGTAGTTTTTTGGGGGGTTTTAATATCTATTTTATACATTAATGGGCTGTATGTTTTGTGCATGGTTTTGTAAAAGCATTTGTTTCATTCCAGGAATCCATGTTTCGTGTTGGATAAGGACCATAGATGGAATATGGCTGGAACACAATTGGAGTAGACTATGAAAAATTATATTTTAAAACAAGTGATTTAGTATATAGAAAAATTCATGGTAAGAACATGGTTTAATAAAATACGGATCCAAACAATATAAGAGGTATAAATAGGCATTGATAATCACATGTATTGAACCAAATTTTGTGAACTAGGTGACCAAATAGTGTGTGATAATTTAATTAATTTAAAAATCATGATTTGAAACCATAACTTCCCAAAATATCTTAATTATTTCTCCGACACCTTTGTCTCCCACCACAATGGACTCCAGTTGTAGTTTCAGGGATTCTTCTCCCTCTTAAATCCAATAATATAGAATGTTGAGTCATAGAATATGATATTTAAAGGTATGAGTTAATTATTCCTCATTTCATCATATTTATTCTAGATGCAATATCCTCCCTTTAGAAGAAATCATAGATTTGAGATTTCATGGATATATCTATGAATTATAATGTGATCGAATTATGATTCCTTCTTCATTAAATGGATAGGTAGTTTGATATTTTAATTTTCATCTTCTATTGTTTGATTGATGATTTTTTTGTAGTGGCTGTTATAATTGGCCAAGTCTATTCAAAATAAAGCATTTATCACGTCCTTGTTGTTGAATCTATTTCAAGAATCCATTTTTTGATGGATTGCTAATGGTTTTACATATCCTTGGCATACAGAATTGATCTGGTAGGTGTGAATGCATAATTCAGATCAAGATTCATTATGAATATTTACATTTGGCTTCAATGTTATTAATGTGGGAATTACTTACCATAAAATAAAATTTTATAAAGTTGATTGATGTGATCTTATTGTGTATGAAATTTTATCCCTTTATAACAAAGCTTGATTGAGGTTCAAATGGATATGTGTATTGTTGTGATAACCATTACCAAAAACATTTTTCTTGTTCTCTACTATGATGTTTAAAGTAGAGGATGTTATAAAATTTGTGATATGATTAATATTGTATCAATATAGAAGGTTTCTCAATGATGACTAGTGGACTCCTTAGAGGGGGAGCAAGGGTTTTGGACTATTGATTGATCACTCTGAGATGGAATGATGGATATTTTTGTGATATGTAATGAATTTTCAATGATAATAAGACATTTTTATAGGTATAGATCATTAATTTGGAATCTGGTTTACACAAAGCTAATTGTAACACCCATAGAAAACCTAGTCTAAAAAAACGATACTTCTCATGTTAATTAGGTGCACCTTTTTTTAGGACCATACATAATTATAATTCCACAGTTAATAATTCATGTCCTTGGGTATTTTAAGGATTGATGACCACTATGGATGTTTCTTAGGGTGTGTAAGAGTGAGTAAAAACACACTAAAAGAACATGTTATTGACTATGGGGATAGTTATTAGTATGATACATAAACATATTGGTTAATAGATCAAGGTGTTCTTTAATTGAAATCAAGGTATTTTAAGAGGACCATGGGGGAAATATGACCATGCTGATGGCCTAGGGAGATTTTGTCCTGACAAATAGTATAATATTTAATACCCTTCTAGATGTGAAATGACAATACATGGGTTTTATTTGTGGGCCCATAATGTTAATGTTTTTCATTAATCCAGTGTAGAGTGTAACACCCATGGAAAAGAGAGGCTCCAAAGGCCAAATGATACCACTCATTTCAACAAGGTACGCCTTAGTTTTCTGGATCCTACATGATTCGAAATCCATAGTTAATGTTGATTATCATGGAGTAGTGTTTGGATGAGTGACCTCATGGAACATTTCTCAGGGTGTGTGTGAGTGAGAAAAACACACACTAAAAGAACATGTGTAGTCATATGGGAAAATTCATTATCCTAACAAATGTACCTGGAGGGTAATAGATTCTAGAGAACTGGGAATGAAACCATTGTATTGAAGGAGACCTGTGGGGTTATATGTCTAGGTTCATTGGCTTATGAGATTGGTTGTGATATCGATGGTATGATTAATGGTGCGATGATCATTGAGTAAGTTGTATGGGTCAGATAAATATATATATTGTCACAAAAGGTATGATTTATCTCTATGAATATTGATTTTATAGGGGATTTACCCTAATCCATTAATATGGATATCAAGAGTCAACGAGTTCCTAGTGGACTTACAATCATTTGAATATGAGACTTATATGATTATGGATAGTTGGATGAGGTGGGTGAATTCTAATTAAAGTGAAGTATATATTGCCCATTAATCTAGGTGATTATTTTTCCTTAAATTTTGAATAATGTAAAATGATTTAGAACATATTAAGCAGCGATGTTTCTGAAATCATTGAATGACCTCATCTAGTTGACCTCTTATTGTGGAAACTCTCTTGACATGAATCTAATAATGATATGGTCAGAATACATGGGATCCTAGTTCACACAAGATAACTCGATGCTTGAATGATTTATATGTGTGAACATACATTATTTATCAGGAAAAACACCTTTATATAAATGTGAACTTATGTAAAAGGATTAATATGTGGTGCCCTACTGGGATTATACTCACATCCTACATGGGAATCTCGATGAATGTTGGGAATTTTTGATTACGGATATATTGATGGGTTAATTCCCAGTGATATAAGGATGAGTATATAGGATTTCGTATTCCTAAACAGTACCAAAATGGACTCTAGATAGATTCCAAAATGTATTATTTATTTCACATTTCTTCTTCATATTTTTTTGTTAGATCCACCACATAGATGGTCCTATGTAATTTTTTTATATTATATGGCTTGGTTTAACATTTTATTGAATTATAATATTATTTTAGTTACCACAATGTTTGATGGGAGATATTATTTTTATCATATTGATTCTGTTGTATGGATGTTTTTATCGGTGGTATAGTCACTTCATCACATTATTCAAAGATATTTCTTGGGATCCATGGATTCGTAGTTCTACATAGCATGGTGATTAGTGATTTTTTATAGGGTTGTAAAATATTGAATCAAATGAGATATTTTATTTTATTTCTTCTAGATTATATTTGGGGAATGGTATAAGGGATAACCTGGAGTGGAACCTAGGAAGGGGAGTTTCATGAGTGTCTAACCAAGTCATGTGTAATATAACTCAATCTTACTCATGTTGGGAACAATGTTATATTTGTGTATTTATTGTTTTCATATTGATCCAACATATGTTCTATTGTAATAGATTATATTCTTTTTGTAAATTTATGCATCATGACTAGGCACGTAGGGTCACATATAGTAAATACATATTTCTTGATAATCATGGTAGTTCTTTTAATTATATGTGTTAATCCATGTTGTAGGCTTCTATGGAATACTGTGGTGATATTTGGATTATTTAAACTTTATCATGCTTTATATATATATATATATATATATATAATAACATGGATGTTTCCCTAGGCCGTTAATGAAAATCCAGTGGTGAGGTGTTCTAGGAGTTTTTGGTGGCTTTCTTTAAGAGTTTAACAAAATTAATGTTTTCCCATCATCATGTATGTGTGTTTGCAGGTCATTGAGTTAGTGAATCAAAGGATTCGAAATTTTGGAGTTTAGGGGAATCAACATTAGTGAGGCATGGGGTGTCTGTGTCGGTTAATTTAAGGCATTGGAATTAGTAGGTCCAGGCATCGGTTGGTCTAGTCATCGGTAGGTCAGGGTGTCGGTAGGTCATGGCTTTAGTAGGTCAGGGAATCGGTAGGCTAGGTAATTAGTAGGTCAGGTCGTCAGTTTTTCATTATGTTGATAGCTCAGTATTGGCATATCAGCAACTGTGACTCACCCATCACTTAATCATTACCAATTTTTCTTAGTTTCACCCCTGTAATGTGTTTTCCTCCATTTAAAGTTAATCTATCAACTCACAATCATCATCTAGTTTATCACCACCATTTAACAAGGTAATTATTAATTCTCAATTAATAACAACATGTGAAAACGCCATGCCACATAGTTAAAACATGATACTACTATCTAGTATGTTGAAATGGAATCCCTCATTTTAGGATTTGGCAAGTTCTTGATCCTATATCATTTCTTCCTTCTTCCTTTTCAGTTTTCTTGGTGTGCATAGTGACCTCCTCTACAGAAGAGTCTTGATCCTATAATGGAGCCCTTCAACTAAGTCTTCATTGTATTCTTCCTGCAATTTCCACCATCCCCTATTCTTGGAAAATGAATGAACATCAATCCCTTGATCAACATGTTGGGACTTCTATTTCTTCTCTTTATCATTGCATTATCTGGGGTGGGTATATTAGTGTTTCTATGTAATAAATTGTCTGATAATCTTCTTGAAATGAGAATTAAATAACGAATTAATATGATCCAAAAGGTTAAAGCCATAGATAAAATAATGAGAAGGGTGTGGTTTGATTTGTTCAGCTATTTCTTTTTTTCTTGTATTCTCTTATGGATTTTGAGGCTGTATTCCTTCTGAATATCATGCTCGTTGGGGTTTTTTTCTTGTTCACTAGTGGTGTTTTGATTCATTATGATGTTTGGATTTACATATGTAACATGAAATCTAAATAATAACATACACTTTGTTAAATAATGGGATTCCCAAGGATCAAACCTCTTTTGTGAAAACCATGTTCATATTTAAATGAATATTAATGAACAATTGTTGGTTAAATTTGAATACACTTGTTTTGGTGATTGTGGTTACATTTTGTGTGTTATTGTCTGGGATCTATGGTCTTGGTATGTGGGGTGGAACAGGGGGAGGTTGTTTTGGTGTCTCATTCCTCGAGATTGACCGATTGTATAATGGATATACCTATAGGCAGTGGGACTGTCCTTTGTCATTTGGTGTCTTAGTACGAGATATTGATAGATTTTTGAATGGATAAACTTGAAGGAAGTGGGACTATTCTTTGTGTATTGGTGTATCAGTCCATGATATTGATTGATTGTGGAATGAATGATCTTTTAGGTAGATGAATTTCCTTTTTGTGGTGTAGTGTTCGTGAGGCAATGTTTGGCAGTGGGACTTCAGGATGGTTGTGAACATGTTATGTAGAGGGACTGCATCTTGGATTTTTTTGGGTAGAAGTGTGGTAGGGATTGGTTATGAGAGAAGGGATGGGTGGTATCACTTTGAATAATGATTGTTGGAAGTAATTTAATGGGTATGTGTGGTAGGATATCATGTCTAGTTTTGTGTTTTTGTGTAGTGGGATAACAGTTTGGCTTTGTTTGTTTCATAGTATGGTTATAATTGTTAGTTTCACGGTACCCTTAGAGTAATTTAAATTGAATACTCATTAAATAAATAAATTTAATTTGAACAAAAGGGGTTGGTTTTATACATGGAAATGGTTGTTGTGTGGAAAGGCATATAGGGGTAGTTGAAAAAGTGGTTTCCATGTGTGCATGATGTCTGTTCATGTAGAACCCATACATTGGGGTTCAGTGTTTGATTACCTATATTTATATAGATTTTAGTGTTGTGTGAATTCTATATGCACACCACTTTTTATGAGCACCATGTGTCAAACAACAACATTTCATAGGGGAGGGTGTCTTTCTCATCAGCCTGGTGGGAGGATAGATGGATGGCTACTGAGTTTCTTCCACACACCCTCATCATAATCTTTCTGCTTGGGCTTATATAGGTAGGTTTTAATGGCTTGAGGCTTACCATAGTTCATTATTTTTTAGGAAATGGTTTATTTCAATAAAAGTAAATTATTTTTGTTGGCATGATATGTTTTCCCAATTATCTTCGATATGTGGCCCATGTGTTTTTGAGTGTGGATGTGTAGCTTTTTTGGAACAAGTGTGTGTAGAAAGGTTGCCGCAGTGGGATTTTTGTTTTGGGAAGAGTTGCAACATTAATACATCGGATCATCAGGAAAGATAAGTTAACATGTGGGAAAGTGGTGCGGGGTACCCAAATGTCGATGTGCTTATATAATTATTTTACATGACTTGCGTTACTTTGGTTAGTGTGCATTGGTGAGGTTGGGCTGGTGAGTATTCCCAAGTAATATCATGAGGTTCTACTATATTCTCAAAGTTACATTGGTATTTCCATCACCTGTGCACGATCAGCTTTATTTTCCCTACTGAGTATACTTCTATGCTCACCATACACATATAAAATAGTTTTCAGGTTTTTTCGGAGGACTTCAAGGACCATGCTGGACTTTACTATCTCGGGTTTTGTGATAGTTTATCTTTCATCTTAGTTTCATTTCTTTTGGTACATTACTTGGGTTTTTTTCATACTTGTTATCATTTTTTATTTTGAACACGCATGTGGAAATGAATTCTAGGAATTACATTTACCCATAGTCAATGGTGTTTCTAGGATTATCCATCATATCTTCAAATCATGTTATATAAAAATTGCAATGCCTTTCGAATTGTGTGTGATTCTATACCCTTGGTGCAAGTCACCACTATGGGGCTTAATGAAGGTGGGACTCAGGGGTTGTTATCTCTCCATCCTCACGAGGAAGTTATGTAATGCCACTTTTTTATCCCTTACCTCATCTTGGAGAAGGTAGGTTGTGATAATATATGACTAGGACAAATGTATAGGTATGAAAATTTTAGAATATTCCTTATGTATTATTATTAGTGTTAGGCCTTATAGAAATGGATAACATCCAAGGATAGTTCTTCCTATATAAATCCCTTATGTGAGACATTAGATTTCGGATGTTAAAATCCAATGTATTCTTATATAGGAATTATAATCATTCATTCATCATTATAGATAAATTTTCCTGGATGATGTATGAGGGTACCATATGAGGATGTTGGTTAGAATACTCTTACTTGGAAGGAATATCCCATTCAACCACTAGATAGACAGGTGGATATAGTGGAGTATTCTCTTATACAATCTCAAATTGTTCATAAGGATGAATGACTACAACATGGATTGTTCCTCATTGTGCATGCACAAGGTGGAGGTGTGTACATGAAATGGTTTTCTACGATCGGGAATTTCAACACCTATAACCCCAACAGTACAGGGAACTAGTGGCCTAAAATCTACAATGTAATTTATTAATATCATGGTAGGTATCATTGATCAAAAAGATAAATTAAATGATCAATTATGGAATATGGATACATTCATGCTTTTGGGACACTCAAGGAGGTGGTTGGTTGTCATGAACTGGATAGGAAAAATACAAGGTCTTACTCAAGATACCCGACATGACCTCTTATTAGATGAGTTATCTGCATATATGTTCAAGCTTGAGCATACTCCTGAGTTTATGGATCTTCAACATGATATTATGAAAGTGTATTCACACTCATATCATTTATTGGATATTCATAACTTCACTCCACTTTTCTATAAAATTGAGGTTCAAAAAATACAATAAGATTAAGAGTATCCTTTTATTTGGTTTGAGGCCCCAATTCATGTTTTTCAACATGATGATATATTATGAGGTGTTATGAATGACCTCGATGATTCAGAGGGGTTTATAGGAGGAAAATGTTTCATCCCTTCTTTCATCCCTACTAGGACTTATTAGTGGGTTCTCTAGAGATCCCATGGGGTTTTATTTTGACTATATGAAGAGAACGTTAGAGGATATGAACCATGGCAGTATCAAGTCAGTGTATATGTTTGGAGATCATATCCTCCCATTATTGAATTATATTTTAGAGGATGTTATAACTATGATAATATGGGTTATGTCCAAAGATATTGTGGTAATCCAGTGACGGAGTGTCATCAATGTGGAAACATGGGTCATCTACATTATTATTGTACTAAATTGATGCATTAGGACTCCTAATTGATGGGTTTAGGTGGAGGATGGTGTCCTCCATAATAGCTTCATACTCCATATAAATTGGTGACCTATTTGAGTCATGCACCATAGGGGATGGGCCATTGTTTCACAACCAGGTATGATGTATACAGTAGATCACATTCCATCTGATGGTGGAAAGGGATCTTATACTTTCATAGGTGTAATATTAATTCCCTATATGAATTATTCTTAATTCACTAGCAGATAACTAGGATATCTTCATGCCTAAATATAAATGGATTACTGTAACCATTTGTATTGTGTTCCTTCTAACTATCTATACCAAATGTTTTTAAAATCCATTTATATATATATATGAATATACAAATGATTTTTATAAACAATTTTTATAATATCATCACATATCATCCTTAACCTCTCCAACTCCCCTATCCAAACATAATCCAGAATCTACACTCACCCAGGAGGTGGCCTCCCCTCTCTTCTACACCAATGATATCCCCTTTTTTAGGTATTTTTGGTTCAGTTCTTCTACCACAACATATTAATGATTTCTGAATCCAACATCTATTCTTCTACGAATGTTTCTCATTTTCATCAACACATAAAAACCAAATAGAGATATAGTTAGTTCATTATTGATCCCAGTTTGTTTAAAAATATATTAATTTATATTATTTTTTAGTACTTAATAATAAATGTGATTCTAGTAGATGTATCAGTTTTTTAAATGTATCTATTCACTAATTTTACATAAGCCCAATATAATAATATATATATTAGATTATTTTGAAAGTAATTAATATATTAATTTGATTATTTTTTTTATTTATTAGGTTTTTATTATATGTACTATGATTATATAAAATAATTTATGGTAGTGAACACTGATACTTTAGTGGGAACATATGATATAATCATGGTTTCACATCCATGAGAAATTTAGGCTGATATGATTCAAATTATAATATAGAGATTTATGAGGTGATTTTCCTCCCATAGAGTAAATAATTTTGGGATGTGAATATCCCATCTATTTTGAAAAATATAGACATGGTTCCAAATTAAAATACACCCGAATTAAATGGAACAACTATATAAAATTAAATGTGGGGACGTGGTTCCCCCCTGAAAATATAACACATGGACATTACACAATTAAATATTTATAATGTCTCCCAACCTTATCTCTTTTAGTACAAACGCATGATCCTTACTGTGAAACTTTATTATGAGATATTCTCTTAATACATCATTACATCCTCTAATGATTCTCACGTAATATGATTGTTCATTATTATTTTTGGTTATTTATGTTCATCATAATCATATTATTGATTATTATTTTTTATATCATTTATAGTAACAATGTATCAATAATAAATTTAATTTAAAAGGTATTTAAAATATTTATAATCGTGTTAAATTCATATTAGGAGATGTTTTATTTGAGATTATCATTTAAATTTTGGTCTTTTTTGTTTCTATATAAATGAAAATTTGATCCTTGAATATAGATATTCCTTAATCCCCATATAAATTTTCTTTAATATACATTATCCTCGTTATAAATTAATGTTAATTACTTTATATAATCTTATTTCTATTAATATCACAATACAAATTTAAATATATGTTTTATATATAGATAAATTTCTTTTCTAAAAAAATCATACTGAAAAGATCCTTCTTTGGTACTTTTATTTTTATTGAAAATTAAAAAACAAGTTTAATAGTTTTATTTCAATCTAGAACAATATATATTTTATTATAGTGGTAAAAATAGAGAATTTAGTTTAATACTAGTATAAGTTATCATTTTCACAATATATGCACATTGTATGTGTTAGTAAACCCAATTAACTTTGATATTGGTTGTTGAATGTTACAGGTTGTGTTAGTGGATGATCATTGGATATTATTCAGTCTTATAGAAGGTGACTAGTGATACATTTTCTAAATCCACATGGAGGTGGGTAATTTTTTCTATCAAATTTTTTACTTCATTTCATATTTTACATCAATTCAAAATTCCATATAAATTAATACATATTGGATATTCTTGTATTTTGTATAATTCAGATTTTTTCAAAGATGATTATTTATATTTTTTTATTAGTTTAGATTGTTTTGAAATATATTTAGGAAATTAAAAGGAAGAGAATATTTCATATTAATTTATGACTCTGCGATATAGAGATTCCTCTTATTGTTCCCTTGGTGAGTTTGTCATATTTGTCTTGTACTTTAATTTTAGTATCATGTTATTATTCTTTATTAGATTACTTTTAGTGACATTCATATTAAACAAAGTTGACCTCTGCTCAAAAAACTAGTTGGTGTCATCAATATGGCTAGTCGGGTTAGGATACAGCTATAGATAGATATAGAAACCATCATACCAATTCATACCCCAACCCACCTTTAGACATCCCATTTACAGAACTTTATATACATAAACATCATCCTCTAGAGATATTCCCATGACTTTCTCCATCATCAACTTATTTAGGTTCTACTTCTCACATACCAATTCAATATCTTATAATTTATCCCTATCCCTTATAACCTTATCCAACTATGTCTACACAACCTCCATTTCATACATCTATTTGATCTGGATCTAATGATTTTTCATCTTCTTCTTCTACACCACCACATGTAGATGATCTAGTTCATTCATTGGGATAGATAAGTCCTTCAAAGGCCATCGTTCCAAATAAACCCATTGATCTATTAGACCCTATTGATCTGTAAGGAGCGTATTTTTTATAAGTGTGTAAAAATATAACACATAATTATTTTTGTTTTACTATGAATTAATTATACTTTTTTATATTTTTATATATAGTGTGATATTTTAATAGGAGATGTCAGTAAGACCATATTCAGGAATCCCAGAACCATAAAAAATAAAACCGTGGTAGATTATAATGAAGGAAACCAATGATACGTAAAAATTATAGATAATGTAGATGTTTTTGGTAGCATTATCCAAGTACAGTGATTTAATTCCATTGCTAGACATATAGAGACATATAAGTAATCAAATCAAGGAGAAATGATGGTAGTAGATATGAGTATGTTTTTTAAATTGATATCTCTACTATCATTTTTTACATGAATTGACATGTTTTTCATACCATCTATTTACCTTACCCAATTATCAGGCATCTAAGGTCACACAGTAGATAAAACTTTAGGGATTTCTGAGATAATATAATCATAATTTATTTGTTTGTGATAAGAAAATATTTGGCTCTATGATAGAGGACACACCAATATTAAACAACTTCCCAATAACCAAATATCATGAAATGATCATATATTGTAAGATTAATGAATTAAAATATTCTTAAACATTAAGGGATTGTATTTAATTTTTAATTCTTATTAATCATTTTAAATTTTTTTTCTCCATATCTATCAAGAAAAAACATAAATTAGAAGAATCCTATTATGAAAATTCAAGGTTTTGGGTGCACTACAACATAGGATCATTTGAAGAACCACATACATTTTTTCACTCCCCCCCATTGAAATAATAGTATTCATCTTTAATTTTTTATTGTCCCAAAGTAATATTTTTTTAAATAACGTCCAAATTTAATTATATTATACTTCCCATTTATATTAAATTTATAAAATCACACGATTCTTAATCAATGAACCTCATGATCCTTTTATCCCTTGTTTTATCATTAATTAATATAAACAAAATCAACCAATTTTTGAATATCACGTGAATATTTGAAGTCCCTTAAACCAGACATCAGTAATAAGATTAATTTTAACCTATATTATGACTATAATATGTATTATTATCTTGTTATTTTAGAGATTTAATAATATAATTTTAAATGATTAATCAAAAATTAATTTAAATATTCCATGTTATAATACATTGTTAGAATGAAGAATCTATATTAATAAATTCAATTATTTTCATTTCACTTGCACAAATTTACATTCATATGAATCATGTAAAATTATTTTTCATCAATATCTAATTTCAGTTGATATATATCATAGATATTCATGAAATTCATTATAAAATAAATATAGTAATATGTGTGAGAGAGATAAAACATATTCAACCAATTCATTTAACCATTTAATCATGCAATACTAATACCATATGATATACTTTTCCTTTGATTATTCATAGGATTTCACTCTATTTGGATAAAATAACCATCATTTAAATTGTAGAGACCCGAATCCTAACATACATGGACATTAAATTACTTTTTCGGAATACTTAGTACATAACAAAAACACACACACAAGGACCGTAATAGTTTAGTGTCTTTGGAAACTCGGAATATAATCTTCTAATCGTGGTGAAAGATCTTCAACATCTCCCATAAAGATCTTCTTTTTCTTTTCTAAACCTAAATCCTTCCTTTATGTCCTAGGGAAAAGAAAACATAAAAGGGTGAGCACAAATTCTCAGTAATGGTAAACAAAAGAAATATCAATCACGTCATATTTATAAGAACATATCTTTTGAAAATCTTAACCTGCAAAAGAGATCATAATTTCATAACATGGGATAAATCATAGTAGTGAAATGTAAACCCAATAATCATAACATAAAACTTGAAACATTGTGGCATACACACATAATCATAAATAATCATATCTTATTAGTCAAGCCTCATTGCTAAGACTATCTTAGTGGAAAAATTCCATTTCTGAACCGAGTCACCCTCGTTTTAGTCCTGTTTCACTGAACCGGTATAACCTATCGTTCCAGCCTTGTCTATCTAATGAGATATAAAATCTTTACCCAATGCATTGGAGGGAGATATAGGTCCCACCCATCTCATAATGATACCATTCTTATGTGTGCCACAAAATCATAAACCATACATCATTGCATAACCCATGTAATAAAAATGGGAATCTTAAACATCATGACATCATAAAACAATTCATATACGATAAAGGAATTCATAAAAATAATTAAATCACAACATAATCAAATAAATGTAATAATTGGGATAAAAATAGAACCCTTTATTATCTTATATGGAAAATAATTTTGATAAAACACTTGAACTCCATTCTTGAAGAAAATATCCTTTCTACTTCAAAAACACTTTTCCTTTCTTAACATGTCGTACAATTATAAACTAAAACAAGTTGATTAAAAATAAACAAGAAAACTTATAAAGTAATCTTCTTGGAAATTATGTTTTAAAAATATCCATTCATGCCGTATTAGTTAAAAAACATTCTTCTCGTACTTTTGTCGGAAAAGTCCAAAAGTACCTCGTATGAAAAACGACAAAAGATTCCTTTCTTATCTTTTAAAAAAAACTCAACGAAGGGTAAAATTGGATATAAAATATTGTATAAGGATATAAATATTACATATTGAGGAAACATGGATGTGGATGATAAAATGCACCCCAGTAAATACCAAAGTATAAACAATCTCGGATAAAAATGAGATTGTGATATTTCCCTTACCTTAAGTCCGATTTGCTTCGTAAGTGTCCGAACCTCCTGTATAATGATTTAAATAATGTCATTAACTTATTACAGAATCATATTTATTGTTATGATATCATATATGGTTCAATTATGTCTTTATATTACCCGTTATTTTGTAAATTCCATGTTAAAGATGCGTTTTGGGTAAAATCGTTTCATTTATCGTAGGTGTTTGGACATGTTGTTCTTGACATTATTATTACATATACCATGATTTACTTACATCCATAATATAAAACATGATTTATATATCATATATATTCAGTATATATATATATAATAGATAGATAAATGAAATGAAACACACCGTTCATGAAGACGGTAGTCCGTACGTATGCATTAACGCGGTTTTCCTTTCCTTATTGACATGAATGGAAGTAAGTAGATAAAATAAATATATAGATAAATCCAGTAGCTTTATAATGTCATATATTTCATTATTATTTCTTATATATACTTTATAATCATTATAAAATGGTTAGCATGGAGAATGAATCTCATCGCGTCATGGAGACGGTATTCTGTACGTACGCACGTGCGGTGATTTCCTTTATCTGTAGGATGGATAGAAGGCTAATTAGAGTTGTTTCATTTTTATAATAACATATAAGTATATAAGAAATACTGATGTTATTACTTTATCATTAAAAAACTAAAGAAGATGAAGTTGAAGAAGAAAGAAATTGAAAAAGATCAGTAATGGATATTACCTCTTTTTGACGCGCCTTTTCTTAACCTCCACTTAAAGAACTAAGGATGGTCTTGGAAGAAGACCAGGACCTCTAGGATGATACTAGGGAAGTGGAGAAGAGATTTTGGTAGGTTTCGGCCGAGCTTGAATGCTCAAATTGGTGTGAGGAGGAGAAGGAGGAGGTGCCCTTTTATAAGGGAGGAGAGGGGCGCCTTTGGGAAAACTAAAAATATTATTTTATTATAAAGTCATGTTCGGTTTTAGATAGCTCCAAATTGATATATTTCAAAGCTAAGGTGTGGATGGGTCGAAATCCTATCATCCAATATAATTTAGACAAGTTTAGGTATCAATTTTTACCTTATCATTTAGATTTAACTTTAAGTTAGATAATTTAACTTTTATTGTGTCTTCTTGTTTTCTTACACTATAAGGTTAATAAACTTACTATATCAAGACAAACTAACCCCAAGTTGTTTATTATTAATATATCTGTCTTTATCTAAGTCATTTGGCCGAGCCTTAGATTTTTAAGAATTAAAAAACAATTAATAATATAATATTTGTTTTAAAAACTAATTTGTGTCAATTTTGACACTATTTGGTACATGATTTTTATGAATTTCATAGCAGAATGATAAGTTCAAACCAAGTTACTTATATCAACAATAACATGTCATATTAACCTAGAAAATTAGTTTAGTTCATAAAATGTCTCAAATTATATTTATTTGGGTATTTATAACATCAATTATTTCAATATTTCATTAATAAGATAATTACTGCATCATTGTTGTGTCATAAATAAATTAAATTATTTAATGTCTAAAAATTACAAATAAAACACCATTATGTATGAAATATTTTTATATTTCTAATGAATATTTATAGTCGAATTTATCGTATGTATAACCCCATATTAAAAATGATTTACTTATTAAACATTGATTTTAACTATTTTAACCCTTCTTTAAATAAATTAATAATAAATGTCCTAATCTAATCCAAGTGGGCCTAAATGGTCATATTTTATTCCTAAGGTTGTTTTAGGTCGAATTACACTTGTACAATAGAATTAGGAAATTTTTTAGTGTAATGATAATATCATTTTTACCCTTAATTACCCTATTTACTTTTAACCGTGGTAAAACGAGTAAAAAGTTACTATTCACCAACAAATTATTTTCATCTCATTGAACCACATTTTACTTACTGACATCAACTGTGTCTCTCGGATTTTTGAAATACCACTTATAGAAGCGGTAAAATTATGTTTTAGGAAAAATTCAGTTTTTTAACTACCACTTAGTGGTTTCACTATTCATCAAAAAATGAAAGTTTCCAGAAAAATACAAAAAATTAGGCCTAAGCTATATATGATATTATGAACTCAAAAATGATTTCTATTTTACCAAATTCAAAACATGTCAGTTTCATTAATTAATTTAAAAATTAATTCTTGTCGTCAAAACAAATAGCGTGTTTTTAAGAGATAATAACTACCAAAAGATTGATACTTGTTTATGTCTGGTTTAAATGTGAAATTACATCCATTGACCAACATTGTATTAAATTGTAAAAATATATTCTAAATATATTTTAAAACCACTCAAATTAATAATTTATCACTATTAATTATTTCGATTAAAAAGGTTGTTTTTATTTAAAATTTAGTAATTTTCACTATTCATCAGAAAGTGAATGTTGTTCGAAAAGTACCAAAATTTCACCTTAGGCTAAATTCGATACTCCGAATCCAAAACTGAAGTCCATTTTGAGAGATAAAATTTCTAAAATTTTAAAAGTTCGTTATTACTATTCATAACGGCTTGTTTTAATAATATTTTAATAGCATATCGTTGTTTAGTGAAACTCGGTATTGCGTACTACACATGGTATCGAGGAACGTCGCGATTGCGTGTAATGCAAAGCAAGTCAAGGATGTGTGTTGAGAAAGATCCTTCTGGTGTAGCGTACAATAAAAGACATTAATGAAAATAAAAATAATACTTTTCATAAAATCTCGGGGTGTTACATAAATACTATTCAGTAATTGCCATTAATTCAATATATTATTAACACTAGAAACTTATAGTCTTCATTATTGTGAATCCAATTGAGGTAATAATAAAATATTCTTCATAAAAATTGGTATATTAGAAATAAACTGGTTTGTAAGACATCAATATTTCATATAGAACATTTATTCATCCATGTATTTTAATATTAATATATATTTTTAACCCTATTATTCCCTACGGACTATGAATAAATAGAAAAATCATCATACCACAATTTGAGTTCTATAATGTTCATGATAGCATTCGTAAAACATAGATAATATTGTGACTATGATTTTTGTACAAGTCAATCTCTAATCAATCATTATATCGTCATTTGAATATATATACCTATATTCATCTTATATTATTCGTGATTACTAATTGGTATTTCATTATTATAATTTTTTAAAGGAAATAATTGGAATTTATTCATCATTATATTTTTATGCAATGTTATCTATATTATTAACTAAATATCTATCATCTATATTTTGTCAAAAAATTTTCATTAAAATATATAATTTTAACTTCAAATACCACTTGTTTCATTCAATCAATTTTATACACAATCAATCCATCTTCATGATTGAACATACCAAATAATTATTCATTTATGTTGATATAATATACCCAATGGATCACATCTACCCCTTATTCATATGTAAATTCTATCTTCATATATTAAAAATATGTTCATGGGTATTGGGTTGTTTGATGAGAATCAGATATAGAGGAATGTAGTCATCCAATAAATTAAAAACCCTTTATTTGATTTTTCATATAGGTCATTAGAGGTAATTTACATTTATTTTCACCACATGTAGAAACATCCTTTAGAGTATTTAATTTTATAACCCAATTATTGTTTAGCTAGGAATCATTTTCTTTTTGTTTTTTTAGTATCATTAATGCATTGTTTTTTATTCTTTATAAAGCTATCTCTACATAAACCATTCATGAAATCCTCTTTTTCAGTATTTGATTTTATGATACTTATATTGTGTTATTCAACATGATACTATTCCTTATAATTCTCCTTCTTCTTTGAATTCTTGTACATTCTGGGTGTAATGATTTATTACTGCCTCTAATTGGGAATGATTCAATCCATTATATAAAAAATATCCTCTTCAACTGTTAAAATTTTCACAAATTTATTTCTATTTATAATTTTAAAATGATCCCATTCTATATTTTTTTCTTTTTTTCAAGCCATGATGATTGATTTCTTTTCATTTAAATATGAAACTTTTCTTTCCACCTATATTGATCATAATTATTCAATATATAAAAGAACAAAAACATAACTTTACAAAAACAACACTTATATGAACATACCAGTCTTTATATCACATGTAAGCCTCAATTACTTCAGACCATCCCAATACAAATAAGTGAACACATTACTGGACACCTAGATATTTACACATGACACCACACATGTCTTCTTCTCAACATATTCATGTTTTTTCTTCCTCTATTTTATTAGGAAAATAAATTCATGTTAAATTATGACATGTCATTAGCGTTGTCAAATAAATTATCATATTTATAATATCCTTAGAAACATCATTCAAAAAATATCATATATTGTGAGATAAATATTTCACATAAACTTCTAGAAATCAACATCATGATATAATTCCTATTATTAAACTACTAATGGACATTCAATTTATTTGTAGAAAAGTATTCAATACTCTTCTTAGAAAAAATCTAAAACATATAACATCATGAACAACATTCAATTTAAATTTTATTCACAAACTCAATTCATAGGGATAAATTAAATATTTTAAATCAAATCTAAAAAATCAATCCATCACTTGGAGTATCAGTGATCCAATAATGCATTTATCAGTTCATATATCCTCATTGTATAATGTATTGAACAATGAGATTCATAGAAAATATGTACTGAATCGCTTTGTTAAAATCCCACCATAAAAAATAAAAAATTCAATACTATACATTTGAGTTAAAAAGCTATTCTATAGAATAAATAATAACTCAATTGAATGGATGTTCTAAATTTTATGGACATTCAATTTACCTGATGAAAAAATATTAGATTATATTCTAGGAAAACTACTAAAACATATAAATTCATGAACAATATTCACATCCACCACAAAAATAAACTTCTGAATATCCACTTAATCAATATCATGTCATCCAATAATATTTCTTTAGAACCCATTAAACATATAAAAAAAATGAAATTCTTTATTATACATCTAGAATAATCTAAATTTGAATCACATGTGTCCGACAACCATTTTCTTCACCTTATGATTCATCATGTCTTGTAATATCATATTACATATAATTATCAATAAATATACCAAATGTGTAATAAAAAATAATAGGTAAACTCACAATTATAATATTACCCCTCTTGTATATTGTTTATAATACTACAATAACTGGCATTCAACCATTTAACACAAATTTATTAAAATAAATGAACATATTTATAGTTAATTCTAATCATTATTCCTTTATCAAGAAAATGAAATATTCTTTTGTTTCTTATTTCATTTAATTATCTACCCCTTTCACATATAATTTATTAAATGTATATGTTATTTTATATAATATCCCTTCATTTTTTGTTTATTTTTTATAATTATACCTATATTTTTGCATGATATTTTTCTAAATTAAATTACATTTTATGGGGTGGTATTCAATATTGTTGGATATGTATGTTGAGAATTATTTTCGCATGTATATAGAATAAAGATGGAATAATGATAAACAAGTTGACACCACAATAGATTTTATGTTTTAAAATGATGACTTCAAATTCTAATATATATTTTATAACAAAATAATTCATTTATATTTTAAAAAATGGGATTTAGAGACCATTGATGGTAACAAAGATGACAAAATTAGACTGAACAATCATTTTCACTAGGTATTCGGTCATGAGTACCATGTGAGAGTATAATGTTTATTAGGGAACAATATTGTCCCTAATATATATTGAATAACTTCAGGGGTGAGTTTCAGTAGTTCCAAGATGGAAACATCTATTGTTGAGGTAGCATAGGCTCATACAAAGGTTTTAGTGGTCAAAATACATCCATATAGGAGCCTGAATGGTTGAAAAAGGCTGATGAAGAATTTATGGAATTTATAGAACCATTATTTCCTTCATTTCAACAAGAAAATTCCTTAGATTGTTATACATACTTATTAATTATGTGTATTATATGATGCATCGAGCGATGGTGATAGTTTTCCATGTGGTGGCCCGGATGATGACGTTCCTGGTGGTGGTGATGGTGATGATGAGTATGATTATGAGTTTGATGGTGGGGATGATGTTGACGATGATGATTATGAGATGGATGATAGTGATTATAATGGTAATGAGGGAGATATTTATCCCCTCCATTTTTTTGTATCAATAAATATATATATATATATGCATGTTGTCTAATGATGAAATTTGATTTATTATGTGTGTTGTATATATATGATATTGTATTTTATATTTTTTTAAATCAATTTATAATTATATTTATTTATTCTAAATATAAAATATTGGTACTTTTTTATATGTGTGCTTTGGTTTTTTGGTTTACAAGGTCTTGTGGAAGTGCTAGATGGTCAGGATTTTCTTGCTAGGGGGGGTTATCATTTTCCACCATTCTTGCATGTGTGGAAATGAAATGAGGAATTTTATACTTCATAATGGTGTTTCCCAACACCCTAATAAGTCATGATATATTATGGGTAGTATTTTATCGAATGATGAATGTGTAAAATTACTTATAAATCTGATAGACTTAGTCTGTTAAGGAGTTATTCCATCTGTACATCTGAGAGATTTTATGAGTACATGGATTGATTTCTAGGAGAATGTAAGATTGAGATTCATGTTTAAAATTTCATTTTTGTAAATTATTTTAGATGGATATTGGTACATAGTTAAATATGTTTATGGATTATCTTCAATAGACTAATGGATAGTCAGGCATGATAATCCTTCTCATGGAGGATATTCTTCTAACATACATTCATGATTTAAGTGGAGCATGGGATGATCATATTTAATAATTGAATTTTATGTAACATAAAATTTTCTATGATTCAATTGATTTGGAACAATTTTAGGATCATTATGTTTTGTCTTGACCCCCACCTCTCTGTTGGAATTAGGTGGGTGAGGTAGATTTAATTTGGCTGATTATGAAGTATGAGATCCCTATGAGAGTGCAATTTATCTAGATGTGGTTGGTTACCACTCAGAGTATACAATAATATTAGTCTAACTAAATTAGATAGTCATTGTATTTCATTTTGGGTTAGAAGGTTTACTTTCGAGTGTCACCTCAGTTGTGGAATAGTCATTTGTTGTGAAAAGGTACACATTAATCATGGTTTATATGTTCATTTATATCATCTAAAATATAATATTAGTAGCTTACTAATTGTATATTCTTCCATAATATATAGTTATAAATAATGTGTTTTTTCTCTCATATTAGGAGTTGTGAGCCTGATATTATTACTGTGATTGATAATGAAGATGATGAGTGGGAACCACATGCCTCATTTGTGGATTGACCAATATAAATTGTAGATCATGTAATGCCCCGAGCCCAGTTACCCAGAGTCGGTGCATTATTACGTAATATTGGCATGATCACAAAAGATCATGTCTCGAAAGACCGATTACTTTAGTAGCCTTGGAAACACTAGATACATTCATAAATCTTGCATTACATCATAAAGTGAAAAACTACAATAACATAGTCTCTATATTCCACACTCATATCCCCTTCAGACTGTCCCTGTTGGTCAGTCATAAAATATATCTTCACATCCTGTGAAAAATAAAACATAGAAATGGGTGAGATCAGATGCTCAGTAAAGATAACAATACAAAAGAAACTTTCATAAATAAACATAAACATTTAAGGCAATGTATAACTAAAACAAAAGCCTTTTAAACTTAAGCTTCCGCATAATATATTGAAAATAAAATGAAATAATTCCATTTACTTATTCACATGGACATTCTACTAGTCGAATAAACACTAGCAATATCATTAACCACTTTCATAATGATTGAATGCATAATGCCAGACTATCATAACCACGTAGCCATGGCCTCGTTCCAGGACTACAAATAATATTTTGTCAAGGCCTAATGCCAAGAACAAGTTTGTCTCATGAGACCTACCGATGAATCGAGGAGCTATAGAGGGCTCCACCCGTCACTAATTAAGTCCAATGTATTCCTCATATGAACAGGTTCAAAAATATCATAAACCATAAGATAAAATTATCTCATAAAACATGCATAAAGAAAAAATAACATTCCACCATTTCAATCACCTGATATGAATACAACACATTGATATAATTAAAACATTATAAAAACCATTTTCAATACCAAAATAAAATAAAATTAAAACTTGGTATTTATTTTTCATTTAAAAAGGTTATGGCTTGTAGAGGAAGCCGAAACTCAAATAATGGTCATAGCGGCGGAGAAGTCATTATTTCCGCATACGTAAGAAAAAACATTGCTTTTGTCATTTAGTAAAAATGCTTCGTATAAAAATATTCCTTTTGAATAAAAGTAAATGTCAAAGGGGTTAATACGCCTTATAATGGAAAGTTGTGTATAAAACAAAATATGACTCAATGAAAGGAGATTGAGGCGAAGTTCCATACAAAGATCATTTTATAAATAAAATAGACGGCTCATGTGTATTCACTATAATATCATATAAATATAGTAAAAATACCTGATAAGGTATAAATATTAATTTCTCACATAATCAAAGAACAAAATAAATAAGAAAGATAAGTTCAACCCAAATAATGTGAATTTGGTTAAGTAGTTCTCTTGCCTTGTGTATGACTTGACTCAATCATTATTTAAACTCCTGAATAATAAACTAGATCTAGTTTCTACTTTCTTAAGAAAAAATTTCATGTTAATTATTCCTTTTATATCAATTATTACCATGTGATGAACATTATGTAATTATTTAAATTAATAACGGTCGTTTTATCGATCTTTGGTACTTGAGTCAAAAATAAACTTCTTATAATTACAAGTTCTTCAGGCGGTAAAATATCCATTATATCCAAAATTATATTAATGATGTAGATATCATATATATGATACATATCCAGAATATAAATTTATTTATAATATTACATAACATTTAGAGGTAAGAAATGAAATGCACCGTTCATGGAGACGGTAAGCCGTATGTACGCATGAACACTACTTTCATTTCTATTTCGTATTTAATGTAATGAAATCATAATTATATAAAGTTATATTATAATTACAGTATAATATCATATATAATATTATTTACTCCATCCTTTATACGTCCCACTTATGACATTAACGATTCAAATCACTTTGAGGGGGCGGTAGTCCGCACTTCATAAAATGAAATTATCGCGTTTACCCATAATGGAAATCATAACGGTATTCCATAAATGAAAAACACAGAAGAAAAATGAAAGCATAAACATAATATATATCATATATAAATATAGTGACATCTTAATGGCCACCATGAGAGGTGTTAATTGAATATTGAACAATCATCGTTTCGTGAGATAGTAATTCACCACCCACAGAAACAGTATTTTCTTTAACAATTAGACGATGGTGTGTGTAAGTTTAAATAAAATCCATCTCATAAAAACATCCTAGTTTATTGAGGATACTGTTTTTGTTACAAATTAAAGGAATAAAAAGTGTTTAAGGGGTTGGAGAAGAAAAATAAAATAATAGAACATTAAAGAAGACATTACCTTAAATTCGTGTAATTATTTTTGATTTGAGCCAAAGGCTTATGAGGAAAGACTTCTTCACAAAGTTAAGCTTCTAGGAGTAATAGAGGGAAGTTGAGATAGTATTTGTGCAGAGGTTGGCCGAGCTAAATGGATTTCATGGTGTAAATAATGTGGTAGAGTTGGGGAATTTTTATAAGAGGAGCGGTGGGGCACCCTAAGAATGTCAAGAAATTTTATTTTTTATATAAAGAGTTTCGGATTTTTAAGGTCCCACAATTATATATTTAATGGATAAGGTGATAAGGGTTCAAAATCTACTCATCCAATAGGTTTCTGACAAGTGTATGTCTTAGATTTTACATTAACGTTTCATTTTATTTAAATCCTTAATTAATGAGGTAATCGCTGCATCATCATGGTGGAAAAAATAAATTTATATATTTAATGACTCAAATTTTTAAAACAATTACCATGATATATGAAATCTTTTTATCTTTCCAATTAATATTTATAGTCTAAATGTTAACTTATATACCCCCATTTAATAATTGTTTTAGTAAAACAACAGATGTTTGTGATCATTTTATTTTTACATTAAATAAAAAGTTATTAATGTAATTTTCATACCTAGGTGGATCCATGGGGTCCCCAAGTTGACCCATGGATTGTCTTGGTCTGCCATGACTCATCCAATAAGGGTAGGACAAGTGTAATGGTAATTTCATATTATTATAACATTATTTTTACCTTAAATTACTCTAATTACCTCTAATCGCGGATAATAAAACTCAAAAGATATTAGTCACAAAAAATTATTTTCATCCCATTTATCCACATTTTAATTCCTGATTACAACCATGAATGTAATATTTTTGAAATTAAATCCACAGAAGCGGTAAAATTTCATTTAAACGAAAAATCATTTATTTAACTACCACTTACTGGTTTCACTATTCATCAAAAATTAATGTTTATCAGAACAACACAAAAAATTCACCCTAAGCTATATTTGATATTCCTAAATCAAAAATTATGTCTATTTTAAAAAATTCAAAACATATTAGTTAAATTAATTAATTTAATAATTTATTCCCACTGTCACAACAAATAGCGTGTTTTTATGAAACAATATATATCAAAAGATTGACAACTGTTTATATCTAATTTCAAAGTGAAATTAATTATAATGACCACCATTAGATAAAATGGTAAAAATATATTCTAATTATACTTTAAAACCACTCATATTTATAATTATTTACTATAATTTTTTTTATTAAAAAGTTGTTTTTAATTAAAGTTTAGTATTTTACACATTTCATAAAAAAAAATTGGAAGTTCTCCGAAAAAATTGAAAAATTCAACTTAGGATAATTTTGATATTCCAAATCAAAAAATAATGTCCAATGTGAAATATAAAATTTATATAATTTTAGAAAGTGGGTATTACTATTCATAATAGCTACACTGATTGGTCGCGTTGTGTTAGAATCTCAAAGTTGCGTACAATGCAAGCTATTGCATTATTGAAAGAGAACCGTATCGTGAATGATTGGGGTGTTATATTATCCCCTCCGTCATTAAATTGCATCCTCACAATTTGAAAATGTTCATCGAAAATAAAATGTTGAATGTAGAAAATAGCTTTGTGGAAAACCCACATCAGAAATAAGGTTAATAAAAATATAACTTTAAAATAAATAAAGAGAAGAAAAAAGGTCACCCGAGATAGCTCATACTAGGATTCTATGAAAACATGGATATAGAGGATGTAACACCCCAAGATTTCATAGTGTGTTATTTCTCCAAAATAATTCAATAACTTGCACTACACGCAACACCGAGTTCAATTGCACCATGACTTACCAAAAAAAATCCATTAAAAGAGGTCATGAATAGCATTAACTAGATTTTTAACTTTATATAATCCTTATAATTTTAGAATCCATATTATGAGTTTCCTAGTCATAATGCAAGAACAGATTCATTTTCAGTATTGCACTTTTATCAACTTTTGATAGTGAAACCTTTTTAATTACAATATTTTAAACTTTTTGACTAAATGGAGACATCAAAAAATTTAAAATGAAACATCCCAAGCTTCCACGGTACGCTTTCCTTTGAATAAAACAGTAGCGTGTGTTGTACGCAACATCGAGTTTTAACACACACCACAACCGATCAAACTAGCCGTTATGAATAGTAATACCTAAATTTTGAAATTATATATATTTTATATTTTGAAATGGACTTCATTTTTGGATTCGTAATATCGAATTTAGCCTAAGGTGAAATTTTGGTACTGTTCGGATAACTTTCATATTTTGATGAATAGTGAAAATTACTAAATTATAATTAAAAACAACTTTTTTAATCAAAATAATTAATAGTGATAAATTATGAATTCGAGTGGTTTTAAAGTATATTTAGAATATATTTTTACAATTTAATATAATGTTGGTCATTAGACATAATTTTACAATTAAACCGAACATAAACAAGTGTCAATCTTTTGATAGTTATTATCTCTTAAAAACACGCTTTTTGTTTTGACAGCGGGAAATAATTTTAAATTAATTTCTGCCACTTCAGTGTTTTGAATTTAGAAAAATGGATTCCATATTTGGAATCAGGATGTTCAAATTGTGTAAATAGCTAACTTTTATTTTTAGACATTTTGAATAATTACTGCGGTAAATATTTTATTTACCATGGTTAAGGGTAAATCCGGTAAATAAGGATTAAAAAATAATATTATAATAATATTAAATTACCCTAAAACGTGTCTTAACCATATTGGTTGATACATGGTCGACCATGGGCATCTTTGGGTCGATTTGGGGACCCCATGGATCCACTTGTAAGTGATAATGACACTTTATTTTAATTAAGTCAAAATGAATACAAAAATGACACAAGCATATATCTTTAGAAAAACAATTGTTACATATTGTTATTTAAGTTGGATTTTAGATTATAAATATTCATTAGAAAGATAAAAAGATTTCCTACATAATGATATTTTATTTATAATTTTTAGACATTAAATAAGTTATTTTATTTATGACACAATGATGATGCAGTAATTACTATAATAGTGAAAAATTAAAATAATTGATATTATAAATACCCAAAAAAATATAATATGAAACTTTTAATTAATTAAACTAATTTTCTAAAATAATATGATATATTAGGATTGATGTAATTTAATATTTTTGATGTAATCAATCTGTTATGAGTTTCCAAAAAATCATCTATTGAATAGTTTCAAAAATGACATAAAAGAGTTCTTAAAACAAATATTATATTATTAATTGATATTAAATTCCTAAAAATCTAAGGTTCGGAAAAGAGACTTATATCAGGATAGGTTCATCATTAATGGACCACTTGGGGGTCGCTTGGATGTATATAGTAAGTTTATTAACCATATTATATAAAAATACAAAGAGACATTGTAAAAGTGAAACTAATTAACTTAGAGTTAATACTTAAAGATAAGGTTAATATAAGTACCCAAACCTGTCTAAATTCTATTGGTTGAGTGGTTTTCGACCTATCCCCACCTTAGCCTTTGAATAGTCAACTTTGGAGCCATTGTAAACCGAATATGAATTTATTATAAATTAATATTTCTAGCCTTTCCAAAGGTTCCCCTCACCCCTCTTATAAAAGGGCACTCCTCCTTCTCATTTCTTCACACCTTCAAAGCCTTTTGGATCGGCCAAACTCTGCCCCAATACTCTCCCAACATCCCTAACTACAACCTAGAGGCCTTAGTTTGATCAGAAAGCCAACCTATGGATCCCTTTTGATCAAATCAAAAGGAAGAACCCGAAGAAGAAGTAATGATTTCACCACCCTTTTCTAAGTTCCTTTCTTCTTCCACTTCCTCTTTCTTTGTTATTACCATTCTAAAATAATAACTCCAGTATCTTACATATACTGTGATGTTATTATAAATATGGTACAACCATATTCAGTATTCTATCCACCCTTTGAAGAACATGTCACCATACGTGCGTACGTACGGCTTACCGTCTCCACGTCGTGGTGTAATTGTTATTCAATATATTATTATTTGGATGGGTATAATAATGATGTGTAACTCATGTAAATAATAAATATAACATGTTAATTATTTTTTATATATGATATACCATCCATTTATATATTATTTTAATATCAAAATAATGATATTGTCGCTCGTGCGTACGTACGGACTACCGTCTCCACGAACGCGATGAGATTCATTCTCCATCGTATCCATTCAAGTATAATTATCATTTGATGATTTAAAAATGATGTTTAAGGACTTGATATCATTCTGGATATGAATAATATACAACCTATCCTTTACAAACATGTCTTACGTAACAAAACATATAAAAGAAAACAAGTAAGTTAACACCCGATATAATGATAATACTAAGATATTATTATCAAATCAATATTAAAAGATCATATATGATATTATATTAATGTATATGATTCTTGTATAATTTAATAACAATTATTTCACCATTATACAGGAGGTTAACCTACCCCAACCAAGGAAAAGTACGAGGTAAGGGTTATTTCACAATCTCTTCATTATCCGAGGTTGTTTATACGTAATAATCTTCTGGGATTTCTTTATCATCCACATCCATGTTTCTTCGAAATGTATTTCAAAACATATTTATTATTTACAAGAATATGGGTTAAAGTCATTTATACCCTTGTTTGACTTTTTATAAAAGGTTTATAAAGGAATCTTTCCGTCGTTTTCAAAACAAGGTCATTTATAACCTTTTCGACAGAATTAAGGTAAGAATGTTTTTTTAACATATACGGCGGGTGCGGCTAATTTATGCCGTTATAAAATCTTCAAAACTTCCCTTATAAGCTTATAAGAATATTTTCAAAGAAAATGTTTTATTTAATATGGATCTTAAATGATTTCAAAATAAAACTAGATATTTCTTTAAAAAGAATTTTTATTTCATCTATGTCAACATCCTTTGATGGATTTTACGCTTATTTGAATTTGATCTATTGTGATACAAAACTTCTATATTTTATTGAAGGTTTTGTGATATGTTTGACTGTATATGTGCTATTTTTATACCATTCATAGTTTATGGTGAAATTATTGACATTTCGTATGCTAGTTTTAATACGAATGTTTATGTTATGTTTAAACCTTTTCATATGGGAATGCATTGGACTTAGTAAGTGACGGGTGGAGCCCGCTATAGCTCCTCGATGCATCGGTAGGTCTCATGAGACAAACTAGTGTCTTGGCACAAGGCCTTGACAAAATATTATTTGTAGTCTTGGCACGAGTCCTTGACTATGTGGTTATGATAGTCTGGCATTATGCATTCCAACATTATGAAAGTGGTTATTGATTTTTGCATGTGATTATTCGATTAGTAGAATATCCATGTGAGTAAGTAAATGGCATTATTTCATATTATTTATGCCATACCATGTTGAAAGTTAATGTTTTGGAGGATTTTGTTTTAGTTATACATTGCCTTAAAAGTTTATTCTTAATTATGAAAGTTTCCGCTATATTGTTATCCTTACTGGGCATTTGAGCTCACCCCTTTTCTATGTTTTATTTTTCCCAGGAAGTGAAAAAGTAAGTTATGAATGACCTGAAGAGTTATTATGTGGGGATATGAGTGTGGATTATGGAGACAATATGTTGTTTTAGTAGTTTTTTGTTTAATGATGTAATGTAAAACTTATGAATATATCTAGTGTTTCCAAGGCTACTAAACCAATCGGTCTTTCGAGATTTGATCTTTCTTGTGATCATGCCAATGTTATGTAATAATGCACCGAATCTGGGTAACTCGGGTCGGGGTGTTACAGTTGGTATCAGAGGATGTTTAGTACAAACCTTGGAAGCTAGATTTAAATAAACTCTGATTAGAGCACGTAGAACTAAGATGAACTTTGAGGATTAGTATAGAGAACTTCCTATAATTTTGGTATTGTAGATATTTTGTGAGTTTTCTGAGCAATACATCCCTGTCTGGATACGAGCAGGTAGAGGCGGCTCTGGCATAGATGTACCTAGGGGTAAAACCCGAAAACACCGCTTTGAGCTAGACTCGAACGGGAACTGGTGCACAACAACGGGCCTTGCTGCACTCTTGGTTACGACACTCCCGGGGGATATGCTTAGGATAACTCTCATTTTCTTTACAAATAATTATGAAGGGTTTATGAGTATATACATCCTCAAAGAAAACATTTTTATGATTATGGATTATATCCATAAATAGTTCAATTTATGTTAAGTGTTTTATAAGTATGGGATTATGTATTTTGATTCATAAACTGATCTAGTTTATGCCATTGTTTAGAAATGGCGCCCAGTAGAAGGAATGAGAACTCCAGAAATACACATGATTCAAAGAGAAGGAAGGATCATATCTTTCATGGTCTTAAGCTAGAATTTATAAGAGAAATAGTCTCCCATGTATTATCATCATATGAAGAAATAATATCATGTGTTGATAAGATAAGTAAAGATTTTACTGAGTCCTATGGCTTTGAAGGGAACCAAGAGAATAAAAGGATGGAAGAGAGAAAGATGGATAAAGGGAAAAGGGAAAAGAAGAATTTTCCCATATGTGGTAACTGTGGAAAGAAACACCCTGGAACTTGCCTGAAAGGAATGTGAGTTTGTTATAAGTGTGGAGGAAGAGGGCACAAAGTACGTGACTGCAAGGGTAAGAAAATGGTTTTAAATGTACAATGCTTCATTTTCAAGGAGTTTGGACACTACGCGAACCTATTTCCCAGTCCTCAGACTATGCCGCAAATGATGTTATTGGATAATAATCATGTTATGATACTACCACAGATGAAGAGGAATGATTAGAGTTCTTATGTTGATTATGTCAATTGAGTGTTGTATCAACAATGTACTTGTTACAATAATCATGGAGTATATAAGGATTGTACTGCAGTACTATTTCATTAAGGACTTGAGATTGTGTGGAACAAAGAAAAGTGACTCAATAGCAGGATAAATTTATGGAAAATATATGCTTGAGAGAATGATAAATCATAATATAGTTCTGATACTGAGGTAGTGATTTTGGAATAATATGTGACTGTTTTGGATAAATTATATTGGATATTCTTGACTACCCTGGAACTGATTAATGATTTGTATATTCCATCATTGTTGGGGTTTAAAACATTTTTGGATTAATGAAGTATATCCAGCTTTCTATATGGAATAAGGGAGCATGAATGTAATCAATAAGGAATATGGTAATTCAGGATGTTTCAGTGTATTAAAAGAATACATGATGAAGGTATTCATAAGCTACTACGGGGTAAAAAGGTTCTACATTATGTTTAAATTACTTATAAATGTTGGACTGTGAGTTTGGATAGAAGTATTTTGGATAGTTCTAGTTTGGATTATTTTGGATTGCCATAAAAGGACAACCCGGAGGTCGGGCGGCAACCCGTCGCGTCCGGCAAGGCTGCGAGACTTGACCCGCAACCGAAGGGCGACAAGGGTGTATCACCTACCACTGGCCCACGAGATGTTCTGGATTAAATAATGTAGTTTTTATTAAATGATCTTGTAGATGAATTATAAATTCGTTTATTTTGGAACCCAATACAAATAGTGTAAATAGAATTTTTTTTACATTCTATTATCTTTTAGAGTGAAAGATGAGTTTGTGGTAGAAATTTATTAATGGATAAAACTCTAATTATAAAGTAAGTATATCTCCTTATGATCTTAGCCAATCTCATAAATAAATTCCTCAATATTAAGAAAAGCAACTTAGAACAAAAATGTTTTCCTAGATGGTACCTTAAATCATCACTAATTTATGGCTTTGGGATTGTTGGCCTTTTCATAGACATGTTCTCTACCACTCTCCATCAGATAATTGATGGTTATATTTTTCTTCCATATCCATATTTTCCTACATGGAACCCTAGTATGTGTTATTTTCGGTAATCTTCATACTTTCGACTCTTTATTTTAAATAGAGGCCTCGTTAATTCATTTTTTGATGTGGGATTTCAACTAAGATATTTTGAAACGTCAAAAATGTTTTATCCCAATACCCAATATTTTGTTGAACCGATGGTACTTCAAATCATCATAGATTGATGAGTTTAAGGACCTCAATTATACACTTGTTTGTGATTGATGACCTCAATCACTACCTATAAATATTTACGTTTTTCCTCCGATTATATGTCTCTAATTGCCACCAATGTTCTACTAATCAAGATCATAATTTGGTGGTGACCCTTTCATTTCTCTTTTCCTCATATTAAGACTAAATTTTAGTAACCCAATTTCCGATGTGGGTTTTCCCACAAATATATTATCTATTTTCAACCTTTTATTTTCGAAGAACAATTTCAAATTGCGAGGACGCAATTTATTGAAGGAGGGGAGAATGTAACACCACAAGATTTCATAGTGTGTTATTTCTTCAAAATAATTCAATAACTTGCACTACACGCAACACCGAGTTCAATTGCACCATGACTTACCAAAAAAAATCCATTAAAAGAGGTCATGAATAGCATTAACTACATTTTTAACTTTATATAATCCTTATAATTTAAGAATCCATATTATGAGTTTCTTAGTCATAATGCAAGAACAGATTCATTTTCAGTATTGCACTTTTATCAACTTTTGATAGTGAAACCTTTTTAAATACAATATTTTAAACTTTTTGACTAAATGGAGACATCAAAAAATTTAAAATGAAACATCCCAAGCTTCCACGGTACGCTTTCCTTTGAATAAAACAGTAGCGTGTGTTGTACGCAACGTCGAGTTTTAACACACACCACAACCGATCAAACTAGCCGTTATGAATAGTAATACCTAAATTTTGAAATTATATATATTTTATATTTTGAAATGGACTTCATTTTTGGATTCGTAATATCAAATTTATCCTAAGGTAAAATTTTGGTACTGTTCGGATAACTTTCATATTTTGATGAATAGTGAAAATTACTAAATTTTAATTAAAAACAACTTTTTTAATCAAAATAATTAATAGTGATAAATTATGAATTTGAGTGGTTTTAAAGAATATTTAGAATATATTTTTAAAATTTAATATAATGTTGGTCATTAGATATAATTTTACAATTAAACCGAACATAAACAAGTGTCAATCTTTTGATAGTTATTATATCTTAAAAACACGCTTTTTGTTTTGACAGCGGGAATTAATTTTAAATTAATTTCTGCCACTTCTGTGTTTTGAATTTAGAAAAATGGATTCCATATTTGGAATCAGGATGTTCAAATTGTTTAAATAGGTAACTTTTATTTTTAGACATTTTGAATAATTACTGCGGTAAATATTTTATTTACCATGGTTAAGGGTAAATCCGGTAAATAAGGGTTAACAAATAATATTATAATAATACTAAATTACCCTAAAACGTGTCTTAACCATATTGGTTGATACATGGTCGACCATGGGCATCTTTGGGTCGATTTGGGGACCCCATGGATCCACTTGTAAGTGATAATGACACTTTATTTTAATTAAGTCAAAATGAATACAAAAATGACACAAGCATATATCTTTTAGCAAAACAATTGTTACATAGGGTTATATAAGTTGGATTTTAGATTATAAATATTAATTAGAAAGATAAAAATATTTCCTCCATAATGATATTTTATTAATAATTTTTAGACATTATATAATTTATTTTATTTATGACACAATGATGATGCAGTAATTACTATAATAGTGAAAAATTAAAATAATTGATATTATAAATACCCAAAAAAAATATAATATGAAACTTTTAATGAATTCAACTAATTTTCTAGGATAATATGATATATTAGGATTGATTTAATTGACTTTGTTCGAAGTAATAAATCTGTTATGAGTTTCAAAAAAATCAACTATTGAATAGTGTCAAAATTGACATAAAAGAGTTCTTAAAACAAATATTATATTATTAATTGATATTAAATTCCTAAAAATCTAAGGATCGGCCAAGAGACTTATATCAGGATAGGTTCATCATTAATGGACCACTTGGGGGTCTCTTGAATGTATATAGTAATTTTATTAACCATATTATATAAAAATACAAAGAGACATTGTATAAGTGAAACTAATTAACTTAGAGTTAATACTTAAAGATAAGGTTAATATAAGTACCCAAACCTGTCTAAATTCTATTGGTTGAGTGGTTTTCGACCTATCCCCACCTTATCCTTTGAATAGTCAACTTTGGAGCCATTGGAAACCGAATATGAATTTATTATAAATTAATATTTCTAGCTTTTCCGAAGGTGCCCCTCACCCCTCTTATAAAAGGGCACTCCTCCTTCTCATTTCTTCACCCCTTCAAAGCCTTTTGGTTCGGCCAAACTCTGCCCCAATACTCTCCCAACATCCCTCACTACAACCTAGAGGCCTTAGTTTGATCAGAAATCCAACCTAAGGAGCCCTTTTGATCAAATCAAAAGGAAGAACCCGAAGAAGAGGTAATGATTTCACCACCCTTTTCTAAGTACCTTTCTTCTTCCACTTCCTCTTTCTTTGTTATTACCATTCTAAAATAATAACTCCAGTATCTTACATATACTGTGATGTTATTATAAATATGGTACAACCATATTCAGTATTCTATCCACCCTTTGAATAACATGTCACCATACGTGCATACGTACGGCTTACCGTCTCCACGTCGTGGTGTAATTGTTATTCAATATATTATTATTTGGATGGGTATAATAATGATGTGTAACTCATGTAAATATTAAATATAACATGTTAATGATTCTGTATATATGATATACAATCCATTTATATATTATTTTAATATCAAAATAATGATATTGTCGCTCGTGCGTACGTACGGACTACCGTCTCCACGAACGCGATGAGATTCATTCTCCATCGTATCCATTCAAGTATAATTATCATTTGATGATTTAAAAATGATGTTTAAGGACTTTATATCATTCTGGATATGAATAATATACAACCTATCCTTTACAAACATGTCTTACGTAACAAAACATATAAAAGAAAACAAGTAAGTTAACACCCGATATAATGATAATACTAAGATATTATTATCAAATCAATATTAAAAGATCATATATGATATATTATTAATGTATATGATTCTTGTATAATTTAATAACAATTATTACACCATTATACAGGAGGTTAACCTACCCCAACCAAGGAAAAGTACAAGGTAAGGGTTATTTCACAATCTCTTCATTATCCGAGGTTGTTTATACGTAATAATCTAATGGGATTTCTTTATCATCCACATCCATGTTTCTTCGAAATGTATTTCAAAACATATTTATTATTTACAAGAATATGGGTTAAAGTCATTTATACCCTTTTTTACTTTTTATAAGAGGTTTATAAAGGAATTATTCCGTCGTTTTCAAAACAAGGTCATTTTTAACCTTTTCGACAGAATTAAGGTAAGAATGTTTTTTTAACTTATACGGCGGGTGCGGCTAATTTCCGCCGTTATAAAATCTTCAAAACTTCCCTTACAAGCTTATAAGAATATTTTCAAAGAAAATGATTTATTTTATATGGATCTTAAATGATTTCAAAATAAAAAGATATATTTCTTTAAAAAGAATTTTGATTTCATCTATGTCAACATCCTTTGATGGATTTTACGCTTATTTGAATTTGATCTATTGTGATACAAAACTTCTATATTGTATTGAAGGTTTTGTGATATGTTTGACTGTGGATGTGCTATTTTTATACCATTCATAGTTTATGGTGAAATTATTGACATTTCGTATGCTAGTTTTAATACTAATGTTTATGTTATGTTTAAACCTTTTCATATGGGAATGCATTGGACTTAGTAAGTGATGGGTGGAGCCCGCTATAGCTCCTCGATGCATCGGTAGGTCTCATGAGACAAACTAGTGTATTGGCAAAAAGCCTTGACAAAATATTATTTGTAGTCTTGGCACGAGGCCTTGACTATGTGGTTATGATAGTCTGGCATTATGCATTCCAACATTATGAAAGTGGTTATTGATTTTTGCATGTGATTATTCGATTAGTAGAATATTCATGTGAGTAAGTAAATGGAATTATTTCATTTTATTTATGCCATACCATGTTGAAAGTTCATGTTTGAAAGGCTTTTGTTTTAGTTATACATTGCCTTAAAAGTTTATTCTTATTTATGAAAGTTTCCGCTATATTGTTATCTTTACTGGGCATTTGAGCTCACCCCTTTTCTATGTTTTATTTTTCCCAGGAAGTGAAGAAGTAAGTTATGAATGACCTGCAGGGATATTATGTGGGGATATGAGTGTGGATTATGGAGACAATATGTTGTTGTAGTAGTTTTTCGTTTAATGATGTAATGTAAAACTTATGAATATATCTAGTGTTTCCAAGGCTACTAAACCAATCGGTCTTTCGAGATTTGATATTTTTATGATCATGCCAATGTTATGTAATAATGCACCGACTCTGGGTAACTCGGGTCGGAGCGTTACAGAGGAGAATCAAACCATCAAGGTCTGATGGAGAGTTTTATAAGATAGTATTTGGAGGAAGTTAACTACAAGAAAATTACCAACTAGTGATTGGTTAAACGGTCTTTGATTCCCCAGTAGGGAAAGTTAACCGGAAAATGTTTTTTTTTAATTACATTTCATAAAGATGAGGAATTCATTTTTGATATTTTATAAGAATGTATAGAAATATACTTTCTTGTCATGTAGACTTTCATTCTTCAATAAATTTTTACCACAAACCTATATTTCACTCCAAACGGTAATAGAATTCAAAAATATTATATTTTTCGTAATCGTACAAGGTTACAAATATTAACACATACCATTTAGGTTTGGAAAACTATTTTTTAATAACCAGGGACTTCTGATAGGCTAGTGTTAGGTAATAATGGCATGTTTCACTATGGATGTGGGTTCGATTCTGGTAGCATTGTACGACGCGATGGGTTATCTCTCGACCTGCAGGTTGTCCTTTTCCTAAAACAATAGAATTATAATATTTGAAAAATAATCATAATAAAATTTTTAACCTTAAATAATACTATTCAATGTTCCACATAATCCATTCTAAACATTATAGTTATCCAAAATACCTCTCTCCAAAATCACAGTCCAAATTTTATAAGGAAGGTAAAAACAATGAAGATCATTTTTTCCGCGTAATAACATGTGAATACATTCATCATGTATTCTTTTAAAACACAGAAACATCCTGAATTACCATAAATCCTTATTTATTACATTCATGATCCCTTATTCCTTATAGAATACTAGATATACTCCTTATATCAAAAAATGTATACAAATCATTAATAAGCTTCAAGGAAGTCAAGAATATCCAATATAATTTATCCAAATCAATCATTTATTATTCCAAAATCACTATCTCGGTATCAGAACCATATTATGGTTTATCATTCTCCCAACCATATATTTTCCAAATATTTAACCTGCTATGGAGTCACTTTTCTGGGTTCCACACAATCTCAAGTCCTTAATGAACTAGTACTACAGTATAATCTTTATTTACTACATAATTATTATAACCAGTGCATCATTGATAAAACACTCAAATGGAATAATTCTTTAATACAACATAAGAACTATAATCATTTCTCCTCATTTGTGGTAGTATCATAATTTTATTATTATCAAATAGCATCGTTTGGGGCATACTTTGATGATTTGGAAATTGGTTTGTGTTGTGTCCTGACTCCTTGTAGATGAAGCATTGTACATTTGATAACTTTTTCTTACCCTTGCAGTCACGAACTTGGAGTCATTTTAATCCATACTTATGAAAACTCTCATTCCCTTTAGGAAAGTTCCAAGGTGTTTCTTCCCACAGTTATCACATATTAGAAAATTCTTCTTTTCCATCTTCCCATTATCCATCTTTCTCTATTCCATCATTTACTTCTCATTCTTCCCTTCAAATCCATAGGACTCAGAGAATTATTTATTTATCTTATTAACACATGATACCATTTCTTCATATGTTGATAATACATGGGAGACTATTTACCTTCTAAATGTGGGATTCATATCATGAATGATATGATCCTTTTTACTCTTTGGATCATACGTATTACTGGTGTTCAAAAACCTTCTAATGGGTGCCATTTCTATACAATGGCATAAACTAGGTCAGTTTATGAATTGAAAAGAACAATTCCAAAATTGTAAAATACATAACGTAAATTGAACGGTTTATGGATATAATCCATAATAATAATTATGTTTTCTTTGATGAAGTATATACTCATAAACCCTTCATAATGGTTTGTAAAAATGAGAATTATCCTAAGCATATCCCCTGGGAGTGTCGTAACCAAGAGTGCAGCAAGGCCCGTTGTCGTGCACCAGTTCCCGTTTGAGTCTAGCTCAAAGTGGTGTTTTCGGGTTTTACCCCTATGTACATCTGTGCCAGAGCTGACTCTACATACTCGTATCCAGATAGGGATGTATTGCTCGGAAAACTCACAAAATCTCTATAATACCAAAATTCAAGGATGTTCTTCTATACTAATCCTCAAAGTCTATATTAGGGCTATGTGATCTAATAAGATTTTATATAAATATAGCTTCCAAGGATAGTACTAAAATGTCTCTGATACCAACTGTAACGCCCTGACCCCAGTTACCCAGAGTAGGTGTATTATTACGTAACATTGGCATGATCACAAAAGATCAATTCTCGGAAGACCGATTAGTTTATTAGCCTTGAAAAAACAAGATACATTCATAAATGTTACATTACATCATAAAGTGAAAAACTACAATAACATAGTCTCCATAGTCCACACTCATATCCCCTTCATACTATCCCTGCTGGTTAGTCATAATATATTTCTTCACATCCTGGGAAAAATAAAACATAGAAAGGGGTGAGCTCAGATGTTGAGTAAGTATAACAATACAATGGAAACATTCATAAATAAACATAAACATTTAAGGCATTGTATAACTAAAAAAATCCTTTTAAACTTGAACTTCAGCATAATAAGGACAAAATAAAATGAAATAATTCCATTTACTTATTCACATGGACATTATACTAGTCGAATAATCACATGCAATATCAACAACCACTTTCATAATGATGGAATGCATAATGCCAGACTATCATAACCACATAGGCAAGGCCTCGTGCCAAGACTACAAATATGATTTTGTCAAGGCCTCGTGGGAAGACACTAGTTTGTCTCATGAGACCATCCAATGCATCAAGGAGCTATAGTGGGCTCCACCCGTCACTTATTAAGTCCAATGCATTCCTCATATGAACAGGTTTAAACATATCATAAACCATAACATAATCATATCACATTAAACATGCATAAATAAAACATAACATATGCACATTTCAATCATAAGATATACATACAACACATTAGTATAATAAAAGCATTATCAAAACCAATTTTCAATACCAAAATATAAGAAAATTAAAACATGGTATTTATTTTTCATATAAAAAATTTTATGGATTGTAGAGGAAGCCGAAACTCAAATATTGATCATGGTGGCGGAGAAGTCATTTTTTTCCGCATACGTAAGACAAAACATTCCTTTTTTCATTTAGTAAATATCCTTAGTATAAAAATATTCTCTTTGAATAAATGTAAATGTCAAAGGGTTTTATACACCGTATAAAGGAATGTTGTGTATAAAACAAAATATGCCTCAATGAATGGAGATTGAGACGAAGTCCCATAAAAAGATCATTTTGTAAATAAAATAGAATGATCAAATGTATTCACTATAAGATCACATAAATAAAGTATAAATACATGATAAGGTATAAAATTTCATTTCTCACATAATCAAAGAACAACATAAATAAGAAAGATAAGTCCAACCCAAAGAATGGGAATTGTGTTAAGAAGTTCCCTTATCTCATGTTCGACATGACTCGATCATTCTTTAACCTCATGAATAATAAACTACAGTTAATTTATACTTTCTTAAAAACCTTTTTGAAGTTCATTATTCCTTTTATATCACTTATTACAATGTTATGAACATTATGTAATTATTATTGTTAATAACGGTCGTTTTATCGATCTTTGGTACTTGAGTCAAAAACAAACTTCTTATAATTACAAGTTGTTCATTTGGTAAAATATCCATTATATACTGAATTATATTAATGATGTAGATATCATATATATCATACATATCCAGTACATAAATGTATCTATAATATTACATAACATTTAGAGGTATGAAAAGAAATGCACCGTTCATGGAGACGGGAAGCCGTAAGTACGCATGAACGCTACTGTCATTTCAATTTCATATTTAATGGAATAAAATCATAATGATATAATGGTATAATATAATTCTAGTATAATATCATATATAAAATCATTTACTCCATCATTTATACGTCCCACATATGGCATTAACGATTGAAATCACTTTGAGGGGGCGATAGTCCACATTTCCTAAAATAAAATTATCACATTTACGCATAATGGAAATCATAAAGGTATTCCATAAATGATAAATACAGAAGAATAAAGAAAACATAAACATAATATATATCATATGTAAATATAGTGACATATTAATGTCCACCATGAGAGGTGTTAAGAGAATATTGAACAATCATCGTTTCATGAGGCAGTAATTCGCCACCCACATAAACAGTATGTTCGTTATCCATTAGATGAAGTTGTATGTAAGTGTAAATAAAATCCATAACATAACAACATCCTAGTATATTTATGTTATTTTTTTGTTATAAATTAAAAGAATAAAAAGAGTTTAAGGGGTTGGAGATGTAAAATAAAACAAAAGAACATAAGAGAAGAAATTACCAAAAAATTAGGTAACTTGTTTTGATTTGAGCCACAAGCATCCTTGGGAAGACTTCTGCACAAAGTGAGGCTTATAGGAGTAATATAGGGATGTTGAGAGAGTATTTGGGCCAAGGTTGGCTGAGCCAACTGGCTTTGATGGTGTGAATAAGGTGGTAGATGTGGGGGCCTTTTATAAGAGGAGAGGAGGGGCACTCTAAGAAGGTCAAGAAATGTTACTTTATTATATAATGAGATTCGGATTTTAAAGGTACCACAATTATATATTTCGAGTACAAGGTGATAAGGGTTCGAAATATACCCATACAATAGGTTTTTGACAAGTGTAATTCTTAGATTTTACATTATCTTTTAATTTTATTTAAATCGTTAATTAATGAGGTAATCGCTGCATCATCATGGTCTCATAAATAAATTTATTTATTTAATGCCTAACAATTGTAAAAAAAATACCATGACCTAGGAAATATTCATATATTTCCAATTAATATTTATAGTTAAAAAGTTATCTTATATAATCCCATGTAATAATTGTTTTAGTAAAAAAACACATGTTTGTCACAATATGATTATTACTTTTAATAAAAAGTTATTAATGTCATTTTCTTACCCAAGTGGCTCCATGGGGTCCCCAAGTTGACCCATGGATATTCTTGGTCGTACATGACTCATCCAATACGGTTAGGACAAGTGTAAAGGTAATTTCATATTATTATAACATTGTTTTTACCTTAAATTCCTCTAATTACCTCTAATCGCGATTAATAAAACTCAAAAGTTAATATTCCTAAAAAATTATTTTCATCCCATTGAACAAAATTTTACTTTCTATTACAACAGTGTATCTCGAAATTTTTAAATTAAATTCACAGAAGTGATGAAATTTCATTTAAACAAAAAATCAGTTTTTTTAACTACAACTTTGGGGTTTCACTATACATCAAAAATTGAAGTTTTTCAGAAAAATACAAAACTTTCACCCTAAGCTATATTTTATATTCTTAATTAAAAAATTTTGTATATTTTAAAAAAATCAAAACATATATGTTGAATTAATTAATTTAATAATTAATTCTCGTTGTCACAACAAATAGCATGTTTTTAAGAAACAATATATATCAAAAGATTGACAATTGTTTATGTCCAATTTCAAAGTGAAATTAATTATATTGACCACCATTAGATAATATGGTAAAAATTTATTCTAATTATATTTTAAAAACACTCAATAGTATAATTTATCAATATAAATTATTTTGATTAAAAATGTTTTGTTTAATTAGAGTTTATTCTTATACACTATTCATAAAAAATGGAAGTTCTCAGAAAAAAAAATAAAAATTTCAACATAGGATAATTTCGATTTTCCAAATCACGAAATGAAGTCAAATTTGAAATATAAAATTTATATAATTTCAGAATGTGGGTATTACTATTCATAATGGCTTCTTTGATTGGTTGCGGTGTGTTAGAATCATAAACTTGCGTACAATGCAAGGTATTGTGTTATTGAAAGAGAAGCTTATCGTGAATGCTTGGGGTGTTAGAGAACATATAATGAATTTAATAATATGAATGACAGTACAAGTTGTTTGAGTTTTTTGGAAGAATATTTATATCCAAGAGGAGACTTGAGAGTGAAAATATTATATATGAGATTATTTTTTTGATTGTTTGATCATTTCCTCTAGAGACACTTCTTGAAGATGAAAATTCCTTAGTGGAGGAGATTGTAATGACATAAATTTTTTTAGGTGTATTATAATTGTTTTCTCACTTTTTTATTTTTTTGTGTTATTATTTAATCTTTTAGTAGATTAAATAAGTTTTTTAGATTTTTTAAGGGGTTTCAATGTTTGGTAATAGTTTTAAATAGAATTACAATTTATCTTAGGAAATAATGTGTCTGGTTTATGAGGGACAATATACAGTTTACAATTTGAGAATTATTAGGGATAACCCCATCACATTCTCCAAGAAACTGTATATTATATATAAATTTAATAAACTGTTATTGGATAATATTTTACCAAAAAAGGTTACAAAACCATGTAGATTCTCTGAAGATGAATTGATCATTGCACGAATGTTGCATGATTTCATAAACTGTGTGACCAATTCAATCATGAAAATTTCATCAATTAAAAAATTAGTTTTTAATCAAATAATACTCCCAAACCCATTTATTATTCCTTCTAAACCTTAAGATATCAAAAATAGGGACCTCAAACATAGGAACCCCAGTAATGGTTTGGTAAAATTCATCTCCCTATGAACTTTAATGCATACGGATATGGATGCTTAGTCAATAATAATTCAATGTATGATGTCGTTATCCATATTTTATTCAAATTTCTTCTAGAGAACCTCTATTTTTCTTTGACGTAGTCATATATTTAATCTATAATTGCTATAAATTTGAATTATAATGGAATCTATTGGTATTTTATAAATTTATTGATTGATATGAAACATGATCGTGATAATTTCCACTTCCCATTATTAACTCTAGATCTATTGGATTTAGTTGTTCCTTTTTGGTTAGACAAATATAATTTGATCCATTATCATGTCCTTATTCTTGATTCATGTCATATAACACTTTTTATGATGAATTAGGATCAGTTTATGGGAACTATGGCATGTGAATTTAATCAAGGTGGTACATGGGTGTGATTTAGGTGATAAATTTTGGTTACTATAATCAATTTTCCTCAATGCACATTAGTTGGGAATTCGTTACTACATAGGACCATTGTATATATTTTTTATCAGGAGATTATAGGACTACCATGTGAATAATATGATACATCTTCTTTATGGATTTGTATATGGGTGTGTGTGTTTCCAGGAGAACCCCTGCTTTTTACATTTTACTTTTACTATGAAATGTTGTGACATATTGTGAATATTGAAAATCATGTATGAAAATTGAAACTATATCAAGATAGAAGGTTTCTCAGGGGATACTAGTTGAATTATTTTTGTGGGTTCATGCATATATGTCTTCGAATAGATATCTCTAAGATGACAAGATAGCGAGTGTTAGGATATGACATGAATTGTCATTAGTGATTGGATATTTGAAGAGGCAGTGATCCATGAGTTAGAATGTGGTGTAAACCAAGAAAATGGAATTATTTATGGATATATTATAACACATAAAAAATATATTTTATTATAATAATAATCTTGATGTATTTCTTAACATATTTCACTAATCTTTAAGAAAAACATGATATACAATTAAAATATACTTATTTGACTATTATAAAAAATATTTTAAATTGGACTTAGGAATAAGTATTTACAAATTATGATAAATAAGTAAAAATTTTTAATATAAGGAAAATTTGTTTATTAATTCATAATAAATAATACTCAATTTTTAGTGTTCATTTTATGCATAAAAAATATGTTGTTTTTAGAAGTTGTTTTATTACATATTGTGAACATAAATTATAAATATGTTCTATAATTTATTTCAGAAATAGAAATTGGGAAAATAAATTCATGAGGTTGAAATGTGTTAAAAATATGCATTTTATTTTTGGTCGTTATGAATACTGATCTGGGTAAAGATTTACCAACTCGATAAGGGTAAAATAGTTAAAACATGGATAAAACTATGGAAAAAGTATTTAAACTATATATAACGCTAAAATATTTCTATTATGGGTGAGGTTGTTTTCAAATGATATATTTATGGATTTAAATAATTTTTTTAAAAATATTATTTTGAATTTTGGAAACCATACATGAATTTAATTAACATTATTTTTAATTTATTAAAAATATGAATTTTTTGGGTCATTGCAATTAATGTTATGGTTGGAAGGTTCTATTCGATTTTTTCATGATCCAGAATTAAAAAAATTTAGATTTTTTTTATTATTTATCCAAAGAAATCCTTGAAATAGAATTTTAATATATCAAGGTGAAATGATTATTATGATTGAATCAAGCATTTTTTAAAATGTCATTTTTCATGCGTGTTGAATACTTATATTAAATGTAAATTATACTACATACATAATTTGATTCTGAAAAAAGATTCTAAATTTGTAATTAGTATTTCCAAAATTGGTTAAAAGGAACCCTTTATGTACATAATATAATTTTATCATGTTAAAATGGTATGTGATTATGGTTAATCTTAAATTGAATTTAAAGGGGGTTTAACTGAATGATAAGGAATAAAATGTCTTAAAAACATTCTCAAAGGTGATTGGATGATTTAATTTTGAACCTATAACATTTTATTTAGTAATTTTGGTTTCATTGGTTCCACTTGAACATGAATAAGTCCTAATATTAATTTAAGACATTGAAAAATTACAATTGTGTCACACCCATAATTTATAAAATGTAACCACATTTCCTCCATTTTTTAAACCTCTTGAGCCCTATAGCTAAACAAATAATTAATTGAATCCAATCCAATTATCATTCCCCGTGTATAAGATATATTCTTGGAAGATCATCCTATGAATGATTAAAGCGTAATCCAAAGGAGGTCTCTCAAAAAATTGGTAATTGTATTACCTGACTTTTTTAAATTTGATATCTTCTTCGATGTCCAATAAATCTATTCTATCAACCATAAAATTATGAATATTTTAAAATAACTATACTATGATATTCTAATAATAATGATACAACAATTTTTTACTTCTTTATTATCAAATTGGAAATAAATTTATTGCCCGTGTGAATGGGTGGACTACGGATTAAACGTAAAAATATGATTCATTTTCCATTACCATATTTCATGGGTGGTAATTATTATAAATTTAATATAAATCTATTATAAATATGATGTAATTATGAATATATAATTAAAATATATTTTTAAGAATCTGGTTATTCATTTAGGTAAATAACTCATGTTTTCCATCAATTAATAGTTTGATTCCATACATATGGAATAATGTGAGTGTTGTTGAGGATACAGAGATCACATGGGCATCTGGGTTATTCTGAAGCCCAGATCCCAATGTTTGGGTGTTTTATTCGTCATGCAAGTTTAGTGAAAACCATGCGGGGTAGGTCAAATCATTCGAATAAATCGTGCGAGGATGGACAATGGTGTGTATAAGTTGCATGATTTATTAAAAAATGAGGGAGGATCCACACTGTCATATATCATGTTCTGCAATTTTTATAGAACAATACGGATTCTCTACGCACAGTTTTCTCATTTTTGGTAATCCATGTGGGGTAACCATGCGAGTTCCCCAATCCTATTGTAGTGACCATGTGAAATAGTGCACAGTTGGACAACCTGTGTGCCTAAACTGTGTGAATTAGTTAATTTCATAAAATGACAATATATATCATTTTTTGTTTTAAAATAAAAATATTGTCTCCCTTGAATAGTTTCATTGAATGTAGTGTCTCTTGAGATCCCTAAGTAATGATCAAAAGAGTTTATCCCGATCCTACATTCAACCTCTGGTTCAAGTGTTGTCTGAATGAACTGATCTATATCGGTATCGCTTTGATTCGTTTTTATACATTCTTGATTATTCTAGATATGGATTGCACTACATAGATTTAGGCTCATATGCCAAAATTTATTGTTCATCATATGTTATTCATATTTCTCGCAAACCAGCTAAAATTAGAGATTGATATTTGATGATCTATCTAGCATGAGGTTATGGCAGGTGGCCACGTTCCTTTCGTTAATCTTCAAGCGATTTATAAATGCCAAATTACAGAGCTCCCATTTTTTGGGTGTCACATTGATTTATATTTCAACCCCATTGTTGACTTTTGTTGTTTCATTTATGGATAATGTGTTTTAAATCATGTATAATGTTGTATACCATGATTCAAGGCCACCCCATTGGTGAGTTCCCTTGCAAGACTGTTTATGCCCATTTGTCCTATGATTCCTATGACGCATTCCTTTATCCCATTTCTTGTGTTGTTAAAAAGGAATTGAGATTATTAATAGAATTACTAGTTTTATAAATTTTAATTGATTTGGTTAGGGTATGGGATGGTTGAATTTCAAATGAACCCTAAATTACTATTAAATTATAAGCATGTACAAATGGAATTACTTATTCTATTGACCTTCCCACATGAGTAAAATAATGTTAAATCCATGTAATAGTTTAATTTACATGGGATGCCTGTTATGTGAAATGTTACCATGTGAGTAAATGAAATTCCAGACCATTTGAGTTTGGTGCTTTATTGAGACACCCCTTGGTGGTGATTTATATTATGGTCTTTTAGGTTTGACCTTATCATGGTAATGAAATGATTAATAATATTTTTTATGATTAAATGATAATTACTATTTGGTGAATCTGGGATTCTATTTAGAATGCCATAGTCGAGATAATATAACTATTTTACCATGTACCGTGAATGATCCACGAATTCTATTGGTATTCCTCAAATAGGATCAGAGAGATTATTATATTTAATACATTAGTGAACAATGGAGGCCATGGATGGTGTCATAGAAGCCGACATATATTCCAATTTAATCATGGATCCATTGAGGGATTCCATTGTTGGGATCAAGAGGAATTTATCTCTATTTTAGGAGTTATAAATGGTTTTTTCTTATAGGAATGCTAAATATGGACTTAGTGATGTGAACATATATCACACATTTAGTGATATAGGGTTCTTAAGAGGTTCACCAGGATGTGGTTGTATGGTGTTAGTGGAATATGAACCTATAGTGTTACATGAATTCAAGCATAGGAATTTCACGGAAGAGATGGGGTATAATTGAATATGGAAATGAAATTACTTTTGATGTGACATAAAATCCAAAGAATAATCATGGATTTTGTGTTCACATTTACATATATAGATGACCGTATAAGGATTCTTTATAACTTATAGTTATTTGGGGGATTTCTAAATTGAGTTGTATCTCGAGACTTAAAAATTCAATATAAATCAACAATTAAACAAATAATTACATGTAAATGATTGGATCCAGTATTTATAGATTGTTTTATATTGAGTACTTCCTATCTTACAATCACGACCCATCCTAGAGTGGTTCAAGCCATGATGACCAAAATCCATACTCTAGTAAGCCAGGGGAAGATGACTAGCTCTGAGTAGGCACATCCCAAAAAATGGGAGGCATTTTTCGTAACACATGTTCACACACAGAGATCTCCAAGACCAGAATGATAAAATATAAAAAATAAAAATAAAAAAGGTATGCACACAATAATATAAAATCCAAAGAGTACAAATGTTTTAAAATAGAATGTAAATAATGCTTGAATACAAGGCCTATAAACTAAATATTATGCCAAGTGAATGAACAAGTATATGAAAATCATATATAGAAAATCCTACCTAAAGGGGTGGTGTAGGATGGATTCCAGAAGTCATAGAAGCACAACACATCTATCATATCCCTCTATACACCACCAAGTCATGATCTACAAATAACTCCATCAAATAATCGACCGTCTATAAAAGACATGAAACACGTGGGTAATGACCGTACAAGTAAGAGTAAAAAAACACTCAGTAGGACACCCCAAAACCATAATGGAATACCACTATGAAACATAGTAAGTATACCAAGAATAAATAATTGATGTACTCCTTAATGAAATACACTAATTACCCACATATAAAATACATTATGTACACCACATGGAAATGCACAATGTTAACTGAAAAGGGAATTACATGAAGTATAGTCACAAGAAAATACATGAAGTACACTATAGGGGGACAATAGAAAGTACAATTACCTCACACATGTATTAGTCTATAAAATGGAATGTAGGATTATTATATGAAGTCTGTAGGACACCCAATATCTGTAACATTGAGAGATTTTTTTACACAATGAGTGTCGATAACACACAGAGTGTCGATAACACATGGTGCATTGATAACATAAAGAGTTTCTATAACACATCGAATTTGATAACACATTGAGTGTAAATAATTTATGAATCCCACAAGTCTTTAATCCACGATGTCAAGTAGTCACATATTTAGAAATTCAAAATGTCCAAAATTCGAAAAGACACAGTTATCCATAGGATTTCACTCATATGGTGCTTATACATGGAGAACCAATTCGTTAAAAGAAATATTCCGTACCTGAACACCCATAAAAACTCTATTTGAGTATCTCAAAATTATATTCTCATTACAAGTGTCCCAAATTTACTGAACTCCCTTTGAATAGACACACAAATTGAATGTTTCTATTTTTTTTACTGGAATGGTTTGACTGGGGTATTTTCTTGGTTTGATCTGACCCACTGAAACCAACTCAAATTGCTGAATTAGTTGACCCAGTCTGGTATCGTCCTATCCATCCCATTGGGCCAATGGATTAGCCCAACCACTGTTATCTGTCCCACTACATGTAATCTAGATTTCCATGCCGAATACGACCCACTCGGGCCATTCCCCCTTGTTCCACATAGTCTGCCACCGATCATGTGTTTCCCCTAGTATCTCCCATTCAATGTGGAACCCCCCGAGTTTAATGTGATCAGTTGCTGCATCCCTGATACCTGTAGTGACCCCTCCTGATGTGGCTTCACATAGTTAGACCTTACTACATGCGCAGTCTGACCTCCTCAGCCTACTCATGTGGCCTTGTCACCATGGGTTCCTCCATGGTAGCTCAAAACTGCATCTGAGATCTCCACCACAACCTCTTTCAATGGCCCTCAGTCACCGCCTGATACCTCGACCACCACAAGTTCCCATGTGGTCCAACCTGGACCATGTCCTGCTTTCACGCCCACCCGCCCTTCCAATGGCCCATCCCCACCTATATATCCCCTAATACTGGACATTATGGTGTCATGCCTTGCACCATTGTCCCCTAACGTCGTATGCTGATGCCTCAACATAACATTACAATTCTTATTTTTCACCTCATTTGTGTTGCTCCATGGTCAAATCCTTTGATCTCATATTGTTTCACCATTGATTGGGTTTGTAACAATCTATCGTTCACATATGGGTTTCAAGGGATAATAATACAGGATGAACAAGATAGATTGAGGGGAGTGATAAAGCACATGAACTCATAAAGAATTAATCTTGGACTTGTTCGTGATGTCCATGATCAGTTCATTTTATAAGGCTTAACAGATAATAACAATAGATAATCACACAAATCTATCTCCCATTTTAATCCCCCCGACAATTATCCCTCCCTTAAGAATGGATGAACAAATGATCAACCTATTCATGGGATGTTATCCATTCATCGTTTGAATATAGGAAGTTAAGGGAAATAAAAATATATCAAACATGCTACATGGAGTTTGGATCAGTCATTTCCATGGAACTAATCTGTGTCGATCATTCGTCGATTCTTCAGTGCTCGATCTGGGATCTGATTTCCAATTCATTGTTTCCATGAGAGAAATTACCTTTCCATTACTCAGGGGAATTCCATTGTAATGGCGATAACACTAGATTTTTGACAAAAGTCCACTATTCATATAAACAAACACATCGTCAAATAATATATCTATATAAAATATTTTAATGATGGCTCCATCCAAAAACTAACAATCACCCTCAACCAATTCTTGTCGATGTTAGGCCCTCCCAACGTAAAATTCATTATTCTATATTCAATGGTTCCCTCATATATTTGATCTACATACCTGTTTAATATTTATTCAATTTTATAAAAATACAGTCCTCATATTTTATTAGTAACATAACATTTTTCATCCATTTTTCCAGGAACTCCAAATCACATTCCATTTCAGTGGGAAATCATAAAATTTTCCTAATTAATTTGATAAAAATAACACCAGAGCAATAGTGGAGCCATTAAATTTTACCCACAATTGGGATTTATGTCCCTGAAATGAAAAAATAAGGGCTAAAAAACAAATATATGAGGGTACAGAGAATGAATATGAACCTCCCACTCCGAAGTAATATCCTGGAGATTTTTGGGCTATCCTTAAATGTGCACTAGAATAATCTACCATCCATGAAGGATCCTCTCACGTTGGTCCTATGACTCTAATGGTAAATCCACAAATGTCCCCCCATCATCAATTTATAGATCACCCCAGTTGATGAGGAGCGATAGATCATGCATGTACCTCCTCATCTGTGACATGTGGAAGACTTCATCAACCTCGTGAAAATGTAGGGGTAGATCTAGGTAGTACACAACCTCGGAAGCTCGACTCAGAATCTGTAAAGGGATGATGTATCAAAGAGACATTATGCCACAATGACTAAATATCGGCAATATCCTTCAATTTATGACCTGAAGAAGCAAATGGTCTCCATCCAGGAACCCCAAGTGACTCCATATCCAATCATCATATGACTTCATCTAGTTCTGTTCAGTCCTCATCTACTCATGGATGACCCGAACCATCTATGTGGTAGCCCACACGAACTTTGAACAGATGTCTTCTGACTCTCCTATGTCAACCCATCTAAGTGGTGAACTACATGTTCACCAATTTAAGGCCTTGTATGATGCCATGTATATGTTGGTGTGATATCAATTTTTTATGAAAACTCCAACAATGGTATGTGACCCTCAAAATTATGGACAGAGTCTAGGATGCATGCACGTCACATTTCCTCTATAACCTGGATGGTCATCTCCATATGGACATCTGTTTGGGGATGAATCACCATGCTCAAGCGTAACTGAGTCCCAAACACCTCATGAAATCCCTTAAAAAATTGGGATCTGAAATCAACATCATGGGCTAAAATGATATTCTACAAATCATTGTGAAGCGGAACTATCTCTTGTACGTAGAGGCATCAAAATATATCTAAATACCTCTTCTCTGGGATAGGTTGGATGTGTAAAAATTTGTTGAGTCCATCCCCAATCACTTATATGGTATCATGTCCCCCAAATGTGTCTGGTAAAACCATCATTATGTCCATCGATATCCCAACCAACTTCCACTATATAACCTCAAATGTTTTGGTAATTCCTGTTGGACCATGGTGATAAAACCTTCACCTAATGACAAGTGAGTCATCATGAAATGAATTCTACCCCTATATTATTCATCCAAAACCACATGTACTAACATTGGAGGTACTGCTAATGGAGATGTGTGGAAGTCCCTCAGAACCTCCTCTCACAATGCCACCTGCACAACTATGCACCCTCTGATAAGAATGATGTTCGACCCACTTTTCAGGCATCCATCAAGGGAATGCCCTATGGAAAAATGATCATGTTGAGTCTCACAGTCAATAAATCCATGTTGTGTATCTAGTAGATAATGCAATGGTGGTGGGGTGACAACCATTTACTAGAGGTAAGATGCTCCATCTCCATCCACAAATAAGATCTATAATTCGACCAGGTACTCTGACCCCTCAGTCAACAAAAGCAAGCTATATCACCTACTGAGAGTATCAAACATTACATTTATCTTACTGGTAGTATAGAAAATTACATATTTGTAGTATTTTAGGATCTTTAACTCTCCCCTCTGTCTCATTTTCATATGCTTCTGAGAGAAGATACACTTGATATTCTTGTGTTCATATTTGATGGTAAAACACTAGCAAATCAAGTAGTTTCAAGAAATGTCACCAAGAATACTACCACCACTAGTTCAATATCATTGATTGTGTATTTCTACATATTCTATCTAATGGGTGAGAACCATAGGCGATCATTGGTTTCCCCTACATCAGGACATAACCAAGCCCGATCCCTGATTCATAATAGAACTCAAAATAACTAACACCCTACTATAGTAGTCTCTTGCTGGGAGAACTCTTAAACCTCAACCTGGGCTTTTGAAAGAACTACTGGTACATTTTTATCCATAATATAGGATACACCTTCAATGTCAAAGCATTAAAGGGTGATTCTGCTCCAGAAAATTGTTGCAAAAACACTTGTTAGTACCCAGAAAAACCCAATAAAATCTATAGATCAGAAACACTCTTGGATGGATACTGAGAAATAAACACCTCAATCTTCACCTAATCCATTACAACCCTATACTCTAAAATGATGGGTCCTGAAAATTTGATCTCATGATTCCAGATCTAAAACTTCAAGAGCTTCCCAAAAAAGCAACGGATCTCAGAGAATGTCCAGAACAATCCAAAAGTGTATCGCATGATCCTCTTCAGACACCAAGTACACAAGTATTTCATCAATGATGACCACCATTAACCAATCTAATTAATGTTGGATGATCGTATTCATGAGTTCCATCAATTTTTCTGGGGTGTTTGTCACACAAAACGACATTACCATGTACTCATAGTGATCGTAGAAACATTTAACATTTGTCTTTGTTACATCCTCATCTGGTACACAAAGACGACGATAGCTAGACCCGACATTAATCTTTGAGAACTGCCATTCCGCCTTCAGATGATCGAAGGGGTTTTCAATCCTATATTTTGGATACATGTTCAGGATGGTCACCTAATTCAGGTTCTAGAATTCAACAAATAACATCAATCTCGTGTCTGACTTCTTGGTAAAAAATAGGGCTACCCAAGTAGAAGCATTGGGTCTTACGAAACCCTTCATATGCATGTCCTAAAACTATTCCTTCAACATACAATGCTTCTCAAGATCCATCAGATATGCAGTTGTAGATATCAATGTTGTCCCTTGGTATAAATAAATGCATAAGTAAAATTTTATATGGGGAGGTGATATAGGAGCATCCTTTAGAAGGATGTACTCATAATACACCACCACTAAAAGAATTAATGGACTCCTATCATTTATGAAACTAATGGTAAGTAAAGCCAACTGAAGAGTAATTAGATGTACATTCCTATAAGTATGTCCATCTCGAACTACATGCATTTCCTTTTTTCCAGTGAAGGAAAACAAGGTCCCACCACTGCGGATGCACCACACTCTACACCTAAAATACTAAATTCATGCATGAAATCTAGATAGCCATTTCATTCTAATAATGACATCATAATTCCATCAACATTACTTCTAGAAGATCCCATCAAAAACACTCACATCTATGAGTAAGCTCACATTGTCGGTAGTAGTGTGTGATTATCAATTCACCTCCTGTAGTAGTCTATATTCATAAGGGTCAAGTAAACCGGTCTACCGGAATCTTAGATCCTTAATCAAGATTCAGAGAATAGATGAAATAACTGTCACCTCTATATATCAATACTACTACTCTGTGGGAAAGAAACAAATCATACATCTAATCAACCATGGAGCACAGGGTTCATAAGCCTCCATTTCCTCAATTTGGCCCCATCCTTATCCAAATACTCCCTCATCCCATGGTGGAACTTGGGGTGGTGGTGGTGGATGTACATCAAACACCCACCAACCAAATTCTTCTTAACCTACCCCATTTTCGTGTCTTCCACCACTACGGACCACCCAACTCATACCTCCTCTTATGCCTCTATGGTCCATCGATTTTATATTGATCATCCATTTGGTGAGCTGAGTTATCTCTAGCCATGTATCCTAGACCACAACAAGGGTAGCACAACCAACCATTCATCTATCATTATCTTCAATGAGATCCTTTCATTGTTGATCCCATATCATGGGGTCATCCCCTAGATTGCATGACCCTCATGGGTCCTTGCGTCTACTATTGGCTACGTACCACCGAAGACTCTGCATCCTTGTGCCTATAGGTATCTACCACTTCTGGCATCTTCTTCGCTAAAAAGATCTCCAGTAGATGGGCTCTCTCTATTACCCCAACAGATGTAATGATTCTAGGGGATATCTTGGATTCCTTGAACTCCCAATGTAGACTCTTCATGAAGGTTCTATCCATAATGAACGAGTCTTGCAACATATCTATGGAATATAAAGAGTGATTTGGAAACCTCCCTGAGTACTCATCCACATTTTGCAAACCCTAATACAGATAAAAAAGCTTCTGTATTTTTACTAAGAAAAATGTATCTTGGTTAAACTCTTCTAGGAAGAGTTTCTGGAAATTTTCCAATGATAGAGTCTCCTAATCATGGTTCTATGTCACTAATCTCCACCATCACCCATTTCTCCCTAAATAATACTCATGTCATGGACTACCATCTGGTCAAAAGTTATCCTCACTAGGAAGAAGACATGAGTAACTACCTCAACCAACCCTAATCTACCTAGGGATCTAAATAAAAATGAATCCTAGGATGTTTCTACCATTGTAACTCAAAAAATGCACTCATCACGTGTGCATCCTCAACTGGTATCACTGTTAGAAACTGTGGATCGATGGGTGGTAGTGTCACTATTAAAGCACTCAAAGGTGTTATCTCTAGTTCTGTTCCCAATATCGATGTATTTTATCTAGGAAGATCACCCTTGTGGACATGTAACAAAATCATGGATGGTGTTTTGTGGGGAGGCATACTAAAACAGATCAATATGGACAGTGATCAATAGAGTTTACCTGGTGAGTTGACTCGATAAGGACATGTGAACACACCCAAAACCAATATGATTCTAGTAGTTTTAATTACATTGAAATGAATATTTTGATTTACCTAGTAGAAACTATGATATCCAGAGTCCTTGTTTATAGATATATGGTCCACTTCACCAACACTAAATTCCCTAGCCTGAAAGCCAAACTTGAAACACTCAAAAATGATTCCCCATACCATCCTCAAAGACTACTTTTCCATAGGTTGAACCGACCTCATCTAATAACACTCTATCCTGACCTGTCCTAGGGGGGATTCCATGACTACCCCATGGCAGCCAATTATAGTCCAGGGGAATGCGACTAGCATCGAGTAGTAATATCCCATAAATGAGAGTCATTTTTCTAAGTACCTAGTGACAGACACACACACATGAATCACCATGCCCCAAATGCTGAAATTTAAAAAATCAATATAAACAAAATATTCATACACTAATAAACACACAAGTATACCACAAATAAATACATTATGTACACAAAAAAAATATGTTAAGTACACCTCAAGGAAATACACGACGTACACCACAAAATAATTACAAAAAGTAATTTCACATGAAAATACACAAAACTAAAATATAAGGGAACTACATGAAGTACAGTCAGCTCATAGTAGTGTTAGTCTATAGAAAAAAAGAAGAAGAATTGTATAACATAGTCTATATAACATCCAATATCACTAGAAAACTGAGGTTCAACAACACACATAGTGTCGATTACACAAGGAGTATCGATAACACATAGAGTGTTGATAAAACATGGAGTATCGATAACCCACATAGTGTACACAACATTGAAGTGTTGATAATTCATGAAGCCCACTAGTCCCGAAGCCACCAAGTCTCATAGTCACATAGTTACATAGTCACAATGTTACTAAGTCATAATGTCCCAATTTCACAATGTCATAACCAGCCACATGATTCATCTCGTAGTTCACATGTAGCGAGGGAACCTTCTCATCAAGACAAATAGGCCATATGTGAAATCTCACCAAAAAACACATAGAATATCTCACATGGATTGCATCATTTCAAGGGTCCGAAAGAGGCCACCATCTCATCAAACAATCACACTATTTTAATGTTATGAATATTTTTTTTGAAAAAGTACGCATGTGGGTCTGTTGCGGGTCTGATCCAATATGCTGGACCAGATCCGACCCAATAGCTAGACTAACCTAGAACATCCAACCCAACCTGAGCTAGTCTAGTCCAGTCTAGTTCAGCCCGTGGGGTTCCTAGCATGGCCTAACCACCATATTCTAGCCTGCTACATGTGGGCTAGTTTTCTCCATAGGACATGACATGCCCTCGCTAAGCCCCCTAGTGCATGCGGTCCGCCCCAACCAGGTGGCTCCTCCCCATGTTTCCCAGCCATCATGGAATGGATTTGTTCAAGGATGTTGGCCACTATTTATACAGTCCTCACCACATCCCATACCCTCGCACCTCCGTGCTGTCCAGTTGTGTCGTCAGGGAAGTCCATCCACCCCTGCCTGCTCAAATGGCCTCACAATCATATGTTTCTCCATTGCGGCCCTGAGAAACATCCTAACTCGCTGTTATGTCCTCCTGTCACAGACCTCAGTCACTGAATGTGTTTTATCCTTGCACACGCTCCCACACACCCCACCTATACTTCTTCATGTTACCACTTCTGGCTACTCATTTGAAAGCTCATCACCACCTCATGTAGCCCCCTAGAGTAGCCTCACTGGCTGTGTCTTATCCTTGTTGTCGGATGCTGCGTTGGCGGCCTGCCTTGTGTCACAGAGTGCTTCTACTATAAACTATTTCCTTTCCTATACCGTAGCACTCATTTGTCTCACCTCTGATGATCCTTCACAGGGTCAAATCCTTTGATCCCGGATTTTTGCACCATTAATTAGGGGCGCAACCTTCGATTGTTCATATAGGGGTTTCAAGGTCAATGATTTCATGAAGAAGATAATAGATTGAGGGGAGGGGAGGGAGAGATATTGGACATGATCTCACAATGAACTAATATTTTCCTTGTCCGTGTCGAACAACATCAAATCATGTCAGATTTTATAAGGATGAAACACAATAGTTTATCCGAATGATCTAGCTCCCATTAGTAATACCCAAAGCATTTATCGATATTAAAAAATGATCAAACCGTGGATCACCCTATTCGTGGGTTGGTCAACGTTGGTCCTTTCAATCAATGATGAGAATAGTAATTATAAAGTGATCAAACACACTACATTGAGTTTGGATCATTTGTTGATGTGGGTCAATGATGTGAAATTGTTGTTCATCAAATATTTGGTTCTTGATCTAATTTACGGTCTCCAATCCATCATTTACATGAGCAAACACCCCTCTCCTAGAATCAATAGAATTCCATGGTTATGAATATAACCATTTATTTCTGAAAATAGAACACACCTAAAAGAATCCAATGAAGCGTCAAATAAAATATTTTTATTAAATATTTTAATGGCAGTTACATCCAAAAACTAACATTCACCCTCGACCCGCACATGTCACTGATAGGTCCCACCTATGATAAAGTCACTATTCCAAATGCTACATTGCCTTTAAATTTTCAATTCGTACACCCATTTGATTTTTATTGTGTTTTAAAGAAACATCACCTATAATTTTTATTAAAAACTGATATTCGTTCATTATTTTTTTGGGCACACCTGGCCTCAGAATCACACGCTGCCTCGAGGCCTGTTCTCAGAATTTTCCCAATTAAATTTATAAAACTAAAACATGATAAGAATCAAAGTCATTACATTTACTAATTTTATTATATTACACTACCTTTTATATATATTTGCTGACTAATTGGTAATGAACATGTGTGTTTGCCTACTGGGATTTAGTCTCGCACAAAATTTGGGTAACGTTTCGGACCCAAGCAGGTTATATGATTGAAGGTGTTGATAATGGAATGATACCTCCTTTAGGTTCTTGATATAATACTAAGGCGTTAGTGAACATGGGTCCAAGCTAACACTTTCGATGCTATTGGTATTTTCATGGAAATTCAGTACTTCTATTATATAGATTTTACATCTACCATATATTCTTTATCTGGCGGTTTTATTATTAACTTGTGACATATATTATCATATTGTGTATGATATGACTCAATATATTTATACTAACATTATTTCACTATTATCTTCTATTTTATGATATTTATATTTTTACTATTTAATTGTAATTTTATTACACAATGATACAATAAACTAATGAGGGAATAATATCCACACTATAACCCGTATTCCCTCATGGATAGTCGGCATCATCTGGCATTTGGGGAGATGCACTTGAGGCCATGTGGCCAATCGGTCTTAAGGAATTATTATGCCACATTCGTGTTTGGGACATTAAAATGTTTTAACAGAGGTTTTTGTTTCCTAGTTATATATAATATTTGGTGGAAATATAAATTCATAGTAATGATGATGATTTTTTATTAAAATGATCACATGAGTATATTCCCTATATATAACAAAAAGAAAAATTTCCTTGAATTGAATAGATGATTTTTGGACATCGATCAATTAGAGTGGATTCAATTTCATAGTTGGGAGGCACCCATATGTTATGATATTATTATTCATAATATTTTATGTTATATTTAGTTACAACCCAGTGAGATGATGGTATGACATCTCATGCATCATTTAATAACCTATTAGAAATCGTATGCCATGAATAATTGTAATGCCATTTTGAGAGAATTACAGAATGTAATCTCTTATGATAGATCTCATGATGACTATAACTACTATAGTGATGGGTATATTTTTATATATATTATTGTATGGATTTTATAGGCACCAATATTTTGTCCCTGTGGTGTGTGTTCTCTCTTGGATCATTATATGGTAGATCGTGCTCTGGCATTTAGGAGAATAATGTTAGGATATTATATAGGTGGATTCCAAAAATTTATTTAGAGGTTGTATGTTCCCCCATGTATTGGAATTCAGGATAACATTGGTTTGATATTTTGAAATGGGATGTTATAAAGATGAAATTAATATGGAAATCTAGTTGAACATGACTGCATTTTGATAAAGAACTTTACTAGATCTGACCTTAGTAGTGGGATTTTGGAAGTGTCTATTGGTTTTCTGAAACAAACAAATGAACCATTGTGTATGATGTGGGGTGAGTACCTGTAACTAATGGTATTAACCGATCCAATAGATTATTCTACACTTTTGAGAAGTGAAATTTTGATAATGAACTTTTATTGAGTTGTGTTTTTGAATTTTTGAGTCACGCCACCATGAATTCCTCCAGTTTCATGCCAGGAGGGTGTCGATGATAAAACCTTGATGTGGTAGTCTATGGAATACAAGTGGAAACCCTATTTGTATCTATTGTTTAACCTGAAATTATACAATATTTAGATGTTAATTCACAGTTCCATGAAGGCTTTATGATGTTCATGAAAACATTTCTAGGAGAAGAATGTTTTTTAACATATACGGAACGAATGGATTATTATAGTTTTATAAAGCCTTATTCCCATGAAGCATCCTACATTAGAATTCATGACTATTTTCAACAAAATCCTTTTCATTAAAAATTGCATGACATTTTGTGAAAAGAAAATGATTTTGAAGAAAAAAATGATATTTTCCTCAAGAATTCATTTCAAGTGTTTTATGAAACCATTTTTCATCTATGATGACATTATTTCATATGTGTATGTTTTAAGTATAATGTCTCTATGATATACATGGTTTCACTATTCTTATTATCAAATGATATCCTTTTTATATGGATTATGTGATGATGAAATGATGTTTATGAAACCCATTTTATATATTGGGATTTTATAAATGATGTATGTTTATTTTGTGGAACAAGTAAGAATAATTTCATTATGATATGGATGAGACCTATATCTCCCTATAATTTATTGGGTAAAGATTTATATCTCATGGGATTGACATGGCTGGAACAGTATGTTAATCCGGTTCAATATTACAGGATTGGAACGTGGAGTGAACTCGATTCATAAAGGGACTTCATCCACTAAGATGGTCTTGGAAACAATGTGTTCGCTACTATGGAAATCATTACATGTGCTTAATGGATTCCACAATTACATGTTTTATTCCCATGCTATTTTATCATGATTTATATTCTATTATGATCTATGCCTTATGTACTTCCATGTTTTATGTCGTTGCTCAAGAATTTGATGTTTAGACATTATGATCATGTTTTTAAGTTCAAATGTATATGGTATGTTTTATTTTATCCATTCTTATCCTTACTGAGGATTTGAGATCACCCTTTTTATTTTTTATTTTCCACCAGGTTTAAAAGATAGGTTTTAGGTAAGGAAACAAAAAGTGGAAGATCTTTATGGGAGATGATGAAGATATTTCACCAAGATTAGAATATTACATTCCATGTTACCAAAGACACTAAACTATTGTGGTCATTGTGTGTCTGTTTTTGTTATGTATTATGCATTCTGAAAAAGTAAGGTAATATCTATGTACGCCATGCTTCGGGTCTCTACAATTCGTATGAGAGGGAGGTTTAATTAACCTTTGGAAACTAGGATGCGAAAACATTCGTGAGATCCCTAGTGATATTTCTAAGGTATGTCTAGGGATTTCCCTAAGGTTAAGTATATGTATAAGTTATAGTCCTAGAATTGTGCTAACAATCTTAGAATTAATCCTATGATGTTAGATATTGATGGTACTCCCCCTTTATTGTGTTTTTCCCTAGCATGGTATTTGCCTGTCACAATATTATTTTTGGGTTTTAGATGATGTCTGGAACCCGAAGGAACCGTGTTGATCAATGTAATGGACAATGAAATTATTTTCCTCCTGACCAAACCAATGTCATGGGATATGGAGTGCACAATCTTATTTCTATACGTGCACAAGCTATGAATCATTTTGGATTTCAAAATGAGCCGAGAAAGGAGCCATATTCTGTTGAATCCTTCATGAGGGAGCGTCCACCTTCATTCAATGGGTCTTCTGATCCCTTAGTGGATGAACAATTTATCAGTACTACTAAATTGATATTTTCAGTTCTACAATGTTGTTAGCCTGATAAAGTCATCTTAGCATTATATCGTTGGGAAGGTGATGCTGATCAATGGTAGAATCTTATCAAGAATACGAGGAAAAGAGATGAAATTGAGTCCATGGAATGGTACGAGTTCAAGAACAAGTTTTTCAGTAAGTACATCACTCTTATTATTTGAACAATGATGGAAAAGGAGTTTCTTGAGATTAAGCTGAAGGATGATGAATCTGTTGGTATATACGAAGCGAATTTTACAAGACATGCAAGGTATGCATCTGGCATTATTAACCAACCTAAATGTAATGTTGATTGATTTTTCAGTGGCTTAAAACCAAGTCTTCGAAGGGCATTAGCTATAAGAGACATCACTAGCTATGAAGAAATTGTGCACTGTGCTATCAAGGTAGAACTGGAATTTGGTGTAGCATATCCATCTCATGGTTTTGACATGAAATGAAAGATGGAGTTCAAGGAGAAATCTCATAACAATGTTGAAAAGAAGATGAATGTTTCTTTATGCTCAATGTGTGGAAAGAAGAATGGTGGAGATTGCCTAAAAGGAACTAGAAAATGTTTTAAGTGTGGAAAATAAGGTCATCGAGTAGTTGATTGTTGAAGTAATGGGAAAAAGGTTTCTAATGATAGAGAAAAAACTACAGAGAACTCTACACAAACACTTCAATGCTTCATGTGAAAGGAAATGAGGAATTATGCTAATAAATGCCCTAATCCACGGGTTAATGATGATCAACATGAGAATCCCCTTAAGGCAAAGGATAATGGGAAGTCTAATGCGATCACTATTTGTGATGTTGATTATGAAAATGATGTTGTGTAAGGATTAAGTGTTTATGTAATGGGATTTCAAAATAGTATCATGGAATCTCATTTTTGGTATTGTGGAATTTCGGAATATCTATGTATTGGTTTTCAATAATTATATGGTACTGGTGACCATGAAAGGGTGATTGAAATATTTTTAGAAAGCAGATGAAATGCGCATAATGAAGGGATAAGGAGAAAATAATATGATAGTAATCATGAGCTTGTGACTGATACAAGGACTAAGTGATATTATGGTTTGAGTATATAAATTTTTTTTGGATTTTGGTGTGTGGAAAGTGTTAAAATTTAACAACATTCATGTTTTCACTAAGGTTCAATGGGTATTCATTCTTCAAGAGAATACATGATTATGGTATTCATATGTTTGTAATTTGACCAACAAGATATATCTTATGATATATGGGGGATAAATGATGGCATTCACGTGATTGTTATGTGACATTTCAAGTAATCATTTTCCTTATACTGTGAGCTTGGACCGAAGTATTATAGATAATCCTAATGATAGGAATGGATTATGTTGGAAAAAAGTTATTTTGATATTATTGATGCGTTATTATAGTAATGTAGTTTTAGAAAAAGGACAACCAGCAGGACAAGCGACATCCCATCACGTCGGCCAAGGCTGTGGGAATCGAACCCACAACTGATGTGCGACTAGCCTTTATCACATACAACTGGCCTACAGGAATCCCCTAGTCAGTAGAAACTAGTTTTATTTTATTAAGTGGTATGATATATTAAGTATAAGTTAATTTTTGGAATCGTATACGATTAAACTCACCATAGATGGCGTTAGGTATATTTGATAACTTTTTCTAACCTTTTGTTTGAAACAAAGGGAATTACACATCATTCTATCACATGATCTGTTAACACTTCACGAATAACAAATTTGACTTCATTTCTTTAAGAGATGATGTTGAAATTGTTCAAAGCATGAAAAAAAGTGAGATTGTACCAAAATCAAGCAAGTATTTCTTATAATTCAAAATTTTTAACTTTAGGGAAACTATATTGAAAATCAAAAATAGTTTCCTACTGCTCTTATATCTGATGAATCAGATGGTACCTTAGATCATCACAAATATATGGCTTTGTGATTTTTGGATTTTTCATAGCCATGTTCACTACCAATATCCATCAGAACATGATGGTTATATTTTTCTTCCATATCCATATTTTCACCTATATTCTCCTATGTGGAAACCAAGTGATTAGTTAATTTGGGTATCCTTTACATTTCATTCTTTAGTTTTTAAAGTTAATTTTTAGTATTTCATTTTACAATGTGGGTTTCAATTAAAGAAACATTCAATTAGAAAACCAAGTATAACCCTGACGAATTTCGAGGGCGAAATTCATATTAAGGGGCGTAGAATGTAATAACCCAAGATTTTATGATATGTATTACTTTAAATTTATTTGATGTCATGAGTTTTATGCAACACCAAGATTATATTGTGCTATATGCAACACTGTATTAGCTTGCAGTATACACAACACTATTCTTGGATCGTGTTACACAAAATTTCTAGTTCGTTTGATAGTAGTCATTCTACGCATCATTGAGAGTATATATATATATATATATATATATTCAACATATAAAAGAAATATGGTTGGATTTTGTTATACGAAACAACAAAATAGTCTTTCACAACACGCAACCCTAACTTGGCTTGAATTACATGCAATCACAACTTTCCTCGATAGCGTGTGCTTTACGTAATATCAGGTTTCACAAAATAATTATATATGGTTATAATATTATTAAAACTAGTCGTTATGAATTGTAATACACACATTTTGAAATTTTATAAATTTTATCTTTTAAAATGGACATCATTTTTGGATTCGGAATATCGAAATTATCAAAGGGTGATGTTTTGGTATTTTTCTGAAGACTTTGAATTTTTGATGAATAGTGAAAACACATGGTTACTTTTTAAAAATAGACTTTTTATTTAAAAAAATATTTATTTTAATTAAATTTATTTTAGGGAAAAATTAAAACATAATAACTATATATATTCAATGCAATTCATTGGAATCATTTTATAATAATTTTAGATATATAAAAATTTTATCAAACTTTTCACCGCCTATTACCCACCTCCTATGAGAATTTGGAAATTCACATAAAACATAATTTTACCTCTTTTTTGAGTGTAAATTCGAAAATCTGAGAGACACAGTTAATATCATGGACTAAAATTATAAGACCCCAACCATAAACCTTACTTAATATTGAATTAAATGAATAATTCACATTGAGGATCTTTTCAGGTTTAGAGTTTTATAGAATTAGGACATAAATATTACATCTCAAAAGACTACAAAGTATAAACTTTTACTAAGATTCCATAAAATAAAAACTCTTAAAAGGAATCATGTCGAGTTCCATGTTTTAGTTTGCATGACTTTCCCTTGATCCCATCATTGACACTATTCCACGTTTAGTCCTGTGAAAAACATTTCAAAAACTTGGGATGAGCATAAAAAGCTCAGTAAGGGATACACAAAGAATGAGAACTGTTAGTTTTCCAAAACAACAAGTAAACCATGTATACTTTATCAAAGTAATACTTTTCACCTTTTCGAAGTAGTAAAAACTCTTCACTGAATAAATGTTCCTTATATACCCTTATGTAACCAAAAGATTACCATAAAACCCATATAAAGATCACATAACATATAAAGGTAACTTGGGACATATGCATACTTAAGTGGAATAACCATACGATCGAATTCCACACATACTTAATGGAATAACCATACGACCGACTTCCACACATACTTAATGGAATAGCCATAAAGCCGAATTCCATACCCAATGCATTGGAGGTTATAACGTAACCACCCGTCCTGGTATTCACGGCACCACCTGTCATATGGTTTATCACGTAACCACCCGTAATATGTCCGAGTACCATTATAAAATTATAACACATAAAACCAATATAAATGAATCATAACATTTCCACATTTCAATCACAATATATCATTTAAATATATTGACATAATAGAATCATTTATCAAAACCATTTTCAATACCAAAATACATAAAAGAGTATATGTTATTTATTTTATTTTAAAAACATTACGACTTGTTGAGGAAGACAAAGATCAAATAATACTCACGACGGCGGAAAAGGTCGTTGTCACCGCGTACGTTAAAAAAACATTCCTTTTTGTCATTTAGTAAAACAATTCTTAGAAAAAGATTCCTTTTGTATAAAAGTAAAATTCAAAGGGGTTTATTCACCGTATAAAAGATAGTTGTGTATAAAACTATATATTCCTCAATGAAAGGAGATTGAGACGATGTCCCTTACAAAGATGGTATCCTTGGATTAAGGATAAGTCAATTACATAATTATGTGTGACAAACGAATACACCCAATATAAGTGGATATTAAGTGTAAAACAATCAGAGGTTATACACACATATTCATAGAATGACATATTCAAGGAGTACAAGATTATCCGAAAGAATCAAATTTGGGTTAAAAAGTTCCCTTGAAAAAATATGACAGCCTAACGACATCACTACAAAATTCAGAAAATGAGTTGATGAGAGATAAAAAGGGTATCTCATCACTTGGACATAAAATTTACATCAATAAGGTTATATGAGAACTTATCCCAACATAACAATATGTAAATTAAAAGACCCAATAAAAGAAGTCTTTTAAAAAGAGGAGGTTGAAAGGTTCCCATACCGACATGGGTATCTTTCGAGACATGCACCCCGTGAAAGAAGGACAATACAACATTGATATAAATACTCATAAATGAAAGTATTATACACAATGAGTAAAGTAATGGGCAGTGAATACACCAATCAAAGGAAATTGTGGCAAATGTAGCATAAATCTCATGGGAATAAGAGTGAGATGAAAAAATCCCTTACGAAAACTCGGCAGCCTAACGGGGTGACAAAAATGGATAGATGAGATCAAATAGGGTCTCTCATCATATTAAAATAAATTTTAATTAAGGAGTAATATAAAAGAAAATCCCCCAACATAACAAATAGGAGCTAAAAAGAAGTGACATAAAGGAGAGTAGTTAAAAAGAAAGAGAGAGGTTAGATCTCTTACGAAAATTCAGCAGCCTAACGGCGCCACTCCAAACATCCAAAATGGATTGATGAGAGAGAATAGGGTCTCTCATCATATGAACATAAAAAATTCTGTAAGTGTAATATATAATAACATCCCAATCACAAGAAATATGATCTTAAAAAGAATGGCATAAAAGAGTGTACTTAAAAAAGAAAGAGAGGAGTAGGATCCCTTACCTGGGGTCTGACTTGACTCGATCATTCTTTAACGTCCTGAATAATAAACTTGAGTTAATTTCTACTTGCTTAAGAAACTTTTTCAAGTTCATTATTCCTTTTTTAGCAATTATTTACATGTTATAAACATTATGTAATAATTTAAGTTAATAATGTTTGTTTTGCCGATATTTGGTTCTTAAGTCAAAAGTGGACTTCTTACAATTACATGTTGCTCGTGCGGTCAAAGGTTATTTATATCCAGAATAAAATTCCTGATTTGGATATCATATATATCATATATATCTACAATATACATGTATTTATAATATCACATAATCATTTAGAGTTATGAAATGAAATGCACCGTTCATGGAGATGGTAAGCTGTACGTACGCATGAACGCTACTTTCATTTCTATGTCATATTAATGGAATTAAAACTAAATGAGAGGTTTGTATATTTTAATTCCAGAATTATATTAATCATTTAGATGTAACATACATCATATATATCCATTATATATATATACTTTTAATAGTACATTACATTTGGGGATATGAAATAAAATGCACCGTTCATTGGGAGACGGTAAGCCGTACGTACGCATGAACGCCACTTTCATTTCTATGTCATATTAACGGAATTAAAAATGATATATATATATATATACTATAATTTATGTATAATATATATGTTATATAGATCACATATGATCATTAATTTCATTCTTTATACGTTCAATGTATTGCAAGTACGAGTCAATCACTTGAGGGGGCGGTAGTCCACACCTCCTCATATGAAATTATCGCATTTACACAAAATGCAAAGAATAAAAGTATGGTTTAAATATAAAATACAGAATCATATAGTAAACATAAATACCATATATATCATATATAAAATACAGTGACATCATAGTGGCCACCTTTAAAGGTGTTAAACGAATATTGAACAATCATCATTTCGTGAGGCAGAAAATCGCCAACCACAAAAACAGTATGTACTTTAACCATTAGATGAATGTGTGTGTAATTATAGCTCGAATACTTCTAATAACATAATACTTGTATATTTAATATACTGGAGTTGTTACAAAATAAATGAATAAAAATATTTTAGGGGGTTGGAGAAGCAAAATAAAACAAAAGGACAGAAGTGAAAACATTACCTTAAAATCAGGTAACTCCCTTTAGTTTGAGCTCAAAGGCTTCCTTGGGAAGAATTCTGTCCAATGTTAGGATTCAAGGAGTTATAGAGGGATGTGTAGAGACAAAATGGTCAGGGGTTGGACGAGCCAAAGGCTTTGGAAGTGTGGGTAAGGATGTAGAGGTGGGGCCTTTTATAAGAAGAGAGGAGGGGCACTCTTGGAAAGTAAAGAAATGTTACTTTATTTGAAAATGAGTTTTGGATTTAAAAGGTCCCACATTGATATAATCAGAGGATAAGGTGACAACGGTTCTAAATACACCCATAAAATAGGTTTTGGACATGTGTATGTCTTAGATTTTACATTATCATTCCATTATTTTAATCGTTAAATAATGAGTTCATCGCTGCATCATCATGATGTCATAAATAATTTAATTTATTTAATGTCGAAAAATTATAACAAAAATACTATGATGTAGGAAATATGTTTCTATTTCCATTTATTATTTATAGTAAAAAATCTGACTTGTATAACCCCATGTAAAAATTGTTTTAGTAAAACATCTCATGTTTGTGTCATTTTTACTTTAACATTAAATAAAAAGATATTTATGTCATTGTCCAACCAAAGTGGCTCCATGGGGTCCCCAAGTTGACCCATGGATTTTTTTGGTCATCCATGACACATACAATGAGGTTAGTACATGTTTCTAGGTAATTTTATTTTATTAAAACATTATTCTTACCATAAACTACACTAATTACCTCTAATCGCGATTAAAAACTTAATAAGTTACTATTCACCAAAAAAATTATATTAACCCCATTGAACCACATTTTACTTCTTAATGAAAACCATGTATGTCGTATTTCTGAAATTCAAAAGACAAGGATGGCAAAATTTCATTTAAACGGAAAATCAGTTTTTATAAGTACCACTTAGTGGTTTCACTATTCATCAAAAATTGAAGTTTTTCAGAAAATTACCAAACGTTCACCCTAAGATATATTTGATATTCTGAATTCAAAAATGATGTCTATTTTACAAAATTAAGAACATATAAGTTGCATTAATTAATTTAATAATTAAATCCCACTGTCAAAACAAATAGCGTGTTTTTATGAAACAAAATTTAACAAAAGATTGACACTGGTTTAAGTCCGATTTGAAAGTGAAATTAATTCCAATGACCACTATTGGATTAAATGGTAAAAATATATTCTAATTTCACTTTAAAATCGATTCAAAATATAATTTATTCATATAAATAAATTAGATTAAAAGAGGTTTTGAATTAAAATACAACATTTTTCACTATTCATAAAAAATTGAACTTTATCGTAAAAATACCAAAAATTTACACAAAGTAAATTTTGATGTCCCGATTCTAAATAAAAATTTTATTTTGTCAAAGATAACACATAAAATTTTCAAAAAGTGGATTTAAAAGAGGTTCACCATCAAAAGGCGGTTAATTGACCTTTTAAATAATATTAGAATGTTTACGCTTAAAATTGGATTCATTTGCATTTTTAATCCTCTAAAATTTATTGTAAAAAGTAAAAATATTTGACATATATAATCATTCTTTAGTTAGTTCTTTTCATTCCCACCATTACAACAGCTAGGCGTTAACTACTATTTAAAATAATATTATTTTATTATTAGAGTGCAATGTAAGATTCCCAAGAAACTCGTTGTTACGTGTTGGGTACGCCATCGAGCATAGCGTCCCATTTAAAGTCATATTAATATTTTATTAACAAATATGGATAAATGTGAAAATGTCATACTCTTTATTTACCTGGGGTGTTACATCTTTCCCACTTTTGGGAATTAAGTCCTCGCAATTTTAAAATTGGGCTCGGAAACATCCTTGAAAGTCCCACATCGGAACAAGAGTCGGTAAAACAATCACTACAAAATAAAGGGAGAGAAGTACAGAGGTCACCCGAGTTAACCCATACTATGATTCCATGTAGGAAAATTTGGATATGGAATAAAAAACAAAGGGTCATGTTCTGATAGAGAGTGATAGTAACCATGTCTAGGAGAAAGTTAACCATAAGAAAATAACAAACATGTGATGGGTTATACGGTATTCGATTCCCCACTAGGAAATGTTAATAGATAACATTTTTGTTTTAAGTTACTTTTTATTAGGGAATTTATTCATAAGGAAACATAATCACTTATCATGTTGACTTTCTACTTTTACTAGATTCCTTAATCAAACTCATATTTTATCCAAAAGACGAGTATTTAGGAAGACTTTTTCGCATTAAGAGTACTATAATAAATTTCTAGAGAATCACCTAATACACAATAGAGAACTATATAATTCCCATGTCCTAAGACTCTAACCAAAACCAAAACCAAAAAGGTTAGTACAAGATAGGATAATCCAGAAAAGGATAACCCTTTATAAAAAAATATATGTATTCTTAATCTCCAAAATTTGTCCAACAAAACCCAAAGTTCAACGAGGACTATTCAATAAAAAAATTGTCCATAATATACTTCAATGTAAACCAAACTAATATTGAAACCCAAATATTTGAAGGATTTAGTCACATAGTCTTCCAAGTTAAATCGTAACATTTATCTCCAAACAACATCTATTGCTCTTAATGTCTCGTATTGAAAAGTAATTAACCTAATCACATATCCACCATGATAGGTTAATAAATTTCCATAGATAAACCAAAATCAACTTACTCTTATTTCATAAAATCATCTAACTAAAAAGAATCAGCCAAACTAACCAGGGACTTCACGTAGTCTAGTGGTAGGTGATAAATACCAGTTGCACTTTGGTTGTGGGTTTGATTCCTACAGCTTTGTCTGACGCGACAGGTTGTCACATGGTCTGCGTGTTGTCCTTTTTCCAAAACTATATAATTATCAAATTATTCCCAAAAAGAGATAAAATCATCAAAAATAACCATAACATAATTTAACCTCAATTTAATCTCATGCCTTTCACTTCCATCATAACATATAGTAACCCATAATTACCTCAAAAATAAGGATCATATAAACCCAAATGGTTCTTTATAACTATGTCCACAAAAGAACAGATTACTATTATTTGAATAAAATTTTCATTTATCAAACATCACTGTTACACATACTATAAAAAGACTTCTAATGTACCCCATCATCAAAAGACAATTAATACTCTTAAGAATTTCACCATAACTCTTGAAGCCCTTATATGTTGACTTCTTACTCATTCAACATTATTCATGATCCATTAACCATTCCTTTCCAACTTATTCTGAAATACTTCTTTCCTACAAACAAAATCATGAATCATATCCTAAGATTCCAAAATAGAAAACCAAAGTTAAGAAATAATCCATACCTTTGATTGGTCATTGTAAGTTTCTTCATCCTCAATCGGAATGGCATTAGGTATTGGTAAACGAGTATTTGTATGATCTTGGTGATCCCATTCACGAAACTTCTTCATAGAACATGTGTTTTCATAATGACCATGCAAACCACATTTAAAACATTCAATTGATCCCTCAGAAAGAACTTATTTCCCTTTCCTCAAGTCAACTGGATGCTTCATTTTTCCATGGAAGGTTCTTGCTTTATGACCCTCATTTCCACATCTATAGCATATTTCTGTCCCTTTGAAACATTTTCCTAGGTGTTTCTTTCCACATCTATGACACATAGGTTTTTGAACACACTTACCTTTATGATTATTACCTGTAGTTCCGTAGGGATTTGTTTCTCGCATATATGATAACTTATAGAAATCACCAAGGTTTAGGTGGTCAATCATGACTCCAGATAGTTGGTTAAGGATAAACACAAGAGTTCTCATTATAGCTTCCATATCATTCAGTTGATCGCTCAGAAAACTGTCACAGTTTCCTTCACATCCACCATTACCTTGGTGCCTGCTAGATCCAGCCATTTACTAAAACCAAAAAGGTCAGTGTGAGTATATCAACAAAACCATCATGTACTAAAGAGGAAGATAAAAAATAAGATATACTTACTCATTCACTTTATCTAAAACTAGGACTGTTTATAAAATCTAACCATTATGGTCATGTCACTTATGCTTAAAGAATACCCTAACCTCAAAAGTTATCTAAATCGACCTCTGATACCAACTATAAGACCCCAACCTTAAACCTTACTGAATATTTAATTAGATGAATAATTCACATTGAGGATCTTTTTAGGTTTAGAGTTTTAGAGAATTAGGACATAACTATTACATCTCAAAATATTACAAAGTAGAATCTTTTACTAAGTTTCCATAAAATAAAATCTCTTAAAAATAAACATGTCCAGTTCAATGTTTTAGGTTGCATGACTTTTCCTTGATCCCATCCATGACAATATTCCACGTTAAGTCCTGTGAAAAACATTTAAAAAACTTGGGATGAGCATAAAAAGCTCAGTAAGGGATACACAAAGAATGAAAACTATTAGTTTTTCAAAAAAAAACAAGTAAACCATGTATACTTTATCAAAGTAATACTTTTCACCTTTTCGAAGTAGTAAAAGCTCTTCACTGAATGAAAGTTCATTAAATAACCTTCTGTAACCAAAAGATTACCATAAACCCATTCAATGATCACATAACATATAAAGGTAACTTGGGACATAAACATACTTAAGTGGAATAACTATACGGTCGACTTCCACACATACTTAATGGAATAGCCATACGGCCGACTTCCACACATACTTAATGGATTAGCCATACTGCCGACTTCAATACCCAATGCATTGGAGGTTATAACGTATCCACCCATCCTGGTATTCATGGCACCTCCCGTCATATGGTTTATCACGTAACCACCCATAATATGTCCAAGTACAAATATAAAATTATAACAAAAAAACCAATATAAAGGAATGATAACATTTCCACATTTCAATCACAATATATCATTTAAATATATTGACATAATAGAATAATTTATCATAACCAATTTCAATACCAAAATACATAAAAGAGTATATGGTATTTATTTTATTTTAAAAACATTACGGCTTGTTGAGGAAGCCAAAGATCAAATAATACTCGCGGCGGTGGAAATGGTCGTTGTCACCACGTACGTTAAAAAAAACATTCCTTTTTGTCCTTTAGTAAAACGCTTCGTAGAAAAAGATTTCTTTTTCATAAAAGTAAAATTCAATGGGGTTTATTCACCGTATAAAAGACAGTTTTGTATAAAACGAAATATGCCTCAATGAAAGGAGATTGAGATGAAGTCCCTTATAAAGACGGTATCCTTGGTTTAAGGATAAGTCAATTACATAATTATGTGTGACAAACAAATACACACAATATAAGTGGATATTTATTGTAAAACAATCATATTTTATACACACATATTCATAGAATGACATATTCAAGGAGTACAATATTATCCCAAATAATCAAATTTGGGTTAAGAAGTTCCCTTGCAAAAAGATGAAAACCTAACAGCATCCCTACAAAATTTAGAAAATGTGTTGATGAGAGATAAAAAGGGTATCTCATCACTTGGACATAAAATTTACATCAATAAGGTTATATGAGAACGTATCCCAACATAACAATATGTAAATTAAAAGACCCAACAAAAGAAGTCTTTTATAAAGAGGAGGGTGAAATGTTCCCTTACCGACATGGGTATCTTTCGAGACATGCACCCCGTGAAAGAAGGACAATACAACATTGATGTAAATAATCATAAATGAAAGTATTATACACAATGAGTAATGTAATGGGAAGTACATACATCACTCAAATGAAATTGTGGCAAATGTAGCATAAATCTCATGGGAATAAGAGTGAGATGAAAAAATCCCTTACAAAAACTCGGCAGACTAACAACGCCACCAAAATGGATTGATGAGATAAAATAGGTTCTCTCATCATATTTAAATAAATATTACAGAAAGAGTAATATAAAATAACATCCCCCAACATAACAAAGAGGAGCTTAAAATAAGTGACATAAAGGAGAGTACTTAAAAAGAAAGAGAGAGGTTAGATCTCTTACGAAAATTCAGCAGCCTAACCGTGCCACTGAAAAATTCCAAAATGGATTGATGAGAGAGAATAGGGTCTCTCATCATATGAACATAAAAATTACAGTAAGAGTAATATAAAATAACATCCCAATCACAATAACGATGAGCTTAAAAGGAATGGCATAAAAGAGTGTACTTAAAAAGAAGGAGAGGAGTAGGATCCCTTACCTCGGGTCCGACATGACTCAGTCATTCTTTAACGTCCTGAATAATAAACATGAGTTAATTTATACTTTTTTAAGAACCTTATTCAATTTAATTATTCCTTTTATATCAATTATTGACATGTTATAAACATTATGTAATCATTTATGTTACTAATGATTGTTTTTTCGATATTTGGTTCTTAAGTCAAAAGTGGACTTCTTACAATTACATGTTGTTCGTGCGGTCAATGGTTCTTTATATACAGAATGAAATTCTTGATTTGGATATCATATATATCATATATATCTATCATATTCATGTATTTATAATATCACATAATCATTTAGAGGTAAGAAATGAAATGCACCGTTCATGGAGACAGTAAGTCGTACGTACGCATTAACGCTACTTTAATTTCTATGTCATATTAAAGGAATTAAAACTAAATGGGAGGTATGTATATTTTAATTCCAGAATTATATTAATCATTTAGATGTTACATAAATCATATATATCCATTATATATATGTACTTATAATATTACATTACATTTGGGGATAAGAAATGAAATGAACCGTTCATGGTGACGGTAAGCCGTACGTACGCATGAACGCCACTTTCATTTCTATGTCATATGAACAGAATTAAAAATGAATGATATATATATATATATTATAATTACAGTATAATATATATGTTATATAGTTCATATATGATCATTAATTTCATTCTTTATATGTTCCATGTATTGCATGTACGAGTAACATCACTTGAGGGGGCGGTAGTCCACACTTCCTCATATGAAATTATCCCATTTACACAACATGAAAAGAATAAATGTATGGTTTAAATATAAAATAATGGAGAATATATTAAACATAAATACCATATATATCATATATAAAATTCAGTGACATCATAGTGGCCACCTTTAAAGATGTTAAAAGAATATTGAACAATCATTGTTTCGTGAGACAGAAAATCGCCAACCACAGAAACAGTATGTTCTTTAACCATTAGACAAAGGTGTGTGTAAGTGTATCTCGAATACTTCTTATGAAAACATCCTAGTATATTTAAGATACTGGATTTGTTACAAAATAAATGAATAAAAAGGGTTTAGGGGGTTGGAGAAGCAAAATATATTCAAAGGACACAAGTGAAGACATTACCTTAAAATTGGGTAACTCCCTTTGGTTTGAGCTCAATGGATTCCTTGGGATGAATTATGCCCAATGTAATAATTCAAGGAGTTATAGAGGGATGTGGAGAGACACAATGGGAAGGGTTTAGCCGATCCAAAGTCTTTGGAAGTGTGGGTAAGGAGGTATAGGTGGGGGCCTTTTATAAGAGGAGAGGAGGGGCACTCTTGGAAAGTAAAGAAATGTTACTTTATTTGAAAATGAGTTTCAGATTTAAAAGGTCCCAAATAGATATAATTAGAGGATAAGATGATAAGGGTTCTAAATCCACCCATCCAATAGATTTTTGACATTTTTAGGTCTTAGATTTTACATTATCTTTCCATTTTATTTAAATCGTTAAATAATAAGGTCATCGCTGCATCATCATGATGTCATAAATAATTTAATTTATTTAGTGTCTAAAAATTATTAAAAAATACTATGATGTAGTAAATCTTTTCATAATTCCATTTATTATTTATAGCTAAAAATATGACTTTTATTACCCCATTTAAAAATTGTTTTAGTAAAACATCTAATGTTTGTGTCATTTTTACTTTAACATTAAATAAAAAGATATTTATGTCATTTACCAACCAAAGTGGCTCCATGGGGTCCCCAAGTTGACCCATGGATTGTCTTGGTCGTACATGACAAATCCAATGAGGTTAGGATATGTGTCTAGGTCATTTCATTTCATATTATTAAAACATTATTCTTACCTTAAATTACACTAATTACCTCTAATCACGATTAAAAACTTAATAAGTTACTATTCACCAAAAAAAATATTTTAATCCCATTGAACAACATTTTAATTCTTAATTACAACCATGTATGTCGGATTTTTGAAATTCAAAACACAATGATGGAAAATTTTCATTTAAATGGAAAATCAGTTTTTCTAAGTACCACTTAGCGGTTTCACTATTCATAAAAAATTGATGTTTTTTAGAAAATTACCAAAAGTTCACCCTAAACTATACTTGATATTAAGAATTCAAAAATGATGTTTATATTACAAAATTCAGAAAATATAAGTTGCATTAATTAATTTAATAATTAATTCCGCTGTCAAAACAAATAGAGTTTTTTTATGAAACAAAATGTATAAAAAGATTGACACTAGTTTAAGTCCAATTTCAAAGTGAAATTAATTATAACGACCACTATTGGATTAAATGGTAAAAATATATTCTAATTTCAATTTAAAATAGATTCAAAATATAATCTAATAATATAAATAAATTAGATTAAAAGATATTTTGAATTAAAATACAACATTTTGGACTATTCATTAAAAATTGAACTTTTACGGAAAAATACCAAAAATTTACACAAAGTAAATTTTGATGTCCCAATTCTAAAGAAGAATTTCATTTTGTCAAAGATAACACATAAAATTGTCAAAAAGTGTATTTAAAAGAGGTTCTCCATCAAAAGGCGGTTAATCGACCTTTTAAATAATATTAGAATGTTTACGCTTAAAATTGGATTCATTTGCATTTTTAATCCTCTAACATTTATTGTAAAAAGTAAAAATATTTGACATATATAATCATTTTGTAGTTAGTTCTTTTCATTCCCGCCATTACAACGGCTAGGCGTTAACTACTATATAAAATAATATTATTTTATTATTAGAGTGCAACGTAAGATTCCCACGAAACTCGTTATTGTGTGTTGGGTACGCCATCGAGCATAGCGTCCCCGTTAAAGTCATATTAATATTTTATTCAAAAATATGGATAAATTTGAAAATTTAATACTCTTTATTTACCTGGGTTGTAACAAAATTGTGGTTCAATGAGATGAAAATAATTTTAGGGAATAGTAACTTTTATCTTTTTTAACAAGGTTAAAAGTAAATAGGGTAATTAAGGGAAAAATTGATTTTATTATTAACTAAAACAAGTCCTAATCCCATTGGACAAGTGTAATTTGACCAAAAACAACCTTAGGAATAAAATATGACCATTTAGGCCCACATGGATTAGATTAGGACATTTATTAATAATTTATTTAAAGAAGGGTTAAAATAGTTAAAATCAATGTTTAATAACTAAATAATTTTTAATTTTGAGGTATACATAATATAAATTGAACAATAAATATTCATTATAAAGATAAAACTATTTACTAATTTTTTATATTTTTTTTAAATTTTTAGACATTAAATAATTTAATTTATTAATGACACAATGATGATGCAGTAATTATCTTATTAATGAAATATTGACATAATTGATGTTATAAATACCCAAATAAATGTAATATGTGCCTTTTAATGAATTAAACTAATTTTATATGTTAATATGACTTTTTTTTATTTATTTAATTATCTTTTTTATAAATAAACATTCTTTTATGATTTTCACAAAAATTAATTACCAAATAGTGTCAATATTGACATAAAATAGTCTTCAAAAAAAATATTATATTATTAATTGTTATTTTATTCCTAAAATTCTAAAGATCGACAAATTGACTTAGATAAGGTTATATATATTAATTATAAACAACTTGGGGTTCTTTTTGCTTGTTATTGTATGTTTATTGGCCTTATAGTGTAACAAAACAAGAAGACACCGTGAAAGTAAAATTATTTAACTTAAAGTTAAATCTAAATGATATGGTTAAAATAGAAACCTATACTTGTCTAAATTCTATTTGATGAGTGGTTTCGACCTATCCCCACATTATCCTATAAATAAATAATTTTTAGATATTAAAAACAGACTATGACTTTATAATAAAATAATGTTTTTAGTTATTCCAAAGGTGCCCCTCTCCTCCAATATAAAAGGGAACCTCCTCCCTCTCTTCCTCACACCACATTGAGCCTTCACGCTCAGCCAACCCCTGCCAAATTATCTTCTACACTTCCATAGAAACATCCTAGTGGTCCTGGTATTCTTCAAATTCCAATTTTATTGCCCTAAGGGGAGGTCTCAACGAGGCGCTACAAAGAAGAGGTAATGTCCGTTACCGAATCTTTCAACATTATTTCTTCTTCCACTTCTTCTTCTTTAGTTGTTTAATTATGAAGTAATAAAATTGGTCTCACTCATATACTGATATGTTATTATATGTATGAAACAACCATATTTCACCATCTATCCATCCTACGGAAAATGAAATCACCACGCATGAGTACGTACAGAATACCGTCTCCACGGCGTGGTGTATTCTATTTTCCACCACCAACTTACTTGGATGGGTATAATGGTGTAAATAATGACTATATATGATTATTGTAAATTGAGATTGATTCTGAAATAGTTTAAATACAATCCAATACAATTCAGTGATCATGGGAATGATACCATAGCTCATGTGTACGTAGGGACTACCGTCTCCACGAACGCGATAAGATTCATTTTCCATGATTAACCAATCAAGAATGATTATAATGTATATATAATGAATAATAATGAAATATATTACATAATAATGCTACTGGATTTATGTATATATATATATATATTTCATCTATTTAATTTCATTCAATTAAATAAGGAAACGAAAACAGCGTTCATGCGTACGTACAACCTACTGTCTCCATTAACGGTTTATTTCATTCCATTTATTGATCTATAATGTATATGTAAAGATGAATATATATTATATATAAATAATTTTATACATTTTTTAATTATTTAAATCAGTATATAAGTAATAATATCAGGAACGACAAGTCGAAACACATACGATAAATGAAATGATTTTACCCAAAATGTTGCTTTTACATTTAATTTACAAAATAATGGGTAATATAAAGTCATATTTGAAACATATATGATATCATAACAATGAATATGATTATGGAATAAGTCAATGACATTATTTAAATCATTATACAGGAGGTTCAGATCCATACGAAGCATACCGGACCTAAGGTAAGGGATAAATTTTCCAATCTCGTTCTTATCCGATATTGTTTATTTGTAAGTATTTACTGGGGTTATTGTTCTCATCCATTTCCATGTTTCCTAAAAATGGTTTCATGTATGTTTAATTTCCTTTTTACCCATTTTTTACTTTTACTACATGGTATGTGTGGAATATTTCGTTACGAGGTACTTTCTGTCTTTTCCGACAAAAGTATGAGAAGAATGATTTTTTAACTTATACAGCCTGAACGTATTTTTACGGTTTTATAATGCCTTATTCTCATGAAGATTCCTCCAAAATATTTCATGACTATTTTCAACAAAATCCTTTTATTTTAAAATTTCACGACATTTTTTGAAAAGAAATTTATTTTGAAGAAAAAAGGATATTTTCCTCAAGAATTCATTTCAATTGTTTTATCAAAACCATTTTTCATCTAAGATGAAATTATTTCATATGTGTATGTTTCATGTATAATGACTCTATGATTTACATGGTTTCAATATTCTTATTATGAAATTATATCCATTTTTATTATATGGATTATGTGATGATGGGATGATGTTTATGAAACCCATTTTATTTATTGGGTTTTTATAAATGATGTATGTTTATTTTGTGGCACAAGTAAGACTGATTTCATTATGAGATGGGTGGGACCTATATCTCCCTCCAATTAATTGGGTAATGATTTATATCTCATGAGATAGACATGGCTAGAATGGTAAGTTAATACGGTTCAGTATTACGGGACTGGAACGGGGATTGAACTCGATTCAGAAAGGGACTTTGTCCACTAAGATGGTCTTGGCAGCAATGCCATGGCTACTATGGAAATAATTACTTGTTCTTAATGGATGCCACAATTACATGTTTTATTCCCATGCTATTTTATCATTTTTTATCTTCCATTATGTTTTATGCCTTATATACTTCCATGTTTTATGTCGTTGATCAAGATTTTGATGTTTAAACATTATGTTCATGTTTTTATGTTCAAATGTATATTGTATGTTTTATTTTATACATGCATACCCTTACTGAGCATTTCATCTCACCCTTTTTATGTTTTATTTTCCCCCAGGATTTAAATAAATGTTTTAGGTAAGGAAACAAAAAGTGGAAGAACATTAGGGGAGATGTGGAAGATCATTCACCACGATTAGAAGATTACGTTCCAAGTTTCCAAAGAAACTAAAATATTATGGTCATTGTGTGTTTGTTTATGTTATGTATTATGTATTCCTCAAAAGTAATGTAATATATATGTACGTCATGCTTCAGGTCTCTACATGATCCCCCTTAATTAATGATTTTAAAGGAGAGCTAAAGATAGAATGAATCGGTTAAACATTTAATGATTTAGTTTTATTGATAATTCACTATATGAAATGTTAATAAAGATCAGTTGCATATCCCTAAAATATTTTCAAAAGTACATGCCTTTTGGTTCCTTTATTTTGGATTCAGATTTGTAAAGTTATAATTATTGATATGTTCAATCAATATTAGGTCCACTATGATATTCTAATAATAATTATTGATCCTTAAATTCTTTAGTATGATATTTTTTGTGAATAAATAGAGATTAAATAGGAATATACTTATGTCATACATTTCTCTCATTTTTTCAATTTCAATCGTAAATACGATTGCAAAATGTTTTCAAATAATTAGGCCATTAGTTTTTAGAGCATCCATTTATAAAATTGTATTTTTGAGAAAAAGATATCAGAATTTAAAAAACTAATTGTACAATTAATTTTATGGTATTTTTGAGAATGTTGACTAAATTTCAGATTATGTTTACCATAGAAAAATTTATTAAAACAATTTTTATATTCATTGATTTCTGATTCTAAATTTTCAAATTTTGATTGGGTTTTTATTATTTCGAAACCGCATAATTTTTTTCTCTCTAAATAAAATATCAATCGTTAATAATATTCACTTTTTATTAAGAACATGATTATTATTTTTTTATGTATTTAAATTTTTAAATGATTTCGTTACAAAAAAACCAATTTCATCTTGATGATAAATAGAGTAAGAATAATAGGATGAATGAGAAGAATAAGAGAAATGAGAATAAGAATGAGAAATTAGATAACTAACTTCATTACCTACAATGATATATTCCTTGAGCCATTTAGGGACTATGTATATTGAGGAGAATAAGACTTTGGATTCTTCCCTAGCACTCCAGGTTTATAAATTATGGGATTTATTAACGTTTTTTTTCATTAAATGTCATATTACAATTTTTTATTTGTGGATTTATATTCCCTTTTTTATTTCATCAATAACATGACAACTCCAAAACATCTATTTGATCTTTCTTTTTTTCTTGAAAAAATGATTTCTTCTTCTTTAAAAGTTTCTCGCCTTTTTAAAAAAATAATCAATTTTATATTAATCATTGGTTTCACATCCGAGATAAAAATAATATTTATTTCTTTAAAAGATATTTTACTCATGTTTTCCTTGTATTTCCTTTATTATCTCTTTGTGGTTCATGATAATTTCATACATCGTAAGTGATTCTATGACATCTTCAACTAGCATATTTTTGATACCTTTTTATTATTAAATAGAAATCATCTTTTGTTTCCATGATATTGGTAATACCGAAATAGTTTTTCATCTAATGGTTATATATAAAATTCATAACTATGAAACTTTAAACAATATTAAATGTTAATAAATCATATAAAATTATAGTAATGGAATCATTTGTATGTATAAATAATATTTGTAAATTATACTAATACATATATATTATCATATATTTTACTTTTTCATGAATTGATTTGTGATTTCAAGAAATTTAATCATTTAATAATTGGTTTTGCAAGAATTTATGCGATTAAATTCATTTTTCTAAATCATTCATTTGATAGGATTCATAGATTATATATTAATGTTAAAATAAATAATATCTTGTGGAGTCAAATTATATTCTAGATATTTATTTGGAATAAATTCACGCATAACTACCATATAAATAAGGTAACATATTCTATTATTAATGTTGGAAAAATGATTTTTCAAATAAGAATAATTTACTCCATTAAATAAAGAGAGATGTGTATAATACGTAGATTCCATCATAAAAAGATTAACCATCAAAATTGATTAATATTTTAATAATAATATTGAATGAAAAACTATATTTATAATAACAATTTCTCATTGGATACCAATTTATTGACATAGTAAAATGAAAAGGGGGTGAATTTCATTTAAAAAATAATGAAAATAAAAGAAAATAAAAATTATAAATAGATTAATATTAAAATGATAAAGTGATTAATGTTATCAAATTAACAAAGAAATGAATGAATAATTTGATTCATATTATAATTTTAATATCAAATTTAATTATGGGAGTATGGAAAATGAATAATAGATTAATAAAACATATACTAGTATGTTTACTAAGACCATATGATGAGATTTAGAAAATGAAAGACAATATAATTTTTGTTAATAAATGATTTCATCAATTACTTTGTGTGATCCCATGTGTCTCATCACCTCAGGTTAATATTTTTTTATTACCCTAAATTTAATATATATCAAGTAACAAATGACTTCAAATTTATATTTTAGGAGAGTATAATTAAATCAATCATCCCTTAATCTAACATGGTTATAGCAGGATGTCTATTGATGAAGACCCCTCAATTTTCCGATTGTGAAAACTCGTCCCTCAGTCGTGGTTGTTATAATCCTCTCAGAAGCCTGGGTAAGGAATGTGATATCTTCAAAGTGAATTTTTTTTATTATTATGGTCTCATATTGATTTATAATAACTGATAAAATATATATATATATAAATATATTTATAGAAACAAAGAGTTATGATCCCCTAGGAATGAATAATGGAGAATTCACTCATAAGATTGGACTAACAGATTTCTAGGGATCCACTATTGATTATATTAGAGTTTTGTTTCACACTTTCATTATTGAGATCCGACCACTTGAGCTCTCTATTTATTACTTCCAAAAGACTGGGAACATTCTAGAAATATTTTAGGTTGTAATAACACCCAATAAGACAATACCAAATGTCTTTTTCCACATTAAAAGCCCCCTTAATATAGATATCATAATTTCAATAGACACCCATAACATTCCACCAGGTATATGGTGGACTACCTAGATATCCAGATGTTTCTAGAACTAATATCATCTTGCTGGTACTCCTCAAGTTGATTACTAATGGAATCACGGAGGATGAGAGAGAATATGTCATCAGCATTTTATATTTAATGGATCTTCAATATATATATAAGGTTCTTCCATATAGAATAATGTGTTAGAAAAATCAACTAATAAACCAATACAACCCACTAGTTTGATAACACTTCATTGACTATATCAGTTACATCCAATACAATGATTGGAACTTTAATATTACTTCTATAACTTCATTACTATAAATATAATTCAAGAATATATTCAATGAAACCCATTTCCATAACATCATCATTAAATTTTATCATGATTCCACCACATGGTCTATTAAAAAAACATTGTGTTCAATTGATATAAATAAATTCCATAACAAATAAAATCATTAGAAAAATATTTGAATGATTGTACAGATTAAAAAACCAAGAGATAGATAGATAGGTGAAATACTATTATGTTTAGAATTTTATCATTATCTAATAAAAATCATATCAAATTATTAATAATCTAATTAATTATATAGGATTTGAAATTATTCTTATGTTTTATATAAGATCATTTTAATGCCTAAAAACAAATTTTTCTAAAATCCATTTTCCTCACATTTTACACATTTATTTTAAAATTGATTTTCACCAATAATAATAATGGAAAATTGAATAATGGATTCCAAATTTGACATTATAAGAATTTAATTTGACTAAAAATTCCTTATTATTTTTTTTCACGTGAATAATAACATTGATATGTATTTACCATCTCATTGAGGATAAAACATATAAAACAAGGTCAAAACTAGGAGGTATGGATTTAAAATATCCATAAAAAAATTTATCCCATTATATGAATCCTTTTTAAAAAATGCTATTTTCGAGGAGGTAGATAATTAATTTGGAATTTTTTTGAATTTTGTAACCCACACTTGCCTTTTAAGAAAATAAATTATATTTTATTCAAATTAAATTCTATTTATTGTTATTTTCATTTAATTATATGGTATGAAGTCAACATTCATATTCATATTTATCCAAAATTATTAATAACTACATTGTTATTATTTATGATAATAAATTTTTGGACATCAACATATTTATTGATTTTAAGGTGAGATGTTTTTTAAATTATATCTAGTATTTTCCTAAAAACAAATTTTTAGGAATTTTTTGTACTAGTATTTTATTTAATTTATTAGAACTATATATTTTGAATCTGATGAAATGGTTTCCATGAATTTATTTATTATATCCTATTTTTTAAAAATTGACCCACTTATTTTAGTTCTTATAATCATGTTACCATCGTAAAAAGTTTTGTTATTATGGTTAACATTAAATTGCAATTAATAGGGGATTAAATAAGATATAATATTTAAAATGATTTCAAAATAAGTCTTAATGTGATCAGAATAACTTTGGTATAATCTATCATACATTAATTATGAATTTGGGGTGTCTGGGTGGAATGTGACCATGAATAAGACCTTATATTAATTTAATAAACTGAATATTTAAAAGAGTTACGCTCACTTAACTTATAGAAGAGAAACTGTTAGGCTTTATTCATCACACCTATTATGACACTTATGTCATTAGCCAACCTATAGGGGATCAATCTACAACTACCCTAACTAGCTTTAAATAGGCCTATGGTTGGTGACCAGCGCCAAAAAGCATTACTATTATGTGATCCCTCTCCCTATATACCTACACACACACAAGAATCTTGATACATTACTGTAGAGGAATAAATGTAAAAGATGAAAAAACATGAGAATATACTATGAATGTAATAAAATTTAGAGACTAAATACATACTATAGTTTTCACTAAATGGATAAAAGTGGAAAATACATGCCCAATCAGAATGATGTCCCATCTAACAAAACTGGAAATAATAACTACTGAGAGATCCCATCTCCTTATATCGATACTCCACCCATCGTATGTGTTCAAATGCACCAGGTATCCCAAAGATACATTTTAGTAGTTATCAAACTATCCATCATATTCATAAGACATGACATGTACTGGAAAATACCATGTTGGGGTGAGTATATATATACCAAGTAGAACTCCCCAAATTATGATGGGGGTTAGTAAGATACATGATAGGAATAGACAGTAAATAAATAGTAAACAAGAAAAATCTAAACCCAAAAAATAGGTAGTTACCACATCCAAAAAAGTGGAGTAACATGGTCAGTAGTTTAACTACATGTCGAGTATTCACCTCCTATAGTTGGAGAGTAAAATCATCTCATATCGGGCATGGATTTGGACTAGAACGAGAGAAAATTGAATATTCAAAAAATGACATGAGAATAGGATGAATGATCTCAAACCAATATATCATTACAGATATAGATATAACATGAGTAATAAATGAATATAAATAAAGATATTATTTAGGGTGATCCAATGAATCATGTGATAAGTGATTCAGAGCTTGTTTTTGGGAGATCCTTAGATTCCTAGGGAGGAATCGCAATGGGGATCGAGTGGCTGATGGTAAGGGAGGAAGGATAAAATAGGGTAATCCCATTTTAGTGTTGGTTGAGGTAATTTTATACCATTAAATAAATGAATGGATATAATGTACATTTTGGTTAACTGTGCACCATCTGTGTAGCACACACTGTATAGGTGTCACACCCTGCACGGTTTTAGCTAACAATGCACCAACTGTATAGTGATACTCGTTATGTAGAACTAACCATGAAGATAGTCACACGTTTTAGAAAAAATTGCATACCCCATGCTATCACGTCTATAATTTATTACGTACATTTTTCATGTCCATGGACCCCATGTTTCTTATTTTAGTAAACTATGATAAACCCCTTTAACGATATGCTTGTGTTTTCTTGAGGGGATTTTAATTTAAAGAAACCGTTTTCTATATATGTTTTTTTCTGAGAAGATATTTTTTTTGGTAATGATGCCCCTAAAACTCATCCATACTCCCTGGACAGGTTTTGGGAATAAATTCTCTTCCATTAAATACATAACATGTTCAAACTCTCAAATTTAAAATTTTATGAAAAATTTTATATTTCTACCATCCACAAAATGAAAATAATAAATTATGTTGAGAATTTATTAACTCCAAAAAATTGGTCACTACAACCTCCCAAAAATCAAACTACTCATCCCTAATAAGCTTTTCCAGATAATTGAATAATAATTATCCTACTAAGGACGTAACCTCATATTCAAATGGTCTTATTTCATTTCCAGAATCCTAACTCACCTCTGAGAACCACATTAGAAATAAAATACATATTTCCACACACAATTTCATTATTATATATACTTATATTACTAATATTTTTATCCTAACATACCTCCTTTTGTATCCTCTAATCCCCCAAAAATTTTTGGTGGCAGTAGGATATGTTTTTGGGTCAGAAAAGAGGGTGCTCATTTATGATTCACAGTTTTCCAAATCCTAAACGCAAACCATGCACCCATGTCCAGTTAATTAAAAATGAGTTAAATTAACTCTTTTCACTCATTTTATTTAATTTAATTCTCCAAGTTATTCGTCAATTAGAACTTAACAGCCATGGAAGCCCGCAAATCCTCTCAAACCCTCATTGGAACTCCATTTTGAAGGGGGTTTTTGGAGGAACTTCACACAATCTCAAGTAAGTGTTTCTCTATATTAGATCCTCCCCATTTACTGAAGTTTATTAAAATTTCCTTGAATTCCCAAATGACTATAGGTTTGGGATTCAAAAATAGGGTTTAACGTTTGGTTTTCTGGTCCAATCTTTTGATTTTTGTATGCGTTTACATTCCCTGAGGTTTTGCGTTGGTGTGATTGATTTTTAGCACAACGGATTAAATGTTTTATCAATTTTGATAGGTTATTCCATTTGTATGGAATAATTGTGGATTACCTTTCTTTTTTTATAATTTCGTCATGTTTATCTCATTTTCTTATTTGTTCAACAATTAGTTTAAGTGTAATTTGTAAAACAAATGATGTTTAAGTTACATTTTCATGGGAAATTGGGTGGTTTTCATAGATATAAATTATTTTTTCATTTGGGGATACCCAGTAACAACATAGTTGATTTAATTGAAATATATTAGGGCATCGAATTTATTTTTTAATTTTTATCTCCATTGGTTGTTTCTATAAAAATTTGTTTTGTTGGAGTTTGTGAAGCATATGAACATTAAGTGCCATGTTTGTGTGAAAATTGATGTTTTATAAAGATATCACTTCTTGGATAAGATGGGGCTTCCGTATAACTGATATGTTTCTTTCATTGAAAGGTATTGGACTTCCATTTTTTGGTGACTTTTAAGTGTGTACATAGTGTGAAAAGTGGTGATTAAAGGGTGTTTTGGGTGTAAAACAATGATTTATTTGGAGAAGTTTTTTCATTGAAAATAAAAAAAAAATCTTATGGTTTTCAAGTGGAATAAATAGTTTATAACTACAGTATTGTTTGTTCGTGACCTGTAGTGGTATTTTTATATGAATATGGAAAAATATTTCATGATGAAATTTTTTTAGCACAATGGAGGATGCATGTGTACCTATGTGAGAGGATGTGTACTAGTATGCTTGTGATCTTAAGCAATTTTATCCAATTTACACATAACATTTTGGATAATGACAACACTTACTAAAATATATGGACGATTATTGGGCTCCACTAGGTTATGGATATGTTCCCTATGAGTTTCTCATGCACTGGAAAGGATTGTGACATGGATATTTTACCCCAAGGTATGAGTACATAGGGCCCTAGACTATCTAGTGCCTAGGGGTGTTCCCAGTTTTGGTGGTCACTGTATTTGTGGTATTTGACCATGTCATATGATGTGTTTGGATTTAAATTACATTATATAACATTTATTATTCAATTTTTTTAATATTCATAACGTTTTATTTTTAAAACTGTTTACAATTATATGTTTCATCTCTTGGAATTTATCGCCGCTTTTCCTTACATATTAAAACTGTATGATTTTTCTTCTTTTATTGCATACATGTTGAAATAATTTGGTGAATTACTATTGGGATTAGTATCACACACTATTTACAACCCTCAGGTGTATGTATATTTGATTATGTAATACACATGTAAAGGCAAAGCCTCAGGTAAAGGTGGTTCAGGTTATTAGTCCACTCATATGATTCGGTGTTGTGGAGATTGCTCGAGGGTAATGACCCCTTGTCATGAGGACTATTTGTGGATAATTTTTCTATTGTTTTTATTTATGATTTTACATCTTGTAATTTATTTAATACCATGTATTCAGATCTGTTTTCTATTAAGGTTTGTTTGGCATGAAAATTTCTGATTCACATTATTGATTGTTTTAAATATTTTATGCTTTCATACTCAGGTAAATCATTCCCAAACCAAATTTATTGATACCTGGGAATTTTTTCCATACCATCGGAATAGGGAACTACCTTAGGTCCTTGTAATGGGATGGATTTTTTTCCGTTATTATTGGTGAGCTGATTCCATTTGTGCAAAAATGGTATTAGAGCCAGGTTAATGTTTTTCAGTTATATAACTATTAGAAGATGTGTTGGGATATACCAGAGATAAGAATATTAGGGATCAGGGATTTGGTCCTGAGTATGTTTCCTAAACCGCACCTCTCGTGGCAGACCATGAGTCACCTGGGGGAATTGTAATTGTTTCATTGACTTCACTTCATGTTGAGGCATGTGGGATGTAGACCACATTTGGATATCGGGTGGGGGTGGAGTAGTTATTTGTTTTATTAATTTTATGTGTTTAGATTATTTATATTTGATAAATTTGATTAAAATTTACATAATTTTGGTATTAACTATTGTTTTTTAAATTATTCAGGTTGTAGAAACATTCCTCCCCTAAAATATCTTATATACCCATATGAGGAATCCGAATTGAGTTATATCGCACCGATTGATCAGCGGATTATAGAGGATATGGTCGAAGATATCCAAGCTCTAGGACATAGATTAGTATCTGTTACAATTCTTATTAGGGTAGAAGATAGGAGCCGATTAAATGATAAAGGTCAAAACATTTTTGAAAAACAAGCCTGCTTTTTGGAGGCAGCATAGAACCCCACGAATCAAAGGAATGGATTGAGAAGATCTTGAACAAGTTTGCATTCCGGGTAACACCCATGGAGGTATGTGAGAACTGTGAAACTTTTTTGTTTGTGGTTCCCAACTACAAGTGGTGGAAATCATTACTTCAGACAGGGAAGAATGGTTAAATGCGCTGGGGATATTTTAAGGCCATCTTTAATGACCATTATTGACAATAAGTGTTAGAATATTCTAGATCCATTGAGTCCACAGACCTTGTTCGGGGGGGATATTTATGTGATGGATTACACCAACTATTTCGATGAGCTGTTTCGGTATGCCACTAATATCTTCTCGAATGAACAAGTGAAGTCCCAGAGGGTTGAGAAGGGCTTGAGATTAAAGATATACTCCCCGATTTTCTTGTTCTTGTTGAGGACCTATGCTGAGGTCATTGACCGGGCATGTATGGTGGAGATTGACCATAAAGGTAGGGCTGGTATTTCTGCAACTGTATTAGTAGTTGGTAGAGGAAGATCTCGGTAGATGAAATGGAATTGTGGGGAGTAGGGGAAGAATAAAGGTAGTAGTTCAGGCCACTACTCTAGATAGTTTTCATCTATGGCTACTGATGTGAGGTCCATCTTGTTCCACCATTGTTTAGGTCCAAAACACAACAGACCAGTATGCCCCTTCTTTCTAAAGACATGTTATCAGTGTGGAGGTATGGGGCATTTTCAGCGTCTTTGGAGGGTGGAACAACCACTTAAGTGTGGGGCAAGATCAGTTCCCTCAAATGGAGTGTAAGCTCAGTACGAGCCATCGTGGATGGGGGGATACCATTTTGGTGTCCATGGTGGTGGTTTTTGGTGTTATTTTGGAAATATCCAATTCAAGGGATTTCCCACATACTAGTGGTCTTTCCTAGGTAGAGACCCGACATTTTCATGTTGTGGATCAAACATCAGTTGGATCGGCGGTGGTACTGTTGATAGTTTGATGTATAGATTTGATTGCATCTCATTTAGCTACTACAAATTTTGATATTGGAGAATATGTTTCATTTATATCATCCCATATTGTGGACTCACTAAACTTGCCTACTGATTTTTGGTATTTTTCGATGGAGTGGGTGACACCACTGATAAATAAGAAGGAACAGGGAATTAGTTACCTGACATGTGCACTCTCTATGTCAGGGATTCAGATGGAGTGAGGACTCGTGGTAATATATATGGATCTTGTTGATGTGATAAATTGTATGTATTGGATAGTACACTTCCTGACACACATCAATTACTATAAGTGACAAGTGAGTTTCACAACACCTGATGGGTGTCTTCAGGTTTCTTTGTGGACAATGGAATCCTCGGTCGGGTAATGCAGGACCTCCACTCCTAGAGTTGTTAATTATTATCTTCTAGTTATCATCGCTCATGCTATAGGACGATGTTCTTTCACCTAATGTGAACGGACTCATGTAGTGAATTAGTTTTCAGACGTATTCCCAGATGATTTATCATGTTTTCCACCAGAGTGGGATGGAGAGTTCTCAATTGATTTTCTTCCTGGAACATAATTAATATCTCTTCCCTCACATCTTATGTCCCCAAAAGAGATGAGGGAATTAATGATATATCTTGAGAACATTTAATCCAATGTATTTAATCACCTATGAATCTCTCCTTAAACCACTCCAATGTTGTTCGCCGAAAAGGACAATGGATCCCCCTTGTTGTGCATTGAATACGGAAAGTAGAAAAATGTAACAATTATGAACAAATATCCTTGGCCTAGAATAGATGTTTTGTTTGATCATTTTATGGTGGAAATGTGGTCCTCAAAAATGGACATGCATTCCGGATAACATTAGATCAGGGTGAAAGAGGTAAATATCCCAAAGACATCCTTTCGAAGCAGGTACGACCACTTTGAGTATTTGGTCATGCCCATTGGATTGACCAATGATCCAATGGTATTTAGGGCACTCAGGAATAGGGTTTCCCACAGGTATCTTTTTCACATCATTGTCGTGTTTGTGGATGAAATTGTAGTATACTATTGATATGAGGAAGAAGATGAACATCACGTGAGGATCATTTTGGGGACATTGCGGGATCACTACCTCTATGAAATGTTGTCAAAGTGAACTTTCAATATTAGGTAGCAGAAATTTCTAGGGAATATGATCTCAGAGAAGGGATATTCACTGGACCTTGAGAAGATTATTGAGGTCATGTCATGAGAGAAAAAAATAATGTGTTTGATATCAAGATTTTCCTTAGACAAGATAGTTATTACAGGTGATTCATTCAAGATTTCTCTCAGCATGCTTCACTGATGACCGTGCTCACCCATAATTTGGTGAAGTTTGTATCATCCACAAAATTTTAGGCATCCTTTGAATAGATGATGTTGTAATTGACTATATTCCTATTTCTGATTTAACTTCAGGTTGATAAGGCTTATGTGGCCTATTGTGACACTTCATGTTTGGGTCTTATGTTCATTCTTATAAAGGATGTTCATGTGGTGGAATATGGATCCCATCAAATCTGACGACATGAAAATATTTATCCGACCCAGAACATGGATTTTGAAATGGTGATTCTTGATTTTAAGACCTGGTTTCACTACCAATTTTGGGAGATGTTTGTGATCTACTCTAATCAGAAAATCTTTGCAAATATTTTCTTCACAAAAGGACCTCAATATGAGGAAACATTGTTGGATAGAGTACATGTTGGTGTTTGAAGTCAACATTGTTTATACCCAAGGAAAAGGAAATGTAGGGGTGTATACCTTGATAAAAAGGGTACAAATTCATGTTGTGAGGAAGTCTAGTGAACAGTGGACACTGATGAGACACTTTTATCTGATGAATGTGAAGACTAGGGAGTTTAGTGTAGGTGAATTCAAGGAAATAATTCAGTTAACACCTTCTCTATTGGAGTTTATTCCATTAGAACTACCCAGTGATGATATTTTTTAGTGGTTGAGGAAGTTTTTTCATGGTGGGAGATATCACATAATTGGTCGTCATCTCTATAGGGCATCTTATGCTTCACGGTCTGCTCAGTAGTGCCTCCATCTCTAAAGAAGGAAGTGACGGGGGATAGCCACAAGTCTCAAGGTATTGTTCATCCAAGTGGAACTAAAATGTATTATGATGTATGATGATTGTTCATGTGTCTTGGTATGTGATAGAACATAGCAGGCACTCTGTCTAGATGCTACACATGTCAGAAGGTCAAGGTAGATAGCCAATTCCCTCCAGTTTGATCCAACCACTACCCATTCCTAAATGAAAGTGGGATAAGGGTGTCATGGACATCATTATTGGTTTTCCTCATACAAATTACTATAAGAATTTCATTTGGGTGGAATCAAACAAGAAACCAAATCATCCCACTTCATATCGATAAAAGATAAAACTAATGTGGATGAGTTGGGCCATTTGTATAATTAGTATGTGGTGAGAATCCATGTCATGACATCGGCAGTAATTCTAGATAGAGACCCAATATCGCTTCTCTGATTCGGTAAGGCCTAAATAAGGACTTAGGTTCAGAGATCAAGATTAGCATGATGTACCATAATCAAACAGATGGTTAGACAGAATGGGCAAACCTGATTCTGGAGGAAATGCACCAAGCGTGTGTTTTGGACCTTGGTGGTTCTTGGGATATCCATTTGGGATTGGTTGAATTTTTCAACAAAAGCTGATAACAATACATGACTCTAATGGGACTTTTAAAGGTACTTTATTTCTGGACATGTTGGTCCCCCCTATGTGGGGCGGAGGTAGATGAGAGTTCAACGTTGGGGTCGAGCCTTGTGCAGGTGACTATGAAAAGGTCCAGTTGATCCGTTATAGCTTTTTGATAGCAGAGAGTCATCAAAAATCATATGTTGATCAAATACATTGAGACCTAGTGTTTTTTGTGGGTGTCAGGGTATTTGTGAAAGTGGCCCCTCTTCTATGCCTTCACAATTTAGGTATGTAAGGGAGGATGATGCCATGATATGTCAAACCTTTTCAGATCACCGAGAATATTGGAATGGTGTCATATCGGATGGCCTTACCTTCTTATTTTTCATCCATCCATGACTTCTTCTATGCCTCCCAGTTGAAAAAATACAACCTAGATCCATCCCATGTGTAGAGTTTGGATAAACTAGAAATAGATCATGACATGTCAGTTTTGAGGGCCAGTGCAAATAGTGGAATCCCAAGAGAAGGTTCTTCATGGAAATTATATTCCACTAGTTTGGGTTCATTGGAAGCATGGTAGTGATACACATTATACATCAGAGTGGAAGTCATGGTTTGAGGATGAGTACCTAATATATTTTTTCGATCAAGCATCTAGTCGTCATTCCAGGATGCAAGGTTTTCATTGTGGGGAGAATTTTCACAACCATTATATTCATTAATATACTTATATTTATTATATTTTTATTGTAACAGCCCCCCTATGACCCCCATAAGCCTCCAAAAATCTTTTTTTGAATTTTGAGATATTTGGTGTGGAGGGTGCATGGTTTGGGCACCCAATTTTTCCAAACATTGCACACAAACCATTCACCCCTGTCCAGATCATTAAAAATGAGTTTAATGACTTGTTTTCCCTCATATTATTTTTCTTAGATTGCCTATTTCTTTCTCACATAAAATATAATAGTCATGGTAGTCCTCATATCCTCTCAAACCCACATTGGGACTCCATTTTTATGGGGGATATGGTGGAGAAACTTCACAAAATATCAAGTAAGTGTTTCTCCCTCTTAGTTCCTCAGCTTTCCTTGAAGTTTCATTCAATTTCATTGAAGTCCCAAATGACCAGATGGTAGTTTATTAATCCTAGGGTTTATCTTTTGGTTTTATTATTCCAATATTTTGATTTTAGGCTCGATCTACCTTCCTTGAGGTGTGGTGGAGGTGCGATTGAATTTCAACACAAAGGATTCAATGATTTATTAGTTTTGGATGGTGATTCAATGTGTATTAAATCCTTTTGAAAAATAATGGTGTGTTTATAATGTTTTATTTTTTATCTAATTTCATTATTATTTCAAAAATTGGTTTTATTTGTATTTGTAATGATAATGATGTTTATGTGCCATATTTTTGTGAAATTAGGGGTTTTCATAGATATATTTTATTGGTTGAAAGGGGAGGCCATATTACTACTTAGTAGAATTTATAAAAATGTATTATTGCATAAAATAATGTTTTTAATGATTATATTTTCTGGATGTTTCTTCAAAAAAATGATTTAATGATGTTGGTGAAGCATATGAACATTAAGTTCCATATTTTTGTGAAAATTGAGGATTTACAAAGATATTATTTCATAGTTCATATGGGCATGCTCTATAACTGATTGTTGGATTCATTGAAAGTTATTTGAATTCAATATTTGTTTGGGTGACTTATAAGAGTTTAAATAATGTGATATGTAGGGATTTAAAGGAGTTTTGGGTGCAAAATAATACGACATTGTGAGAAGTTGTTTTACTGAAAATCCAAAGGTTTTGTTGTGTGTTCTAAGTGGCATAATGTGTGTATTGAAATTGTATTGTTTATATGTGACCAGTAGTGGTGTTTTTATATGAGAAGGAATGTATATGTAATGCTTATTTTTTTTAGCACCACAGGGCTAGCCCAACTACCTAGGTGGGTGGATATTTATTAGTACGCTACTGATCCAGAGCGAGTTTATCCATGATTCACATTGATTTTGGGATAATTAAAACTCTAAATAAACTATATATATGATTTTGGGGACCACTAAGTAATGTTTATGTTCCGTACTAGTGGATCATGCATGTCGTATGGATTGTCACATCGATATTTTACACCAAGGTACGATGTACATAGTGCCCGAGACTATCTAGTGCCTAGAGGTGTCCCCAGATTGGTGATCATGGGATTTGTGGTATTTACCCTAGTCTTAGGGTGTGTGTTTCTATAAATTAATGTGGAATACATGTATTATTCAAATGTTTTATCATTATTATTTTTTATTCTGATTACTGTTCACAATTGAATGTTTCATTTCTTGGAATTTATCGTTGTTTTTCTTTACATATTAAAACCATGTGATTCTTCACCTTATATTTCTTAATCATTGAAATATTTGGGTTGTATCATATTGGGATTAGTATTACACACATCTTACACCCCTTGGGAGTATGTATAAATGATTATGTTGGACACAGGTAAAGGAAATGCCTCAGGTGAAGGTGGTTTGTGTTGTTAGTCCCCTCTTATGTTGAGGTGTTGTAGAGATATGTCAGGGGTAATGACTCCTTGTCATGTGAAGTATTTTTGGATGACATTCTACATTTTTATTTATATTTGGACCTATTGAACATTATTTAAAACCATGCATTCTGATCTGGTTTCTTTAAAGGCTTGTTTGGGATGAAAATTTTAGATTCATATTATTAATTTTTTTCCTGATTTTTGCTTTCATACTTGGGTAAATCATTCCCAAAATGAATTTGTTGATACCCGGTCACCTATTCCAGACATTTTTTATAGGGAATTCCTTCTTTGAGTTTCCAGGGGATGTATTTTTTCATCGTATTAGTGGAGACCAAATTTGGTTCGTGACACTTATTCATTTAACAGTTGAGTTAGAAACATTAACAAGAAATGAACCATTATAAAAACACATACCCAAGGTCATTTAACCTGATAAAAAATCATGTTTTAATGCATCTTATCAATTGGATTATGGGACATAAACTTTTAATTTTTTATTTTCTGTGTTTGAATCCATCCTATGACGCGTCCACCATCCAACTTTCCTTTGAAATGATGATCATTATATTGAAGCGAAAAATCCAAAAAAGGTTGATGAAATAAAAAATCATGAAAAACCCATAGGTACTTATTATGTATAAATGTGGAACTAACATTTACCAAGCTCAAAATAATATCACCCTCTATTCCATGAATGCCTTGGTCAACCCTTATGTCACACATAGCTCAACATATTAGAGTTCCCGATGTAGTTTCATATCTACACACTTGTTCACTTATGGGAACACCAATCAAACTACTTATGAAGAGATATATTTTTAAAATTATTAACTCCTATATCTAATGCATCACTAAAAAAATCAAAATTATATCATAAGGAATAATGATTCCATTTTGAAAAATCTCCCTAATTATTTTACGCAAATTCCATTAATGTAAACATATTGAAGCACTTCCTGAATAAAACAATCAGGATATAACCCTTTAACTGACAATATTTCCGATCCATCAACCATGGATCATCATAAGATGCTTCAATAATAACTCCCACATCCATATTTCACCATAATTTAACTTTTTTTAGAAATTTTCAGAAGATTCTAGTGGTACATTTCATCACTTAATAATAAGATTACAAGAACCAAAATGATTTTCCAATGACCAACCTAAAAATCCAGCAACCTATATCAGATAACAGTCAGGAAGGATGATTGATGATCATATCCTCACATTAGGATAAAAATTATCATCATACCCTCGAAAAATGATCGGGATAAGCCATGGCCCATGACCCATCCCTCTAGAACCAAAATTATTTTCCAATGACCAACCTAAAAATCCAGCAACCTATATCTGATAATGGTCAGGAAAGATGATTGATGATCATATCCTGTCATTAGGATAAAAATTATCATCATACCCTCGAAAAATGGTCAGGATAAGCCATGGCCCATGACCCATCCCTCTAGGACATACTGACAGACTTGCCTAAGAATCCACTCATCCAGAGTGCTAATGTAAAGACACTGATGACTTCTTCCCACATCCTAAGAATAGTTTCTATTGTGAAAGCTAAAATTGAGTTATAACAACATTCATCCCACCTAAATCATCAACAATGTAACATTTACATCTTGTCTTTCTCTAAACAAATTTTTTGTAAAACACACTATGTGTTATCTCATAAAAAGTAGGTATACTATCCCATAACAAATGTTTTGAGTTCCGGATTGGGCTCTCATAAGTCATATATCAACAATTTCAATTATTTTTTCACCATGGAATGTTAGTTTTAACATGATGGAATCATATCTGTAACTCCAATTCAAAATAAGGAACGTCTTCTACACTATCATTTATCAGATTATTTCCCACCTCCTAGAATCACTCATAATGAAATATCCACTCACACAACCATTGGTTGTCTCTAAATAGAACCCAAATATACATATATATCAATTCCAATTTCGATATCCAAAAACCCTAGGTTTCTTCCAAAAAATATAGTCATTACCAAATTGGAAAACAAATATACTTAACTAGAATTGGTATTTTTTCCAGAATAAAATAAAAACTTACCCCCAAAAAACATCCTTATAATCTAGTCCAAACTCACTCATAGGATTTCGTTGAACAAAATGGATGATGATATACAAGGTTATGGGTAAAATACAAGGGAAACTAGTTCCATCTACCTAGTCGTAACATCTGTAACATTACAACCAAGTCCCATTTTGGGAATTATAACATATGGTATCTAGAATTCCTAAAAACCACTATGAATAATATGAAATTGATGTAGGAATTATGTTAATTGTCCTTTGTGGTAAAAAATTCAACATTAGAGGATGGGGAACATACACTACACATTTAGTGTCTTACAATAATACCCCCTCAAGGTCCAGTTTTCTAGAAAATCATTCATCCTCTAAGGGGTGCTGATTTATCATACAAGATTCTTACATGTGGAAAATTTTCTCAACATAAAAATCTGATTTGAATCCATGTACCTTGATTTATAAATTATTTTTTCTTTGAGTGAACCACCTCTACTAGTGAATCACATTAATAATGTATCATGTGTTAACTCTAAATGTATGGTCATTCCATAAATTTGTATAGGTCATTCCACGTAACCAATAGGTATAATAGAAACTAGTAAAACAAGATAACTAAGATTGAAGACAAATTCCCATGTTCCCAATCAAGTTATCTCTCTATTAATAACTAAACATATGACATACCTAAGTATTAATCCTATAAACACCGATAAATTGATTAATTTTAAGGACTCTAAATGATGCTCATTCATTACAACATTTTAATGCAGTTCATATAAAAAAATATTTCATGTAAGAGTTACCAAGAAACCTTGTACTAATGATATTTATTTATTTAACTCCATGAAAAATTATAAGAAGTTTATGTCATAACACAAATCCAACAATTTTTTATCCATAAGATTCTTTCAACATGGATCTATTAATGTAAATATCAATTACAAGCTATAAAGGAATGAAATATTTAGGTTGGATGTCGTATTATTTTTAATTTACACCTCAGCAATCAGTTAAGCTCAAAAAATAACAAATTATTTGTAAATTATATGGATCATTTGAAGTATGATGTCATAATATATATATATGTAACAAAAATATATGAAGCTTTGGATACATTAAATAACCATCCCATTTTTCATTAATATACACCAATAGGGTAAAGTAAATAATTCTAAAAAAAGGTGACCAATGAGGTATTCATCATGTGGGTTCAATTATGTGTAACAAATAACAATTTATATTTGGAAATAACCTAGAATCCCATAAATTGTTTATCTTACAATAATCATACACCAACCAACCTACTTAGGTCAAGCCCTGCATTTAGATTTTTCATCATATGTGTTTTCATTCCCAAATGATAGTGGTACTCACATCATAATCCATGGATTACCCGTTATTTAAAATTATTCAATTCCAATATGAAATTAGATTCAGTATTTACAAATAAATACATATTGGTTTAGTTATATGATTCACCATTCCCAAATTTAATATTTTATTTACTTTATATGATGCAATTGGAATTCATGCAACCACATTGATATTTTTATATTTGGTTTTAGAATATATCAAGTATATTAATGATTTTTTCAGTATATGGGACACCATTATAAAATTTATAAAGGATCATACACATTATAAATTAAAAAATTCGATCCAATTTAATTGAAACCATATTTTTTGATCCCATTATACCAATGAACTAAGGTTAAATCATATAATGATTGGTTAATTAATGTTACACCATCAATATATATAAGAAAACATCATTTAGGTTGATGCAGAAAATTTATGAACCATTTGTTTTTTATAATATGACAAATCATGCTATTAAATCCATCATATATTAGTATTTTTTTAAAATGGGGGGATAATGCCAAAAAGCATACTGGGGTTTGAAATAGGTAATCATAGTGGAATCCACTCTAACATGGTGAAACCTCTCAGGGGAAGGGATAATTTTTTGGTAATGATAATGCATTGGTGCCTACATGAGCCTCATGATTCTGCTGCAATAAAATGTTATTCAATGTATTTTCTTGATTTTCATTAGTAGCCACCCCACATATAGTGCCCTGTAACCACATTGCTTGTTCAAGATTTATAAAAATTCCATTAAATTGTATATTTGATAAAAATTAGGATGAACATATCTTTTTTTAAAATATTACTATATGATATACATTACATCTCAAAATATTCATAAATTCCCAAGTATGAAAGGTTTAGTTTGTTTTAGGATTGACTCACATGTCTTTCTCATTTAAATTAACTTTTTTTCACTATACTAATAATTCCTTTTTCATTATTTAATATCTCCCAAGAATCATATCTATATAAAACATCCTTATAAAAATATCACTATACAAATATTCCAATGGGAAAAAACAATGGGTTGAATTAAAATGCATGGTATGGTAGGAACTGATAAATATATCATTAAGGGTTATATAATAAGTATATTAGAAAACATGATGAGTGGTGAAATATATTAATAAGAAACATTAAATGACAACATTTTCCACTATAAATTATAGAAATACTTGTAATATTAAAATATAAACCATATATAATGGAATTAGTGTGAAAAAAACAAAAGACAAGATTATTTATATGTGGAAAATTATAATATGAATAAATATATATAATTTCATGTAAATAAATCATAATAGTTTACTATTTCACTAATATAGATTTATAAATCATAAAATAGTACAACATGAATCACAATGAGTTTCTCATAACATGGTGGTGTATACATAACTACATTATTACCTTAATGGAGTTGACATCACTACATAATTCACATAAATTTATTGGATAATGCATTACTACTAGATTCCCATAGTGGATAAAGAATCAATACTCAGTTTCTATAAAAATTCCATGATATATAAATCTTTAATCAATGCATTGGAGAGTTATATAGGACCACAAAATTTTTTACACAACTAATACATTCATTGGCTGTCCATTGGAACATGATAAAATTCAAACTTTATACATCACTTAATTATCATGTGATAAAGAGGTGATTTTCATGAAATAAATTTCTAGAACATTCTTGAAAAAATCCCAATTTATAATTTGGATGTTGGCTTGAAAATATATGCAGCCCAATATATGGATTATTAAGGATATTGACATAAATGAGAAATTAATTTTTAAAATCACTAGACAAATCACTTTTAAAATAAGTATAAATTCCCCTTTTTATAGGCATTAAAGATCCATAAAAATATATTAATTAAAATGAAATACATTGCGAATAATAATTTTTTCCCATTTATCCTTGATAAAAAAGATATTATTTTATCAACTCGGGGTTTATAAGATTAAGGTGATTTAAAAAAAATTCAAGGTTAAATAAAAACACATGAATAAATATTTCTTAATGTACAAGATTTTAAAATTACATTTAAAATGAAAAAATTCCATTACTAATAATAATTTAACCTTTAAAAAATATATGAATATTTATTTTTCTTTTTAAAATCATAAAATATTTAAATCATTTTCAAAAGCATTTAATATTTGAGAAATTATATTCCTTAAATAATAATTTTCGTACAATTCTATAAACTCTAAAAGAGTATTGAGAAATATAATTTCCATACTTATAAATGATGAGGTTATCGGTCACGTTCAAAATTTATTTTCAAAATGGAGGAGTTAATTTTTTCTGAAAACATTTAAATTAAAAAAGGATCTTCATTAATGGATCCTTGACATGTATATAAAGGATTTTAAATTTAATTTGGAGTGGGAGACAAAATATATGATTTCTAAATGATAGAAAACAATCTTAATATTTTGAAATATTTTTTTAAAGACCCATATTAAAAAATATAATAAAAACATCATTTTTATAATAGGAGAATGAAAATTTGATGGCCAAAAGTGATAATATATAATTAGGATTCCAAATAAAAATGATAACATTGTATTGAAAGGTAAATGTGGGAAAGGAGGGGGAACTGTCTTTAAATTGGATTATAATTGTTCTATATAATGTTATAGTTTTTTGGAAAACAATTCATCGAGGTAAAATCATATAATTAAAAATTCATTCAACCTGGACCAGAAGAGAAAGTTTAATGAAATAAAAATTTACCATTGATTAAATCAAAAATATAAAAAAGTTTTTTTATAATTTTCATTATAACAAAACCAAATTAAATTTTAGTTATCAAAATAAAATATATATTTAGTAAAAATGGTGTAAAAAATCATTCAAAATGGATTTCATGATAAATATTTAAATGCCTTATATTTACTGAAAAAATATGATAAAATAAATACATTCCCAAAATATATGCATTAGAAAAACTATACATCTAGTGAATATTCATCATAACTCAATGATTTAAAATATAGATATGAAAACCATAAAATCATTGACATCGCTTGAATAAAAACCCCTTTAACGAAAGAACATGTTATGTATCCTAAAACCCCCTCAATTAAATTAACATGGTAAACTAAATTCATTATTATGTAATCACAACACATCAAATATATTATGATTCTGAATATGAAATATGTCTTAACAAATTAATTTTGAGATAAAGAACCCCTTACATAAATTAGTGACATCCAAAAATGTAGTTTAATATCCTATTAAAAAAATTAACTTAATCACCTATTTCAGATTATTTTTTATATATGTACTCTTTAATAAATGTCATTTACATTTATTCATTACATTTATTTAAATTTGTTATTATCAATTTTATGTATAGGGTGTGAGTAATCTTGATCGTTTTGAACTAATTTCGTAATTTCAGTGTAGTTATTCATTATTCTAAATAATATCCCAGTTTATAGGTAATATAATGTTTCAAGATTAATTATTTATAAATATTCATAAAGTTATTATTTCATTTAATATGTTATTTCACATTGATCATTGTAGATATAATGATAAATGGTGATATTTTAGATATTTTTAATGAACGAACCTTGGTTTCTAAATTAATTATTTTAATAATTGTCTTAAAATTTAATTACCAAAATAACATAATTATTTAAAAATTTAATTAAAATATTATCCATAATTGAGTTATCATGGTCTTATATGATATTATTTATTTCACTCTTCTATTAGGTGGTTAGACCATCCTAAACCTTAAAATACCATAGTTAAGGGATGATTATGAATTTATTTAGATGTAGTATTATTATTATAGATATTAAAGTGATAAATCATAATGTTGGAGAAGCATAATAAGAGGGATTGAAAACAAAATTTTTACATAGTATGGATGAATTGTTTTTCTGTTTAGATATTTCATTTTTGAGAACTGAATTTATAGTGGTTTCTTGTTTCTAATAATTTAATAGGATTCCCAATTTTTCATAACATAATAATAATAATTTCATAAAAATCATATTTATCCATTAAATTTCCCATTATAACAATTCATGTAGGACAGTGAAGGAAAACTAAACATGGAGCTTCATGGAGATGGAAGTTCGCACGTACGCATGGTTGTCATATTCATTTTTCATATAGAAAAAGAAGGATTATCGGTAATAGTGATTACAAAAATATTTCAACAATATATATAATCTATATACTAAATTCATCATATAAAACATTATTAAATATATTTGTAAGGTAAATATATAAAATAATCAACATTTGTAAAATTTAGTACTTAAATTGATAACATTAGATTTCTATTGTAAATTTACGTGGTAATGGAGGCCTTAGGTGAAATATTTTAAACTACTGGATTACTAAAATTAGTTTTTTATTATATTATAAGAAAAAATATATACCTTAAGGATGATATTGAAAGTGATTAGTGAAGCACGTAGTGGTCACTATTGAAAAATACCCTCTATAATGGTTTAAAACCATTTGTATAGAACATAAAATAATTGGTATAGGGTTTAAAAAATATTCTATGAACCATGGGATCATTATAAATTTATAAATTTCTATACTAGTTGTTTTCACTTAAACATTTTGTATTTAACAAGAGATACTTTAAAAAAATGGTTTTGTTGTAAACTGTTTGTATTGATGTAAAGCAATGGATCCTTAAAACTATTAATGTCAATTTTTCTCCCAAGTCAATTGTACAAATCCATCTAATAACTCTGGAAAATAAATTCCATATCCTATAAATAAAAAACCAACAATGGTACACATTCTACAGAGCACAAATAATGCATATTTATCATTTGACAAACTGTTAAATATATCAATAGTTTTCAAACAATTCACTGTAATATAACATAGATATTAAACGTATTCAATTGGTTATATTCACTATTCACCATCAATACAACATTATCATTTAAATGTACTTTAAAATTGATGGCATAAATATCTCCTTCATTCACTCTACTTCTATAAAAATTATCACTTGAATCATGAACATCGTCATCAACATTGTCGTATTCAACATAATTATCATTACCAGGAGTGTCATCACCTGAAACACCACTAGTAACATTATTTGAGACTCCTAATGTAACATATAAATAGTAAACTTTTAACATAAATTAATCCAAAACTATAGTATCCATTGATTGTGTTGATGTTTTTAAAATTTTCATATAATTAAGGAACTGTCAAGAGACCATTTTACCACCTTCACACACATTTATATGTTTTTTTATCCTCAGATATTTCAATAGTATAGTCTTCAAACATGGATTTTATATATCCTTGAGAATCCCACTATGGGGGCCAATACCCAGTGGGAGGTCTAGTTTGTGATATTCCTTACACAGAGTGGGGGGGGGATCAGTGATGAGGAATTTAAAAAAAAATTAATTCTTTTTATCCCCGTACCTCTTGACTTTTAAGGACCATGATTCTATTATTCTATTTTCCCAATCACATGCAATAATATTAAAGTATTAAAAATATGCACACAATAGTTTTACACTGTTCACCACTCATTAGGAGAAGTTGCATCCTTAACGGGTATGGTAATGAACAGTGCACAGATTCTCAACTATAATATTGTAATTGTTACAGTGGATGAATAAGATAAAAAATCCTATAGTCATTGTGACACCCTACACTTCAAGGAGGTAATGAAATAATCACTTCCCAGTATTTCTTCATACACTTCGAGGGGGGTTGAGAATCATTCCTCTTCTAACTTGTAATGAGATTGATATACCCTTACACTCACTGGTTCTTTATACTTCTAGTGTAGACTATAAGGCCCCAGCCTTAAACCTTACTTAATCTTGAGTTATTACAAGATTACACATTGAGGATCTTTTCGGGTTTAGAGTTTTAGAGAATTAGATCATAAAACTTTCACTACATTCCACATAAAAACAAAGTGGTTACATAAAGATAGTATTATTCTTTCCCATCAATGGAAACATATTTAAAATAAAACATGGATTCTTTCTTGACACTTCCTTGACACTATCATCATATCATGTACCTTTCCCTTGACCTATGAAAAACATTTCAAAAAAACTTGGGATGAGCATAAAAAGCTCAATAAGGGATATAAGTATATGGAAAGGAAACATGGGTACATATATAAATAAGAATGAAATCATACTTTACCCATAATACATAAGCACTTTAACATACATTATCAAATCATGAATAAATCATAGAAATAATAAGACATAAAGGTAACTTGAGGCATTCATAACATTCTTACGTAGGGAGTGACCCTCTTGGTTATGTTTAGAATACCCATCACAGTATATTCCCTAAATCTATTCGGAGAAACCTTAACGTTACACTCCTTCACGTTACCCAATGCATTGGAGAGCTATATCGGGCTCAACCGCCCTTAGTTTATCACGGAACCACCCGTCTTCATAATAATTCCCAAGAACCTCAACATAATCATATCACATAAAACATGCATAAAGGAAACAAAACATTTCCAACTTTCAATCACATGATATCAATACAACACATTGATATAAAGAAATTATGAAAACCATTTTCAATACTAAAATAAAATAAAAGTAAAACATGGTATTTATTTTTCTTTTAAAAAAATGTATGGCTTGTAGAGGAAGACAAAACTCAAATAACGGTCATGGCGGAGGAGAAGTCATTGTCTCCAAATATGTACGACAAAAACATTACCTTTTTTCATTTAGTAAATGCTTCGTATAAAAAAAATTCCTTTTGAATAAATGTAAAATTCAAATGGGTTTATACACCGTATAAAAGAAGGTTGTGTATAAAACAAAATATAACTCAATGAAAGGAGATTGAGACGAAGTCCCATACCTCGGGTCCGACTTGACTCAGTCGTTATTTAATCTACTGAATAATAAACTTGAGTTAATTTATACTTGTTTAAGAACCTATTTCAAGTTCATTATTCCTTTTATCTCACTTATTTCCATGTCATGAACACTATGTAATTATTTAAACTAATAACGGTCGTTTTAACGATCATTGGTACTTGAGTCAAAAATAAACCCTTCATAATTACATGATGTTCATGTATCAATTATATCCAAAATTATAATCATTATTTATATATCATATATATCCAGTATATACATGCATTTATAATATTACAAAATCATTTAGAGGTAAGAAATGAAATGCACCGTTCATGGAGACGGTAAGTCGTACGTACGCATGAATGCTACATTCATTTCTATTTCGTATTTTATAGAATGGAATCATTATAATATAATTGTATATTATAATTCCAGTATAATATATTATATAATATCATAGTTCCATCCTTTATGCGTCCCACATATGGTATTTAACCAATCAAATCACTTTGAGGGGGCGGTAGTCCGCACTTCCTTAAATGAAGATATCGCGTTTACCCATAATGGAAACCATAGAGGTATGCCCAAAATAAAAAATAAATAAGATTAAGGAAAACATAAACATATTATATATCATATATAAATATATTGACATCTTAATGGCCACCTTTGATGGTGTTAAAAGAATGTTGAACAATCATCGTTTCGCGAGGTATAAATTCACCATCCACGGAAACAGTATGTCCATTAACCATTAGATGTAGGTGTGTGTAAGTGTAGCTCGAATACATCTTATAAAAACATACTAGTATATTGAATATACTGGATTTGTTACAAAAGAAATGAATAAAAAGAGTTTAGGTGGTTGGAGAAGCAAAATAAAACAAAAGGACTCAAAAGAAGACATTACATTAAAATCGAGTAACTACCTTTGGTTTGAGCTCAAAGGCTTCCTTGGGAAGACTTATGCACAACGTGAGGCTTCAAGGAGTAAGAGAGTGAATTGGAGAGACAAAATGGGTAGGGGTTGGACAATCCAAAGGCTTGGGAAGTGTGGGTAAGGAGGTAGAGGTGGGGGCCTTTTATAAGAGGAGAGGAGGGGCACTCTTGGAAAGTAAAGATAAGTTACTTTATTTTAAAATGAGTTTCGGATTCAAAAGGTCCCACATTGACATAATTCAAGGATAAGGTGATAAGGGTTCGAAATAAACTCATCCAATTGGTTTTTTCCATGTTTAGGACTTAGATTTTACATTATCCTTCCATTTTATTTAAATCGTTAAATAATGAGGTCATCGCTGCATCATCATGATAACATAAATACTTTAATTAATTTAATGTATAAAAATTATAAAAAAACACTACTATGTAGTAAATCTTTGTATATTTCTAATGAATATTTATAGTCAAAAATCTGACTTCTATAACCCCATGTAAAAACTGTTTTAGTAAAATAACTAATGTTTGTGTCATTTTTACTTTAACATTAAATAAAAAGTTATGTATGTCATTTCCCAACCAAAGAGTCTCCATTGGGTCCCCAAGTTGACCCATGGCTTTTATTGGTCGTCCATGACACATCCAATAAGGGTAGTACATGTGTCATGCTCATCTCATTTTATTAAAGCATTATTTTTACTTTAACTACACTAATTATCTCTAATCGCGATTAAAAACATAATAAGTTACTATTCACCAAAATTTTATTATAATCTCATTGAACTATATTTTACTTCTTAATGACAACCATGTATGTCGGATTTTTTAAATTCAGAACACAACGATGGGAAAATTTCATTTAAACAAAAAATCAGTTTTTATAAGTACCACTTAGTGGTTTCACTATTCATCAAAAATTGATGTTTTTCAGAAAATTACAAAAAATTCACCCTAAGCTATATTTGATACACCGAATTCAAAAATTATTTCTATTTTACAAAATTCAAATCATATAAGTTACATTAATTAATTTAATAAATAATTCTCGTTGTCAAGACAAATAGCGTGTTTTTATAAAACAATAAGTATCAAAAGATTGACACTAGTTTAAGTCGAATTTCAAAGTGAAATTGATTCCAACGACCACCATTGGATTAAATGGTAAAAATATATTCTAATTTAACTTCAAACCCAATTCCAAAGATAATATAATCATATAAATAAATTAGATTAAAAATCAGTTTTGATGTAAAATGCAGTATTTTTCACTATTCATTAAAAAATGAACATTGTCTGAAAAATACCAAAAATTCACACAAAGTAAATTTTGATGTCCCAATCATAAAGAATATTTTTATTTTGATAAATATAGATTATAAAATTTTCAAGAGTTTGATATAAAAAAGGCTTTCCATCAAAAGGCAGTAAAACAATCGTTTAAGAATATTAGTGTATTCCATGCATAAGATTGGATTTATTTTCATTTTAAACCTCTAAAACACTATCTAATTCATTAATAAACATATATAAAAATATCTATTATTCGTTACTTACTTGGGATGTTACATCCTTCCCCCCATTAGAAAATTGCATCCCCGCAATTTATTTACTTATCGAATAAATCGGGGTACTTATCCCTCATTGAATTTTCAGATTCCCATGTTGCCTCTTCCATCATGTGGATTTTCCACAAAACCATTACCTGATTAATCACCTTATTCCATAACACTTGCTCCCTGTGGTCAAGAATCTGGACCGGTTGTTTCTCATAAGATAGGTTCTTTTCCAGCTGAACTACCTCTGGACTCAAAACATGAGATGGATCTGGCATATACTTTCACAACATCGAAAAGTGAAAAACGTTTTGTACCTGAGATAAACTCGGAGGTAAAGCCACCCGATATTCAACTGATCCAACTCTCTCCAGAATTTCATATGGTCCAATGAACCATGGACTCAACTTTCCTTTCTTACCAAATCTCATCACACTTTTCCATGGTGATACTTTGAGAAAAACATGATCACCTACCTCAAAAGTTAGATCCTTCCTCCTATTGTCTGCATAACTCTTCTACCTACTTTGAGCTGTTCTCATGTGCTTCTGAATCAACTGATCTTTTTCTGCCATCTCTTCTACTAATTCTGGTCCCATCAACTTCCTTTCACCCACTTCATCCTAGAAAGCTAGAGTTCGACACTGCTTCCCATATAATGCATGAAATGGTGCCATCTGTATACTCGAATGAAAACTGTTATTATATGAAAATTCAACCAAAGAATGATGTTGGTCCCAACTTCCCTGATAATCCATAGAGCAAGAACATAGAATATCATCCAATTCCTAAATTGTTCATTCTGACTGCCCATCTGATTGAGGATGAAAAGCTGTAGTAAAATTTAATTCAGTACCCAACGACTTCTGAAGGCCTTTCCAAAAGATAGAAGTGAACCTGGGATCACAATCAGATACAATAGAGAGAGGAAATCCATGTTACCTGACTATCTCTTTAAGATACAAATGGGAAAGTTTATCTATGGAAAAAGTATCTCGTATAGCAAGGAAATGAGCAGATTTGGTCAAGCGATCAACAATAACCCAGATTGCATTATTACCTCGAGATGCCTTCAGTAATCCCACAACAATGTCCATGGATATATTCTCCCATTTCCACTCTAGCACTGGTAATGGCTGAAGCATCCCTTCTGGTAACTGCCTATCTACTTTAACCTACTGACAAGTCAAACAATTCACAGTAAAATCTGCAATATCTCTTTTCATTTTATCCCACCAGTAATACTCCTAAAGATCTTTGTACATCTTAGTACTGCCAGGATGAACTGAAAACGGAGAACTATGAGTTTCACATAACAACTCTCTCTTCAACTGTGAATCACAAGGCACACACAATCTCTTCCCAAATCTCAAAACACATTCACTATCAATGTTGAATTCAGGCAACTTACCTTTCTGAACTAGCTCTACCTTTTTCTACTACTCACTGTCTTGCTTCTATGCATTCTTGATTCTAAGTGATAGAGATGATCTCCCTGATACCTAAAACAAAACAGAAGAACTTCATGAACCAACAACTTCTATGCCAATGTTCATCAAATCATTAACCAAAGGATCACGTTCCAAACACAACATTGCTAACTAAGCATTACTTTTTCAACTCAAAGCATCATCCACTTTATTTTCTTTTCCCGGATGGTAATGAATTGTACAATCATAATCCTTGATTAATTATAGCCATCTACTTTGTATCATGTTCAATCCATTCTGAGTGAATATATACTTTAAACTTTTGTGATCGGTATATATTTCACACTTTACTCCATACAAATGATGCCTCTAAATTTTTAAAGAAAAAACAACAACAGCTAATTCCAAATCATGTGTAGGGTAATTTACCTCATCAGTTTTCAACTGTCGTGAAGCATAAGCAATTACCTGATCATTCTGCATTAGGATGCAACCACGTCCTTTCAATGAAGAATCACTGTATATAGCAAACTCACCATTCCTGTAAGGTAGTGCCAAAACTGGAGCATTCACCAATCTTATTTTCAATTCCTGAAAACAATCATCACATTCTTTTGTCCAGATAAACATAACACCCTTCCGAGTTAGATTAGTAATTGGACTAGATAACCGTGAAAAATTTCTAACAAACCTTCGGTAATAGCCTTCCAAAACAAGGAAGCTACGAATCTCAGTTACATTTGTGGGTCTTGGCCATTCTTCAACAACCTTTTTTTTGCAGGATCAACAATTATCCCATCATTAGAAACAATATGACCAAGGAAAGAAATTTATTGCAACCAAAACTCACACTTTCTGAATTTTCCATACAGTTTCTTTTATTTTAAGGTTTGCAAGATAACACTTAAATGTCTTTCATGCTCCTCTTTTCTTTTAGAAATCACCAAAATACCATCAATGAAAACCACCACAAACTTATCCAAGAACTCAAGGAAAATTATATTTATAAAGTCCATGAATACAGTAGGTGCATTGGTTAGCCCAAAAGGCATTAATACAAATTCATAATGGCCATATCTTGTACGGAACGCGGTCTTCAGAACATCTTCTTCCTTTACCTTCAGCTGATGGTACCCCGATCTCAAGTCAATCTTTGAAAAATACTGAGCTCCCTAGAGCTGATCAAAAAAATCATCAATATGAGGCAAAGGATATTTGTTCTTAACAGTGATGTTATTCAAGGCTCTATAATCAATGTAAAGTCTCATTGAACCATCTTTATTTTTAACAAATAAAACAGGAGCACCCCATGGTGATGTGCTAGGTCGAATGAAACCTTTCTCTAATAAATCTTGCAATTCCTCCTTCAACTCTAAAAGTTCAATTTGAGCCATTCGATAAGGGGGTTTTGAAATTGGCTTAGCATCAGGAACTAAGTCAACAATAAACACAACTTCCTGATCTGGTATTATTCCAGAAACTCATCAGGAAAAACATCAGGATACTCATTTACCACTGGCACATCATTAATCTGAACAGTTCCTTTATTTTCAACGATGTGTTCAAGGTAACATTCATTTCCATCTTTTACAAGTTTCTCGGCCTCTTGATAAGTTATCAACAGTAAGGTCTCATTCTTGTACAGAAACTGAAATTCTTTCTGAAAAGAAACTTCTTTAGCTCTACAGTCAATCTTAGCATGGTAAATAGAGAGCTAATCCATACCCAGGATAACATCAAACTCTACTAGAGGTTGAACAATAAGGTTTTCAAGTAGGTTCTTTCCACAGATAAGGATAAAAATATTCTTATAAATTATTTTTTCCTCAACATTACCCCCATGTGTTTTTACCAAAATTAAGGAGTCATTTCTTGAGATGGTATTCCCATTTTACTAGAAATGTTTTCAGATATGAATGAATGTGTAGACCCTGAATCAAAAAACACACTGGCATAATTTGAAAAAACAAACAAAGTACCTGATACAACTTCATTTGATGGCCCAACATCTGCTGAAGTAGTTGCAAAGGATTTCACCACCCATGTCTTCTTGTAGTCTAACTGCATCCCATCACCCAAGCTTTTTGTCGGACACTCGTTTGCATAGTGACCCATATCAATGCACTTATAACATTTCACTAACTGTAAATCAAATTTGGTCTTACCATCACCCTAATCTTTTTCAGTGAAATCACGAGCCTTATGTCCCATCTTACCACATCGGTAGCACTTTCCAGAATTCATAAGACATTCCCCAGCATGCCTTTTTCAACATTTATCACAAACTGGAATCTTTGTTTTCTTACCGTCATAATTTTTTGAGGAATTCTTACCTTTCTCCTGCCACCTCGGTCTCTTCTTCTGTTGGTTGTTATAGAACACTTGATCATCGGAAAACTCCATTTCCACCTTCTCAGCACATCGAACAAGCTTTTCATAACTTGTAAACTCACGAGAAGCTAATTCCTTTCGATATTTTGGCTTTAATCCTGAGTAAAAATGATTGATTTTACAATCAAGGCCTCAGATTAAATTTAGAGCATACCATGCCAATCGAGTGAACCTTTCTTCATAGGCAGCCACTGAGTCTTCCTCTTGCATAAATTCAAAGAATTGCTTTTCCATCCTAAGTCAAACAGCCTTAGGAAAATACTTCTCAAGAAACATACCTTTGAATTCATCTCAGTCGAGAGCATCAATCTCATCAGCGTCCCTGATATTTTTAACCATCGACCACCACTGATCTCCTTCACCCTCCAAACGGTAAATAGAAAGTCTAACCTTTTGATTGTCTGAACACCCCATGACATCGAAAATATTTTCCAGTGCTTTAATCAACCCTTCAGCTAACACAGGGTCAGATGATCCTCTGAATGATGGGGGATGTTGCCTCATGAAATGTTCCACCAGTGACATGTTCCTCTGCGGTTGATCTGGCTGATCTCGTGTATGGATACCACTGCCATTTATCGCTTGAGTCAACTACGCCATTACTGCAACAAACTGTTCAGTTCCAATTCCAACCATCTCTGGATGCTGATTCGGATGGTTATTTCCTTCTGCATGCCTTCCTAGCGCTGCATCCCTGTTTCCTCTGCGGAAAACCATTCTGAACAAACATGTCTTAGATGAAGCAACATGGTAGTCTTCAAATTCTATATCATTTCAAAAAAAATATATTTTTGGATAATCATTTAATAGAATTATAACTCCTAAAGTTGTCTAAACCGACCTCTTATACCAACTATAAGGCCCCGGCCTTAAACCATACTTAATCATCAGTTATTACAAGATTACACATTGGGGATCTTTTCGGGTTTAGAGTTTTAGAGAATTATATCATAAAAGTTGCATTACATTCCACGTAAAAACAAAGTGCTTACATAAAGATAGTATTATTCATTCCCATCAATTGAAACATATTTAAAATAAAACATGGATTCTTTCTTGACACTTCCTTGACACTATCGTCATATCATGTACCTTTCCCTTGACCTGTGAAAAACATTTCAAAAAAACATTGGATGAGCATAAAAAGCTCAGTAAGGGATATAAAAATATGGAAAGGAATCATGGGTACATATATACATAAGAATGAAATCATACTTTACCCATAAAACATAAGCACTTTAACATACCTCATCAAATCATGAATAAATCATAGAAATCATAAGACATAAAGGTAACTTGAGTTATTCGTAACATTCTTACGTAGGGAGTAACCCTCTTGGTTACGTTTGGAATACCCATCATAGTATATTCCCTAAATCTCTTCGGAGAAACCTTAACGTTACACTCCTTCGTGTTACCCAATGCATTGGAGAGCTATATCGGGCTCACCCGGCCTTATTTTATAATGGAACCACCCGTCTTCATAATAATTCCCAAGAACCTCAACATAATCGTATCATACAAAATATGCATAAAGGAAACATAACATTTACACCTTTTAATCACAAGATATCAATAAAACACATTGATATAAAGACATTATGAAAACCATTTTCAATACCAAAAGAAAAGAAAAGTAAAACATGGTATTTATTTTTCTTTTAAAAAAAGGTATTGCTTGTAGAGGAAGCCGAAACTCAAATAATGGTCACGGCAGCGGAGAAGTCGTTGTCGCCGCATACGTACGACAAAAACATTCCCTTTTTTCATTTAGTAAATGCTTCGTATAAAAAATATTCCTTTTGAATAAACGTAAAATTCAAATGGGTTTATTTACCGTATAAAATAAGGTTGTGTATAAAACAAAATATGCCTCAATGAAAGGAGATTGAGACGAAGTCCCATACCTCGGGTCCGACTTGACTCGGTCATTCTTTAATCTCCTGAATAATAAACAAGAGTTAATTTATAGTTGTTTATGAACCTTTTTCAAGTTCATTATTCCTTTTATATCACTTATTTCCATGTCATGAACACTATGTAATTATTTAAGTTAATAATGGTCGTTTTAACGATCATTGGTAGATGAGTCAAAAATAAACCATTTATAATTACATGTTGTTCATGTATCCATTATATCCAGAATTATAATCATTAGGTATATATCATATATATCCACTATATACATGCATTTATAATATCCCATAATCATTCATAGGTAAGAAATGAAATGCACCGTTCATGGAGACGGTAAGCCGTACGTACGCATGAACGCAACTTTCATTTCTATTTCATAATTTATAGAATAGAATAGTAATTATATAATGGTATATTATAATTCCAGTATAATATAATATATAATATCACAGTTCCATCCTTTATACGTCCCACATATGGTATTTAACGAATCAAATCACTTTGAGGGGGCGGTAGTCCGCACTTCCTTAAATGAAGATATCGCGTTTACCCATAATGGAATCCATAAAGGAATGCCCAAAATAAAAAATACGGAAGCTTAAGGAAAACATAAACATATTATATATCATATATAAATATAGTGACATCTTAATGGCCACCTTTGAAGGTGTTAAAATAATGTTGAACAATCATCGTTTCGGGAGGCATAAATTCACCATCCACCGAAACAGTATATCCATTAACCATTAGATGTAGGTTTGTGTAAGTGTATCTCGAATAATTCTTATAAAAACATACTAGTATATTTATGATACTGGAGTTGTTACAAAATAAAAAAAATAAAAAGAGTTTAGGGGGTTGGAGAAGCAAAATAAAACAAAAGGACTCAAAAGAAGACATTACCTTAAAATCGGGTAACTCCCTATGGTTTGAGCTCAAATGCTTCCTTGGGAATAATTCTGCCCAAAGTGAGGCTTCAAGGAGTAATAGAGGGAAGTTTAGAGACAAAATGGGCAGGGTTTGGCCGAGACAAAGGCTTTGTAAGTGTGGGTATGGAGGTAGAGGTGGGGGCCTTTTATAAGAGGAGAGGAGGGTCACTCTTGTAAAGTAAAGATATGTTACATTATTTTAAAATGAGTTTCGGATTAAAAAGGTCCCTTATTAATATAATTCGAGTATAACATGATAAGGGTTCGAAATAAACTCATCCAATTGGTTTTGGCCGTGTGTAGGTTTTAGATTTCACATTATCTTTCCATTTTATTTAAATCTTTAAATAATGAGTTCATCACTGCATCATCATGATGTCATAAATAATTTAATTTAATTAATGTCTAAAAATTATAAAAGAAATACAATGATGTAGGAAATCTTCTTAGCTTTCTAATTAATATTTATAGTCAAAAATCTGACTTTTATAACCCCATGTAAAAATTGTTTTAGTAAAATAAGTCATGTTTGTGTCATTTTTACTTTAACATTAAATAAAAAGTTATTTATGTCATTTTCCAACCAAAGTGCCTCCATGGGGTCACAAAGTTTATCCATGGCTTTTCATGGTTGGCCATGACACATCCAATAAGGGTAGTACATGTTTCAAGATCATCTCATTTTATTAAATCATTATTTTTACCTTAAACTACACTAATTACCTTTAATCGCGATTAAAAACTTAAAAAGTTACAATTCACCAAAACATTATTATAATCTCACTGAACCACATTTTACTTCTTAATGAAAACCATGTATGTCAGATTTTTGAAATTCAAAACATAGAGATGGAAAAATTTCATTAAAACAAAAAATCAGTTTTTATAAGTACCACTTAGTGGTTTCACTATTCATCAAAAAATAAAATTTTTCAGAAAATTACCAAAAAATCACCCTAAGCTATATTTGAAACTCCTAATTAAAAAATGATTTCTATTTTAAAAAGTTTATATCATATAAGTTACATTAATTAATATAATAAATAATTCCTGATGTCATGACAAATAGCGTGTTTTTATGAAACAATAAGTATCAAAAGATTGACACTAGTTTAAGTCCAATTTCAAAGTGAAATTGATTCCAATGACAACCATTGGATTAAATGGTAAAATTATATTCTAATTTCACTTCAAAAACAATTCAAAAGATATTCTAATCATATAAATAAATTAGATTAAAAGGCAATTTTGATGTTAAATTCAGTATTTTTCACTATTCATTAAAAAATGAACATTGTCTGAAAAATAAAAAAAAATCACACAAAGTATATTTTGATGTCCCAATCATAAATAATATGTTTATTTTGACAAATATTGATTATAAAATTGTCAAAAGTTTGATTTAAAAAAGGTTTTCCATCAAAAGGCAGTAAAACAATCTTTTAAAAATATTAGTGTATTCCATGCATAAGATTGGATTTATTTTCATTTTAAGCCTCTAAAACACTATCTAATTCATTAATAGACATAGATAAAAATATCTATTATTCATTACTTACTTGGGATGTTACATAGACAGACTCTTGCAGACTCTAGATAGATTATTATGCTACCTTTAATGACATTCTTCTATCGTTTAAAAGAGTTTTCAACACCAAAATATTCTTCTACATGTTGAGACATATTGTATGATACAGTGCTACATTGTTATTCCATATCCTTATTATTCTATTTGTTACTTACATAGAATCATTCAGGTTATTAACCTATTGTTTCTCTACAATAAACCTATATACTGGACACTCTACATCATCTACATCATCAATGCAAAACCAGCTTCACTGAAACCGACTCTTCTTCACACATTCTCATTCCATAAAAATCAAACTACACTGAACTATTTCTCTTCTTCTATCTAGAATTAAAATTACTCTATTATTATTATATAAATTATGTCCAGCTCAACATAGGATCATCACTGTTGACCAGAAGATGGTAAAAAAATTTAGCTTAACTCATAGCTTGTGCGCCAGTCCCAAATTGTGAGCCACCCTGCTTGCGCGCCACCAAATACTTATATGACACAATTTTTCCCAACTAACAACTTGTGTGCCACTTCGGGCATAGAAACAACACACATTTTTCACACACCACCCGGATTGTGTGTCTCTTACAATATGTGCATTACTTCTACTTGTGTGCCACTCTACAAGCATGCCTCCCTACTTGAACACCACTCTACTTGCTTGAATTATTAAGAACCCCCCGACTTGCGTGCCACTTTTACATGCATTCCACATTCTAATACTTGCGCAATCAGAGCTCAAATTTTCTCTTACGGGTTGATCCTTAAAAAATGAGGAGGTTAGCTGTCTATTTGTAGGAATTTTGGTTACTTGTGCACAGCATACACTAGCAAGACACAACCTACTAGCGAGCTGCTCTATCACATGCGAGCCACTCCATTACGAGCATTCCACATTGATTCCTTTGTCATATATTTATAAGATGATGTTGAATTATGACTTGAACACACCATACACAATAGCACTGCTTATAATTGCGCTCCACAATTGGGTGCCACATATTCTTCGCCACTTTTCTTCTTTTCCCCCCATATTTATCTTGTGTGCCACATTATTATTTCCATTGTCATATTTTTATTAGATTATCGAAAAATATGACTTGCGTCCAACATATAGTAGTGAGACACTTATACTATCACTCAATACATGATAACCTCGTATACTTCTGCACCACATTCTATCATTTTGTAAAAATAAAACACTTCATTAATCCCTTATCCATTATAAGTCTTTCATCACAAGTTTTCAAAACTTATGAAATTTGTGAAATACATTTTAGAAAATAATCATTATAGTTTTATCCATTCATTTTTGAATATGAATTCCTATTTACTTATTCATCCTCACTTCAAATCCACAATTCCTTTTTGAATTTTAATTCCAAATAACTCCAATAATCTCTCTTCATTCAATAGTGGAGGCTTCTTCAAACACCTGAAATGTTGTAGACAATTTATCACCTATGATACATCTATTTTGAACCAGAAGAATAGTGCAAAAATCAACTGATTTCAAGGAAATGTCTAATGCATGAATATCATAGAATGACAATACCTTCACACTCTATATTCTTCTTCAACCATAATTTTAAATTTCATGCAAATAATATGATTTTTTTCTTCATGAATGATCTTGAATGGTTCTTTTGTAATTGTGGAGCATTGCATGGTCTTCATCAAATCCCCATTCATCATCAACCATCCTCAGATAGATGATACATCACCATTCATAGTCAATAATTCTCAAATGGATTATAGTTCACCATTATTCCTAGTTGTAAACAATGTTTCACTGTTTACAGAAGTTCATTGAACATTGAATCAGTTAAAAAATAATATGAATTGAACTAATATTCTTGTATAATTGCTAAAGTATGACATCCAATGATATTATTCCATAACAATTCTCTAGGCATCCTAACTTCATCCAATATCCATGATCTGTTTAGTCATTCTTTATATCCTTATTCATTTTGACTACTGTTGACAACTGTTGATAAAAAATACAATATTCATACAAAAAGTCATCCCAACACCTAGTGGGGATGATTATTTTCTACGGTCAACTTAGTATCTCGGGTGGTACTCTTTAAAAAAATAGATATATAAAATGATCATTTGGATCAATGATTTCATCTTATTTGTCATTGAAGGATGCTAGGTCACATGGATGAAAATATAAAAACGATTTATAATTATAAATTATGAATGATATTTTAAATATAGAATAATAACACATACAACATTTTCTTGGTTTTTATCATTTAATTCACTTATATAGAACCGTAACCAGTGAGCCACTTAGAATATATCCTCGATCTGGGTTTGCAATTATCATCATTAATAACTCCCCATATTACATTAGAATTTGAAAAGAAGTCATGGTTTATTGGAGGTAAATTGGGGATACTATTACGTTTTTATAAAAAATAAATACATTTAAATTGTAAATTATTCAGAAAAAATGGATAATAATAATAACTAATCATTAATAATAAATGATCCAATGATCATGCATGAATATGATCTGAAAAAAATATAAAAACAATATATAATATGTATAGATAAACAATATAATATCGAACAAAAAAAGTTCCGAGGTCCATATCCACAATCATCTACAACTCTTTCTCAATCCCATCCTCATAACACCTCTTGTACCAGAATTGAAACATAAAGCACAATCCATGAACCATAATTTGTAATCATGAGTCATGTTTGGGTACAACAGTATAATTTTTCTCCAAAAAATGTGCGAAATATACTCAATATAGAACCACTAATAATTTATAATCTATAAAATATATGTATATAAAATAATTAATTTTCACATATATCAATATAAAGAAGTAGACAATAAATATCGACATGTGGGGCTCAATTTACAAGATGATCGCTGGATGAAAATACATTCTTCAGCATAATATAGAATGTATTTTCTCACCATCCAACATGTATATATACAAAAATGTTAGAAAATATTTTTCATAGACATATATTTACTAGTGAGGATCCATGGATTAGTATATAAGAATTTACATAAGGTAATCATGTGTAAAATAAGGGATTTCATGCCCATGGTAACATACCCATTGATCATAATATAAAGGTCTCTATGCCCATGGATCCATAACCATTGAACATAATACAAGGGAAACCATTACTTGTGTTCCATATTCATTGATACAATATAAGGGACATAATGTTCCGAGTACCATACACAGCTTTCATAAATCAAAGGTTAATCAAAAGAGACTTAAGGGGCTATATTGGTGTCCTCGCCATTCCATTTAATTCAGGACATTATATTTTCATTTTTAATTGTATAATTTTCATATCAAGTTCCATTAATTTAATATTTTTATTCATAATTAAATCCTCAAGTTATGTATAATTCATTTTACATATGCATAAAAAATAATATAGCCAAGTCCATGGCTCACCATTCAATATGGGTATTGTAAAACATTTAAACCATTTACAATTAAATAAATCATAGTTATATATGGGAATATACCATGTGTAACAACATCAAATGACATGAATTTTATACTCTATATTAATCATTTAAAATCAAGAAAACTGTCTACTGAAATTTACTCATTAGAAAATTCATAATGGTTCCCAGACATTTGAATAACACCCATAAAGGGGTGGTTTTATTAATGGTCAATGATGGAATAATAGCATTCAATATAACTCACTATTATAGGGGGTTGAGATTGTGGTTTTCAACATCAAATAATAATATTGGGTCTTAGTTCATTGGGTAATTATTAAATATAATAATTTCCATGTTTAAGAAGTGATGCATGCATATTCGATCAAATAGAACTATGAAAATATTTTCAAAATCGAAAAAATGTAATCTAATAAACTGTATTGAACCTACCACATGATTTGTATATTCCTATCATCTAACATCAAGGTTGGGCTTGTCTTGTCATGAGTGAAAACAAAATATGAGACAAAAAACATGAGAATAGGATGAAAGACCACACAAATAAATATCATTTAAGATAGAGAGAAAAATAAATGAATGAAGTAATAGTAGTTAATCACATATCAATGGTGTTCCAATTATACAAGTGATTGGTGATTCTCAGATCATATGAGAGGGATCAACGGAATCCTAGGGATGATTCATAAAGGGGGGTCGAGTTACTCTTTGTGATGTGGATTGAAAAATAAGGGTAAACACCATTTAATAGTGTAGGGGGGAAGCTAATTTTTATTTTTTTAATAAGAACATGATTATGCTACAGAGTTGGATAAATTTTTCACCATCTATATGACTCTCACTATATAAGATTCTTACACCACATAGTTTGACATCATTTTTTGGGATTACAATCCACCAACTATGTGGTTCTACTAGTAATGTGGAACTAAAATACAGTTAGGAACACATTTTAAAAAAGTATGTGCTGCCCATGCACCCACCAATACTATTGACTATATACAATCCACATGGATATGCACCCTAACATTCAGGGTTTAGTAATGTATTTGAAACCCTTTATATGAACGCATGATTTTTTATGATGTGCCTTACTATTTCTATAAACCTCACACACTATTTTGATTCACTCAAAAAGTGATTCTTTATATAATGATGCTCCAAAAACTTAACCTAACACCCTGGAATCAATTAGGGTGTTAATCCTCATCTATGTACAATAATTTCAGGTGTTCCATCTATCATATTTAAATTAAGAAGATAATTTTATGATCTTTCCTATCAACCAAATGAAATGTTTGAATTCTTTTTAGAATTCAACTAGTCCAAATAACAAAGAAATTAAAACATCCCCACCATATAACATCTCATCCGTTATAATCCTTGGGGGACAATGGAACAACATTCGACCTTCTTGGGACGTAACCTTACATTCAAATGCTTACATTGAATTTATGAATTAAAAAAACACCTCTAATAACAACTTTTGGAATATATTACTCAATCAGATTATACTCGATATAAAAATCATAACTACCATTGTAACATCAATAAAACGCATAGAAAAGTACATTTAACATTAGACCCAATCATGTTTGAAACTCTTTTATCAACTAGATTTTGGCTCTCTTATAAAAAATTTTGATTTTTCCACAAGCAATTCCATGACATGAAACATCCTCCATTGAAAATTTCTACGAAATCATGTTCTTTCTGTCATAGGGAAAGTACCAAAAATGTTTATTTAATTTTATTCAAGTACACAACCATTTCAACTATATTATATTTAAAGGGTTAACTCACATCCACCAATCTCAAAATAGTAAAACCTGCATTTCCATTAAATCCTCTGTTAACACTTGTGTTGCAAACATATAATCCTAATAATGTGCCTGATACAATTTCATCTCCACAAACTTGTTCACTTATGGAAACTCTAGTTGAACTGCCACTAGTTATATATTTTGATAAAAATATTTACTAGTAAAGATGAAACATAACAAAAACCAGATTCCAAATAATCATCCTATGGAGTACTCAGATTATTCTGATAATGATCACTAAATCATATAGAAAACTTCCTTGTAATTCTCCTCAATAATCTATTTTATAAATAAAATTATCATGCAATAACATAGACATAATCACTATTCTGTTCCAGCATCTGTGGATCTTTATTGGGTACTTAAAGCTTAACTCCCACATCTATATTACTCTATAAATAAACGTGTGCCTAAAATTTTATATGGATTCCAATATTACATTTCCTCACTTATTTATCAAATTACAAGAACCAGAATTATCTTCCAATGAACGGCCCAAAACTCCCATGACCCATATCACATAAGGGTCTCCCACAATGATGATGTCCCAAAATCATCCTTAGGATCAGAAATTTCTTTATACCCATAAATGAAGAACCTTATTACCAATTGATACTAACCCGTACCTCTTTGAAATACTAATAGAGATTCCTAATAACACTCTTATCTAATGTACTAACATAATGTAACATATGAATCATTCCTATTTCCCAAGAATAGTTTCCATATAGAATGATAAAATTGAATTATAAGGATAGTCACCACACTAATACAATCCATTTTGTTCCATACACTGCCTGTAATTCTTTAAATCACTACATCAGCGCAACTCTTAGAGTTATTTCAACAAACCTGATGAATTTATATGGGAATCATGGAATATAGATGATTCTCTCTAAGTGTACTATGAGGTATTTTTTTATATTTGGAATGATTACCCCTTAAAATAAGTCCAATAAGATTTTATCGGCAGTTATGTATCCTCTCTTGAACTATAGTCACCTAAATAGGTTTCACATTCCTTAAAATACTTTGGACAACATGTCTTCGAATTGTGCATGTCCATGCCAATTCAGGGGTTAACTATCTCATATCACCTAGTTCATTCTTATATTAAACCTCATCCCAAAAACATCAATTAATTTCCCCAACCACCCGATCACACTTCCCATAAGAATATTTTTTGAAACTTTCTATCCTTAACACACAAACGACTTTTCAATGATATTCAATTATCGTATTATTCAAGCACAATATGTGTGAATAGATAATTTTGTAATCAGTGGGTTTACAATCCCAGGCCACCTTGTTCGAGACCAAACTCATCCTCCAGTGGGTCATCTATCAACATGGTCAAGATGAATTTATTACATGGAACGTAAATTTTTAACAAGCATGGATCTCCCTTATAACTCCTCTTCAAAACCACAAACATCTTATGCACCTTCATTTATCAAATGATAACCCGATTGATAAATTCATAAGTAATGTTTCAACCACCTAACAATCAGTTAGTGTTGATAGAATCATAAATAATCAATAAAATCGATAAATGTTTTGATATAAAAAAACCCTAGGATATTTCCAAAAATTGATGGCCTTATAATGCCTAAATTGAAATGATATTTTGTATCATTCATAACAAAAAAAAAATCTTCCTAAGATAGTATCCACATACTCCAGTCCAACCTCTCTTGTTAGTTTACCATAATCAAGAAGGATGATAACCTACTAGGGTATGATATAAAGATATCTTCTTCTAGGTCCATCAAACTAGTCATAATATCTCTTAGATGAGATCCACCTTCAACTTATTCAAATTTATCATGAGTAATCTAGAACACTAATAATTATCTCTAAAGAGATGAAATTGATGTATGAAAGAGGGTATTTGACCTATGGGGTTCACTATGTCTACATCAGAGGATGGGGAACATACAGTCCTAAGGTATTTGTTTGCGATAATTCCCCCTTAGGTCCAGTTTAGAAGAAAATCAATTGTCTTCTTGGGAGTGTCAATTTATCAGCTAATATCCCTACTTGTGAAAAATATTCATGATGGAAACCTCTAATTCGAAACTATAAACCAAGATTTAAAAATAATTTAACACCGACCATGATACCTCTTACATGGAAACCTATTACTAATTCCTAATGTCTGGAATGTAAATTTTTTGTCATGCCTAAAAATTCATTCAACCCTAACACCTAAAAACTTGATCCAATACAGACTAGGAAAAGAAGATAACCAAGATGAAAGACTAATTCAAATGTTCCTTTCATGTTAAATCTCAAGGAATTAAGAAATCCATCCCATACAGAAGGATTTACACTATAAACACACAACCATAGATTCATTTCATGGAATTAAATGATGCTCATTTTCAACTTCATTTTAAATAAGTTCATATGTAAAATATATAATGTCATAGATTCCAAGTAACACTGTACTAATGAACATTATTCAGATAACTCAATGCATCAGGAAGATAAGTTTATTTCATAATTCACCTTAATCCATTTATTTCTCCATAAGGTTATTAGAACATGGTTGAATTAATATAAATGTAAATTACAGGTTGTAGAAGAAATCAATATTTAGGTTGTAATTGGAATTTTAATTAACTAATTCCACATGGTAAAAATTAAACTCAAATAAAATATTAAGGTATTTATTTCTTAGAGAGAACCCATAATGTAAAATTCCACCATATGTTTATATGTAACACCATATTACTAGATCCATAAACATTAAAAAACTATCCCATTGTCAATAATATACCCCTATAGGGTCAATTAATAAAGCTTTAAAGACCAAAGATCCCTATTATGGTCATTACATCTCAATATAGGATCATTTAAGTTTAACCATTAATAGTTTATATTATTGAAATATCAAAATTTCCATTAATGTTATTATCTCATAAAAAAAATTCCCCAATGGACAAACATAGGTCCAGTTATGAAATTTGAAATTTAATCCTATGTTTTATCATGAAAAATTGATAGAGATACCCGACTCATAAGCCTCATTGCATCCCTATTTTAAAAAGCAGTCATTTTTATATGAATTGAGATTAAATATTTACTCATATATGCATATTGTTTTTGTTAGACAAATTACAATTCCTAGATTATAAGGGTACTTTAATTTAAAATATAATATTTTAATTCAGTTAACTGAAACCATTTTTTCTATAATCGGTTTCCAAATATATCATGTATATAAATTATTTTTTAATTATATGGGTCATCATTATCCAATTTATAAAGGCCCATAGATATTATATATTATACAATTGACTCCCATTTATTTGTAAAATATTTGTTTGAGCCCATGCAGCCAAGTGGCCATGGATAAATCATATCATTATTTTCTAATTATGGTTCTACTATCATGATATATGGGTAAATAATATTTAGGTTGATATAGACACATTAAGAAACTATTTTAATATCAGAATATGAAAAATTATTCTATCAAATCCATAAATATTTGGAAAATTTTATTTCAAAAAGGGGTCCATGGCTAAAAAAAGTTTAGTGGGGTTTGAAATAATGAATCCCAAGGGAATCCTCTCTAACATGGTGAAAGTAGTTAGCGTAAGGTATAATTTGTTGGTAAAAATTATGTGCAGGTTATCTAGGGAGGCCCAAGAAACAAGGATGTTAGAAACCTTTTTCTATCCTACCATACGTGGGAGAGCATCATGTTATTGTTTAAAAAACATCTGCCTCTAGAAACTGAATAAATGATAGCATGAGGTAATGGAATATACTTATGAATAGAGCTATGAATAATAGAGGAATCAATTATTCCATGGATTAGATTAATACCATGAGAGAATCATAGCCCTAATAGTTTGTGTGTGACCATTGGTTATTCAATGAGGTAATCCCCCTGACTAAAGAAGGCACTAAAATCAAATATTATAGAATTAGTATGACTGATCTCTATTCCTCCCCACTGTATAAAGAAGATATGGCATGATCCTAGAAAATTATGTTTAAAATCAATATCTATAAGGACCCAACGAACACATATACGTTATGGGGATGTTCTAATATCCATTAAAACTAAGGCTCTACCAGCCATCAGAAACTATATGGATGAGGAGACCTCCGTTTTTCTAGAAGTTGAATCCACATGACTAACAAGGATTTATCCAAAAACGAAAATCCTAGTATCAATATAGGAATTATTTCATTTTAGACATTGTTACATGCATTAAAAATAATCAATCATCTAGAAACAATTAATGGAAAGATCTAGTTAGGATCATATGTATTCCATTACATTTAGTGGAATTGAGAGTGATGAAAATTTTTATGTGAATGTCCCTACTCTTCCATTCCTCTAAAATAGGAAAGACCACTCTAATTCGAGAATGAATTCTCAGATCAAGATAATTGTGAAGCCAAATCCTCGTATGAATTACCATAATATTTTCACTTGCCGAAATGTATATCCACATGGGAGTCACTCTATCTTCAAAAGGGAGTGTTCTGATTCAAATCCCCCATACATGGATAGTAATTTTTTTGGAAATATTATTGCCCACGAGGGTAACTCCCCATGAATCATAGTCAGACCCTACATGCAGAGAATTCTAATAAGTATGCTTATAAATCATCCAATCAAATTATATATAAAATTGGGCAAATTAATAAATTATCCATGTACAAATATAAATAATCCAATGGAATCGTGTAATAAAAACTACATGTCATTGTATTTGAAACATTATGTGCTTAAAATAATAAATCTAATAAATATTCATTACCATATCAGACCAGGGGTGTAAATATATTAATTGATAACTAGGGTAAGTAAATTAATCTCTTCATGTTAAATAAATATTAACTATAATAACATATATACATGAACAAAAATATTCTATAGGAAAACTTGATCTTTTCATCATGTATGGGTCGGCCAGACCCAGAAAAAAGGTGTTTACCAAGTGCCATCACATTCCAATACTCATTTATACGATCCCAAAATAGTATGAAATAATGAAATGAAGTTTTATTACTACTTGTAGTTCATTTATCAAGGATCCACATTGAAAAATGCCCTATACCAGTTGCCCACCGGGCCCTAAGTGCACCTGTAACGACCCAATGATTCATTAATGGAAATCCCTCTTGATCTAATTAAATGACTAGTTATGTTTATATAAAATGTCACATTCTTTGGTTTTATGTTATTAATTTTGATAGTTGATAATATATCCTTTCAACAGTGATCACATGATTAATATAAATATATTGCTTTAACAAATCCAATTTACTCAGACAAATGAAGCGATGATATCATCGAGTAGAATTGATTCATACGAAGACCATATGTTGGAGCTCGGAAAAGTGGTGGATTCCTTGGGCTTAGCTCTTGACCAAGCCCAAGCTGAGCTTCATCATGTCAAGCTCGAACTGGACTGTCTACGGGAGAAGTGGAAGTTTATAAAAATTACCCCTCGAGCGATGTTATCCGAGCCACCCCAAGAGTCTGTCACCATCGCACACCTTACACATCGGTCTTATGAGGATGTTTTAAGGTTTTCTATAAAAAATAAATATTACTATGTTCATGTACATTATTTTTTGTATATAATAATGAATATACTTTCTTGACATTATTGATACATTGTAAATTGTTTTTAAAGTACATTTAATCTTTTTAGTTATTATTTAATTAATAATTCTATTTTATTAAAATAACTGATTTTTGAATTAAATAATATTTTAATAGAATATTATTATTATTATTAAATTTATTTTTATTAAATATAAATAATATTATAATTTTATGAATGCAATTGTAATTTTTATTATGGTTTGAATCCCATTTTTGACAAAACCCGTGAATTTTCGATAAATGTCAGTTTTTATTTTAAAAGTGAAAATTAACATATTTAGAAAATTATTTATATTAAATAAATTTTAATTTTGGAATCAGGATGTCGAAATTATCCCACGGTGAATTTCTCAAAATTTTCGGAGACAGTAAAATTTTTAGGTAAAAATCAAATATCGTTTAAATATATAATCTGATTTATGACATCATAATGACCCAATAGTGATGTAATAAAATACTATAATCTTTATTTTCTTCCAATATATGTTTTACCATTAAATTTATGTGAATTTTGGTTTTTTTGGCTTACTTTTCAAAGCATTAATGGACCCCTCAAGACTACTTAAACACCATGTCTTTTTAAATTAATTTCCATGGGAGTGTGACTCACCTCCACATAAGCAACCCTATTATTTTAAGATGTTCGGACATTTTCCTTATAAAATATTGTCTTCATCTTCCGTTTCCCAAAAAACACGGGCAAAAACCATGGGGTGTTTTGGGGATTGGATTAATTTAATGTAAGGGGACCAAAACCTAACTAATAAAGAATTCCCTCTCATTTCCTATATAATGCCACCCAAGCTCCCACTTCCTCCTCACTAAAAGACTTTGGAGTTAGTCCAACCTCTACCCTACACTCTATAGAATCCTCCCAAGGTTCCCAAAGCTCCCAAGAATCCTCTCTCAAGCCTCTCTCTATACTTTCGAAGCACACTTCCAAGTAAGGGTTTTTTATTCCTTTGCTCATTTTTGTCCAATATTCTTTAAGTTGTTTTTCCATTTTAATATCAATTATGAATGTTGGGTAATGGTTTAACACTCCCTCATACTTCCCTCTTTATGTTTTAACGATGGGAGACCCCTTTCTCTCTCATTAAATGCCTCTCATGTACACCCGTTACTATGCCGAAATTCCAAAAGGAACTTCACTCTGCTGATTTACATTCATGCAATACTTTTGTATCATGAATCTAAATTACATTTCAATTGTTGATAAATGTATCTATATGACCTCCTTACTGTCCATTACATGTAAATATGATGAGGAACCTTTTTCTCCCTCATCAACCATTTTTTATGAATTCTTATGTCACGCCGTTACACTGCCAAAATCACACCGATTTTCTAAGCCAATGCCATTGTGTAGTGAATACCATGCATATTTATCCATCAAGGGTATTCACCTTTATTCACACTTAATTATTTATTATAAAGTTTCATGTATGAATTCCACATTCTGTTATCATGGAATAAATGATTATGTTTTATGAATCCATGTTTTATTATCCATGTGGCACACTTATGCATGAAATGAAATGTTTAAGAATGGTGCCCCCTTATAGGGCTCCAATGCATTGGGTAAATTATAGTATCATGATACGTTATGTACAATGACTGTTGACTCATGACAATTCAAGTGAAATGAGGGTTTACTCATTCTTTATGTGCAATGAATATTTACTCATGCTCTATGTGCAATGAGCCTTGGATCATGATAATTCCATGTTAAGTGTTGTTGCCACATTTCCATGATATGATTATCATGCCTTATCATGATTATATGTTCATGTTTCTCTTATGCTCTATTGATATTCCTATTGCATAACATGTAATGTACTCCTCATGTTATTCCATGTGTACTCCCTTACTGTGATATTTAGCTTACCCTTTTCTTATGCATGTCCTCAGGTTATCCCATGCAATACTAAGTATGAGGGAATGTGGTGGTCATGTAAAGGATGTTTTCAATAATGATGATGTATTTCATGTTTTAAGTTTTTTTTATAATGGTCCTAAGCCCTAAATACACTAAACATATCGATCATAATTGTAGTATTAAGTGAAGTTTTTTGTAATAATTCATGTTTAATTTTGTAATAAAAGAATGGTTGTCATAGTCTGTATCAGAGGATAGGTTTAGTTATTTTTGGGATTAGGATTACAAAACACTAGTAAAGACTTAGATACAAGACTAAGTACAATAAATGCATCCCATGGTTTTGGTGAGTATTGATTAAGTGGGCTATCAAAGAAATACATCCCTGTTTGGATACAAGCTGGTAGAGGCGGCTCTAGCACAGATGTATCCTAGGGGTAAAACCTGAAAACACCGCTTTGAGTTAGACTCGAACATGAACTGGTGCACGGCAAAGTGCCTTGCTGCACTCTTGGTTATGACACTCCTAGGAGATATGCATTGGTAAATTCACAAGATTAATATGAACCCTTATTAAGGGAATTAAAAAAATGCCCCTGAGAATACATGTTAGAAAGTAGATCATGAGAAGCCTAGATTAAAGGCTATAGACTCATGAGTTAAGGAAATAAACGTTTATTTATAATTCATCAACTTTTTCCTTTAGATTACCCTTTATGTGTTACCTCTAACTTTCATTTTATTCAATCCAATGGCCGATAATAGGGGGACTCATGCTAACAACCATTGTGAAGATCAGTGTGATGACTGTACTAATGAGATGCCCAATCCAATTGGAGCAGAAATCAAAAACATTGTCACACTTATCTCTCAACTAACTCACGTTTTTAATAGAAACACGGGTCAAGAGGAACGTTCAAACCCCCCTAAAAAGGAACAAGTGTCTATCAAGAGCTTCATGAGGCAAAGGCCTCCTGCTTTTAGTGGTTCATCTGCTCACACGATATGCTGAACAATGGATCAACTCCATTGAAAAGATCTTCTCCATCCTTCAATGTTCTGAATAAGAGGAGGTTCTCCTGGATGATTATCGTATAGAGGGTGAACCTGATCAATGGTGGACGTTGATGAAAAATATGAAGCCTAAGGAGGAGATCGAGGCATTGGAATGGATGGATTTTCATAAGATGTTTTTCGATAAATATGTTCCGCGCACCCTCTGGCTTAAGATGGAAAGAGACTTCCTTTCCCTGAATCAAAAAGGTGAAGAATCTGTTGGATAGTACGAGGAAAACTTCACAAGGCTTGCACGATACGCTTCTGGCTTTGTCGTTACCCCTGAATGCAATGTTGACCGCTTCTTTTGTGTGCTGAAGCCTAGCATGCTGAAAGCATTGGCAATCCATGACATCGACATCTTTGAGGAAATTGTCTGATGTGTCCTCAAGGTCGAAATAGATATCATGGAATCAAAGTAGTATCATGGGGAAAATAAGTGTAAGGTATAATTCAATGCTGGTGGTCCGATGGATAAATTCAACAGAGTGATGAAGTTCCAGCACCACCCTTGCCAAAAGTGCGGAATGAAGAACCCTTGAAATTGCCTTAAGGGGACGAGGAAATGCTTCAGGTGTAGAAGAGAATGGCACCTAGCTGTTAACAGTCAGAAAGAAAGACTCGTGGCTGTGACAGAGGAGAGGAACGCTCTGTTCGAACCTCAACATGTTGTTCAATGATACAAATTCAAATAACCGGGGAATTTTGCAAATCAGTTCCCTAATCTAAGGGTTTTCGGATGCAACAACAACCTCCAAGGCTGCAAGGAAGAGATTTTTCCATCACTTTTTCTGAAGTGAACCCTGACAACTAAGTGGTGATAGGTACCTTAGTTATTCATTCAAGAATAGCGAACGTAATTTTTGATTCAGGTTCTACGCATTCTTTTAAATATCGAATGTTTAGTAGAAAAATCCAAGCACCACCACAAATCATGGAAGTGAACATGTCGGGGAGTATGGTAAATGGGGAAATCATTGAATCCAATGAAAATAAGTCCTCCCCTGTTATAATCTGTGGATTGAATTTCCCGGTGAACCTCTTCATACTCCCTCTGGTGGAATTTGATGCAATTCTTGGCATGGATTGAATTTCCTTATATAGATCCAACATAAATTGTGGGTAGAGGGAAATCAGACTCCATATAATGAATCGACCCCCGATTCATTACAAGAGTAAAGAGGATGATGAATATCCTTTAGCTACATCATCTCAAGCATGGATATTACTACCCTACGAGCACCCGTATCTCGCTATGATGATTGATTCCATTGAAGAAACCATCCTTTAAGAAATGCCTATTGTGAGGGAATTCGCTGAAGTGTTTCCCGAGGAACTTCATGGTCTTCCTCCTAGAAGAGATGTTGAATTCTCAATTGAACCTATTCCTGGGGCATTACCAATATCCAAGACTCCATATAGAATGTCTATTGTAGAGATTGAAGAACTGAAGAAACAACTACAGGAGAATCTGGATAAAGGGTTTATACGCCCAAGTGCTTCACTGTGGGGTGCACCGGTCCTATTCATCAAGAAGAAGGATGGGTCAATGCGGCTTTTCATCGATTATCGTGAACTTAACAAAATCACGATAAAGAACCAGTATCCTCTCCCACAAATTTATGACTTGATCGATCAGCTTCATGGAGCACAATAGTTCTCCAAGGTGGACTTTTGGTCGGGATAATATCAAGTAAGGCTGAAGAAGGAAGATATCCCCAAGATTGCTTTTCGCACAAGATACAGGCCCTATGAATTCACAGTAATGCCTTTTGGACTCAATAATTCTCCAGAAATCTTTATGGACTTAATGAATAGAGTCTTTATAGATTACCTCGACAAATTTGTGGTAGTGTTTATAGATGATATTCTAATATACTCCAAAACCAAGGAGGGTCATGAGGAGGATTTAAGAACTATACTAGAGTATTTGCGCAAGGAGAAGCTCTATTAAATGTACAGCATGTGTGAGTTCTGGTTAATAGAGGTCTCATTATTGGGCCATATCATCACAAGCAATTGTATATCTGTGGATCCCTCCAAAACAGATGCAATTGAGGGATGGTCGAGGCCAACATCAGTAATGGATATCCGTAGCTTCTTGGGGTTAGTTGGATATTATCGACGATTTTAAGAAATTTCTCACGATTCTCTAACCCTTTTACCAAGATAACTCGAATGGGAGTACTGTTTTCTTGGATTGATGAATGCGAATAAAGCTTCAAGGAGTTGAAAAGGAGGCTTATCACTGCGCCCGTGCCAACTTTACCCACAAGTGTAGAACTTTTTGTGGTATTCAGTGATACTTCGAAGAAGGGATTAGGCTGTGTGCTGATGCAGAATGATAATGATATATACTATGCCTCAAGGCAGTTGAAAATCCATGAGCAAATCTATCCAACGCATGATCTGGAGTTAGTGGCGGTGATATTTTCCTTGAAAATCGGGCAGCATTATGTCTATGGGGAGAAATGTGAGATATATACTAACCACAAGAGTCTTAAATATATATTCACACAGAAAGAGATTAATATGCGCCAGATAATATGGATAGAGCTCATCAAGGATTATGAATGTTCAATACATTACCACCCTGGGAAAGCGAACAAGGTGGAAAATCCCCTAAGTATGATGGACCCAGCGATTCTATCAATGATGAGAATTGAGAAGGATCCAGTCTTCTTAGACTTGATGAAGATGGACATGGGAATCATAAAGAAGGGAACATCATCAACCCTTTCACAAATTATTTCTCAACCATCTCTTTTGGCAAGGTTAAAGGATTCTCAAAAGGATTATGTGGGAATTCACGAAAAAATCGAAGCTATAAAAAAAGGGGAAATCCTCGAAGTTTCATATTAATGAAGAAGGAATTGTGCGATTTGGGAAAAGACTATGTGTTACATCGAATCTGGAGCGGAAGAAGAATCTTTTGGATGATGCACATAGTTCAAAATTCTCTATTCACCCAGGGAGCCCAAAGATGTATCAAGATCTCTGAGAAATCTTTTTGTGGGATAATATGAAGAAGGAGATCGCTGAATATACATCAAAGTGCATGGTGTGTCAGCAAGTGAAGGTAGAGAGGTAGAAGTCTAAGGGGATGATGCATCCATTGCCCATGCCAGAATGGAAATGGGAGAACATCACCATGGACATTGCCACCAGACTTCCAAGGAAATCCAAATGAAACAATGCAATCTGGGTTTTTGTGGACCGTCTTACAAAGACTGCACACTTCATTACTATTCGGGAGGATTTCTCATTGGATCAACTGGCACAGATATATTTCAGGGAAGTGGTAAGGTTTCATGGAGTACCACTATCTATTCTGTCTGACTAAGATCCACGATTCCCCACTATGTTTTTGAAGAGTCTTTAACATGCTCTGAATACTGAAGTGAACATCAGTACGGCCTATAATCCTCAAACTAATGGATAATCTGAGCGGACTATCCAAACACTTGAGGATATGTTGAGAGCGTGCTCAATGGACTTTAGAGGAGGATGGGATCAACATCTTCTTCTGGTTAGGTTATCTTATAATAACAGTTTCCACTCGAGCATCCAAATGGCACCATAGGAAGCCCTATATGGGAAAAGGTTCAGAACACAAGAATGATGGGATGAGGTCAGTGAATGTAAGCTTCTTGGACTAGAAATGGTCGAGGAAGTGGTGGAGAAGGTGAGAACCATTCAGCAACATATCAAGACAGCCCATAGTTGACAGAAGAGTTATGCAGATAATTGTAGATGAGACCTTGAGTTTAAAGTAGTAGACATGTTTTATCTACAAATATTTCCATGGAAGAAGGTCATGATGTTTGGAAAGAAAGGGTATTCAAGGCCAAGGTACATCAGACCCTTCAAAATTATTGATCGTGTCGGGGATGTGGCCTATCGACCAACACTTCCACCTACTATGGCCAATGTACATGATGCATTTCATTTATCCCTCTTTAGGAAGTACATACCAGACCCTTCACATGTACTCTCTTCTGTGGTGGTACAATTGGATGATGATCTTTCTTATGAGCAGTAACCAGTATCGATCTTAGATCATAGAGAAAAATTTCAATGAAATAAGTCATTGCCCCTCGTCAAGGTGTTGTGGAAAAACCACAAGTTTGAAGAAGCGACTTGGGAATTGGAGGAAATGATGAAGTTGGGTTACCCACTTCTAGTTTAGTGTGGGAAATGGGAAATATGAAGGGAGAAATTTCTTAAGGGGGGAATATTGTAATGACCCAATGTTTCATTAATGGAAATCTATCTTAGTCAAATTAAATGTCTCCTTATGTTTATATAAAATGTCAACTTATTTGGTTTTATGTTAGGTATTTTGACCATTGATAATATATCCATTGAACAGTTATCACGTGATTAGTATAAATATAGGGCTTTAACAAATACAATTTACTCAGAAAAAAGAAGTGATGGCCTCATCTAGTAGAATTTCTCCATTCGAAGCCCATTTGTCAGATCTCGGAAAATAGGTGGCGTCCTTGGGCTCCGATCTTGACCAATCACATTCTACGCTTCATCATGTCAAGATCGAACGTGACTGTCTATGGGAGAAGTGAAAGTTGATAGAAATTACCACTCAAGCGATGTTATTCGAGCCACCCCAAGAGTCTGTCAACATCGCACACCTTACCCTTCGGTCTTATGCAGCTATTTTAAGGGTTTATGTAAAAAATAAATAGTACTATGTTCATGTACATTATATTTTTTATATAATAAAGAATATACTTTATTGTCATTATTGATAAATTGTAAATAGTTTTTAAAGTACAAATAGTGTTTTTAGTTATTATTTAATTAAGATTTATATTTTATTAGTTCATTTGATTTTTGAATGAAATAATATTTTAAAAAAATATTATTAATATTATTAAATTTATTTTTATTAAATATAAATGATCTTTTATTTTGATGAATGCAATTGTAATTTTTATTAAGGTCTGAAAGCCATTTTTGTCAAAACCAGTGAATTTTCGATAAATGTCGGTTTTTATTTTAAAAGTGAAAATTAACATATTTAAAAAATTATTTAAATAAAATAATTGTTATTTTTGGAATCAGGATGTCGAAATTATCCAATAGTGAATTTTTCAAAATTTGCTGAGACATTCAATTTTTTGGGTAAAAATTAAATACCGTTTAAATATATAATGTGATTTATGACATCATAATGACCCAATAGTGAAGTAATAAAATAATATAATCTTTATGTTCGGCCAATATATATTTTACCATTAAAATAATTTGATTTTGGGTTTGTTTGACTTACTTTTCAAAGCATTAATGGACCCCTCAAGACATATTAAACACCTTTTCTTTTTATATTAATTTCCATGGGAGTATGACTCACCTCCACATAAAAAACCCTATTATATTAAGAAGTTATTAATTTGGCCATATAAAATATTGTTTTCCTTATCCCTTTGCCAATAAACATGTGCAAAAACCATGGGATAGTTTGTGGTTTGGATTAATTTAATGTAAGGGGACCCAAACCTAACTAATAAAGAATTCCCTCACCTTTCCTATATAAACCCACCCAAGCTTCCACATCCTCCTCACTCAAAGCCTTTGGAGTTCGTCCAACCTCTGCCCTACTCTCTCTAGAATCATCCCAAGGTGCCCCAAGCTCCCAAAAAGCCTCTCTCAAGCCTCTCTCTATCCTTTGGAAGCACACTTCCACATAAGGGTTCTTTCTTCATTTCTCATTTTTGTCCAATTTTCTTTAAGTTGTTTTGCCTTTTTATTATCAATATTTAATGTTGGGGTATGGTTTCAAACCTCCCTCATAATGCCCTATTTATGTTTTAATGATGGGAGACCCCTTTATCTCTCATTAAATGTTTCCCATGTACACCCATTACTTTGTCAAAATTCAGAGAGGAACTTCTCTCTCCTCATTTACATTCAAGCAATACTTTTGTATTGTCAATCTAAATTACATTTCAATTGTTTTTAAATGTATATATATGACCTCCTTAATGTCCATTACATGTAAATATGATGAGGAACCCCTTTCTCTCTCATCAACCATTTTTTATGAATTCTTATGTCACGTCGTTACGTTGCCTAAATCACACCGATTTTCTAAGTCAATGCCATTATGTAGTGAAAACCATGCCCATTTCTCCATCATGGGTATAAACTTTTATGAACACTTACTTATTCATTATAAAGTTTCATGTATTAATTCCATATTAAATTATCATGAAATAAATGATTATGTTTTATGATTCCATGTTTTATGATCCATGTGGCACACTTATTCATGAAATGAAATGTTTAAGAAGGGTGTCCCATTATAGCGCTCTAATGCATTGTGTAAAGCATAGTATCATGATATGTCATGTGAAATGTGTGTTGACTCATGATAATTCATGTGAAATGATGGCTTAATCATTCTTCATGTGCAATGAGGATTCACTCATGCTCTATGTGCAATGTGTCGTGGCTCATGATAATTCCATGTTAAGTGTTGTTGCCACATTTCCGTGTTATGATTATCATGCCTTATCATGCTTTTATGTTCATGTTTATCTTATGATCTATTGATATTTCTATTTCCTAACATATATTGTACACCTCATGTTATTCCATGTGTACTCCCTTACTGGGCTTTTTAGCGCACCCTTTTCTTATGCAAGTCCTCAGGTTATCTCATGCAATGCTATGTACAAGGGAATGTAGTGGTCATTTATAGGAAGATTTCAATAAAGATGTTTTATTTCATGTTTTATGTTTTTATGTAATGATCCGAAGATCCAAATACACTAAACCTCTCGATATTCTTTGTAGTATCAAGTGAAGTTTTATGTAATAAATCATGTTAAATTTTGTAATAAAAGCAGGGTTGTCATAGCACCTCCCCTTATACCAAAGACTGCAAACTAGTAGCGTTGGTCTAATAGAGGTACAATGGTGAAACTATACCAAATGGATCAGAAATAAATACATTGTATGATTATATAAATGGGAATAATTTTAGAATAATAGATAATTATCATCAATAATAAATCTATGAATAATCATGCATGAACATGATTAGATATAAATATATAAAAAACATGCAATATTTGGTGATAAAAAATATACAAGGAAAGGTAAAATTCTTATGGTTCATATCCATGAGAATCCTATGATCTGAAATAGTTTGTTGATTCTAACCTCCCATGTTCCTATATAGTAGCACGACACACCATCCTTGATCCAAAACCTTAAATCATGTGTTCAGTTAGAGTACCCCAATGCAATAACATCCCAATGACGGTGTGATATATACTTAGTAGGCCACCACCAATGTTTTCTATGATATCCAATATATGTATATACAATAATATGTGTGTAGATAAATCAAAATAAATATTTAAATAATTAATAACAACATTTTTTGAAGAGGTATCATGCACACACTTGGTCGACTATTACTACTTCGAACAAATATATAATTTCTCTACACTCCTTCCAACATGTATATAAATGTTTATATAAGACAATAGTTTCCACAAATATAAATGTACCCACATGGACCTTGGTTTTATTATAATGTCATCCATGTAAGAAGGTCATGTATCAAATAAGGGATGTAATTTACAATGTTTCATACTCATCGATCGTAATGTGAGGGATGCCATGCCCAGGGTTCTATAACCATAATTAGTGGATATGTGATAACATTCCCATGGTATCATACCCATAAATCATAATATTCGGTAATATATTCCCATTCATTCATACCCATCAATCACAAATCTAAATTTAAACTAAGCAGATTTAAGGAGTCATGTTATTATCCAAATTATTCTATTTAATTAAATCCACTACCTTTCCATTTGTAAATGGATATGAATCATATTAGGTTTCATATATTTAATCCTTATTTAATAATTATTCTCAAAAATATGTATAAGACATTTTTTATTACATAAAAAACATATATATAAGAGAATGGTTCACCATTCAATAAGTGTCTTGTAATAAATTTAAACCATTTATAATTACAATTTAATCCCACTAAAATGTGGTCATAAAACATATGTTAAAACCTGAAACTACATGGATATTCTTGTATAATTTAATGCATTTCAATCTATCAAACCATTTACAACATCTTACCCATTAATATATTAATAACGGTGCTATGTAATTTGAATAACACACTCAAAGGGGTAGTTTCATAAATTTTCAAGGATAGTATAATACCATGTATTAAAAATCACCTTAAGAGGTGGTTCAGGTTGATTTTTTCATCCTCAAACCATGTAATAGGTTTCATGGATGTTTTCCAAGAATTTAACATAATTATGTTAATGATCATATAGAAACACATAGAATGTATATAGTGTGGAATGATAACAAGATGTTATAAATCGATGAAAAATAAACATAAAATCCATAAAACGCCACCAACATGATTAAGATAGTCCACTCACACAATATTTGGATTGATTTATATTGGAATGAGTGAAAAAAAAGATTATAAAAATTACCTGTGAATATGGAAAATGAACTCGCTTGGAGAAATAATTTTAGATGGGGATATAAATAAAGGAATGATTGAATAGGAATGAAGGGAATATTGATGGTGATCCAATTTTATCAATAGATGGAAATTCTGAGATCATTTTAGAGGGATCCAAGAAAACATAGGGGGGAATCCATAAACGGGACTCGAGTAGTTACTCGAGTGTGGGGAAAGAAATGATGGGGTAAATCCCATTTAAAGTAATAGGGGAGAACGGTAAATGTTATGATTGTATGGAGGTGAACAGTTTGGTCACATTGTTTGGATAACCATGCACCATCCCTAAAACACTGTATCTAAGAGCCATACCTTGAACTACTTTTCCACAATGTATCAACTAAGAATATGTTAGTCGTGTGGTGCTACTGGTTAAGTGGCACTAACCTTGCATCTTATGAAATGGTTTAGAACAATATGCATATCCCATGTACCCATATCAATAGTTTATATTACACCTTCCTAATGTGAATTCACCCCACCTTCATTGGTTTTGAAAACCATGTGACACCCCTTATAGGGTTGAAAAATTTCTCTAGAGTGCTGCTTGATTTAATAAAACCATGCACCCTCTCTATTTCTAATGAAAAGTGAATTTTTGTAGCTCGATGCTCTTAAAAGTCATAAAAACTTCTTTAACACTTTTTAAGGCATAAAACTCTTCCAAAGGAAACTATTTTAAGGGTTATAACTCTTAGGATTATTTTCGGATAAAACATTTATGATCTAACCCATCCACCAAATGAAATGTTCAAATTTTTTTTAGAATTAAACCAGTCAAAAAAACAAAATAAATTACAACATCATCTATTTTCCCTTCCAATAAAGAGTTTTTTTTACTCAGGGAGGATGAGAATTTTTTATTATTGTTTCCTACTATAAATTATATTGATTTTTATAAGACTATATTATTTAACTATAAGAAATATATATAAAAAATAACTTATTCACAAAAATATTGGATTTATCGTAAGCAAAAAAAATAAATTAAATTTTAATTACATTTTTTATATTGGTATATGTTTATTTATATTTCTTTCATTACATTTTTTGTTGAGTTAGGTTGGATTTTTTCCTCAATTATGTGTTATGAATTTTCATGAATTTTGTATTAATTTGACTTGGTTTGAGTTATTTACGAGTATTGGAACATTTTCTAGGATGATTTGAAACTATTAAATCTTGATTAATTATGTATAGTGGGAATCTAATCTGTTTATATTAACATCATGTCAAGATGTTTGGTTTCATCTAAATTCAATTAAATTTGATTTGGTTTTATTCGGATTGGTTTTTATGTGTCATTTGGGATAACTGCTATTAAATTAAATTCAATATCATTTAAATAAATATAATTTATTTAAATCATCGTTTTTTTAGTTTTCTGTGGTTTTTGTTAGTTATTAGGAATCTATTTTTGTCTATTATGGTTTTTAGATATATTCTATGATTTTTGGATTCCTTCCACTCAAAATTATTCGGTTCATTTAAATTTCATTCATTTTACAATTATTCTATTAAATAATTTTTATGTAACTTTTTTTAATAAATATAAATTATATTATCTCACATTCATTAAAATAAAATTAATATAATTTTAGCTAGATTGATTATTATTTTCGTTTGCTAATTTTTGTTAGATTCGTTACTCATATTTTAGTTATTTGGGTCTTTTCACTTTTTTCCATTGTGTTTAAGTGGTTATTTATCTATTAGGGAAAGGATTATGGAGTTTTTTATCTATAGTATGGATTTCTTCCATTTAACTTGTAACACCTGAGACTTTTATGTTATATAAATCATCAAAGGAATCTTTTTCTACACAAAACTTGCTTGGCTTGCTTTACATGCAATCGCGACCTTCCTCGATAGCTTGCGTCGTACGCAATACCGAGTTTCACTAAACAACAATATGCTATTAAAACTAGCCGTTATGAATAGTAATAACCACTTTTTGAAATTTTATAAATTTTTTTTTTCAAAATGGACTTCATTTTTCGACTCAGAATATCGAAATTAGCCTAGGGTGAAATTTTGGTATTTTTCTGAAAACTTTCAATTTTTGATGAATAGTGAAACCACTATGTGGTAGGTTAAAAAATGAATTTTGCATAAAACTTAATTTTACCGCTTATGTGAATGGAATTTCAAAAATCCGACAGAAACGGTTGATATTAGTATGTAAAATGTTGTTCAATGAGATAAAAATAATTTTTTGGTGAATAGTAACTTTTTACTATTTTTACTGCAGTTAATAGTAAATAGGGTAACTAAGGGTAAATATGATATTAATATTACCCTAACACATGTCCTAATTCTATTGGACAAGTGTAATTCGACAAAAAACAAAGTTAGGAATAAAATATGACCATTTAGGCCCACTTGGATTAGATTATGACATTTATTATTAATTTATTTAAAGAAGGGTTAAAATAATTAAAATCAAAGTTTAATAAGTAAATCATTTTTAATATGGGGTTATACATAAGATATATTTGATTTTAAATATTAATTAGAAATATAAAAATATTTCCTACATGATGGTATTTTATTTGTAATTTTTAGACATCAAATAATTTAATTTATTTATGACAGAAAGATGATGCAGTAATTATCTTATTAATGAAATATTGACAGAATTTATAATATAAATACCAAAATAAATGTAATTTAATACTTTTTATGAATTAAACTAATTTTATAGGTTACTATGATATATTAGTGTTGATTTAATAAACTTGGTTCGAACATATAATTCTGTTATGACTTTCACAAAAATCATATATCAAATAGTGTCAAAATTGACACAAAATAGTATTTAAATCGAATATTATATTATTAACTGTTATTTTATTCCTAAAAGTCTAAGTTTCGGCTAAATGACTTAGATAAGGATATATATATTAATAATAAACAATTTGGGGTTCGTTTGGCATGTTATAGTAAGTATATTAACCATATAGTAAAAGAAAACAAAAAGACATGGTAAAAGTTAAATTATTTAACTTAGAGTTAAATCTAATTGATAAGGTTAAAATAATACCCTAAACTTGTCTAAATCCTATTGGTTGATAGTATTTCGACCCATCCCCACTTTAGCTTCGAAATAAGACCCTTTGGAACCATTATAAACCGATTTTGACTTTAATATAAAATAATATTTTGAGATATTCCTAAGGTGCCCCTCTCCTCCCTTATAAAAGGGCACCTCCTCCCCCTCCTCCTCACACCAATTTGATCCCTAAAGCTCGGCCAACCCCTGAAATTTTCTCCTCTCCACTTCCCTAGAATAATCCTAGAGGTCCTGGTCTTCTTCAAAGACCAATCTTAGTTCCCTAAGTGGAGGATTCAAAGAGGCGTTCCAAAGAAGAGGTAATATCCATTACCGATCTTTTCAATTTCTTTCTTCTTCAACTTCTTCTTCTTTAGTTATTTCATGATAAATTAATAACATCAGTATTAATTACATACTGATATGTTATTATAAATATGAAACAACCCTAATTCACCTTCTATCCATCCTACGGAAAAATGAAATCACCGCGCGTGCGTACGTACGGAATACCGTCTCCACGCCGTGGTGTAATCTATTTTTCCACCATCACTTTACAAGGATGGGTATAATGGTGTAATGAGTAACTATTTATGATTATTATAAATTAATATTGATACTGAAATAATATATATATACTCCAATACAGTTCCACGATCATAGGAACGATATCATCACTCATGCGTACGTACGGAATACCGTCTCCACTATGTGATGCGACTCGTTCTTCATGATCATCATTACATAGTAATTATATAAATGAATTGAATGAATAAATATGATATATGTTACACTAATACCATTATGGATATAAGGTATCTATAACCTTAAAAGAAGAATAAGAATGTATTCGGCAAAACACGCATAAGAACAAAAGGCAATAAAGACCCGAGTAACAAGTAACAATGAAATATTACTAACAAGAAGCAAAAAATATGACCATATATGATATCATATCAATATGTATGATTCTGTAATAAGTCAATAACATTATTTAAACCATTATACAGGAGCTTCGGACACGTACAAAGCAAATCGGACCTAAAGTAAGGGAAATATCACAATCTCATTTTTATCCGAGATTGTTTATTCGTAAGTATTTACTGGGGTGTATTTTATCATCCACATGCATGTTTCATCAATATGTAATATTACTTCCATCCACCTACAATTGTTTAAATCCATTTTTACCCTTCGGTGAGTTTTTAGTAATATGTATGAAAGGAATCTTTTGTCGTTTTTCGTACGAAGTACTTTTTGACTTTTCCGACAAAAGTACGAAGAAAGTTTTTTTAACATATACGACATGAATGGATTTTTAAAACAAAATTTCCAAGAATCTTCCTTTAAAAGTTTTCAAGTTTATTTTTAATCAACTTCTTTTATTTTAAAGTCGTATGACATGTTATGAAAGGAAAAATGTTTTTGAAGAAGAAAGGATATTTTCCTCAAGAATGGAGTTCAAGTGTTTTATCAAAATTATTTTCCATCTAAGATAATAAAGGGTTCTGTTTTAATCCCTATTATTACATTGGTTTGATTATGTTGTGATGGAAATATTTTTATGAATTCCTTTATCTTATATGAATTTTTTTATGATGTCATGTTGTTTAAAAATCCCATTTTTTTACATGGGTTACGCTATGATGTATGGTTTATGATTATGTGGCACACATAAGAAAGGATTCATTATAAGATGGGTGGGACCTATATCTCCCTCCAATGCATTGGGTAAAGATTTTATATCTCATGAGATAGACATGGCTGGAAAGGAAGGTTATTTCGGTTCAGTGATACAGGACTGAAACGAGGAGTGAACTCGGTTCAGAAAGGGACTTTGTCCACTAAGATAGTCTTGGAAATGAGTCATGACTAACAAGAAATGATTTTCCATGATTATTTGTGCATGCCACAAAGTTTCAAGTTTTATGTTATGATTATGGGGATCTCGTTTTCACTTCTATGATTTATTCCATGTTAAGATATTATGATCTCTTTTGCAGGTTTTGATTTTCAAAAAGATATGATATGATTTTTATTTCCTTTATTTGCCCTTGCTGAGCATTTGAGCTCACCCTTTTATGTTTTCTTTTCCCCAGGTCAGGATGATGGATATTAAGTAGAATATGCTAAAAGGGACCCTAGATATGATGAAATAAATGGGAGACACTGTATAAGATTTATGAACCAGTTGTTTATGTTTCCCAGTTTCTAAAGACACTATACCTATATGGTCCTTTGTGGTTTTGTCATATGTTGTAATAAGTGTGCTTCAATTTTGAAGTATTAACAATGTATGTAAAGTATGGGTCGTTATAGTTGGTATCAGAGAAAAGGTATAGTCAACCTTTGGAAACTAGGATGTGAAAGACTTAGTAAGAACCCTAAGGATAAGTCTAAGCATAGAACACAATCTTAGTGTTTTAGAAATGGCCTTGAATAACCTAGGATAAGACCTTAAGCATGAAAATTTTATTCTTGAATTATGTGGTTTTCCTATTATAATTAGTGTTGCTCACACTATTCTTCTTGGTTTTAGTCAATGGATGGAACCCGAAGGAACCGTGTTAATGCGGAATGCGATGGGCAATGCAATGATTGTCCCCCTGAGAAACCGAACGATATGGGAGCTGGAATGCAAAATCTTGTAGCCATGCTCACACAACTTTCTCAAGCTATGAATCATGCAGGACATCCAAACGAGCAAAGGACGGAGCAACATTCTGTTTAATCCTTCATGAGGCAGCGTCCACCTTCTTTCAGTGGGTCTACTGATCCATTAGTTTCTGAATAATGGATTAGTACTACTGAAAAGATATTCTCAGTTCTTCAATGTTCTGAACATGATAAAGTCATCCTAGCAGTGTATCGTTTGGATGGAGATGCTGATCAATGGTGGAATCTTATTAAGAATACGAGGCAAAGGGATGAAATTGAGTCTATGGAATGGGACGAGTTCAAGAACTTATTTTTCAATAAGTACTTCCCTCATATTATCCGAACAAAGATGGAGAAAGAGTTTCTTGAACTGAAGCAAAGGGATGATGAATCTGTTGGTACCTATGAAGCAAATTTTACAAGACTTGCAAGGTACATTTATGGTATTATTATCCAACCTGAGAGTAAGATCGATCGATTCTTTAGCGGCTTAAAACCATGTCCTCGAAGGGAATTAGCCATAAGGGACTTCAATAGCTATGAGGAAATCGTTCGATGTGCTCTCAAAGTCGATATGGAGATTGGAATAACCCATCAATCACATGGGTTTGATAAGAAGAGGAAGATGGAATTCAAAGAAAAATCTAAAGAGCACACGAAAAAGAAGATGAGCTTTTCCTTATGCTCAATGTGTGGAAAGAAACATGGAGGGAGTTGTCTTAAAGGGACAAGTAAATGTTTTAAATGTGGAAAGGAAGGTCATCGGGCATTTGAATGCCGTGATAATGGGAAGAAGATGTCTAATGACGCAAACAAAGGAAGGGATACACAGAATGAACCTACTACACTTCAATGTTTCAAGTGCAAGAAGATGGGGCATTATGCCAATCAATGCCCAAATCCAAGGGTTGATGATGATGGTCGATGTCAACAAAATCTTAATGCTAAAGACAAAGGAAAGTCACATGCAATTTCTATCAGCGATGTGGAGTACGATAACGAAGTGGTGAAAGGTATACTTACCATCCACTCTAAAGTAGCAAATGTTTTATTTGATTCTGGATCCACCCACTCTTTTATTTCTAATGAATTTTATAAGGGTATCACCGTATTACCTCAACAATTAGATGTTGAGTTAGCTATGACAACACCTAATGGCACAACAGTCGCATCAAAAGTTTATAATTCTTCTCCGATCGAAGTTTGTGGGAAAGGGATTCCTGCCAATCGTGTGATACTTCCTTTTGTGGAATTTGATGTGATTCTTGGCATGGATTGGCTTTCTCTACATGGGGATCATATCAATTTCCAAAGAAGGGAAGTCACATTTCATATTCCAGATCAATCTACGATCGTATATCAATGCAAGGATGAACATAATATTCCAGTGGAAATTTCTTCCATCTTATGGGTATTGATTCCACTAAATGAAGGTTATTTATCTCAAATGGTTGGTGAGAAACTCACGATTAAGAATATTCCCATTGTACGGGAGTTTGATGATGTCTTTCCGGAGGAATTACCGGGTCTTCCACCAAATCGTGAAGTTGAGTTTTCAATTGAACTCGTACCGGGTGCTTTGCCTATTTCAAAGACTCCTTATAGAATGGCCCCAATTGAGTTGCAGGAATTGAAGAAGAAACTCCAAGAGAATATTGATAAGGGATTCATACGCCCTAGTGCGTCACCTTGGGGAGCACCTGTTCTATTTGTTAAGAAGAAAGATGGATCAATTAGAATCTGCATTGATTATCGAGAACTTAACAAGATCACTATCAAGAACAAATATCCTCTTCCACGCATTGATGACTTATTTGACCAACTACGCGGAGCTCAATACTTTTCCAAGATTGATCTTCGTTCAGGGTATCATCAATTAAGGGTCAAAAGGGAGGATATACCAAAGACGGCTTTCCGTACAAGGTATGAACACTATGAATTTATAGTGATGCCATTTGGTCTTACTAATGCCCCTGCTATCTTCATGGATCTAATTAATAGAGTCTTTAGAGACTATCTTGATCAATTTGTGGTAGTCTTTATAGACGATATTCTTGTCTATTCAAAGAGAAAGGAAGTGCATGAAGATCACTTGATAATTATATTGAAGACCCTGAGAAAGGATAAGCTTTATTCCAAATTTACCATGTGTGAATTTTGGCTTCAAAAAGTTGCATTTTTGGGTCACATAATCTCAAAAGAGGGGATATCTGTGGATCCAGCAAAAACAGAGGTTATCGAAAGATGGTCGAGACCAACAACAGTAACTGAGATCCGAAGTTTTCTTGGTTTGGCTGGATATTATAGACGTTTTGTAAAAGATTTTTCACGATTATCTAATCCACTCACCAAGTTGACCCGGAAAGTAGTTAAGTTTGTCTAGACGGAAGAATGTGAAGAGAATTTCGAGGAGTTGAAAAGAAGGTTATCCAATGCACCTGTGCTCACACTGCCTTGTAGTGGAGAAAGGTTTGTGATCTACAGTGATGCATCCAAGAAGGGATTGGGGTGTGTTCTTATGCAAAATGATATGGTGATAGCTTATGCCTGAAGACAGTTGAAAATCAATGAGCAAAATTACCCAAAACATGATTTGGAGTTAGATGCGGTAATCTTTGCATTAAAGATTTGGAGGCATTACCTTTATGGTGAAAGGTGTGATATTTATACTGATCATAAAAGTTTAAAGTATATTTTCACACAAAAGAAGTTGAATATGCGTCAAAGAAGATGGTTGGAGCTGATTAAGGATTATGACTGCTCAATCCATTACCACCCTGGGAAAGCAAACATGGTGGCAGATGCATTAAGTCGACAAGACCATGCTAGTTTATCCATGATGAGGATCACAAAAGATACAATATTTATGGATTTACAAAGGATGGATCTTGTAATTATAATGGAAGGGGAAAAATATTATCTTTCTCAAATGAATGTTCAACCATCTATACATGTGAAGATTAAAGAGGCACAGAAAGAAGATGTCGAGTTACAAAAGAAGGTGAGAAATGTTCCTGAATTCAACCTTGATTGTGATGGGATAATAAAGTTCAGGAATCGGGGTTGTGTTCCTTCCATCCCCGAATTAAAGAAGGAGCTGCTGGATGAGGCTCATAGTTCTTCATTCTCTATTCATCCTGGAAGCACGAAGATGTATAGGGACCTGAAAGAGTACTTCTGGTGGGATGGCATGAAAAGAGATGTTGGTGAATATGTCTCTCGATGCTTGGTTTGTCAACAAGTTAAAGCTAAGAGACAGAAGTCTAAGGGGATGTTACAACCATTACCCATACCCGAATGGAAATGGGAAAACATCACTATGGTCTTTGTCACATGACTTCCTAAAACATCCAAAGGCAATAATGCTATATGGGTCATAGTTGATCGTCTTACAAAGTCTGCACACTTCATTCCTATTAGAGAGGATTTCTCTCTAGATCAGCTTGCCAGGATATATGTAAAGGAAGTGGTAAGATTGCATGGAGTACCACTTTCTATTATATCTGATCGGGATCCGAGATTTAACTCGAAGTTCTGGCGAAGTCTTCAGCATACTCTGGATACAGAGTTGAGTTTCAGCACTGCTTATCATCCCCAGACAGACGGTCAGTCTGAGAGAACAATTCAAACCCTAGAAGATATGTTGAGAGCTTGCTCTATGGATTTCAAAGGAGGTTGGGATCAACACCTACCTTTGGTGTAATTTTCTTATAATAATAGCTTTCACTCCAGTATTCAGATGGCTCCTTATGAAGCTCTCTATGGAAAGAAATGCAGGACTCCAACTTGCTGGGATGAAGTTGGGGAAAGAAAGCTATTAGGACCTGATCTCGTTGATGAAATGGCAGAAAAGGTCAGATCTATTCAATAACACATAAGCGCAGCTCAGAGTCGACAGAAAAGTTATACCGACAACCGAAGAAAAGACCTGGAGTTTGAAGTGGGTGATAAAGTCTTCTTACGAATATCTCCCTGGAAGAGGGTTATGCGATTTGGAAAGAAGGGGAAGTTGAGCCCTAGATATATCGGTCCTTTAGAAATATTGGATCGTGTTGGGAAGGTATCTTACCGATTGGCGCTTCCACCGAATCTCTCTCAAGTTCACGATGTGTTCCATGTATCTCTCCTGAGAAAGTACATACCAGATCCTTCACATGTACTCAGCTCAGAAGTTGTACCGCTGGAGCAAGATCTCTTTTATGAAGAACAGACGATAGAGATTCTGGATCGTAGCGAAAAATTCCTACGAAACAAGACCACTCGATTGGTGAAAGTTTTATGGAGGAACCACCAACTTGAAGAAGCTACATGGGAGCTTGAGGATATGATGAGGGAGAAGTATCCTCATCTGTTTGTTACAAAGTGACGAATTTCGAGGGTGAAATTCTTTTTAAGGGGGGTAGAATGTAACACCCGAGACTTTTATGTTATATAAATCATCAAAGGAATCTTTTTCTACACAACACTTGCTTGGCTTTCTTTACACGCAATCGCGACCTTCCTCGATATCTTGCATCGTACCCAATACCGAGTTTCACTAAACAACAATATGCTATTAAAACTAGCTGTGATGAATAGTAATAACCACTTTTTGAAATTTTATAAATTTTATTTTTCAAAATGGACTTCATTTTAGGACTCAGAATATCGAAATTATCCTAGGGTAAAATTTTGGTATTTTTCTGAAAACTTTCAATTTTGGATGAATAGTGAAACCACTAAGTGGTAGGTTAAGAACTGAATTTTGCATAAAACTTAATTTTACCGCTTCTGTGAATGGAATTTCAAAAATCCGACAGACACGGTTGATATCAGTAAGTAAAATGTGGTTCAATGAGATAAAAATAATTTTTTGGTGAATAGTAACTTTTTACAATTTTTACCGCAGTTAATAGTAAATAGGGTAACTAAGGGTAAATATGATATTAATATTACCCTAACACATGTCCTAATTCTATTGGACAAGTTTAATTTGACCAAAAACAAACTTAGGAATAAAAGATGACCATTTAGGCCCACAAGGATTAGATTAGGACATTTATTTTAAATTTTTTTAAAGAAGGGATAAAATAGTTAAAATCAAAGTTTAATAAGTAAATCATTTTTAATATGGGGTTATACATAAGATAAATTCGATTGTAAATATTAATTAGAAAGCTAAAAAGATTTCATACATGATGGTATTTTATTTGTAATTTTTAGACATCATATAATTTAATTTATTTATGACACAAAGATGATGCAGTAATTATCTTATTAATGAAATATTGACATAATTGATAATATAAATACCAAAATAAATGTAATTTAAGACTTTTTATGACTTACACTAATTTTCTACGTTACTATGATATATTATAGTTGATTTAATCAACTTGGTTGGAACATATAATTCTGTTATGACTTTCACAAAAATCATATATCAAATAGTGTCAAAATTGACACAAAATAGTTTTTAAATCAAATATTATATTATTAATTGTTATATTATTCCTAAAAATCTAAGGTTCGGCCAAATGACATAGATAAGGATATATATATATTAATAATAAACAATTTGGGGTTCTTTTGGCATGCTATACTATGTATATTAACTATATAGTGAAAGAAAACAAAAAGACATGGTAAAAGTTAAATTATTTAACTTAGAGTTAAATCTAATTGATAAGGTTAAAATAATACCCTAAACTTGTCTAAATCCTATTGGTTTATAGGATTTCGACCCATCCCCACTTTAGCTTCGAAATAAGACCCTTTGGAACCATTATAAACCGATTTTGACTTTAATATAAAATAATATTTTGAGATATTCCTAAGGTGACCCTCTCCTCCCTTATAAAAGGGAACCTCCTCCCCCTCCTCCACACACCAATTTGAGCACTCAAGCTCGGCCAACCCCTGCCATTTTCTCCTCTCCACTTCCCTAGAATAATCCTAGAGGTCCTGGTCTTTTTCAAAGACCAATCTTAGTTCCCTAAGTGGAGGATTCAAAGAGGCGTTCCAAAGAAGAGGTAATATCCATTACCGATCTTTTCAATTTCTTTCTTCTTCAACTTCTTCTTCTTTAGTTGTTTCATGATAAAGTAATAACATCAGTATTACTTACATACTGATATGTTATTATAAATATTAAACAACCCTAATTCACCTTCTATCCATCCTACAGAAAAATGAAATCACCGCGCGTGCGTACGTACGAAATACCGTCTCCACGCTGTGGTGTAATCTATTTTTCCACCATCACATTACAAGGATGGGTATAATGGTGTAATGAGTAACTATTTATGATTATTATAAAGTAATATTGATACTGAAATAATATATATATACTCCAATACAGTTCCATGATCATAGGAACGATATCATCACTCGTGCGTACGTACGGAATACCGTCTCCACAATGTGATGCGACTCGTTCTACATGATCATCATTACATAGTAATTATATAAATGAATTGAATGAATAAATATGATATATGTTACACTAATAACATTCTGTATATAAGGTATCTATAACCTTAAAAGAAGAATAAGAATGTATTCGGCAAAACACGCATAAGAACAAAAGGCAAGAAAGACCCGAGTAACAAGTAACAATAAAATATTACTAACAAGAAGCTAAGAATATGACCATATATGATAACATATCAATATGTATGATTCTGGAATAAGTCAATAACATTATTTAAACCATTATACAGGAGCTTCAGACACGTAAAAATCAAATCGGACCTAAGGTAAGGGAAATATCACAATCCCATTTTTATCCGAGATTGTTTATTCGTAAGTATTTACTGGGGTGGATTTTTTCATCCACATCCATGTTTCATCAATATGTAATATTACTTCCATCCACCTACAATTGTTTAAATCCATTTTTACCCTTTGGTGAGTTTTTAGTAATATGTATGAAAGGAATCTTTTGTCGTTTTTCGTACGAAGTACTTTTTGACTTTTCCGACAAAAGTACGAAAAATGTTATTTTAACTTATACGGCATGAATGGATTTTTTAAAAAAAAATTCCAAGAATCTTCCTTTACAAGTTTTCATGTTTATTTTTAATCAACTTCTTTTATTTTAAAGTCGTATGACATGTTATGAAAGGAAAAATGTTTTTGAAGAAGAAAGGATATTTTCCTCAAGAATGGAGTTCAAGTGTTTTATCAAAATTATTTTCCATCTAAGATAATAAAGGGTTCTGTTTTAATCCCTATTATTACATTGGTTTGATTATGTTGTGATGGAAATATTTTTATGAATTCCTTTATCTTATATGAATTGTTTTATGATGTCATGTTGTTTAAGAATCCCATTTTTATTACATGGGTTATGCTATGATGTATGGTTTATTATTATGTGGAACACATAAGAAAGGATTCATTATAAGATGGGTGGGACCTATATCTCCCTCCAATGAATGGGTAAAGATTTTATATCTCATGAGATAGGCATGGCTGGAACGGAAGGTTATTTCAGTTCAGTGATACCGGACTGAAACGAGGAGTGAACTCGGTTCAGAAAGGGACTTTGTCCACTAAGATAGTCTTGGCAATGAGTCATGACTAACAAGAAATGATTTTCCATGATTATGTGTGCATGCCACAAAGATTCAAGTTTTATGTTATGATTATGGGGATCTCATTTTCACTTCTATGATTTATTCCATGTTAAGATATTATGATCTCTTTTGCAGGGTTTGATTTTCAAAAAGATATGATATGATTTTTATTTCCTTTTTTTGCCCTTGCTGAGCATTTGAGCTCACCCTTTTATGTTTTCTTTTTCCCAGGTCAGGAAGATGGATATTAAGTAGAATATGCTAAAAGGGACCCTAGATATGATGAAATAAAAGGGAGACACTGTAGAAGATTTATGAACCAGTTGTTTATGTTTCCCAGTTTCTAAAGACACTATACCTATACGGTCCTTTGTGATTTTGTCATATGTTGTAATAAGTGTGCTTCAATTTTGATGTATTAACAATGTATGTAAAGTATGGGTCGTTATATAAATTTCATTAGGTCTATATAGTTTGGTTCATTATTGTTTTGGTCCATTTGGTTTCATTTTGACCAATTCATTTTAGGGTGAGTTTTATAGGATAATATTTGATTAATTTTGATTATATAAGGTGTATTTTTTTCAATTATGATAGATTAAATTTTATTTTAGAGTTTATTATTATATTATACATATTATGGTTTATTTGGTTTTGTTTTTATATTATTCCTTTTAATTCGAATAGTTATGTTATCTAGATATTTGGTTTTGTTCAGTTGTATTTGTTCCTAGTAAAACTCAATTAGTCATAAAAAGTAATTGATGTCTCTCATGATTTAATATTTTAGTGTTACCCATATTGTTCATGTATCAGTATCAGCCATGTAAATCTTGTTTCTATATGAGTAATCATGATAAATAATTCAATAAAAAGTTTAAATAAATCTTCTACATGATCCATTAATGTAGAATAATAACATAAACTCACTAATATTTTAATAAATGGCCATTTTAGGGTATTATTTGTTGGATATTTGTTGAAGACGGCAACACCCTCTAACATAGTGAAAATTATACACTTCCAACAAACACATAACTCATGTTTTTGTGATCTTTGAAATACCCCATGTTCCATCAACCAAGTCACCTTTACATCATGATGTCCAAAATATTAAATCATGGATGTGATAAACAAGTTAGCTTATATAAATAAAATAATTTAAAATATGGATTTCAATTAACCAAATATTCTTTCCCATATATCATTCCATTAATTCTACTAGATTTGATTCTAGATATTACTTCATGAGATTGGTTGAACTATAATTAGATCTCTATACTTGGCTTATGTCACTATGAAACTTCTACATTGTTTACCACTTTTACTGATCAATTGGTTATGTTTATTGTAATATAACTTGATTAGTGTTTCATGGTACTTGGATTAATGAATATGAGTGTGACCAATTCAACTATGAAAATACCCCTTCTAATAACATAATAGAAAATATTTACACCTAATACAAAATACGACTTTAAATTGTTAATGTGATATAATTTAATGAACATGTAAATATAAACCTGGTCTTGGTTAATTATTAAGCTTCGATAGACCTGTGGGATGTTATGCAGTGGTATCATATGAAGGATGATAATTTTCTAGTGCATGATATAGGTAATCTACTTATTGTTTAGTAGTAGTTTAATGTTCAAAATAATATGATCTTGGATGTATAAGAGTATAAAATGGAGATGGCATTGATATGATAGGATACAGAAAGAACAAAGCAGGAAAAAATAGGATATAGAAATGGTATATGATCATTAGAGATTAAATAACCTGACGATGGAGGTACATGTGATAACATAGATGTAGGATCAATTGAAGGAGTAAAAAGTGTGTTATATGGTATTTATCCAATCATATCAAGTTGTGAACAATTGGGATGTGTTCCCAATGCAGATCTAGTAGCACACTAACTAAATTGACCATACATTTGACTTGTAGTAGTAGGCTGAGTATAGTCCAAATATGGTTAAGTTGAATGAACATATGATAAAATTGATAAACAAAAACATTACAATATATGTAATACAGAAGAAAATTATTAAAATAATTATATCTACTGAGTAAACTGGATGAGTTAACACTATGTCAAGTAGTTTTTGATCATTTTCAAAGAATATATTCCTTAATAAATTTTCAAAATTGTATTAATAACTTGGTTGATTTTTTTTGAATTTATTTAATGTAATATTAAAATTCTATTTTAGATGTGTTTATTTAATACCATGTATTGTAAACTATTATTTAAAACCAAGATATATAGGTATTTAAGACAAATTAAACCATGTTTTTTGAATACAAATATATACAATAAAACAAAATAAAAAAACAACCATTCAAAACTAAAACCAAGTTAATGTATTTACAATAGTACCAATATGATAAAACCACTTCAATATAAATTTAATGCAATGAGAATATATATAGTTTCCTCTATTTAAAACACAACACTAAATTTTGTTCAAAATCATTTTTGAAAAGTTGACAATTTTCATCCACAAATGAAACATTGTGGTCAATGATAATGGGTGAATCAATGGTTTCAATTTCATCCCCAACAACATCCAAAATATTTATTCATATTACTACAATAATTATATCATTTTTATGTCATAGATTATGTTTAACATAAAAAACATGTTGTAAAATTGATGCCGAAATATATTTTTTATCAATAACTTGGAACCAAGTCATGCCAATAACTAAAATAATAATGTCATTAATAAATGAAACATGTAACTTAATTTCATCATAGTTACTCAACACTAATAGAAGTAATCCAATTATAATATTTTCTCAATAAATCCCTAAAAAGATCCATTTTTATATTGAATCCTACAATCTGATACAAAAGAATAATAGTTGAATTTTACATAAGTCCATCATGTAATGTTATCATGTTCACTGCAAGATCAGTTGTAATGAATTTTCACCCCTTTATTATTAGGTATTTTTATTAACAAACCAAATAATTTTTCCCAGAATCCAATGATATTAATTCTTGCATGATTGATTAAACATTATAGCTGTATACATGAAATATATATGAATAATTAAATTAAAATAAATATATATCTTATCTTTATTAAAGTAATGGTTGTACCTTTGATTTCATCAAAATATAAAACTTGTTACTATGAAAAGTCTCAATTCTTTTCAAAGGAAAAAAATGATGAACCCAACATATAATTTGTTTATGTTACCAAAATAAAATGATAAAAACTGTTTAACGTATATTTGAAATTACATTTTTCGAGATAACATAACATATTTAAATTCATTACCAGAAATAGTCAGGGTAAAAAAAAATTATTCAAGATTGTGCCATGTTCCATTTCCCACTTTTCAAGTATCAATATTTCGAAATTATATAACCCAGGATTTCATCATGTTTGGGAAAGAGATTTAAATGGGTGACAAAAATCACCATAGTTTTTATCTTCATTTTCAGTTGGATTGTTACATTTTGTGCTCACCTCATACGAATATATTGAATTAAACTATATAAATAAATGAGCTAGATAACCTAACACAATCAAAACTAATGATGATTAATTTCAAAAAAGTAATAAATAACTATGAAAAGCATACTTTTAATATGATACATCTACTGAAGAGAGATATTTACCCAAAGAAGTATTTTAGCCGGAATATGGAATTTTATACACAACAGATATGTGAAAAATTCTGTAGGAAAATGTTTCTCTAACATGAACAAAATTAATGATTTATCTTCCTTAATTTTTACCAAGAATGACTTGGATGAAATTTTTCAACAAAATCCTCAATAAAAATGGAACAATAAAATAAAATATTCACATAATTGTTTGAATAATAACTGAAAACTTTATTTTAGAGTCAAATCATAAATAAGGATGTGAAAATCATGATTTTTAGGTATTTTAGGTTCAACTCTCTTCTTCTGATTCATGTACATATATTTCTTAAATAGTTTTTAGGAACATTGATATACTCCAACGATTTCATAGACTGATTTTCCATTAATGTTTTCTTCCAATATAAAACATACAGATCCTTACATTTATTTTCACCGATACACACAAGATGATATTATGGTCAAACACCCCAATCCAACAATTAATTCTTATATTGTGAGTCCACATTGGTATTCCCCATGATATTTATAATTACATGAACTGTCGTTCATTTATATTTTTCTCAATTATTATTACATATAAATATTTATGTAATAAATTTTTTGAGAAATATGTCAAATAACTAATTAATAAGTACAATTATTAGTTGATTCAGGGAAAATAATATCCCTATTTTCAAATTTCAACTAATAAATGCCCAATTAAAAAATTTTACTTTTAAATTATGTAGGACCATTACTTTCTATCATATGATAAGGTGGATTTTCATTGTTAATATTGCTATTAAACATGATGATATTCTTCATGTAAGGAAATTCAATAGAAATAATCAATGATGAACTATTAATCTAAATAAACAATGAAATTATAGTCTTCTAGATCATGTATTTCTTATACAAAAATGACATGATATTTGTACCTTCAAACACCATCAATACATCATTACATAAATAGAGAAATCATTTATAGTCTATAAAATCACATCTCACATATAAAATATATTTTTCAAGGAATAATTAATTGTGAACTCACCCACATCCCGAAGAAACATCAACTATTTTATTATAGTTTTCTTGTAAAAAAAATATCATTTCTAGGATCAAAATCTCCATATATTTGTATACTTAGGAAAGTGATTTATATTTTAATAATAATCCATTGGATAAAATTATACATGGGATTAAAAAATTCCAAAAGCACTATGAATGATGAATTTGACCAAATATCTTAAAACCATAAAAAGATAAACCAAACCAAATATTATGTTCATTAAATTAAAAATAGGATTTCATGCATCATATTTCTACCATACTAATCCATCTATAGGATGAAATGAATCACTATTATCATTAATTGTCTCAACATCATATCATCACATATATTTTGATATATTATCATACATGAATTTATTTAAATGACTATTAATGTAACACAAGAAGGCTTCATTGTATGTTTTCTTTTTAAATAAATTTAATAGCTTGTGTTGCACGCAACCCTGAGTCTTACTACAAAACAATATATTACAATAGACCTTTAAATAGAGGTTATGAATAGTATAATCAAAATTATAAAATATAGGTATATTAAAAATGAATACTTTTAGAATATTTTATATGAAAAAATTCTTTTTTACACATAAAATATATATTTTTTAAAAATGATTATTTTACCAACTTTTATTGGTCCGACAATTTTAAAACAAATACATTGAAATTTCATAAATTTTATTTTTCAAAATAGACTTCATTTTTGAATTTGGAATATCAAAATTATTTTGTGATGCGTTGTTTGTATTTTTTTAGATGATTAATATTTTGATATATTGTGAAATATACTTCATTATAGTGAAAAAATGAAACTTCTTTTGAAATTATAGTAAATTGATTTTTAATATCATTGTAGATCCATAATATATATATTAATCCAATTTAGGTCATTTGAATCATTTATATATTAAAATAAGATAAAATAATTATTGGACTATTGAATCAATCCTTTACATGCCTTCTCCCCACATATGTGGGAATATTATTAAACATAATTTAGGTACTTCACAAAATTGAATTTGAAAAAATAGACATACGTATTTGTAATGAGTATTATAAATAGCATCTAGTTAAATAATCTTACTTTTTTGTGGTTATTATGAAAAATAAAATAATATCATGGCATTTACTAATGAGCATAACTGAGGTATATATTTGTTTTAGTTTATCAGGTCACTATTATTGTTTTGTTTATAATTAGGACTGATTTGAAAACCGATTAACCAAGACTACACGTAATTGTTATTATGTAAAACATTGAGATTAATTTATATAAGAATAAAAGATAATTTTTTTAAATAATTTAATCCTGAACTAACCATCTATAAATGATGGATTTTTTATTTATAGTGATGCATCATGGAATGCAATTGGTTCTATCCTTATTCAGAAAGAAAAAGTTATAGAATATTAATCATGGTACTTAAACACTCATGAGTAAAATAATAAAACACATGATTTTGAGTAAGAAATGTAAATATATTCTCTAATGTTAAGGAGACACTATCTCTATGGTGATAGATGTGACATATATATAGACTATAAGTGTTAGAAATATATTTTCTCATAGAAATAAATTAGTGTGAGGAAGTGGAGATGGATCGAGAAACTCAAGGATTATGATTTCTCAATACAGTATATCCCATGGTAGAAAAAAAAGGTTGCAGATTATTTTATATGGATATACCATGGATTTTTGAACAATATTAAAATAGAAAGGGATGTAATGTTCATGGATCTAGTAAATATGGATATGTGGATTATCATGGAGGGTGAAACATTACAACTTTTTCAAATGGATTCCATGGAATATATTATAATAAGGATAAAAATATTTCAATATGACGGTGAGGATTGTCAAAAGAAAAATAAGGCTTCAAATGATGTGATATTGATGGAATTCATATATGAACATAGAATTTTGATGTTTGGGAAGAGGATTTGTGATCCCTGTATACCTGATCAAAAAATGTAGTTATTGGTTGATGATTATAGGTCAAAATTATCTAGACACCAAGGTATGACTAATATGTATAGATATTAGAAGGAATATTTTTTGGGATAATATGAAGCGGTAAACTTCTAATTATATGTCAGGTTGTTTTGTAATTCATCATGTGAATCTGAAAGACAACATCCCAGTGGAGTTATGTAATATCTTCCTATACCTGGGTAAAAAAGGGATGAAATTATGAGATTAATTTCAATGCTGATATGGAAGACTCCCTCATGGAATGATGTGGTATGTGTTATTATTGATCGTCATACCAAATCATATCAATTTATTGATATAAGAAACAATTTATCTATTCATTACTTAGAATTTATCCAAATTGTTGATGTTTTATGACATAATGGAGTAAATAAAATCGATTGTCACTAATCATTATCCCTATTTTGCATCAAATCTATGGAAAATTCTTCAGAAGGCCCTAGATTATGAGATTCATTTGAGTACTGCCTACCATATTCATATTGATGGACAATCAGAAAGGACTATTCAAACATTATAATAGATGTTGAGATCTTAATAACATGATATTCATGGTATGTGGGATCCATATTTACCTTTGGTGGAAATTTAGAGTAACAATAGATTCAATTAAATTATTCCAATGTCACCTTTTGAAGAATTATATGAGAAGAGATTTCATAAAACAACTTTATGGGATGATGTTTGTGAAATAAAACTTGTAGGCCATAAACTTGTTGAGGAAACAACTAAAAATTTGAAGACTATTCAAACACATATTAAAGAATCTAAAAGTAGTAAAACATGTTATGACCGAAATTGAAGGATAAATTTGGAATTGTAAGGTGGAGACCATGTTTTCTTGTATTTATATCTATAGAAAGGTGTTATATGATTCAATAGGAATGGAAAATTAAATCCTATGTACATCAGAACTTTTGAAATTCTGGAACAAATTTGAGTTGTAACATACTGTATAATAAATCCACCTAGTCTATCAAAAGTACATGATGTGTTCCATGTATCAGGGTAGTGGAAAAAAATTTGAGGAAAATTAATATACTCACCTTTGAATAAATAGTATTGGAATCTAAACTATCTTACTAGGAGGAGCCTATCATGATTCATGAAAATACATAAAAAGTGTTGAGGAATTAGATGACTTGACTAGAAAAGGTTATTTTTATAAACACCATAATACAAGAAGTGATGTGGAAACCTTAGGAATATATTGTAAATACCATTATTTATCCATGTAATTTTATTAATTATATGAAATTATTATCAGTCCGCAAAAATTGATGGTGCGTGATCCCGAGGCCTGGTGTACCTGGAATGAATTTTGGAGCTTGTTTTCATGTACGTTCAGTAAACGTGCGAACATAATTTTTTAACTATTGAACTGGTGCACTAAATTGAAATCAAAGGACACCTTTGAACTCACCACACCGATATTATATTAAAGAAACCTTCATCTCGAACACATAATGTTGGGGGTGAAAATTAGTTTCCCGAATTTTTGTGGGAGAAAATAAAATAAAAATGTTTTTTTTATTTTTGAAATTGAATCCTCCCATATGAAACATGAAGGTGGAGACCACACGTGGGCGGTTGGGCATTTATTGTTGGGAATTAAATGCCGGTTTACACAAAATTTGTAACCAAATTCATCTTTAATTAATAGAACTCATTAATTCAGAATTAATGAATCAACATTTACCATTGTAATTCCCCAATTATTGTGCCAACTAATTAATTTATTAATAAAAACATAATCCTATTAATTTAGGACCTCATCTCTCACAGGGGAAAGGATTGGAAAAGGGGAGGATATTTGGGAGAACATTCTTCAATAAATAACACTATAACACCCCAATATTCCATGGTACGCTTCTCATTGAATAATATAGTAGCGTGTGTTGTATGCAACTTCAAGTTCTAACACACACCACAACCAATAAAACTAGCCGTTATGAATAGTAATACACAATTTTTGAAATTTTATACAATTTATCATTCACAATGGACTTCATTTTTTGATCCAGAATATCAGAATTAATAATTGTCAATATTTTGATAGTTATTTTTTCATAAAAACAAGCTTTTTGTTTTAAAAGCGGGAATTAATTTTAAGTTATGTTTTGACAGTTATGTGTTTTGATATTAGAAAAATGTATTACATATTTAGAATCAGAAGGTCCAAATAGTGTAAATAGGTAACTTTTTATTTTTAGACATTTTGAATAATTACTTCGGTAAATATTTTATTTACAATGGTTAAAGGGTAAATCCTGTAAATAAGGGTAATAATTATATTATAATAACAATCAATTACCCTAAAACGTGTCCTAACCCTATTGGTTGATACATTGCCGACCATGAGAATCTTTGGATCGATTTTGGGATTCCATGGATCCATTTGTAAGTGATAATGACACTATATATTAATTAAGTTAATGTAAATACAAAAATGACTTAAGCATAAATCTTTTAGAAAAAAAATTTTTACATATTGTTATATATGATATATTTTAGACTATAAATATTCATTATAAATATAAAAATAATTCATACATAATGGTATATTATTTATAATTTTTATTCATTGAATAATTAAACTTATTTATGACACAATAATGAAGCAATATTTTCGTTATTAATGAATCAATCAAATAACTAGTATTATAAATGTTACAATAAAAATAATTTGAAAGTTTTGATGACATCTACGAATTTAATTGGATAATATGACATGTTAGGATTTCTTAATTGAAGTTTTTTTGAATTAATAATGTTTTTAAGACAATAAGAAAATCAATTATTAAATAGTGTAAAAATTGACATAAATGAGTTTTTAAAACAAATATTATATTATTAATTGATATTCTTTTCCTAAATATCTAAGTATCGGCCAAAGGACTTATATAATGATAGTTATTTTATTAATGGACCACTTGGTGGTCGTTTGGAAGTTTATAGTAAATTTATTGACTATATAATATAAAAATACAAGGAGACATGGTAAATGTCAAACTATTTAACTAAGAGTTAAATCAAAAGGATAAATTTAATATAGTTACAGAAACCTATCTAAAATCTATTTTTTGAGTGTTTTTAGACCTATCCCTACCGTAGAATTTAAAAAATACACTTTAGAGCCTTTAGAAACCAAATATGAATTTCTTATAAAATAATATTTCCAGATTTTCCTAAGGTTCCCCGCACCCCTCTTATAAAAGGGACTCCCCCTTATCACTAATTAGTTTTTTGATTCTACAGATTTTAAGTGACCCTGAGGCAATATATTTTCATTGATAATTTTTCATCATCATTAGGAGATGTAAATGACTCATGTAGAGGCATTTAAATTTAATAGTATCAACATTATTGACCTTATTTGAATAATTCATTGAAAAAACATGAGTATCCTTTTATGGATTAATCTATATAACGGAATATAAATCAAATCATGAGGATGGAGTTGAATTTAATAAAGGGATAGAATTAATGAAAAAAAGATGAAAATTTGATTGAGTCAACAATATAAAGAAGAAATCATGTAAGCATGTTGAATAATGAAACAATTTGATTTTATAGATAATAATATATTTGGTTATTATAGGAAGTGATAATAATTGATCTTAAATGATTAACATTGTAATTAAATACTCATATATTTCTTCTGAAAAATATTTTCATATTTTATGTGTATACATATTGTTATCGACATGAGGGAACTTTTGAAGAAAATCCAATATAGTCAGAAATAGATAAATGGTGGACCCAATGCCCTATTTATAGAAGAATTATTAATCATTGGAATTTTAAAATATATTATCTATCTTAATAATATACAAAACAACATATTTTTTTAATATCCCATGATTTCATGATAAATTTTCTTTTCTAATAAATTCTATACCTGGTGTTGTACACAACAACATATTCAAGTGATGCATTATATATTAACCAAGCTATTTAAATACATGTAATTAATAATGTTATCTAAAATTTTTAATTTAGTTATATTTCATATAATCTATTTCCGAAAATTATATAAGAACAAATTCGATTTTATGTTTAAAAACTATTTTTCCCAAAAGCTAATTTTACTATCTTTTATTGATTCACTGAATTTACTACTCAAATTTGGAAATTTTATTCAAAATATAATTTATGTTTTAATTCATAATATCAAAATTATCTTATAGTGAATTTATTGTATTTTTTAGAGGATTCAGTTTTTGATGAATAGTATAAAATTGCATTATAGTTAAAAACAGTCTTTTAATTTAAAATTATTTTAATGAAGTATTCAAATTAAAAATTAGATCAATAATTTATATATTAAACCAATGTATGTAATGGAAATATTTTTTATATTAAAATTATATATAAAAACTTTTAGAAAATTTGAACATCCATTTTACTCGCATTCTCGCCACATTTGTGGGATTAGTGTTAAAAATAATTTAAACCCTTATTTGAATTGAATTTAGAAATACATACCAAGAAGATTGTGATAAGTTCTTACGTATATTCTAATAGGATCAACATATTTTTTGTATATTTTTAATAGTAACTTTTGTAAATTTTTATTTACAATAGTTACGTGAAAATATGGTAATTAATTGTATCAAACAAAGAATATTATAAAATTAGCCTAAAAATTTCCATAATTTCATTGGTTTAGTGGGTATTATAAAAAATAAAATATGGGACAACATTATTGCATTTTAAGACACTTTCAGAAGAATCTGACAGTTATAATATTTTATTTACAGAATAGTGAAAAATATCATTCTCCTGTTTCTAATAAGTATTATATTCATAATACAAGTATATAATTAAAAAAAGTAGACTATAAATTGTAATATGATAGATATTAAATATATATTAATGAAAATAATTTATTTATAAATTTTTTTGATGAAATTATTTTTATGATGACTTTTATAAAAATGATGATGTAATTATTTAATAAATTAAAATACAAAATTTATGATATTTAAAAAGTATAATAATTATAAATTTAAATTATTAATGATGTAGATGAATTTTATAGATAATGTAGACTTTTTATTGATAATTTAATTGTTTTTTTAAATTTTACCAGGTTGTTATGATATTTTTTAAAAAAGAAAATTAATAATAGTATCAAAATTGACATAAATAATACATTGTAATTAGTAATATTTAATTAGATGATATAAAATTAATAAAAATCATAAAATCTCTCAAATAAATATAACAATGTTAAATATTTCATTAATTACACATCCTAGGTTCTTTTTTCCATTTTATAGTGACTCTATTACCCAAAATGTGAAAAACATCAATGCTTTCACTGTAAGAGTTAAGGGGTTTAACAAAGCGTTAATGCTGAATGATATGGTTATACGGTAGCTGACCTTAACTAAAGGAAATTAATATGGAATAGGAATACTCACACTCTAATTATAATTCATTAATGTTATTATGTTTTTATCTACTGGGGGATATTTATCATCCATGTTCATATTTCGTAAAAATATATTTCAAAATATTATTTATATTCTTATAAAATGGTTTAAATTCATTTTCACACATGTATTAATTTTTATAAAATGTTTTTAAATATATAATTTTATCATTTTCAAAATGAATTTCTTTATGCCATTTCAACAAATAGGAATGGAATGTAATTGTCTACCATTTATGGCACGATAGAAGCATCATTTGATAGATAAAAATATTATTTTCACTGAAAATGGTTTCAATTAAAATTATGTGACCCTTTTTAATATAATTTCAATATATAATTATGAACATATCCGAAGAAGTTCATAATGGTTTTATTACAATATTTTCATATATTTTGATCAATTTTTATATTTTGGGCTTAATTTTGGTTTATTTATTTAGATACAATGAGACACATTTTATTGAAGTCTTTATGATATGTCCAACAGTGGATGCACTATTTTTATACAATTAATGGTTTATGGTTAATGTATTAAAATTATTTATTCTAGTTATAATATGAAGGTTTATGTTGGTTTTTTTACCCTTTTCATATGAGGAATGAATTAGAAATATTATGTTATCAGTGTGGCCTGCTATGTCCCCAGAATACATCGATAGGTATATTGAGACAAAAAAAGTTGTGGTTTTTACCCATTTATGTATAATTTATTGGCTAAATCTGTGATGGTATGTTTATGAAGTCTTTAATTATGCATTCCCTCCTTATGAGATTAGTAATTAATGTTACATATGAATATTCAACAAGTAGAATATCTAGGTGAATGTTTATATTGGATTATTGGATTTATTCATTCCATATTATGTTCAATAATATGACTAATTATTATGTATTCGTAATATATATTTCATTAAATGTTTATTCTAATTTATGATAACATCCACATTATTATTAACCCTTACTGAGAATCAGATATCACCCCTTTCATGTGATTCAATTTTTTCCTATGATGTGAAGAGGTATATTTTGAATGAATTGAAAGGATAATCTATGTAATATGATTGTTTCTAAATGAGTTACAATATTTTTTTTTAATTTCATGATGTAATGGAAAACTTATGATTGTATCATGTTTTTCTAAAACTACTAAACGGTTAGGTCCTATGAGATGTGTTTCCTTGTATAATATACCTATGTTATAAATGAACCCACTCTGGCCTACTTGGTTTTGGTGTTTTATAGTTGTTACTAGAGGTGGTATAGTAAAAACCATGGGAGTTATTTTTAGAATATATATATTAAATATTATAAACATAATATTGGTTTTGAGGATTAGTATAAAATAACATCCTATAATTTTTTAAACGGATGGATTATGTGGGTGTTCCTAGAAAAATAGATCTATCTAGATACAACATGTAGACTTGGTTCTATCCTAGATGTATTAAAGAGTAACAACTCTGAGAATGTGAATTAGGTCGGACTCGGTGTAACCTCGTACACAAAAGTGGGCCTTACTATTCAACTTGTTTGACAACCATAGGTGATATTCTTCCTATAATTCACATTTTATTTACAAGAATTTATTTGTGATTTAAAATTAAATATGTCTCAAAAGAACCCATTTTTGTTATTATGAGATTATATATGTATAAATTTTTTTATTTATGATAAGTATTTTAGTAGTTAAAAATTATTCATTATGCTTTATAACATAATCAATTTTATGCTATTATATAGAAATGGTTCCCAGTGGAAGGAATGAAAGCCATATCAACACACACAATCCATGTAGTGATTTGACCCTTATACAAATAATGATGTTGTAGCAAGATTTGAAACTAGTGACTAGAAACATATAAATATAAAAGGATAGTTAACTTCGGTTATAAACAATAACCTTACATGTATAGAGAGTGTTGATACATAATAGGGAAGAAAAATGTTAGAAAACTTCATGAGATAAAAACCACAAATATTAAATGGGACTATAAATCCATTTGTTGTTGAACATTGGTTTTGTTATTTAGAGAAGTTATTTCTCACTTTGGGAAGCAACGAAATGGAAAATGAAGTCCTGAAAATTTATTATCTCTTAGAAGATATGGATCAATGGAGATCACATATTCAAAACAAGAAGGGAAATGAAGAAATATAAAACATGAAATAGAGGTAATGTAAATAACATTTTGTAGAAAAATAATTTCCCCGTGAATAGATAGTGGATATGGAGTGGGAATCTTTTAGTCATAGAAATAATTAGGATGAAAATGTTTGATATTTTGAATCTAATCTTTTAAGGCCATCCATGCATTCTATGGATTCTATATGAAATACAAATATAAATATTGACCGATTATTGGATTGGTTGAGAACATTCCTCTAATAAGCACTAGTTTCGCAAAATTTCTCATCATATGAATATATCATCTCATGTTCTATCATGAAGAAAAATTCCCTATTAATTATTACATTAATGGAATGAATGCTAATAAGAGAGGTTTTGAACAATTTGAAATGTTAAATAAAGAAAAGGGATAGAATATAAGAGCAGATGTTTCATCCAATAATAACTGTGGGAAGAAACACCATTATACATTCCTGAAGGGAATGATTGATTTGTAAAAGTATGTAGAAAAAGGACACCACTCTTCTGATTTAAAGTGGAATAATGAAACTACCAATGTTACATGCTACAATTTCAATGAAATTGGATATTATGAACCTGATTATCCTATTCATAAAGGAAATTTACCCTATTAAAGTCCTTTGGTTGAAGGCTAGGATTTTGTTATCAAAACGGACAAGGTTAAAGATCCTAATGAATTAAAAGAAGGTACATTAATAATCTCTTCAAACTTATTCACAGTTTTCATGAAAAGTAGACAATTTCATTTTGATTTAAGAAGGGATTTATTAGTAAAAACACATAAGAGAAGTCTACTTGCAATAAATATATGTATGGAAATCCCATTTACTTCAAATTAACATACATTATTTTCTTACCTTGGAATCATACCTATGATTTACATAGAAAAAATTCTCAGTATGTATTTCCTATCAAAATATTTTGCAAAAACATTTTACAAGATGAAATAAATTACAATTTGTGGGGAAGGATAATATTCCTTCCTCTTAAAAGAAGAAACATAATCACCTAATTATTATTTATATCAACCCCAAGTACCATTATTAATGAAAATAATTTTGTAAGAAGATAAAATAATATCCATGAATGAAGATGGTAATATTCAAATTTACGATGTACCTATTATAATGGAATATATTGATGTATTTGCGGATGAAATATTTCACACCCCCAGAGCGTGAAGTTGAGTTTTGTATTGATTTCATCCCCAATGGAAAATAAATATCAAAGACTCTCTATGTAATCGATATAGTAAAATATGTGTAATTGAAGAAACAAATTGAAGAGTTGGGAAAAATTGATTTAATCAACATAGTGTTTCTCCATGGGGAGACCATATTCTCTTTGTTAGGAAGAAAGATTGATCCCAAAGGCTATGTATTGATTATAAAAAAATCAATGCTATTATAATAAATAACATGTATCGTATTCCTCGTATCACAATAATGGAAATAAAATATATACCAATGGTTTCAAACTGTTTGTATAGGTATCAAAATAGTTGTTAAACTACATACCGGCAGTTTTCCAAACTGTTGGTTTGCAAGCCATTGAAAAAGGCATTTACCAAGAGTTTTTCTCAAACCGTATTTATAAATGCATTGTAACCTTTAGTATTTCAATTGTTTTAAAGAAACTGTTGGAATATATTTATACCTACGGTTTCTAAACTGCTGGGGTATATATATTAATTCTATTTTACCAATGGTTCAGAAACCGTTGGTATAATGTATTACGAACAGTTCAAAAATAGTTTTTAAAAATATTTCGGAAATTCACATTACCAACAGTTTTGAACACTTGGTTTACTGTATTACAATGGTTTTATTCCACCTATTTTTAAAACTATTATAAATACACTTTACAAATAGTTTATAACAATTTGTATATTGTGTTTCCAGAAAATAGAATAGCAGCATGCACAACAGCCACCCACCCCCTACATTGCATACTCCAGAAAAAAAAACTTGAAAAAAACACTTATAATATACAATATAATGATCTGCAATAGCAAATATAAAACAGTAGACTCTTCTAACCATGACATGTACCACAACATAGTTTTCCCCATTTTATTCATCACATGAAAACCCCTCTTCCAACTAACCCATTTCAATTTCTTTGGTGTAGTCATCTCATAATGGTGAGAGAACAATCACATTTTAATGAACCCATGATATTAATAGTTACATACACCATTAAAATAATTAACTCATAATTCATAAGGTAATTACAAAAATTATACACATACAAGATGTATACGCATACAACAATTATACCCCTAAAACGTGTATGCCCATACACCATTAAAACATATTTCAAATGTATATTAAATTCATAAGGAATTCAAATCAAAATAACAGGGGTTGGAAGCTGTATAGGGTTTTTGGGTGGCATTCCAAGTGGGGTAGGAGGTGTCGAGGGGGTGGAGGTGTCCAACGGGGTGAGGTCATCTAGGGGGTGGGGGAGGGGGTTATCCATTATGGTGTCTAGGTGGTGGGGTGGTGTCTGTGGGGTGGGATGGTGTCCAGGGGGTTATGTAAGGGGCTTTCAAGGGGGTGGGGGTTTCCAGGGGGGTAGGGGTGTCCAGGGTGGTGTTCATGTGGTGGGGTGATCTCTAGGGGGTGGGTAGTCTAGGTTGTTAGGGTGTTGTCCAAGTGGTGGGATGTTGTCTAGCTGTGTATAGGTGTGAGTGTTTGTCCATGGGGGAGGGGGTGTCCATGGGGGGTGTCTAGGGGTGGCGGTGGTGTCTAGCAGGGGCGGGCGTCTTTGACATGGTAGGGGGTATCCATGGTTTGGGGGGGTGGCCATGGGGTTGTCCATGGGAAGGGGTGGTGTCCATGGGGTTGGGGTGGTGTCGAAAATGTTGGGGGTGGTTCTAGGGGTGGGGTGTCTAGGGGGCGGGTAGTCCATGGGTGTGGCGGGTTTCCAGGTGGTTTGGTGGTGTCCAGAGGGGTGGGGGCACTCCAGGGGGTTGGGGTAGTCCATGTGGTGTGGTGTCCAGTGGTTGTGGTAGCTTTCCATGGGGTTGGGGTGTCAAAGGAGTGGGTGTGTCTAGCTGGGTGGGTGGTTTCTATGAGTGGAAGGGCTGTCTAGGGGGTTGGGGGTTGTCCAGTGGGTCGAGGTTGTCCATGGGGGTGGGGGATTCTATGTGTGGGGTTTCCAAGGGTGTGAGGCATTTCCATGGGTGGGGTGGGGTCAGGGGGGGTATCCATTGGGGTTGTGGTGGTGTCCATGGGTGTGGCGGTGGTTGTCCACGGGGGTGGGGTTGTCAAGGGGGTGGGGATGTCCAGTTGGTGGGGTGGTGTCTATGAGGGATGGGTCAGGGGATTTAATTATTATAATGGAATGGAAATCGTTGATTTTTAGAAAATCATTATTTTTAAAATGGTTTTTGAATAGTATTTATTTCAGTAGTATGTGTTTCTTAATGAAAAAATGAATGATTTTGGTGTGTATGGTAAGAAGGGGGTTTTGGTTATTAGGAAAACAATTACATTTTTATTGTGGGACAAAAATACAATATTATTTTTGAAATGTAACCTTAAAAGAGATTTTTATAAACCATTGTGGAGTTTTAAATAGAAATATGTCTCTATTACGAGATTTTGAAATGGTTTTCTGAAGAATTATTTATTATTTATCTTTATGGGGATTGTGATTTTGTGTCCTTTGTATTAGAACATCATATTATTTTACTAATGGTTTTATTGATAATTATTTGGAATGTTACCACTATAAATGAATCAAGAAGTATATAAGGGTATATCTTAGGTATTCATTTATGTTACTTGGTCTCTAATCAAACTCTTGTAGAAGTCGAATAACCAAGTTCTTCTCATATAATTTATTAGGCATGAGAGTTTCTAAAATACCATCCACAATTTTTTATTGGTGATCAAGGACCCCAGGAGGAAACCATGTGGTAATCTATGATTAATGTGATCATTGAGTAGTTAGAAATCCAATAATACATTGTGGTGGGTGTCCAAGGGTTGGGGGATGTCCAAGGGGATGGGGGCGGTCCACATGGGTTGCAGGGCGGTCAAGGGGGGTAAGGGGATTCCAAGAGGGTGGGCGGGGCTGTCCACGGTGGCAGGGGATCTCCAAGCGGGTGGGGGTGTCTAGGGGGTTGGTAGGTCTGTCCAGGGGGTAAGGGGTGTATAGGGTGTATGGGGTGTCTGGGGGTGGGAAGGCTTTCCACGGTGGTGGCCGGGAAATCTAGGCGAGTAGGGGGTGTCCAAGGGGTGGGCAGGCTGTCCACAGGGGGGTAGGGGTGTCAAGGTGGTTGTGCGGGCTGTCCAATAGCAGGGGGGCTATACAGTAGGTGAGGGGGTTTGTAGGGGGTGAGAGGGCTATCCACAGTGGTGGGGGTCCAGGGGGTGGGTGGGCTGTCCACGAAGGTGGAAGTGCTCTCCAGGGGGTACGGGATGTCCAAAGAGGTGGGCTGGATGTCCACATGGGTCGGGGTGGGGGGTTCCCATGGTGGGTGTGGCTATCTTGGGGGGTTGGGGTTTCCAGGGGTGTTTGGGGATATCCAGGGGATACGGGGTGTCCGTGGTTGGGTTGTGGGTGGGTTTTCCACAGGGGTGGCACGGCAGTCTAAGGAGGTGGGTAGGCAGTCCATGTGGTTGTGGGGGGTGGGGGGGTTATCCACGGGGGTGGTGGCTATCCAAGGGGCAAGAGGTGTATAAGGGGTGTGTGGGGTTGTCCAGTGATGTATAAGGCATTGGGGGTGGGCGGGATGTCCACGGAGGTGGGCGGGCTGGCCACGATGGTGGGGGGATTTGTAGGGGGAACATTGGTGGGAGGGACTGTCCAAGTGGTACGGGGTGTCCACAAGGAGGGAAGGTTGTCCATAGGGGTGGACGTGCTATCATGGGGGTACGAGGAGGGGGGTGGGGTGAGGAGGGTTAGATGGATGTCCACGAGTGTGGCGGGGTCGTCCATGGGGTAGTGGCTGTCCAGGGGGTAGGCTAGTTGTCCATGAGGGTGGGGGGTAGTCCACAGGGGGATGGCCTGTCTAGGGGGGTGGGAGGGGTATCCATAGAGGGAGGAGGGGCTTTCCAGATGTGGGAGTGTTGTCCACAATGGTGACGGGGATGTCAATGGGGGTGGGAGGGTTGTCCATGGGGGTGAGGGTTGTCCATAAGGGGGTGGGGTTTTCCATGGGGCACGAGGTGTCCAGGGGGCACGAGGTGTCCAGGGGGTGTGCAGGGCTGTCCTGGGGTTATGGGGTATAGGGGGGTGGGGGTTGTCCATGGAGGTGGGAGGGTATTACATGGGGGGACTGTCTTGGAGGTATAGGGTGTCCAGGGGTTGGGTGGGGCTGTCCAGGGGGTACCTGGTGTTCATGGGGTGGTAAGGCAATCCACGGGGGTAGAAGGGCTATCTTAGCGGGAAGGGGGTGTCAGGGGGAAATCCACTGGGGTGGGGGGATGCCCATGGGGGAGGGACTGTCAGGGGGGGAGGGAGGTCCACAGGGGTGGTGGGGTTGTCATGGGGGTCGGTGTGTCAATGGGGTAGGGGTTTCCATGTAGATGGGAAGGCCTTCCACAAGGGAGGGGGTTTTCCATGTGGGGAGGAGCTATCCAGGGCGTGGGTGGGTTTTTCTGGGGGTGGTCAGTGCTATCCAGGGGGCACGGGGTTTCCAGGGGATGGGTGGTATTGTCCATGAGGGAACAAGGTGTCAACAGGGGTGGGCAGGCTATCCACGATTGTGGGGGCTGTCTAAGGGAGGGGTGAATTAGTCACACAAAAAGCATATTGTCGTGTTTTATTATTTAAAGATAAAAAATAAAAAAATATGACCTACATAATCACACTTATATTTAGGCACTACAAATCATTAAAAAACAAAGGTCAGTAATATCATTAAAAATATAACAGACCAATATGTCCCTCATCACCATCACCATCATCACTATCATGATGAGCCTCATCCTCATCCTCATCATCATTCCCATCATCATCCCCACCCTCCACAATTCCCTCCTCCTCGCCCACGTACTCAGCCACGGCCTCCTTAACACCCTCTTCTTTTGCTTCGTCATCCTCCTAACCCTCCTCCTCTGCATTGGCCTCCTCCTTTCCCTCCTCCTCCTCTATCCTGGCCACCACTTCACTATCATCTCAACCACAACTAAAACTTTTACCTTGTGAACCATATATAGAACACATCAACAAAATATATTCATCACAAGTTGTGCTGGCCTCTGGAGGATTTGTTGTAAGTGAAAATTCTGTCGGTTTCATAAATGTTGTGTTTTCCCTAGAAGACAATTCTTCCATATCTATGGCCCTTTTTCATCTTCTTCTACCTATTTCGTAACCTTATGAAACTCGGTGGCACTACAAATAATTTCTAAGGAGGACCAATACCTCGACATAACTATACTCTCCTTAGATCGACATCGTACTGTACTAGTGTGATAATCTCCCAACACCAGATATAAGTGATTAGTTAGCCCCAAATTGATAGGTTTAGGGAATCAATTGTCTCTAAAGAAGCCTATTACAAATATAAATAGATTATTAATATACAATATTGGGATAATAATTTTATATCTACAATGTAAACATGAAATATTCTCCTAATTTGGTTCGTTAACCACACTTCCATCTGTCTTCCTTCTACACGAGCGAAGAAGTTTTGCTTGAAGAAGATATCATTCATAATTCCATTTATGCCTCTACAATGCATTGAATGAATGAAAACATAATTTAAAATAGGATAACAATAATTAATTTCATAACTAAAATTATATAACAACTTCATAAATTGAATAAATTATGGAGGAATCAATTGAATGTTCAATTCGTAAAGAAAAAATACAAACTGTCATACCTACAACCTCTCATGATCTGGCATCGTAGTACGCACCAATGAGTGGACGTATTTTTTTCATCAATGTTTTCTTATTTCATTCAGACGAATTCTAAATAAAATTCAACAATTAGTATTAACAAAAAATAGAAAAAATTTCATTTAAATACCTTCCGTGTGATTAATAACTAAAATTGGCTACTCGTCCAATGAGTAATCATACGTCAATACTATTCTAATGGATAATCATACATGATAAGGAAATCCTCTAACATTGTTCCCACTCTAACATTCCAGCCAATGTACAAATCATTCTTATAGGCTCTCCAAAGCTCTCCTAAATCGTTTAGATGATCTTCAAGTGCACCCTCAACATCCAGGAAATTAAACCGTAGCCGACATCGAAATTTTAATTCAAATAAATAAAAAAACTAATATATAACAATAAATAAAACATATTTTTTACCCATATCTCTTACCATGCTTTATTCATTACATTATTCAGTATTTTTCTCGATGACAGAGGGCTAATAGGAATGATGTCAATGTATATGGCAAGCGTCGCCAAAAAACTTCGACATTGTTGCCAAGATTTTTCAATCATTTGACTATCTTCATTGTAGTCCAGCATCAACTACATGTGGTGGTTCCACACTACAGGAAAGCATGTATTCCCCCACCCCTACCATCTATCTTTAAATGTACCTATTATGAACGAAAAATAAAAATTTTATCAATACATGTTATAACGAAAATATATAATGGTGTAATGTTTTGTTAGAGTTATATTAGTATACGTGCTGTAGTTCGGTCAATGGGCACCGCTAGATTCGCAGCAACTGAAGGAACACACTGTATAGATGGAGTCGCTCCCAATGTATGCTCCCTATGGACAGACTCTGAGGGAGCAGGAGTTGAAGAAGATGGAATATAATATCCTGGAGAAAAGGAATCAAAAGTAAAATAAGATGACAATTATGATTGGTCGAATTCTGGATGAGGAGTGGAAGTAATCATTATATATGGTACAAATGGGTGTGGAGGCTCAGATATAAAGTGTGTTGAAAACATGGGAGGACCAAATATCATGTCTGTCCCTAACGAAAAATCAGGATCAGAATGTGGGATGGAATGTATTTCTGTGGGAGGGGCAGGGTTTAATCAGGTACGCCGACCAGATCGTCTTTCTCTCATACAACCCCCTCATACGAACACCCTGAGTACTGGGACCACTACTAGGATGCTCATAAAATAATTGTCGCCTAATATATGGATCCTATAAAAATGTTTAATAAAAGTCTAATCAAATTAGATTATATATTATTTAAATATATATATTTGATTTAAAATACTTGTTGTAGGCACTAGTGGTGGAATGCCCATCTCAGTCATGTGACGAATGTTGTCAATAATCTATTTTTGTCACCTCTCTTTAGTTTTTTTCCTTTCCTGCATTTTAAAACAAATATAGATGTAAGTAGAAAAGGATAACTAATGTGTAACATAAAAAACAAAATAAATAAGAAGGAATATTGGGATTCGTGGATATTTAAATTATTTATTACTTTTTGTGAGCTTGAACAGATATATAATGAATTTAATAAATCATACAAGAATTCATTATGAAATTTAATTTTTAGTATGATGGTTATTTTACAGTGTCATCAGTCTATTAAAATCATGGAACATTGATTCTACTAGATTCAAAAGGGGTAAATCATTTTTTGACATTACGAAAAATATTAATTTCTTTAGCCTATGTAGATGAGGAAAGTTTGAATACATGATTTGCAGAATAATAAAAACCATCATGTTCATTACCTAGTAAAATTTTAATGAGAGGTCGTAGAGTTATTCAAATTTTATACAAATCATACCTGAAGCATTGAAATGGTCACCATGTTAGAATGGTTAGTTATGTAGGTTTGAATAAAATTCATTTCCAAATTAGAAATGCAATTAAAATAAAATTTCAACCAATAATACATGAAAATTCACCTAATGATAATGTTGGATAAATAATATTTGTAATCAATATTAAATCAATTTGAATAGTACCATCCTTAAGATCCCAAATGGAGGTAAACCAAAAGAATTGAGAACATGAATGTATAATTTTATATATTTTCCACCATAACTTCAGGATCACTGTCAAATATGACAATTGATCTAATGAAGTATTGAAAATTAATAAATGGATCATTTCCACTGGCAGTATGGATGGAGCCAATTACATCATCTCCATTATAAAAATATGACTTGAAATTAGTTAAATAATGAAACCAAATTCTGGTTTAAGATGGCCTTTGAAATAAAAAAATGTGTTTCATTATAGATGCCAATACATATTGTTCATCTGTAGAAAGAGTCTGAGTCATATCAATTACTCAATATCCATAATCATCAATAAATGTTCCATGACTCCTCATCGAATCAAACCACTGGCATTTCATCATCGTAACTCATCAATGATAATAACAATCCAATATAATTATGTGTTCGATGACTCCATAATGTACTACATTTTCAAATCATGGTCTACTTTCTGATTCACTACTATAACAGTCAGTTGAGGAAGTAATGATAACACCATAATGATCAGTTCTCATGTTTTTTTCTATTTTAGTGATAATAAGTTTTTTCCCAATGATAACAATTGATTTACAGTAATGGACCATGGTATTAGGACCAAAAGACCAATATTTTATTTCATTATAGAGAGAGTCAGCAAAAAAACTCAATACCTGAAATATAAATCAATATTAAACATAATAAATTATTGTATTAATTAATTTAAACATTAATTTTATTACCTTCAATTTTAACATAGCAGAAAACTCATTTCTATGAAAAGTATCTCTCCTCCTCGAAGATAAAAAAGGATGCCTTATGTTTATCGTCCCTTTATTTTCCTAGTAGATAAAAATATGAATTGTTTAATATATATATATATATATATATATAAGATATACATATTCAATTTACTTACATGATGGTATCATCGAAAAATTCATAGTTGAAAAAAATTGTTCGATGTGCCATATCCCACTCTAAAAGGCATAATGTCATCAATGTATATGATACTTGAATTTCTCCTATTTGAAGAACTGATGGAATATTGTGTTCAATTTTCTCATACTATTTCTCTAAATTTTTCATTGGTTTTTTTATTAATAATGTACGATCAGAAAAATACATACAACATAAATCCATACATTCTTGAGCAATGTAACTGATCATGATAGAACCATCGAGATTATTACTATTACTGACATAAGACATTATTGTGTACATATTTCCTTCAGTTCGATACGTCCAAAAAATGAAATATAACATTTTAGAAGTATTTAAATTGGAATATGGATAGTTAGATGCTTCATGAATGTGAAAAATTATGGAGTAATTATTTTCTCTAACTTACAAAAAATTAATGGGGCATCTGCTAACATTTTTTTACAAGAAAGACATGGAAAACTTCTTAGCACAATTATCTCTAAAAAAATGGTACAACCAAATAACAACCACCCTTAAATTATTGGGAAAATGTTGAAAAATTTCTTTTGGAATCAACTCATGTAGAACAATGGGATAAAAATGTGTCTTCAATGATATTTGCTTCAACTCTATTATATTGACCCATTTAGACATGTTTCTTGAATATCCATCAAGAACATTAATCTTATCCAGTACCTCTAGAAATTTCTTTTTTTGTAGGTGTCATCACATAAGAAGCACATGGAAGTTTCCAACTCACCATTTGTCTCATTTCTCTCGGTATCATTCCATCCCATTTTTATAGATATTTCGTCAGACATAAAAAAATTCTACAGTCTGGGGATCAAATGCAAGTGCCACATTACATTGTGTGGAACAAGGGATGGTGTTCTATCAGATTTTGTCTTCTAGTGGGCTCAACACATTTTATACAGTCATTTCATTGAGCAGATTCCTCATAGAATAAACTGCAATCTTTTAGGAAAGTATTGATTCTGTTTCCTGAAAATCCAAGTTCCTCAACTAACTTCTTATCACGACCCATCCTAGTGGGGCCCGCATCGTGACTCCCCAAGCCCGCCTACAATAGGCCAGGGGCTGGTGACTAGCACCGAGTAGGCATGTCACTAACATGGGAGGCATTGCCTATGTACATGTACACACACACACACATCTCCAAGCCCACAAATGCTGAAATGTAAAAAACTAAGGAACAAAAATGAATGCATACGACTAAACCCAACCAACAGAGTACGGTGAAAGGTAAAGTACTGTAAAAGTAAACTGGGCCAGAAAAAAATCCCACCAAAAGCAAGAGTCTGAAAAACTACAAAGTCCAACCTGAAAGCACAAAAATACTGGGACTGCTGCTAGTAGCCGTAAGAACACCAGGGCCTGTAGGGAACTCAGAAAGCTCAGTCCTGTACTGGTCCACCCTAGACTCTATCAAAATGCTGCTCATCTACACAAGACACCAAAGGTGTAGGCAAAGCCCGTGCAGGGGTGAGTATAACAATACTCAGTAGAGGACCTCGAAAACCACAAAGTAGTACACAATGTAAAGGTACAGTCAGCTATGCATAATATATGTTTACAGAACATATAAAACAAACCATATATACTCAAAACCCAGAACCATGGTCTATAGAAAAGTCACGCAACCACATACCCCTGGAAGGGATTCTGTTTGAAGATTCTGTGATGTGCTCGTTCTGGGAGAACACACTCCACGAGTCTTATAGCTCTGATGTCGTCCGCCCGGGAAGTGTTGTTCTTCAGGAACCGTCACGAGAGATAGCTACACTCATTACGGTAGACACACTCTTGAGTGGGAAATATTTCTATACACAGATGAGGATCGCTTCCAGGGCCATGATGGATACCACAACTCATCCGGAATTCACCTTCTAGGTAGAGGATCAACACCCGATAATGTTGGTCATGCCGATGCCTAACACTACCTAGGGTCTAGAATGGATAGAGGATCTCAATTCAGGCCTCTCGGATGGATGCATGACTCTATCACAGAAAAGTCCTACTGAAGGGATCATAATCCTGCATGAGGGAATGATGCCTGACCTTCAGGGGAACAAGAAGACGGGGCACTAACCCAAATGAAATATATTCAAGGCACGGTGAAAAAAAGGACAAAGATGTTCTCCAAAAAGTACACTGCATGTAGAAATGATACACGCCATGTTGTCCGACCCCAGGTACGACCCGTGTACTACGGCCTGTGTCATGAGGATGTTCATGAAGAAAACATTATACACGGCATGCAGTACGGAGTACATGCCATGTCTGGGTCACTGGGTTTGGCTCTGTGTACTCTGGCCATGTGCCCGTACATGGTCACCAACCCGTGTAATTTTCACATGGGGTGACCTGTATTGTTGAACTCTCCAGGTCGGGTGATGGAGTACATGGTCGTGTTCTCCATCCCATGTCCATGTATCCCCGGGATACACGCCGAGCTTCTCATAGCCGCCTCTGCCGAGTTTTACATGTCATGCCGCCTGAAGCCGTGTCGAGCATCCCATGTCTATGTACTACCCAATGTACATGTTGAGCTTCAGGGAAGGTCCAACACATCGTGTGACCAGGGTCACAAGCTGTGTGATTCTTCTCTGAACCCGAAACCCTAGCCACCACCAGGAGAACTACACGGTGTGTTATTTGGATGTGCACGCCGTGTATTCTGGAAATTCCCAGAAATGGCGCCCTTTACCGGCGTGCCTCCCGTGCTGCCCTGATCATCAATCCGGCCATCTGATCGTAGTAGAACATCCAGGTTTTGGTCTCCCCGACACCACGAAGCCACTTCCGGCATTTTCGGGCCACCAATCGGCCCCAAAATGGGATTTGATCTTCTCGCGTGAAGAACACTCGAAGAATTCCCTTTCCCAATACGGTCTGATTCGTCATCCGCCATCATTGCCGCACCTCCACAAGGACGTTGCGGTGTCAAACCGTCTATTTGGAATCGTTGCATCATGGAAATTATGTGAAACAATCCATTTTTCATCGACTTGCTAAGAACATGAAGAATGTGTGAGAAAGAATGGCGGAGGAAATCCAAATAACAAAATGATGAACGATCCTCCACCATCATTCTTCACGATGTTGATCCACTCCCTTTAATAGGTTAAAACAGAGTAGATATCAACATGAAAAAAAATCATGGATTATTTCCCCCAAAATCATCCCAAAGAGAACCCTCTCATATGAACGTACGAATCGGCAGATCAACTTGTTCGTGGTTGATCCGCGTTCGTCGTTTAAACTCTAAAACGGGGAAAAGAAATTGAAATAACAAACCCCTACCATTTGAAAGGATCGATCGTTGATGATGGTGTCATGCTTCCATTGTCGTCGAGATCCTTCAACGTCAGCGCAACAATCCTCAATCTCGATCTGTCATCATTCGTCGCCGAGAATTCTCTCTAATGCCTAGCAGATTCGGAAGAGATTTCTCTCAAACATTTCCAACGATAAACAATTGCCTAACCCATTAAAAAAGGAAACATATTTTCATTTAATTATTTATTATTATTAAAGGCATTGACATACCATTTCGAATTCATTAAGATGCGCCGTCAATTTAGGAAACAGGTGTGTCGTTTCCGCGCTGCAGTGGATGTTTCCTTAAATGAAATAAAATAAACTGGTTAATTTATTTTATTTTATTTTACTTAAAACATCCGAAAATTATCTTTTTCCATTGACCAACGGTGGTTGAGGTTAGCCTCATTCTTATGTAAAGTCTTCATCTAGGACGCAATGGTGCGATCATATTTCTATTCTGGGCATCCATTTTGAAACTGCCACAACCGCGCACAAGTGCGGACCCACTTAACTAAAATAATATTTAAACCACCATTCCGGGCTCACTAGACCTAGGAATGATGTGCCGTCTTCACAACCGGTCTCGAAATAATTCCATATAATATTTAAAAATAATAATCGGAAAATCAGAGACATTACATTCTCCCCACCTTGGGGCTTTACATCCATGAAATTCCAAAACAAGGGCTACTCAAAAAGATGAGGGTACTAGGCAAGGATCTGGGCCTCCTGCTCTCACGTGCTCTCCTGAAGATTCTCGTGCTACCACCGGACGCGCACTATGGGAATCTATCACCCACAAAGGATCCTCTCCTGCCGATCCCCGATCTCCACTGGGTACTCATCAATGGTCACTCCATCCTCGATGTCTAGATCGCCCCAGTTGATGACGTGCGATGGGTCATGCACATACCTCCTCATCTACGACACGTATATGAAATCATGTACCCGATGCAACTGTGGCAGTAGAGCCAGGCGGTACGCCACCCCACCAACTCTACCCATGATCTGGAAAGGTACGATGATCCTCAGAGATAGTTTGCCGCCTCATCCAAATCTCCACAACCCTCGTCGAGGTGATACCCAAAGGAAGACATGGTCTCCCTCTTCGAACTCCAGAGGTCTCTGTCGCCTGTCAAAATAAGACTTCTTCTGGCTCTGTGCAGTCTTCATCCTCTACCGGATGATCAGCACCTTCTCTGTGGTAGCTCGCACTAACTCTGGACCCATGACTGCTGACTCTCTGGGGTTGGTCGAGCAAAGCGGTGACCGGAAGGGTCTCCCGTACAAGGCATCGAATGGTGTCATACTGATGGTTTATTGGTAGCTGTTGTTGTACACAAACTCCACCAGTGGTCGGTGGTCCTCCCAAATATGACCAAAGTCCAAGATACAGGCTCGCAACATATCCTCCAGAACATGAATTGTCCTCTCCGTCTGACAATCCGTCTGGGGATGAAACGCTGTGCTCAAGCGTAGCTGAGTCCCAGAAGACTCCTGCAATCCCTTCCACAACCGTTATGTGAATCGGGCATCTCAGTTTGATCCTATAGTCAAGGGGACGCCATGAAGCCGAACTTTCTCAAGAACATAGAGGCATCCCAAGATCTCTACGGAACTCTGCTACCTGATAGCTAGGAAGTGGGCCGACATGGGGAGTTGGTCAATGATCACCCAGATGTGATCGTGACCCTCAGACATCCGTGGTAAGCCCGTCACGAAGTCCATCTATATTACATCCCACTTCCTCTTTGGAATTTCCATTGGGTGAGCTAACCATTCTGGAACCTGGTGCTCAGCCTTCACCTACTAGCATGTGAGGCATCGAGAAATGAACTCTGGTGCTTCCTTCTTCATGACTGACCACAAGAACTGACATCGGAGGTCCTGGTACATCTTTTCCACTCTAGGATGTACTGCCAAAGGGGATATATGGAACTCCCTTAGGATCTCCTCTTGCAACGCCACAGGTACAACAGTGCATCCTCTGAAAAGAATTACGTGCTCCCCACCATGCGAATATCCATCAGGAGCATGTCCTGTGTATAACTGAGCACGTAAGGTCATACAGTCGACATCCCCAAGATAAGCCTCCCTAACTCGTTGTAAGAGTGGAGGGGTGACAACCATCGACTGTAGTTAAGCTATATCCTCTCCATCCACGAAGGATAACTGTAACGTGGCTAATTGTTGTGTCACTTCACTCAATAGTTGTGAGCACGAACTTCTTCATAGATCGTCTTCAACGTTTTTCCCCTTCCCAGGGGTTTAGATGATCTCAAAATCGTAGTCTTGGAGGATCTCTAGCCAACACCTCTGCCTCAAATTCAGATCCTTCTATGAGAATATGTACTTGAGGATCTTGTGGTCTGAGTAGACAATGAACCGCTCTCCCATAAGGTAGTGTCTCCACATCTTCAATGTGAAGACTACCACTACTAACTTGATATCATGGGTCACATAGTTCTTCTCATGCGGCCTAAGCTGGCGTGAACCATAAGCAATCACCACGTGCCGCTACATCAGGACATAGCCGAGCCCTTTCCCTGATGCGTCACAGAAAACTATGTACTCGACACCCTCCTCTAGCAATCTGAAGACTGGGGAGATCATCATACTCTGTCTTAGCTGCTGAAATGCCTACTCGCACTTTTCTGTCCACACGAAGGGTTTTCCATTCCTAGTCAAGGACGTCGTCGGTGCTGATATCCGTGAGAAATCAAGGATGAATCTCCGGTAATATCATTCAAACCCAAGGAAGCTTCACACCTCTGTCACGCTCCAAGGTGGCTCCCATACTAACACAACCTCCCCCATGGCTAGGTCCACAGCTACTCCATCTGCTGAGATGACATGTCCTAGAAAGTGGACCTCTCAAATCCAGAACTGACACTTTGAGAGCTTCCCATAAAGATGGTGCTCCCAAAGTACGTCCAGAACCATCCGCAGGTGTATCACGTGCTCCTCCTCTGACGCTGAGTACACAAGTATTTCAACGATCATGACCACTACGAACCAGTCCAAGTACGGCTGGATTATCTGGTTAATCGATCCCATGAACACTTTAGGGGTGTTCGTCACGCCAAAGGGCATCACCAAGTACTCATTGTGACCATAGCGACATCTGAAATCCATCTTCAGTATATCCTCATCCCGAACTCATAGTTGTTGATAGTCTGATCTAAGTTCAACCTTCTATAACGATTGTCCCCCTCTTAGCTGATCGAAGAGGTCATCGATCCTTGGCAGTGGATATTTGTTCATCACCATCACCTAGTTCAGGGGCTATTATTCCACGCACAACCTCAGACTCTTGTCTTCCTTCTTGGAAAACAATACTGGAGATGCCCTGGGTGAGATGCTGGGTCTTACGAAACCCTTGCTCTGCAAATCCTCCAACTGCACCCTCAACTCGAGAAGATCCGTGGGAGCCGTCCGATAAGCTGATGAGGAAATCAGTGTCGTCCCAGGGTTTAAGATGATGCAGAATTCAATTTCTCGGCGGCAAGGTAACCCTGGAACATCTTCTGGGAAGACGTCCTCATACTCCGCTACCACAGCAGGGAACTAAGAGCTCACAACATCTACTGCTTCGAGGGTAAGGCTAGCAAACTCATGAGTGATCAGCTGCACCCTCCTATGCATGATTCCATTTTGTGCTGTCTGGTTTTCCTTTTCTCCGACAAAGGAAAACCTCATTCCATAATGGCGGACACACTACACTCTTCGCCTAAAACAATCAATCTGGGCATGGACTGAAGATAATCAATCCATAATGAGAAAGAAATCATAAGGCATCAACACTACCACCAAGAGGTTTCAACTGAAACTCTCACCTCCAAGGGTAAGATCACACTGTCTGCAAGGTGTGTGATCGTCGAGTCTCCTCCCATAGGTGTCTCTAAGCGTAAGGATCGAGTCAACGGTTCTACCAGAATCTTGTGGTTTTGTACAAGACATGTGGATTTAGGGAAGGAATGGCACCTATGTCTGTGAGTATGGAAGCTAAGGTAGAAAAGACACAGATCGTACCTCGAATCATCCCTGGACCCCCGGGGTCATATGCCTCAAACGCATGTAGTTGTCCTCGTCCCTATCCCCCAGCTTCCTGAGCCTAGTGCGGATATCCTGGAGGTGGTGGTAGAAGTAAGTCGAAGTGTCTACCACCACATGCAACTGTCCCTGCTCCTCTGCCACGTCCGCCGCCTGGCGGATCTTCCTGCTCCGTTCTCTGCCTCTGCCTCGGGGGGTCCATCCACCACTTCCCTGTCAGCAGCTCGACATGTCGGTCAATCTCTAGCAAGATGACCCCCACCATCACATGCATATCATCACTTCTCCCTAGGATGACTGGATCCATCCTGAGAGCCCTGGACTGTCAATCCCGTGTCCTGGGTCCTCCTTTGACGTCTCCCACGTATAGATCCCTGTGCCTGACAACGGCTCCTTGCTGCCGGTGTCTCTCCACCTGGCTGCCTACTGCTGACTGCAGGTGGCTGTCTCTGCTCCACCAAGAATCTCTCGATCACCAAGGCCCACTCGAGCACTCCAGCATAAGTCGAAATGCATAGAGGAATGACACTAGCTGGGATGTCACATTGTAAACCTCACTCGAATGTCCGAGCTCTGATGTAATGATCCTTGTCCATATAAATTGAGTACCTGGCGAGGTTGGTGAACCACGATGAATAGTCAGCCTCCACCATACTGCCCTGTTGGAGCTGAAGAAGCTCCTGGATGCGCACAGCTCTCAGCGTAACCGGATAGAACTCTTCCCTGAAGAGTGGCACAAACTCCGTCCACGAAAGAGTCTCCTCGTCGTGAGTCTGTGTGGTCAGACTCCATCATCTCCCCACCGAACCCTGAAGAAGGCTCACTCCTAGGATCACCATTTGGTCTACCTGTGTCCTCACTAGATGAAAAACTCTGGTCCCTGCCTCAAGCCAGTCCTCAGCCGCCTCAGGGTCGGGCTTGCCTCGGAACCTTAGGGGTCTCTATCTCTGAAACGCGTGGAGCACGTTGATCCTGTTCTCTACGCCAGTCGTTACAACGGGTACCACTGGCTGCTCCACATGTGGTGGTATAGCAGGTGCACCACCTGGTGGAAACGCCTGGGGAGATGGTCCCTGTATCGAAGCCTCGTCACTGAGGGGGTCATCCTCGTGATCGTGCTTCTGAATCCTAGAGGGTACCCATCACGTAGGCATCCTTTAAAAAAAAGATGTGTCATAGTCAATGAGTATATCTGGATAGCTGACACAAAGGATATGGAAGACACAACCCATTCCTATATGATTCATGTAAATTTTTATTTCCCCACAACCACTGTTTTCATGAACCATTTCGAAAAGCAGGTTATCAGAGTCCTGGTGTATGGATACGTCGGCCGTCGCACCAACATTGGGGTCCCTGGCCTGAAAGCCGAACCCAAAACACTTAACATTGTTGCCCCAAACCAAAATCACAGACTCCTGGTCCTAAGGTAGAACTGACCACCTTTGATACGACTCTGTCACGACCCGTCCCAGAGGGGCCCGCGCCGTGACTCCCCAAACCCACCTCCAATAAGCTAGGGGCTGGTGACTAGCACCGAGTAGGCATGCCACTAACATGGGAATAATTGAATAAGTACCTGTACACACACACATCTCCAAGACCACAAATGCTGAAATGTAAAACACTAAGGAACAAAAATTCAAGCATATGATTAGACCCAACCAACAGAGTACGACTAATGGTAGAGTACTGTAAAAGTAAACTGGGACAGAATACATGCCTAGCAAAAGCAGCAGTCTGAAAAACTGCAAAGTCCAACCTGAAAGCACAAAGGTACTGGGACTGCCACTCATAGCCGTAGGAATGCCTCGACCTGTAGGGAACTTAGAAAGCTCGGTCATGTCCTGGTCCGCCAATGACTCTATCAAAAGGCTGCTAGTCTGCACAAGATTGCAGACGTGCGGGCAAAGCCCATACAGGGGTGAGTATAACAATACATAGTATAGGACCCTGAAAACCACAAAGTAGTACACAAAGTAACGGTACAATCAGCTATGCATAATATATGTTTACAGAACATATAAAAAAACCAGATATACTCAAAAAATAGACTCGTGGTCTAGAGACAAGTTACGCAACTGCATACCCCCGCAAGGGATTCCGTTCGATGATTACGTGATGCGCTCATTCGGGGATAACACATTGCACGAGTCTTATAGCTATGATGATGTCCGTTCGGGAAGTGCTGTTCGTCGGGAACCATCACGAGAGATAGCTATACTCGTTACAGGAGACACACTCTTGAGTGGGAATGATTATGATACACAGATGAGGATCACTGCGAGGGCCATGGTTGATACCACGACTCATCCGGAATTTACCTTCTAGGTAGAGGATCAACGCCCGGTAAAGTTTCCTATGCCGATGCCTGACTCTACCTAGGGTCTGGAATGGATAGAGGATCTCGATCCAGGCCTCTCGGATGGATGCCTGACTCTATCACAGAAATGTCATGCTGAAGGGATTATAATCCTGCATGAGGGAATGATGCCTGACCTTCAGGGGAACAAGAATAAGGGGAAATAACCCAAAAGAATGATGTTCAAGTCACGGTGAACAAAAGGACCAATCCATTCTCCAAAAAGTACACGGCGTGTAGAAATGACACATGCCGTGTTGTCCGACCCTAGGTACTTCCCATGTACAACGACCCGTGTCATGAGGCTGGTCGTGTAGAAAAAAATTATACACTGCGTGTAGTACAGAGTACAAGCCGTGTCTGGGTCACTAGGGTTGGCTCCGTGTACTCTGGACATGTGCCCGTACACGGTCACCAACCCGTGTACTCCAACCCGTGCAATCTGCACACAGGGTGACCTGCGCTGTTGACCTCGCCTGGCCGGGTGATGGAGTACACGGTCGTGTACTCCATCTCGTTTCCGTGTATCCCCGGGATACACGCTGAGCTCCGCGTAGCCGCCTCTGCCGATTTGTACACACCATGCCGCCTGATGCCGTGTAGAGCATCCCATGTCCGTGTACTACCCAAAGTACACGCGAAGCTTCAGGGAAGGTCCAACACACCGTGTGACCGGGGTCACATGCCTTGTTATTTTCTCTGAACCTGAAACCCTATCCTCCACTTCTAGAACTACAAAGTGTGTTCTTCAGAAGTACATGCCATGTATTCTAGAAATCTCCAGAAACGACACCCTTTGTCAGTGCGCCTCCCATGCTTCTCCGATCATCAATCCGGCCATCCAATCGCCGTAAAAAATCCAGGTTCTGGTTGCCCCGACATCACGAATCATATTCCATCATTTTCAGGCCTCTGATCAGCTCTGAAATCATGATTTGATCTTCCTGTGTGAAGAACGGTCAACAAATGACCTATCCTGATCCGGTCGGATTCGTTGTCCGCCATCGCCGCCGCACATCCACAAGGTTTTTGTAGTGTCGAAACTTCGATTTGGGATCATTGGGTCAGAGAACGGATGTGCAACAATCCATTTTTCATCACCCCATGAAGAACGCGTAGAACGCGTGAGAAAGAACGGGGGAGGAAATCTAAATAACAAAATGAGGAACGAACCTCCGCCGTCATTCGTCATGGTGTTAATCCACTCCCATTAATAGGCTTAAAATGGAGAAGAGATCAACATGAATAAAAATCATGGATTATTTCCCCCAAAAGCATCCCATAGAAAACCATCCCATAAGAATGTACGAATCCACGGATCAACTTGTTCGTGGTTGATCCACATTCGTTGTTTAAACTCTAAAACAGGGAAAAGAAATTGAAATAACAAACCACTGCCTTTTGAAAGGATCGATCATTGATGAAGGTGTCATGCTATCACTGTCATCGATATCCTTCAATGTCAGCGTAGCGATCCTCAATCTCGATCTGTCATCATTCATCGCTGATAATTCTCTCTAACACCTTGCAGATTCGGCAGAGATTCCTCTCAAACGTGCCAACGATCAACAATTTCCTAACCCATTAAAAAGTGAAACGTGTTGTCATTTAATTACTCGGTACTATAAATGGAGTTGACTTACCATTTCGAAGTCATTAAGACGCGCCATCAATTTAGGAAACAACTGTGTCGTTGCTGCGCTGCAACTGATGTTTCCTTGAATGAAATAAAATAAACTGGTTAATTTATTTTATGTAAAACGTCCGAAAATTAACTTTTTCCCTCGACCCGCGACGGTCGAGGTTAGCCTCATTCTTAGGTAAAGTCATCATCTTGGACACAACAGTTCGCTCAGATTTTTAATTTGGGCATCTATTTTGAAACGGCCACAACCGCGCACCAGTGCCGACTCACATAACTAAAAAAATTCAAACCACCATTCTGAGCTCACTGGACCTCGGAATGATGTCCCGTCTTCGCGCACGGTCTCAAAATAATTCCATATATTATTTAGAAATAATAAATGGAAAATCCGAGACATTACACTTCCATTCCATATAGTGGTTTGAATTAATATCTGAATGATCTGGAAGTAAGTCTTTCAAGAAGGTAAGAAAGTAATCGATGGTACTACTGAAAATCTCATACATATTATTCCCATGAATAAATCAGATTATATATTGTAGCTATTTTCATTTTATCGCTTTGTGGATATACTGGAGTCATGGTAACATCATTAAATTTTTTCACCATGACAACATCATCATTTTCATTAGACACATCATATATGCTCATATCAAAATATTATTTTGTCGGAATAATTTTTTTTAATGATGATGAATAAATGGAAACCAATCATATACAAAATTATATAATCCAATCCTCTAATACATAAATAATACAAAAAGATAGATGCTATATCTATAAAATATAAATGGAAATTACCATCATTAGATATGATTTTTTTTATAAATAGTCAATAAAATTTTACCTTATCCTTTTACAACAAAATATGATTTATATATAAAAAAAATCCATTAATGTTAGTTTTGTAACACCCCAAGATTCCACGGTACGCTTCTCATTGAATAAAATAATAGCATGTGTTGTACGCAACATCGAGTTCTAACACACCACAACCAATCAAACTAGCCATTATGAATAGTAATGCCCATTTTTTAAAATTATATAAATTTTATTTTTTAAAATGGACTTATGTTTTTGATTTAGAGTATCAAAATTATCTTAGGAGGAATTTTTGGTATTTTTCTGAAAACATTCAATTTTTTATGAATAATGGAACGCACTGAGTTATAGAATATAACCGAATTAATATTTAAATAATTATTTATTTTTTTAAAATATATTTATGGTCAAAAAAGATACATAATACCATTATAAGATCAATGTAATTCATTGGTGTCAGTTTATAAAAATTTGAGATATATAAAAATTTTAATGAATTTATTACCTTCTTATACCCACCTCCTATGACCATTTGCAAATTTAAATAAAACATAATTTTACCGCATCTATGAGTTGAATTTAAATAATCCGAGAGACATAATTGATATCATTAAATAAAATGTGGTTCAATAAGATGAAAATAATTTTTGTTGAGTAGTAACGTTTTAGTTATATTAAACCCTATTAAAAAAAATAGGGTAATTAAGCGTAAAAATTATATTATTATTACTTAACACCAATCTTAACTCTATAAGATAAGTGTAATTCTACCAAAAACAAACTTAGGAACTATATATCATCCTTTAGGTCCACTTATATTATATTAGGTCCTTTGTTATTATTTAATTCAAAGAAGTGTTAAAAGTGTTAAATTCAATGTTTAATAACTAAACCATTTTTACTATATGGTTACAAATAATATAAATTCAACTATAAATATTAATTAGAAAAATAAAAATATTTCAAACATAATGGTATTTTAATTATATTTTTTAGACATTAAATAATTTAATTTATTTATGACACAATGATGATAAAATAATTACCAAATTAATGAAGTATTAAAATAATTGATATTATAAATATCCAAATTAATGTAATTTGAGACTTTTTATGAAATAAAGATATTTTAGAAGTAAATATTACATGTTAGGGTTGTTAGAATAATTTTTTTCTAATTAATAATACTATTATGAATATAGAAAAAAAATACCAAATATTTTCAAAACTGACATAAAAGAGTTTTTAAAACAAATATTATATTAATAGTTGATATTCTATTAAAAAAATCGACGTTTCCCCCAAATTACATACATAATATTACATATGTCATTAATGAACTACTTGTGGATCTATTGGATGTTTATTTTATGTTTATTAACCATATAATATAAAATACAAAGAGGCAACATAAATGTCAAACTATTTATCTAAGAGATAAATCTAGAAGATAAAGTTAATATATTGACCCAAACATATCTAAAACTTATTGGGTCAGTGGTTTTAGACCCATCCCCACCTTAGCATTTAAATAATTAATTTTTAAACCATTATAAAATGAATTTTTTTTATAATAATATAATATTTCTAGATTTTCCTGAGGTGACCCTCACCCCTCTTATAAATGGGCACCCCCCCTTCTCCCTAATTCACACCATCAAATCCATTTTTCGTGTCCAAAACCTATCCAAGTACCCTCTTATATGTCCTAACTTCATCCTAGATGAATTCCATTAGTACAAAATCTGTCTTATGGATCCCTTTTGATCAAATCAAAATGAAGAAACCGAAGAAGAGGTAAATATTTCCTCATCTCATTGAAGTTTCTATCGTCTTCCACATTATCTTTCTTTGTTGTTTCCATTATAAAATTATAACTCAAATATCTTCTATATACTATGATTTTATTATAAATATATTACAACCTTATTCATTATTTTATACATCCTTTGAATGACATGTCACAATACGTGCGTATGTACGGCTTACCGTCTCCACGTCGTGGTGTAGTTATTATTCATTGCATTATTATTTGGATGGGTATAATAATGATGTTTAATTGATGAAAATAATAAATATAAAATGATAATGATTCTGTATATATGATATACAATCCAATTATATACTATTTTAATATCAAAAGAATGACATTGTCGCTCATGCGTATGTATGGATTACCGTCTCCAAGAACGTGATGAGAATCATTCCCCATCGTATCCACTCAAGACTAATTTTCATTAGATGATTAAAAATAATGTTTACAGGACTAATATAATTATTAATATGAATAAGATACATCCTATTCATAACAAATATTACTCACATAACAAATAATATAAAGAAAAATGAATCTGTTAACACTAGAAACGACGATAATACTAAGATATTATTGACAATGAAATGGTGAAAGATCATATATGATATCATATTAATGTATATTATTATTTTATAATTTAATAAAAATTATTTCTCCATTATATAGGATTATAACTTACCCTCGACAATGGAAAATTACAAGGTAGGGGATAATTTCACAACCTCTTCATTGTCCAAGGTTGTTTATATGTAATTATCTATTACGATCTCTTTATCATCCACATCCACACTTCATAAAAATGTATTTCTAAACATTTTTACTATTTACTAGACAATGGGATAATGTAATCTATACCCTTATATTACCTTATATTTTTTAATGGAATCGTTCAGTCGTTTACCAAACAAGGTACTTTTTGCTGTTTTTGACAAATTTAAGGTACGAATGTTTTTTTAACTTATACAGCGGGTGCAGTTATTTTCACCCATTATAACATCATTGAAGCTTCCATTACAATATTATAATAATATTTTCAAAATAATTTTCTAATTTTATAATTATATGAGTTTTTAATTATTTTAAAATAGTAAGAGAAATTTCTCTAAAAAAATGTTTTTATTTCATCTCTGTCAACATCTTTTGATGGATTTTAAGCTTATTTGAAGTTGATTTATTATGATACAAAACATATATATTTTATTGAAATATTTTTGATATATTTTACTGTGGATGTGTTATTTTTATAAAATAATGGGTTATGGTTAAAGTATTGAATTTTCTTATGCTAGTTTGAATACGAATGTTTATGTTATGTTTAAACCATTTCATATGAGGAATGAATTGGACTTAGTAAGTGATGGGTGGAGCCCTCTATAGCTCCTAGATACATCGGTAGGTCTCAGCAGACAAACTAGTGTCTTGGAACATGTCCTTGAAAATATATTATTTGTAGTCTTGGCACAAGGCCTTGACTATGTAGTTTTGAATGCCTGGCATTATGCATTCCATCATTATGAATATTTCTATTGATATTGAATGTAATTATTTGACTAGTAGAAACTCCATGTGAATATGTAAATGGAATTATTTAATTTTTTTCTTTTCCATATTATGATTATGTTCATGTTTAAAAAGAATTGGTTTTAGTCTCATACATTTCCTTAAATGTTTATGATTATTTATGAAAGTTTCCACTATATTTTTATCCTTAATGAGTATCTGAGCTCACCCTTTTCAATGATTTATTTTTCTAATATGTGAAGAAGTATATTATGGCTGACCTACAAGGATAGTCTATGGGATTTTAGTGTTTCCTATGGAAACAATGTTGTTGTATTTTTCCAATTTATGATGTAATGTAAACCATATGAATGTATGTAGTACTTCCCTGGCTACTAAACTAATCGATCTTTCGAGACTTGATCTTTTGTGATCATTCCAAGGATATGTAATAATGCATCGACTCTGGGCATATGGGGTTGGGGCATTACAGTTGTTATTAGAAGTATTTTAGTACAAACCTTGGAATCTAGATTAATATAATCTCTGATTAGAGCGCATTACCCTAAGATAGAATTGGAGGTCTACTATAGAAGAACCTCCTATAATTTTGTTAAATTTGATTTTTTGTGAGTATTCCAAGAAATAAATCCCTTCCTGGATATGTGCAGGTAGGGTGGATCTAGCACTAATGGTCCAAAGGGTAAAACCCGAAAACACTGCTTTGAACTAGACACAAACGAGAACACGTGCATGACAACGTGCCTTACTGCACTCTTGGTCATGTAACTCTAGAAGGATATGCTTAGGATAATTTTCATTTTACTTACTAAACATTATGAAGGTTTTATGAGTAAATAATTCATCAATGATTTTTTTTCTGATTATGCATTATATCCACAAACTGTTCAGTTTATGTTAAGTGTTTTTAATGTTTTGAATTTTGTATTTTGATTCAGAAACTAATATAGTTTATGACATTGTTTAGAAATGGAGTCGAGTGGAAGGAATGGAAACCATATCAATTCACACACACCATGTAGGGATTTCCCTCCTAATCATGATAATTATAGTGGAGCTGGTGATAAAACAGGTGCTGATTAGCTTATCACCATAACAGGACAGCTCACTCAAGTTATTAATAATGTCCTTACCTGTATGGAGCACAATGATCCACAGTGTGAAGGCTCAATGTTAGATCACTTAATAATGCAACAACCACCAACATTAAATGGGAGTAAAAATCAATTATTAGCTAAGTAATGGATAAATTCCTTGGAGAAAATATTCCATGCCTTGGAGAGTAGTGAAAGGGAAATGGTTGTCATGGTAGTTTACCACCTCACTAGATATGTTGAGAAATGGTGGTCATTGATTCAAAACATGAAATAAGATGATGAAGTATCAAATATGGAACAGAGGGAGTTTAAAGATATTTTTTTAGAAAAATACTTTCTTCGTGACCATCAAGTAGATATGGAAAGTCAATTTCTGAGTCCGAGGAAAAAGGAGGATGAGAATGTCGCAATGTATAATGCTAACTTTACATGGATAGAAAGGCATGCATAAAATTATATATGTGACCTAAGAATTATTATTGTTCATTTCATTGAGGGTTTAAAACCATTTATCCATCGATCATTATTCTCAAAATCCTTCAATTCATATGACGATATTGTCTCATGTACTATCAAGACTAAAAAAGAATTCTCTAAGTCTTATGACTTTAAAGAAAAGAATGAGAAGAAGAGATTTTCTAAACACTATGGAAATGGAAATAAGTGGAAGAAGTGAAAAGTTGAATATCCATCCTACAGAAAATTTGGTATGAAACACACCGGTGCATGCCTGAAGGGAATGTGAGTCTATTACAAGTGTGACGAAATGGAAAATAAGCTAGTGATTGCAAGTGGAAAAAAGAGGATGTCGATGTTGAATGATAAAATTGTCGAGAAAGGGCACATTATTCGAATGAATGTCCTAAGAGTCAGGGGAACATACCTCAGAAAAGTAAAATTGATCAAGGCCAAGCCTATGCTATCACTAATGATGAGGTTTATCCTCCTAAAGATGTTGTGGTATGTAATTTAATGGGTTCCACAAGATTAGAAAATGATTCATTTGACTCTGTATCATTGCATTGTTTCATATCTTCCCAGTTTTTTAAGAAAATTATATATTTACAATTTTATTTACCAAAGGGGGTTGTCAGTCAAAAATCCTTAGGGATGTATCATTACAACAATGTTTTGTGAATCAGTCCCCATTAGGGCATATAAAAGTTATTTATATTCTGATATCATCTTAATATCCATGATTGAATTTGATATAATCCTCGGTATGGATTGGATTTGGGACCATGATGTAGAAATTTATTTTCAAAAAAAGGAGGTTACTATTTTGGATGATGATGATAATGAAGACCTTATCTTTACAGCAAAATCGTCACTACCTAGTTCTTATCTAAATCCACCACCAATAGCTCAACTATATTCAATTATTGGGGAGGAAGGGAATGAAATAAATGTGGGTGATGAAAATAATGTTCAAATAGAGTATGTACCTATTGTGAAAGAATATGTTGATGTGTTTTCAGATGATTTATTGGGATATCCTCCAGAATGAGAAATTGAGTTTTCTATTAATTTAATTCAGGGATCAAGGTAAATATTGGAGACTCCTTATAGAATTTCCACTGTGAAATTAATGGGACTAAAGAAACAACTATAGGAAATGGGTAATAAAGGATTTATTTTCCCTAGTGTTTCTCCATGGTGAGACCTTTCCTTTTTGTTAAGAAGAAATATAGATCTATAATGTAATGCATTGACTACAGGGAGATCAGTGTTATAATAATAAATTACTTGTACCCCCTACATTGTATTGATTATTTATTTGACCAACTTCATGGATTAAATACTTTTCCAAGATTGTCCTTTGTTCTCAATATCATCAGTTGTTTAGGATGATGGAATACATTCCGAAAACATCATTTTGAACCAGGTACGGGCAATACAAGTTTACAGTAATGCCTTTTGGATTGGCTAATGCACCCTCTGTCCTCATATATCTAATGAATAGTGTTTTCAAGGAAATATTGATTACCTTTTAGTGGTTTTTATTGATGATATAATGGTTTACTCCAGAAGCTACGATGATCATGAAAATCACTTGTGCATTATCCCGAAGACTCTTAGAACACAAAAATTATATGGGATGTATAGCCGGTAAGAATTCCGGCGTGAGGATATTTATTTTCATGGCCATATCATCTCTAAGGAAGGAATATATATTGATCTATCTAAGACAAGAGCAATCCAATAATAGCCAGCACCAACAAGTATAACTAAGGTACACATTGTTATTTGTTTACCATGTTATTATTGGCATTTCGTCCAGAATTTTTACCGACTGGCTAACCCATTAACCAAGTTCACATGTAAAGAGTATAAATTTGTTTGGACAAAAGAATGTGATGAATGTTTTGTGGAATTGAATGGAAAATTAGTCAATGATACTACATTAACTCTACCATTGGGGAATGATGGGTTTCCTAATTATAGTGATGGGTTAAAGAATTGACTTGGTTGTGTCCTTATGAAGAATTATAGGGTTATTGACTATACATTATGACAACTAAAAATTCATGAGCATAACTATTATACTCAAGATCTTGATTTACTAGCTGTAATAATTGCTTTCATGATTTGAAGACGCTATCTTACTGGGAAAAATGTGAGATTTATTCTGATAACAAGAGTTTGAATTATATTTTCTCACAGAAGGAACTCAACATGAGGCAAATGAGAATTCTTGAACTACATAGGTATTATGATTGAATGATATAGTACCACCCAAGGAAGGAATATAAGGTGAAAGATGCTTTGATAAGAAATGCTAATGGGGTTTTGAACAAGATGAGAGTTGAAAGGGACCCTATTTTCATGGTTATAGTAAAGATGGATATGTGAATAACCATGGAAGGTGAAACAATAATGCCTTTTCAAATTTTTTCCAAAAAAACATTACTATAATTGATAAATATATCCCAAGTTGGTTTTGAGGATTTTTAAAAGAATATTAAAGATGTGAATGATGTGAGATTGAGTGACTTCATATATGAAGAAGGAATTTTGAAATATGGGAAGAGACATTGTGTTCCTGATATACCTGATATAAAAATGTATTTTTTGGGCGATGCTCATAGTTCCAATTTCTATATACACCCTAGTAGCACTAAGATGTTTAGAGATCTGATGGAACATTTTTAATGGGAAAAAATGAAGAGGAAAATTGCTGATTTTGTGTTAAGATTTATCGTTTTTCAATAATTGAAAGCATGAAGGTAGCAGCATGGATGAGTCATACAACCTCTTCCCATACCTAAATTGAAATGGGATAACATTATGATGGGAATTGTCATGGGACTACCAATGACACCTATAAGTGACGATGAAATATGGTTCATTATTGATTGTCCTTCCAATTCAGCAAATTTTCTTCATATAAGATATGATTTACCACTTGGACATATAACAGGAATATATATTAATGAAGTTAGGAGAATTCATGGAGTAACCCTATTGATAATTCCTGGTCATGATCCACGTTTTACATCAGGATTCTGGAATTGTTTTCAAAATGCCCTAGATATTGAACATCATTTGAGCACTGCATACAACCCTCAAACTGATTGTCAATTAAAAAGGAATATTCAAACCTTAAAGACAAGTTTAGATCATGATCATATGACATTCAAGTTATGTGGGATCAATATTTACCTCTGATAATTTTTATTAAAACAATAGCTTCCATTCAAGTATTCAGATGACACTATATGAAGTATTATGCAGAAAGAGATGTCGCACACCAACCTGTTGGGATGTTGTTAGTGAAAGAAAAATCGTAGGGCTAGAACTGGTGGAGGAAATGATGGAAAGGGTGAATTTAATCCAAAACCACATCAAAGCAGCTCAAAGTTGGCAGAATAGCTATGCCGATGACCAGAGGAAGAATTTGGAATTTCTGGTAGGAGATCATGTTTTCTTGAAGGTATCACTATGTAAGGGTGTTATACGTTTCATTATGAAGGGATAATTAAGTCTCAGGTACATCAGAATTTTTGAAAATATAGAACAAATTGGGGTTGTAGATTACCATTTGGAAATGCCGCTAATCCTCTCCAAAGTTCCTGATGTATTCCGGGTATCACTTTTGAGAAAATGCATTCATGACCCAACGCATTTACTCACTTATGAGGAATTAGAACTGGAACCTAATCTATCTTATTGCGAAGCGCCTGTCAGGATTCTTGATACAAGAGAACAAGTGCTGAGAAACAGGACGACTCGTATGGTAAATGTTCTACGAATAAACTATATGATGGAAGAGGCAACGTGGGAACCCGAGGAACTTTTGATGAAGAACCACCCGACTCTATTTATGAAGTAATATTCTAAAATTTTTTAGGATGAATGTTTTTGAAGGATGGGAGAATGTAACACCCCAAGCATCCATGATACACTTCTCTTTGAATAATACAATAGTGTGTGTTATACGCAACCTCGAGTTCCAACACACCAAAACCAATCAAACTAGCCGATATGAATAGTAATTCCCACTTTTTGAAATTTTTTATATTTTATCTTTCATAATGTACTTCATTTTTGTATTGGGAGTATCAAAATTACCTTAGGGTGAATTTTTTGTATTTTTCTGAAAAAATTCAATTTTTTATGAATAGTTTAAAACATTGAGTTATAGTTTACAACCGAATTTGTATTTAAATAATTATTTATTTTATTTAAATTTATTTTAGTTTAAAATAGATACATAATACCTATATAAGTTTAATGTATTTCATTGGAGTGGGTTTATAATAATTTTAGATATATAAAAATATTAATGAACATTTTACCGTCTTTTACCCACCTCCTTAGAACATATGAAAATTTAAATAAAACATAATTTTACCATTTTTGTGAGTTTAATTTCAAAAACCAAGAGACACGATTGATATAAATAAGTAAAATGTGGTTCAATATGATGAAAATAATTTGTGGTGAATAGTGACTCTATATTTTTACTTACCATGGTTAAAAGTAAATAGGGTAATTAAGGCTAAAAATGATATTATTAATACCCTAACACATATCCTTACACTATTGAATAAGTGTAATTCGACCAAAACCAACCATTTCTATAAAATATTATCTTTTAGGTCTACTTGGATTAGATGAGGACTTTTATTATTATTTAATTAAAAGAAGAGTTAAAAGTGTTTAATTCAAAGTTTAATAACTAAAACATTTATAATATAGGGTTAAAGATAAGATATGTTATACTATATATATTCGTTAGAAAGATAAAAATCTTTTATAAATAATGTTAATTTATTTATATTTTTTAGTCATTATATAATTTTATTTATTTATGACACAATGATGATGCAGTAATTACATAACTAATGAAATATTAAAATAATTGATATTATAAATATCCAAATAAATGTCATTTTTGAATTTTTATGATATACAATAATTTTATAGGTTATTACGACATGTTAGGGTTGGTTATAAGAATTTTATTCGAAGCAATAATGTTGTTATGAATTTAGAAAAAACAAAATAACAATTACTATCAAAATTGACATAAAAATGTTTTTTTTAAATATTATATTATGAATTGATATTAAATTATTACAAATATAAGGTTCATCCAAATGACTTAAATAATATTATTTATTCTATAAATGAACCACTTGTAGTTCGCTTGGATGTTTATAGTATGTTTATTAACCATATAATATAAAAATAAACAGAGACATGGTAAATGTAAAACTATTTAACTATGAGTAAAATCTAAAAGAAAATGTTAATATAGTGACCCAAACCTATATAAAACCTATTGGTTGAGTGGTTTCATACCCATATCCACCTTATCCTTTAGATAATTCATTTTTGATCCACAATAATCATAAAATTATTTTATTATAAAATAATATTTCTAGCTTTTCCTAAGGTTTTCCTCACCCCTCTTATAATAGGGCACTCCCACTTCTCTGTAATTCACACCGTCAAATCCATTTGGCTCAGCCAACACCTACGAAAATACCACAAATATGTTCACCCTCAATCCAATAGGCCTTCCATTAGTCATAAATCCAGCCTATGGGGCCCTTTTGATCAAATCAAAAGGATGAACCCGAAGAAGAGGTAATTATTTCATCACCTCTTTCAAGTTCCTTTCATCTTCCATGTCCTCTTTAATTGTTCATTCCATTGTGAAATAACAACTCCAGTATCTTTTATATACTATGATGTTATTATAAATATGGTACAACCATATTCATTACTCTATCCATCCGTTGATGGCATGTCACCATACATGCGTGCGTATGAGTTACCATCTCCTTGTCGTGGTGTATTTGTTATTCAATACATTATTATTTGTAAGGGTATAATAATGATGTGTAATTGATGTAAATAATAAATATAACAAGATAATTATTCATTATATATTATATACCATCCAATTATATATTATTTTAATATCAAAATAATGATATTGTCGCTCGTGTGTAAGTACAGATTATCATCTACACAAACATGATTAGATTCATTCCCCATAATATCTTTTCAAGACTAATATTCATTAGATGATTAAAAAGTATGTTTATAGACTTAATATAATTATGAATATTATTAATATACATCCTATCCAAAACAAATATTACTCAAATAACAATGAATATAATGGAAAACTAATCTGTTAGCACCTGAAACGACGATAATACTAAGATATTATTGTCAATGCAATGTTAAATGATCATATATGATATAAAATTAATTTATTTGACTCTTGTATAAATTAATAACAATAATTTTATAATTATACAAGAGGTTAACCTACCCTCGACCAAGGAAAATTATAAGGTAATGGTTAATTTCACAATCTTTTCATTATCTGAAGATGTTTATACGTAATTATCTACTAGGACCTCTTTAACATCCACATCCATGATTATTAAAAATGTATTTGAAATCTTTTTTACTATTTTATAGAAAATGGGTTAATGTCATTTATACCCTTATTTGACTTTATATGTATTGAAATGAATCTTTCCATAATTTCCAAACAAGGTAGTTTTTGACATTTTCGACAAATTTAATGTAAGAATGTTTTTTCAACTCATACGGAGGGCGGGTGTATCTATTTTACACCATTATAACATCGTCGAAGCTTCTATTACAATCCTATAGGAATATATTCAAAATAAATATTTTCTTTTCTAATTATATTTCTTTTAAATAATTTCAAAATAGTAAGAGATAATTATCTAAAAAAATGTTTTGATTTCATCTATGTCAACATCCTTTGATGGATTTTAAGCTTATTTTAAGTAGATTTATTTTCATACAAAACATCGATATTGTATTGAAGGTTTTGTGATATTTTTTACTATGTATGTGTTATTTTAAAACCATTCATGGTTTATGGATAATGTATTGATATTTCATATGCTAGTTACATATGAATTTTTATGTTATGATTAAACCTTTTCACATGAGGAATGCATTGGACATACTAAGTTAAAGGTGGATCTCGCTATAGATCCTCGATGCATCAGTAGTTCTAATGAGACAAACTAGTGTCTTGGCACAAATCCTTGATAGAAACTTATTTGTACTATTGGCACAGGGACTTGACTATGTGGTTATGAAAGTCTGACATTATCCATTCCATCATTATAAAAGTATCTATTGACATTTCATGTCATTATTCAACTAGTAGAATATCAATGTGAATAATGTATTGAAATTTCGAATGCTAGTTACATATGAATTTTTATGTTATGATTAAACCTTTTTATATGAGGAATTCATTGGACATAGTAAGTGACAGGTGGATCTCTCTATAGATCCTCGATACATCTGTAGTTCTCATGAGACAAACTAGTGTCTTGACAGAAATCATTAATAGAATCTTTTTTGTACTATTGGCACAAGGACTTGACTATGTGGTTATGAAAGTATGAAATTATCCATTCCATCATTATAAAAGTATCTATTGACATTTAATTTCACCCCTTTCTATGTTTTATGTTTCCAAGATGTGAAGAAGTATATTATGAATGACATGCAGGGGTAGTATATGGGATCTCAGTGTTGTCTATGGAAACATAGTTGTTGTAGTTTTCCAATTTATGATGTAATGTAAACCTTATGAATGTATCTATGACTTCCAAGACTAATAAACTAATAGGTCATTTGAGACATGATATTTTGTGATCATGCCAATGATACATAATAATGCATCGACTCTGGGATTCTGTGGTCAGGGCATTAGAAGTGTTCCTTTGGAAAACCCACTTTGACACTCTTGCTATCACCCCTTCAGGTGCATCAATCCTGTTCCAAATAAAGTTAGTGTATATGGATTCAATCTCATATTCAATTAATTTATACCAATTATTAGAATTATATTAGTCAATAAAATCCATGTAGTTTCCAGGTTAATAATCTATGGGAATTACCTCCTCATCAACTACTATGATAAATCGATATCTCATTAGATCTTGAAAAATCCTACAAGTCATTCTAGGATCTTTTGTAACATGAGTCGATCCTTCGTCTATAACTCTTTGTGTGACTAAATAAACCTCTTACTCATAAACACTTCCCATTTATTGGTATTAAACTTATCCAACATCCAATTTTCTCCCACCACCTCCATTATTGATAAATTAGTTCACATTCAATCTAAACAATTGAGCAAAACCCCTTATTACCTATTATGGTTATAGAAATAATTTCAATTATCATTATTAAGAAATATATCAAATAATCACCTGATAAATTTAGAGTGAAGAGTATCAAAATCCAAACATTGTATGAATTCATTCTATAGGCAAATTATTATAAAATAAAAACTGATATTTATCCCATAATGTATAGCATATGGTGTATTTATGGCTGATTTATATGGAAATTTGTTTAGTATAAATGATGTATTCTTGAGAGAATATCCCCCAAATCAAATAGGAAGGTCACATTGACTCATAATTATTTTAAACATGAATAAAAATGCTATACTTATCCTATAAAATAAAAAATTTAATTCTGATGTTATGAGAGGAATAATTTTTGAAAAAATTACAGAATACCATTGTTGATCAAAGAATTCATAGATCAATTATTAACCATCCCAATCAAATCATATGATTTAATATTATTTCCCATTTGATTCTATTCATGGTTCAGAATGTATTTGAATGTTTCAAAATATTTATACATGTGGGTCATCATATACAATTATCCATACCAACTAATTTCATTGGTTAATGTAACAAATAAGTTGAAACCCCCACTATATTGAGTACTCATTGGACTGCATGCATTAATATGCAAGAGATCCAATAGTCCACTATCCCATATAAATTTTTATCTAAAAGGTAATATATTCCACTTTATTTTAAAACAAATTATAAATTACCTATCAATAGATAATAAAATGATTATAATAATACATATCTATTGATTCTTTGAACGTGCATCACATTTATCTTCCAAGGGGGAATGTCCCAGAAAACAGGGATTAAAATCAACCCTGACCTCATTATTCTGAAATATATACACAATATTATATATTTCTATAATTAATAAACCAATTATCATATTCATAATTCCACATAACATATCATTCATACATATATATAATATTTCCCTTCATAGAGGATTGTATTCCATTATTTTCTAGACAAGATATAGAAATCAAAATTTTTTGATGGTGGAAACAATATAATAATTTTCCTATTTTATTATTAATTCATGTTGTAATTTTAGAAGATAACTGTTGATATATAATTCATAAAATCATTCTCAATTAACAACATGAAGATTTACATCACTAGATGTCAATTGTATTCTATCATTGAGTCTATGTTTCTCAGAACAAATGTGTGGCGCACACCCGATACCAAACACCCACGAGTCATAGTTGGTTGACATAATCTCTATAACATGCAAATTTAGCTACCTAACGTGAATTATTTTCCTGGATTAAATTTCTACACTTTATATACTAATCTCTAACTACATTATAAATCCAAAAACTAATCGATCTCAATATTTTTATCATAATGTAAGCCATAATCTACAACAAATTCATATCATTGTGAGTGTATTATGTTAAATATAATTTAATCAAGGACTTTTAATGAAGGTAATCCAACTAAAAATGATGACCATATACATCGTACCTATTTACTAAGCTTGTATCTAAATATCATTATTACTTACATTGGGGTTTATATAAACAATCCATGATTATTTCTTGTGGAATTTTTTTTACATCATATCAAATATGATTCATGGAATGTTGAGTAGAAAAATCCATATCCAAATCCAACATATAGAAAACAAAACAAATCTATTCTATTTTTTTCCTAATAGTAGGGGGTTCCTAGCCAATGTAACACAAACAAAACTCCAAAAATGAACCTTGTGACTAGAGAATCCTCAGAACTTGTTTCCTTATAAAATATCAACCCTTGGAACCTAATGGTTATGTCCAATCATACTAATGGTCATGGTATTGACTAGATCCACATTATAAGTAATATCACACATAATATTTAGAGGCTTTTCCTTTCACTAACACATTAGTCTGATATACATTTTAAACATCTTATACTCATAACAATTACATCTCAGTAAATCATTACCTTATAAATATTTATAAATTTTTGTAGGAATGGATCTAACAATTTCGTTTTCGAATCACTATTACATCCAACCAATTAATGTGTTTACACTAAATTAATGTGTAACTCTTTACAGACCCCACAATTTTTTGTTATACAACAGAAAATGGAATCCAAAAATATTTATTCATACTAAAATGCATCCTACACATAGGGAATATGAACCATTGAATGAAATTTATAGTGGTAAAATAGATTGAATAAATCTATATAATTAAGCCCGATGTGGCATATATCATTACCATCACCATTCAAGAATATGGAATAAGCCTCTAGAATGGTAGATAGTCTGCCATGATGTCCCTCTCTCCATGAATAATTTTCTTAATAGAGAATTAAATTCAATCTATCTCTAAATCCTAATATGTTCAATATATATTCAATAAATATTCAACAATGTTATAAATCTAAAATTAATGCATGGTCATGGTAGAAGAAAAATAAACATTATAGACTCATTCCTAGAATGAAATACATTGTGTACCTCTTAGAATAAATTTATTTTATAAATTTAAATATATATATAATTCATGTTTCTTAAATAATTTTTTAGAAATTAATATTAATGGAATTTTATAAATAAATAAATTATTTATTTACATTAAAACAAGATAAAACAATATAATAATTTTAATAATATATTTTGAATGAAAAATATTATTTACATTTCATTAATAATTAAAATTTATAAAAAAAATTAAAAATTACAACCAAGTTTATTAATATATTATTTTAAATATATAAATATATATATATATATATATCAAATTTTATAATATATAATTATATTATTAGACATAAAATACATCTGATAATGTAGATATTTAGACTTGTATACCTATCATACTTTACAATATGTGGTTAAATCGGAAAATATGACTCATTTGGTTACATACAATATACAACATCATATCACGCAAATCATTTTTAATGATATAACTAGTATCATAAATATGTAATAACACACTGTTTTATGAAACCCTATATTTATATAGTATTTAATGATATTTTATATCATATACTACATTATTGTTAAACATATTATTTTAGGATATATTATACATTATGATATATCAAACATTATAATATAATCTTATTTCATATTATGAAAAATAAAAATAATTTTATTTCATCATATCATGTTATTAATCAAAAATATGTGTGAATTATGATATATATATATTATTTATAATAATTTATATTATGCTTTTTTGATACTTGAAGAGAAAGGATCTGACACCACTAATGGGTCTTGAGTGATCATTAAATAATGTAAGGTTATAGAAACAAGCCCATGAATTGATCTATATATACATAATTGACAACATATATAAAATTAAATAAACAATGATTAATCTATAACTCTTAATTAATACCATCCATATTCAATGGATAATTATTGTTAATGATTATGATTCATTATAAAATGTCTCTTTCCATTAGTGGGACATCAACCTTTGGATCCATGTTCGTAACATTATAAATTTCATATAAAGAAGGAATTCAAGAACCATTGACAAGAAATAATTATTAATTAATTAATATGAATATATTTTATATAAATCATTACATGAAACTGATGATCAAGAAAACCCCCACCGTCACACACACCAACAGGATGGGTCACACCCCTTTTATAGAGATCTAATGTGATATTACGTAAATGAAGTATGCATTAGTTATGTCGAGTATGATCAAATACCTCCCATAGATTACACCCTACTAATGTAACCATTATTCTCCTTCAATTAAGGTTTTCAATGTATTGAATCATTTTATAATGGATTAGTAACTAGAGGAAACTATTTTGGACGATGAGCTGAATGAATGAATGAAAATCATGCAATTGAATGCCTATAATACTATATGATTGATGAAAAATGAACATCTATGATTGAAAAATATCATATCCCATGATACATACCATATGAATATTATATAAATTAATCTAGATCCATCATATAATATTATAAACCCATCTTATGTAGGTATAATTTTTTTAGTGACATCCATAGAACCTATATTGGACCCAAATTATAAAATTAATCATATTTGAATTTCCCAAAACATCATTGCACTCATGTCATCTTTTGTTCTTATTGCGTTTTTTAATTAATTAATCCTATATTAAGATGGTTGTTTTTATATTATTTACATTAACTATGTGTGGATTTATTCTTTTTATCAAAGCATACATAGTGATGTCTAGATCATTTATCATACACTGAATCACTAATTAAAATCTAATCAATACCCCCTCTATGTGTATGTTCTTATCATTCACATTTGGTCTTTATATATCTGTATTTATACTAGGTCGATGCATATTTTATTTCAAAATATACATTTATCCTGACCCCTATTTTTTATGGATACCCATTTTTATATAGAACATTTATTATATACCCATGCATTAATCATTACTCAAATACACTCCCCCTTAACATTCTAAAATTATATAATCTTGGTCAACAATAAACTATGGTGTTCTAATTACATAATGAATATTATAAATTCATACTGCATACATTTCATATTGAGTATCTAAATCACTACAAATATTCCATGGAAATTGGTAAGGACTGTATCAAATCATGAAATACCACATTTCCTATATATGTAAATATTTCATGCACTCAACCCACCTATAACAATTCAGAGTCATGTTTCTGTTCTAAATAAAAACATACTATAACCCTATGTTCCATCACTAACATTTTAGTTGATCATATAATTCAAAATTGTCCAGTTTTCATCCATTTTATGATTTTTTGAGGATATAGTAATGCATCCATCATATTGAATATTTTAACCATTTTCCTAGGCAATTTATTTTCATCACATTTTTCATGATTCAGAGTACTCATGTTAGAATTGTTATAACTTTGAACCCTAGTTCATAATCAGTTGAAATAATTCTAGCTATGATACCCCAATTTAGGCTATAATAATTTCTATTTGTATGTTCCTTATTTCAGTAAATATCTTATAAATCTCCAAAAAATATTCTATACTAGTATTGGGAATCTATTTCAATTCATTTATTCCAAACACTTTTTACTATATAGAAAACCTTTTCCTTTGGTCTATGAAATATGAACATAATATTTAGCTAATTATTAGAATATATGTATGTCCATAACTCAATCATTATTTTTTTCAAATCTATGTGATCTTATATTCATTCCTTATTTTAGTCACGTTGTTGGACCATAAACATTAATATCATGGGTCTTGATTGAAAGACCTTATAAACTAAAAGTGATAGATATAATAATTTTCTAGTTGAAGACCGAAAAATGATTTCGTGAAGAATATATGTGTTTTTGGTTTACAATCCTACTCCATTCAAAAAAAAAATTAGATATTTTGAATGTGAAAATGGTGAAAATATTTTCAGGTTTAAAGCCCAAAATGGGCCGTCAGAGAAAAATCATTGTTTCATACCAATTTCAATTTACCTATCATAGATTTTGGAAAAGTTACTAAAAGGTAGAAAATTTAAATACCATTTGGGGACCTAAATTTATCTAAAAAAATTATTCCATTTTTCCATGGACAGTTGATCTAGGAAAAATTCACATCACCCTTTGATTTCTCCCTTATATTGGTTCAGATGAGCTGCATTAATGGTATGAAAATGTAACATAATGGTGGATTTCATTATAATTATGTTTCACATGTTGAATATTCATTGATTATTATTACCTAAATTTAAATCAATAAGAAATTTAAATAAATTTACAATGATTTTGGTATAATAAATTTTATCACTCATTAAGAAAATGGGGGAAAAAGAGTCCATAACAAGGAATCTCTCCCTAAATTACTAAAAAATAATGTTTTTCATGTTATAAGGATCAATATACCAAGGATCAGTGTTACTGAATTTTCCAACTAGATCCTTATGTATTGCATTGATGTTCAACCAGCTTTGTAGCTCTATCCTCATCAATTGATCACATCCTCTCCACTTCATCAAAAAAAATTCTTCTCCCTTTTTTGAATCCTTAAGAAACATTGATGGTTTTCTATACATACTTCAGATATACTCAATATATTATGAAGTTTGTTTACCATTGTTAATTTTTCTTTAATATGACATTTATTCTCCACTACCACCTCAGCAAAATGATACCCTTCTTAAAGTTCCACAACCATGAGGTTCAAAAAACTGGATACTACTTCTTCTATTAAGAGATACAGTTATGATGATTTACCTTGATCATACTCATTGAAAATAGCTTTAAATTTTTTTGGATGGTCTAGTAGTTGAAACCACCATATCCTAATCTCATGAACATATAGCGTACCATGTGTAGTTTTCTACATATATCGTCTATGAGGTTTTTCTAGATCATATTACAAACATCATTTCACATATTATTCTATAAAGTACATTAGAAATTAATAGATTAAATTTATGAATTATAGTCTCTACTATATAATAAAACACATTTAGGAATTATATAACTCATGTTTGATTCATTATCACCACTTCCTGAGCCCACTATCACTAGAACAACACCACCCATGATGCTTTATAGTGGATGAAGTGTTGGAATAAATAAAAATTCAACCAATTTTTTTCTCATAGAAGATATACTAAAGGTGACATGGACGATATTTTTAATTATATTTTATAATTAAAAAATGAATTTCTAATTCTCAACTACACGTATTGGAGAACTAACATCATCATATATCATCAACTTATACAGTGCGACTAGGGAATTATCTACCACTGACTCCACCTATTTGTTTGTTACTATGAGTGATCCTTCAAATGAATGAACTGCTTCATAAGATCATTCCAATTTATGGTATCATAATGGAGGTCACTATGTAGCCTCATTTGGTATGACATATAGATTTGAGGGAACTAGACCCACTATTGGAACCATAATCCCAACACCCTGTTCATGTTCATAAATTTCTTGGATGATCCCACAAAAGTATTCCAATATAAAAATAGATATTAAGAATCATAGTTTATAAACATGATATAGTTTTGAACACATCATACCTTCCTATAGATATTCACAGGATATAGTGATAGATGATTTTTGATATTTTGACAAATCTTCCACATCAATGACATTCATCATTGAATCTATGGGGATAAAGGCATTAGTTTTTTTTAAACTACAGGATCAATTATGATATATCCTAGATAAAATTAATGAATAAATTGATGAAATAATTTTATCATTGGATGGGGAGAATCTTATATTATGTGGTAAACAGTTCAAAATCCAAGAAACACAAATGGTCTATAAGAAAACCAAGATGTTAGTATGAGGGTGTGAAAAAAGACACATGGAATAAATTTTTTGGATTCAAAATTCACTATCCAGTAATGATCAATGATTATGTTCTAGTAGTATAACATATTATCATTTTTTCAGTTTCATAGATTATGGTACTATCAGGGAAATGACTTGTGGAATCATATCTAATACATCCATATTTTAAATATCTATAGCATTCATTTAGGATATACATGTATAAACTGGTTTTCTTTTTCAACCCTACTCCTCGAGTAGACACTTTGGGTGATTATTATCCCTTCGATTGAATAATATAGAGACATAGGGGGAAACTAAGCTCTATATGAATCCTTCAATGGATATCGAAATATCAGTGATTTAATCAATTGTAACATTTTAAAAACAAATGGGGATGAATTTTTCCACCTCCTAGAAAGAGATTTGAAATGCCTCTACCAGATCGGTGTGTACCCTACCTATACATTATAATATTCATCTTATTTTCCATCACTATCACCATCACTATAATCACCAATGATATAATTTTCTATCATTTAGATGACTTAGTTTGAGTAAAATGCATGACCGTAGATCCGTGCAACAGAACCTCAATTTATATGATATAGTCCCTTAATTCATCAAGATTCCTCTTGTTTGAAATATTGGATGGAAGAGTGATTTAGAAAATTAACATTAAAATTATTTATTCTATAAAGATGGAATATCATATTTCTTTTATTAATGAATTGATCCTCTATGATCCCCAATCACTATGTACATTAGGAATTTTGTTTTTAAAATAAATATTAGGAGAAATTAAACCCCAATAATAGAATTAAAATTCTATAGGTTTGACAACAACATCTTCTTCAACTAAAAAACTGGTGTTTTTTTCAGAATGGGCCTTTTAAATGATCTCCTTACCATGGATGGCTACTACAATTCATCAATACCTCATGTCATCTATGGGCACATGAATTATAGACCAAAATCAAATAATTGGAAACTAAGCTATTGAATAATCTGAATTTTACACTATTGGTTATCTATTCAGATGATATAATTATTCAATAAGAAATAAAAATTTATACCTGCATCCTTATTGTGATTATTAATCTAAATTTTCATATAAACGTGGAATGTGGTTTACTATAAATGTCGTAGCATTGGGAGAATATCCCTCAAATTAAATAGGATGATCCCAATGACTCATATTTATTTTAAAAATTAGTAAAAATGCATTACTTATTCTATAAAATAAACTATTCAATTTTGATGTTTTAAGAAGAATGATTTTTGAAAAAATTACAAAATCCCATAGATGATCAATGAATTCCTATATCAATTATTATCCATCCCAATCCAATCATATGATTTAATACTATTTCCTATTTGATTCTATTCATGGTTCAGAAAGTATTTGAATGTTTAAAAATATTTATTCATGTGGGTCATCATATACAATTATCCATACCATCTAATTTCATTGGTTAATGTAACAAATAACCTGAAACCACCACTAGATTGATTACTCATTGGACTACATCCATTAATATGCATTATATCCAATAGTCCACTATCCCATATAATTTTTTATCTAAATGGTTATATATTACACATTATTTTAAAACAAATTATAAATTTCCTATCAATAGATAATAAAATGATTATAACAATACATATCTATTGATTCTTTGAATGTGCTTCACATTTATCTTCCAAGATGGAAATGTCCAGGAAAACATGGATTATAATCAACCCTAACCTATTTATTCTGAAAGATATACACAGTATTATTATTTCTATAATTAATAAACCATTTATCATCTTCATAATTCCATAGAACTTGTCATTCATATATATATATATTATATATCTTTTTATAGAGATTGGGATTCCATTCTTTTCTAGAAAAGATTTAGAAATCAATATTTTATTTATGGTGGAAACAATATAACAATTTTTCTATTCTATTATTAATTCATGTTGTACTATTAGAACATAACTGTTGACATATAATGCAGAAAATCATTATCAATTAATAAAAATAAGATCTACTTCACCCTATTTAAATTGTCTTCTATCATTGAGTCTATGTTTCTCAGGAAAAATGTGTTGCGCACACCCGATACCCAAGACCCATGAGTCAGAGTCGGTTGACATAATCTCTATAACATGAACATTTAGCTACCTAACCTGAATTATTTTCCTTGATAATATTTCTACACTATATATACAAATATCTAACTATTTTATAAATATAACACATAATTGATCTCAATATGTTTATAATAATTTAATCCATAATCTACAACAAATTCATATCATTGTGAGCGTATTGTGTTTAATATATTTTAATAAAGGACTTTTAAAGAAGGTAATCAAATTGAAAATGATGACCATATACATCATACCTATTTACTAAGATTTTATCTAAATTTCATTATGAATTACATTGGGTGTTATATAAACAATCCATGATTATTTCTTGTAGAAAAATATTTTCCATCATATCATATAGGATACATGTTAATATGAGTGGAAAAATCCATATCCAATTCCATCATATAGAAAAACACAAATCTATTCTATTTGTATCCTAACAGTGAGGGGTTCCTAGCTAATGTAACACAAACGAAACTCCAAAAATGAACATTGTGACTAGAGCATCCTCATAACTTGTTTCCTTATACAATATCATCCATTGGATCCATATGGTTAGGTCCACTCATACTAATGGTCATGGTCTTTACTGGTTCCACATTATAAGTAATATCACACTTAGTATTTTGAGGCTTTTACTTTCAATGAATCACTAGTTTGATATACGTTGTATTCATATTAAAATCATAACTATTACATCTTGTGAAATCATAACCTTCTAAATATTTATACTTTTATGTAGGTAGGGATCTATAAATTTCGTTTTTGAATCCCTATTCCATCCAGCCAATTAATTTGTTCACACTAAATTAATGTGTAACTCATTACAGAGCCCACAAGTTTTTGTTATTCAACAGAAAATAGAATCCAAAAATATTTATTCATATCAAAATGCCTCATACAAATAGGTAATATGAACCATTAAAAATAAATTTATAGAGGTAAAATAGATTTAAAATATCTATATATGCAATCCTGAAGTGACGTATAACATTACCATCACCATTCAAGAATATGGAATAAGCCTCTAGAATGGTGGATAATCTGTCATGATGTCTGTCTCTCCAAGAAGAATTTTCTTAATAGAGAATTAAATTTGAATCTGTCTCTAAATACTAATATGTTCAATCTATATCCAAAAAATATTCAATAAAATCATAACACTAAAATTAATGTATGATCATGGTAGAAGACAACTAAACATTATAGACTCATTCCTATAATGAAATACATGGTTGTACCTCTTAGAATAAATTTATATTATAAATTTAAATATATATAAAATTCATGATCCTTAAATAATTTTTTATAAATTAATATTAATGGAATTTTATAAATAAATAAACTCTTTATATACTTTAAAACATGACCAAACAATATAATCATTTTCAAAATAAATTTTCATAGAAAAATCCTATTTACATTTAATTAATAATTAAAATTTATAAAAAAATTAAAAATTAAAACCTAATTTAAAAATATATAATTTTTTAATATATATATATATAACAAATTTTACAATATATATTTATATTATGAGAAATAAAATACATCTGATACTTTAGAGATTTAGACTTGTATACCTATCATACATTACAATATGATGTTAAACCATAAAATATGACTCATTTGGTTACATACAATATAAAACATCATATGACGCTAATCATTTTTATGGATGTAACGAGTATCATAAATATATAATAATACTCTATTTTAAGAAACCCTATACTTATATTATATTTAATGATATTTTATATCATATATGACATTATCATTCAACATATTAATTGTTAATGATTATGATGCAGTATAAAATGTCTCTTTCCATTAGTGGGACATCAACCTTGGGATCCAAGTTCGTAACATTATAAATTTCATATAAAAAAGGATTCTAAGAACCATTGATGAGAAATAATTAATAATTAATTAATATGAATATATTTTATATAAATATTTACATGGAACAGAAGATAAAGAAAACCACCACCATCACACACACCAACAGGATGGGTCACACCCATTTTGTAGACATCTACGATGCTCTTCGTTATATGAATTAGGCATTAGTCTTTTCGAGTGTCATCAAATACTCCCCATAGATTAGGCCCTAATAATGTAACCATTATACTCCTTCAATTAATTTATTCAATGTACTAAATAAATTTATAATGGATTAGTAACTAAAGGAAACTATTTTGGAGGATCAACTGATTGAATGAATGAAAATCATGCAATTGAATGTCTATTATACTATATGATTGAAGAAAAATGAACATATATGATTCAAAAATATCATATCCTTTGATACGTACCATATGAATGTTATATAAATAAATCTAGATCCATCATATAATATTTTAAACCCATCTTATCTCGATTTAATTCTTGTAGTGACATCCATAACAACTATATTGGAACCAATCGTAAATTTAATCATATTAAAATTTCCTAAACCATCACATCACTCATTCCCTCATTTTTTCTTATAACATTTTTTAATTCATTAATCCTATAAAAGGATGAGTGTTTTTATATTATTTTCATGAATTATGTGTGGATTTATTATTTTTATCAAAGTATACATAGTGATGTCTAGATCATTTATCTTATACCCAACCACAAATTACAATCTAATAAATCCCCCCTCTATGTGCATGTTCTTATCATTCACATTTGGTCTTTATATATATGTATTTATACTAAGTTGATGCATGTTTTATTTCAAAAACTATGTGTATCTTGATTCCCGTTTTTTAAGGATGCCCATTTATATAGGAAAAATTTATCATATACCCAAGCATTAATCATTACTCAATTACACTCCCCTTTAACATTCAAGAATTATATAATCATGGTCAAATATAAATTTTCGTGTTGTAATTACATATTGAATATTATAAATTCATACCGCATACCTCTCATGTTGAGTATCTAAATCACTACAAATATTCCATGGATATTGTTAAGGACTGTATCATATCATGAATTACCACATTTCATGAATAAGTACGTATTTGGTTCACTCAACCCACCTATATTAATTCAGAGTCATGTTTCTGTTCTAAATTAAAACATACTATAACCCAGTGTTCAATCACTAACATTTTAGTTGATCATATAATTCAAATTTGGCTAGTGTTCATTTAACACCCTACGATTTTATGAGAATTATTATTTTTAATTTATTTGTTGTCTTGTGTTTTAAGATACACCATGATTATCATTCTATATACCCAACAATGTACTAGCTTGCAGTATATGCAACACTAATCTTGGATCGTGTTCCACACAATTTCAAGTTCGTTTGATAGAATTAATTATACGCAACATTGACTGTATATATATATATTCAATGTATAATTAAAATATGGTTGGATTATTTTATACGCAACACAAATGGAATATTGCACTACACGCAACACTGACATGGCTTGAATTACATGCAATCACGACCTTCTACGATAGCGTGTGTTTTACGCAATACCTAGTTTCACTAATCAAAGATATGTTATTGAAATATTATATAAACTAGCCGTTAGGAATAGTAATACCCACTTTTTGAAATTTTATACATTTTATTTTTCAATATGGACTTCATTTTTGGATTTTGAATATCGAAATTAGCCTAGGGAGAATTTTTGGTATTTTTTGAAAACATTTAATTTATGATGAATAGTGAAAACACAAGGTTACTATTTAAAAACCGACTTTTTATTTAAATAATTATTTATTTAATTTTAATTTATTTAAGGACAAAATTGACACATAATACCTATATAATTTCAATGTAATTCATTGGATTCATTTTATAATAATTTTATATATATATAATTTTTATTGAACTTTTCACCGCCTTTTACCCACCTCTAAGGAGAATTCGAAAATTTACATAAAACATAATTTTACCCCTTCTGTGAGTGGAATTTCGAAAATCTGAGAGAGATGGTAAATATAAAGGAGTAAAATGTGGCTCAATAAGAAAAAAATAATTTTTGGTGAATAGTAACTATTACTTTTATTTACCACGGTTAAAAGTAAATAGGGAAATTATGGGTAAAAATGATATAATTATTATCCTAACACATGTCCAAATACTATTGGATAAGTGTAATTCGACCAAAAACAACCTTAGGAATAAAATATTACCCTTTAGGTCCAATTGAATTAGATTAGGACACTTATTATTATTTTATTTAAAGAAGAGTTAAAATAGTTAAAATCAATGTTTAATAACTAAAACATTTTTTATATAGGGATATAAATAAGATAAATTCATCTAAAAATATTCATTATAAAGATAAAAATATTTCCTACATAATGGTATTTTATTTATAATTTTTAAACATTAAATAATTAAATTTATTTATGACACAGTGATGATGCAGTAATTACCTTATTAATAAAATGTTAACATTATTGATGTTATAAATACCCAAATAAATGTAATTTCAGACTTTTTATGAATTACACTAATTTTAAAGGTTACTATTACATGTTATTATTTATTCAATTAACTTTTTTCGAACTAATCATGTTGTTATTAGTTTCAAAAAAATAAATTACCAAATAGTGTCAAAATTTACATAAAATAGTTTTTTAAAAAAATATTATATTATTAATTGTTATTATATTCCTAAAAATATAATGATCGACCAAATGAATTAGATAAGGACATATATATTAATAATGAACCAGTTGGGTTTATTTTGGCTTGTTATAGTATTTTTATTAACAATATTGTGTAAGAAAACAAGAAGACCTGGTAAAAGTTAAATTATTTAACTTAGAGTTAAATTTAAATGATAAGGTTAAAATAGTAACCTAAACATATCTAAAACCTATTAATTGAGAGTATTTCTACCCAAAACCATTTTATCTTCTAAATAAATCAATTTTTAGCTATTATAAACCATATATGGCTTTATTATAAAATAATATTTTATGTTTTTCCTAAGGTGCCCCTATCCTCCCTTATAAAAGGGCACCTCCTCCCTCTTCTCATTACACAATTTTGAGCATTCAAGAACGGCAGAAACCTTATAATTTCTTTTATAAACTTCCCTAGAAAAATTATAGAGGATCTGGTCTCCTCAATAGACCAACTCTAGTTCCTTAAGAGGAAGTTTAAAAGAGGTGCCTTGAAGAAGAGGTGATCTCTACTACCGATTCTTTCAAGTTTCATTCTTCATCAACTTATTCTTCTTTAGTTGTTTAATTATAATGTAATAACATAAGTATCACTAATATACTGATATGTTATTATAAATATGAAACAATCCCATTTCACCATCTATCCATCATATGGAAAATGAAATCACCGCACGTGCGTACGTACAGAATACCGTCTCCACGCCGTGGTGTAATCATTTTTTCCACCACCACCTTACTTGGATGGGTATAATGGTGTAAATAACAAATTAATATGGTTATTATATCATCAGATAGATTCTGGCAATATTATATCATCCACTCCATTTCTATTCAATAATTATGGGAACTATATCATCGCTCGTGCGTACGTACGGACTACCATCTCCATAAACGCACTGAGATTCATTTTCCATGATTAACCATTCAAGTATGATTATAAAGTATATATAATAAATAATCATGAAAGATATTACATAACATTATAATGGATTTATGTACATATATTTTTCATTTACTTAATTTCATTCAATTCAATAAGGAAACAAAAACAACATTCAAGTGTACGTACGACCTACCGTCTCCATGAACTGTGTATTTCATTTCATTTATCTATCTATTGTATATATATTTATATAATGAATATATATGATATATCAATCATGATTTACATTCTAGAAGTAATTAAATCAGTATAGAAGTAATAATAATAACATGAACCACAAGTCCAATCATGTACGATAAATAAAACGATTTTACCCAAAACACTGCTTTAACATGAAATTCACAAAAGAACTAGTAATATAAAGTCATAAGTGAACCATATATGATATCATAACAATGAATATGATTCTATAATAAGTCAATGAAATTATTTAAATCATAATATTTGAGGTTCGGATACGTACGAAGCATATCTGACCTATGGTAAGGTATAAATTTTCAATCTCATTTTTATCCGAGATAGCTTATACGTAAATATATACAGGGATTATATTTTTCATCCATGTCCATAAAAAAATGATTTTCATAAAGTATTGAATATTCTTAAATGTTATTTTAAATTCATTTTTCCCCTCTTTGAATATAACATTGTGTTACGAAAGGAATCTTTCTTTTGTTTACCATACGTGGTACTTTTTGACATTTCCGTTAATAGTATGAGAAGAATGTTTTTTAACTTATACTGCATGAATGTTTTTTACTATTTTATAACGCGTTATTTTCATGAATCTTACTCTAAAATATTTCATGCTTATTTTCAAAAAAAATCCTTTTCTTCTAAAATTAGATGGAGTTTTGTGAAAATAAAATTATTTCGAAGAAGAAAGGATATTTTCCTCAAGAATTCATTTCTTGTGTTTTGTCAAAACTATTTTCTATCTATGATGAAATTATTTAGTAAGATTATGTTTCATGTATAGTTCTTTATGATTTACATGGTTTCACTTTTCTTATGATGAAATATTATCCATCTATTTTATATCGATTATGTTATGATGGGATGATGTTTATGAAACCCATTTTATTCTTTGGGTTATGATGAATGATTTAGGTTTATGTTGTGGCACATGTAAGAATGATTTCCCTATGAGATGGGTGGGAACTATATATCCCTCCAATTCATTGGGTAAATAATTATATCTCATGAGATAGGAATGGATGGAACGGTATGTTAATCTGGTTCAGTGATACAGGACTGGAACGAGAAGTGAACTTGATTCAGAAATGGACTTTGTCAACTAAGATAGTCATGGAAGCAATGCCTAGGCTACTATGGAAATCATATCATGTGATTAATGGTTGTCAAAAATTACATGTTTTTACCATGCTATTTTATCATGATTGATGTTCCTTTATGATATATTCCTTACATACATTCATGATTTATGTCTTTTCTGATGATTTTGATGTTTAGATTTTATGGTCAAATTTTTGCATTAAAATTTTTATGGATTATTTTATGTTCTCTATGTTTACCCTTACAAAGCATTTGATCTCACCCTTTTTATGTTTTCTTTTCCCCAGGAAATAAAGAAAGTATTTAGGTAAGAAAACAAAATGGGGAAGATATTTATGGGAGATATCAAAGATCATTCACCATGATTAGAAAATTTTGTACCAAGTTTCCAAAGACACTAAAATATTATGGTCTGTGTGTTTGTTTTTATTATGTAATAAGTACTCCAAAAAAATAATGTAATGTCTATGTACATCAATTTTGGGGTCCCTACAGTTGGTATTAAAGGAATGGTTGAGTTAACCTTTGGAAACTAGGATGCGAAAAATTAAGTGAAATCCCTAAATATATTTCTAAGGTATGTCAAGGTAAGTCTCTAAGGTTAATTATATGTATAGGTTATAGTCCTAGAATTATTATAAAAATAGTAGAATTAAACCTACGATGTTACATATTTAAGGTATTCCCCCTTTATTATGTTGTTTTCCTAGTTTGATTTTTTCCTCTCACACTATTCTTTTTGTGTTTTAGAAAATGTATTGAAACAGGAAGTTTCACGATAATGGAAGATATGATGGAAAATGGAATTATATTCTTCATGATAAACCAAATGAAACGGGATTTGGAATTCCAAATATTGTTATTATGCATAATCAGAAATCTCATAATTTGTTCAATAATATCATCTTTGGTAAGTATCCCGACTCATCTAATAAGAGAATGATGGAGTTTTAATGATGATCATAGATGAAAGATAGTTCAATTTCCCTCATGTAAATCATGTACGAAGAGGCATCATAGAGAATGTTTCAAAGGAACTGGAAGATGCTTTGGGTGTGGAATGGAAGGACACAAATCCAGTAAGTGCAAAGGAAAAGGTTCAGTTAACACCATGGATAGGGATAATGGTATCTCTATGACATCAACAATGATTAAATGTCTTAAATATGGATTGTATGGGCATTATGAAAACCAATTCCCTAATGAAAAATCTCATGAAGAGAATCATCATAATCTTATGGGTAGTATTTATATTGATGATGACGATGAGACTTCAAATGATTTATTAGATAAAAGAATTGTTGAAGCTCGTTTAATTATTTTAGAAGGTAGTGGAATGATTTATGTTTATTAATAGTTATGTTGTATTGGTAATGGTACTATGGAATAAAGACACATATATGGATTGTTACACTATTGTTTTTCCTAAAGTATATGAAATTATTTGTTGAATGTTACTGGTAACCATGAATGGTCATTCAAATATTTTTGGAAAGTAAATGATATGCAGACAATTAAGGGATAACGATATAATGTGATGTTTGGTAGTATTAATGAGACCATGACTAATATAAGGACATGTGATATTATGGTTTGAGTATATATAAATTTTGAGATTTTGGTATGTGGAAAGAGTTAACATTTCACAAAATTCATGTTTTCATTAAAGGTCAATGGGTATTTATTTTTCAAGAGAACACATGATTAAGGTATTCACATGATTTTAATTTGACCAACAATATATATCGAATGATATGTGGGGGATACATTATGGTATTCAAATGCTTGTTATATGACCTTTTTAGTAATCGTTCTCTTTATACTATGAGTTTGGAAAGATGTATTTTGGATAAGATTAATGATTGAAATGGATTATGATGAACATAAGTTAGAATTGTTTAAGGATAGAATTTTTTCTGATAGTATTGATGTAATGTTATAATAGTATAGTTTATGAAAATGGACAACCTATTGGATGGGTGAAACCCATCACGTCAAACAAGGTTATTGGAATCGAACCCACAACCGAAGTACGACATGCCTTTATCGCCTACCACAGGCCTACATGAAATCCCTGGTTAGTAGAAACTAGTTTTATTATATTAGGCAGTATGAGAGATGAAGTATAAGTCAATTTTTGGAATCATATATGATTAACCTCACTATAGATGGACTTATGTATATTTAATAACTTATTTCTATCCTTCTGTTTGAGACAGATGGAATGACCTATCATTTTATCGCATGATCTGCTAACACTTCACAGAAGACAAATTCTACTTCATTTCATTAAGAGATGAAGTGGAAGTTGTTCAAGGCACAAAAAATAGTAAGATTGTACCTAAATCAAGTAATTATTTCTTTTAATTCAACAATTCTTCAAATTTAGGGAAATTATTTGGGAAAAAATGTTGTCATGTTGTCCTTATATCCGATGAATCAGATGTTACCTTAAATCGTCAAAAATTTATGGCTTTGTGATTGGTGGCATTTTCATAGCCATGTCCTCTAACACTCTCTATCTGAACATGATGGTTATATTTTTCATCCATACCCATATTTCCACCTATGTTCTCCTATGTGGAAACCTAGTGATGAGATAATCTGGATAACTGTTACATTTCATACATTAATTTTTAAAATTATGATTTAGTATTCCTTTTACGATGTGGGTTTCTATGAAAGAATCTATCAAGTAGTAAATGATTTATAACCCCGACGAATTTCGAGGGTGAAATTCATTTTAAGGTGGGTAGAATATAACACCCTGAGATTTTATGAGAAGTATTTTTTTTAATTTATTTGATGTCTTGTGTTGTACGCTACACGAAGATTATCTTGTGCTATAAGAAACACTGTATTAGCGTTCAGTATATACAACATTAATCTTGGATCATGTTACACACACTTTGAAGTTTGTTTGATAGAAGTAATTCTACATAACATTGAGTGTATATATATATATGTATATATAAATATATATTCAAAGTATAAATTAAATATGGTTGGATTCTATTATATGGAACAACAATGTAATCTTTCACTACACGCAACCCTGACTTTTCTTGCAATACATGCAATCATGACCTTCCAGGATAGCGTGTGTTGTACGCAAAACCGAGTTTCACTAAACAAAGATATGTTATTGAAATATTATATAAACTAGCCACTATGAATAGTAATACCTACTTTTTGAAATTATATAAATTTTATTTTTCAAAATGGACTTCATTTTTGGATTCGGAATATAGAAATTAGCCAACTGTGAATTTTTGATATTTTTATGAAAACTTTTAAATTTTGATGAATAGTGAAAACACTGGGTTAATATTTAAAAACTGACTTTTTATTTAAATAATTATTATTTTTTATTTAATTTTATTTTAGGTCAAAATAGATACATAATACCTATATAAGTTCAATGTAATTCATTAGAGTCATTTTATAATAATTTCATATATATAAAAGTTTTATTGAACTTTTCACCGTCTTTTACCCACCTCCTAGGAGAATTTGAAAATTTACATAAAACATAATTTTTCCTCTTCTGTGAGTGGAATTTTAAAAATCATAGAGACACGGTTAATATCAAGTAGTAAAATGTTCTTCAATAAGATAAAAATATTTTTTGGTGAATAGTAACTTTTTACTTTTATTTACCATGGTTAAAAGTAAATATGGTAATTAAGGGTAAAAATGATATTTTTATTACCCAAACACATGTTATAATTCTATTGGACAAGTGTAATTTGACCAAAAATAACCTTATGAATAAAATATTACCCTTTAGGTCCACATGGATATGATTAAGAAACTTATTATTATAATACTTAAAGAAGAGTTAAAAAAGTTAAAATCAATGTTTAATAACTTAAAAATTTTAATATAGGGTTATACAAAAGATAATTTCGATTATAAATATTAATTAGAAATATATAAAGTTTTCCTAAATAATTTTATTTTATTTATAAATTTTATACATTATATACGTTAATTTATTCATGAAAAATGATTAAGAATTAATTACCTTATTAATGAAATATTAACATAATTAATGTTATAAACACCCAACTAAATTAAATTTGAAACATTTATTGAACTCCACTAATTTTCTAGGTTAATATGAAATGTTATTTTTTATTCAATTAAATTTTATCGAACTAATCATGTTGTTATGATTTTCACAAAAATCAATTACCAAATAGTGTCAAAATTGACTGGTAATTGTTTTTAAAACAAATATTATATTATTAATTGTTATTATATTCGTAAAAATATAAGGATCAGCCAAATGTCTTATATTGTAACATCCGCAAATGATAAAGGGTTAAATGACTAAATGATATGACTCATGTCAACAAGGTGCACCTTCCTTTTCGAGAGCTTGTCTGATTAGAACTCCACAGTTAAGCGTGCTTGGCCTGGAGTAGTGATCAGGATGGGTGACATCCTGGAAAGTTTCTCGGGGTGTGTGTGAGTGAGGACAAAACGCACTGGAAAGGACATGTGTTGGCCTGTGGGGACTTTCATTTAGTCAGATGACCCGTTCAGGCAAGTGGGTGGACCCTGGGGTGGGCCCTATGTGTCTGCGGGGCAACGAGTGGTACTTGGTGGGCCAGGACGTAAAGTCCATGTTAAGGCGGGGTGGTTGTGCTGTCACCAAGACCCAGTTGACACATTTGGTATTAGAGGAGGAACCCAGCCTTACGTGTGGTGCACTGCCTTGGTTGAGAAGTAGGGCCCACAACGAGAGCGTTGTGCTCTAAAGGGGGGGTGATTGTAACATCCCCAAATGATAAAGGGTTAAATGACTAAATGATATGACTCATGTCAATAAGTTGCACATTCCTTTTCGGGAGCCTGTCTGATTAGAACTCCACAGTTAAGCGTGCTTGGCTTGGAGTAGTTATCAGGATGGGTGACCCTCTGGGAAGTTTCCTAGGGTGTGTGTGAGTGAGAACAAAGAACACAGGAAAGGACATGTGTTGGCCTGTGGGGACTTTCATTAGTCAGATGACCCATTCGGGCACTTGGGTAGACCCTGGGGTGGGCCCCATGTGTCTGCGGGGCAACTGGTGGTACCTGGTGAGCCAGGACCAGACGACCATGTTAAGGCGGGGTGGTTGTGCTGTCACCAAGACCCAGTTGTCACATATATAAGGTTATATATATTAATAGTGTGTGAGGACAAAGCACACAAGAAAGGACATGTGTTGGCCTGTGGGGACTGTCATTAGTCAGATGACCCGTTCGGGCACTTGGGTGGACCCTAGGGTGGGCCCCATGTGTCTGTGGGGCAACTGGTGGTACCTGGTGGGCCAGGACCAGACGACCATGTTAAGGCGGGGTGGTTGTGCTGTCACCAAGACCCAGTTGTCACATATATAAGGTTATATATATTAATAGTGAAATAATTGTGATTCGTTTGGCTTGTTATAGTAGGTTTATTAACCATATAGTGTAAGAAAAAAGAAGACACGGTAAAAGATAAATTATTTAACATAGAGTTAAATTTAAATGATAAGGTTAAAATAGTAACATTAACTGTTCGAAAACCTATTGGTTGAGAGTATTTTGACCTATTCCCATTTTAGCTTCGAAATAAATCAATTTGGAGGTATTATAAACGGAATATGACTTTATTATAAAATAATATTTTCAGTTTTTTCTTAAGGTGCCCCTCTCATCCATATAAAAGGGCACCTCCTCCCTCTTCTCTTTACAAAATTTTGAGCCTTCAAGCTCGGCCAAACCCTTCCTATTTTCCTTCTCAACATCTCGAGAAACATTATATTGTTTTTGGTCTCCTCAAAAGACCATCTCTAGTTCCTTAAGAGGAAGCTTAAAAGAGGTGCCTCAAAGAAGAGGTAGTCTCTTCTACCGATTCTTTCAAGTTTCTTTTTCTAAAAATTATTATTCTTTAGTTATTTCATTATAATTTAATAACATCACTATCACTAATATACATATATGTTATTATAAATTTGAAACAACCCCATTTCACATTCTATCCATCCTACGGAAAATGAAATCAACGCGCATGCGTACGTATGGAATAGCATCTCCACGCTGTTGTGTGATTTGTTTTTCCACCACCACCTTACTTGGATGGGTATAATGGTGTAAAGAATAAATCTATGTGGTTATTATAACAACATACTGATTCTGAGATATTATATCATTCACTCCAATTATATTTAATAATTATCGGAACGATATCATCGCTCGTGCGTACGTACGAACTACCATCTCCACGAACGCGATGGGATTTTTTTTCCTTGATTAACCATTCAAGTATGATTATAAAGTATATATAATAAATAATAATGAAATATATTACATTATGATGATATTGGATTTATGTACATATATTTTTTATTTACTTAATTTTAGTCAATTAAATATAGAAATGAAAACAACGTTCACGCGTACGTACGACCTACCATCTCCATGAACGATGTATTTAATTTCATTTATATATCTATTATATATATATAATGAATATATATGATATATAAATCATTATTTAAATTCTGGAAGTATGTAAATCATAATATAATTAATAATAATATAATGAACAACAAGTCCAAACACGTAAGATAAATAAAATGATTTTACCCAAAACGCTGCTTTAACATGGAATTTACAAAAGAAAGGGTAATATAAAGTCATATGTGAACCATATATGATTTAGTATTCCTTTTACGATGTGGGTTTCTATGAAAGAATCTATCAAGTAGTAAATGATTTATAACCCCGACGAATTTCGAGGGTGAAATTCATTTTAAGGTGGGTAGAATGTAACACCCTGAGATTTTATGAGAAGTATTTTTTTTAATTTATTTGATGTCTTGTGTTGTACGCTACACCAAGATTATCTTGTGCTATAAGAAACACTGTATTAGCGTTCAGTATATACAACATTAATCTTGGATCATGTTACACACACTTTGAAGTTTGTTTGATAGAAGTAATTCTACGTAACATTGAGTGTATATATATATATATATATATGTATATATAAATATATATTCAAAGTATAAATTAAATATGGTTGTATTCTATTATATGTAACAACAATGTAATCTTTCACTACACGCAACCCTGGCTTTTCTTGCATTACATGCAATCATGACCTTCCAGGATAGCGTGTGTTGTACGCAAAAATGAGTTTCACTAAACAATGATATGTTATTAAAATATTATATAAACTAGCCATTATGAATAGTAATACCTACTTTTTGAATTTTTTTAAATTTTATTTTTCAAAATGGACTTCATTTTTGGATTCAGAATATATAAATTAGCCAACTGTGAATTTTTGATATTTTTATGAAAACATTTAAATTTTGATGAATAGTGAAAACACTGGGTTACTATTTAAAAACTGATTTTTTATTTAAATAATTATTATTTTTTATTTAATTTTATTTTAGGTCAAAATAGATACATAATACTTATATATGTTCAATGTAATTCATTAGAGTCATTTTATAATAATTTCATATATAAAAAAGTTTTATTGAACTTTTCACTGTCTTTTACCCACCTCCTAGGAGAATTTGAAAATTTACATAAAACATAATGTTTCCTCTTCTGTGAGTGGAATTTTAAAAATCAGAGAGACACGGTTAATATCAAGTAGTAAAATGTTCTTCAATAAGATAAAAATATTTTTTGGTGAATAGTAACTTTTTACTTTTATTTACCATGGTTAAAAGTAAATATGGTAATTAAGCGTAAAAATGATATTTTTATTACCCAAACACATGTTATAATTCTATTGGACAAGTGTAATTTGACCAAAAATAACCTTATGAATAAAATATTACCCTTTAGGTCCACATGGATAAGATTAGGAAACTTATTATTATAATACTTAAAGAAGAGTTAAAAAAGTTAAAATCAATGTTTAATTACTAAAAAATTTTAATATAGGGTTATACAAAAGATAATTTCGATTATAAATATTAATTAGAAATATATTAAGATTTCCTACATAATTTTATTTTATTTATAAATTTTATACATTATATACGTTAATTTATTCATGAAAAAATGATTAAGAATTAATTACCTTATTAATGAAATATTAACATAATTGATGTTATAAACACCCAAGTAAATTAAATTTGAATCATTTATTGAACTCCACTAATTTTCTAGGTTAATATGAAATGTTATTGTTTATTCAATTAAATTTTATCGAACTAATCATGTTGTTATGATTTTCACAAAAATCAATAACCAAATAGTGTCAAAATTGACATGTAATTGTTTTTAAAACAAATATTTTATTATTAATTGTTATTATATTCGTAAAAATATAAGGATCAGCCAAATGTCTTATATTGTAACATCCCCAAATGATAAAGGGTTAAATGACTAAATGATATGACTCATGTCAACAAGGTGCACCTTCCTTTTCGAGAGCTTGTCTGATTAGAACTCCACAGTTAAGCGTGCTTGGCCTGGAATAGTGATCAGGATGGGTGACCTCCTGGAAAGTTTCTCGGGGTGTGTTTGAGTGAGGACAAAACGCACTGGAAAGGACATGTGTTGGCCTGTGGGGACTTTCATTTAGTCAGATGACCCGTTCAGGCAAGTGGGTGGACCCTGGGGTGGGCCCTATGTGTCTGCGGGGCAACAGGTGGTACTTGGTGGGCCAGGACGTAATGTCCATGTTAAGGCGGGGTGGTTGTGCTGTCACCAAGACCCAGTTGACACATTTGGTATTAGAGGAGGAACCCAGCCTTACGTGTGGTGCACTGCCTTGGTTGAAAAGTAGGGCCCACAACGAGAGTGTTGTGCTCTAAAGGGGGGGTGATTGTAACATCCCCAAATGATAAAGGGTTAAATGACTAAATGATATGACTCATGTCAATAAGGTGAACATTCCTTTTTGGGAGCCTGTCTGATTAGAACTCCACAGTTAAGCGTGCTAGGCTTGGAGTAGTGATCAGGATGGGTGACCCTCTGGGAAGTTTCCCAGGGTGTGTGTGAGTGAGAACAAAGAACACAGGAAAGGACATGTGTTGGCCTGTGGGGACTTTCATTAGTCAGATGACCCATTCGGGCAATTGGGTGGACCCTGGGGTGGGCCCCATGTGTCTGCGGGGCAACTGGTGGTACCTGGTGAGCCAGGACCAGCCGGCCATGTTAAGGCGGGGTGGTTGTGCTGTCACCAAGACCCAGTTGTCACATATATAAGGTTATATATATTAATAGTGAGTGAGGACAAAGAACACAAGAAAGGACATGTGTTGGCCTGTGGGGACTGTCATTAGTCAGATGACCCGTTCGGGCACTTGGGTGGACCCTAGGGTGGGCCCCATGTGTCTGTGGGGAAACTGGTGGTACCTGGTGGGCCAGGACCAGACGACCATGTTAAGGCGAGGTGGTTGTGCTGTCACCAAGACCCAGTTGTCACATATATAAGGTTATATATATTAATAGTGAAATAATTGTGATTCGTTTGGCTTGTTATAGTAGGTTTATTAACCATATAGTGTAAGAAAAAAGAAGACACGGTAAAAGATAAATTATTTAACATAGAGTTAAATTTAAATGATAAGGTTAAAATAGTAACATTAACTGTTCCAAAACCTATTGGTTGAGAGTATTTCGACCTATCCCCATTTTAGCTTTGAAATAAATCAATTTGGAGGTATTATAAACGGAATATGACTTTATTATAAAATAATATTTTCAGTTTTTTCTTAAGGTGCCCCTCTCCTCCATATAAAAGGGCACCTCCTCCCTCTTCTCTTTACAGAATTTTGAGCCTTCAAGCTCGGCCAAACCCTTCCTATTTTCCTTCTCATCTTCCCGAGAAACATTATATTGTTTTTGGTCTCCTCAAAAGACCATCTCTAGTTCCTTAAGAGGACGCTTAAAAGAGGTGCCTCAAAGAAGAGGTAGTCTCTTCTACCGATTCTTTCAAGTTTCTTTTTCTAAAAATTATTATTCTTTAGTTATTTCATTATAATGTAATAACATCACTATCACTAATATACATATATGTTATTATAAATTTGAAACAACCCCATTTCACATTCTATCCATCCTACGGAAAATGAAATCAACGCGCATGCGTACGTATGGAATACCATCTCCACGCCGTTGTGTGATTTGTTTTTCCACCACCACCTTACTTGGATGGGAATAATGGTGTAAGGAATAAATTTATGTGGTTATTATAACAAAATACTGATTCTGAGATATTATATCATTCACTCCAATTCTATTTAATAATTATCGGAACGATATCATCGCTCGTGCGTACGTATGGACTACCATCTCCACGAACGCGATGGGATTTGTTTTCCCTGATTAACCATTCAAGTATGATTATAAAGTATATATAATAAATAATAATGAAATATATTACATTATGATGATACTGGATTTATGTACATATATTTTTCATTTACTTAATTTTAGTCAATTAAATATAGAAATGAAAACAACGTTCACACGTACGTACGACCTACCATCTCCATGAACGATGTATTTAATTTCATTTATCTATCTATTATATATATATAATGAATATATATGATATATAAATCAATATTTAAATTCTGGAAGTATGTAAATCATAATATAATTAATAATAATATCATGAACAACAAGTCCAAACACGTAAGATAAATAAAATGATTTTACCCAAAACGCTGCTTTAACATGGAATTTACAAAAGAAAGGGTAATATAAAGTCATATTTGAACCATATATGATATCATAACAATAAATATGATTTTTTAATAAGTCAATGAAATTATTTAAATAATTACACTTGAAGTTCAAATACGTACAAAGCATATCAGACCTAAGGTAAGGGATAATTTTTCAATATCATTTTTATCTGAGATTGCTTATATGTAAGTATTTTCTGGGGTTATATTTTTCATCCATGTCCATTAATTTTTTTTTCATAAAGTATTTAATATTATTCCATGTATTTTGAAATTAATTTTTACCCCTCATTGTATTTTACTTTGTGTTAAGGAAGGAATCTTTCTTTTGTTTACCATGCGTGGTACTTTTTGACTTCTCCGTTAAAAGTATGAGGAGAATATTTTTTTAACTTATATTTCATGAACATATTTTTAATCTTTTATAATGCCTTATTTTCATGAATCTTACTCTATAATATTTCATTCTTATTTTCAAAAAAATACTTTTCTCTTAAAATTCCATGGAATTTTGTGAAAATAAAATGATTTTGTGGAAGAAAAAATATTTTCCTCAAGAATTCATTTCAAGGGTTTTGTTAAAACTATTTTCAATCTAAGATGAAATTATTTATTATGATTATGCTTAAAGTATAATTTCTATATGATTTACATGGTTTCACATTTCTTATGATGAAATGATATCCATTTTTTATATGGATTATTTTATGATGGGATGATGTTTAGGAAACCCATTTTATTCGTTGGGTTATGAAGAATGATTTATGTTTATTTTGTGGCACATGTAAGAATGATTTCATTATGAGATGTGTGGGACCTATATCTCCCTATGATGCATTGGGTAATTATTTATATATCATGAGATATACATGGATGGAATGGAATGTTAATCCGGTTTAGTGATACAGGACTGGAACAAGGAGAGAACTCGATTCAGAAAGGGACTTTGTCCACTAAGAGAGTCTTAGAAGAAATTCCTTGCCTACTACAGAAATAATATCATGTCATTAATGGTTTTCAACAATTACATGTTTCATTACCATGATATTTTATCCTGATTGATGTTCCTTTATGATATATGCCTTACACACTTCTATGAGTTATGTCTTTGCTCAAGATTTTGATGTTTAGATTTTATGTTCATGTTTTTGCACTCAAAAGTTTATCGAATGTTTTATGTTCTCTATGATTACCCTTACTAAGAATTTGAGCTCACCGGTTTATGCCTTATTTTCCCCAGGATATAAAGAAAGTTTTTATGTATGAAAACAGAAAGGGGATGATCTTTAAGGGGGATATTGATGATCTTTAACCATGATTAGAAGATTTGGTTCCAAGTTTCCAAATACAAAAAACTATTATAGTCCATGTGTGTTTGTTTTTTTATATATTAAGTACTCCACAAAAGTAATGTAATGTCTATGTACGTCATGCTTGGGGTATCTAAAGTTCATCCATTTTATGATTATTTGGGGATATAGTAATCCATCCATCATTTTGAATATTTTTAACCATCTCCCTAGGCAATTAATTTCCATCACATTGTTTCATGATTCAGATTACTCATGTTAGAATCGTCATAAAATTGAACCCTAGATCATAATTAATTTAAATTTTTGTAGCTCAGATAGCCGAATTTAGACTATTAGAATTTCTATTTGTATGTGCCTTATTAAAATAATTATCTTCAAAATATACAAAAATTATTCTATACTAGTATTGGGATTCCATTTTAATTCAGTAATTCCAAAGAATTTTTTATATATAGATAGCCTTTTCCATTGGTCTAAGTTATATGAACATAAAATTTATCTAATTATTATAATATATGTATGTCCATAAACTCTATAATTATATTGTTCAAATCTATGTGAACTTATATTCATGCATTATTTTAGTCACGTTGTTGGACCATAAACATTAGTATCTTGGGTCCTGATTGAAATACCTCATAAAATAAATGTGATATAAATAATAATATTATAGTTGAATACCGAAAATTGATTTTGTGAAGAATATATTTGTTTGTGGTTTACAATCCTTCTCTATTAAAATAAAACAAAAATTCAGATATATTGAATGTGAAAACGGTGAAAATATTTTCAGGATGAAAGCCCACAATGGGTCGTCAGTGAAAAATCAATGTTTCTTACCACTTTCCATTTACCAATCCTAGATTAGGGGAAAATTACTACTTGGTAGAATAAATAAATACCATATGGGGACCACTATTTATCCCCAAAAAACTAATCCATGTTTTCATGGACAAAAGATCTAGGAAATATTTAGAGCACCCTTTGATTTATCACATATATTGGTTCAAATGAGATACATTAATTGTATGAAAATGTTACATAATGGTGGATTTTATTATTATTATTTTTCACATGTTGAGTATTAATTGATTATCATGAACTAAGTTTTAATCAATAACAAATTTCAGTAAATATACAGTGATTTTGGTAATATAAATTTTATCACTCTTTAAGAAAATGGGGGACAAGTATCCATAATTTGAAATTTCTACCTAAATTACTACAAAATAATATTTTTCATGTTATAAGGATAAATATACCATGGATTGGTGTTACTTAATAGTCAATCTAGATATTTATGTATTCCATTGAAGTTCAACCAGCTTTTCAGCCCCATCCTCATCAGTTGATCACAACCTCTCCACTTCATCAACAAAATTTTCTTCTCCCTTTTTGGAATCCTTAAGAAACATTGATGGTCTTCTATAAATACTTTATATACACTCAATACATTATTAAGGTTGTTTACCATTTCTAATTTTCCATTAATATGACATTTATTCTCCACTACCACCTCTGCAAAATGATACCCTTCTTAATGCTCCACAACCATGAGGTTCAAAAAACTAGATACTAATTCTTCAATTAAGATATATAGGTATGATGGTTTATCATGATCATACTCATTGAAAATATATATAAATGTTTTTTCAATGGTATTGTAGTTTAAACCACCATATCCCAATCTCATTAACATATAGTGTACCACGTGTAGTTTTCTACAAATTCCATATATGGGGGTTTGGTAGATCATATTACAAACATTATTTCAAATATTATTTAATAAAGTACATTATAAATTAATATATTAAATTTATGAATTATAGTCTCTCCTATATAATGAAACATATTTATAAATTATATCACTCATGTTTGATTCATGATCCCCACTTCCTGAGCCAACTATCACTAGAACAACACCACCCATAATGCTTTATGGTAGTTGAAGTGTTGGGATAAAAAATTTCAACCAATTTTTTTCTCATAGAATATGTACTAAAGGTGACAAGGAATATATTTTTAGTAATATTTTATAATTATAAAAATGAATTTTAAATTCTCAACTCCACATAGTAGAGCACTGACATCATCATCTATCATCAACTTATACCGTGCGACTAGGGAATTATCTACCACTGACACCACCTCATTGTTTGTTACTATTAGAGGACCTTCATTTGAATGAAATACTTCATAAGATCATTCCAATTTATGGATTCATTATATAGGTCACTATGTATCTTCATTTGGTATGACATATAGATCAGAGGGAACTAGACCCTCTAATGAGACCATAAACCCAACACCCAGTTCATGTTCATAAATTTCTTGGTCGATCCCACAAAAGTATTCCCATATAAAAATAGACATTAAGAATCATAGTTTATAAACATGATATAGTTATGAACACATCATAACTTCCTATATATATTCATAGGATGCAGTGATAGATGATTTTTGATATTCAGAAAAATCATCCATATCACTGACATTATCCATTGAATCTAAGGGGATAATGGTATTAGTTGGTTTTTTATAATACATGCTCAATGATGATCTATCCTAGATAAAATGAATGACTAAATTTACGATATCATTATATTATTTGATGGGGACCATCCTATATTAGGTGGTAAATAGTTATTTAACCAAGAAACTCAAATGGTGTATAAGAAAACCAAGATGTCTGTATGAGGGTGTGAAAAAAGACATATAGAATATATTTTTTGGATTTAAATTTCACTATCCAGTCCTGATCAATGATGAAGTTCTAGTAGTATAACCTATTATCATTTGTTCAGTTCCATTGATGATGGTACTATCAGGGAAACGACTTGTGGAATAATTTCTAATACACCCATATTTTCAATGTCTGTAGCCTTCATTTAGGATATACCGGGATTTAAAGGTTTTTCTTCTTCATCCCTACTAATCGAGTAGACACTTTGGATGATTATTATCCCTTCGATTGAATAATATAGAGACATAGGGTGAAACTATTCTTTATATGAAACCTTTAATGGATAACTTAAATATCACTGATTTGATGAATTTTAACATGTTAAAAACAAATGGGGATGAATATTTCAGCCTTATAGAAAGAGATTTGAATTTCCACTACCACATCGATGTGTTCCCTACCTCTACATAATAATATTCATCTTACTTTTCATCGCTATCAACATCACTATAATCACCAATGATATAATTTTCTATCATATAGAGGGATTAGATAGAATAAAATGAATGACTCTTGAGTCAGTGAAACATAACCTCAAATTATATGAGAGAATCCTCCAATTCATCATGTTTCCTCTTGTTTGAAATATTGGATGGAAGAGTGATTTTGAAAATTAACATTGAAATTAGTTAATCTATAAAGAGGGAATATCATATTTATTTTATTAATGGATTGATACTCTATGAACCCCAATCACTATATACATTCGGAATTATATTTTTACATGAAATATTTTTTGAAATTCAACCCCAATCATAGAATTAAAATGGACTAGGTTTGACAACCACATCCTATTCAACTAACACAATGATGTTTTTTTTCAGAATGGGCCTATTAAATTATCTCCCTAACATCGATGGCTAGTTCAATTCCTCACTACCTCATTAAATCAATGGGCACTTGAATTATGGAAAAAACCCAATTATTGGAATCTAAGGTATTGAATAATCTGAATTTTGGTCTATCGGTTAGTTATTCAGATGATAGAATTATTCAATAAGAAATAAAAATTTATACCAACATACATATTATGAGTATTAATCTAAATTTTCATATAAACATTTAACATTATTGGAACTATATATTTTTAGGTGGATAAAAAAATTTCTTTTGTGTGAAATTAATGTTTTCCATACCTATATGGTTCATTGTAATTGTATAAAAACCCCCATTAATCCTGGTCATTAGTAAAACCTCATTAATATTAATATATAATTAATATACTTTATGAATGATAATTGAATTATCAAATATTATTCAATTTGGGGTTATATATGATATAATGTTTAACCAATTGTAAAACCTCAACATTTGGATTTTGGCGTGTCCCCTTTGTGGGAGTACATTGTCCTCAACAATGCTTCGGTGATACAACTAGAACCCAGAACCATGAATTTATTTTCTAGTTTGGATATCACTACCTAACATGTATGTTATAAAAAACCCCCAGAAAACAGGAAAATGTCAAATGATTTTGAATGGGGCCTTCCCTATGAATTTTATTTTCAATCAATATACAGTAGAAAATATTGATATTACCATGTTGATCCAAATTCAACTCTATAAAGAAGAACTATTATAAATGCTTTAATCATTACCCAACTATTTGACTCATTTACTAGAAGTAGATACCTACTTTTTGTTAGTTATAGAAATACTTCAAGGGGTACATGTGGGCTGATCATAGAGACCATCATGAAACCCCACCCATTATATTGCCCTCATTCGAGTAATTTCTTATATGTTTCTGGAATTATATGTGACTTGTGAATTGTGAAACTCTATAAACACATTTTTATCGGCCCTAAATGTTTGGAATGATGAATAGATTATCCCACGTACCAAAGGGAATTTTGAATCATAGGATAAGGTCATATTTCGTAACATACATTTCTAATAAAAATTTATCACTATCATGTTGAGGTGTTCTCTCCATGTTATCCCGTGAATAATATAGGAAAATAATATCAACAGACATATCCCCCATGATCAGGGATCCAATAATCATAGACATAACCTAGAGGCTTATTACTATCATTATTTGGAATATATTTGGGTCGGGGATCCAACTATTGATCATGTCTATAATGGTTATATTATTTCTATGGAAATGTTATTATGATACCCAAAATAAATTATAGAATCATACAATAATGATTTTCTACTATAAACTATGTAACTTTGTGTTCTTGTTAAATCCATCCTTACTATATTCCAAAGACACCTCCTTGGATAGGGTCCCATATTCAAGGCAACCCGATACTCTTGTTGGCTATGTCTCTTTATAGAATGGATGAGAAGTTATGAACCTCTTATTATGGGATGAATGGTTATTATTATAGGGTTAATGGGGAATAACTAAAGAAAAATCTTTCTATGTGACCTATATCCTTAATAATGTTCCCTATTGTAGGAATTTTGTCAAAGAAAATATTGTGACGTTAGTTCATCCAATGAAATGGTTAGTTCTCACTCGATCGAGATTCTTGGATGGGTGAATAAATTATTTTTTTCAATCTACAGATGTTAAGTGAACTTGAGGCTATATGTTTTCATTCATTATTTTTCATCATCTGTAAGACATGTAAATGACTCTTGCAGATGCATTAAAATTTAATAGTATCCACAATATTTATCTTATTTGAATAATTCATATAAGAAACTTGAGTATTGTGTTATGGATTAATTTATATAAAGGAATAAATTTCAAGTCATGAGGATCGAGATGAATTTAAAAAAGGGATATAATTAAGGAAAAAAATGAAAAATTGATTGAGTCAACAATTCAAAATAGAAATTATGTAACCATGTTGTATAATGAAACTATTTGATTTTAAAGTTAATAATATAATTGGTTATTATAGTAAGTGATAATAATTTATCTTATATGATTATCAAATGTAATTAAATACTCATATATTTATTATGAAATATACTTTCATATAGTATGTTTATATATATTATTATCCACATGAGGGAACTTTTGAAGAACATCCAATATAGTCAAAAATAGATGAATGGTGGACCCAATTCCCTATTTAACGAGGACTTCTTAAAAATTGGAATTATGAAAAATATTATCTATGTTAATATTATACAAAAAAATGTATTTGTTTAATAAACCATGATTTCATAGAAAGTATAGTAAAACCCTTGGATGTTATATTTAGAATATATATATGAAAGAATATAAACTGACGATAGGTATTGAGGATAATTATAAAAGAACATCATATTGTTTTTGAAAGGATGGGATTATGTGGGTGTTCCTAGAAAAAAATCAATATCTAGATAAAACATGTAGACATGTTTCTATCCTAGATGTATTAAGGAGTAAAAACTCTGAAAAGATGCATTAGACCTGACTCAGTGTAACATGGTACACAAAATCTATACTTACTATGCACCTAGTTTGACAGTCCTGGGGATATGCTTTGTATAATTAAAATTTTATTTACCAAAAATTATGTGGGATTTAAAATAAAATTTGTATCAAAAGAACCCATTTTTTTATTATGAGATTAAATATGTAAATAAATTTATATTTATGATAAGTATTTTACTAGTTAAAAATAATTCATTATTCATTATAACATAATCTAGTTTATGCAATAATATAGAAATGGTGCCTAGTAGAAGGAATTGAAGCCATATCCACACACATAATCCATGTAGTTATTTCACCTCTATACAAGATAATTATGTGGGATCTATAATTTCTTCTAGTGACTAGAAAATTATAAATATACAGGGTTGGAAAACTTGGGTTATGAATAATAACCCTTCCGGTATAGAGTGTCTTGATACAAAATAGGGATGAAAAACATTAGACCACTTCATGAGTCAAAATAATCCAAAATTAAATGGGACTATAATTCCATTTTTTTAAGAAGGTTTGTGTTATTTAGAGAAGTTATTTCTAACTTTGGGAAGCAACGAAATGGAAAATGTGGTCCTAGAAATTTATTATCTCTTAGAAGATATGGATCAATGGTGGTTACTTATTCAAAACAAGATGAGAAATGTGGAAATAGAAAACATAAAATAGATGTAATTTAAATAACTTTTCATAGAAATTAATTTCCCCACTAATAGATAGTTTATATGGAGAGGAAATTTTTTAGTCTTTGAAATAATGAGTATGAAAGTGTTTAAAATTTTGATTCTAATGTTTTAAGTCCATCCATGAATTCTATGGATTCCATATGTAATATAAATAGAAATATTGACCGATTATTTGATTGGTTGAGACCATTGCTCTAATAAGAACTAGTTTCCCAAAATTTCTCATCATATGAAGATATATACTCAATTCATATAATAAAGAAAAATACTCTATGAATTATTACATTAATGGAATGAAGAGGAATAAGAGAGGTTCTGTACAATTTGAACAGTCAAATAATGAAATGGGGAAAAAGATAAGAGAAGAATATTCATCCTTTAATAACTATGGGAAGAAACACCATCTTATATTCCTGAAGGGAGTGAGTGAATTTGTAAAAGTATTGATTAAAAGGACACTAATCTTGTGATTTCATGGGAAATAATGAAGCTACCAATGTTCAATGGTACAATTGCAATAGAATGGGAAATTATGAAAATGATTATCATATTCATTATGGAAATTATTTCTATTAAAGTCCTTGGGTGAAAGTCTACGCTTTTGTGATCCAAACGGTAGAGGTTAAAGTACTTAATGATGTAATGGAAGGTACTTTAATCATATCCTCAAACATATTTTTAGTTTTCATGAAAAGTAGACAATTTCCTTTTGATTTAACAATGGATTTATTAGTAAAAACACATAAGAGAAGTATGTTTAAAATAAATATAAGTATGCAAGTCCCATTTATGTCACATGAACATACTTGATTTGATTACCTTGGAATCATACCTATTACTGACTTAGAAAAAATTCATGATATGTATTACCTATCAAAATATGTTGCAATAAATAATTACAAGATGAAATAAATTACAATTTGTGGGGAATGAGAATATTCTCTCATCTTAAAGAAGAAAAATCATCACTTAATTATTATCTTGATCAACACCCAGTACACTTATTAATTAAAATAATTTGGTAGGAAGATAAAATAATATCCATGTATGAAGACATCAACATTCAAATTGATTATGTACCTATTATAATGGAATATATTGATGGATTTGCAGATGAACTATTTCACTCCCCCAGAGCATGAAGTTGGGTTTTGTTTTGATTTCACCCCTGATGGAAAATAAATATCAAGGACTCTCTATGTTATCAATATAGTAAAATATGGTTAATTCAAGATACAAATTGAAGAGTTGGGAAAATAGTGATTTATTCACCGTAGTGTTTCTTCATGGGGAGCCTATGTTCTCATTTTTAGGAAGAATGATGGATCCATGAGGCTATGTATTTATTATAGGTATATCAATGGTATTAAAATAAATAACAAATATTTTATTCTTCATATCACACTAATGGAAATAAAATATATATCAATGGTTTCAAACTGTTTTTATAGGCATCAAAATTGTTTTCATACTACATACCAACATTTTCCAAACTGCTGGTCATTAATACATTGCAAAAGGCATTAACCAATGGTTTTTTTCTAACCGTAGGTATAAATGCTTTGTAACCATTATTACTCAAATGTTTGTATAGAAACCGTTGTAATATATTTATACCTACAGTTTCAAAACTGCTGGGATATATAAGTTACATGTAGTTTACCAATGGTTTAGAAACCATTTTTATAATGTATTACCAACAGTTCTAAAACAGTTGGTAAAAATATTTTATAAATATACTTTTCAACCAATTTTGAATAGATGGTATATTGTATTACCATTGGATTATTCAAACTGTTTGTAAAACTATTCTATATACACTTTAACAATAGTTTAAAACCATTTGTATCGTGTATTTACTGAAAATAGAACAGTATCCAGCACAGAAGCCACCCACCCCCTCCATTGCATACACCTGCAATGACACCTACAAAGACACCTGCAGGAAACACTTAAAATATATCAAAAAAACACCTACAATATCACATATAAAATAGTAGACTCTTCCAACCATGACATGGATTACAACATAGTTTCCCCCATTTCAATCTTCACATGACGACCCCTCTTCCAAACAACCCATTTCAATTTATTTTGTGTATACATCTCATAATAATGAGAGGAAACTCAAATTTCAAAGAACCCATGATATTCCGAGTTACATACACCATTAAAATAATTAACACATAATTCATAAAGTAATTAGAGAAATTATAAACTGACCCCAAGTATACCGATACAAAAATTATACCCCTAAAAAAATTATATACATACACCATTAACACATAATTCCTATGTTTATTAAATTCATAAGGAATTTAATTTAAAATTCAGGGGGTTGAGGGTGTTTGGGGGTTTGGGGAGTCATTCCATGTGGGGAAGGAGGTTTCCACTGGGTGGGGTTATCCAAGGGGATGGGGTTGTCCAGGGGGTAGGGGAGGTGGGGCAATTCATTTTGCTGTCCAGGGGGTGGGGTGGTGTCCAGGGGGAGGGATGGTGTCCATGGGGTTAAGAGGGGGCTTTCTAGGGTCTGGGGATGTCTGAGGGGTGGGGGTGTTCAAGGTGGTGTTCAAGGGGTGGGGTGGTGTCCAGGGGGTTGGGGCGGTCAAGGGGGTTATGTTGTTGTCCAAGGTGGTGTGATGGTGTCGAGGGGTGTGGGGGTGGGGGGGTTTTCCATGGGAGAGTGGGTGTCCAGGGAGGGGGGAGGGTTGTCTAGGTGGTGGGTGGTCTCTAGAAGGGGTGGGGGCCATCCACATGGTAAGGGGTGTCCAGGGGGGGCTTTCCACGGTGGTGGGGGTGTCCAGGGGGAGGGGTGGTGTTCAGGGGGGTGGGGTGGTGTCCAAAATGTTGGGGAGGTTCCAGGGGTGGGGGTGTCTACGGGGAGGGGGTGTCCAGGGGTGTGGTTGGTTTCTATGGGGTGGGGTGGTGTCTAGAGGGGTGGGGGCGCACAAGGGGGAGGGGGCAGTCCGTGTGGGGTGGTCCTAGGGGTTGGGGTAGATTCCCATGGGGGTGGGGGTGTCCAGGGTGTGGGGTGTCTAGGTGTTGGGTGGTGTCTAGGAGGAGCATGGCTATCTAGGGGGTTAGGGGATATCTAGTGGTTAAGAATATGTCCATGGGATGGGGGTGTCCAGGGGTGTGGGGGGGGGGTTTCATGGGTGAGGTGGTGTACAGGGGGGTTGCTATCCAAGGGGGGTGGGGTGGTGTCCAGGGGGTGGCAGTGGCTATCCATGGGGGTGGGGGTGTCAAGGGGGTGGGGGAGTCCAGTTGTTGGGGTGGTGTCGAGGAGGGGTGGGGGATATAATGGTTATAATGTAATTAAAATCACATATTCGTAGATAATATGTATTTTTAAAATGGTTTTGGAATAGTGTTTATTTTAATCGTATGTGTTTCTTAAAGAAAAATTGAAATCTTTTGGTGTGTATGGTAGGAAGGGGGATTTGGTTAATACTAAAATGATTAAATTTTTATTTCGTGATAAAAATAAAATATTTTTTTGAAATGTAACTTTAAAAGAGATTTTGATAAACCAATGGGGAGTTTTAAATAGAAATAAGTCTCTATTATGTGATTATGAAATGGTTTTCTGAAGAATTATTTATTATGTATCTTTATGGGATTTTTGATTTCATGTCCCTTACATTAGAACATCATATTATTTGACTAAAGGATTTTCTGATAATTATTTTGAATATTATGACAATAAATGAATCAAAATGTCTATAAGGGGATATCTCAGGTAGTCATTTTTGTGTCTTGGTCTCTACTAAAACTCTTGTGGAAATGGAATTACCATGTTCTTTTCAGATAATATTTTATGCATGAGAGTTTCTAAATTACCATCCACTATATTATATTGGTGATAAAGGATCATAGGAGGCAAAAAATTTCTTAATTATGATTAATGGGATCATCGAGTAGTTAGAAGCCCCATAATAAATGGTGGTGGGGGCTGTCCTGGGGTTGGGGGATGTCCAAGGGGAAGGGGGTGTTCCATGGGGGTGGTCCATGGGGGTGGTAGGGAGGTTAAGGGGTTAGGGGGATTACAGGGGGTGGGTGGGGATTTCCATGGCGGTGGGGGATCTCCAGGAGGGTAGGGGTGTCTAGAGTGGTTGGAAGGGTTGTTAATGGGGTAAGGGGTGTCTAGGGGGTACGAGGTTTCTAGGGGTGGGCGGGATATCCACGGGGGTGGTCGGGCAGTCTACGGGAGTGGGGGGTGTCCAAGGGGTGGGAAGGCTGTCCACAGGGGGTTGGGGTGTCCAGGGGGTTGTGCAGGATGTCAAGGGGGGGAATTCAACATGGCGCAAGGGTGTCTAGGGGTGGGGGGGTGGCTATCCATGGTGGTGGGGTAGGGGTGGGCAGGGGTGGGTGGGCAGTCCATGAGGGTGGCAGGGCTCTCCAGGGGGTACGGGGTGTCGAAGGGGTTGGGCAGGCAGTCCACCAGGGGGGGTTTCACTGTGGTGGGCCTATCTAGGGGGGTCGGGGTGTCCAGGGTGTGGGCAGGGATATCCAGGGGATACAGGATGTCTGGGGGGGGGGGGGGGGGTTGTGGGCGTGCTGTCCACGGGGGTCGCAGGGTTGTCCAACAGGGTGGGTTGGATGTCCATGTGGGTGGGGGGGGGGGGGGGTTATCCATGGGGGTGGGGGGAAATACAAGGGGCGGGAGGTGTCTACTCTAGGTTGGTGGGGGAATTCCACGTGATGTATAGGGTGTCTTCAGGTGGGCAGGCTGTCCACGATGGGGGGTGGGCTGGCCACAGGGTTGGGTGTTTTCTAGGGGGGCAGGAGGTGTCCAGGTGGTGATCCGGGCTTTCCAGGTGGTATGGGGTGTCTAGGGGGTGGGTAGGCTATCCACGGGGGTGGCCGAGCTGTCCAGGGGGTACGGGGTGTCCAGAAGGGAGAGCAGGCTGTCCACCGGGGTGTTGGGGGTGTCCAGGGTGTAGGGGGTGTCCAGGGGGTGGGCAGGCTATCCATGGGGGTAGGGGGTGGGGGGGGCTGTCTATGTGTTACGAGATCTATAGGGTGTGGGTGGGATGCCAATGGGGGTGTCGGGACTTTCCAGGGGAGTCTGGGGTGTCTAGAGGGGTAGGGGTGTCCTAGGGGGTGGGCCGGATGTCCATGGGGGTTGGGGGAGCTGTCCATGGGGGGGCGGGCTGTCCTGGGGGTGGGTGGGGTATCCACGGTGGCAGGGGGCTTTATAGGGGATGGGTAGGTTGTCCACGAGGGTGGCAGGGTTGTCCAAGGGGGTTGGTGGTTTGTCCATGGGGGTGTGGGCTGTCCACAGGGGGGCTGTCTAGGGGGGTTTAGGGTATCCAGGGGGTGGGTGGGGCTGTCCAGGGGGTATGAGGTGTTCAGGGGGGTGGGCAGGCTATCCACGGGGGGTGGCAGGGCTTTCCAAGGGGGTATGGGGTGTCAGGGGAGGCAGTCCACTGGGGTGGGGGCTGTCCATGGGGGGAGGGGCTATCAAGGGGTGTGGAAGTGTTGTCCATGGGGTGGTGGGGTTGTCTAGGGGGTCAAGTGTCCATGGGGTAGGGCGTCCAAGTGGGTGGGCGGGTTGTCCATGAGGTTGGGGGTTGTCCATGTGGGGAGGGGCTATCCAGTGGTTGGGAGGGTTGTCCTGGGGGTGGGCGGGGCTATCTAGGGGGAATGGGGTATCCAGCGGGGTGGGTGGGCTATCCAAGGGAGAACAAGATGTTATGGGGGGTGGGAAAGCTATCCACGAGGGTGGGTTCTGTCTAGGGTAGGGGTGAGTCAGTCAAAAATGATCATCAAGTTGTGTTTATTTATTTATAGATAAGCAAAAATATTTAGGTACAACAAATCAATAAAAAACAATGTTCAGTAGTATCAGTCAAAAATGTAACAGATTTATATGTCCATCATCACCAAAACAATCATCACTATCATCTTGAGCCTCACCCTCGTCCCCATCATAATTACTATCATCATCCCCACCCTCCACAATGCCCTCTTCCCCGCCCTCGTAAAGACCCTCAGCCTCCTCAACACCCTCCTTCTTTGCCTCACCATCCTCCTCACCCTCCTCCGCATTGGCCTCCTCCTTGCCATCCTAATCCTTCGGATCGTCCACCTATTCTCCATTATCTCGACCACCACTAAAACATCCTCCTTGTGAAACATTTATAGAACTAATATACAACATATACTCATCACAAGATATTTTGGAATCTGGTGGAAGTGTTGTATGAAAAAAATCCATCAGTTTCATAAATGCTATGTCTGCCCTAAAAGACTATTCTACCATATCTGTGGCCATTTTCTAAGCTTGTTATGCTTATTACATAAACTTCTGGAACACCGTGGCACTAAAACTCATACCTATGGAGGGCCAATACCTCATCGTAACTATACTCTTTCCAAGATGACAGCTTACTCTACCAGTGTGCTCATCTCCCAACACATAATATATATGATCATTTGGCCCAAAATTGTTAGGTTTTTGGTAATCAACAGCCTCTAAAGTAGCCTATTAGAAATATAAATTGATAATTAAGTTTTAAAATAGAGATTATAATTTTATATTTATAATGTAAAACTTAATGTATTTTGATGAGTCAGTTCGTTAACCACACATCCATCTTTCTTTCTTCTAATCAAGTGAAGTAGTTTTTCTCTAGGCAGACATTATTATTAATTCCATTTAGTCCTCTACAATGACATTTAATGGAGGAAAACATAATTAAAAATAGGATAGAAATTATTAATTTCATAAATAAAATTATATAACAACTTCACCAATTGAATATATTTTCGAGGAATCAATTGAATGTATAATTCGTAATGAAAAATTACAAACTTCCATACCTACGGCCTCTCATGATATGGCATCGTAGCATGTCCCAATGTGTGGATGTATTTTTTACATCAATGTTTTTTTATTTCATGCAGAAAAATCCTAAAAAAAATCAACAATTATTAATAACAAAAAAAATAAAAATTTTCAATTAAATACCTTCAATATGATTAATACCTAAAAATGGCTATTCGTCCAATGAGTAATCATATGGAAATACTATTCAAATTGATAATAATCCATGATCGGGACATCCCCTAACATTTTTCCCACTCTAACATGCCAGCCAATGTACAACTCATTCATATAAGATCTCCAAATCTAACCTAAATCCTTTAGATGTGTTGTCCATACACCCTCAACATCAAGGAAATTAAACGATACATGACACCAAAATAATGATTCATATAAATAAAAAAACAATATATTGCAATAAGTAAAACATTTTTTTACCCATATCTCTTACAATGATTTATTACTTACTTAATTTGGTAGTTGTCTCCAAGAGAGAGGGCTGATAGGAGTGATGTCAATGTATTTTTCATGTGTCGCCAAAATACTCAGACATTATTTCCATGATTTTTCAATCATTTGACTATCTTCATTGTAGTGCATCATCAACTACGTGTGGCGGTTCCACAATACATGAAAGCATGTATGCCCCCACCCATGCCTCTTATCATTATATGTATCTATTATGAAAGATTAAAAAATATTTGGTCAAAACATGATAAAATGAAAACAAATAATGGTGTAAAATTTTGTAAGGGATGTATAAGTATACCTACTGTAGTCAGGTCAACGGGCACCACTGGATACACATAAACTGAAGAAACGCCTTTTAATGATGGAGTGGTTCCCAATGTATGCTCTACATGGATAGAATTTGATGGAGCTGGAGTTGAAGAAAATGGAATATAAAAGCCCGGAGAAAAGGAAACATTAGTAAAAGAAGACGTCATGGATAGCTGGAAGAATACTGGATGAGGAGTGGAATTAATCATCAGATATGGTAAAAATGGTTGTGGAGGATCAGATGTAAAGGGCGGTCAAAACATGGGTGGAATATATATCTCATGTCTCCATAACAACAAACCGGGATCAGAATGTGGGATGGATGGTATGTCACTGGGTGGTGCATGGTCTAATTGGGTACGCCGACCAGATCATTTAGCTATCGTACAACCCCCCCCCCTCGTACGAACACCCGAAGTACTAAGTCCACTACTAGGCTGCCCATCAAATAACTATCTCCAAATAGACGGATCTTGTAAAAAGGTTTAAGAAAATTTTAATCACATGACATTATATATTATTTAAATATATATACATGAAATAAAATACTATCTTCAGGCACTAGTGGAGGAATGACCAGATCAGTCTTGCGACGAATGTTTTCTATAATCTATTTTTGTCGCCTCTCATCAATTGGTTTCATTTCCCACATTTAAAAAATATAGAATTAAATATAAAGGTATAACTAATGTGTAACCTAAAAAACAAAATAAATAAGAATTATTAGTGGGATTCATTAATAATTTAATTGTCTATTGTTTTTTGTGATCTTGAAAAAATATACAATGAATTCAATAAATCACGCAAAATTTTATAATGAAATTTAATTTTTAGTATGATGGATATTTACTAAGTTTCATTAGTCTATTAAAATCATGGAACAATGATTCTAATAGATTCGAAATGGGTAAATCATATTTCCACATTATGGAAAAATATAATATCATTAGCCTAGGTAGATTATGCAAGGTTCAAAACATAATTTGTAGAAGAATACAAACCATCATGTTCATTACATAGTAAAATGTTAAAGATAGGTCTCAAAGTTATAAAAATTTTATACAAATCACAGTTAAAGCCTGGAAATGGTCACCATGTTAGAAATGTTAGTTTCATATGTTTTAATATAGTTTATTTCCAAATTATAAAATGAATTTAAAATAAAATTTCTTCCAATAAACATTGAAAATTCACAATTTTAATAGTACCAACCATAACAGCCCAAATGAAGGTAAACCAAAATAATTGAGAACATGAATGGATGATTTTATATATTTCCCACCACATCTTCTGGTTCAATGTCAACTCTAACAATTGATCTATTCATGTCTTGAAAAGTAATAAATTGCTCGTTTCAATTTGAAGTAGGGATGGTGTCAATTCCATCATCACCATTATAAAAAATGACATGAAATTACAATAATATTGACACCAAATTCAGGTGTAAGATGGTCTTTGACATAAAAAACTTGTTTCACCATAGATGTCAATACATATGGTTCATCAGTAGAAAGAGTGGGAATCATATCAATTACTCAAAATAAAAAATCATCAACAATTGTTCCACACCTCGTCATCGAATCAAACCACTAGAATTTCATCATCGTGACTCATCAATGAGAATATTAATCCAATATTATTATTATTTCAATAACTCTATAATATCCTACATTTTCAAATCGTGGTCTACTATCTGATTAACCATCATAATAGTACATTGTTATAGTAACCGTAACACCATCATGTTGTGTTCTCATGTTAATTTCTCATTTAGTGATAATAATTATGTACCCATCGATAGCAATAGATTTACATTCATGAACAACGGTATTAGGACTAAAATCTAATGCTCTTATTTCATCAGAGACAGAGTCAGTAGGAAAAATCAATACCTAAAATATAAATCAATATTAAACGTAATTAATTATTTTTTAATTGTTTTTAATTGTAATATTAATACCTTCAATTTTAACCTAGCAGAAAAATCGTTTTTATAAAAAGTCTCCCTTATTCACAAATATAAAGAAAGAACACTTCAATTTATCATCAGTTTATTCTCCAAGTAGATAAAAATAAGAATTGTTAATAGAGATATATATATATGATATATATATTCAATTTACTTACATGATTTAGTCATTGAAAAATTCCTAATTGAAAAAAATTGTGCGATGTTCCATCTCCCACTCTACAAGGATTAATGTCGTCAATGTATATGATCCATAAATTTATATTATTTGAGGAAGTGACAGAATATTGTTCAATATTTTCTCATACTATTATTCCAAATTTCCCATTGGTTTGTTTGTTCCTGTTGTATGATCAGACAAATACATAGAGCAGAAATCCATACATTCTTGAGCTAAGTAACTGTTCATGATATAACCTTTGAGATTATTCATGTTACAGACATAAAAAATTATTGTGTTCATATTATTTTCAATTGGATACATCAAACCAAATGAAATATGTCCTACAAGAATTTATTCACTCAGAATATGGACAGTCAGATGCTGCATGAATCTGAATAATGGTGTAGTAATTATTTTCTCTAAATCACAAAAAATTATTGGGGAATCTGAAAGCATTTTTTTGTAAGAAAGAAATTGACAAATTCATAGCACAAATATATTTAAATAATGGAAAAATCGAATAAAAACCACCATTACATTACTGAAAAAAAAGATGAAAATTTTCTATTAGAATCAACTCATGCAGAATGATGTGATAATCATGATTATTCAATGATATTAGCTTCAACTCTCATCTATTGACCCATTTTGATAAGATTCATGAATAGAAATCAATACCATTAATAATATGAAGTACTTATAGAAATTTCATTCTTTTTTGTGGGTGTCATCCCATAAGAATCACATTGACGTTGCCATTTATTTTCACCGATACACAAAGGATGCAATTCTTGTCTAATTCCCCAATCCACCAAGTCATACCAAGACTGTAAATCATATTTTTTACCTTTATCATTTTTAAGAATAAAATTAAAAATTTCACATATTTTTTTTTCAATGTTCATTACGTATAAGTAATGACCTATCAAATTGGTAGACAAATAATTCAAATCAATGATTATACTTCTCTTCTTCCAACTGTATCTAGTTTCAGTGGAGTCATTATTTCTCAATATAGATTTCATTTGACCCTTACCGAATGAACAACTGAAATATTTCAAATCATTAGGAACATTGATTCTAGAAATATGGTATGGTGGATCATCAATCTAAGTTGTATAGTCAAATATTCGATGGTTATTTATATATGGATGGTTCATTCCCATTAATCATCGATGTCCTATAAAACTGATACTGCAATGGTGTTTCAGTCTTATGGATCATGTGTTCATCATACAAACAGTACATGATATTCTTCCATTCATGGTCTAACCAGAAATCATTGCACAACCAATAAAATCATTGATCGTCCACATAAGCGTATCACACTTCTGAAATATGTCTTCTGAACATGAATTGTATGTGTGCACACCCATATCCCAATGAAGTTTCATCTCTTTTATTAAAGGTTTAATTTATATTTCTATATCATTGTTGGAATCATAAGGGCTATATATGAGTATACTCATGACAGTGAAAGGTTTTTTCATACACACCAGTGGGTGAAGATTATAAATGTGTATAAAAACTGGTCATGTGTTGTGTGACATAAGCATCTACCTAAAAGGATTAGAACTGTCACATGAAAGTGCCACCTCATAATATGCATGTAACATACAAAATAAGGATATATAACATCAAATATCTTCCATGAAAATCTATCTTCAGGGTGAACCAAATCACCATTAGTCTTATTTTTCGTGGTATCATGCAATCCCATTTTTATTGATTTTTCATCAGACATAAGAATATTCATGAGTCTGGGGATCAGTGAAAAGTTCCAAATTACATTGTGTGGCACACATGATGGTGTTCCATCATATTTTTTCTTCCAGTGGGTGGTTCACATTTTATACAATCATTTCATTCAGCAGCTTCCCCCCAAAATAAACTGCAATATTTCAAGCAAGCATTAATTTTGGTTCTTGAAAATCCAAGATCCTCAACTAACATTCATTCCATATAGTGGTTTGATGGAATATCTGCATGATTTGGAACTATATATTTCAAGAAGATATGAATGTAATCAATGGTAGTATTAAAAATCCCATACACATTTTTCTGATGAAACAATCAGATTAAAAATTCTAGCTTTTTTCATTTTACCACATTGTGGATATACTAGAGTTGTGGCCACATCATTAAAGTTTTTCACCTTAATAACATCATCATTTTCATTAGACACATAATATATTCCCATATGAAAATATTATTGGGTTAGAATACATTATTTTTTATGATGACGTATAAATGGAAACCTTTCATATAACAAATTCTTTAATCCAGTCATCTCATTTGTATCATCATCAATTTGAGATTTCATTTTCTCCCCATTGTGATACCACATAGAGTAGTTTTCTTGAAATCCATATTTGGTTTTTTCGTAGCTAACTTCTTCACATCTCAACCATGTTCTTTCAACAAAATTGTAATAGGGGTAGTGTTTGTGACCACTATCTGAAGCATTATGAAATGAGAAATCTAAAATGATCTCTTAATTGTTTTGAAACATTATTGGGATCCAATTAGTTTCATAATTTAAACTTCAATCCATTTTATAAATAAAATTTATAAGTCATTTCATCAAATGGAATTCAGAAAGATTGATGTTTCATCGAAAATATATTTATGTAAACGAGAATTGTTCACTATATATGAAACCATAACTGAAACACTACTCTCTATGATAATCCTAATATAAAAAACAAAAAATACTAATTTTATTACAAAATATCATTGAATAACTATATATGAGTTTACAATATCATGTACACATATGGAGGAGAACTATTCATTATTTGAGTAAATTTTAGATCAAAAAAATTTAATATTTTATTAGATTATTTGACTGATTACATAGAAAGCCCAGGGGGGTGGGTGTGTCTAGGGGGTGGGAGCTGTCCTGGGGGGTGGGGATTTCCACGTGGATTAGAGGTGTCCAGGGTGTCGGTGGGTTGTCTACGGGGGAGGCGAGGCAGTATATAGGGGTGGAGGGGCTGCTCAGGGGGGTTGGGGTGTCCAGGGGTGGGTAGGATGTCCATAGGGGTGGGGTGTGGGTTTTCCTGTGGGTGGGGGGGGGGGGCTCTGTAGGGGGTACTAGGTGTCTAGGGGGTGGAGGTATCCCGGGGAATGAGGGTGTCTGGGGGGTGTGGGGGTGTCCAGGGGTGGGAGATCTTTCCACGGTGTTGGGGGCTATCCAGGGGGTATGGAGATTCAATGGGGGTGGGATGGATGTCCACATGGGTGTTGGGGCCATCCAAGGGGATAGGGGGTGTCCAGGGTGGTGGTCTATCCAAGGGGTGGCAGGGCTGCCCAAGGGGTAGGGGTGTCTACGAGGTGGGCGGGCTTTCCGTGGCGGTGAGGGGGATGTCCATGGGAGTAAGGGTGTCTAGGGGGTGTGGGGGAGTGGGGCTCTCCATGGGGGTGGGGTGGGGTCCATGGGGGTGCAGGAATATCTAGGTGGGTTAGGGGATGTACACAGGGGTGGCAGGGCTGTCCACTGGGGTGGGGGTGTCCGAAGGTATGGGGGTCCAGGGGTGGGGGTGTCTAGGGGTGGGGGTGTTGTCCATTGGGGTGGGGGGTTTTCCAGGGGTTACAGGATATCCTAGGGGTGGGGGATATCCATGTAGGTGTGATTGAGTTATTTTTGATTTAATTGGGATATCATTCATGTTCTGAAAAACAAACTATGGGTATTCTGGATTTGAACCATATTTTTTATTGAAAATCCAATTTGGTAGGATTGGTGGCTTGATAACATGATGGAATAATGTTTGCAATTGAGAAAATGATGGGGTATTAGATTCTGGTGGAAATAATATGGGATTATGAATATCTATAGGTAGTTATTATATATGATATAATATATGGTAATTAGTTTGTATGGATTTTCATCATTAGGGCATGATTATTAAGGGTGTTTTCCTATATGATGTTGTATGGATTACTCGATATTTTTTATCATAACTAGAATTAATTGTATGACGTGATTATAAGGTGAAGTTTGGACAGAATCATAATTCATCTAAAACATTGAGTGGTTGGCTTATGAATATGGGACGTGCATATGGATGTAGGTCCCTGGACTACGTGGATATATATGGGGATTTTCATCCCTTGATCTATGTATGAAAGGATCCTAAAGAGCACCCACCACCTCCTCCCACCCCACCTGCACAACCCCCCCCCCCCCACAAACCTCCTATATAGCCCCCAACCCACCTTTACCCCCAGTAGAATCCCCTAAACAACCCCCTCCCCCGACCTAAAAAGCCCACCCCCTCTTCTCACCCACCCTACCCACTTGCACACTGCACACCCCCCCCCACCTATACACCCCCACATGAACCCCCTCCCCCACCTCCTGCACATCACCCCCACCTGCACACCCCCAACTGCAGACCCCCCCCCCCACCGCACCCCCACCTACAACCCCCCTCCCCCCACTTGAACATCCCCCTCCCCCCTCACCTGCACATTCCACCACCTCAACCTACCCACTCCCCCCACATGCACCCAACCTACACCCCCACTTGCATAGCCCCCACAAACACATGAACAATATACTCAACCCAACTATACACCCCCAACTATAGATCCCCATTCACCCACTTCACATCCCCCCGCACCTACACACACTCACCCCCACCCACTGCACCCCCACCACCTATACCCGCCACATGCACATCCCCCCTCCCCCCACCCTATAACGATGCAATTTTTTTCAATGGAAAAATCCCTTCTTATATTTATGTCATAAAATCACATTAAAGCACAACATAATGATCTACTAAGTGATATGTGACCTTTAAACATATGTTTGTCACTTATGTGTTAGTAATTTCGAAAATTCGGCACACATAGTGGTGTTCATGATTGTTTTTGGATTCTAATAAATCACATATAATTTTTGGTGAATATTAACCTACACTAATGAATAGTAACATACCCTTATGAATAATGATATACCATAATGAATAGTAACCTCACCTATGGTGGTATAAAATTAATATTCATGTTGGAAGCACGCTATACCCATATTTTAGAATGAGTTAATGAATGCTCTAAACTTGGTTATGATAATAAATTATTATTTTAATTAAATATTAAAATAATCATATTTAGAAAATTATTTTTTTAAAAATGGACTTCATTTTTGGATTATATATGTCGATAAATGGTTAGGGTGAAATTTTGGGATTTTTCTGAAATACATGAATTTTTTATGAATAGTAGAATCTGATAATCTAAAATAAATCCTAAATAATGAAGTAATTAAGTCATCGATGATGCTCTACTGATGTAAGCCCACTTGTTTCAGGATCACAAGATCAAATAACTATTCTTGGTCATGGAATAATTACTATTCTTTGTCTTGTGAGGAAATATTAAATGAAGGGTTATAATATCATGAAATCCCTCCTCTCCTCCACTATAAAAACCCCATTCACCCCCTCTTATCTCCACTCCTCTCAATCACCAAACCATCAATAAATTCATCCCAAATTTCTCTCCCAAGTTCCTCCCCAATGTCCAAATGCTCTTATCCTACTCAAAATACCAAAACCTCTACCCTCATGAGGTTCTCCAAGGAGGACGTCTCAAGAGGTAAATTATTGTTTCCAAATTTCTTTTTTTTATGTTCCTTTCTTTTTATTTCTTTCCTCATTCCCCTTCACAACAATAGTAGGATAAATCCAGTAACATACATGTACTAGAATTTATTCATGATAGTGGTATATTTCATTATCTTCTATCCTTTCCCCACCCATTTATTTGAAATAAATTAAAGCACCGTTTGAGATGTGCTAATTTAGCACATTCAAGGACAACGATTTATCAATTTCTGTTGGTGTCATTAATTCTGGTCATGAAACCATTTATTTTATGGTTGAACCAGATTATTATCTATTTAATATATCCTATTTTTGGTTTTGTAATCCTTTGGTTCAAATGTAATTATGTTATAATTAAAAACACATTCTTTGTAACCAAATCCACCGATTAACAAAAATAGTTATCACTATGGTTATATATATAACAATTAGACTTCACTCTATGAAACCTAATTAAAATTAAATCAATGTTCACTCCAGGATATGAACTAAAGAATATAACTTCAATTATGCACAACCACTTTCATATATCATATAATCCATACATGAATATAAGTGAACCAATATTTTAAATCCATGTAAACAAACGAGCCCGAAAAATGAAATTGAACCTTATAACTAATAAAAAATCCATTGAATGAACTAAAAAGGGTCATAATAAATAAATTATATATAGAATAGTTTCTTAAATTATGAATTAATAATCCTAGTTTGTTTATTCAGTTCATTAATAACAAGTGAAGAACACCACCCGAATTTTGGTAAGGGATCCTTTTCATATCTCTCTTAATCAAGACTGTCCTCTATACTATGCCTTTATATATGTACAAGATAATGATGGGGTATTCTTAAGAACCTCCCCCATACATCCTTGTGGATTTATAAGTGATTAGAAACCCCATTTATCTCTCATAAAAACCTCTTGGTCACACCCGACACCATGCCGATAAAATCGTAACGAATTCTAACGAACCATATTTGTTCTTTCGGGTTGACTTATATTTCTTTCAAAATTGTGTTATCTTTTTTATCTATGTGAGTATTATGACATCTGGATAGTTGTACAAGATTATTATATTAATACCCTTCTATCACATTCTTTCAGGGATATACATGATATTGAAAGATTCCTTTATATAAAATTCTGATAAGTAAACCTGTTTCAAGGGGACATCCCAAATTTTTACCCAAATTTCAAGTTAACTCTATCCTAGTTTTAAAATACCATTGTATTTATAACATAATTATTTTTATTGTAAAAACCTTCTTGGTTCTATTCCTGTTTTATATAAAATACTTCCCTCTTTTCTATTTGAAAATATCTAGAGTGTTTTCCTTAAAACCACCAAAAATGTTTTACTGCTAATGTTTCAAAAATACATTTTTTATATTTTGTCACTTATATTTGACACCACTTTCCATGTTATATGCCCATTTTACCCTATTAACGTCCATGTATTTTCTAATTATTTCCTTACTTGGAAAGTTTCATCATACGCCCATTGGTTATGATTTATGTCATGATTGTGGTACCCAATTCATTCCATGGGTACCCTTATGTTTATGTATGGTTGATTATTTGTGATTTTATATGTAGTAAGAATTTTTATGTTGAAAAAATATCCATGAAAATGTTGATATGGGTGTACCCAGATAGCGCTCCAATGCATTGGTTAAGGATAAGTCTCATGAGATGCGATGGGAAACGAGATTGGAGGTTAGACTTGACCCATACTAAAGATATGATTTATGATTCTGCCACATTTATATGATTCCATGTTTATATGATCCCATGATTATATTAAATGATTTCAGATGTTTTATGCCTTTGATATCATTATTTCATGCCTCCTAACACATGTGATTGAGAGGTATCATTATGTTCATTCCTTTACGGGTTTCTTAGCTCATCCCATTGTTCATGTGTTCCCTAGGGTACCCTATGCAGATGTAAGAGCTAAAAGGAAGTTAGAAGCTTTTTATGGAGATTAAATAAAAAAGTATTTTTAGCCCCATGTTTTATGTTATACGTACAAAGTCTTCCAAGACACTAGACTTAACAATCCATGGCTTGTAATCTGATGATAAATTATGCTTGAAATAATGAAATGTTATATGTTAAAGGCTTGGGTCACTATAGTTGGAATCATAGGATGGTCTAGTTATTTTTGGAGATTACGAATAGAGAACCTTAGAGAGGACCATAAAGATGAGACTATGTATAAGAAAGTATTCCTAAATTTTGGTGATTATAGAGTAAGTTATTTAACAAAAAATCATATCTTTGTCTGGATACGAGCGGTAGAGGTGGCTCTAGCACAACTGTATCTAGGGGTAAAACCCAAAAACAACCCTCTGCGATAGACTTGAATGAGAACTGGTGCACGAAAACGGACCTTGCTTCACTCTTGGTTATGGTAATCCTGGGGGATATGATTTATTAGATTCACGAGCTCAGTACAAACCATTATTAAGGGACAAAAAGAATCCCATAAGAATATAAGTTATGAAATAGATCCAGTATAACCTAATTATAAACCTATGGAGTCACAAGTCAGGATATACTTTTTCATTATATGTTCATAATTTTAACATCAAAGTTTCTTTTTATGCTCAATAGCTATGTATTCAAGACCTCTAATTATACATTCTCTTTCATAGTTAATGGATGGAAATAGAAGAACATGTTCCAACAACCAATATGAAAGGAAATGTAATGATTTCCTTAATGACATGCCTGATGTGACAGAAGGTGGTGCTCAAAACATCATGGTAGTACTTTCTCAGCTGGCTCGATTTATGAATAACAACATTAATCAGGTGGAACGTCCCCCTCCTCCAAGGAAAGAGCATGTTTCTATAGAATCCTTCATACGGCAAAGGCCTCCCCGGTTTAGTGGGACATCTGATCCCCTCCTCGCAAAATAATTGATTAACTACATTGAAAATATTTTCTCTGTCCACCAGTGCTCAGAAGTAGAGAAATTTGTACTGATAGTCTATCGTTTTGATGGGGAAGCTGATCAGTGGTTGACATTGATCAAGAATAAAAAGCCTCAAGAGGAAATTGATTCCATAGATTGGGAGGAATTCAAGAGTAGTTTTTTCAATAAATATTTTCCTCGAACCCTCCATCGCAAGATAGAAAGACAGTTCCTTGGACTCAAGAAGAAGGAAGATGAGTCCATAGGGTCATATGAAGTGAAATTTACAAGGCTTTAAAGGTACGCCTCTGTCCTAGTAATGAACACTGAAAGCAAGGTGGATCACTGCTTTAGTGGACTAAAGCTGAGTCTTCAAAAAGTGATGGTTATTCGAGACTTCGAATGTCATGTGGAGATTGTTAGTTGTTCCCTCAAGGTTGAAATGAATATTTGAGACTCACATTGCTCTCATGGAATTTGTGAAAAGAACTGGAAAATGGAGAACAACATGGTTGGTTCATCAAATAAATCCTATGATGGAAAGAAGCCTCACATTCCCCTTTGTATGAATTGTGGGATGAAGCATCTTGGATGCTATCTCAAGGGAACAAGGAATTGCTTCAAATGCAGGAAGTGTGGTCATCTGGCCAAGAACTGCGGAAGGGATATGAAAAATACCGCTAATGTTGAAGAAGAAATGAAGTTTGAGATCAACACTCAGTCTACAGTGCAGTGTATTAACTGCAAGGAGCATGGGTAATATGTGAACAATTTACCTATGCCAAGGGTTGTAAGAGGAAATTTGCAACAACCTCCAAGGAAACAAGGAAGTTGTTATGCTATCACTACTGCTGAGGTGGAGCCGAAAAATGATGTGGTGATAGGTATGTTTTTTATTTATTCAATAATAGCGAACATACTATTTGATTCTAGTTCTACGCGTTATTTCATATCATGCATGTTTAGTAGAACTATTCAAACACCACCTAAATATTTGGAGGAAAATTTATCTATGAGAACAGCGAATGGGGAAATTATTGAATCCATGTTTCATAACACCTCCCAAGTTAATGTTTTGGGAATGAACCTTCCAAAAAATCTTGTCATACTTCCCTTAGTGGAGTTCGATTCTATATTGGACAAAGATTGGCTATCTTTGTACAAGGCCAACATCAATTGTTTGGAAAGGGATATTACTCTTCACAGCCCGAATCATCCTCTGATTCATTACAATTTCATGGAGGAAGATGATTCTCCTCTAGAATGTTCATCTCATGTTTGGATATTTAATCCTTATGATCATGAATACCTTGCTCAAATGATTGAGAAAATGGAGGGAATCATGCTTGAAGTCATGCACATCATGAGGGATTACACTAATGTATTCCCTAAAGTGTTTATCGGGCTTCCTCCTGAATGAGAGGTTGAGTTCTCAATTTAAATGTTCCCCGAATCTCTTCGAATCTCAAAGGCACCTTTCTGAATGGCCACCGTAGAGCTGGATGAGCTGAATAAGCATTTACAGGAAAATGTAGTGCAGGGTTTTATATGTCTGAGTGCATCACCGTGGGGTGCTCCAGTCCTCGTTGTCAAGAATAAGGATGGATCAATTCACCTCTGTATTGATTAACATGAGCTCAATAAAATCACTATAAAGAACAAGTATCCACTTCCCCGGATAGATGTCTTGTTCGATCATCTTCGTGGGGAAAGTTATTTCTATAAGGTGAACCTTCAGTTGTGATATCACCAAATTAAGGTGTGGATGGAAGATATTCCCAAGACTGCCTTTTGAACGAGGTATGGACACTATGAGTTCATAGTGATGCCTTTTGGACTCACAAATGCTCCATCAATTTTCATGGATTTAATAAATAGTGTCTTAAGAGATTACCTCGTCAAATTTGTGGTGGTCTTTATTGATGATATTCTGATATACTCCAAGATCATGGAAAAACATGAGGATCATTTGGAAACTATGTTAATGACTTTGCGAAGGGCAAAGTTGTATGCAAAGTAAAGTAAATGTGAGTTCTGGATAGAGGATGTATCATTATTGTAGCATGTTATCACTAGGAAAGGGATATCTGTGGACCCTTCCAAGACTAAGGCAATTGAAGAGTGGCCGAGGCAATCTTCTGTAATGGAGATCCACAACTTTTTAGGTCTAGGTGGGTATTATGGATGATTCGTGAAGAAAGTTTCATGATTGTCAAACCCAAAGACCAAGATGACACCGAAGGGAGTAAAGTTCATCTGGATACATAAATTTGAAGATTGTTTCAATGAGATGAAAAATAGGCTTATCACTGCACTGGTACCCACACTCCCTTCAAGTGGTGAACTCATTGTGGTGTATAGTGACGCTTCAAAGAAAGGCTTAAGCTGTGTGCTAATAAAAAATGATAACGTGATAGCCTATGACCCATGAAAGCTGAAAATCCCTGAGCAGAACTATCCCACGCTTGATCTAGAGTTGGAGGATGTGATCATTGCGTTGAAAATCATGCGGCATTACCTCTCTGGGAACAAATGTGAGATATATACTAATCACAAGAGTCTCAAATATATATTCAAAAAGAAAGTGCTTAATATGCTCCCATGAAGATAGATAGATCTCATCAAGGAATATGAATGCTCAATCCACTACTATCCCAGTATGGCAAACAAGGTGGAAGATTCTCTATGTAGAAAGGATCCTGCATCTTTATCAATGATGAGAATTGATAAGGATGCGATCTTCTTATATTTTCAAAGGATGGACATTTGAATCATTAACATAGGAACATCATTAATACTTTCTGAAATTATTAATCATCCTTCCCTCTTGGAAAAAATAAATTTTTCTCAAAGAAAAGTTGTGGAAATTCAGAAAAGGGTGGAAGCTGTTAAAAATGGGAAATACTTTGATTTCAAAATTGATGAGGAAGGAGTTGTAAGATTTGGGACATGATTATGTGTACCATCTGATCCAAATATAAAGAAGGATCTATTGAATCATGCACATAGCTAGGCATTCTCCATCCATCCTTTGAGTACCAAAATGTACCATGATCTCTGAGAACACTTTTGGTGGGATAATATGAAGAAAGAGATAGCGGAATATATATCAAGGTTCTTGGTATGCCATCAAGTTTATGATGAGAGACATAAGTTCAATTTTATGATGCATCCATTTCCTATACCCATGTGGAAATGGGAAAATGTTACTATGGACGTTTTCACATGTCTCCCGAAGACGTCGAAAGAAAATAATGTGACATGGGTTGTGGTTGACTGACTCACCAATTCATCCCATTTCATCACTATTCTGGATGATATCTCACTTGAACAACTTCAAATGTTATAAGAAAAGGAAGTGGTGACACTGCATGTTCTTCCACTCTCAATTGCCTCTGATCGCGATCCAAGGTTCTCATATAAATTCCGGAGGACTCTTCCACATGCTTTGAGTACTGAATTAAATTTCAGCACGGCCTATCACCCCCAAACTGAAGGCCAGTCTAAAAAAAATATTCAAATGCATTATGATATGCATAGAGCATGATCTCTATAATTCAAAGGAGGATGGGATCAACATCTCATATTGGTTGATTTCTCATTCAATAATAGGATCCACTCGAGTATTCAGATGGCTCCATATAAAGCTCTGTATAGAAAGCGATCTAGAACTCCTAACTATTGGGATGAAGGTGGATAAATAAAGATAATTGGATGTGATCTTGTTCAAGAGATGATATTGAAGGGTCAAGTCATCTAGAAACACATCAAAGATACTCAAAGTTAGCAAATGTGCTATGCTGACAACCATCGATGGGACTTGGAGTTCGAGGTTGGAGATAAAGTCTTCCTTCGAATATATCCAAGGAATATAGTCATGCGATTCAGGAAGAAAGGGAAGCTAATCCCAAGGTATATTTCCCCCTTTGAGATCCGTGACCGCAGAGGTGTCGTGGTTTATCGGCTTGCACTTCCACCACATTTGGCTCGAGTTCATGATAATTCCATGTATCACTCTTGAGGAAGTACATATTGGATCCCTCACATGTACTAAAATCTGAGGTGGTGCAGTTGGAAGATGATATCTCCTATAAGGAGCATCCAATAAAGATTCTAGATTAGAGAGATAAGGTTCTAGGCAAAAAGACAACCGATCTTGTAAATTTGATGTGGAGGAACCACAGGTTTGAAAAAGCATCATGGGAATTGGAGGAAGTAATGAAGGAAAAGTACCCGCACCTATTTTTGTCATAGTATGTAAAACTAAATTTTGATGGAGAAATTTCATAAGGGGGGAAGAATGTGACAACCCAAAGTTTTTCAATAGAAATTCCCTTCATATATTTATGTTATAAAATCACATGAAAACACAACATAATGAACTGCTAAGTGAAAAGTGACCTTTAAACATAAGTTTTCACTAATGTGTTTAGAATTTTGAAAATATGGCATACACGTTTGTGTTCAAGATATTTTTTGGAGTCTAATAAAACAAAAATAATATTTGGTGAATAGAAAAATACCCTAATGAATAGTAACATACCCTTATGAATAGTGATATACCATTATGAATAGTAACCTCACCTGTGGTGGTATAAAAATAATATTCAAGTTGGAAGTACGATATACCTATATTTTAGAATAGTTTAATGAATGTTTTAAAATTGGTTTTGATAATAAATTTTTATTTTAATAAAATATTAAAATAATCATATTTAGATAATTATTTTTGAAAAAAGGAATTCATTTTTTGATTCTACATGTCAGAAAATGGTTGGGGTGAATTTTTGGGATTTTTCTGAAATACATGAATTTTTTATGAACATTAGAATCTGATAATCTACAATAAATTCAAAATAATGCATTAAATGGGTCATTGATGATTCTATACTGATGAAAGCCCACATGGTTCATGATCAAATGATAAAATCACAATTCATGGTCATGTAATACTTGTTATTCTTTGTCTTGTGAAAAAATAATAAATTAAGGATTATAATATCCTGAAATCCCTCCGTTCTTCCACTATAAAATCCCCCTTCACTCACTCTTCTCTCCACACCTCTCAAGCTCCAAGACTTCTATAAATTCTGCCCAAATCTCTCCCCAAGGTCCTCCCACATGTCCAAAAGCTCTTAGCCTCCTAAAAATACCAAAACCTCTCCTCTCAAGAGGTTTTCAAAGGGCGAAGTCTCAAGTGGTAAATTCCTCTTTCCAAATTTCTTCTTTTCTTTTATGTTCTTTTCATTTTATTTATTTCCTCACCTACCCTCACCATAATAGTATTATCAATCCAGTAATAGACATGTACTGGAATTTCTTCATGCTAGTGGTATATTTCATTATCTTCTCTCTTTTCCCCACCCTTTTATTTGAAAGAAATTAAAGCATCGTTTGAGATGTGCTAATTTAGCACATTCAAAGACAACAGTTTATCAGTTACTATTGTTGTCTTTAATTTTGGTCATGAAACCATTTCTGTTATGGTTTAACCAAATTATTATATATTTTATATATCCTATTTTTGGTTCTGTAATCCTTTGGTTCAAATGAAATTATGTTATAATGCAAAACACATTCTTTGTAATCACATCCATCGATTAACAAAAATGGTTATCACGAAGGTTATATATATAATAATTAGAAGTCACTCTGAGTAACATAATTAAAATTAAAACCATGTAATCTATTTGATATTAACTAAATAATATATCTTCAATTATGGACATCCACTTTCATCTTGCATATAATTCAAACATGAATATAAGTGAACCGATCTTTTAAAGCCAAGTAAACAATCGAGCCCGAACAATGAAATTGAACCTTATAACTAATCAAAAAGACTTTTAATGAACTAAATAGGGACATAATAACTAAATTACATATAAAAAAAGTTCTGGAGTTAATAATTAATAATCCTAATTTTTTTATTCAGGTCATTAATATCATGTGATGAACACCACCATCTTTAAGGTAAGGGATCCTCTCCTTTTCTCTCTTAATCACGATAGTCTTCTATACTACGCCTTTATATGTGTAATAGATAAAATTGGGGTATTATTAAGAACCTCACCCATAATTCCTTATTGATTTATAGTTGATGAGAAACCCCATTTCTCTCTCATCAATCCCTCTTTGTCACACCCGACATCTTGCCGATAAAATCGTAATGAATTCTACCCGAACCTTCTTTGTTCTTTCGTGTTGCCTTATATTTGTTTCAAAATGGTTTTATCTTATCTGTCTATGTTATTCTCATGAATTATGGTGAGTTGTAAAAATATTCTTTTATCAAGACACTTCCATCACATGATTTTGGGGATATATATGATTTTGAATGATTCCCTCCTTAGAACTTTCTGATAAGCAAACCAGTTTTAAGGGGACTTTCCAAATTTTTACCCAAATTTCATGAGCACTCTATCCTATGTTTTGAAATACCACTATATTGATAAAATCAGTATTTTTATTATGTAATACTTTTTGGTTCTATTATGGTTTTATATAAATGAATGTCCTATTTTCTATTTGAAAATCTCTAGTGTGTTTTCATTAAAACCGTAAAAAAATGTTTTAATGATCATGTTTCAAAAATACAATTTTTTATTTTGTCACTTATATTTCACACCACATAACATGTTATATGACTATTTTACCCTATTAACATCCATGTATTTTCTAATTCTTCCTTTACATGGACACATTCATGATATGCCCATCGGTTATGATTTATGTCATGATTGTGGTACCCAATTCATTCCATGGGTACCGTTATGTTTTTGTATGGTTGATTATGTATGATTGTATATGTGGTAAGAATATTTATGTGGAAATAATAACCATGAATTTTTTTAGATTTTTGTTCCCAGATAGCGCTCCAATACATTGGCTAAGGATATATCTCATGAGATGCGATGTGAAACGTGATTGGCGGTTAGCCTTGACCCATACTGAAAAGGGAAACATGATTGGTGGTTAGTCTTGACCCGTACGGAAATGGGAAATGGGATTGGCGGTTAGCCATGAACCATACTAAAGATATGATTTATTATTTTTCCACATTTATATGATTCCTTGTTTATATGATCCCATGCTTATATTAAATAATTTTATAAGTATTATTCTTTGGGTATCTTTATGCCATGCCTCCTAACTCATGTGCACAAGATGTATCCTTATGTCCATTCCTTTACAGGGCTTTTTAGTTCATCCCTTTGTTCTTTTGTTCCCCAGGGTACCCTATGCATATGTAAGAGCTCGAAGGAATTTAGAATCTCTTTATGGAGATTAAATAATGATGTTTTTTAGCCCCATGTTTTATGTTATATGTACCAAGTCTTCCAAGACACTAGACATAACAATCCTTGGCCTGTACTCTGATGATTAATTATGATTGAAATAATGAAACGTTATATGTACATGGCTTTGGTCACTATACACCCCCCTCAGCAGCACCCATCCCACCCACACCTATATAGACCCCCAACTAACCCATGTAGACACCCCTGCACAGCTCCCTCCCCCTCGACCAACCCATAAACACCTAAACAGCGCACCCCGACCTATCCTTTACCTACACAACCCCCTCCCCCCCGCACCTGTGGGAGAAAATATTGTACCACTACAAAATTAATATTGTATAAAACTCCTAGATAAATTAGTGATAGTAGTGGTTCAAGAATGAATATTTATTTTCTATTTGTAGGATGATGTATTTGGAACATGCCAATTTTACATTCAACAACAAATGAAAAAACAAAATGATTAGAGATTACATTAGGGTTCTAAAAAACCATTGGAAAAACATCACCATATAACAAAAATATTTTTAAAAAATATTTGGATACATTGTTAAAAATTATTATAACCCAACGGTTTTCACCAAACGTTGGGAAAGACAACACTAAATCAATATATTATGATGGTTTTCAAAAACCATAAGAAAAAACACTCTATACCAACTATTTAAGAAAACTGTTGGGAAAATCGAGTTGATATAACTATGAATTCCAATAGTTTCAATAATTTATTGGATCAAATTTATGGAGATAAATTATTTTATAATATTGAATTTCATTCTATGTATAATAAATTTTGTATAAAGAAGGAAGGAATTTCAAAGAAAACTTTTCATGGACGTGGTATCAACTTTATAAATTTTCAATAATTCCATTTGGAATGACTAATGAATCACAATTTTTAATGGATATAGTGAGAAGATTATCAAGGAATATCTGGATGATTTTTTTGTGGTATTCATTTATAATATCATTTTTTATTATAAAATCTATGAATATCATGATAATCACTAGCAGATCATTCTTAAGACACTCTAAATATAAGAGTTATAAGATAAATTTAGCATGTTTAAATTATGTCTTTAGGAAATATCATTTCTAGGCCATATTTTTTCACAAATTCCTTGTGTGTTGATCTTTCAAAGAATAATTAAATCCAATAAGTTCCTTCACCAACTAGCATAACATTGGAACACATTTTAAATGGTGTAAAAGGTTACTATCAGCGTTTCATTCATAATTTTATTAAATTGGAAAACTCATTAACCAAGATCACATATAAAGGGGTTAAATTGGTATTGGAAATCGAATATAAAAATTATTTTGATGAATTGAACTGAAGGATTTTCCATTATAATATCTTTACATAACCATATATAAATTATGGATTTGTGATTTATAAAGATTCCACAATGAAGGTACTTGGTTGTGTAATTATTTATAATTATAGAGTTTTTAAATTTGCATCATGGAAATTAAAAACTCCTGAAGTGGACTATCCAAATCATTATCCTGATTTAGTAGTGGTAATCCATGCTATGATGATATTGAGACACTATCTCTATGGTGAAATATTATAGATATATAATGATTATAAGAGATTGAAATATTTTTTCCTCACAGAATAAACTCAATATGAGTCAATAAAAATGGCTCACGATACATAGGGATTATGATTTATCAATACACTACCACCCAGGGAAAGAAAATATAGGATAAGATTTTTTTAGTAAGAATGAATAAGTAGTTATGAATATTATGAGAATTGAAATAGATCCTATTTTCATGTATCATTTAAACAAGGATATTTTAATTATCATGGAAGGTTAAACATTTGTACTTTTTCGAATGGTTTTCAATCAATATTTACAAGAAATAATAAAATCATCTCACTCTGATAGTGTTGATTTGAAAAAAAAATTTATGGATTAATGATGGGAGAATGATATATTTTTTATATGAAGGTGGAATTTTGATATTTGGGAAGAGGACTTGTGTTCCATATATACCTAATATAAAATTTGAATTATCGGATGATGCTCATAGCTCAAATATATTTGTACAACTTGGTGGAACTAAGATGTATGGAGATTTGGAATAATATTTTTTATGGGATAATATTATGAATTAAATTTCTTTTTATGTGTCAAGATGTTTAGTTTTTCAAAAGTGAAAGCAGAAAGATAACATCCTAGGTGATTCATGAAACCTCTTTCTATACATGTGTGTAAATGAGAAGATGTTGCGATGGGATTTTTCATGGTGATACCAAATAATACTATAAGGAATGATTCTATATGGGATTTGTTGGTTTGTCTTACCAAATGAAAACATTTTCTTACTATAAGATACTATTTACCTCTTAAACATTAATGAATAATCTTTATTAATGATGTTGTAAGACTTTTTGTTGAACCTCTGTAAATTGTGTCTCACTGTGATCCTCATATTACTTCTAAATAATGGAAGATTCATTACATGGACCTATATTATATGATTCCTTTGGACACTACCTACCACCCACAAACTGAGGGATAATCAGAAAGGACTATTCACACTTTAGAAGACATTTTGAGATCATTATATAATTGCTTTCAGGGTATTTTTTTATCAGAATTTACCTATGGTAGAATTTTCAAATAAAAATAGCTCCATTTGAAGTATTACAATAAAAAATTATGAAGAATAAATTGGTAGTAGATGTTGTACAAAATCCTGATGGATTGGCGTTGGTGATGGTAAAATTTTATACCTAGAACTTGTTGAGGAAACAACAAATAAGATGAACACTATTCAAACCCATATCAGAGAAGCCAAATGTTTTAAGAAGCGATATACAGAAAACATAAAGATTGGTTTTTTATTTCAAGAGGTAGATTAGATTTTATAAATGGTATATCCATGGAACTGTGTTATAATATTGGGTAATAAAGGAATATTAAATCCATATAATATCAGATCTTTCGAAATTATGGAACGAATTGAAGTTATAGATTACTGTTTAGCAATGCCGCTAAGTCTCTCCTATGTTCATTATGTGATCTAGGTATCACTATTATGGAAATAAATGGTAATCAAAACACATTAGCGCACCCATAAAAAACTAGGAAATTAGCATGATTAGACTTAATGTGAAGAGCCTGTCGATATTCATAACACTATAGAATATGTATTGTGGAATGTGATGACTCAATTGATAAATGTTCATTGGAGAAAATGTAAAAAGGAAGAGGTGATATGGGAACCTACAGAATTTATTAAGAAGAACATTCTAAATATTTTTATGAGGTGATATTCTATAATTTTAGATGATGAATGTCTTGAATGAGGGGAGACTATAACACCCAATGATTTAACGGTACATTTTCACTTTATATAAATTAAATAACATTAATCACACAAAACACAGAGTTCAAGAACACCATGATATATTAACCTAAAAATTTAGATAGTGTATATGAAATATATTAACCAAATTATTAAATATATGTATATTTCAAATAATTATTTACAAACAAATATATAAAAAAATCTGATTTTATGAAAAAAAATATTTTTATGGAATTTTTCCACCATTTAATAGTGAACAGGTTTAAAACTAAATTATTGGAATTTAACTTTCAATATAGGCTTGATTTTGTATTTTTAAATATCAAAATTATTATAGGGTGATTTTTTGGTATATTTCTGAGAGGGTTTATTTTTTGATGAATAGTAAAAATACTACATTGTTTTCAGAAATTGATTTTTGATTTAAATACATTTCAAATTAATATATAAAGTCATAATAGATAAAAAATTAATATGTTAATTCAATTTAGATCATAAGAATAATTTTTATATTAAAATTGGATATAAAAATTTATTGAACATTTTAACAATGCTTTTACATGCCATCTCGCCACCTATGTGAAATCAGTGTTAAACCAAACATATCCACTTTTGTGAATTGAATGTATGAAACAATTTGTACATGGCCTTAATTAGTATTATATTTTCAGATTAATTTGATAAATTTTATTTTTTTGGATATTATGAATAGTTTATTAAAAAAATTTTGTTTCCCACGATTAAGGGTAAATCTAGTTATTAAATCTAAAAAGAATATTATAATTTTATAATGATAACTTAAAATGTGTAATAATTTAATTTTTTGTCTTTTTTTGGACAAAATAAACACTATTAAAAATTATAACCTTTTTAAGACACATATGTATGAATATGACATTTATAATGTTTTATTTAAAAATAACAAAAAAATGTCATAGTAATGTTATTTATAAGTTTTAAAATAATAATAAATGGTTCTAAATAAAATAAAATCAAATAAATATAGTCATTTGAAATATAATAAATGTATATTCATCCTGAAAATTTATTTATAAATTTTAATAAAAAATTAAATTAATAAAAGGATTTCATAATAATCGTGTATTAATTGTTTAGTCAATAGAAATATAAAATAAATGATATTATAAATATCATAATAAAAAAATATTACATAATTATTGGCATTCAAATGTTTAATAGAAAAATTAGACTTGTTATTGATAAATTAGAATTTTTGGTTAGAAGTAGTCATATGGTTAGGATATTTTTATAATTTCATATAATGAATAGTCTTAAAAGTTACATAAATGATACCTTTAAAATAAATAATATTTTATTCGATGATATAATATTCCAAAAAATAAAAACACTTCAAAAAAATGACTATATTAATGAAAGATATGTAATCAATTCCCCATATGTTGGTCATTTTTCTTTTTTTAGTAACTATATTGACCCAATTCATTAAAAATCCATGTTAACCTGGTAAGAGTTAAAGGGTTTAGCTAAGAGTTAAAAAAAATTCTGGTTAATATTGGGAACTAAAGATGTTCAAAATGTATTATTTGAGTTAATTTCGAACCGTATTCATATTATATTCAAAATAACTCAATGTTGAGATTTTTGAAATCAAAAATAAATTTATATTAATTGAATATTTTAAATATTACAAGACTGCCACTCCACACACTTATAAATAGGAACATCCACCCTTATTTCCTAACAAAACCACGAGCATTATAACTCAACAATACATAGACAATTTATCCAACCAATATTCGTAGATATGTTCTAAATGTTATTTTCATCAAAAATACCATCCCTATTGACCATAAGAAGTGATCGATAGGAACTCCATTAAAGAGTAATTAATTTTTTGACAGACTCATTGATGTTATTTTCTTAATATACATCATATTCCAATGTTTTTTCCCTACTAAATTAATAAATATAGTATTATCTATATTATTATATGTTATTATGATATGGTTAAAACATATTCTTCTTTTATCCATCATATGAAAAACAGCAACACTACGTGTGCGTACGTACAGTTTACCATCTCCACACTATGATGTAATATTGTTTCATCACCACGTTATTTATATGGGAATAATGATGAGTATAGATTATTTAAATAAAAAATATTTCAAGTTTTAAATTTTTATAACTGATATACCTAAAAATTCGTAGCCACTATATGATTATGAAATGATATCATTACACATGCATACCAACGACCTACTATTTACGTAACCTGAGGAGATTCTACATCCATTATAAAAATTTTAGAATAACTAAAAAAAGTATATATTGAATAAATATAATATTTTATAACTTATTATTATTATATAAATTAATAAAATATATCATATCTATAATAAAGAAGAATTACAAGATAAAACATGTGTTTGAAAATGAAATAGCTAACACTCGAGTCAATGGTAATAATGAATTATTGTTTACAAAACAATATAATAAGCTAAAATATGATATCAAAAACATTGATATGGTTCTTTTATAATTCAATAACCTTATTTAACAATTATATGTAGGTTAAAACAAAATCAACTAAGGGTATGTACAAGTTAAGGGTTAATTTGAAAATCTCATTCTTATTCTAGATTGTATATATGTCAGTATCTACTACATAATATTTTTCATCCATGTTCTTGTTTCCTTAAATAAAATTCAAAAAATTATTAATGATATGAAGAAAAATTAAATTTATTTTTACCCAGGGTTAGTTTTTATTAATTTTTTTAAAGGATTCTTTTTTTATTTTTCCAAACGATGACCTTTATGTCCTTTTAGGAAAATATGAAATGAATGTTATTTTTTTATCATATATGTAAATAATGATGATTAATTTAAATGAATGAATTATTATTTTAACTAAATTTTTTTATTTAAATTGAACAACCCTTTTTAATAAAATTTCTATATAAAATTGTTTATTTTTTCAAAAAAATTCAAATGAGTTTATTATATTATTTTCATCTACTTACACATAATTTGATAAATTTTATGGTTAATTTTGGATGATTTATTATGATATAATTTAGAATATTTTATTCATGGGTTTATGATATATGTTATTGTAGATGATCTATTTTGATACCATTCATGGTTTGTTGTTAATGTATTATCATTTGGTATGCTGGTTTTAAAATGAGGGTTTATGTTTTTTATGTCTCACCATTTTCAAATGAATAATAGATTGGACTTATAAAGTGATTTTTGGCCCCCACCATTTCCCTTAAATGAATCAGTAGGTCTCAGAAGTGAAATGAGTTTGGTTTTTTATGCATTTAAGTACGGTGTCTTGGCCGAATCCCTAGTGGTATGTTTATGATTTCCAACTTTATGAATTCCCCCATTATAATATTATGTATTGATATTCCAATTTATTTTTTGACAATTAGAATTTAAATTTGAAGATTTATATAGAATTATTTCATTTATTATTTCCATATTATTCTATATATTGTGTTTAAAAGGATTGAGTTTCTGTTATATATCATTCCTTAAAATTTTATGCATATTTATTATAGCTTCTTCTTTATGGTTTACCCTTACTGAGAATATGATATCGCACCTTTCATATGATTCATTTTTACCTAGGATATGAATAAGTTTATAAATATTGAAATGTATGAAAAATATTAGGGATATGATTATTTTCATGGGAGTACTATGTTACTTTACATTACATGATTTTATGTAAAACATATCATTGTATATATTTTTTTCAAAACTAATAAACTATATGATGCTTCAAGATGTGTTTCATAGTATAATATAACAGTGTAATAAATTAAGGCTCCAACTATGGGAAACAGGGTTTAGGGTCCTTATTGTTGTCCCTAAAATTTGATCCCCTTAGATTTATTCACATCATATTCATAAAGGATAACTTTTTTAATGATTATAATAAATTACCAACACTTTGGAATGAATATTTGAAGAAAGACATGAAAAAATGATGGACCCCTATAAAAATGGGGTGATAATTGAAATTCTTTTGAATAAATAACCTGGGCCCCATTTGTTTCATTTGTTGGTGCCATCATATGTGATGATCAAATGTGTGTCCTTTGTGGCCGCCTGACATCCATGTTGAGTAGTTTTCATTTTCAAATAATGAGCATTAATTATGTGTGGAGATGTTACATCGTTTATTTTTATACTAATTTACATGGTCAAGGGAATGCTCCATATATCTTTTATAAGATCCATATTGTCAGGAATCATTTGCAGCATCAAGCTATAAAACCCATGCAATGATGAATTTGTTTACATGGTAAGTAGTTAAACATATACTAGATGAATGGTTATGTGACATTCTTTTCAATAGAACCCCCATCACACATTTTCAGTATCTTCTAGACACATTATATGTTTTTTTTATAAATACATAACTACATTATCTATTTATTATTATTTTTTTCATTTATCTTCCATTTTTTCATATTAAATATTGAATAAATTTTATTAGTAAATGACTCCAACATTTACTGAGAAATATATTTTTCACTAAGTTAATAACATTTCTAGTTATAGTGAATTATAAATATAACTCATAGTTTTTTATCATTTTATATATTTTGAATATTAATTTAATCTTTTATATATAGGATAATATGCGAAATTTTTTCATTTCAATCTCTAACTTTAGTATATTAAGGAGAAGACTCATACAAATCAATATTCAGAAAACTATTGGAATTTTTCATATGTAGCCTAATATGAATATTACATTTAGATATGTATTTTATGATAAGGATAATACTTATACATCATTAAAATTAACTCTTATTTATGGATTATATGTTATGAAATGTTCTGATAAGGTATTTCCAAATAAATGTTTAAAATAATAGTAAATTAACATGAAATATTTTGAAATTATATTTATGTTTAATTAATCTAATAGTGATTTATTTACCACCCATTATAATAGTATAACCTATAATATTCTATGACTGATAATCAATGTAATTATATTGAAAATTCGAATTTCTAGAATTTTAATGGGACTGAATTTTTGTATTATTTGGATTATCCAAACTAATTTATGATGATTACTATAGATGACTTTGATGGAGAAATGTTTAATTGTTATCTGGATTCTATGAATGATAAATTTATTAACCACTATGGGAATTATGGGAAAAATTATTTATTAATTTTAATTATTATTCTAATAATTATTATTTTACAAACTATTGATATTATTCTAGAACACCATTTGTAGTATTCATTGATCATTTAAGATGAAATATCATGGAGTTAGAAATTGGGGGTGTTTTTAGATTTTCAAAATTATTCCCCATATGTATTTTAACACATATGACTAATTAAAATAAAAGAAATATTGAAATGATTGAAGGGTCATATTGTTTACACACTATTATACTGGAAATCTGAAGCTGAATTATATCATTGATGAGATTGAGCTTCTTATTTGTAAACTAGTAACCTAATAAGTATATTTCATTTGTTTAATTGTTTTATATTAAATTGATGTATATATTCTATATAGAAAAGATGAATCATGTATCTCACACATTCATTATATATATATTAAATGGTGTGTGTTGGTTATAATAACTAGAAAAAAACACATATAGGGGTTTTTCCTGATCTTACAAAAGGAAATGATAGTTATTCATACACTTTAAAAGGAATGTTATATGTTTAGGGATGCTTTCAAAAATTCTAGGGTAGGTATTCTCATATCAGAGTTCATGATATTTTCATTACCCATAATAATATACTTGGGTTATGGCTATAATTTTTCAAATGGATTGTCATAAAGAGTTTTCACCCTCCATTAAAATTGAAGTATCTATATGGGATATATATACTCTTGTGTTGATAGTGAGAATAATATATTTAGTATTACTTGGATCTGAACTACTATAAAATCATTGTGTTATCTCATTATTTACTATTAAAACTCGCTTGGTTCACATTCAGTACATATCGATTATGCTAACTTTTATTAGAATATCCATGAAATTCGTAGCTAGTAGTTTAAATTTCCCTATTTGTTAGTATTTAAAATTCACCTCACATCATGTTTTTCTAATATGTCCATTGGTATCTAATAATCAGTATCATAACCATCCTTTTATGTGACATTATCTCTTTATTTAACTGTAATTCCTTCACAAGTGTTATCATTGTTATCCATTTAAGGATATGAGTTGTCATATTCATATTTGATATTTTATATATTTTTTATAATTTAATCATTTTCTCTAGCATATAAAAATTATTATGAGATATATTTTTATGTAGTTATTGATAATTGGATTTAAAGATAAATACTATTAGGAAAATATTCATATGATATTCTCTAAACCATTTTGAATTAGGGGAACCTGTGTTTTATGAATGTAGAGATCTGAGAAACATGAGTCCATAAACTCCATTATATATTGAATAATAGAGACACTACTGAAGGAATAAATCAAATTTTTTGAGTCTTCTATTTCATGGTCTATCGTAAATAAAAATTCAGGTTGTATATATATTATAGATATTTATAGTGAGGTAACATATATATCATACACCTCATGTTGTTAATATTATTTTTATAAGAACGATTTTATATGTAACATGTTTAGTTATATAGATTATAAAAATTAGGATGACGAGTTACATGATTGTGTTGATGGTATTGGAGATGAAAACATAACCTTGAATAAGGAGCATAATGGTTTGGAAGAGGAGAAAAATTATACTGACTCTCACACATTATATAATAAAATGGAAAATGAGAAGATTGAGGAGAATAATGGAATTTTTTAGAACACGTTTTCTATCAATGATCAGATGCACTGTGATGATTTTGATGATAATGAACACATTAAAATGCGACATGGCATAAATTATAGATTGTGGAGATTGTTTGAGAATTAAAATTGTCAATAAAATTGTTTTAAATGTAAATTTTTCATTCATTTCTATATTAATAAATTTAATGATTAATTAAGAAATTATTTTAATTACAAAGTAAATTTAATTAAATGTGTATTAATTTGACATTATGTATATGATTTCTGTTAGTGTTTTAGAAAGAAGCATGTAAGTAATAGAATAGGGACTAATATATCTTAGATTAGTTGAGATTTTCCAAAAGATTACTCAATTTGGGTTCCCAAAGGAATAATAAAGAATCTATTGGGACCTAAACCACATTACGTGACATTGTAATGTGTTCAACTTGGAAAACAATCGTATCCTTTATAGTTTATTTTATAGTATAAGGAAATATTTTTTATTTATTATATATTAATTATAGTTGATGAGAATATATTTTATATGTTTCTTATTTATTTAAATAATATATTTATAAACATTTTTATTTTTATTTCATCGAAAATATCTCATAATTAATTGAATATCATTAATTGTTTCAAGGATTTTTTTTTATTTCCAGGAGGAGGAATTCACATGCCAAAAATCCACTATCTTATCCTTTCCTGAAGAGAAATAATAGATTTAGGGGAATACTGAATAGTTTTTAAATTATCTTTTTCTCCCATAGTTGGAATCTATCTTTTCAATATGCATGATTTTAGAGGAATTTATTATTTTAAATTGATCATAATACTACTGAGAATGTGGTGCTTAGAGTTTTTTTTATTTCTTATGTCTGTACATTTCTTTTTGAATTATTATTTCTTAAGATCATTAATGATTAACTAAGGGGAAATGATTTTAAAAATATTTCCTTCCCTAGTTTCTTATCATTTTATTTCATTATTTTATAATGGATTAATTTATATTTCTATTATTTATTTTAACATTTAATATATGGAAATAATTATTATTTTGATATGTTTTAGTTTTGTAATTATGAGAAAGGGGGTTAATTTGGAGTGTATCTTTTCAACATAATTTATTTTGTTTTTATAATTACCTAACTCTACAATATTGTGATAAATATTTATTAACATTTATTATTATCGAATTTATTATATTGGATACTATTATAATCATTAAAAGTTCTTATTATGATTATTATGGAATATTTTTATAGAAAGGGAATAATTATAATCATGTGTCTAGGAATTTTAAATCTTTAACAATTGTGGGTGTTATGTAAATAATATTATTTTTTATTATAATTATTATTCTAACCATTAAATTTTATAGGATTCTGGGATTTTTAAGAAAACACCATGTTTAGTATTCACAAATCATTAAAGAAGAAACTCATGGAGTTCTAATTTAAGGGAATGAAATGTTACAATATCAAAATTATAAAGGTCAATGAAATAGGCAGTGTGGATGAAAAATTAATTTTTGAAATATTAAATTATTACAACTTTCGAAGTGCGACTTCATTTACACACAACTATATTTGATAAACAAGAATAACTTTCTACCAATTTTAATTCCAATAAAAAAATTGATTCTACACTAGAAATATATTATGGAATATTTAATTGTTCTAATTGATTCATTTTTTCATTTAATTTTATAATCATACTCTATGATGTTATATTTGGTCCATGTTCACAGATTGTACATCAATTAAATGATATATATTGGTTTGGTTTAGCTTAAAAATGTATATGCACATTCCTTAATTGATCCTATATAATGAATGGTTTGTTATTCCACTATTTTAAAAAGAAGGTGTTTCATTTAGATCTTCTGGGTGTGAAAAAATAGTAGTTTGTGTTTTTTCAAACTGATGCTCACTTGGTCCGAAAGTGACTCTAAAATAGTTATAGTTTGCAATAATGGTTCCTTAGAAATTTCTAAAGATGTTTTCAATGTCATCAATTAGAATAATTAATTGTGAATAATGAATGAGATTGGTTTCATGAAACCATCTTGAAAATTCATGGACCCACCCCCTCCCTTGGCATGAAGTATGGGATTTCATGTGAAGCCAGCTAACCGCATGAGCCCGATGTTGTTTTGGGCTATTATATCTGCCAATAACATTTCCATAAGAAAATATCATTTTATATAACAGTATTATGTATCCACAAGATGTGATTTTCATTTTTTTTCTTGAATAAGGGAACCCTTTATGGTTGATCAGTCTTATGAAGATGTATTCTTTGAATATTTTACACATTTTCAATAAACAACTCTCACAAATGGAATACCGAGTTTCCACCTTCTGTTCGATCGACTACAAATGACACATCACCTAGGTTTCCCTATTAATACATTTTCAATATATTCTAAAAGATGAGGGAATGAGGGATGTAGAAACGGAGTGTGGGCGATAAAATAGGGGAGTTGTGTGTTTAGCATCTATATATGAAAACTCCAATAACTTCCACATGAAAAACCAAATCCAAAAACTAATAAAAAATATATAAAATTAATTTTACCACATAAAATCTGCATGTTATTTGTGTTCATGATAATCATTACATGCAAGATGAAACATGATATCCACGTCCCATTTCATAGATCAAATTATGAAGCATCACCTTGTATTATAATAGTTGCCTTTATATAGTATTGTGATCACATCCCCTCATGGTGCACATATAGCTGTCAAACTTTCACAGTTCCCATTTGATGGATAATTTTGGATCCTCTAATCCTTATATGATATTCCACACCATATTTATGAGATAATATGTTCATATCCCATTCAATCCATTCAAATATCCCCCATGGCCTCATTTTTAATCATCAAAACCCCGAATATGAAAAATTAAATCCCCCTCTAGTGTTGTTTGATGTCCACCATCTATGAATGCATATAAATATACATCTCACTTTGATCAATGGAGGATATATTATGTCACCCAAATGTGTAGGAACCTCAATGAATACACAATTATGTATTCCCCTAATAACAGGGTTTTGTATTTAGAATATAGTATAATAACTCCTCCCAACCCAGAATGAATTTCTTCTTCATTAAATGTGTTATGTCGGATACGGGCATCCATCTTAGATTATTACCATAGTATTATATGCTGGATGATAGTCTCATCCTGTCTCAATGATTCATACATTATACATTCTTAGAAATAATAATGAATATGATAAGATAAGGACTTATTTAAAATATATGTCTTATGATGTTCATGTTGACAATTTCATCAATCACAAATCATCAATGTGCCAAAGAGAGGGATAATATTTGGGAATCCTCGATGTTAAAGCTCTATTGAAATCAAATTTTTTGACCAAATGAAATTCCCCAGACCCTCCCTTAACACTTGTTTATCAAAAAGATCTAGTCTTATGTGGGATTAGTGGTTTGAGTCGATCATGTCATTTTGATCACACATGTTACACGTCAACCTTGTATATTCATTTATTTTATTCATTTCTTCATCAATAATCTTTTTTATTGAGGTTCAGGTTTCGTTTTGGTTTAAAAATTTTAATTTTTGAAGTCTCATGTGAGTTTTTGTAATATGCATGTTTTGGGTGCATGGTTTTGGAAAACATGAACACTGCCTAGGTAACCATGAAGCCTATGTTGGGAATCCTATATTTCTACATCCCTGACCCGGGAGAAAATAAATCGAAGAAATGGTCCAGGTAATTACCTAACCTCAAGAAAACATCCTCACATGATAGAGGATTCCAACAAGTATAAAGGTTCCAATAGGTCACATGGGGATATTATACCCTCAATGCCAGATTAAGACCCAATAGATAAAAATCGAAATAGTGGAAAAAAGAGAAAAATCAATAACATGCATAAATAAACAAATACCAAAACTGGGTGCAATAATAAATCACTATAATATTCCTCTCCATGATACAATGTCTATTGAATAATACCCAAAGTATAGAAAATAGTGGTGTCCAAAAAATTGTTTGGACACCAAGTCTAGAACGTCACCGAAAAATGTCCCATGTCCATCTCATCTCCCTAGCATAGGGCCCTTTCCCATGTCCTAACCTTCAAGAATAAAATATTCTCAGGTACCAAATGGTGGCCCAAGAAGGCTTTTTATATAACATAGTATGCTACCACCAACTGTGTCTACAAAAAAACTTCAAGCAAGATAGTGAAAACAAATGATTAATAAAGCCATGTTATGGTAATCAGTTCAAAATGCTATCTTTATTTATGATCCATTAAGCTAACCTACATATTAACCCTTTATTATTACTAATTAATTTTATTTTTCATGTGACCAATTTCAGGTGTTCAATGGATTAGGCATGATCAATGTTCTAAACATGTGGTAATTTTTCAAGTCCTCTCTCACTAGGCGTCATTTGAAAACACTTCCCAATATCCTCACCTCAATGCCTCAGTCTAGGTGGAATGAAACCGTTAGGGTAATAGAACTCCGTACCCTACCCTAACCCATTCATTCAGGGGACGATCTATATCCTCAGTCCAACTCATCCCATGGGTGGAGAACCTTAAGTCAACACCCCGCTCTACCAACACATGTGCACATGCTTAATTATTATTCACCATAAAACACCATATCACAACAACATATCCAACATCATTGACAACATCACAGTAATATCAATAAATGGGAAATTAAATTTTTCATCAATCCATTAACAATATAATTATTCATGTTATGTGACCCTTTTAGTGACATTCTCATTTTCCATTCCTATCGCACTAAGAATATTCCTTTATAAAGATAATCCCGTGCAATTTCAAAATTTTCTATTTAACACTTTTTTGGCAATACAAACTACATCTTATGTAATTACCTAGCCTAGGTTTCGTAATAAACACAATTTTATCATCACATAAGCAATGTAACATATTCATCATAGGATTAATGTTCTCCCACAATATCCAACACTTACATAGCTAGAATTATGTCCGGGGAACATCGTTAACCCCCTCGGGTGGCCCTAATTTGGTCAAGTCATGCTCCTTGAATCCCATGGGGATCAAGAAGGTTTTAATTATGTATATAGACACCACAACATCAAATCATGTAAAAGGAACCAACAACTCTTCAAAAGAGGGAATTAGAAATACCCCATGCACAAATCAACACAAAACCAAACAGATAAAACTTGTAGACAACCTACCTTGAATCCTTTGGGGAAAACACTTCTAACTGAATCCTTAGATCTTGATTCTAACAACCCTTGATGATGTACTATAAAAATCTATGAAAAAGTAGGGTTTCAGAGCTTCATATTGCGAGGGGAATGAAATGGAAACACTAAACAAAAAAGGAAAGCAAGAATGAGATTAGCCTCGCTTGGAAGATTCAATCATCACTAGGGTAGATGGAGGACGAGTGGTAAGAAATCCCGAGTTGGGTATAAAAGTCATACAATGGAAATTTTGTAGTATTTTAAATGTTTCAAGGCCCCACGGTATACCCGCACAGTTTTCTAAACCGTGTGCAAACCGTGCAGATGCTTGTATCAAAAAATAGAAACCTCGTATGGTTTAACTACATGGTTTTCCAAGCTGTGCTCAAACCATGTGGATGCTACTTTATGAAAACCCCCTTTCACATGGCTTCCAGGGAAATCAACATGGTTTTACCTAACCATGCGCAAACCGTGTAGAAAGACTCGAACCACCCTTTTGTTTCTCTTTACAGTGTATAACCCCTAAAACACCCCTAGACTTCTTAAGGACATGTAAAAACTCCAAATTAACTAAAATAAAGAGTCATAAACTGAAATTCATGTAAAACATACCTTAAAAAACAAATCATGTATATACAACCTCTCCACCTTATAATGGCTCTTCCCTGATCCACAATTTCTGAGAATCATTCAGTTTATATAGAAAAGTGATCATGCCACTAGACCCGAATATCATATTACTACTGCTATGTTTCCTCTTGAATGTTTACATGTAGATATTGAACACAAACCAGGGGCACAAACTTATCCTGAAAAACATTCTAGCAAGAATCTAAAATTCAATCTGGGTTCTCCCCAAAGGACGCACCAGCCTCAATCACAATGTCCTCACCATTTATCACATGAGAAATGATAGGTTGATTATTTTGACATTGTGGAAAATGGAAAATATAATGCAACATACTACACAGCTATGGAAGAGCCAATCGGTAATCCATCGGTCATATCCTCTCCACAATCTCAAACGGTCCGACAGATCAAGCTGCCAACTTGACCTATTTCAGAATTATTCAATGACCCAACCATGGAAACACCTGAAGAATCACACTATCACCCAACATGAACTCAATATTTCTATGATTCTAGGTTTTAATATGTACTCCAAGACACCTAGGTACTATGTTCCTTCTGTATTCTCCTCCAGAAGCATGAGGTGAAATGATGATCACGATCTGAAACTCTGGTTCTCAACCAACCATGAATCCTTACTATTTCCCTAACATATAACTCCCCTAATAGGAGGAAGATATTGGTTTCCTATATCATCATGAAATAGGACACATTGGTTTGCTGATCTACCAACAACCAAAGGGAATCATTCTTCCATGGAATCCTCATAAGGACCGCTATGATGTCCGTCATGACATAATTTCACTTCCACTCGAGAATAGACAACAATTGCAACAACCCACCGATGTAATGATGTTGTTCCTTCATCCACTAATAGGTAAGGAATTCTACCACATATTTCAACACATCCTTCTTCATTCCACTCCACCAATACTGCCTACGTTGGTCACAATATATCTTATTCATTCACAGATTCCCTTCCTACTTTGATATGTGGAACTTGTGCATCAATTCTTATCATTAAACTACACACACCACATCACAACAATGAACATAAGAAACTCCACCAGTGTTGAAGGTCTAACTAGTATGTGACTCCCCAAATTTAAGACAATACTTCATTGCCATCCACTCCAGATCTACATATCATCTCTCTTTAAATCGAATGAAAATCACATAATCAACTGTTATAGATGCATGGTTTGTCCTCATATGCCCCTCGTGTACCTCCAAATTCATCTATGAAAACAAGTCCATCATCACCCACTCTAAACTAGATTCTTGAACTATAAGATTTTTAGTCTTTCACTTAATATCATCAACGACATTATTCCCTTTTATTGTTGTGTAAAACAATTCAAAATCAAATGGTTATAGGTACGTGGACTACCATTATTATTGAAGAGTCAAATACCACTGAGAATTTATGTATTTGATATATTTATTTTTTGTAAACACATTAAAGGGTAATCCTAATAGATAATGCCACCAAAACATTAAGGCATGAACCAAAACAGCTAGATCCATTTCATGAGTAGGGTAATTCAATTCATGTGTCCTCAAATTCCTTGACCCAGAAGCCGCAAACCGTTCATCCTACGTCAACAAAACCCAATGTCAAACATTAGATACAATATAGAACAAGGTGTGAATCATAATTGGTTCAGGTAAGATCAAAATTGTTTCAGTCATCAACCACTTATTCATCTCCTGGAAAGAATTCTTAGAAGCCTCTCACCAATCGAACATATCCCCATACATGGTTAGGCATGTGGCAGTGATGAAAAATGATAAAAATCACTAATAAGGCTTCGGTAACAACCAGACCAACCCAAAATATGTAAGGGTTGGTGTCCTATGAACCAACTGTTTTGTACTATGATTACATGAATGTTCACTTATTATATAATGTTCATTGTTCTACATGACTATAATATAATAATGTACTGGAATATTTTTTGCATTGATAAAGTCATGGAAGATCCCCGCTATGATGAGAACCATGAAATGCTATATCAATACTCTTAAATAATGTTTTACGGTTGGATGATGTACTATGATAGCACACATGGTATACAGATCATCATGTGCGAGTACTCGTAAGAAGACGAGACTCTCTCTCATAGAGTTCACACATGGTAATCTCCATGATGGGAGATTATGAGAACAGACCTGCCAGTAGCAATTCCGCATGTCTTGATGTCATCGGACATTGATATCTACGAGTGTGTATAATGGTCCTCAGACTAGAAGATTATCATTAACTCATGTCATGACTCACACACTTATATTTACTGACGAAAACCATCACGCAAACAATTGGCGGGACGTAGGGTACGATGGGTGTATCACGAATGACATGTTGTTAATGGATATGTCGAGGAAGGATTTTTCCCTTACATTTAAAGAAGTTGATATCTCAGCCCTTTGATTGAAATAGAACTGTCACATTAAATTTCATGGACAAGGTGTAAACGATGAGTTTATTTCGTGTATTCAAAGAAAGACAGATCAAGAATATAGGTTTATGACACTACTATGAATCCTTCGTGATTAGATATTGATACAAAGGGATTAAATTACACAGTAAGCATTTGTATGAGGTGATATGTCAATTAGGTGTCACCTTCTTTCTCTTGTGTGCCTTGACCCGTTGCTAGACAGTAATCTAGGACATTAGGCAAGCTCGCCTAATGCTAACGAGAAAGAGGCCTAGAGGGTCACACACTATGTGTATTCATGTATCTCAAGTAGAATAAAGATTATTCCCGTACGTGGTTTAATAATTAATCAAGGAAGCCTAAATCGTTTTAATGATGGAGGAAGAAGGAAGTGAAAACAAGATATACACGCCGTGTATTATAGATTACATGTCATATAGTTTTTCATGAAAAACAAGTACACACCATGTATTAATAATTCCACGATGTGTAGTTTTATTTATGGAAAGGAAATGAATAAATGAAAAAAAATATACACGACGTTTACATTGAATGTACACGTCGTGTAGTTATCAATGAAAAACATGTACACACCGTGCATTTATTAATACATACCGTGTAGTTTTTCCAGTCAGGATTTTGAGGATATAATATTGTTTTAAATGATATTTATTATAATCAGCATGGGCACATGTCAATGAATTAATTATTAGACATGGGGGTTTCAAATAAGAGTCAATGAAATAAATAAAATTCATAACGCCTTTATTTATTGTCATTACTCTACAACCTCAAACCTGATTATAAATATCCTCACAACCCCAACTCTTTTCCTACCACACCGACAACAATTCTGGAGAATTATTTCAAGGCCGAAAGAACCTCTTCCACCAAGAACACTCTCAAGACCGAGAGAGATCCTCATTCATCAGATCAAGATGATCTAAGATGGACAACGCAAGCAAAGACTTCTCCACGCTAGCACCCGGAGAATCCTTTGGCGACGTCTAGAGATACGAGGTACACGTGTGGATCACCGCTAGATGGAGTCGACACTAGGCTTCTGCGACGCAATGATGGATCACATAAAAAACATGATCAATAACTTCAACGAAGAATGAACACCCAAAATGTATTTCATTATAGATAATTAAATTAATTATAATCAACCTGTAACGATCCTTGTTTGTGGTTCTGGGACAAACCTTCTTCTTTGAATTTTTCTATGATTCGATCCTTGGAGACTGACATTTATCATCGTGCTTATCCCAGATTGATCATTGCTAAGGAAAAAAGGAAAGTGGGCACATCCACCCACGTGCTTCTGCTGCACCCGGAACATTCAATTTTTATCAGAGGGAGGATACAACGTTGATTATAATTATTTAATTTTCATTGATAATTTACGCATTTACATTTGATTCAATTAGAAATATATCATTCTATTAATCTGAATAAACGAGATTTATTCTTCCTCCTTCATTTCTCGATTCATATCACAGAAACGAACATTTTATTTAAATTTCTTGATTAAAATAAAAATGAGGAACTCATCCGGAGGAGCCACTCTTTCTGTTTGTACAACACGGGATTACATGGTGTGTAATTAAAACAACACGCCATGTACTTAGGTTCAATGAACCAGCAGTGGTCCTCTAAACGACGTCGTGTGAATTGACTATGCCTAAGTATTAATCACGCCGTGTTGACCAGAATTGAACGGCGCGTGGAACCGGAATACACAGCATGTATGTTGGAGCAACATGTCATGTAGTCCGTTCTAGACCAGGTGAAGCCGTGTACATGGATAAGCCACGTATAGTTTACACGAGATCGCCATGCCGGTTACCGTGTAACAAGGATGTACATGACATGTATGATATATCTACATGTCGTGTACTCCAAAACATCCAATGTACAGAAAACATGCCAAAGCCCTCGGCGTGTACTTTGGATAAAGGGTGAAAAAAATACATTCCATGTAATTATAAACTACATGCCGTGTACATTCCAGAAATGGAATTTCACCAGGTTTCCTCCAATGTACAAAGACCCGTACAAGGAATATGGATGAGGATAATCTCAAGTAAATTTAGAAAGGAATTTAAGATAATGAATTGATTAATTTTAATATCATAATTAATTGAATTCGAGCATATCATATCTTAAATGAAAGAAAAATTAAATGAATTTGAATTCTAAATATGCGTAAATGTTGTTGCATGCTATGGATGATCCTGAGCTAGACCAAAGACCCTTTTTATGTGTATGGTTTCATTTCAATTTATTTAATTTTGTTGGCATGCGAGCCTTCTTCCAATAAAATGTAGGGAATGCGTGCCCATGGTTTCTTTAATGTAAACCCATGTAATGGAGGATCTCCCAAGCCAGATTTGATGGTTCAAATCTCGAATCCAAGGCGAAACCAAAACAAGAAGATTCAAAGGTGGACAGGTGGGAGCTACAAAACACGAACCAATAGGTTCAAGGTATTTTCCCTAGGTCAGGGATTGCTTATCAAAACTGCTAGATAAGCTATCCAATAGAAGCAAATGATCATGTGATCTTATTTTATTTCTATCTGATTGCATGGTTTATTTATTATTTATGTGTTTTCATGATCACATAATTAATAAAATGAACAAGCATGAAAATATGGGATAAAATAAAAACCGTACTATGTGTAAACATTATCGAAACATGGTTAATCTCTTAAGAAACCATTACTTAATATTAACAAGAATGTGATAATTTGAAACTACGCATAAATGAATAAAATCCCTCAAATACCATATTAAGTCAGACCAAGCCATACGTTAGTTGATTAAGGGCAAGAATCAGTAAAACTATGTGTTTGACCAACCCTTGTTGGTACACTTACTTTTATAAAGGAAGACCTTATGAAAGGTTTCGGGTTGAATTAACCATATTACATCAATAGGAGTAGCCCTTAATAGACATGATGTAATTTTGGAGGTAAGAGTTAAGGAAACCCAAGTTAGGATTTCTGGATTGGGGAGTCCACTCAACAGATCAAGTAACTATAATATCATAGTTGGCAAAGACCTGTCAACCTAAATACCTTCAAATAGCTGGACCAACCCTTGTTGGGGTTATGCGAAGGGGAATATGGATCCTTGCCTCTAGAATGTCTAAGCAACTGGACATTTCGAGTTCAATGGTGAGGGCCATTGAGACTTTATAAAATAGTGGGAGAATTAATTAATTCATTAATTATTTATCGTAAATTGTAATCAAGAATGTACAAATAAATCGACTATTTTAAATTGTAGAATCAAGATGACAAACTCATCAACCACTTTTTCTCTGCAATCAATACTGGATAAAGACAATATCCTCACCGACAGTAACTTTCAGGAATGGTTTAACCGCCTTTGGGTTATCCTACACCATGAACAAATGTTTTAAGTGCTGGAGTCCTCACTTTCTGATTCTCCTACCCCAGGGGCGAGTGATGAAGATTTTCTGGTCAATGATGAACATTTTAATGACACTATCGACGTTCAATGTTTGATGATATCATCTATGTCTAGTGAGCTCATGAAGTCTCATGAAGACATGGATGCCTACAGCATGCTCGAGCACCCCCGTGGTCTATACTAGGAGAGTGAAAGACAAGAATGGTTTGAGATCTCCAAGGCTCTATTTCAGAGCAAGTTGGAGTGGGTTCCTCAGCCGGGACTCATGTAGTCAAGCTCAATGGCTACATTGAGCGCTTGGAGGTTCTAGGGTTTAGAATCCTCGAAGAACTGGGTACCGATAAAATTTTTTCATCACTCCCCTAGAGCTTCTCAAACTTTGTTGTTAATTTCAACATGAACACCATTGAGATATCTCTACCTGATCTTATTATCCTTATTCACCATGTGGACAATGACATGAAGCCTGAAAAGCCTTCTGTCCTTATGGTGAATAAAAGGAAAGGTAAGGTGAAGAGCATTAAGCTTAAAGCTTATTCAAGGCCTTCCATGAAAAGGAAGATCAATGGCGAGGCAAAGGATCATGATGTTGTTTGTTTTGCATGTGGAAAGAAGGGCCACTGGAAGAAAAACTACACCCATCCAAGGAAGCAATGGGAAGCTTCAGGTGCATTTGTTATTGAATAAAATCTATCTATTTCTACTAATTGGTTATTAGATATTACATATGGTGATCACATATATATCCAAATATAGGAACCAAGTAGATTCAAGAAGATTGGTCGAGGGGAGGTAGATCTACGAGCAGCCAATAGAGTCAGACTTACTGTTGTAGCTGTCGGAGACTACCACCTCACGTTGCCAACTGGAATGATCTTGGTGTTAAAGGGTTGTTATTATGTTCCTTCTATTACTAAAAACATTATTTCAGTATCCAGATTAGATACTGATGGATTCATGTTCAAGTTTGGAAATGAATGTTGCTACTTTTATAAATATAGCATTTGTTTTTGGTAGGGAACATTTATATAACTTCCTTTATGTTTTAGACTACACAAACCAAGTAATGGAAATCGATGAGAAAGTCAATTCACATGACTCATACCACACCCAACATTGGAATCACCGGCTAGGTCATGTCAATGAGAAACATTTGGCAAAAATACATCAAGATGGGTATTTAGATTCTATCAAACTAAAACCACTTGGTGTATGTCATGAATGTCTACAAGGCAAAATGACCAAAACCCCATTTAGTGGGAAATGTGAAAGAGCTAAAGATCTTATATAATTAGTTCACACAGATGTGTGTGGGCCATTTCCAGTTGAGGCAAGGGGTGGGTTCTCGTACTTCATAACTTTTACTGATGATTTTAGTAGATATGGATATATCTACTTAATGAGGTATAAGTCAGATTCTTTTGATCGTTTCAAAGAATACAATAATAAGGATGAGAACCAGCTTGGTAAGAAGATTAACAAAACTCTTCTCAGACAGAGGAGGAGAATATCTTAATCAGGACTTCATTGATTTCTTACGGGAGAATGGGATTCTATCTCACCTCACTCCTCCTTACACACCACAGTGGAATGGTGTAAGTGAAAGGAGGAACTGCACCCTGTTGGACATGGTGAGATCAAGGATGAGTCATGCGAGACTTCTATTATCCTTTTGGGGATATGAGTTACTAATACCAGCGCACATACTAAACCAAGTACCAACAAAATTGATAAATCGTATTCTATACGAGTTATGGAGTGGACGCAATGCTAGGTTATCGAATTATCATGTGTGGGGTAGCAAAGCATTTGTTAAGGCCTATTCAGGTAACAAAATTGCACCCTGAGGCTCAAAGTGTATCTCTATAGTATATCCAAAAGAAACAAGGGGATATTACCTATACAACCCCTCATACAAAAAGGTTATAGTGCCATGACATGCTATATTCCTTGAGAGGGAGTACATCTCCAAAAGAGATATTATGAGAGAGATAGACTTCGATGAAGTAGAAGCTCAAGATACACAAGAGTTGGTACAAGAACAGATTCCACAAAGCCTCGTGGTAGAACAATCTATTCCAGAGACACAAGAACTGTGTAGAAGCATGAGATAGGTGAGAGAACCTGAACGATATGGTTTTCTTGTCACTGAGGATGTTGAATCATTATTGGTGGACAATGATGATCCTATTACCTACAAGGAATTAGTTGAAGGCACAGATGATGCCATGTAGAAAGAAGCCATGAATTCTGATATGGATTCCATGTACTAAAACCAAGTTTGGATTTTGGTAGATCCTCCAGTTGATGTAAAGCCTATTGGTAATAAATGGGAATTGAAGAAGAAACTGGACATGGAGGGGGAAGTCAGCACATACAAGGCACAAATGGTTGAAAAAGGTTATATACAACCTCAATGAATTTACTGTGATGAAACCTTTTTCACTGGTTGTGATGCTTAAATCCATCAGAATCCTATTGGCCATTACTGCTTACCATGACTATGAAATTTGGAAAATAGATGTCAAAACAGCTTTCCTTAACGGGAACCTCCAGGAAGATGTTTACATGACACAACCTGTAGGGTTTGTGACTCCAAAGTATGCCAAAAAGGTATGAAAGTTGCAGAAATCCATTTATGGATTAAATAAATCATCAAGGTCATGGAAAATTAATTTTGATGAAGCTGTAACGGAATTTGGATTTGTTAAGAACGATTGTGAGCCTTGTGTCTACAAAAGGTTTAGTGGAAGTGTGGTCGCTTTCCTAATAGTGTATGTTGATAACGTACTACTAATTCGAAACTAAGTACATGTCTTACAATCAGTTAAGGAATGGTTGTATAAATTTTTCTTCATGAAAGACTTGGGAGAGGAATCATATATTCATGGGATCAAGATACATCGTGATAGATCTAAGAAAATGCTGGGCCTGAGTCAAAGTACATAAATTGAGAAGATACTGAAGAGATTCAGTATGGAACAATCCAAGAGGGGATTGTTTCCAGTGTCGCATGGCATTCATTTTGAAAAGAAAATGTGACGTCATACACATGAGGAAAGAAAGTGAATGGAAAGGATCCCTTACGCATCCGTGATTGGGTCAGTCATGTGTGTTATGCTATGTACGAGGCTAGATGTTTCTTACGCATTAAGTGGGGTAGGAAGATATCAAGCTGATCCAGGAGACCTCCATTGGATTGCAGTCAAGACTATCCTTAAGTATCGGATGCTTACTAAGGAAATGTTCCTCATTTATGGAGGAGATGAGGATTTAGTCATCAATGGACATGTAGATGCTAGATTCCAGACTGATCAAGATGACATGAAGTCACAGACTTCATACATATTTAGTCTGAATGGAGGTGCAGTGAGCTGGAAGAGCTCAAAACAAAGTGTGGTGGAATATTCTACAGTAGATTCCAAGTATATCGCAGTTTTGAGGCAGCTAATGAAGCAATATGGATGAGAAGCTTCGTCCAAGATCTGGATGTAGTACCGAGCAGTAAATTTCCTATCACACTCTATTGTGATAATACTACAGCGGTGGGTCTTGAAAAAGAGCCAAGGTCGCATCTATGAACAAAGCACATACCTTTGAAGTATAATCTATTGAGGGGTTTTTCTCAGAGAGGTGAAGTTGCAGTGAGCAGTATTTCTATGGAAGACAACGTGGCAAACCGCTTGAATAAATCCTTAACTCAGAAGAAACATGATCATCATGTGAGGTCTAGCGTACTAAAAGTCATAGGTAGTTGGCTCTAGTCCAAGTGGAAGTTTGTAAGGGTTGGTTTCCTGATAACCAAATTTTTTGTACTTTGATTATATGAAAGTTCACTTATTATATATTGTTAATTGTTCTGCATGACTATAATATAATAATTTCCTAGAATATTTGATGCATTGATAAGGTCATGGCATATCCCCTCTATGATGAGAACCATGAAATGATATAACAATATTCTTAAATAATATTCTACGGTTAGATGACTTACTATGATAGGACACATGGTATACATACCATCATGTGCGAGTACTCATATGAAGATGAGACTCTCTCTCATGGAGTTCGCACTAGGTAATCTCCAAGATGGGAGATTATGAGAACAGACCCGCCAGTAGGAATTCTTCTTGTCTTGGTGTCATCGAACATTGCTATCTAGGAGCGTCTGTAATGGTCCTTAGACTGGAAGATTATAATTAACTCATGTCATGACTCACACACTAAGATTTACTGACGAAAACTGTCACGCACACAGTTGGCGGGAAGTAGGGTACGTTGGGTGCGTCACGAATGACATGCTGTTAATGGATAAGTCAAGGACGGATTTTTCCCTTCCATTTATGGATGTTGATAACTAGTCCCTTTGAGGGAAATAGAACGGTCACATTAAATTCCATGGCCATGGGGTAAACGAAGAGTTTATTTCAGGTAGTCAAAGAATGACGGATCAAGCATATAGTTTTATGACACTTCCATGAAACCTACTTGTAGAGATATTGAGACAAAGGGATTAAAATACACAGTAAGAATTCTTATGAGATGATACGTCAATGCGGTGTCAACTTCTTTCTCTTGGGTTCTTTTACCCATTTCTAGATAGTAATCTTATACTTTAGGCAAGCTCTCCTAATGCCAATGAGAAAGAGGCCTAAAGGGTCACACACTAAGTGTATTCAAGTATCTCAAGTAGAATAAAGATTATTCCCGTACATGGTTTAAAAATTATTCAAGGAAGCCTAAATTGTATTAATGATGGGAGAATAAGGAAGTGAAAAACAAGATATACACACCGTGTATTAAAGATTACACGCTGTGTAGTTTTTCATGGAAAACAAGTACACGTCGTGTATTAATAATTACACGCCATGTAGTTTTTTTTATGGAATGGAAATGAATAAATGAAAACAAGATATACACGCCTTGTACATTGAATGTACACGCCGTGTAGTTTTTAATGAAAATCATGTACACGTCATGTATTTATTAATACACACCATGTAGTTTTTCCAGTCAGGATTTTAAGGATATAATATTGTTTTAAATGATATATATTATATTTAGCATGGGTGCCTATCAAGGAATTAATTATTTGACATGGGTGTTTTAAATAAGATTGAATGAATTAAACAGAACACGTAACATGTTTATTTATTGTCAAAACTCTACAACCTCAAACCTGATTATAAATATCCTCACAACAACAACTCTTTTCATACCCCACACACAACAATTCTAGAGAATTCTTTCATGGCCCAAAGAACCTCTTCCTCCATGAACGCTCTCAATACTGAGATAGATCCTCTTCCATCAGATCAAGATGATCTAAGCCGGAAAATGCAAACAAAGGCTTCTCCATGCTAGCACCCAGAGAATCCTTTGGCAACGTCCAGAGATACGAGGTACACGTGTGGATCACCGCTAGAGGGAGTCTACACATGGCTTCTGCGACACAATGACGGATCACATCGACAATGTGGTCAAGAACACCAATGAAGAAAGAACACTGAAAAGGTATTTCTTTATAATTAATTAAATTAATTATAATCAACCTGTAACAATCCTTGTTTATGGTTCTAGGAAAAACCTTTTACTTTGTATTTCTCTGAGATTTGATCTGTGGAGACTGACTTTTATCGTCGTATTGATCCCGAATTGGTCATTGCTAAGGACAAAACAGCAAATGGGCACATCCACCCATGCGCTTCTTCTACGCTCGGAACCTTCAAAAAACATGGAATGTCAGATAAATTATTGTGATTCTCCTGAGACCCCGAAACCTATACCTTTTATAGATCCACTATTACACCTGAATTAGATTTGATATATACCAAAATGGGCACCTCATCAATTCAAAAATGTCATTTTGATTGCTTGATGTAATGCCTATTCTCTCATAGTTTACTCAAGACGGTGTAAAAGTTTTTGTCATGATCGTTATGAGTTCTGATGTACACCAAGATGTAATCATTGAAAACAACTAAAAACTGATCTAGATATGGGTGGAATATTCGATTCATCAAATAATTGATCACTTCTGGTGAATTGGTCAAACCAAACATAATTACCATTAATTCATACAACCCGTACCCACTTCATAAATACGACTCTGGTATGTGAGAAGTCTCTCCCTAACATATGGTATCTTAATCTCAAATCAATATTTGAAAACATAGAGGAAACACTCAGTTGATAATAATTTCAACAATTCAGGGTAGAGGGTATTGATTCTTAACGGTTATCTATTTCATCTCCCTATAATCGACACATATACACAGTGATCTATCAGACTTATTAGAAAAAAACATAGGAGATCCCCAAGGTGATTTATTAGTTCATATAATCCATTTACACTCCAAATCCTCTAACATAACCTTCTGTTATTGGATCTCTACTGGTGTTATTCGGTAAGGTGATATAGAAACTGGCTCTTCTCTAAGAATCCATTATATCATAAACTCAACAAGTATCTCAGGTGGTAACCCCATGATTTACCTAGGAAACACGTCCTGAAACCGGTCGAGAATAAAAGGGATGAATGACTTTCATTTATCCACATCATCTATCATATGGAATGCCACTTGAGTAGTGAGCTCTCCCATCTGACAGAGTAGCGGCCCTGTACATCCCACTCATGTATCCCACTCACCACGAAAGACATGAGTGCTCCCTTCGTGAGAAGTAAATGTTACCTGATGTTTGTAATTGTCAATATGGGATTGATATGATACGAAAAAATCTATTACAATGATTTAGTCACAACCTGACATATATATGATATAAAAATACCATATAAATCAATACCCTCCCTGTGACAACCCTATTATTTATTACATTTTTAATCATGATTTATTACATAAAAACATAAATTGATACAGCTTGGAATATCGAGGGGTATAGTGTCATTGGGGATTTGGATCATTACACAACTACTTATATCATTTAAGGTAACATCTTTTTGAAATCATTCTTTATATAACCACTACATTCCCCTGTACTTAGCATTGCAAGGGATAACCAGGGGAAATGCATAAGAAAAGGATGAGCTAAAAAGCCTAGTAAGGGAATAAACAATGAATAACATGAGGAATACAATACATGTTAAACAATAAGAATATAAATGGAGAACATGTAAAAAATGAACACAAAATCATGATAAATCATTATAATCATAACATGGAAATGTGGCAACAACACCTAACATGGATTTAGCATGAGCTAAGGGTCATTGCACATGGAGCATAAGTAAACCCTCATTACACATGAAAGAAGATTAAACCATTGTTGCACTGTAACTTTCATGAGTAAACACTCATTTCACATGAAATATCATGATACAATACTTTACCCAATTAATTGGAGTGAAATTAGGGTGCACCCTTGTTAAACATTTCATTTCATGCATAAGTGTGCCACATGGAGTATACAACATTGAATAAATCATCATCATTTATTCCCTGATAATGTGATGGGGAATACATAAATTATTCTTTATAATCAATAATTAAATGTTCATAAAGGTGAATACCCTTGATAGATAAACGATCATGGAATTCACAACACAATTACATTGGCTTGGAATATCATAGTGCAATTTAGCAGCATAACAACATGAAATAAGAACTCATAAAGAAATGGTTGATGAGAAAGAAAGTTGTTTCTCATCATATTTATGTGAATTGAAATGTAGTAAGGTCATATAGATACATTTCCTAATAAACATAATGTAATTTAGATGCATAATACAAAATAATTACATGGATGTAAAAGATGAGAGAGAAACCCCTCATGGAATTTCCACATGGTAATGGGTGTACATGGGACACATTAATGAGAGTGAATGGGGCCTCTCATCATCCAAACATAAATAGGTATGTATGGGGGAGTTTTGAAATCATTCCCCAACATTTTTAAATGAAAAATGGGCATAAAAACATAACGAACATTTGAGAAAAATGAGAATGGAAGAAATCCCTTACTTGGATGTGTGATTCCAAAGGCTTTGGAAAGGCTTGAGGGAGGCTTATTGGGAGATTTAGGCACCTTGGGAGGATTATAGAGAGATTAGGGAAGATGTTTAATGAACTGAAAAATCTTTTGTTGAAGAGGAAGTGGGAGCCTGGGTGAGTTTATATAGGTAAGGATATGATATTCTTTATTTTTTTGTTTGGGGTCACCACACATTAAACTAATCAATACCCCAAACCAGCCCATGGTTTTTTCTGATGGTTTTATCCAACGGAGAGTGAATATAAATATTTTATATGTCCAATGGCATAACATCTTAAAATAATCGGGTTTCTTATGTGGATGTGTGTCACACTCTCACTGAAAACAATTAAAAAAGTCAAAACGTTTTATAAGGCTTGAAGGGTCGACCAAAGCATTGTAAAATAAATCAAACAAACCCAATATCATAGTATATTAATGGAAGAAACTATATTGGCCCAACATAAGCTTTATACTATTTTATTACATCACTATTGGGACATTATTATGTCATAAAACCCATTATATATTTAAATTTATTTTAATTTTTACCCAAAAATTCGACTGTCTTAGTGAATTATGAAAAATTTACTATTGGATAATTTAGAAATCATGATTCCAAAAATAATATTCTTTTTATATAAATAATTTATAAATATGTGAATTATTAATTTTAATATAAAAACTGACATTTATCACAAATTCACGGGTTTTGACAAAAAACATTGAAAACTAAATAAAAAAGAAATTTTCATTCATAAAATTATAAGATAATTTATATTTAGTAAAATTTAATTTAATAAAAATAATATTATTTTATTAAAATTTTATTTATTTAAAAATTTATTTATTTCATAAAAAATTATTTTTTTAGTTGAATATTATCTAAAAATACTATTTGTGATTTAAAAACTATTTACAAAGTAACAACAGTAAAATGAATGCAAATTATTTATACAAAAACAATGAACATAATCATAGTTATAGGGTCTTGTAACATAACCCATTATAAAACCCACATAACACCAAAGGATATGGTGCGTGATGGTGACATACTCTGGGGGTGGCTCTGATAAGATCCCTTGGGTTGTAATATCTATTAACATCCACTTCTCTTATAGTCGGTTCTACATAATCTTAACATGTTCAAGATGGTATTGGGATTGGTCAAGAGTGAATCTTAATTTCAAGACATCCTTTATGAGCTCTGAAAAATGGTCTTTGTACGGAGAAAGTCTACTAGATGGGTCCATCACTTTCATTTTCTGAGTAAATTGGATTTTTAAAGGCCAATATTTATAAAAATGATGTGATCACTATTCAATGGTTATATTAGTAGGAATCAAAATTCGTTAAATCATTTTAATATCTAGAAAAATAAAACCAATGATGATCACATTTTATATAACCATAATAAGAAATTTTACTAGATTAAGATGACTTTTTATTAATGAATGTTTTAGTCATTACAATCTTCCACCCCTAAGAAATTTGTCCCTCCAAATTTCCTTTTTCCTCACTAAAACAGATGTGGGTAACATTACATCATCACTTCCTCCAATCCCACGTCGCTTCTTCAAACTTGTGATTTCTCTATAATACCATGATGTGGGGAATTGCCTTATTTAGTATAACTTCTTCTCTATGGTCAATGATATTCACTGATTCCACCTCGTATGAATTATCATCTTCTATCTGTAAAACCTCTAAAAAGAATATATGTGATGGGTCTGGTATGTACTTCCTTAAGAGGGATACATGAAATATGTCATTTACTTTGGCCATGCTAGGTGGAAGTTCTAGTCGATTGACCACAACCCTAATAAGATCATGGATCTCAATGGGGTTGACAAACATTGGACATATCATCCTTTTCATTCCAAACCACATGACCATCTTCCATAGAGATATGAACAGAAATACCATGTCTTCAACTTTAAACTCAAGGTCTCGTCAACAGTTATCTGCATAACTCTTCTATCGACACTAGACTGCCTTGATATGATGCTGAATGGGTTTTACCTTCTCCGCCATTTCTTCGACCATTTCTAGTCTTAGCAGTATATGCTCCACGACATCAACCAAACATGCCGGTGTTCTTCCCCTTTTTTCTTACGGTGCTTCAAAAGGTTCCATTCGGATGATTTAGTGGAAAATGTTATTGTTGGAAAATTTAACCATTTGAAGATGTTGGCCCCACCATCCTTTGAAGTCAATAGAAGATGATCGTAAGATATCCTCTTGTGTCTTGATAGTTCTCTTAGATTGGCCATCCATTTGAGGATGATAGGTCGTACTAAAGTTTAGTTCATTATCCAGAGCATGATGAAGACCCCTCCAAAACATAGGGGTGAATATTTGATCTCGATTAGATACAATAGTTAGTTTTACACCATGCACCCTTACCACTTCCTCGATATATATCTGTGTTTGTTGATCAAATGAGAAATCCACATGAATTGCAATGAAGTGTGAAGAATTTGTATGAAAATCCACAACATCCCAGATTTCCTTGTTTCCTTTGGATGTCATCGGATGTTCGGTGACAAAGTCCACAGTGATGTTCTCCAATTTCCATTCTTAAATAGTCAATAATTGAATCATCCCCATAGATTTGTGCATCTTTACTTTCACTTGCTGACACACTAGGCACTTTGAGGTATACCTTGCGATATTCTTCTTCATATTATCCCGACAATAATTATATTAGAGATCTTGATATATCATTGTTTTTCCATAGTGAATATAGGAATTCCAATTGTGTGAATCATCCAAAAGATCCTTATCTTGCTTCAGACATGATAAAACACATATTCATTACCCAGATCTCACAATTCCTTCTTCATTAACATTGAACTCCTATTATTTCTGTATTTCAGTTAGCTTTCGCTCTTATTCTGAATTCCTGCATCAACTTTTTGAGCATCCTTTAACCATTAAAAAAGAGATGGTTGAGCAATAATTTGTGAATGTATTGACAATGTTACCTTCTTTATGATCCCCATCTCCATCTTCAGCAAATCTAAAAATATTTGATCCTTCTCAATTATCATCAATTGTAGAATAACTGGGAACATTCTACATAGAGCATCTGCCACATTTTTCTCTTTCCCAGTGTGGTAATGTATTGAGTTGTCATATTCATTGATCAACTATAACCATATTTGTTGGTGAATATTCATGTCATTCTGTGGGAGTATATAATTGTGGATTTTGTGGTCCATATTAATTTCACACATATCCCCAAAGAGATAATGCCACCAAATCATTAAGGTGATGATAACTACAGCCAATTCCAGATCATGTGTTGGATAATTATGCTGATGAACATTCCATTTCCTTGAAGCATAGGAAATGACTTTGTCATTTGGAATCAACACACAACACAATACCTTCTGCGAAGCATCACTAAACACACCAAATTTTTTCCACTTATTGGTAATGTGATCACAGGCACTGTGATAAGACTCTATTTTAACTCATTGAATATTACGTTGCATTCATCTCACGATGAAAACATTACTCTCATTCGTGTTATCTTAGAAAGTGGGTTGGAAATGGTGATAAATTTCTCACTAATCGTCGATAATATCTAGACAACCCCATGAAGCTACGTATATTATTTTTTGATTTTGTCCTCGACCACCCCTCAATTGCATCTGTCATGGAGGGATCCATAGATATCCCATTGCTTGTGATGATATGGCCCATGAATGAGTTCTCCTTCAACCAGAACTCACAGATTCTATAATTTTCAATGAGCATCTTCTTTTTCAATGTCTCTAGTACAGTTCCTAGATTCTTTTCATGATCCTGCATGGTTTGTTAGTATATGAGAATATCATCTATAAAGAATTACACAAATTTGTCAATGTAATCTCTAAAGACTCTATTCATCAATTCCATGAAGATTGAGGGAGCATTAGTGAGTCTCAAAGGCATTACTATGAATTTATAGTGACCATATATTGTATGAAATGTAGTCTTGGGGATATCATCCTACTTCAACATTAATTGATAATATCCATACCAAAAATCCACCTTGGATAAGTATTGTTCTCCATACAGCTAATCAAAAATTCATCAATTTGTGTGAGAGGGTAATTGTTCTTTATCATGATTTTTTAAGCGCACGAAAATCAATGAAAAGACACGTTGACCAATCCTTCATTATGATGAAGGGGACTGGTGCACCCCATGGTGATGCACTTGGGTGTATAAACCCTTTATCCATATACTCTGGTAGTTGTATTTTTATCTCCTCAATCTCCACAACTGCCTTTCTATACGGAGTCATTGATATTGGTAACTCTCCAGATATAAGGTCAATTGAGAATATAAAATCACTTCTAGGGGGAGAACATGATATTCCATGGGAAACACTTCAGTGAATTCCCTAACAATAGGAATGTCTTCATGGATGTTTTCCCCCATAGAATAAATCATTTGATCCAGATACGCATACTCATAGGATAATAATATGCACGTTTGAGATGATGGAGCTATAGAAGATTCATCTTCTCCTTTTCACTTGTACAGAATTAGGGGTCAATTCTCTACATGGATAGTGATTTCCCTCTCACAGAAATTTATGTTGGCTCTATATAGGGAATTCCAGTCCATTCCAATAATTGCATCAAATTCCACTAGAGGGAGTATGATGAGGTTGGACGGGAATTTCAATCCACTGATTTTGTCATGGGGAAGTTATATTCATGGGATGTAATGATTTCCCCATTTTTCGTACTCACCAACGTCATTACTTCCATTATTTGTCGGGGTTTTGGTATTATTCAACAAATAATTCGAGATATAGAATAATTAATAAAACCTAAATCAAAATTTATGTTCTCTATTGTTGAATAAATAACTAGAGTACATGTAACAACTTCATTATTGGGGTTCACTTCTGTAGTAGAGATTGCAAAAGCTCTCACTTTCTACCTTGGAGGTTGTTGGATTCCTCCAAAAACCATTGTCTTAGGGAACTGATTTTCAATATTCTAGGGTTATTTGAAGTTAATGTAATGAACAATCCATAGAGAGTCTAATGGAGTGTTCTTCTCCTATGTTGTAACTGTGGGTTATTCTTGTCGACAGATAATGGCTAGGTGCCCTTATCTTCCACACCTAAAGCATTTCCTTGTCCCCTTTAGGAAATTTTTTCGATGTTTTTTTCCACACCTTTGGCATGTTGGGTACTGGATTTTCATAGCCCAATTAGATTTATCCTTTATACCTCCAAAATTTATGTCCACCTCTTTCTTCTTATCACCATGATACCCCTGAGGTTCTCAGATCTCAATTTCAACCTTGAGGTCAGATTAGAAAATTTCCTCATAGTTATCGATGTAATGGATTGCCAGGGATTTCCACAGGCTAGGGTTCAGCCAACTAAAGAAGTTTTCAACCTTGAATTCAAGGATAACGACAAATCCAGAATCATATCATGACAGCCTGGTGAAGTTTTCCTCGTATGCTCTGACAGATTCGTCTTTTTTTCCTTGAGGTCAATGATGTCCACTTCCTTTTTAAGCAGGAGGGGGCATGAGAAATATTTATAACAAACAACTTTCATAAATCCTTCCATTTCAACTCCATGATCTCTTCCTCCATATTCATAGTTTTAATCAATATCCACCATTTATCGGGTTCACCCTCCACGCAATAAGCAACAAGAATAACCTTCTCTTGTTTAGATCATTGAAGGATGTAGAATATCTTCTCAATGGATTTGATCCACTATTCCATGAATGAAGGATCAAATGATCGATTAAAAGTAGGAGGCCTTTGTCTCATGAAGCACTAGATAGAGACTAGTTCTTTCTTAGGGGGGTTGAACGTTCTACATGACCCATGTTTCTATTCAAAGCATGAGTTACCTGAGAGAGTATCATTGTAAATTTTATGATTTCCTCTTTCATTGAATTGGGAATCTTATTAGCACAATCATAAACTTGCTCTTACTATCAGTTGTTAGCCCATGTCCTCCTATTACTAGCCATTGGATGGAATAAAAATAAATTTATGGGTAACACATAAAGGGTAGTCGAATGAAAAAATGATGACATATAAATGGCTTTTATTTCCTTAACTTATGAATCTATCAGTTTTAATCTATTTTATCTGACCTATATTCATTGGGATTGATTTACTTCCCTTAATAAATATTTATACTATGCATGTAAATTTACCAATGCATATCCCCCAGGAGTGTCGTAACCAAGAGTGCAGAAAGGCCTGTTGTTGTATACCTGGATACCCCGGGACAAGCCTAAAACTCATTTTCGGGGTTTTCACCCCAAGGTATATCTATACCAGAGCCGTATCTACCTGCTCGTACCCTGATAGGGATGTATTTTCTTGACAAAACACATATTCAAAACCCACCAAAAATAGGGATGCTATTATTATATTTAGTCTTGTCTCTAAGTCCTTACTATGGTTTTCTAATCCTAATAAAAAAACTATACTTATCCTCTGATACAAACTATGAAAACCATGCTATTTATTACATACTTAAAAATGATTTATTACATAAATACATCACAGGATTTAACATGGACGATCAAGAGGTATTGTGTCTTTGGGTATTATGATCATTACATAAAAATTCAAAACATAGAATGAAACATCTTATTGAAAACTTCATTAACATGATCACTACATTCCGTCATACTTACCATTGCATGGGATAACATGAGGACATGCATAAGAAAAGGGTGAGATATAAAGCTTATTAAGGGAATAAACATAGAATAAAAAGAAGAATACAATACATTTTAGACAATAAGAATATCCATGGAGCATAATAGAAACATGAACATAAAGGCATGATAAAGCACGATAATCATTACCTGGAAATGTGGCAACAACACTTAACATTGAATTAGAATGAGACAAGGCTCATTGCACATGGAGCATTAGTCAACCCTCATTTAACATGAAGCACATGTACCCCCTAATTTCACATAAATTAGAATGAGTAAACACTAACTGCACATGGCGTATCATTACACTATACTTTACCCAATGCATTGGAGCACTATCAGGTCGCACCCTTCATAAACATTTCATTTCATTTGAATGTTTGACACATGTATCATTCAACATGGAATCAACCAAACAAATTTATTCCATGATAATGGGATGTGTAATAAAAACATGAATCTTTATAATAAGTATGTAAATGTGTAAAAAGGTTAATACCCTTGATAGATTAATTGTAAGGGTATTACTACACAATGACATTGACTTGGAAAACCGTAGTTCACTTTTGGCATCATAACAACATGAAATAAGAACTAATAAAAAATGGTATATGATAGAGAAAGGGGCCTCTCATCATATCTACCTGAAATGGACTTTAATGGGTTAATATTGATACATTAACCAACAATAACAATAGAATATAGATGCATAATAGAAAATAATTACTTTGATGTAAAAGAGGATAGAGAAATCCCTCACAGAATATTGGCATGGTATTGGGTGTAAATGGATCCATTTAATGAGGGAGAAAGGGGTATCCAATAATCAAAATATTAATAGGAGAATATGGGGGAGTTGAAAAATCATACCCCAACATTAGTAATTGAAAAAAATAGGGCATAAAAACAGAAGGAAAATTTGACAAAAATGAGGAAGGAATAAATCCCTTACATTGAAGTGTGATCACAAAGGCTTGGGAGAGGCCTGAGAGAGCTTATTGGGAGATTTAGGAACCTTGGGAGGATTCTATAGAGAGTAGGGAAAGGGTTGGAAAACTACAAAGGCATTTATTGAATAGGAAGTGAAATCTTAGGTGGGTTTATATAGGAATAGAGAGGGAATTCTATATTATTTAGGTTTGGGTCACCACACATTAATCTAATCAATATCAGAAACCAGAAAATGGTTTTTGCCCATTGTTTTTGCCATAATGGTGTGAAAAACAATATTTTATAAGGCCAATGGATTGTATTTTTAAAATAATTGGATTTATTATGTGGAATTGAATCACATTCTCAAGGAAAACAATTTAAAAAAACAAAATGTTTTATTAGGCTTGAAGGGTCCCCCAATGTTTTGTAAAATAAATCAATAAAATCCAAAATCACATTATATTAATGGTAAATCATATATTGGGAAAACATATTGTTATTTTTAATTTATTAAATCTCTATTGGGTCATTATAGAGTCATAAAACAGATTATATATTTAAATGGTATTTAATTTTTACCTAAAAAATCGACTATCTTAGAAAATAAAGAAAAATTCACCGAATGATAATTTCGACATCCTATTTACAAAAATAATATTCATTTTTTCTAAATAATTTTATTAATATGTGAAGTTTTATTTTAAAATAATAACTGACATTTATAAAAAATTCACGGGTTTTGACAAAAACAGCTTCTAAAACATAATGAAAATTTCAATTGATTTCATAAAATTATATGATAATTTATATCAACTAAAAAGTAATATAATAATAATATTATTATATTATTAAAATATTATTTATTTAATATATATATTATTTCATCAAAATAGATTTTTAGTTGAATAGTAATTAAAAATGCTATTTAGAAATTAACAGTATTAAAATAAATGCACATTAGTTATACCAAAATAATGTAAATAGTAATAATTATAGGGTATTGATACATAAATCCTTACAATACACACATAAGTTCAAATTGAATGGTGCGGGATGGTGACAAACTCTTGGCATGGCTCAGATAACATCGCTCGGGTGGTAATCTCTATTAACGTCCACTTTTCCCGTAGTTGGTTCTGCTCAAACTGAACATGTTAATGCTTAGATTGCGCATGGTCATGAGCAAAGCCCAATGACATTGAATCCTTTCTAATCTCTGGAAAATGGGATTCATATGGGGAAGGTCTACTGGATAATACCATCACATTCTTTGTCGGAGTAAGTTGGATTTGTTGAAGACCTATATTTATACTAATAATGTGATCACTATTCAACAGCTATATTACCAAAAATTACAATTCATAATAGTGTTTCAAAATCATGAAAAATAAAACAAATGATGTACATATTTTATATAACCATAATAACACATTTAATTAGATCAAGATGACTTTTCGTTATTGAATGTTTTGGTCGATACACACCTATCTCCAAAGCACTATCATTACTCTGCCTAATGTCCACAACTCACACCCCAAGAAGAGTATCAAAGGACATTACCCAATATAATATATCTAAGATTAACACAACACAAAAAAAAACAATTCCAAAAATAATTTAATTCATCGAACCTATAACAAATAAATAACTAACAGACATGGACGCTAAAAAAATTGTACCTCAAAAAATAGACGGTCCAGACTGACCACCCTCATGTGTATCTTGAACTACATGGAGATCACCTTACACATTACCTTGAGATCTAGCTCAATAACCCTACAATGCACTTCTCTATTGGTATGGGTGACATCGACTCGGAGTTTCACGTCTACCACCCCTACCTGTCCGTCCCATGCAGCACCAACTGCCTGCCTGATACGGGTTAACCGACCCCTTCCAACATTCAGCATCTTCCTCTGACCTCCGTCATTCCATAACTATGGCGGGATCCTACAAAATCACGGCTTGTGGCCTAGCCTGTAGCACTCTTGGAACTTATCTGTTTGGTGGGGACAATGTTCATGCTTTTTCCCTAGCCCACCACACTAAAAAAAGAACTCATGGTCACCACTCTGAAAAGATTCCCCCCTCTTCTGACAGCTATGCATGATTCCCCCGTGCTAGAAGGTTTCAAACTGGTGCTTCTAATAATCAGATGTCGCACCACTTTCTTACCAAGTTGAAACCACAATTCACTAACAGATGATCCCTTGAGACTATTGATATAATGTCTTTATCCACCAATTTATAAAACCTTTTTAGTTGAAATATATTCACCATAGATCTGATCTCATGTCTCCGCCCATCCTAGAAGCGTGTTTCCAAAACTACCACATCACCCATCAATGTTAGACAGAAGCATCTCAATTCAGTGAAACAACAATCTTATTCCATCACCCAAATTGTTCCCTGAATCATCCTCAAAAAATCGGCACCCTTCTCTTGCCTCATGTTTTTTGGATAGACGATTTCATGAAACATCTATTGAATATACATCCACATCATCCCATAATTCTACTATGTCGGAACAATAATGTCCCACCATCACATTGTTCCCCCCCTCATCATATCGGTCACCAACATGACTTGCATCTTGGTAAGAGTCACTAAATTATCGAGAATAGTTTGGTCAAGCACTGTCTTAAACTCTGTTACATTTTCCCCACCTTCTATAGCAATGGTCGGAGGGTGTTGCAGTTGAAACTCCCTGGTCAGCTCAGAAATACTCAGTGTAACATGACCTGGGTCTCGTTCCATCATCATAATAAAATGAGCACCGTTATCGCAGAACATCTCTTCCATATCTTTTTGGACCATCGTGTTCCCCTTCTCCTCCATTTGATGAGCATTCTCAGCAATGTTCTCATATCACCCAAAAAGCACATGTCTTTGAGGTGGAATTACTCTATAATTAAAAAATTTAGCTTTATAACCCAACCATAATGATTTATGAGAAGGATGAGATAATGATAGGCTCATCACTGGTAATAAAAATACTAGTTCACTTATACTACCTAATAGAGCCCACTCGCAACCGGGTCACTACCCTTCCATATCTTCCACTGTGCAAGGCCATCACTAGTGTGTGTTATTATCACGATGAATTTCACTATTCGACAAAGGTTCTGAGAAATATGCATGAATGCACAACCTTGTACCTTTCTTTCCACAATTGAAATATCAAAAAACATTCTAATCACATAGTAAGTGCCTCACCTAGTGGTAAAATATCATCAAATGTAACCACACACAACAAGAACATGAAACCCCTCCCAGGGTGACTTGGGTTTTCCCCCATACATGGGTTTTCTACTCCCAAGCTCAAGCTCATTACCATGGCTCGACACATTCCTAATATCATGTATACTATACCCAAATAGTAGTAATGTGACAAAAACTCCTCTAATACAACTTTGTACCATCCTCATCCCGAGAGACACTAAATCAGTGCACGGAGATGGTTAGATACATGACCTCAAGCATGCCTCCCCAAACACTAGAGGTTTCTAAAAACCAGAAAGGGTCCAACAGGTCATGTGGGGAGACTATTCCTTCAATAACAGATTAATCCACATCAGATAATATATGAAATAGAGGAAACAAAAAGATAACAACCCATAACTTGCATAAGTATCCAAATCCCAGAATTAAGTACTATTATAAACCACAATTAATATTCCATGACACTATATAGTGACAGGTGATCAAAACAAAAAAATATAAATCATTAAAATCCCCAAAATGGTCTAGAATCCATGTCTTGAACCACACCCATACATGTCCCATGTCCGACTCATAACCTAGCATAGGACCCTTTCCCTTTTCCTGACTAGCACGAATGAAATCTGCTCGGGTACCCCACAGCTTCCCTTGTAGGGTGTGGGTATATATTAGTAGTCCACCACCATTGGTGTCTAAAAATAACACAACAAGGCATATATTGCATGAATATGATAAATAAAGACTAGTTAAGGTAAACAGTTCAATAAGCTGTGTTTATTTATGTTCATTTAGGTTACCCTACAAATTAACCAATGTATTAATATGAAATTTTATATATCTTTTCACTCTTTTCTTATGTTCGATGGATTAGGAACGACAAACATTCTCAATATGGGGGAATATAACAAGTCCAATCTCACTAGGAAACAATAGACAAAAATTCCAAATATCCTCATCTCAAAGCCTAAGTCTAGGTGGAATACAACCATTAAGGGAATATAACCATGTATTCTTCCCTAATCCATCCATTTAGGGGAGGATCTATAACATCTTTCTAAATCAACCCATGGGTGGAGATCCTCATGTCAACACCCCACACTACCAAGGCATGTGCACATACTTATTTATTAGTCACCTTTAAACACAATATCACAACTACACAGCCAATACCATTTACAACATCACTATAATATCAATAAATGGTAAATTAAATTTTTCCTTAGTCCATGAAAATATTCATTTTTCATGTTACCTACCCCCTTTATCCCCATTTTTAGTTTTCATGACTATCTCACTAAGCATATTCTAGTATAAAGTTAATCACCAGAATTTTACCATTTATCATTTTAACAATTTTCATGCCAACCAAACAACCTCTTTGGTAATTACCAAAACTAACTATTTTAATAAACATCAGTTTCAAATCACATTTATATATTAACATATTCATTATATGCTATATGTTCTCGCACAATGACACACACTTAAATAGTTAGCTATATGTCTGGGAAATATTGGCCCTCCCCTCAGGTGGCTCTAATTTGGCTGTGGCATCCTCCATCAATCCCATGGGAATCAAGAGGGGTGAAATTAAACATTTATACAAAACTACATCACATCATGTCAATAGAACCAACAACTCTTCAAAATATGGCACGAATAAGAACCCTACAAGCACAAATGTAAACAAAACCAAAGGGATATAACTTTTAAACCAACTACAATGTATCTGTTGGTGAACACAATCCCAACCAAAGTCGTATATCTCAATTCAACCAACCCAAGATGCTTTAACCTAAAAATAAACAAAAAAATAGTTTTTGAAAGCTTCAGATAGAGAGGGGAATGAAATTGATTCCTTAAACCAAAATGAAAAGAAATATGGATATTGAAAATACCCAGATCCTCAATCAGCAAATGATGGCTATCCAAATGGCTTAGGAATGAACGATATCAACCTATTGAAAGAACTTGTATTTGTGGATTAAAACTACGATTTATGGATGAAAAGGGGGAACAAATACCATGTTTGGTATAAAAACTCGGCAATGTCGTTTTTATAATTTTTTAACAGTTTTTGTGTCACACGATTTACCTGCACGGTTTTCCAAATTGTTCACAAACCATGAGGAAGCTTATGCCCCAAAATAGACCTCTTTCATGGTTTACCTACATGGTTTTCCAAAATATGTTCAAACCATGCAGAGGATACAATCCAAAAAACCCACATTTTAAATGGTTTCCATGGAATTCCACAAGGTTTTCCCTAACCATGTGAAAACCATTTAGCATTCCCAAAACCCCCGTTCTCCCTCTTTAATGTCTGGAACCCCCAAAACACCCTTGATCCTTCATAATGACTTGGGAAAACTCTTAATTAACTAATATAATTTGCCTTAAAATAAAAAAGGCTGTAAAACATACCTTACAGAGAAATCTGGGATCATACAAATATAAAGAAACATAGGTTTCATAGGGCTTGTGAAACTATGAAGAGACAATGCGGTATGGTTCTATAAGCTAAAAGAACCATCCAAAACGGTTGGTACATGGTGTGGGAGCCATGCCAGATGCTTGTGCGGATTTCCCATTTTCATCCATTAATGAGACCATGACTGACATAATATTTATTAAACTAGGCAGCTAAATCATTCGAGGGCCAATATTCTTCAAAATTTGGAATTCCATGTTTTTAATAACTTCATTTTGTAACCTTTCAGGTTTTGCTCCCCCTTGGTCATTTTTTATGCATGATGTGATCCCCATAGACCTCTCCCTTCTATTATACTCCCTCCAAGGATTCTCCTACATGCTTCCAAGGTGACTTTCATGGGGTTTTTCCAAATTTTCTCCCCTTATTCTTTTTATCTTCTATACTTATTGATATCATTGACTCTCTTTGTGGGGTTTTTTGTCTAGGATTAACCCAAGAGGCTAGAATTTATGTTTTATTGGTGTTTCCATGGAACTAGGGCCTACATACTATTCCTTCAGTCATGTTCTTCCTTATAACGGAGTTTCCTCCCATCCACACACCATTGAGGTAGGTGTGTCCATTATTTTACTTTATAGAACAATCCATAAATGTATTAGTATTCACATACAATTTATAAATAAGTTATACATGATTGTGATTTTATTGTTTGGATTGTTTGTGTTTTTTATGTTAGAATAATTTTTAAAAAATGTTTTTCAAGGTGAGTCTTCCAACATGATTATGAATATTTGCACCCAATGCGTTTAATAAATTTTCAATTGATCCATTAATGAAAAATTGGACGATTAGGGCAGTGTTTTCTTATAGATACATTTTCTTTAGTCTATTGGATTTTTATTTGGGATTTATATGTGAAACATGTTTATTTTATAGTTTGGATTGTTGTGTTTGTTTAAAAACGTGGCGTTCCTTTAAAAAATGGTTTCATGTGATTTTATGGATTCACCTGGTAAATCAATAGATGCTAGCACATCCATGTGTTCTCAGAATGTAGAAATGGATGGACACACAAATGAAAATGTTCTCGAATAAATTTTCTTAACCAAAAATCCACATTTCAAAACACTTATCCTCAATCATTATTTCTTTCATTTTAATGTTGATACGTCATAGAATGTCCTATGGTCCTTAAATGACATGAAAGTGGTTACAAAATATGTTTGAATGAATGTCATGTTTGTTACTTAAAATGATGGTTGGTTTTAAAATGGTATTAAATCACATTTTTATGCTTTATATATTATGTGTATTTCACCTAGGTTTTGAAATTTAATTAGAAGATTAATTGGATTTGGAATCTAGAGGCCCAATTGGTATTTTGTATTGTAATGTGACTTTTTGGGAATTAATTGAAATATTATTATCATATATTGGATTTTACAGTATTATATTCCATGTTGTAATATTATTTTGTCGTAGAAATTAAATTTGGTCTTGAAATTACAAATGCCAGGTTGGAATCTTAGTGTGTTTTGAGAAATATCTAGAAATGTTTTGGGATCTAATTGCCTAGTTGGCACTTCTGGATGACTTTTTGTATATATGTAACCCTATGGTGTATTTCCCTAGAAGGTTTATCACATATGTGGTTTTATTATTTGGGGGTAGGCAAGTGAGATGATGGTATGTAAGGTGACTAATGTGTCTGTGGAACTCTTGCTTACACAATATACAATTAGCATGGGATTTTTAGGGTTCATTTAAGGATTGAAATTATGTTTTACTATGAAACCCAATTTTACAGGTTGTTATCCTCATGGACATTATAGGTCTTGGTGGGATGTGTTACTAGATTTTTCAATTTAGGGCAACCGATTGGTTGTAGTCTATGGAGGTGCACCATATGTTGATTGGTGAGTTGACCAGTTGGTAATAGACTATGGAGATACAGCATATGATGACATGTGATTGTTATTCCAATATATTATGGGATTGTTATAGGGATCGGTCTAGGGATGTATAGGAAATGAAAATTCTATACTATCTATTTGGGATTTTTATTTTTCTATTTCACATAGTTTTCTTTTATTTAATCTCCTTATTCAGTATTCTGCATATCCCATTACCACATGTTTTCAAATTATGTAAGGAAATTGGTTTCTGAAAGATAAATGTGTTTAGAAAAAGAAAAATTGGCATGCAATTTTCTGAAGAATAAATTATATGGTGGTTTCGTAAATTTTTTAAAATATATTTTTATATTGGTATATCAGTTTAGTTTTTTAGGATTGTTTCGGGAATGGAAGTCTCATGATTCAGTGGCGATTGCTTACTGAGCTATTTAAGACCACACATTATTTCTATAATTTAGTTATTCTAGACCCAATTAGTTTTTAATGTGTCGGTATCAGGTTCATGTGCTTACAGTTAGAGTAGGTTGGACTTATAGTTGGTGGTGACCATGCGGTCACATGGGGATCTTGTAGCATTATTATTCTCTGTTTTGTAATTAGATTCATATTTTTCAATTTTATTTGTATCTAGATTAGATTTTATATTAATTTATTATCAGATTTTGGTTACCACTATGTGTGTGATTTTTTAGATAATTTTTCAATCATAGTTAATGTTTCTTAAAAATCAATCTTTTTAGTGATTACATTACATCCTGACACTTGTTTTCTGTCCATGGGGATTGGGAAATCCCTTCAGGCCTTGAATTGATAGAATCTTAGGTCGACAAGGATGGAATCCCAAAATGGTTCATGAAAAAATAATATCAAATAAGGACACTATTATATGTGGTGTCAGTTAGTTAGAGAATAGGACCATCAGGACAATAGAGGTAGGTATGTGAAGGATTAGATGAACCCTTTATCATTCTAACACTTGTGTTGTTAGGGGAATACTGTTATATGAGTCTCTTTTGAATGTTTTGGACTGAATGATGAAAAATGGTGGTTATCCATTTTCATTTTGTGGTCTAACATGGATTATTGACCCATGTAGACTCCAAGTGAATGGTTCATGGTCCTCTTAGTTCTTATTTCATACATGGGGAATTTCCCACTATAATGTTTACAGGTTATTTGTGGCCACTAGTTTCTTATTCAAGTGGTTTGGTGTAGGTTGTGTTCTGTTTCAGTCTAGGATGGTGTACGTGAGTTCATAAAATGAAAACTATTTTTGAAACAGTTATAATTCCATTAAAATGGTTTCAAGATTGGGAAATTTAGTTTTATACCACAATTTGTGTGATTGAAATTTTATTAAATGATTAGTTTTTGTTGAGGAAAATAATCATGTGATATTGGGTACTTCTTATGAAGGGTCACATATGTTTGGGTATGTGAAGAAAGCTGTTTTTTGGCACTCGTGAATGCGAAAGGATGAACACCATTGTAATGGATCATTGGATAACATGGGTGAGTGTTTGAAATCAGAGGCATGGGATGGTTTTTCAAAAATGTATTTGAATGATAAAAAGATTCCAGGAATTGATTTTCATTTAAAAAGTCATTTTCATTGTTTCGAAAGTGGTCTTGTAATAATGTGGGTTTTAAATTTGGAATGGATATTAGATTTTCAAAAAGAGTATTTTTGGTTTGTGCTTGTGTGTACATTATTTCTTATCCCATTGTTTTGACTCGAGTTGTTATTTTCATTTATGCTATGGTTTGATATGGGTTTTGGTTTTATGCTCTTTTTATTATTTAGATTATTTCACCCAGAAATGTCCCCAAAGTTTCCAATGAGCGATAAACTGTTTATGACTATTCTCGAATTTTTATTATCACATTTGGTGATTGAGTTCTGTTAGAGTAAGTGATGTGTCTTGAGGAGGTTATGAGTGTCTTCATATTATTGCTAACTACTAAAGTTAATAGAGTTTGTGCTATTTTAGGGTTGTTTGAGGGTCCATATCTTTGATGAATATGAGATGTTTTCCCCACTATCAACTCATGTTTGGATGAAGTGTGATCTATTTCAGTCCACCATTGTCTTATGGTTTATACCTCAGGAGGTGAAGATGATGAAAAGGGAAGAGATCTTGATTATTTAGTAAAGCTGGCAAATGTTGAATGCCTATGTTGACCTCATTAGGGAGATTGTTTCCAATTCTATGTAAGAAGTGTTTGCATGATCTATTAATGTATTATATTTTCATTGGGGGTATTCATCCCAAGATAATGGGGTGTTTCCTCTCCTCTATGTATCATCATGTTGAGTGGTTGTTCAATGAATAATTTTTAGATTTGTTGGTTTCCATTATGCATGAATTTGGAAAACTACTATATCTTTTTTCTCGTGAAGCTTCTGTATTTGGTGAAGGGTGCATGCTGGAGGAACCTATCTTTGAGGGTACTCTTTCATTGGTTATGTTAATCAGGTAATCAGACCATAAACTTGTGTGCACCAATGTGGCTGGTTTAGGCATTCTATATAGTCTTGTAGCAATCTTCCAAACACATTAAATTTTTGTGGTCGTTTGGGTCATTGGGAGATGTTCTTTAGAAAGTGTTTCTTAAATAATAAGTATTAATAAGAGGATTCTAGTGCATGAAATTTAGGTATTCGGTACTCCATCCATTAGGTCGAATAAACTTGCCTTAGTGTGAAGCTTTCACACAATGATGAGTTTTGGAGAGTATGAGGATCCATGTATTATTGTGTCTCTAATTTTGTGGTGGAGATAATTTAAGATTCCTATGGTAGTTTCTTTTCTATTGTGGGTTTCTATTATCCTTTTAAAATCATTATACTTCAATACTTATGTAGTCTATGTAGTTGTTGTTTTTTTGAATATGTATCTTGGAATCATTGCTTCTTCTGTGAATGTTTGTAGAACATTTGTGGGTAGATACTAGTTTTAGCTTTTCGTTGTATATGATTGAAGATGCATGAGTTTTGTGGAATTGATGGATGGTGGTTCTGGTTCACCACTTTATGTTCATTTCTTCTATGGGGTTTCAATCATCTAATAATTCTTAAATTCCATGGATGTTTTTTGGTTTAGGATGGGAGTTCACGCAGTCTGGATTTGCTGGATTTCGTTGTAATGGGTTTCCCATTTATGTCTCAGTGGTGTTTTTCAGGTTTTAATGTTCCCATGCTTGTGGATTTATAGTGGTTGATTGAACACTATCAAGTTATAACCTCATGTTTTTTCATTGGTTTAATATAGAATGGGAAGGTGTGACTTCTGATGTTAAATGACTCCTTGAGATTCATAGATTCTTTCAGTTTTGATTGGGTATGGATTCGAGTGTTAATTATCATTCATCTGGGTGACATTATTAGGGTAAATGGTGTCTGCGGTGGGGATAATTGTAACACCCGAGACTTTTATGTTATATAAATCATCAAAGGAATCTTTTTCTACACAACACTTGCTTGGCTTGATTTACACGCAATCGCGACCTTCCTCGATAGCTTGCGTCGTACGCAATACCGATTTCACTGAACAACAATATGCTATTAAAACTAGCCGTTATGAATAGTAATAACCACTTTTTGAAATTTTATAAATTTTATTTTTCAAAATGGACTTCATTTTTGGACTCAGAATTTCGAAATTAGCCTAGGGTGAAATTTTGGTATTTTTCTGAAAACTTTCAATTTTTGATGAATAGTGAAACCACTAAGTGGTAGGTTAAAAACTGAATTTTGCATAAAACTTAATTTTACCGCTTCTGTGAATGGAATTTCAAAAATCTGATAGACACGGTTGATATCAGTAAGTAAAATGTGGTTCAATGAGATAAAAATAATTTTTTGGTGAATAGTAACTTTTTACTATTTTTACCGCAGTTAATAGTAAATAGGGTAACTAAGGGTAAATATGATATTAATATTACCCTAAAACATGTCCTAATTCTATTGGAAAAGTGTAATTAGACCAAAAACAAACTTAGGAATAAAATATGACCATTTAGGCCCACTTGGATTAGATTAGGACATTTATTATTAATTTATTTAAAGAAGGGTTAAAATAGTTAAAATCAAAGTTTAATAAGTAAATCATTTTTAATATGGGGTTATAAAAAAGAAAAATTCTATTGTAAATATTCATTAGAAAGCTAAAACGATTTCCTACATGATGGTATTTTATTTGTAATTTTTAGACATCAAATAAGTTAATTTATTTATGACACAAAGATGATGCAGTAATTATCTTATTAATGAAATATTGACATAACTGATAATATAAATACCAAAATAAATGTAATTTAAGACTTTTTATGAATTCCACTAATTTTATAGGTTACTATGATATATTAGTGTTGATTTAATCAACTTTGTTCGAACACATAATTCTTTAATGACTTTCACAAAAATCATATATCAAATAGTGTCAAAATTGACACAAAATAGTTTTTAAATCAAATATTATATTATTAATTGTTATTTTATTCTTAAATATCTAAGGTTCGGCCAAATGACTTAGATAAGGATATATATTTTAATAATAAACAATTTGGGGTTCGTTTGGCATGTTATAGTAAGTGTATTAACCATATAGTGAAAGAAAACAAAAAGACATGGTAAAAGTTAAATTATTTAACTTAGAGTTAAATCTAATTTATAAGGTTAAAATAATACCCTAAACTTGTCTAAATCCTATTGGTTGATAGGACTTCGACCCATCTCCACTTTAGCTCAGAAATAAGACCCTTTGGAACCATTGTAAACCGATTTTGACTTTAATATAAAATAATATTTTGAGATATTCCTAAGGTGCCCCTCTCCTCCCTTATAAAAGGGCACCTCCTCCCCCTCCTCCTCAAACCAATTTGAGCACTCAAGCTCGGCCAAACCCTGCCATTTTCTCCTCTCCACTTCCATAGAATAATCCTATAGGTCCTGGTCTTCCTCAAAGACCAATCTTTGTTCCCTAAGTGGAGGATTCAAAGAGGCGTTCCAAAGAAGAGGTAATATCCATTACCGATCTTTTCAATTTCATTCTTCTTCAACTTCTTATTCATTAGTTGATTCATGATAAAGTAATAACATCAGTATTACTTACATACTGATATGCTATTATAAATATGAAACAACCCTAATTCACCTTCTATCCATCCTACGGAAAAATGAAATCACCGCGCGTGCGTACGTACGGAATACCGTCTCCACGCCGTGGTGTAATCTATTTTTCCACCATCACTTTACAAGGATGGGTATAATGGTGTAATGAGTAACTATTTATGATTATTATAAATTAATATTGACACTGAAATAATATATATATACTCCAATACAGTTCCACGATCATAGGAACGATATCATCACTCGTGCGTACGTACGGAATACCGTCTCCATGATGTGATGCGACTCGTTCTACATGATCATCATTACATAGTAATTATATAAATGAATTGAATGAATAAATATGATATATGTTACACTAATACCATTCTGGATATAAGGTATCTATAACCTTAAAAGAAGAATAAGAATGTATTCGGCAAAACACGCATAAGAACAAAAGGCAATAAAGACCCGAGTAACAAGTAACAATGAAATATTACTAAGAAGAAGCCAAGAATATGACCATATATGATATCATATCAATATGTATGATTCTGGAATAAGTCAATAACATTATTTAAACCATTATAAAGGAGATTTGGACACGTACAAAGCAAATCGGACCTAAGGTAAGGGAAATATCACAATCTCATTTTTATCCGAGATTGTTTATTCGTAAGTATTTACTGGGTTGTATTTTATCATCCACATCCATGCTTCATCAATATGTAATATTACTTACATCCACCTACAATTGTTTAAATCCCTTTTTACCCTTCGGTGAGTTTTTTGTAATATGTATGAAAGGAATCTTTTGTCGATTTTCGTACGAAGTACTTTTTGACTTTTCCGACAAAAGTACGAAGAATGTTTTTTTAACTTATAAGGCATGAATGGATTTTTAAAACAAAATTTCCAAGAATCTTACTTTACATGTTTTCATGTTTATTTTTAATCAACTTCTTTTACTTTAAAGTCGTATGACATGTTATGAAAGGAAAAATGTTTTTGAAGAAGAAAGGATATTTTCTTCAAGAATGGAGTTCAAGTGTTTTATCAAAATTATTTTCCATCTAAGATAATAAAGGGATCTGTTTTAATCCCTATTATTACATTGGTTTGATTATGTTGTGATGGAAATATTTTTATGAATTCCTTTATATTATATGAATTGTTTTATGATGTCATGTTGTTTAAGAATCCCATTTTTATTACATGGGATACGCGATGATGTATGGTTTATGATTATGTGGGACACATAAGAAAGGATTCATTATAAGATGGGTGGGACCTATATCTCCCTCCAATGCATTGGGTAATGATTTTATATCTAATTAGATAGACATGGCTGGAATGGAAGGTTATTTCGGTTCTGTGATACAGGACTGAAACGAGGAGTGAACTCGGTTCAGAAAGGGACTTTGTCCACTAAGATAGTCTTGGCAATGAGTCATGACTAACAAGAAATGATTTTCCATGATTATGTGTGCATGCCACAATGTTTCAAGTTTTATGTTATGATTATGGGGATCTCATTTTCACTTCTATTATTTATTCCATGTTAAGGTATTATGATCTCTTTTGCAGGTTTTGATTTTCAAAAAGATATGATATGATTTTTATTTCCTTTATTTTTCCTTGCTGATAATTTGAGCTCACCCTTTTATGTTTTCTTTTCCCCAGGTCAGGAAGATGGATATTAAGTAGAATATGCTAAAAGGGACCCTGGATATGTTGAAATAAATGGGAGACACTGTAGAAGATTTATGAACCAGTTGTTTATGTTTCCCAGTTTCGAAAGACACTATACCTATACGGTCCTTTGTGGTTTTGTCATATGTTGTAATAAGTGTGCTTCAATTTTGAAGTATTAACAATGTATGAAAAGTATGGGTCGTTATAGTTGGTATTAGAGGAAAGGTATAGTCAACCTTTGGAAACTAGGATGTGAAAGCCTTAGTAAGAACCCTAAGGATAAGTCTAAGCATAGAACACAATCTTAGTGTTTTAGAAATGGCCTTGAATAACCTAGGATAAGACCTTAAGTATGAAAATTTTATTCTTGAATTATGTGGTTTTCCTTTTATAATTAGTTTTGCTCACACTATTCTTCTTGGTTTTAGTCAATGGCTGGAACCCGAAGGAACCATGTTAATGCGGAATGCGATGGGCAATGCAATGATTGTCCCCCTGAGCAACCAAACGATATGGGAGCTGGAATGCAAAATCTTCTAGCCATGCTCACACAACATTATCAAGCTATGAATCATGCAGGACTTCCAAATGAGCAAAGGAAGGAGAAACATTCTGTTGAATCCTTCATGAGGCATCTTCCACCTTCTTTCAGTGGGTCTACTGATCCATTAGTTGCTGAACAATGGATTAGTACTACTGAAAAGATATTTTTAGTTCTTCAATGTTCTAAAATGATAAAGTCATCCTAGCAGTGTATCGTTTGGAAGGAGATGCTGATCAATGGTGGAATCTCATTAAAAATATGATGCAAAGGGATGAAATTGAGTCTATGGAATGAGACGAGTTCAAGAACTTATTTTTCAATAAGTACTTCCCTCGTATTCTCCGAACAAAGATGGAGAAAGAGTTTCTTGAACTGAAGCAAAGGGATGATGAATCTGTTGGTACCTATGAAGAAAATTTTACAAGACTTTCATGGTACTCTTCTGGTATTATTATCCAACCTGAGAGTAAGATCGATCGATTCTTTAGTGGCTTAAAACCAAGTCTTCGAAGGGCGTTAGCCATAAGGGACTTCAATAGCTACGAGGAAATCATTCGATGTGCTCTCAAAGTCGAGATGGAGATTGGAATAACCCATCAGTCACATGGGTTTGATAAGAATAGGAAGATGGAATTCAAAGAAAAATCTATTGAGAACACGGAAAAGAAGATGATCTTTTCCTTATTCTCAAAGTGTGGAAAGAAACATGGAGGAAGTTGTCTTAAAGGGACAAGTAAATGTTTTAAATGTGGAAAGGAAGGTCATCGGGCATTTGAATGCCGTGATAATGGGAAGAAGATGTCTAATGACGCAAACAAAGGAAGGGATACACAGAATGAACCTACTACACTTCAATGTTTCAAGTGCAAGGAGATGGGGCATTATGCCAATCAATGCCCAAATCCAAGGGTTGATGATGATGGTCGACGTCAACAAAATCTTAAGGCTAAAGACAAAGGAAAGTCACATGCAATTTCTATCAGTGATGTGGAGTACGATAACGAAGTGGTGAAAGGTACACTTACCATCCACTCTAAAGTAGAAAATGTTTTATTTGATTCTGGATCCACCCACTCTTTTATTTCTAAAGAATTTTCTAAGGGTATCACCATATTACCTCAACAATTAGATGTTGAGTTAGCTGTGACAACACCTAATGGCACAACAATCGCATCAAAAGTTTATAATTCTTCTCTGATCGATGTTTGTGGGAAAGTGCTTCCTGCAAATCTTGTGATCCTTCATTTAGTGGAATTTGAAGTGATTCATGGCATGGATTGGCTTTCTTTACATGGAGCTCATATCAATTTCCAAAGAAGGGAAGTCACATTTCATATTCCAGATCAATCTACAGTCATATATCAATGCAAGGATGAACATAATCTTCCAGTGGAAATTTCTTCCATCTTATGGGTATTGATTCCACTAAATGAAGGTTATTTATCTCAAATGGTTGGTGAGAAACTCACGATTAAGAATAGGCCCATTGTACGGGAGTTTGATGATGTCTTTCCGGAGGAATTACCGGGTCTTCCACCAAATCGTGAAGTTGAGTTTTCAATAGAACTCGTACCGGGTTCTTTGCCTATTTCAAAGACACCTTATAGAATGGCCCCAATTGAGTTGCAGGAATTGAAGAAGAAACTCCAAGAGAATCTTGATAAGGGATTCATACGCCCTAGTGCATCACCTTGGGGAGCACCTCTTCTATTTGTTAAGAAGAAAGATGGATCAATGAGACTCTGCATTGATTATCGAGAACTTAACAAGATCACTATCAAGAACAAATATCCTCTTCCACGCATTGATGACTTATTTGACCAACTATGCGGAGCTCAATACTTTTCGAAGATTGATCTTTGTTCAGGGTATCATCAATTAAGGGTCAAAAGGGAGGATATACCAAAGACAGCTTTCCGTACAAGGTATGGACACTATGAATTTATAGTGATTCCATTTGGTCTTACTAATGCCCCTGCTATCTTCATGGATCTAATGAATAGAGTCTTTAGAGACTATCTTGATCAATTTTTGGTAGTCTTTATAGACGATATTATTGTCTATTCAATGAGCAAGGAAGAGCATGATGATCACTTGAGAATTATATTGAAGACCCTGAGAAATGAGAAGCTTTATTCCAAATTTACCAAGTGTGAATTTTGGCTTAAAAAAGTTGCATTTTTGGGTCACATAATCTCAAAAGAGGGGATATCTGTGGATCCAGCAAAAACAGAGGTTATTGAAAGATGGTCGAGACCAACAACAGTAACTGAGATCCGAAGTTTTCTTGGTTTGGCTGGATATTATAGACGTTTTGTAAAATATTTTTCATGATTATCTAATCCACTCACCAAGTTGACCCAGAAAGGAGTTAAGTTTGTCTGGATGGAAGAATGTGAAGAGAATTTCAAGGAGTTGAAAAGAAGGTTATCCAGTGCACCTGTGCTCACACTGCCTTGTAGTGGAGAAAGGTTTGTGTTCTACAGTGATGCATCCAAGAAGGGATTGGGGTGTGTTATTATTAAAAATGATATGGTGATAGCTTATGCCTCACGACAGTTGAAAATCCATGAGCAAAATTACCCAACACATGATTTGGAGTTAGCTGCGGTAATCGTTGCATTAAAGACTTGGAGGCATTACCTTTATGGTGAAAGGTGTGATATTTATACTGATCATAAACGTTTAAAGTATATTTTCACACAAAAGGAGTTGAATATGACTCATATAAGATGGTTGGAGCTGATTAAGGATTATGACTGCTCAATCCATTACCACCTCGGGAAAGCAAACAAGGTGGAAGATGCATTAAGTCGACAAGACCATGATAGTTTATCCATGATGAGGATCACAAAAGATCCAATATTTATGGATTTACAAAGGATGGATCTTGGAATTATAATGGAAGGGGAAAAATCTTATCTTTCTCAAATGAATGTTCAACCATCTATACATGTGAAGATTAAAGAGTCACAGAAAGAAGATGTCGAGTTACAAAAGAAGGTGAGAAATGTTCCTGAATTCAACCTTGATTGTGATGGGATAATAAATTTCAGGAATCGGGTTTGTGTTCCTTCCATCCCCGAATTAAAGAAGGAGCTGCTGGATGAGGCTCATAGTTCTTCATTCTCTATTCATCCTGGAAGAACGAAGATGTATATGGACCTGAAAGAGTACTTCTGGTGGGATGGCATGAAAAGAGATGTTGCTGAATATGTCTCTCGATGCTTGGTTTGTCAACAAGTTAATGCTGAGAGACAAAAGTCTAAGGGGATGTTACAACCATTACCTATACCCGAATGGAAATGGGAAAACATCACTATGGACTTTGTCACAGGACTTCCTAAAACATCCAAAGGCAATAATGCTATCTGGGTCATAGTTGATCGTCTTACAAAGCCTGCACACTTAATTCCTATTAGAGAGGATTTCTCTCTAGATCAGCTTGCCAGGATATATGTAAAGGAAGTGGTAAGATTGCATGGAGTAACACTTTCTATTATATCTGATCGGGATCCGAGATTTACCTCGATGTTCTGGCGAAGTCTTCAGTATACTCTGGATACAGAGTTGAGTTTCAGCACTGCTTATCATCCCCAGACAGACGGTCAGTCTGAGAGAAGAATTCAAACCCTAGAAGATATGTTGAGAGCATGCTCTATGGATTTCAAAGGAGGTTGGGATCAACACCTACCTTTGGTGGAATTTTCTTATAATAATAGCTTTCAATCTATTATTCAGATGGCTCCTTATGAAGCTCTCTATGGAAAGAAATGCAGGACTCCAACTTGCTGGGATGAAGTTGGGGAAAGAAAGCTATTAGGACCTGATCTCGTTGATGAAATGGCAGAAAAGGTCAGATCTATTCAACAACACATAAGCGCAGCTCAGAGTCGACAGAAAAGTTATCCCGACAACCGAAGAAAAGACCTGGAGTTTGAAGTGGGTGATAAAGTGTTCTTACGAATATCTCCCTGGAAGAGGGTTATGAGATTTGGAAAGAAGGGGAAGTTGAGCCCTAGATATATCGGTCCTTTCGAAATACTAGATCGTGTTGGGAAGGTAGCTTACTGATTGGCGCATCCACCGAATCTCTCTCAAGTTCACGATGTGTTCCATGTATCTCTCCTGAGAATGTACATACCAAATCCTTCACATGTACTCAGCTCAGAAGTTGTACCGCTAGAGCAAGATCATTCTTATGAAGAACAGCTCATAGAGATTCTGGATCGTAGCGAAAAAGTCTTATGAAACAAGACCACTCGATTGGTGAAAGTTTTATGGAGGAACCACCAACTTTAAGAAGCTACATGGGAGCTTGAGGATATGATGAGGGAGAAGTATCCTCATCTGTTTGTTACAAAGTGACGAATTTCAAGGGCTAAATTCTTTTTAAGGGGGGTAGAATGTAACACCCGAGACTTTTATGTTATATAAATCATCAAAGGAATCTTTTTCTACACAACACTTGCTTGGCTTGCTTTACACGCAATCGTGACCTTCCTCGATAGCTTGCGTCGTACGCAACACCGAGTTTCACTAAACAACAATATGCTATTAAAACTAGCCGTTATGAATAGTAATAACCACTTTTTTAAATTTTATAAATTTTAATTTTTCAAAATGGACTTCATTTTTGGACTCACAATATCTATATTAGCCTAGGGTGAAATTTGGTATTTTTCTGAAAACGTTCAATTTTTGATGAATAGTGCAACCACTAAGTGGTAGGTTTAAAACTAAATTTTGCATAAAACATAATTTTACCGCTTCTGTGAATGGAATTTCAAAAATCCGATAGACACGGTTGATATCAGTAAGTAAAATGTTGTTCAATGAGATAAAAATAATTTTTTGGAGAATTCTAACTTTTTACTATTTTTACCGCAGTTAATAGTAAATAGGGTTACTAAGGGTAAATATGATATTAATATTACCCTAAAACATGTCCTAATTCTATTGGACAAGTGTAATTCGACCAAAAACAAACTTAGGAATAAAATATTACCATTTAGGCCCACTTGGATTAGATTAGGACATTTATTATTAATTTATTTAAAGAAGGGTTAAAATAGTTAAAATCAATGTTTAATAAGTAAATCATTTTTAATATGGGGTTATACATAAGATAAATTCGATTGTAAATATTCATTAGAAAGATAAAAGGATTTCCTACATGATGGTATTTTATTTGTAATTTTTAGACATCATATAATTTAATTTATTTATGACACAAAGATGATGCAGTAATTATCTTATTAATCAAATATTGACATAATTTATAATATAAATACCAAAATAAATGTAATTTAAGACTTTTTATGAATTACACTAATTTTATAGGTTACTAAGATATATTAGTGTTGATTTAATCAACTTGGTTCGAACATATAATTCTGTTATGACTTTCACAAAAATCATATATCAAATAGTGTCAAAATTGACACAAAATAGTTTTTAAATCAAATATTATATTATTAATTGTTATTTTATTCCTAAAAAATCTAAGGTTCGGCCAAATGACTTAGAAAAGGATATATATATTAATAATAAACAATTTGTGGTTCGGTTGGCATGTTATAGTAAGTGTATTAACCATATAGTGAAAGAAAACAAAAAGACATGGTAAAAGTTAAATTATTTAACTTAGAGTTAAATCTAATTGATAAGGTTAAAATAATACCCTAAACTTGTCTAAATCCTATTGGTTGATAGTATTTCGACCCATCCCCACTTTATCTTCGAAATAAGACCCTTTGGAACCATTATAAACCAATTTTGACTTTAATATAAAATAATATTTTGAGATATTCCTAAGGTGCCCCTCTCCTCCCTTATAAAAGGGCACCTCCTCCCCCTCCTCCTCACACCAATTTGAGCACTCATGCTCGGCCAACCCCTGCCATTTTCTCCTCTCCACTTCCCTAGAATAATCCTAGAGTTCCTGGTCTTCTTCAAAGACCAATCTTAGTTCCCTAAGTGGAGGATTCAAAGAGGCGTTCCAAAGAAGAGGTAATATCCATTACCGATCTTTTCAATTTCTTTCTTCTTAAACTTCTTCTTCTTTAGTTGTTTCATGATAAAGTAATAACATCAGTATTACTGACATACTGATATGTTATTATAAATATGAAACAAACCTAATTCACCTTCTATCCATCCTACGGAAAAATGAAATCACCGCGCGTGTGTACGTACGGAATACCGTCTCCACGCCGTGGTGTAATCTATTTTTCCACCATCACTTTACAAGGATGGGTATAATTGTGTAATGAGTAACTTTTTATGATTATTATAAAGTAATATTGATCCTGAAATAATATATATATACTCCAATACAGTTCCACGATCATAGGAACGATATCATCACTCGTGCGTACGTACAGAATATCGTCTCCACGATGTGATGCGACTCGTTGTACATGATCATCATTACATAGTAATTATATAAATGAATTGAATGAATAAATATGATATATGTTACACTAATACCGTTCTGGATATAAGGTATCTATAACCTTAAAAGAAGAATAAGAATGTATTCGGCAAAACACGCATAAGAACAAAAGGCAATAAAGACCCGAGTAACAAGTAACAATGAAATATTACTAACAAGAATCTACGAATATGACCATATATTATATCATATCAATATGTATGATTCTGGAATAAGTCAATAACATTATTTAAACCATTATACAGGAGCTTTGGACACGTACAAAGCAAATCGGACCTAAGTTAAGGGAAATATCACAATCTCATTTTTATCCGAGATTGTTTATTCGTAAGTATTTACTGGGGTGTATTTTATCATCCACATCCATGTTTCATCAATATGTAATATTAATTCCATCCACCTAGAATTGTTTAAATCCATTTTTACCCTTTGGTGAGTTTTTAGTAATATGTATGAAAGGAATCTTTTGTCGTTTATCGTACGAAGTACTTTTTGACTTTTCCGACAAAAGTACGAAGAATGTTTTTTAACTTATACGGCATGAATGGATTTTTAAAACAAAATTTCCAAGAATCTTCCTTTACAAGTTTTCAAGTTTATTTTTAATCAACTTATTTTATTTTAATGTCGTATGACATGTTATGAAAGGAAAAATGTTTTTGAAGAAGAAAGGATATTTTCCTCAAGAATGGAGTTCAAGTGTTTTATCAAAATTATTTTCCATCTAAGATATTAAAGGGTTATGTTTTAATCCCTATTATTACATTGGTTTGATTATGTTGTGATGGAAATATTTTTATGAATTTCATTTATCTTATATGAATTGTTTTATTATGTAATGTTGTTTAAGAATCCCATTTTTATTACATGGGTTACGCTATGATGTATGGTTTATGATTATGTGGCACACATAAGAAAGGATTCATTATAAGATGTGTGGGACCTATATCTCCCTCCAATGCAATGGGTAAAGATTTTATATCTCATGAGATAGACATGGCTGGAACAGAAGGTTATTTCGGTTCAGTGATACAGGACTGAAACGAGGAGTGAACTCGGTTCAGAAAGGGCTTTTTCTACTAAGATAGTCATGGAAATGAGTCATGACTAACAAGAAATGATTTTCCATGATTATGTGTGCTTGCCACAAAGTTTCAAGTTTTATGTTATGATTATGGGGATCTCATTTTCACTTCTATGATTTATTCCATGTTAAGATATTATGATCTCTTTTGCAGGTTTTGATTTTCAAAAAGATATGATATGATTTTTATTTCCTTTATTTGCCCTTGCTGAGAATTTGAGCTCACCCTTTTATGTTTTCTTTTCCCCAGGTCAGGAAGATGGATATTAAGTAGAATATGCTTAAAGGGACCATAGATATGATGAAATAAATGGGAGACACTATAGAAGATTTATAAACCAGTTGTTTTTGTTTCCCAGTTTCTAAAGACACTATACCTATACGGTCCTTTGTGGTTTTGTCATATGTTGTAATAAGTGTGCTTCAATTTTGAAGTATTAACAATGTATGTAAAGTATGGGTCGTTATAATAATTGGCACACCCAAACATTGGATATTCTAAAATTTTAATTTTTATTTATAATTTATCATTTTGGTTAAAGATGAGTTGATCCGGGGTTTAATTTATTGGAATTTTGAATTCATGGTAGAGTTTTTTTATTTTTCAAGAATTGGAAAACTATATTCCTTTCTTAGGTATACATCTGACCTATATTGGCTACACAGTTGTGAGGCACATAGTATTCTAACAATTTGGTATACCACGTGGAAACTGTGTTGTTTAGATCTCTAACTAGATAGAGGCATCTAGCATAGTAGGTCATGGTGTACGATTCGTGAAGCCATCCCATGCAGGGTACCCTATTCATCGGTAAAGGGCTCATGGTTGTTGAATGGTTTATTAAACAGTGCTCCCAAATTATGCAAGAGGCCCAAATTCTTAGAAATATGAATTTAAATCTTCCCTCCCCTCTTTTTACAACCTTTTGGGGTTTCCTCCAACTAGGTTATTTTTGGCACATTAAGGGATCCCATATCCCTCTGACATTGGTTTTACCCATAGATACACCTCCATATTTCCAAGGTGAGCTTCTTAATGTTTTCCCAATTTTCTCCTCCACCTCTTCATGTACCTTCCCACCATTGAGATCTTTTACACTCTTGTTTTGGTTTTCCCTCCTTGTTGAACAGTAGTAGCTAGTTTTGATGTTTTATTGGTTTTTCTTTTGCTCTACGGTTTGTAGATTGTTCCATGTGGCCTATTCATCCTTCTGTGAGAGTTTCTTCACATCTTCACGATGTTGAGGTAGATGTTTACAATATTTTCCTTTCTATTATAATCTATAAATTCTTAATTATTCCTAAAGAATTTATATATATATTTCTCATGTATATGTTATTTTTTTGGATTATTATGGTGTTTTGGTGTTGGTAGAATTTGGTAAAAATGGTTTTCGAGGGGATTATTTCAATATAATTAAGTATATATGCACCCAATATGTTTGATACATTATGAATTGATCCATTAAAGTAAAATTGCGAGATTTTAGTGTTGTTTTCAGGTATAAATGATTTATTAAATTGGTTGGATTTTTATTGGGGATTAATATGCAATACCAATAATTTTTATAGTTTGGTTTGTTGTAATGGTCAGTAAATATGTGGATCTCTTTCAAAAATGGTTTTGGGTGATTCCATGGATGGTTGTGGTGAACCATTGGTTTTGGCTACATCCATGTGTGCTTGAAATGAAAAAATGGATGGAAACACAATTGATAGTGGTTTAGATTTATTTTTCTCAACTTAAAAACTCAGATTTATAAACACTTTTCTCCCTCATTCGTTAATTATTTTTACACTTGGTGATCTGTAAATGGTCCCATGGACACTAAAATTTCTTGATTATGGTCTCCAATTATGATATAAATTATTTACCATTTTTAAATTGAATTTTTAATTGTTTCTAAATAATTTTTAATCACATTTGGCACCGTTAGATAGATTGTATGTTTTTGAAAGGGTTTTAAAATGAAATTGGAAGTGGAATTAGATTTGGAATTTAAATGACCACTTGAAAATGTGTGTATGAAGTTGTTGTTTCAGAAATGGTTAAGTATATTTTTAGATGTATTGGAGTTTATTTCATTAATCGACCGGTCGACACCTTATGTTGTTTTGGAAATAAAATGCGGTTTCCATATTACAAAGGCTCAGTTTGAATCTTAGTGTATTTTTAGAAATGATTTGAAAGAATATGTGATATGATGGTCTAGATGGAACTTGTGTATGACTTATTATTTGATAGGCACCCATATGGATTATTTCCATATACATGTTATCATATATGTTGTGTCATTATAATGGTTAGGATTCTGTGATGACAAAAAGAATGGTGAGTAACACATGTGAGGGCCTCCTATATAAAAAATATTCTATTATGAAGGCTTTCTGGGATATATTTTTTAGGGTCGAGTGATGTGTTCATATCAAACCTGATTAGATGTGTTGGTACCAAATGGAATTGATAGGAATTAATGGGGAATTCCACTAGATTATCCAGTTTCGGGATATTTGTTTGTTATAGACAACAGAGCTGCACCATATACCGACATGTGATTCTGACTCGAGTACGTCAAGGGATTGTTCTAGGAATGTTCTGTAAATTACGATGGTTTACTCTCTATTTTATTATTTTTTATTTTGTGTTGAACTATTTTATTTTCTCGTATATCTTGATTCAGTTTTCAGTATTTCTTGTTACCACTTTTTTTGGACTTATGTACGGAAATTGGTTTCTAAACTGAAAATTTTGAAATCAAAATTAGAGTGGGGTGTGTGTGGTTTTGAAAATGAAATATATGATTGTATTTGTAAAATTTTTATAACCTGTAAATATATTTTTATTTCAAAATTGTGTTTGTGGAATAATTTGGCAAAGGAAATGTATGGATTCAGTGGTGGTTGCCTACTTTGCTATTTTGCAATGTTCATATCAATGTTATTTTCATCTATGTAAACCATTCCTTCAATACCATTGAATTTGAAAGTTTGTTATAAATTCCATAATTGAATATAATATTTCCACGTAATAAAACATCCTCGATCCACAATTAACATTTAATATAATTCCAATATAACAAATTTTTTATGAGAGTGTCCATAATAAATTTTATATATCATTCATTCTATTTATATATATTTTATTATATCAATATATCATCAATCAATGTATCATTAATGGTATCAGGATATTCCAACAATAATATATTCATTATATATATAGGATATAAGTAGTAATAGTAAATAAAATGTGATTATTGTAAACTCATAGTGTCTATAGCTTGTTTTAAATCTGAAATTCAGTATATCATATTTATTTATCCATAACTCATGATAACAAGATTGAAGATCAATATCTGAAACGTTATGAGATACATCATGTTGATAAAAAAATGAACCAATGTTTGGTAAATGATATTTATTTATTATACAAATGGAAATGATCAATATATAATTGAGGAAAAACCTTATAGTCCCATGCTAATTTTTCCTCAATAATATTTGGCTACCCCATAGTGAAACACAATGTCATATAAATCCATTATCACACAACTCCCCCAACCATTTAATCAACACCACCAACTACACTACATCCATTATATAATGATATATATATATATATGTATTTCATCAAGAATTAGTTCAATAGAGGACTAAAAGTTACACCATAGTGATTGAAAATGTAGTTCTTCTAGAAATACTATATGATTTTTTGTACCATGTTTACAATCTCTCTCCTTAGGAGATAATCCTTCTCTCTATGTCATTATTGATATGCTACTCATCCCAAAATTTTAGTAAGGATGGATAATTGGAGAGGATTTTCACATGCTTCAGATTATAATGTTTCCCCTATGAAGATGAGAGCTTTCACCTCACATTCATGAAATATAATCCCCTTATCTTCAAATAAATAATTATAATTCTAAATAAATGAAATAAAAATCATATTAGTTTCTAACATAGCTATAATTACCAAGGATTTAAATATTTTGTTTCCATGCATCATAATTGAATTTTTTTGATATATCATTATTTCAATAATATTTACACTCGGTGTCATAATTTAAAGAATCCTTAATAGTGTACTAGGAAAATATTTTATGTTTTTATAAAACATGTAACATATAAAAGAGTGAAAATATATATAATCAAAAATGAATTTCCACTAATTGGGATACAATTTGTGTAACTACCACTACATTATTAGGAACTTAGACATTAATTGTTGAAATAGAATAATCATTGCCTTGAACCCTTGACCTTTTATGAAAAAAATCCTATAATAATTACGGTATTGGTTTCATTAAATCTCTTTTCCTTATAGTTATATAATTTAATATAAAGGACTTCTTCATTTCCATTGAATTCGTGATCTTGATGTCATTTTTCTCTTAATTGTAACAAAACCCCATTCCCTTCCTATATGAACTATGGTGTTTCTTCCCACAGTTATCGCATATGGGAAATCCCATCATCCTTTTGTTCCCCGTTCAATCATTATTCTTCCCATGATTCCCAAATAGACTATACATCTCCTAATTTAACTCGATAACATTTGTTATGCGGAAATTATTTTTTATTTTAATATAACATGAAACTATATAATTTTATAATGAGTAGTTCTATGATTCCAAAACTCATCAAGGGACTATATTTAAACCAAAAAATCAATTAATGGTCATTATTTTTGGGCTACATAAATTTTCTATAACTATAATAGATAACCTTGTAATGTTATCCTCATTCTTAGTATCATTTTCCTCATCCTTTTTTATATGACTAATGATATGACATACATGTTATACTCAATATTGTTGAGGAATTTATTTTTTATATAATACCACCATAAAAGGTTCCCCATTACCTGATCATTGCCTCATATTCCAATTTAGTGTTTTGAATTAATGTCCCCCATTTGACCACATCTCCCTTCAGTTGATAGACTCCCATAAGGAAATTTATCTTTTCACTACTTTTTTATGTAATAAAAATATTCCATACTGACATGATCCACTACCCATATACCAATGTATTAGTAGTTTAATTTAATGATGGTGTTTTTTATTACATGAAGATGTCCAAAAAATATGCAGATGTTGTTGTTCGATTGGACTCTACATATGGGTGATCATATTTTTCATAACACGTGTCAACTGACCTAATATTGATAAGATCTGATTTTCCTCAACTATAAATTCATTGGCTTGTTCAAGGGTAACATCCCTGCATTGACTATGAGTGTTTCAAGGATTACATTCTACATGTTCGTCTCAATCATTATAAATTGTATCAAAAATAATGATATGTTGACAGTGATATCTAAAATATAATTCCTCTTAACTGTTTTGTAATTTTCAGTAGAAATAATTAGTTATTTTCATTTTACTTGTTCTATAAAAAAAGGTTACTCTAAATCCAATCCCTAAGGTTTTGAATTATAATTTACTAATAAAAACTATAAAAACCCAAATCTAGTAGTTATATATCATTATTGGTAAAAAAAATACAAGAGTTTCACACATTATCCATTATCTTTGTAGTCTTGGATGACTAGATACATACAGAAAATTTAAAAAAAATTAGAAAGAATATATTAAAAAACAGTATTATTTCATATAAAATATGTGTTAAATTTGTTCATACTTCACATCTATTATTCTAGTGAAATGAAAAAAATAAGGTTTAGGTTAGATTCTCATTAATGATTTCCATAAAACTGAAGATATCTTAACTAATACATGTCATAAGTGATTTGGATGTAATAAATAATCAACATGAATCTATAATCAATTAAAATTGAGGTCATTATATATCCATTAAAATAAAGAAAATCATATAAAACATAATCATTGATGAGATAATGTTGGAATACAAAATTTAATTCATCAAAACATGTTGATAAGTTCTTTTTATAAGCCACTGTATTGATATGGGGATAGGTATACCATAAAACCCAATATATTTTGACTAATGATATCCATAAATATATCAATTGTTTATATAATTACTTGTAGTACCAGTCACTTGATTATGTCTGATGCATTAATTGTATGAGTAAAATGGTCCTTCAATACCATTCCCTAAAAAACCTCCAGTATAGTAAAATCATAGTTATATATATAATGAGAAACATGAAAAACAACTACATAATTATTCAATATAAAAATTACGATGCCTAAGAGAAAATCCATTAATTAAATTTGAAAACACTAGTGTATCATCTATATAATAGGGAGTACCTTAATCAATGTAATATAATGTCGATTGTAATTTTAATGTGTTAGGTTTTCCATAAAAGATGGTAATTTAATTAAATTTTTTGAATTGGTTGGAGAAAAGTTATATTTTAGGGAAAATATGTCATCAAGTTTCATAAAGGGTATGAATATTCTAAATAATATCCCCTATGTTTTTCTCGTTAGAAGATAAATCGTAGATCCACTCATCATGTATCTAGGTGATTACTGATTTAATCATCATCAATCCCTTTTCAGGGTTATTTCCCCAGGGTGTATCTATGAGGTAGCTGCATCCCCAAGTTAGTATCCAATAAGAAATATATTATCTTGAAAAATATATACTCTTTTTTTCCCAAAACAAAGGATTATTTTTCATCCATGTGAAATATTGAGTTGTAAAAAAAAATTGGTAAAATTTGATTAAAAATAATTTGGTGGAGGGATAAAAATATATATTTTTAATTCTCATTAAATTATAGATAAAATTGGTATAAATAATTCAATGTTAATTTATATACCACACAAAATAAAATACTCTTTGAATATAACATGAGTCCCAATGAATGAAAATTGAGATGAAAACCCCCACTTATAGTTTGGGTAGAAATTTAATCAATTCATCTTAATAGTGAGGGATTCAAATTTTTATTCATTTACCATGAATAAGAACATTATTTCATGATATAACATTTCAAATAAGAAGTATTTACACAACATAAAGTAAATTATGTGCATAATTCAACACATGTCTCGAAGAGAGGAATTTGATATTGAAAACCCTTACCACATGACTAAATGTTCATCAAACATGAACATAACTTCTGGAATAATTATGTTATGTTTATTACATATATATCCACGAACCTTATTAATTTATATTTATTTTTATACGATATATTTATTATCTTTGATATTTATATTAAAAATAGAATCTGCTTAAGTCAGTTACGGAGGGCTGTTCTATTAATTTCATCATAAAACCTTCATTTCATTAAAATATTGAAGGTGTTGTAAAATAACATCATGTTACAAGTAAATGTATATATTTTTTTTTTACCTTTTTTAATACGTTAGGAATATAATTTTATTGTTTTTATGGTTACGCCAAAAAAATACCAAAATTATTAAAGGAATATTTATAAGTCCATTTTTGGTGGTTGAAGAAACTACATCTATTTCTTATTAATCAAACATATAGAATGAACAATATTATTCTTATATATGATTAAGGGTTTCAAAAATATAAAATTAGTAAACTAAATTACATTTTTAAACATCCCACCTAAGGTAGTGATGAAAAATTTAACACATCATTCAGCGAGGAAGCAATTCGCATACACACATGGTGGAGTTTTCAATTATTCACAATGGTTTTATAAGAAAATATAAATTGGATATTAAATTAATATAATTAAAAATAATAATATTAAAAAAAATATTTCAATACCATTAGGGATAAAGGTGACTTGAGGGGTGTATAATAATAATATGACTATAAATGTAGGGTTTATAGTATTACCTCTCTATCGATGTTCTACCCTGGGTAACTCTTTCAACATACATAGCATGGACGTTTAGTGTGGAAAAGGATTACAGGGAATTGGGAGTGTGATAAAGTGATAATCTGGGGTCATTTATTTAGTCAAAAAAAATTTAATTTCATGACAAATGGCGAGTAGTTGAGCTCCTTTTATTATTAAATATAGTGAAATATTTTTAAAATCTCTATACTTTTAATAAATTCATTCCATTATTAATGGAAAAACGAAAAAATGACCAATAATGTTATGAGGAAAGATATTAGGTGCATAAAACCTTCTCTATTAAATATAATAGTTTTTATTAAAATATTCAAGCTACTTTTAATGGGTTTAATCTATTTTACACTAATTTACCCTTACTTCTGTAACTCCACTTTTGATCTAGAAAACTCATTTTAATGGAAAAAATTAAAATTGATTTTATATAATAATTTGCCCATTTTTATTTAAAATATGGAAATAATATTAAAAAATATAATTACTAATATTTATATATATTAATTTTAGTATTAGAACACATAAAACATAAAAACCATTATTTAGCCATTGCTAATTTTAATCAAATAATTTAGCTGTGAGATAACATTACTATGGTTTTTTATTTCAAATAAATTAATAAGATTATTTGAAAAAAATTATTTGGAGTTAAAATTAATCCAAAAAAGAGTTTTTCCAAAATAATAATTAATTAAAATAAAAATTACAAATAAATTCACATTTAAATTAAAATATTAATTTTGTTTTAGAATATTAAACACAATGTTTATAAATTTTAAATATATATTTCTGGAATGAATATGAATATTCCCTAAATCTATTTAAATTTCTATAAAATTGTTATTCACACTTATATACTTATAAGGTAATATAGTTCTTCATTTTCAAAAGAAACACATTTCATCTAAAAACCATTTATATGAGAAAAATACAAAATATAAATCTTCAGATAATATCAATATAAAAATTTGATAATATATTTCATTGTTAAAATTAAATTATAATACGTAGAAATTAATCTTTTTAATATAGTCCAGAATAAAAAATCATTTTATTGTTCTTTGTTTGATAATCGAAGATATGATGTTCACATACTACAATAGGGTCCACGGTATTAAATTTTTGAAATAAAAATTATTTTCACTTGTGGTAATGTATAAATAATGAATTATTGTTTCTATATCAAATATGGTATTTTAATTTTTGGATACTTTTTATGAAAATGAGATTTATTTCATTCAAATATACCATAGATAGTCGGTGGGATAATATTCATCATTTTTTAACAAATATATAGAATAAAATATTTATTTCATATAAAATATATTTATACTTATATATTTTATTAAAAAAATTATATATTTATGTGAATTATAAACTACTTGTAACATCTCATATTGTTCACAATAACTCATTGTTTACTCAGAACTTCTCTTATCACATAATTGTAATTAGATTACTATACAAACCCTTTATTTTGATTCTTCCAAGATTAAAATATACATATAAATTCAAAAAACAGATTAAGAACCCAATTGGTTCATAATTTTAATTCAGACTATAAGATCTTCAAATTGGTACATTGATTTTGATCTTCAGGTATATTTACAAAATTTTTAAAAGTATGTTTATTATCATATACCATTAAAATTGATGAATTTAAATCTATAATATATATAACTAACAAAGACATTTTATAGATTTTATGAAACCTCATTATGTATTTTTATCAATTCTATATGGAGTATAAAGATCATTCCTTCCAAGAATCACCTTTATATTTCCATGACCTCGAATGTATTTTTAATGAATCATTTTGAAATATTCCATCAAAATTTTCTTTATAATGTATATAATATTACCCATATGCACAATCAATACAGTTCTAGTTCCTAGATATAACACGTCAGCATCTTTAAGCCTCCACAATTTTAGAAAATATGGATTACATTTCGTGAACTCACTCACATTTTGTGAACATTTATAATAGTGAAAATAGAATAAATTCCATTATAAAATAATCATTAAGGATCCCTTTTGTTCTTCCAATTCATTGACATACTAAATCATATAATGTATTTGATTGGAGACTATAATTCCTTTCATCATATTTTATTTATATCCCTTTATAAATTATTTGGATTTATCTATGCTTCTAATAAGCATCTACAATCACATGTTGAACTAACACATATAATTTTCTTCTTTCGTAAGTAATTATTCGGAATATAAAAAATGAAAATTGAATTCTAGGTTTAGTTTTTGTTTTGTATCGATGTTTGAAATTAGGGTTTTTTTCATATGACCATTAGTTTTTTTTGTTTTAAATGGTTTCCACTGAACCCCAAATATAAAAGAAGTTTTATTCTAAAATAAAAAATAATAATTAGCTATGTGCAAGTCTACCAAGATTCTTACAATATGATTCAACATTTTATTGGATTTATCTAAATGTAATATTTGATGTTTAAAATGATATTATCAATAGAAATGTATTTTATGATATGTGTATCATGATTTTATTTAATTAAATAAAGCCTCTTATAAAATGATATCTCAAAAAATGATGACCCCCGTTGAAAATTAATCATATATATTTGTGGGAAAATATATAAATTTCCCTATTAAATGACCATAATTGGGAATTAACCATATAACATTTTTGATTTATGTATACAATAATATCAATCATAATAGATATGATTGTTGGATGGTTGAACCAAATTTTTTTATCCAATTCATAATATGGAGAATTTCAACAGAATTCCTCTCGTATACGAACACATATGTGTCCTAAAAAATTGTAACCCAAAGAAAGTGAAAAAAAATTAGGCACCTAATTTTTAGGGTCAAATCATTATTTTATTTCCTGATATAAGATAATATAGGGGCACCCTAATTTGGCATGATCGTAATTAGTTTGATTATAATGGTCCTTAAATGTGGTAACTTTTGATGGAATCTAACATTTTGTATTTCTAAATAGGAATTAATTTCACCATATTATCTATCATTAATTTTTTAAAAAAATTTATGCATTCTTCTAATAATAATTTATGGAATCCTTATTCCATCTAAAAAATTGATATGTTAAATGATATTGATGTGTAACTATATAAAGACCCATAACATGTCTCACATACCAAAATTAAAATCCACCTATGTCTATACACATCAAAATTTTTCTAACACATAAGGTATAATACAATATTTCATGTGAAGTATTATAATCATATAAAATGAAAAATCCATTTGAGAGTATGATTGGAGAAATAGATTGACAAACCCCACATTTCTATATGAGCTGTAATCCCTATGTCTAGAGAAAATTCTTACCCAGAGCCTCCCTAACCAAGGATTCATTACTCATGTGATACATTAGTTCTTTCACAATTCAAACACCGAATATATAAAAACTATAATTAACATCATAATTCAATTTCATAAACCAATAGAACCCATTGTTATGGTAGAATAAAAGCAATTCAATTATCATACCTATATGTAACTCCATAGATACATGTTTGATAACTCATAGAATAAATATAACATAGTAAAAAAATTCATAAAAATGATCATAGTATAAATATTATAATAATAATTAAATAAGGAAATAAAATTAAAAAATAAATTTTTTATATATTTAAAAACGGGATATATAACATATATACAATTCATACGCATAAAATCTATAAACATTTTAAACATTCACTATGAATTATAGAAATTTCATTATTAAAGTAAATATAAATTCATTATATTTTAAAAAATAAATTTGGGATTTTAATTTATTCAATTAAAAATAAATATTATGAATATTTAAAACTTATAAAAGAAAACTGATTTCTAGTGTGATTTATTTTTTAAATTTATAAAAAGTTTATAAATTACATATATAATATCTATATTAACATTTCATAACCAAATTACATTCCATTACATATAAATTTAAAAGGTATTTAAATGGGGATGTTTGGATAATTGGGGCTTATATTGTGATTTTATGTGTTAGAACATATCTAGATTATGTTTATCAAAATAATTATTGATTTGTAGAATGTGTTAGTTTCTCATGTGTGTGTTGGAATAGTGTTTGGGTAACTTCATTGCTAAATATTATTGAAGGAAGATTGACATGCCCAGATAGGTGGAGATCATACCAATGTTCGGGTCTGTCCAAGATCACAATGTGGACAGGAGGGCACATCGATATAAAGTTGGTATATTAAACCATGAGCGATATGCATCACCCTGTGTTTAATTTTTTTTGGGGTGTTTCATAAAGTTAAAATCCTTTTATATTATTGTTATTCCATGGTAGATGACGTCACACCATGATGGACATTACATACTTATTTTTTTAAAAATGATAATACACATTTGTTTGGTGTGAGAAACCCTTATGTTTTTCCTTTAAGAAATTAGATGAGGAATGATTTTTACTTTTTGACCTAAGGGTCATGTTGTGTAGGGTTTCCCATGGGGATGTGTCATTTGTGGAGTGAAAAGGACAAGCTGTGAAGGGTTAAGGCCACTCTATAAAGTAAAAAGGCTACACAAAAATAGAATGGGGTATAGGTTTTTTATTCTGGATAGGTGATTTTCCCACAACATGACGAGTGTGGTCACATAATATAGGGGGAGGCTATAGAGTGTTTCCATGTAATGACCCCTTCAGTCACTCCATAACCGTAACTAATGATCATCCATGACACAATGATTCTTAATGAAATGTTTTAATGGTTCCCCATCATAGTTTTCAGAATTTTGAGTCAATTCAAAATTTCCATGTCAACCACTTTTGGATTGAGAGTAATACTGGGGTATACATAGGGCCATATCGATAGGATCCTTCTACTATATTCCTCCCATAAATATCTAATAGTGAATTTTGTTTTTATGTTAATATTTATCTGTTAATTTTAAATATAATCATTGTAGAAGGTGAAAATAAAAAATGGGGTCCCAATCATGGTGGCATATGATTTTTTAGATCGAGAGAATCAACTCGAAGAAAGTGGACCCCTTCAGGAGAAAAGGATTCGAGGTTAGATTACAAGGATACATGATCACCAATGGTCTCCATTGAATCACAAAGGTCAATTTGTTTTTCACCTTAACACCAAGTGTGATTAATAATATTGTGATTATTCATCAGTCCCTTACACCTTCTAATGTTGTACTCTATGGTCCATGTGGTGGTTCTGATACCAAGTGGCACATTTTAAATAATTAACGTGTCATTATCGATTTCCTAATGGTTAATATTATTTTTATCACATATCCCTCACATGTTTGAATATTTAGGCTATGATTTGGTGATTCTTTTATGTACGGATTGTTGAAATCATCATGTTCGGTCTCAATTTTTTTTATATCATATAAGGGATTCTAAGTTGATTAATGCACTAGGTTTTGTGTGGTATTAGTGTTTTAGAGCCTCTTAGTGAATTTTTATATTATTCATATTTGGTTCAAATTAATTAATTAATTATAAATTTGTATAATAAAATATTTTTTGATGATATTTCTTGAGAGAGGGGACCATTTATTGGTACGATCAATGATGAGGCATGGATAGGTGTGGCCATGAATGAGTTGAGGTTAGTATGGATTTTAGATCCATGTTTTAGGTTGGTATTCCCCTTAATGAAAAACCATATGATTTTTAATACATGTTTATTAATTCCTTAATGAATTCATTGGTTTAGGAAAAAGTAATAGAGACCTAATAGTGTCCATGTTAATGTAATGGGATATCATTTATACTCTTATATGGGTAATGAGAAATTTATTGAGAATTAAGTATTTTGGGACCACCCAAAGACCTTTTCTCTCAATAGGTGAAGGTGCTAGACAATTTACTGAGAGAAACTAGTTAGGTATCTAGATTTCGGAATATTATATGGTAGTGTACCATGTAAATCACTTGTTTTGTTGTATAGGCATGAGAGCCTTATGCCTGTTAGTGATGTGTGGGAAAAAATTATTTCACATTCTCGGTGGGGACCTCCGTCTTGACGGTGGAGTAGGGACATGTTTTGCGCTATTAATCCGATTAATTTTATGGGGATTCATGATATGTGATTGGGATGATTTCCTTTAGGTGATGTTTTTGATAAATATCTTATGTAATATGTGAATTATGACCCAAGAATGGTCCTTGATAAATTTTCGGATAACATAGAATAGCATTTCAAAGGGATTTACTACGAGTTATATTTGTAGAGTCATTGTTTAGAGTGAATAGTATGTGATGAAGAAATAGAAGAGTACTTGTACCTAGTATATTTAGACTAGGTTTAGGTAGATCCTACGGTATATGGGATCATAATGGGGAGACAAGTGTCTTTTTCTATTGATGAGAAGAGATCAACATAGTTTTATAGAATCTAGTAGATTTCTACCTAGGTGAGATGGCAGTTATTATGTGAAAATGATGGTATTTAGTAGCATGTGTCAATATAAGAATGGTGAGATGTTCCTTGAGACATGGGGCTTGGTCTTGAGTGACTCGTTCCCAACTAGTGATTTATTGAGTATGTGTGATGGGTCCTGAATCTGATGTGAAACCTCCCAATATTGAGAATGTATGGTTTTGGAAAATGATATATATATTATGTGAGAACTCCCTAGATAGGGAATGAGGTGGATACTTGGTGCGTGACCACCTCTTGGAGGGCACTGTTTGGGTACATAATGTGAATCCTATCTAGAGACGGGATGATTTGGGTACTTTATGTGAAACCTTCCGTGAGAGGAGATGGTTTGGGTACATGATTTTTTACCACTCCTGAGAGGGGTTTGATAGGTTACAAAACATGTAACAAACCATTAGAGGGTCTAGTTTGGTTGCTTGATAGGGAAGCCTACCTTAGTAAAAGGTTATTTCAAAAGGAATGGTACGACTCCACTGAGGATCGTTATGGTTTCCAAATATAAGAGAGGGTGTAGGGCTTACGAATCAATAAGACACCATACCCAGAATATTTTTGTATGATTTGTAGAATTGTGTGGAACCCCAGTCAGTGTCAGTAGGGATGGGTGGATAATTTTGGAATGTGGTTAATTTTCTTTTACATATTCTGATGTAAATATTTTCGGTTGACATGGTGGCCAGATTTGAACATGATGATCTAAAATGTGTATGTGTTATTTTTTTAATTTACTTTACTCATGAATACACAAGTATATGTGGTTAGGATTGACGAAATTAGTATACCCTACTTGTGCATTTATTATTTTATTTATTTTAAATATAAGATCAAACTAGTGGGTGATTAGTTGGGATGTATCAATGTATTTAATTAGTTATATCATGGAATGTAATTTATTATACACAAATTGATTAGTTTAGAGTGGGAAACATAATATTATTTTATCTATTGATAATGGTTATGATATCAAGGTCATAGTTTCCACAATGTAATATTTAGGACCTCACCTATTTTCCGTAACCTCTTTTTATAGGGATGTGAACATGAGGCCCTGTTATGTGTTTTCTAGTATAATACCATGTGGTTTTAGTCATGATGAACCAAAATTGATTTAATGTATATTTTATTTTTCCTCACTATTTGAGATATGTTATATAAGGAAAAATAATGTTTCATACCATATGAAGGACCTCATAATGGTGAATTAAGAAAACCTTTCTAGTCATAATTCGTTATTACTTAGGTTATTGGATTTTTTTATTGATTTTTTCTATTATAGTTGTGATATTTATTCAATTATGAATTATTTATCTAAGATTGTTATAGTGTCGCTGACTTTTTGACCATGGTGTAAAGATACCTATTTACATTCATATTATTTTGAACATAATATTCACATGAAATCTATATGCATGTGCGAGATTTATTAGATTAATGATAAAGGGTTCTTTTTTTAATGTGTCAATAAAAACATACATTGTGTTTTCCAATAGAACATTTTCATTGAATTATAAATAGATGAACCATAGTATTTTTTTAGTGACATTTCATGTGGATCCCATCATGTTATGTAAATTAATGATGAAAATATCATCCCACAGTATAATGTTTTTATAGTGACTGATGGTGGGCTTAAATTAGGTATTGGATACAATATTGATAGTTTGATATAGGTATGTAAATACTCATAAGTGAGATTAAGAATGGTAATTAGGTGATTTGAATAGTTGGATTTCATTTAAATAGTAGAGGAAAGGAATGTGATATACCTTTGGTTTTAGGAAATAAATTACATGGAGCGATTTTGGAATTTACTTTTTTTAGAAAGACATGTTCAATTAGATTCACAGTCATATTGGTTTTCGGTGTGGGTTTTTGAGTTTTGCAACAAAAGCGTGGTTGTCCTTGAAATGAAAGAGATTTATTAGTCTTATTCGAATGGAGAACCATGGGTTATTTTAGATAGGAAATATTGATATCTTATGTAATCAAGGTCATCACGTTTGGAACATGTGACTATGATCAATGGGATATGCCTCATCAGAGATGAGTATGGTTTAACATCTTGGTAGTATAGGAGTGCACACTTTTTTTTAATTTAGATGAGACTATGTTTGATGGTGGGTAGGATCCTGTGATATGATTTTTAAAGGATCAATCTACCTTATATGTAGAGACCCGAAGCTTAACGTACATGTACATTACATTACTTTTTCGGAATACTTAGTACATAACAAAATCACACACACAAGGATCTAAATCGTTTAGTGTCTTTGGAAACTCGGAATATAATCTTCTAATCGTGGTGAAATATTTTCAACATCTCCCATAAAGATCTTCCTTTTTTTACCTAAAACCTTTATTTATATCCCGGGGAAAAGAAAACATAAAAGGGTGAGCCCAAATGCTCAGTAAGGGTAAACAAAAGAAATATCAATCACATCATATTCATAAGAACATAACATTTTGGAAATCTTAACCTGCAAAAAAGAGCATAATTTCATAACATAGGATAAATCATAGTAGTGAAATGAAATCCCAATAATCATAACATAAAACATGAAACTTTGTGGCACACACACATAATCATAGAGAATCATATCTTATTAGTCAAGACTCATTGCCAAGACTATCTTAGTGGACAAAGTCCATTTCTGAACCGAGTCACCCTCGTTTCAGTCCTGTTTCACTGAACCGGTATAACCTACGATTCCAGCCATGTCTATCTAATGAGATATAAAAACATTACCCAATGCATTGGAGGGAGATATAGGTCCCACCTATCTCATAATTATACCATTATTATGTGGGCCACAAAATCATAAAACATACATAATTGCATAACCCATGTAATAAAAATGGGAATCTTAAACATCGTGACATCATAAAAAACTCATATAAGATAAAGGAATTCATAAAAAATATTTCCATCACAACATAATCAAATACATGTAATAATAGGGATAGAAATATAACCCTTTATTATCTTATATGGAATATAATTTTGATAAAACACCTGAACTCCATTCTTGAGGAAAATATCCTTTCTACTTCAAAAACAATTTTCATTTCTTAACATGTCATAAAATTATAACTAAAAGAAGTTAATTAAAAATAAAATTGAAAACTTGTAAAGGAATCTTCTTGGAAATAATGTTTTAAAAATCCATTCATGCCGTATAAGTTAAAAAAAACATTCTTCGTACTTTTGTCGGAAAAGTCAAAAAAATACCTCGTATGAAAAATGAAAAATGATTCCTTTTATATCATTTACTAAAAACTCACCGAAGGGTAAAATTGGATATAAAATATTTTATAAGGATATAAATATTACATATTGAGGAAACATGGTTGTGGATGATAAAATACACCCCAGTAAATACCAAAGTATAAACAATCTCGGATAAAAATGAGATTGTGATATTTTCCTTTACCTTAGGTCCGATTTGCTTCGTAAGTGTCCGAACCTCCTGTATAATGATTTAAATAATGTCATTGACTTATTACAGAATCATATTCATTGTTATTATATCATATATGGTTCACTTATGACTTTATATTACCCGTTCTTTTGTAAATTAATGTTAAAGTAGCGTTTTGGGTAAAATCGTCTCATTTGTCGTTCGTGTTTTAACTTGTAATTATTAATATGATTACTTAGATAATTATTTCTTACTTCCAGAATATAAAACATGATTTATATATAATATATATTCAGAATATACATATATATAATGGATCGATAAATGGAAAGAAATACACCGTTCATGGAGACGGTAGATCGTACGTACGCATGAACGCTGTTTTCGTTTCCTTATTGAATTGAGTGGAATTAAGTCGATGACATAAATATATATACACATAAATACAGTAGCTTTATAATATCATATATTTCATTATTATAGCTTATATATACTTTATAATCATTCATAAATGGTTAACATGGAGAATGAATCTCATCGCGTCGTGGATACGGTAATCCGTACGTACGCACGAGCGATGATATCATTTCCATAATTATTGAATTGAATTGGAGCGGATGATACAATATATCAGAATCATTATGATGTTATAATAACTATTTATAGTTATTCATTACACTATAATACACATCCATGTAAGGTGTTGGTGGAAAAATAGATTACACCACGGCGTGGAGACGATATTCTGTATGTACGCACGCACGGTGATTACGTTTTCCGTAGGATGGATAGATGGTCAAATAGGGTTGTTTTATACTTATAATAACATATAAGTATATTATTGATACTTATGTTATTACTTCATAATGAAAAAACCTAAGAAGAAGAAGTGGAAGAAGAAATAAAGTTGAAAGAATCGGTAACGGAAATTACCTCTTCTTTAAAGCACCTCTTTGAGATCTCCTTTTAGGACACTAAAATTGGACTTTGAGGAATACCAGAACCTCTAGGATGTTTCTAGGGAAGTGGAGAAGATAATTTAGCAGGGGTTGGCCGAGCATGAAGGCTCAAAGTGGTGTGAGGAAGAGAGGGAGGTGGTTCCCTTTTATAAGGGAGGAGAGGGGCACCTTTGGAATAACTAAACATATTATTTTATTATAAAGACATGTTCGGTTTTAAATAGCCCCAAATTGATTTATTTAGAAGATAATGTGGGTATGGGTCGAAATCCTCTCATACAATATAATTTAGGCAAGTTTAGGTATTAAATTTAACATTATCATTTAGATTTAACTTTAAGTTAGATAATTTAACTTTTACCGTGTCTTCTTGTTTTCTTACACTATAAGGTTAATAAACGTACTATATCAAGCCAAAATAACCCCAAGTTGTTTATTATTAAAATATATAACCTTATCTAAGTCATTTGGCCGAACCTTAGATTTTTAGGAATAAAATAACAATTAAAAATATAATATTTGTTTTAAAAAATATTTTATGTCAATTTTGACACTATTTAGTAATAGATTTTTGTGAAATTCATAACAGAATGATAAGTTCTAAAAAAGATAATTAAATCAATACTAACATGTCATATTAACCTATAAAATTATTGGAATTTATAAAAAGTCTGAAATTATATATATTTGGGTATTTATAACATCAATTATGTCAATATTTCATTAATAAGATAATTACTGCAACATCATTGTGTCATAAATAAATTAACTTATTCAATGTCTAAAAATTACAAATAATATACCATTATTTAGGAAATCTTTTTATCTTTCTAATTAATATTTATAGTCGAATTTATCTTATGTATAACCCCATATTAAAAATGATTTACTTATTAAAATTTGATTTTATCTATTTTAACCCTTCTTTAAGTAAATTAATAATAAATGTCCTAATCTAATCCAAGTGGGCCTAAATGGTCATATTTTATTATTAATGTTGTTTTTTGTCAAATTACCCTTTTCCAATAGAATTAGGACATGTGTTATGGTAATAATAATATCATTTTTACCCTTAATTACCCTATTTACTTTTAACCATGGGGAAAAAAAGTAAAAAGTTACTATTCACCAAAAAATTATTTTAATCTCATTGAACCATATTTTATATACTGACATCAACCGTGTCTCTCGGATTTTCGTAATTCCATTCACAGAAGTGATAAAATTATGTTTTATGAAAAATTCAGTTTTTTTAACTACAACTTAGTGGTTTCACTATTCATCAAAAAATGAATGTTTACAAAAAATACCAAAAATTAGATCTAAGCAATATTTGATATTATGAATTAAAAAATGATGTCTATTTTATCAAATTCAAAACATATCAGTTGCATTATTTAATTTAAAAATTAATTCCCGTTGTCAAAACAAATAGTGTGTTCTTAAGAGATAATAACTATAAAAAGATTGACACTTGTTTATGACTGGTTTAAATGTGAAATTACATCCAATGAAAAACATTGTATTAAATTGTAAAAATATATTCTAAATATAATTTAAAACCACTGAAATTATTAATTTATCACTTTTAATTATTTCGATTAAAAAAATTGTTTTTAATTATAATTTAGAAATTTTCACTATTCATCAGAATATGAAAGTTATCCAAAAAGTACCAAAATTTCACCTTAGGCTAAATTCGATACTCAGAATCCAAAAATGAATTCCATTTTGAGAGCTAAAATTTCTAAAATTTTAAAAGGTGGTTATTACTATTAATAATGGCTAGTTTTAATAATATTTTAATTGCATATCGTTGTTTAGTGAAACTCGGTATTGCGTACTACACACGCTATCGAGGAAGGTCGCGATTGCATGTAATACAAGGCAAGTCAAGGATGCGTGTTGAGCGAGCTCCTTTTGGTGTAGCGTACAACACAAGAAATTAATGAAATTAAAAATAATATTTTTCATAAAATCTCAGGGTGTTACATTCTACCCCCCTTAAAATGAATTTCTCCCTCGAAATTCGTCGGGGTTATAAATGGTTTACTATTCGAAAGTTTCTTTGATAGAAACCCACATCGTAAAAAGGAATACCAAAACAAATCGTTAAAAACAAAATTATTAAACTTAACGGTTACACAAATAAACTAATCACTAGGTTTCCACATAGGTGAAAATATGGATATGGGAGAGAAATCTAACCATCATGTTCTGATGGAGAGTGGTAGAGAACATGGCTATGGAAAAGCCAGCAATCAAAAAGACATAAATTTGTGATGATCTAGGGTACCATCTGATTCATCAGATATAAGAGCAGTAGGACAACATTTTTGGTTTTTAAGATCATTTCCCTAAAGTTGATGAAACTGGAATTAGAAGAAATACTTTCGTGGTTTTGGTATAGTCTCACCGTTTGTCGTTCTTTGGACAATTTCCACTTCATCTCTTAAGGAAATGAAGTTGAATTTTTCATTCGTGATGTGTTAGCAGATAATGTGATAGAATGATGGGTCATTCCATCTGTCTCGAACAAAAGGTTAGAAAAGTTATCAAAAAATACATAAGTCCATCTATAGTGAGATTAATCATATATAGTTCCTAAAATGGAATTATACTTCATATATAATACCGCTTAATATAATAAAACTAGTTTCTACTAAACAGGGACATCCTGTAGGCCAGTGGTAGGCGATAAAGGCCAGTCGCACTTCGGTTTTGGGTTCGATTCCTATGACCTTGTCCGACACGTTGGGCTGTCGCCCGTCCTGCAGGTTGTCCTTTTTCTAAAACTATATTACTATAACATCCCATCAGTAATATCGAAAAAAGATCTATCCTTAAACAATACATAGAATATGTCCAACATAATCCATTCCAATATTTAGGCTTATCTAAAATACTTCGGTCCAAGCTCATAGTATAATGAAAATGATTACTTGAAATGTCATCATCCAAGCATGTGTATACCATCATTTATCCCCTATATATATATTGTTGGTCACATTCCAATCAAGTGAATACCTTAATCATGTATTCTCTTGAAAAAAAATGAATACCCATTGAACCATAGTGAAAACTTGAATGTAGTTAAAAGTTAACACTTTCCACATACCAAAATCCTCAAAATTCTATATACTCAAACCATGATATTACTTAGTCCTTATATCAATCATGAGCTCATGAATACTATCAAACATATTAGATTCTCTTTATCCCTCCATTATGTGCATATCATCTGCTTTCCAAAAATATTTCAATCACTTTTCATGGTTACCGATGCCATAAAATTGTTGAAAATCACAATAGACCAATACATAAATATTCCAATATTCCACGATACTATATACAACATTATTCTGGAATCCCATTACGTAAACACTTAATCATTCCACCACATCATTGTCATATTCAACATCGCCAATGGTGATCGCATGTGACTTCCCTTTGTCCTTTTCCTTAAGTGGTTTCTCATGTCGATCATCACTAACCCTTGGATTAGGGAATTTATTAGCATAATGCCCCATTTCCATGGGCGTGAAGCTTTGAAGTGTTGGTGGTGCGTGTTCTGAAGTTTTTGCTTTATTCACATCATTAGAAACCCTTTTTCCATTACTTCGATACTCAGCTGCTCGATGACCTTCTTTTCCACATTTAAAACATTTTCTAGTCCCTTTAAGACAATCTCCACCATTCTTCTTTCCACACTTTTTGCATAAGGAAACATTCATCTTCTTTCAACCATTATTTTGAGATTTCTCCTTGAACTCCATCTTTCGTTTCTTTTCAAAACCATGAGATGGATATGTAACACCAACTTACATTTCTACCTTCATAGAACAACACACAATTTCTTCATAGCTACTGAAGTCTCTTATAGCTAATGCCCTTCGAAGACTTGGTTTTAAGCCACTGAAAAATCGATCAACTTTACTTTCAGGTTGGATGATAATGCCAGATGCATACCTTGCAAGTCTTGTAAAACTATCTTCGTATATACCAACAGATTCATCATCCTTCTTCTTCAGCTCAAGAAACTCGTTTTCCATCTTTGTTCGAAGAATACGAGGGAAGTACTTACTGAAAAACAAGTTCTTGAACTCGTCCCATTCCATAGACTCAATTTCATCTCCTGGCCTCGTATTCTTGATAAGATTCTACCATTGATCAGCTTCACCTTCCAAACGATATACTGCTAAGATGACTTTATCATGTTCAGAACATTGAAGAACTGAAAATATCTTTTCAGTGGTACTGATCCATTGTTCAGCAACAAGTGGATCGGAAGACCCACTGAAAGAAGGTGGATGTTGCCTCATAAAGGACTCAATAGATTATTGTTCCCTTCTCTGCTCATTTGGAAGTCCAGAATGACTCATAGCTTGTGTAAGTATAGCAATAAGATTTTGCACTCCATCTCCCATAACATTTGTTTATTCAGGAGGGAAATCATTGCATTGTCCATTGCATTGATCAACACGGTTCCTTCGGGTTCCAGCCATCGTCTAAAACCCACAAAGAATAGTGTGAGAGGCAAAAGTCATGCTAGGGAAAAAACATAATAACATGGGAGTACCTTCAATATCTAACATCTCAGGAGTAATTCTATGATCATTAGCGTAATTCTAGTACTATAACCTATACATATACTTATCCTTAGGGACATCCATAGACATACCTTAGAAATATCTCTAGGGATCTCACTAACGTTTTCGCTTCCTAGTTTCCAATGGTTGACTAAACCTTTCCTCTGATACCAATTGTAGAGACCCGAAGCTTAACGTACATGGACATTACATTACTTTTGCGGAATACTTAGTACATAACAAAATCACACACACAAGGATCGTAATAGTTTAGTGTCTTTGGAAAGTGGGAATATAATCTTCTAATCGTGGTGAATGATCTTCAACATCTCCCATAATGATCTTCCTTTTTTTACCTAAAACCTTTATTTATATCCTGGGGAAAAGAAAACATAAAAGGGTGAGCTCAAATTCTCAGTAAGGGTAAACAAAAGAAATATCAATCACATCATATTCATAAGAACATAACATTTTGGAAATCATAACCTACAAAAGAGAGCATAATTTAATAACTTGGGATAAATCATAGTAGTGAAATTAAATACCAATAATCATAACATAAAACATGAATCTTTGTGGAATACACACATATTCATAGAGAATCATATTTTATTATTCAAGACACATTGCCAAGACTATCTTAGTGGACAAAGTCCATTTCTGAACCGAGTCACCCTCATTTCAGTCCTGTTTCACTGAACCGATATAACTTACCATTCCAGCCATGTCTATCTCATGAGATATAAAATCTTTACCCAATGCATTGGAGGGAGATATAGGTCCCACCCATCTCATAGTGATACCATTCTTATGTGTGCCACAAAATCTTAAAACATACATCATTGCATAACCCATGTAATAAAAATGGGAATCTTAAACATCGTGACATCATAAAACAATTCATATAAGATAAAGGAATTCTTAAAAAATATTTCCATCAAAACATAATCAAATCAATGTATTAATAGGGATAGAAACAGAACCCTTTATTATCATAGATGGAAAATAATTTTGATAAAACACTTGAACTCCATTCTTGAGGAAAATATCCTTTCTACTTCAAAAACACTTTTCATTTCTTACCATGTCATAAAATTATTACTAAAATAAGTTGATTAAAAATAAATTTGAAAACTTGTAAAGGATGCTTCTTGGAAATAATGTTTTAAAAATCCATTCATGTCGTATAAGATTAAAAAACATTCTTCGCACTTTTGTCGGAAAAGTCAAAAAAATACCTCGTACGAAAAATGAAAAAAGATTCCTTTTATATCTTTTACTAAAAACTCGCTGAAGGGTAAAATTGGATATAAAATATTTTATAAGGATATTAATATTAAATATTGAGGAAACATGGATGTGGATGATAAAATACACCCCAGTAAATACCAAAGTATAAACAATCTCGGATAAAAATGATATTGTGATATTTTCCCTTACCTTAGGTCTGATTTTCTTCATAAGTGTCTGAACCTCCTGTATAATGATTTAGATAATGTCATTGACTTATTAAAGAATCATATTCATTGTTATTATATCATATATGGTTCACTTATGACTTTATATTACACGTTTTTTGTAAATTCATGTTAAAGTAGCGTTTTTGGTAAAATCGTCTCATTTGTCGTTTGTGTTTTAACTTGTAATTATTCATATGATTACTTATATCATGATTGCTTAATTCCAGATTATAAAACATGATTTATATATAATATATATTCATAATATACATATATATAATGGATCGATAAATGGAAAGAAATACACCGTTCATGGAGACGGTAGGTCATACGTACGCATGAACGCTGTTTTCGTTTCCTTATTGAATTGAGTGGAATTAAGTATATGACATACATATATATACACATAACTAAATTATATTTATAATGTAATTTATTTCATTATTATTTCTTATATATAATTTATAATCATTCTTAAATGGTTAACATGGAGAATGAATCTCATCGCGTCGTGGAGACGGTAGTCCGTACGTACGCACGAGCGAGGATATCATTTCGATAATTATTTAATTGAATTTGTGTGGATGATACAATATATCAGAATCACTATGATGTTATAATAACTATGTATATTTATTATTTACACCATAATACCCATCCATGTAAGGTGTTCGTGGAAAAACAGATTACACCACGGCGTGGAGAAGGTATTCCGTATGTACGCACGCGCGGTGATTTTGTTTTCCATAGGATGGATAGATGGTGAAATAGGGTTGTTTCATACTTATAATAACATATCAATATATTATTGATACTGATGTTATTACTTCATAATGAAACAACCTATGAAGAAGAAGTGGATGAAGAAATAAAGTTGAAAGAATCGGTAACGGAAATTACCTCTTCTTTGAAGCGCCTCTTTGAGATCTCTTTTTAGGGAACTAAAATTGGTCATTAAGGAATAACAGAACCTCTAGGATGTTTATAGGGAAGTGGATAAGAGAATTTTTCAGGGTTTGTCCGAGCTTGGAGGCTCAATGTGGTGTGAGGAAGAGAGGGAGGTGGTGCCCTTTTATAAGGGAGGAGAGGGGCACCTTTAGAATAACTAAAAATATTATTTTATTATACAGTCAAGTTCGGTTTTAAATAGCTCCAAATTGATTTATTTCTAGGATAAGGTGGGTATGGGTCGAAATACTCTCATCCAATAGAATTTATACAGGTTTAGGTATCAATTTTAACCTTATTATTTAGATTTAACATTAAGTTAGATAATTTAACTTTTACCGTGTCTTCTTGTTTTCTTACACTCTGAGGTTAATAAACTTACTATATCAAGCCAAACGAACCCCAAGTTGTTTATTATTAAAATATATAACCTTATCTAAGACATTTGGACGAAACATAGATTTTTAGGAATAAAATAACAGTTTATAATATAAGATTTGTTTTCAAAACTATTTTATGAAAATTTTGACACTATTTAGTAATTGATTTTTGTGAAAATCATAACAGAATGATAAGTTCGAAAAAAGTTAATTAAATCATTACTAACATGTCATATTAACCTATAAAATTAGTGTAATTTATAAAAAGTTTGAAATTATATATATTTGGGATTTTATAACATCAATTATGTCAATATTTCATTAATAATATAATTACTCCATCATTATTGTGTCATAAATAAATTAACTTATTCAATGTCTAAAAATTAAAAATAAAATTCCATTATGTAGGAAATCTTTTTATCTTTCTAATGAATATTTATAGTCGAATTTATCTTATGTATAACCCCATATTAAAAATGATTTACTTATTAAACATTGATTTTAACTATTTTAACCCTTCTTTAAATAAATTAATAATTAATGTCCTAATCTAATCCAAGTGTGCCTAAATGGTCATATTTTATTCCTAATGTTTTTTTTGGTCGAATTACACTTGTCCAATAGAATTAGGACATGTGGTAGGGTAATAATAATATCATTTTTTCCCTTAATTACCCTATTTACTTTTAACCGTGGTAAAAAAAAGTAAGAAGTTACTATTCACCAAAAAATTATTTTCATCTCATTGAACCACATTTTACTTACTGGCATCAACCATGTCTCTCAGATTTTCGAAATTTCACTCACAGAAGCGGTAAAATTATGTTTTATGAAAAATTCAGTTTCTTTTAACTACCACTTAGTGGTTTCACTATTCATCAAAAAATGAAAGTTTCCAGAAAAATACCAAAAATTATAACTAAGCTATATTTGATATTATGAATTCAAAAATGATGTCTATTTTATCAAATTCAAAACATATCAGTTTCATTAATTAATTTAAAAATTAATTCCCGTCGTCAAAACAAATAGCGTGTTCTTAAGAGATAATAACTATCAAAAGATTGACACTTGTTTATGACTTGTTTAAATGTGAAATTACATCCAATTACGAGCATTGTATTAAATTGTAAAAATATATTCAAAATATAATTTAAAACCACTCAAATTAATAATTTATCACTATTAATTATTTCGATTAAAAATGTTATTTTTAATTATAATTTAGTAATTTTCACTATTCATCAGAATATGAAAGTTATCCGAAAAGTACCAAAATTTCACCTTAGGCTAAATTCGATACTCCGAATCCAAAAATGCAGTCCATTTTGAGAGCCAAAATTTCTAAAATTTTAAAAAGTGGTTATTATTATTTATAACGGCTAGTTTTAATAATATTTTAATAGCATATCGTTGTTTAGTGAAACTCGGTATTGCGTACTACACACGCTATCGAGGAAGGTCGTGATTGAGTGTAATACAAGGCAAGTCAAGGATTCATGTTGAGAAAGATCATTTTGGTGTAGCATACAACACAAGACATTAATAAAATTAAAAAGAATATTTTTCATTAAATCTCGGGGTGTTACATTATAAGTGGAGTGTATGGGTTAATTTGGTTACCCCATAGTGAAACACAATATCATATAAATCCATCATCACACAACTCCCACAAATATTTAATCAAAACCACCAACAACAGTACTTCCATTTATATAAGGATTTATATATATATATATATGTGTATTTCATCAAAAATTAGTTCAATAGAGGACGAAACGTTACACCGTAGTGAATGAAAATGTAGTTCTTCTAGAAATACTATGTGATTATTTGTACCATGTTTACAATATATATCCATAGTAGATAATCCTTATCTCTAAGTCATGATTGATATGCTACTCATCCCAGAATTTTGGTAAGGATGGCTAATTGGAGAGGATTTTCACATGTTTCAGATTATAAAGTTTCCCCTATGAAGATGAGAGATTGCACCTCACATTCATGAAATATAATCCCCTTATCTTCAAATAAATCATTATAATTCTAAATAAATTCAATAAAAATCATATTTGTTTCTACCATAGCTATAATAACCAAGGATTTAAATATTTTGTTTCCATGCATCATAATTGAATCTTTTTTTGTATCATTATTTCAATAATATTTACACACCGTGACTTAATTTAAAGAAAACTTAATAGTGTTCTAGGAAAATATTTTATGTTTTTATAAAACATGTAACATATAAAAGAGTGTTAATATATATAATAAAAAATGAATTTCTACCAATTGGGATCCAATTTCTGTAACTACCACCACATTATTAGGAACATTGACATTAATTGTTGAAATAGAATAATCATTGCCTTGAACCCTTGTCCTTAATTATGGTATTGGTTTCATTAAAGCCCTTCTCCTTATAGTTATATAATTTAATATAAACAACTTCTTCATTTCCATTGAATTCGTGAGCTTGATGTCATTTTTATCTTAATTGTAACAAAACCCCATTCCCTTCCTATATGAACTAGGGTGATTCTTCCCATGGTTATTGCATATGGGAAATACCATCATTATTTTGTTCCCCTTTCATTCATTATTCTTCCCATGATTCCCAAATTGACTATTCATCTCTTAATTTACCTTGATAAAATTTGTCATGCAGAAATTAATTTTTATTTTAATAGAACATGAAACTATATACTAGTATAATGAGTAGTTCTATGATTCCAAAAATCATCAAGGGACTATATTTAAACCAAAAAATCAATTAATGGTCATTATTGTTTGGCTACTTAAATTTTCCATAACTATAATAGATAACCTTGTAACGTTATCCTCATTCTTAGAATCATTTTCCTCCTCCTTGTTTATATGACTAATGAACTGACATACAATTTATACTCTATATTGTTGAGGAATTTAATTTTCATATAATACCACCATAAAATTTTCCCTATTCCATGATCATTTCCTCATATTCCTATTTAGTGTTTTGAATTAATTTCCCCCTTTTGTCCACAACTCCCTTCAATTGATAGACTCCCATGAGGAAATTTATCTTTTCACTACTTTTTAATGTAATAAAAATATTCCCTACATAAATGATCCACTACCCATATAAAAATGTATTAGTATATTAATTTAATGATGTTGTTTTTTATTACATGATGTTGTCCAAAAAAATATGCTTGACTCTACATATGGGTGAGCATATTTTTCATAACATGTGTCAACTGACCTAATATTGATAAGATCTGATTTTCCTCAACTATAAATTCATTGTCTTGTTCAGGGGTAACATCCCTGCATTGACTATGAGTGTTACAAGGATTCTATTCTACATATTCGTCTTAATCATTAGAAATTGTAACAATCATAATTATATGTTGACAGTGATATGTCAAATATAATTCCTATAGACAATTTTGTAATTTTTAGTAGAAATAATTAGCTATTTTCATTTTACTTGTTCTCTAAAACAAGGTTACTCTAAATCCAATCCCTAAGGTTTTGAATTATAATTTACTAATACAAACTATAAAAACCTAAAGCTAGTAGTTATATATCATTATTGGTAAAACAAATACAAGAGTCTCACACATTATCCATTATCTTTTTAGTCATGGATGACTAGATAAATTAAGAAAATTTAAAAAAAATAAATAGAAAGAATATATTTAAAAACAATATTATTTCATATAACATATCTGTTAAATTTGTTCATACTTCACATCTATTATTCAAGTGGAATGAAAAAATAAGGTTTAGGTTAGATTCTCATTAAGAAGTACCATAAAACTGAAGATATCTTAACTGATACATGACATAAGGGATTTGGATGAAATAAATAAACAACATGAATCTATAATCAATTAAAATTGAGGTCATTATATATCCATAAAAATAAATAAAATCATATACCACAGAATCATTGATGATATAATGTTGGAATACAAAATTTAACTCCTCAAAACATGTTGTTAAGTTCTTTTTATAAGCCACTATACTGATATGGGTATAGGTATACCATAAAACCCAGTATATTTTGACTAATGATATCCATCAATATATCAATTGTTTATAAAATTCCTCGTAGTACTAGTCACTTGATTTAGTCCAATACATTCACTATATTTGTAAAATGGTCCTTCAATACCATTCCCTAAAAAACCTCGGGTAGAGTAAAATCATAGTTATCTATGTAATGAGAAACATGGAAAACAACTACGTAATTATTCAATATAAAAATCACTATTCCTAAGAGAAAATCCATTAATTAAATTTGAAAACAATAGTGTACCGTCTATATAATATGAATTACCTTAATCAATGTAATATAATGTCGATTGTAATTTTAATGTGTTAGGTTGTCCATAAAAGATAGTAATTTAATTAAAATTTTTGAATAGGTTATAGAAAAGTTATATTTTAGGGAAAATATGTCATCAATGTTCATAAAGGGTTTGAATATTCTAAATAATATCCCTTATGTTTTTCTCATTAGAAGATAAATCGCAGATCCACTCATCATGTATCTAAGTCATTACTGATTTAATCATCATCAATCTCTTTTCAGGGTTATTTACCAAAGGTGTATATATGAGGTAGCTGCATCCCCAAGTTAGTATCCAATAAGAAATATATTATCTAGAAAAACATATAATCTTTTTTTCCAAAACAAAGGATTATTTTTCAACCATGTGAAATATTGAGTTGTAAAAAAAATTGGTAAAATTAGATTAAAAATATTTTGGTGGAGGGATTAAAATATATATTTTTAATTCTCTTCAAATTATATATAAAATTGGTAAAAATAATTCAATGTTAATTTATATTCCACACAAAATAAAATACTCGGTGAATTTAAAATGAGTCCCAATGAATAAAAGTTGAGATGAAAACCCCCACTTATAGTTTGGGTAGAAATTTAATCAATTCCTCTAAATAGTGAGGGATTCAAATTTTTATTCATCTACCATGAATAAGAACATTATTTCATGATAAAACTTTTCAAATAAGAAGTAATGACACCACATAAAGTAAATTATGTCCATAATGCAACACATGTCTCGAAGAGAGGAATTTGATATTGAAAAACCTTACCACATGACTAAATGTTCTTCATACATGAAAATAACTTTTGGAATAATTAAATTATGTTTATTAAATAGATTTCCACGATCCTTATTAATTTATATTTATTTTTTATGATATATTTATTATCATTGATATTTATATTAAAAACAGAATCTTCTTAATTCAGTTACGGAGGGTTGTTCTATAAATTTCTTCATAAAACCTTCATTTAATTACAATATTGAAGGTGTTGTAAAATAACATCATGTTACAAGTAAATTTATATATTTTTTACCTTTATTAATACGTTAGGAATATAATTTTATTGTTTTTATGGTTATTCCAAAAATATACCAAAATTATTAAAGGAATATTTATAAGTCAATTTATGGTGGTTGAAGAAACTACATCTATTTCTTATTAATAAAACATATAGAATGAACAATATTATTCTTATATATGATTACTGGTTTCAATAATATAAAAGTAGTAAACTAAATTACATTTTTAAACATCCCTCTTATGGTGGTGATGTAAAATTTAACACATCGTTCTGGGAGGTGGCAATTTGCATACACACATGGTGGAGTTTTAAATTATTCACCATGGTTTTATAAGAAAATCTAAATTGGATATTAAATTAATATAATAAAACATAATAATAATAATAAAATATTTCTATACTATTAGGGATAAAGGAGACTTGAACGGTGTATAATAATAATATGACTATAAATGTAGGGTTTATAGTATTACCTCTCTATAGATGTTCTCCCACGGGTAACACTTTCAACATACATAGCATGGAAGTTTTGTGTGGAAAAGGATTAAAAGGAATTGGGAGTGTGATAAAGTGATAATCTGGAGTCATTTGTTTGGTCAAAAAAATTTAATTTCATAACAAATGGCGAGTAGTTGAGCTCCTTTTATTAGTAAATATAATGACATATTTTTAAAATCACTATGCTTTCAATAAATTCATTCCATTATTAATGGAAAAAGGAAAAATGACCAATAATGTTGTGCGGAAAGATATTTGGTGCATAAAACCTTCTCTATTAAATATAATAGTTTTTTTTTTAAAATATTCATGCTACTTTTACGGGGTTTAATCTATTTTACACTAATTTACCCTTACTTCTGTAACTCCACTTTTGATCTAGAAAACTCATTTTAATGTAAAAAATTAAAAAAATTTATATAATAATTTGTATATTTTTATTTAAAATATGGAAATCATATTAAAAAATATAATTACTAATATTAATATATATTAATTTTAGTATTAGCACAAATACCACATAAAAACCATTATTTATTCGTTGTTATTTATAATCAAATAATTTAATTATGAGATAACATTATTATGGTTTTTTATTTCAAATAAACTAATAATATTATTATAAAGAAATTATTTGGAGGTAAAATTAATCCAAAAAACAATTTTTCCAAAATAATAATTAATTAAATGATAAATTAAAAATAAATTCACATTTCAATTAAAATATTACTTTTGTTTTATAATATTAAACATAGTGTTTATAAATTTTAAATATATATTTTTGGAATGAATATGAATATTCCCTAAATCTATTTAAATTTCAATAAAATTATTATTCACACTTATATACTTATAAGGTAATATAGTTCTTCATTTTGAAAAGAAACACATTTCATCTAAAAACCATTTATATTAGAAAAATTAAAAAATTAATCTTCAGATAATATCAATATCAAAATTTGATAATATATTTCATTTTTTAAAATTAAATTTTAACACTTAGAAATTAATCTTTTTAATATAGTCCATAATGAAAAAAATTTATATTGTTCTTTGTTGGTAATCGATGATATGTTGTTCGAATGATACAATAGGGTCCATGGTATTGAATTTTTGAAATAAAAAATATTTTCACTTGTGGTAATGTATTAAAAATGAATTATTGTTTCTATATAAAATATGGTATTTTAATTTTTGGATACTTTTTATGAAATTGAGATTTATTTCATTCAAATATACCATAGATAGTCGGTGGGATAATATTCAACATTTTTTAAGAAATATATAGAATTAAATATTTAGTTCATATAAAATATATTTATCCTTATATTTTTTATTAAAAAATTATATATTTATGTGAATTAAAAACCACTTGTAACATCTCATATTGGTCACAATAACTCATTGTTTACACAAAACTTCTCTTATCACATAATTGTAATTAGATTACTATACAAACCCTTTATTTTGTTTCTTCCAAGATTAAAATATACATATAAATTCAAAAAACTGACTATGAAACGAATTGGTTCATAATATTTATTCAGACTACAAGATCTTTAAATTGGTACATTGATTTTGATCTTCATGTATATTTAAAAAAATTTTAAATGTATGTTTATTATCATATTCAATTAAAATTGATGAATTTAAATCTATAATAGATATAACTAACAAAGACATTTCATAGATTTTATGAAACTTCATTATGTATTTAAATCAATTCTATATGCTGTATAAAGATCATTCCTTCAAAAAATCACCTTTATATTACCATGACCTCAAATGTATTTTTAATGAATCATTTTGAAATATTCCAACTAAATTTTCTTCATAATGTAGATAATATTACCCATCTGCACAATCAATACAGTTCTAGTTCCTAGATATAAAATGTCAATATCTTTAAGCCTCCACAATTTTAGAAAATATGGATTACATATCTTGAACTCACTCACATTTTGCGAACATTTATAATAGTGAAAATAGAATTAATTCCATTATTAAATAATCATTAAGGATCCCTTTTGTTCTTCCAATTCATTGACATTCTAAATCATATAATGTATGTGATTGGAGACTATAATTCCTTTCATCATCTTTTATTTATATCCTTTTATAAATTATTTGTATTTATTTATTCTTTTAATAAGCATCTACAATCACTTGTTGAACTAGCACATATAATTATTTTCTTTCGTAAGTAATTTTTCAGAATATAAAAAATGAAAATTGAATTCTAGGTTTAGTTTTTGTTTTGTATGGATGATTGAAATTAGGTTTTTTTTTCGTATGATCGTTAGTTTTTTTGTTTGAAATGGTTTCCACTGAACCAAAAATATAAAAGAATTTTTATTCTAAAATAAAAAATATTAATTAACTATGTGCAAGTCTACCAAGATTCTTAAAATATGATTCAACTTTTTATTGGATTTATCTAAATGTAATATTTGATGTATAAAATGAAATTATTAATAGAAATATATTTTATCATATGTGTATCATGATTTTATTTAATTAAATAAGGCCTCTTATAAAATGCTATCTCAAAAAATGATGACCCCCGTTCAAAATTAATCATATAAATTTGTGGGAAAGGATATAAATTTCCCTAATAAATGACCACAATTGGGAATTAACCATATAACATTTTTGATTTATATATACAATAATATCAATCATAATAGATATGATTGTTGGATGGTGGAATAAATTTTTTTTTACCCAATTCATCATATGGAGAATTTCAACAGAATTCCTCTCGTATACGAACACATATGTTTCCTAACATATTGTAACCCAAAGGAAGTGAAAAAAAAGTAGACACCTAATTTTTGGGGTCAACTCATTATTTTATTTCCTAATATAAGATAATACAGGGCCACCGTAATTTGGAATTATCCTAATTAGTTGAATTATAATGGTCCTTAAATGTGTTAACATTTGATGGGATATGACATTTGGTATTTCTAAATGGGAATTAATTTCACCATATTATCTCTCATTCTTTTTAAAAAAAAAATTTATTCATTATTCTAATAATAATTTTTTGAATCCTTATTCCATCTAAAAAATTGATATGTTAAATGATATTGATGTGTAACTCTATAAGGACCCATAAATTGTCTCACATACCCAAATTAAAATCCACCTATGTCTATACACATCAAAATTTTTCTAACACATTATGTATAATACAATTTTTCATGTCAAGTATTATAATCATATAAAATGAAAAATCCATATGAGAGTATGATTGGAGAAATAGATTAAAAATCCCCACATTTCTATATGAGCTGTAATCCCTATGTCTAGAGAGAATTCTTACCCAAAGCCTCCGTAACCAAGGATTCATTACTCATGTGATACATTAGTTCATTCAAAATTCAAACACTGAATAAATAAAACTATAATTAACATCATAATTAAATTTCATAAACCAATACAACCCATTGTTATGGTAGAATAAAAGTAATTCAATTATCATACCTATATGTAACTCCATTGATGCATGTTTGATAACCCATAGAATAAATTTAACACAGTAAACAAATTCATAAAAATGTTCATAGTATAAATATTATAATAATAAATAAATAAGGAAATAAAATTAAAAAATAAATTTTTTATATTTAAAAAAACGAGATAAATAACATATATACAATTCATACGCATAAAATCTAAAAACAGTATAAACTTTCACTATGAATTATAGAAATTTCATAATTAAAGTAAATATAAATTAATTATATTTAAAAAAATAAATTTGGGATTTTAATTTATTCAATTAAAAATAAATATTATGAAAATTTAAAAATAATAAAATAAAATTGATTTCTAGTGTGATTTATTTTTTCAATTTATAAAACGTTTATAAATTACACATATAATTTCTATATTAACATTTCATAACCGAATTAAATTCCATTACATATAAATTTAAAAGGTATTTAATAGGGGATGTTTGGATAATTATGGCTTATATTGTGACTGTATGTGTTAGAACATATCTAGATTATCTTTATCGAAATAATTATAGGTTTGTGGAATGTTTTAGTTTCTCAAGTGTGTGTTGGAATAGTGTTTGGGTAACCTTATTGCTAAATATTACTAACGGATGATTCACATGCCCAGATAGGTGGAGATCATACCAATGTTCGGGTCTGTCCAAGATCACAATGTCGACAGGAGGGCACATCGATATAAAGTTTGTATATTAAACAATGAACGAGATGCATCACCCTGTGTTTAATTTTTTTTGGGATGTTTCATAAAGTCAAAATCCTTTTATATTATTTTTATTCCATGGTAGAGGACGTCACACCATGATGGCCATTACATACTGATTTTTAAAAAAATGATAATACACTTTTGTTTCATGTGATAAACCCTTATGTATTTCCTTTATGAAATTTGATGAGGAATGATTGTTACTTTGTGACCAAAGGGTCGTGTAGTGTAGGATTTACCATGGGGAGGTGTAATCTATGGAGTGAAAAGTACAAGATGTGAAGGGTTAAGGCCACTCCATAAAGTAAAAAGGCTATACAAAAACAGAATGGGGTATAAGTTTTTTTATTCTGGATAGGTGATTTTCCCACAACATGACTAGCGTGGTCACATAATATAGGGGGAGGCTATAGAGTGCTTCCAGGTAATGACCCCTTCACTCACTCCATGACCATAACTAATGATCATGCATGACACAGTTATTATTAATGAAATGTTTTAATGGTTCCCCATTACAGTTTTCCTAATTTTGAGTCAATTCAAAATTTCAATGTCAACCACTTTTGGATTGAGAGTAAAAGTGGGGTACACATAGGGCCGTATCGATATTATCCTTCTACTATATTCCTCCCATAAATATCTAATGGTGAATTTTGTTTTTATGTGAATATTTATTTTTTAATTTTTAATATAATCATTGTAGAAGGTGAAACTGAAAAATGGGGTCCCAATCATGGTGGAATATTATTTTGTAGATCCAGATAATCAACTCGAACAAAGTGGACCCCTTCAGGAGAAAATGATTTGATGTTAGATTACGAGGAGAGATGATCACCAATGGTCTCCATTGAATCCCAAAGGTCAATATTTTTTTCACCTTAACACCAAGTGTGATGAATAATACTGTGATTATTCATCAGTCCGTTACACCTTCTAATGGTTTACTCTATGGTCCATGTGGTGGTTCTGATACCAAGTGGAGCAATTTAAATAAATAACGTGTCATTATTGATTTCCTAATGGTTAATATTATTTTTATCACATATCCCTCACATTTTTGAATATTTAGGCTATGGTTTCATGATTATTTTATGTACGGATTGTTGAAATAATCATGTTCGGTCTGGATTTTTATTGTATTTCATATAAGGGATCCTAAGTTGATTAATGCACTAGGTTTTGTGTGGTATTAGTGGTGTAGAGCCTCTTAGAGAATTTTTATATTATTCATATTTGGATTAAATTAATTAATTAATTATAACTTTTTATAATAAAATATTTTTTGATGTTATTTCTTGAGAGGGGGGATCATTTATTGGTACGATCATTGATGAGGCATGGATAGGTGTGGCCATGAATGAGTTGAGGTTAGTATGGATTTTAGATCCATGTTTTAGGTTGGTTTTCCCCTTAATGAAAAACCATATGATTTTTAATACGTGTTTATTAATTCCTTAATGAATTCATTGGTTTAAGAAAAAGTAATAACGACAAAATAGTGACCATGGTAATGTAATGGGATATCATTTATACTATTATATGTATAATGAAAAATTTATTGAGAATTAATTATTTTGGGACCACACAAAGACCTTTTCTCTCAATAGGTGAAGGTGCTAGTCAAGTTACTGAGAGAAAATGGTTAGGTATCTAGATTTGGGAATATTATATGGTAGTGTACCATGTAAATCACTTTTTTTGCTGTGAAGGCATGAGAGGATTATGCTTGTTAGTGATGGGTGGGAAAAAATTATATCACATTCTCGGTAGGGACCTTCGTCTTGACGGTGGAGTAGGGACATGGTTTGCGCTATTAATCCGATTAACATGATGGGGATTCATGATATGTGATAGGGATGATTTCCTTTAGGTGAATTTTTTGATAAATATCTTATGTAATATGTCAATTATGACCCATGAAAGGTCCTTGATAAATTTTTGGATAACATAGAATAGTATTTCCAAGGGATTTACTATGAGTTATATTTGTTGAGTCATTGTTTAGAGTGAATAGTATGTGATGAAGAAATAGAAGAGTACATGTACCTAGTATATTCAGACTTGGTTTAGGTAGATCCTATGGTGTATGAGATCATCATGGGGAGACATGTGTCTTTTTGTATTGTTGAGAAGAGATCAACATAGTTTTATAGAATCTAGTCAAATTCTATCTAGGTGAGATGGAAATTATTATGTGAAAATGTTGGTATTGTGTAGCATGTATCAATATAACAATGGTGAGATGTTCATTGAGACATGGTGCTTGGTCTCGAGTGACTCGTTCCCAACTATTGAGTTGTTGATTATGTGCGATGGGTCCAGAATGTGATGTGAAACCTCCCAATCTTGAGAATGTATGGTGTTGAAAAATGATATATAAATGATGTGAGAGCTCTCTAGATAGGGAATTGGGTGGATACTTGATGTGTGACCACCTCTTGGAGGGCACTGTTTGGGTACATAATGTGAATCCTATCTAGAGACGGGATTATTTGGGTACTTTATGTGAAACCTTCCGTGAGAGGAGATGGTTTGGGTACCTGATTTTTTACCTCTCCTGAGAGGGGTTGGATAGGTTACAAAACATTTAACAAACCATTAGAGGGTCTAGTTTGGGTGCTTGATAGGGAACCCTACCTTAGTAAAAGGTTATTTCAAAAGGAATGGAACGACTCCACTAAGGATCATTATGGTATCCTAATATAAGAGAGGTAGTAGGGCTTACGACCCAATAAGACACCATACCCAGAATATTTTTGTATGAGTTGTAGAGTGGTGTGGAACCCCAATCAGTGTCATTAGGGATGGGTGGATAATTTTGGAATGAGGTTACTTTTCTTTTCCATATTGTGAAGTAAATATTTTCGATTGTCATGGTGGCCTAATTTGAACATGATGACATAAATGTGTATGTGTTATTTTTTAATTTAGTTTACTCATGAATACAAAAGTATATGTGGTGAGGATTGACTAAATTAGTATACCCTACTTGTACATTTATTATTTTGTTTATATTAAATATAAGATCAAACTAGTGGGTGATTAGTTGGGATGTATCAATGTATTTAATTAGTTATATCATGGAATGTAATTTATTATACACAAATTGATTATTTTAGAGTGGAAAATGTGCTATTATTTAATCGATTGATAATGGTCATGATATCAAGGTCATAGTTTCCACAATGTAAGATTTAGGACCTCACCTATTTTCCTTAACCCCTTTTTTATAGGGAGGTGAACATGAGGCCTTGTTATGTGTTTTCTAGTATAATACCATGTGGTTTTAGTCAAGAAGAACCAAAATTTATTTAATGTATATTTTATTTTTCCTTACTATTTGAGATATGTTATATAAGGAAAAATAATTTTTCATACCATATTAAGGACCTCATAATGGTGAGTTAAGAACACCTTTATAGTCATAATTCGTTATTACTTTGGTTATTGGATTTTTTATTGATTTTTTATATTATAGTTGAGATATTTATTCAATTATGAATTATTTATCTAAGATTGTTATAGTGTCTCTGACTTTTTGACCATGGTGTAAAGATACATATTTACATTCATATTATTTTGAACATAATATTCACTTGAAATGCATATGCCTGTGCGAGATTTATTAAATTAATGATAAAGGATTCTTTTTTTAATGTGTCAATAAAAACATACACTGTGTTTTCCAATAGAACATGTTCATTGAATTATAAATAGATGAACCATAGAATTTTTTTGGTGACATTTCATGTGGATCCCATCATGGTATGTAAAATAATGATGAAAATATCATCCCATGGTATAATGTTTTTATAGTGACCGATGGTGGGTTTAAATTAGGTATTGGATACATTATTGATAGTTTGATATAGGTATGGAAATACTCATAAGTGTGATTAAGAATGTGAATTAGTTGATTTGAATAGTTGGATTTCATTGAAATAGTAGAGGAAAGCAATGTGATATACCTTTGGTTTTAGGAAATAAATTAAATGGAGCGATTATAGAATTTTCATTTTTTTAGAAAGACATGATCAATTAGATTCACAATCATATTGGGTTTGGGTGTGGGTTTTTGAGTTGTGAAACAAAAGCATGGTTTTCCTTGATATGAATGAGATTTATTAGTCTTATTCGAATGGAGAACCATGGGTTATTTTAGATAGGAAATATTGATTTGTTATGTAATCAAGGTCATCATGTTTGGAACATGTGACTATGATCGATGGGATATGCCTCATCAGAGATGAGTATGGTTTTACATCTTGGTAGTATGGGAGTGAACACTTTTTTTTAATTTTTATGAGACTATGTTTGATGGTGGGTAGGATCCTGTGATATGATTTATAAAGGATCCCTCTACCTTATAAGTGGAGTGTAAGGGTTAATATGCTTTATTGGGAAAACCACAAATGTGTGAGGGAATATGTGTGATAGTTACGTGTGGTGACTATTGATTTTGTGGATATGTTAGTGGGTCATTTGTGGTCAATTGTTAATTTTCTAGGTCTAGGCGATATTAAGATATGTAGAAATAATGGGATTTTGATGAATTCCACCATATACTGATATCTAGTCCACGTGTCATGGGTTTTTAGTGTGTATTAGGTAAGGTATCACCTTACAATGTGGTGACCATGGTGATTGGTTAAATTATTTGTCAAAGCATAGCCTTCCCTAAGCAAAAACCTAGTTGTATAACCCCATGGGTATCAAAAAACCCCTTACATTCCTTCTAATAACACCATATTCCATTACCCAATAGGGTCTCTTATAAAAGTAATTAATATAATTATTCTTCAATACATGTTTTTTACTATTTTTTTCATACTCACACACACCCTAGGAATCTCTCTAGAAGTCACCCATCCTGATCACTATTCCATGTCAAACATGCTTAATTATGGAGTTCTAATAAGTTGGGAAACTGAAACAAAGCTTGTACCTTATTAACATCGGTTATAATGATTACTATTTTAAGTCACACTTTTATAGGGGTGTTACAATATCTACCACATTAAATCACAATGACCTCATTGTAAACCCCAATTCTAAAAGCAAGTAAGTGCCTCGACATTTCTAGATAGGTATTGGCTATGATACTATTTTTCATGACCCCACCATCCCTAGGAAATTAACTAGGTCACCTGATCCAATATATCTCCTATAGTACCTTGGTTACAGTCATAGAACACCTCATGATATGACCCACTAGGTTATTTTATCATAAAATGGATATCACCTCATGACAACCCATGTTCATTCAGTGTGTTTTCCCTCACTCACAAACAACCTAGAAAGCATCCTAGGGGTTCACGAATCCTAATCACTACTCAACGAAATTCATGTTGAACTATAGAGTTATAATTTGGTAGGATCATAAAAATAATGGTACAATATGTTAACTCAGGTAGTAACATTTATCCTTTTTATGTATCACCTTTTAAGGGTTTTAAAAACATGAAGGAATTATCTTATGACAATTTGATGAGAATTAATTGTGTTTCCTATATAATAATAGGGGACCTCAAAGATATATCCTTTTCATGGTATGGTCGATATAATTTTTTCCAAGATAGGGTTTTCCATGATGGGATGTGAATGGATTCGGAAGAGATACACACATGCAATGACGGAACCTATCTATGTCAATAAACAAGAATAAATGTATTAGAAACAATATTTTAGGGTTTTCACAATTGGTTATAGAAGGGTGTGGTTATCGTTTTTGGTGATTTTTTGATAATTTTCATATTGAAGTTAATATTATGTGGGAAACATGTGGAAATTGGTTTTTACTATGGTTCTTAATTATGAGAGAGTTGATTATGCTCTGTGATTATATTAAATAATATAAATTGAATGGTTTAAGGAGATTACATGATTTTGTTTAATTTGGTAACAATAAAAACTCCAATGATAGGGAATGTATTTTCAATTATTGATGTATTCCCCTTCTGTCTAATGTTTCACAGATGTGTTGAGATTATTGGATGGATAATGGAGATAGAACTGGGGATTCAGTGAGTAGGTACATATTATTTTATTTGGTTCCTTATTGAATACTAAATTTTTTATTCCGAATATGTTTTTGATGGGGTCCATGGGAAGGCATCAGGATTGAGGTTGAAATTATTGTTTTATTAGATGAATCGGATTGCAGATTCATCAATGCTCATGGTGGAGTAATATATTTTATTTGTATGAATGAGGATACATCTTTGGAATTATGTTATCGGTCAGTTATCTAATTATGTGGGGGTTTTTTGGATTATTTTTTGATTCCATTCAGTTATCACATTCGATGTAATCGTCCCCCTTCCTACACTAAGAATCTTCCTTTAACCTCCTTCATTACATGATAGCTGCAAGTTACTACAAACTATTTGCATGTGGCCTAGCATGTTGCACTCTCGAAACACAATTGGTTGGTGGGTACATAGGCAACGCTTGTGTCCCGACCCGCCACACTGAAAACAAAAGACCTGGTAACCACTCTGAAAAGATGACCCCCTCTTCTGACAACTCTGCATACTTCCCCCTTGCTAAAAGGTTACCAAGTGGTGCTTCCTACTATCAGATGTCGCACCACATGCTCACCCAGTTGGCACCACAAGTTCACTAATAAGGGATCCCTTCAAAATTTTGATATAAGGTCTTGATCCACCACTTCATAAATCCTTTTTAGATGAAATATATTCACCAGAGATCTGATCTCTTGTCTAATCTCATCCTGGATGCATTTTTCCAAAACTACTTCCTCTCCCATTAATGTAAGAAGGAAGCATCTCAAATCCTAGAAACATATAACTTAGTCCACCAAAATCATTGTCCCCCGAGTCATCCTCATAAAATATACTGCCTTCTCTTGCCTAATGATTTTTGGATAGAAGATATCATGAAACTTCCACTGAATATATATCCTCACCATTCCCTCATCCTACTATGTATGAACCATAATTTCCCTCAAAAATTTTATTTTCTACCTCATCATATAGGACAATAACTTGACAATATTCTTTATAGGAGTCTCTAGATGGTCTTCAATAGTTTGGCCGAACTGTATAATGAACTCTGCTGCTTCTGGCCCACCCTCTCTAGAAATGGTCGGAGTGTGTTGTAGCTGAAACTCCCTAGTAAGCTCAAAAATTCTCGGTGCAACCCACCCTGGGTCTCATTCCATCATCTTAATAAAACGAGCACAGTTATCACCGAATTGATCTTCCCTATATCCTTGGATGACCATATTCTCCTTCTCCACAGTTGTAGGAGAATTCTCAGCAACTTCCTCTTTCCAGAAACCAAACACATGTCTTCAAGGTGGAATTTCCCAAGATTTCCAAACATTATCTTTTTAACCCAACCATAATCCTTTATGATAAGGGAGATATATAGACATGCTCGTCACTAGAAAAAACCAAACCGGTTTTCATACAATACCCAAAAGAGCCTACTCGCAACCAGGTCACTACAGTTTGACATCTCCATAAATTCATGGCCATTACCTGTGTATGTGCCTAACATGATGCATGTCACTATCATGCACATGTTCCGAGAAAGATGCATGAATGCTAAACCATGTAGCTTTCCGAACATAATAGAAATATCACAAAAAAGTATAATCACACAATAGGTGCATCACCTAGTGATAAAATATCATCAAATGTAACCACACACAACAAGAACAACAATCCCCTACCGGGGTGACTTGAGATTTCCCCCATACATGGATTAGATACTCCCAATCACAAGCTTATTACAAAGTCCTGAAACATTCTTAATATGTTGTATACCATCCCCAAATAGTATGAATGGGAAAAGAAATCCAATGATACCACTTTGTAACGTCCTCATCCAGAGAGCCACTAAATCGGTGCTACGAGATGGGCAGTTACATGACCTCAAGCATGCCTCCCCATATGGTAGAAGTTTCCAACTTGCAGTAAGGGTCCAATAAGTCATGTGGGGAGACAATACCCTCAATAAAAGAGTAATCCACATCAGATAATAAATTAAATAGAGTATACAAAAAGAGACCAATCATAACATGTATAAATAACCATATACCAAAATTTGGTACAATCATAAACCCCATTTAATATTCATTCCACGATATAGTGTCATGTGAACAAAACCCAAAAATACAAATCATTAGAATCCCAAATATGGTATAGAGTCCAAGTCTAGAAACTCACCAAAACAAGTCCCATGTTTAACTCATCACCCTAGCATAGGACCATTTCCATTGTCTGGACTAGCAAACCTTAAATATGCTCAAGTGCCCAACAGCTGCCCGAGCAGGGTGTGGGTAAAACACATTAGTCCACCACCAATTATGTAAACAAAATATATAGTAAGGCATATAGTGTATTCAAATGAAAAATAATGGCATGTAAAGGTAAAAAGTTCAATAAGCAATATTTATTTATGTTCCTTTATGTTAACATACCAATTAAACCATCTCTATTAATAGGACATTTTATTTATCATGTCACCCATTTCATGTGTTAAATTGATTAGGCATGACTTACAATCTCAACTTGTGGGAATATAACAAGTCCAATCGTAATAGGATACAATTGATACAAATTCCAAATATCCTCACCTCAATGCCCCAGTCTGGGTGGAATGCAACCATTAAGGGAATCGAACTCTATCCCCTTCCCTAATCCGTGCATTTATGAGTGGAGCTATATCCACGGTCCCACTAAACCCGTGGATGTAGAACCTAATGTAAAAAACACACTCTACTATGACATGTGAACATCCTTATTTATTATTCATCATAAACCATCATATCACAACAACATAGAAAACACCATTTACAACATCAAAAAAATATTAGTAAATAGGAAATTATATTTTACATCAGTCCATTAACATGTTAATTATTCATGTTACCTAAACCCTTTATCTCCATTCCTAGTTTTCATTCCTATCTCACTAAGCATATACCAGTATAATGTTAATCCCAATAATTTTCCCATTTATACTTTTAAAATTTTTCATGCCTACCATACCACCACATAGGTAATTACCCACCCTAACTATTTTAATAAACACCAGGTTTACATCAAATATGAATATAAACATATTCATCATAGGCTATATGTTCTCGCACAATGGCTTACACTTACATCACTATATCTATGTCTGCAAAACAACAACCCGCCCCTCAGGTGGTCCTAATTTGGTTGATTAATCCTCCTTCAATTCCATGGGGGTCAAGAGGGGTTCAGTTGACAACTTATACACCACTACATCACATCCGGAAAAATTCACCATGAACTCTTCAAAAGATGGCATGACGAAAAACCCTACATGCTCAAATGTACACAAATCAAAAGGGATATAACTTGTCGACCACTAACATTTAATCTCTTGGTGAACACACTTTTAACCAAATCCTTATATCTACATTCAACCAAACCTAGAAGCATTACCATAAAAATATCTTAAAAAGTAGGGTTGGATAGATTCGTATGAATAGGGCAATGAAATAGAAATCATAAACCTAAATGAAAAGAAAGAGGGATATTAGACTTACTAGAATCTTCAATCCGCAATGGATGACGATCCAAACGTCTTTGGAATGAAGGAGATCGACCACATTGAAGATCATGTATGCTTGAATCATCACATGGGTGGAAGGAGAAAGGGGGGATGAAATACCATGTTTTGTAATAAAACCTTGCAATAGAATTTTTATAAATTTTTAATAGTTTCATTGTCCCACGGTTTACCCACACGGTTTTCCAAACCCTGCACAAACCATGAAGATGCTTCTATCGCAAAATATCCCCCTCGCATGATTTACCAACAATTTTTTCCAAACCGTGAGAAAACAATGAGGAAGCCACAATCCAAAAAACTCCCCTTTCACATGGATTCCTAGGAATTCCGAATGGTTTTAACTTACTATGTGCAAACCGTTTAGCTTTCCCAAAACTCTCTTTTCTTCCTCTTTCAAGTCTCGAACCCCCAAATCTCCCCCGAGCCTTCATAAGGACTTTGGAAAACACTTAAATAAATAATATAGTTGTCCATAAACTGAAATAGATGTAAAACAAAACTTATTGGGAAATCTGGGATCTTGAAAATATTAAGGAACATAGGTTTCATATGGCTTAAGAAACTCTGAACAACATTACAGTTTTGTTCAATAACCTGAAAGAATCATCTTTCATGGTTGGTATATGGCGTGGGAACCACGTAGGAAGCCTATTCAGGGTTCCTCTTTTCAACCATTTAGGTGAGCGTGATCGGAACACTATTTATTAAACTATACGGCGAAACCATGCGAACTGCCCATATTCTTTGAAATTTGGAATTACATGCTTTCCATCACCTCATTTTGGATACTTTTATGAGTTCCTCCCCCTTGGCCATTTTTTCTGCATGATGGGTTTCCTATAGACCTCTCCTTTTTGTTCTCCTCCCTCCACGTACACTTAGAAAAGGTTCCAAGGTGAGTTTCTTGGGGTTTTTCCCATTTTCTCCCCATATTCATTTTATCTTATCTCCCTATTGATATAATTTCCTCTCATTGAGGGATTTATTGTCTTGTATTAACCCTATAATATAGTATTTATGTTTCATTTGTGTTTCCTTGGATCAGGGGCCTATATACTATTCCTTGAGTCTTGTTCTTCCTTATAAGGGAGTTTTATCGCATCTAAAATGTAGTGAGGTAGGTGTTTCTATTATTTTACTTTCTAGAAAAATCCATTAATGTAATAGAGTTCACAAAAAATTTATATATATGTTCTAAATTCTTGTGATTTTATTGTTTGTTTTTTTGTGTTTTTTTGTTGGTATAATTTGTTAAAAATGTGTTTCAATGTGATTCATAAAATATGATTATAACTATATGCACCCAATGCGTTTAATAAATTGTAAATTGATCCTTTAAAGATAAATTGGATGATTAGAGGGGTATTTTCTCTATGATAAGATTTATTAGGTCAGTTAGATTTTAATTTTCATATTATATGTGAAACATGTGACATTTATAGTCCGGTTTGTTGTGTTTGATTAAAAATGTGTTGTTCCTCTAAAAATGGTTTTGGGTGATTTTTGTGAATGTTTTGTGGAATTATTGGATGCGGGAACATCTATATGTTCTCTGAATAAAAAAATATCTGGACACAAAAATTATAATGATCTCGAATAAATTTTCACAATAAAAAAACCCTGATTTCCAAATAGTTATCCCCACTCTTTCATTCCATCATATTAAAGTTTTTGCCTCATAGATGGTCTCGTGGTCCCTAAATGACATGAACATGGATTCAAATTACATTTTAATGTATTTAATGTTTGGTACTTCTAATATAGTTCGTTTCTAAATGGTATTAAATCTCATTTTGATGCTTTAGATATTTTGTATATTTCACCTTGGTTTTGAAATAGAATTTGAATTTGAATTTGAATTGGAATCTAGAGGACCAATTGGTATTGTGTATATCAATTTTATGATTTATGATTAAATTTAAATATTATTATCATATATTTGTTTTGATAGTATTAAATTCCATGTTTGGATCTTATGTTGTCATATAAATGAAATTTGTTCTTGAAAGTACAATTGCTAGGATGGAATCATAGTTCATTTTGAGAAATAACATGAAATATTTTATGATATGATGTCCTAGTTGGCACTTTGTAGTGACTTGATGAATGTAGGGAACCCTATAGTGTATTTCCCTATACGAGTTATCACATTGGCCTTATTAGTGTTTGGGGATGGAAAGTGCGGGGATGTAGGTAAGGTGACTCATGTGTCTGAGGACCGACCACTTACATAATATAAAATTAGTATGAGATTCATGGGGGTCTTTTAGATGTTCAAATGATGATTTCCTATCTATCCCAATTTTACAGGTTGTTATCCTCCTTGACATGATAGGACATGGTAGGATGTGTCACTATATTTTTCAATTTTGGGCTGCCGGTTAGTAATAGACTATGGAGCTGCACCATTTGCCGATTTGTGGGTCGACCAGTTGGTTATAGACTATAGAGCTACACCATAAACTGATAGGTGTATCTTAATCCATTATATAATGCGATTGTTCTACGGATTGTTCTAGGGATGTATAAAAAATGAAAATGTTTTACTTTCTATTTGGGAATTTCTATTTTTCGATTTCAACTAGTTTCATTTTCATAATCTCTTGATTCTGTTTTCAGCATAGAACATTACCATTTTTTTCGGATTTATGAATGGAAACTTATTTCTAAATGTTAAATATTTTCTTAAAATTGTAATGGGTCATGTGTTTTTATGAAAATTAAATTAAATGGTTATACTATAAGAATTTTTAAAACCTATTTTTATTGGTATATCATACTAGTTTTTGTGCAAGGTTTCGGGAAAGGTAATTTCATGATTCAGTGGTTATTGTTTACTGAGCTATTTAAGCTCACACATTACTATAGTCCCTCAATTTTTCTAGACCCAATTATTTTTTCAAGTCCCAGTTTTATGTTTTTGTGGTTGCAGTTATATCTGGTTGCCCTTACAGTTGGTGGTGACCAAGAGGTCACATGGGGATCATGTAGCATGTTCAGTCTCAGTTTTTTAATTAGATTCATAACATTTCAATTTTATATGTATGTAGATTATATTTTCTATAAATTTGTGGTCCTATTTTAGTTACTACTATGTGTGTGAATTTTTAGATTATTTTTTGATCATAGTTATTTTTTTTGAAAAATTATTACACTTAGAGATTACATTATTTCCTAGCACTATTTTCTTGTCAATGGGTATTGGGAATTCCCATCGGGCCATATCCTAACTGAGTATTTTTTTGACTTCGATGGAATCCCAAAATTTTTCAAGAAACAAAAGTATCAAATAAGGGCATTGTTATATGGGTTTCATGTAGTTAATGAATAATATCATCATGACTCAAGAGGTAGGTATGGGATGGATTACATGAACCCTTTATCATTAAGACCCTTCATTTTCTAGGGGTAGACTGGGATTTGATTCTCTTTTCATTGTTTTGGAATGAATGATGAAAAATGGAAGGAATCCATTTTCATGTTGTCATCGAACACAGATTAGTGACTTATGTGGAGTCCAAGTGAATGGTTTTGGGTCCACATGGTTATTATCTCTTACTTGGGGAATGTCCCACTATAATGATTCAAGGTTATTTATGGCCACTGGTTCCCTATTCTAGTGGTTTGTTGCATGTTGTGTTCTATATCAGTCGTGGTTTGTGTAAGTGAGTTCATAAATTGGATGCAATTTTTGAAACAGTTATAATTTCATTCAAATGGGTTCAGAATGGAAATTTTGTTTTTAAACATGATTTATTTGAAATATAATTTATTAAATTCAATGGTTTTGATGAGGAAAATATTCATGTGACCCTTGGTACTACTTATGAAGGTTCCCATATCTGAGTGTATGCGCAGAAAGTGGTTTTTGGCACATGTGCATGCGAATGGATGAACACTTGTGTAATGGTTCATTGGATGACATGGGTTTTTTTATGATATCATTGTCTTGGTCTGGTTTTTAAAACATGGATTTGAATGATAAAAATATATAACAAATTGAATTCTATTTATAAATTGTGTTACAGTGTATTGGGTGTGTCCTTGTAATAAAGTGGTATTTAAAATTGAAATGAATATGAGATTTTTTTAAAGTGTATTTTTGGGTTGTGCTTGTGTGTATATTATTTCATATCCCATTGATTTGTCTCAGGTTATAATTTTCATTTATACTATGGTTTGATATCGTTTTTGGTGTTATGCTCTTTTGATTATTATAAATATTCCACCTAAAAATCTTCCCAAATTTTCCAAAGATCCATGCCCAATTCATGGTTCTTCTCGGCATTTTGTTATCATATGTGGTGATTGAGTAATGTTATAGGAAGTAAAGAGTAATGAGGATAGTATAAGTGTCTTTATATTATTTGGAAATCATAATGTTGATATAGTATGTTCTCTTTTTGGGTTGTTTTAGGCTTCATCCATAGATGAATGGGAGATGTTTTCCCCACCATCAACTCGAGTAAGGATGGAATGTGAACGATATCATTCAGTCATTGTCTTATGTTTTACACCTCATTTGGTGAAGATGATTAAATTAGAAGTGATCTTGATTATTCAATAAGGATAGCGGATGTTGAAGGCTTATGTTAACTGCTTCAGGGTGATAGATTCCTATTCTATGGAGGCTGTGTTGTGGGATCTATTAAAGAATTATATGTTCATTGTGAGTATTCATCTGGAGATCATGGTTTGATTTCTCTCTTAGATATATCTTCATTTTTATTGGTTATTTGATGAATAATTTTTATATGAGTCGGATTCCGGAGTTCATGAAGATGGAAATCTACTATATCTTGTTGTTCTTGAAGGTTACCCATCTGGCGATGTTTGCCTGCTAGAGGAACCAATCTTTGAGGGGTCTCCTTTAATGGTTTTGGTATTTGGGTCATCAGAACATCAACATGTGTGCCACCAATGTGACTAGTTCAGACATTCGAAGTTGTATTGTAGAAAACATACAAACACGTTTCATTTTTTGAAATTTTCTGTCTTCTGGAGATGTTCTTTGGGAAGTGTTTCATAAATATGAAGTCTTAATTGGGGGATTTTTTTCCCAAACCAGCCCGGGTCGACCCAGAACCGGTCACCCGAGCCGGCCAGCGACATGTCCCGAGGGGAGTTCCTGATCCCCATGGGTAGGCAACTAGTGCCGGACATCAAGACAAAAGAAGAGGGAATGATTTTGGCCAATAAAAATAAATAAAACATCGGAAAAGTGGAAGAACCCAAAGTAAAATAAATGACCCTGAAAAGAACGAACGGCCAAAGATACACACTAACCTGGTCTAGACCCAAACTCCTCGCGACTCCGAGAGTCACTCACCAGTCCACAACCAGCTCTCGCCCACGGAGAGCAAACTCGCACCAAACCTGCAGCAAAACTAAAAACAAGAAAACACTATAGGTGTGAGTATTAAATATCAGTAGCTAGGGCTAGCTATTTTTATTCCCAATGTACACACCATTAAATAAAGAAATCATTAATTCCAAGTTTGAACTACATTTTACAAAATATGGGTTTTTACACACACTTTAATTTCTAAATAAGTATTAGTCCATTTCCCTTTATAATTTAAAAAAAAATTAATGTTTCAAAGGAACATGTGCATTCCATTTTATAACATTTTTTTTGCAAAAAATTAGTAAACCAAAATTTAGTTATTATTCAAAAAGGAAAACTACTCATAAAAAACAACACACGCAAATGGCAATGGAAAAATGGCACACATGAGCCAGCAACCGAACTAGACTTCTCAATCATGCTCCACACACAAATAAACACTACATAAAACATGGGTCGAACCTAGGAGATCGTGAACAATCCAGATCTTAATATACATCGGACTCATCCTGAAGGCATGCCCGAACTCGATGACGCCATAACGCCCTAACGCTCAGCATAGCCCTACATGGCCTAACTGAGGGGTCCAATCCCCATAGCATCAATAACATAGTATTCCCCTGGGTATACAATGTAAATAAATCAGTCACGACGCAAAAACATCACACACAACTCATGCAATCAAAGCACACAAAAGATCACCCCTTAATAAGTTTTCCAAAATAATTTATTTTATTAGTGTCAAACGGGCCTTCAAAAATTTTATAGCAAAACCTCATTTCTCGAGAAAACCCAAAACACTTGTTCAGAAGAAATAATTTATCTTTAAAACTAGAAGTACATTTGATATTCCGTGAAATATGTTTAAAGGAAAAACATGCACTCTTTCAATACTGGGTGTCCACTCGTCAAGAAAATGTTTCAAGTGTTCGGTATAAAAAAACTCTCTTTTTACAACAAATAATCATTTAAAAATTAATTATATTATATTATTTTCCATTTATTAAAATTAATAAAACATCAAGAAATTAATAAATTCTAAATTTAAAAGTGAGTGCAGTGGGAGTCCTACCTCGACTCGCCGCTCGATCGTGACGACGTGACTCTCATTACACTTGCGCATAAGCACGTGCAAACTGATAACCACAGTGTCGTGAACTTTCCTTGACGACACGCTGCAACAACCGCAAGACATTAAATGCAAAAAACCATTACACAATTTAACCAAAACTATTTTTCACCCTTAATAATTATTTAATAAAACAATTCAAATTTTCACAAATAAAATTTAATGTGAAAAATACTGCTTTACACACTAGACTGACCCAAACACCCTTTTTATAACCAAACGCACAAAATTCCACTTCATGAACTCAATCTACATCACAATTGTAATTAAAGAAACCACACACATAGTAAAAAAACTATTACAGCAGTTAAACAAACCTCCAGGAAAACATGTCAACCCATTTAAAATTATGTCGCATGATGAAAACACCAAAAATACACTCGAATGATCATTTAAGACACTACACACACTGACACAACACCAAAACACCAACTGCAACCCTTGTACACCATAAAAAATAATCTGCACATTTTATAAAACACTAGTGAATAGTCCAACATGGGTTTTCACAGTAACAACGTACTCAATTCATCAAAATGTACTAATAAACGCATTAAGACATAACATACCTCATGTAAAAAAAGAAAATTAAAGCACAACAACCAAAATAATTAGGAGGCTAACCACACAAAAAAAATTAAACTAACAATTAATCAGAGATGACATTCCAGAAACAAGTACCCATTTTATAAACATGCTTCCAAATAAGATAAATTTCAAATCAAATCTCATTAAATATCGACTTCACAGAATAGAAATTAATTACAATATATTCTAAATTAATTAAACTGGCAAATAAATTAATCAAATAAAAATTAAACATGGAACCACCGACCTCGATGTAGTCCAACTTCGCGATTTGGTGCGAAACTGTTGCGGTAGGAAAAAAGAACCATGCGCAACCTCAAATTGACTCTAATTAAAACATTTGAACCAAAAAAATTTGAACTAAACTAAACGCCACTCTAGATCCCAATTGAAACTTAAACAAATAGAATGAACGAACAACCGGGGTATAACCCACCTACGGCAAGGGGGTCTGAGAAGCTGTCTGAGTGAGTTGGATGCTGTCGAAAGGTGTCGCGCCGGCTAAAGTTTCGCTATTAGAAGGAACAAAAAAGGGAGTCGCGACTAGGGGAGCCGCGCTAGGGGGTTTTGATGTAAGGTGGGTAGTGGGAGTCAGTTTCGTCATCAGAAAGGATCACCGGAAGAGAAAGGGGGTGCGGCCAAGGGTGGTGTGCGCGATGGCTTCAAAGCAGGGAGGAAAAAAAGGGGTGGCTTGGGGGTGCTGGTCGGCATAGGGGAAGCGCACCGCATGGTGGTCGTCGGGTAGCTCGGCAGAGAGGGTGGAGGCATGAGGGAGCAGGAGGGTGGCGTGACAGTATGGGGTGAGCGGGAGGGGAGAGACGCTTGACAGCCGTGACCCAGCGAAGGAGAGCAAGGGGTAGGGGAATTTTCTTGCATCGGTAGGGTTAGGAACCACTGCGTAAAAACAGAAGGCAGGGGGGGAAGTGTCCACACGGGAGAGAGGAAAGATCAAGAGAGAGAAAGGAAAAAAATAAAAAAAAGAAAGAATGAAAATAAAAAAGGGAGAAAAGAGAAAATAAAAATAATAATAAGAGAAAATAAAATAAAAATAAGATAAAATACAAATAAAATAATACAAAAAAATTCTAAATAATCATAAAAAATTTCAATACTCATAATGAAACTAAAAAACACTTAAACTAACCTACACATAATCACAAAAATAGCGATAATTTAAATAGAATCTTAATTATTTTATAATTGTAACATTAATTTAATACCAATGACCAAATCAAAACATTAACACAAAATAATAATAATAGTAATAATAATAGTTATAATCATATCCAAATTAACATATTAACTTAAATAATGACAACATGAATAATAAAAATAAAATAATAAAACCAGCCAAAATAATAACATAATTATTAATTTATGTTGGACACCGCGCACGCGACCGTGTGTGGTCGCGTGTGCGGGCGCGTTTGCGGTCACGTGTGCGGGCATGTTCATGTCCCTAGTAGCGATTATGGTCAAGAACTCGTAAAAGATCTCAAATTCCTTTTTAAAATTGAACCGTTTCATACTGCACCTCAAAAGAACGACTTAAAATAATTAAATTAAAAGAAGTGTCAGTCGGGGTGTGACAATTCTCCCCACTATGAAACATTCTACCCCCAGAAAGTCCCAAGAGACCAGGTCAACCAAGGGATCAATGTAAGAACATGAAGATGCTTAAAACCAAACCTCAATCTCCCAAAGACCGAGAATTTAAAACACTGAGGACCTGAAACATCAAAAATATGAAAACCAGAATCACCAAGAAAAATGACCAACATCAAGGAATTCACACCGAAATAGAACTACAACATGGAACACCCCGACCTCTGACTTAGGGATCACCAGGGCTGCTCGGGATCTCCATGAACACTTTTCAAGTGACCCACTATCTGAGATAAGCAATTAGCATGGACGAGGTCAGGCGGAGCAAAAGCAATGGGTTGCTCCGCCAAGTGCACTTTGAAAACAAAGTCTTCCACAAGCTCGTCCTATGGTGGTCTCCCCACCATATTAGGATCCTTGTCAACCACTTGTTCTCCAATCCAAGGCGACTCACAGACCCAGAAAAAACCTCTAACACTGGCTTGACGCACTAAGCTCCCTAAGTTGAACCAAACCAACACAAGAGGAGACGCTGGCGAGACCCGTAGTGGGTCTCCCCACCATTTTAGAATTTTCCTAACACCATAACACCTGCGCGGGCATTCCCAGTTTACTTTGAGAGATACAGACTGAACTCTTCATCGCAAACCCACCACACGGGCCGACCTACACTAATTATTCCTACAGTGGAAAACACTATGCCGCATGAGATAGCATTGATAGCAGAAACCCCTATCCAAGATGCGAACCGAAAAGGCGCACAACAATTCCACAATACATGAGCATATCCGACCACAAGAAGGTTCATGGAGCATGCCTACTGGCTTTATAGGAGTACATATTTTTTGAACCTCTTTATAGCCCAAGATAAACTTCCATAAGTCAAGACCAACATAAGGATACAAGGCCTTTATGCCCCTCACAACAAAAATGAAACCTTCAGAGATGATACTGTAGTAGGGAAACTTAATTCATCCCCATCCTGACACTATAAACTTAAGTCAGACCAAGATCATCCCATGTCTGATGAGTTTTGACTGCGTGCAAGCTTCACCCCGAGACCTATGGTTGGGGCCCTGATGTCTGAAGCATCTACCGCATCACAGTCATAAGTTGACCATCTCTGACTGGAACTTCCTCCACTGGAAAAGAAACCTACATACTTCTCCTCATGTCCCGAGCGGCCTCTCCATCAACATACCAACTAGGAATTTCATCGAATGACTTAGGGTGTCCGACTGGACACACTAGAGGTAAAAGATTGAGCGGTATGTCAAACGCACTTTGCAAACTGACAAGAGGGGCACTTTGAGAGAAATTCCCTTTGGTTCAAACTCTTCATCAGATGAGGAACCCACACTTACCACAATATGGATGAGACCAACAACTATTACAAACATTAAGCTGATTGCTCCACACCACCTCTGGAGAACATGAAACAAGCTCATTTGAATGGTCAAACACACCTCCTTCTCGGCATGTTGACTGGTCGAGCACCTACTAGATCCACCACTTTCTCTCCCCTTCACATCCTTAGGTACGACCGTGGGATGAGGCTAGTCTTTAGGATCACTCACGACATCCTCAATTGTAATGAAAACGGAACGACAACTGTTTTATAGTGCAGTCCTTCTCCACCAGACATACTCAAGACAACATGCACCCACACAACTTTTGGATTTCCAAAAAAACTAGAGACACTTAAAACTTTTCAAAAGTATTCAACGCTATCCAACTGACCTCTACATCTACGAACAATCGACACAACCGATCAGAACCCAACTCTTCCACTCCACTGGGATTCTGGGCTGAGCCAAGAATTGAGAGACCTACTGGAAACCCATTGGACCTTTCTAGGGGGCATATTCCAAACAAGAAACAAAAAAAAAACCTTCCACAAATCCAAACACATCAAAAAACAAACATCTACATTCCTGAATCCAATCCAACTGTTCCAATTTAAAACTTCAATTCATTTTCAAAGAAAAACACTCACTTGAAAAAACCATGCACAATACATTAAAACCCAATAACTATTTTGAACTCATCACTTTCACTCTGGACTCGAAACCATTTTCCAATTCCATAACCATTTAAGCACAAAAACCCGTTTGAGAGAAAACCCCATTTTTCAAGAAACAATATTCAGCTTTTAAAATCAACCAATCGCCACTGATATTCCTAGATGCCTCGCAGATTTGCATTTATGTGCCACCCAGGAACCCATACACACAATCCACCAACTATCCATTAATCTATTCCACATGCACATGTGAACACCCATAGGAATACCACTGGAAAATAAACAAGGATCTTTCACTTTCAAAACAATACAATCCGAATTTTTCCAAAGTACATTTTTCCAACTATTTCAAAAACTCAAGACAAATTTCCAAAATGTTTAACATTTATGAAACCACCCACTACAATTTCAAACAACCCAAGACATCCTTTTATAAATTCAACATCGACAAATCAATGCCAAATACAAAAAATAGGGTCCACGAGAAACGCACCCCAAATATCATGTCAACCGCACACCAAAATAAAATAAGAGCAACAGCAAAGTCCACTTCAATTTTTAAAGGAAAACAATTTCACGTCAGTCCCAAAATTGAAGTAAGACATCAAAAACATTTAAGCACTTGGGCGGAGGACTAGTGGTCATGTCTAACATGGAAACATGGTTTAGCAGACCAAGCCCTAGGAAAGAACCACCCACTAGGAGTGTCGAACCGTACACTCAGGCATCACATGGGTCACTACACCATGTGAGACCATGCATAGTTTCAGTTTACTCCTATTGTCATCCCCCATCCTCACAGAGAAAAACCAAAACATAAATCCCGAACAACCCTAGGATACTCGAGGATGAAACGAGTAGGAAATCGTGACGCTCTTCCCGCACCTACCACTCATGTACCTACAATCCTATATCCGATCTATGTGACACCCCAAATAACAAGACCAAAAACCACCTCTAATACCATTTTTTCACAAACCAGCCCGAGTCGACCATGAACCTGTCACCCAAGCCAGCCTGTGACATGGCGTGAGGGGTGTTCCCGATCCCCACGGGCTGGAAACTAGTGCCGGGAATCAAGACTAAACAAGAGGGAATGGTTTTTCCCAATAAAAATAAATAAAACAGCGGAAAAGTGGAAGAACGCAAAGTAAAATAAATGAACCTGAAAAGAAAGAACGGCCAACGAGACAAACTAACCTGGTCTTGACCAAAACTCCTCGTGACTCCGAGAGTTGCTCACCAGTCCACATGAAGCTCTCTCCCATGGAGAGCAAGCTCGAACCAAACATGCAGTAAAACTAAAAACAGGAAAACACTATAGGCATGAGTATTAAACCTAAGTAGGTAGGCCTGGATAATTCTATTCCCAATGCACATACCATTAAATAAAGAATTCATTAATTCCATGTTTGAACTACATTATAAAAAATATGGTTTTTTACACACACATTCTTTTCTAAATAAGTATCACCCCATTTCCCTTTATAATTTAAAAACAATTTTTTAATGCTTGAAAGGAACTGGTGCATTCCATTTTAAAACATTTTTTCTGCAAACAATTAGTAAACCAAACTTTAGTTATTAGCCAAAAAGGAAAACTACTCATAACACACAACACACGCCATGGGAAATGGTAAAAATGGCACACATGAGCCATCAACTGAACTAGACTTCTCAATCATGTGCCACACATAAATAAACACTAAATAAAACTTGGGTCGAACTTAGGAGATCGTGAACAATCCAGAACGTACTATACATCTAACTCATCCTGAAGGGATGCCCTAACTCGATGACATTATAACGCCCTATAGCTCAGCATAGCCCTACATGGCCTAATCGAGGGGCCCAATCCCCATAGCAGCCATAACTCAGTATTCCCCTGCTATGGGGCCACTAGCCAGTGCATGTTCTAAACTAGTGCATCAATCGTTCTCAGAACATTCACTCAATATGCCAGGTTCCCATGTCAACACATACAATAAAAAGGGTTGTGTCTACAATGTAAATAAATCAGTCATGATGCACAAACATCACACACAGCTCACGCAATCAAAACACACAAAAGATAACCCCTGAATAGGTTTTCCAAAATAATTAATTTTATTAAAGTGCCAAATGGGCCTTCACAAATTTTAAAGCAAAAACTCATTTCTCGAGAAAACCCAAAACACTTGTTCAGAAAAAATAATTTATCTTTAAAACTAGAAGTACATTTGAAATTCCGTGAATTATGTTTAAAGGACAAAGATGCACTCTTTCAATACTGGGTGTCCGCTCATCAAGAAAATGATTCAAGTGTTTGGTATAATATAAATGTCTCTTTTTACAACAAATAATCATTAAAAAATTAATTTTCTAATATTATTTTATATTTATTAATATTAATAAAACATCAATCAATTAATAAATTTTAAATTTAAATGTGAGTGCAGTGGGGGAACTACCTTGACTCGCCGCTCGATCGTGACGACGTTACTCGCTTTACACTTGCGCATAAGAACGTGCAAACTGATAACCATAGTGTCTTGGTCTTTCCTTGACGACACGCTGCAACAACCCTAAGACTTTTAATGCCAAAAACCTTTACAAAATTTAACCAAAACAATTTTTCACCCTTGATAATTATTTAATAAAACAATTCATATTTTCACAAATAAAATTTAAAGTGAAAAATACTGCTTTACACACTAGACCGACCCAAACACCCTTTTTATAACCAAACACACACAATGCCACCTCAAGAACTCAATATACATCAGAAATGTGATTAAAGAAACCACACACGTAGTAAAAAAACTAATATAGCAGTTAAACAAACCGCCAGGAAAACATGTCAACCCATTTAAAATTACACCGCCGGATGAAAACACAAAAAATCCACTGAAATGATCATTTAAGACAGTACACACACTGACACAAACCCAAAAAACCAACTGCAACCCTTGTACACCCTAACAAATAATCTACACATTTTATAAAACACTAGTGAATAGTCTATCATGGGTTTTCACAGCAACAACATACTCATCTCATCAAAATGTACTAATAAACGCATTAAGGAATAACAAGCCTCAAGTTAAAAAAATAAAATTAATGCACATGAACCAAAATAATTATTAGGATAACCACAGAAAAAAATTAAGCTAACAATTAATCAGAGACTACATTCCAAAAACATGTACCCATATTATAATCATGCTTCCAAATAAGATAAACTGCAAAAAAATCTAATTAAAGATCAACTTCGCACAATAGAAATTAATTACACAATATTCTAAATTAATTCAACCGGAAAATAAATTAATCAAATAACAATTAAAAATGGAACCACCTACCTCGATGTAGTCCAACTTCGCCATTTGGTGTGAAACTCTCACGGAAGGACAAAAGCACCATGAGCAATCTCAATTTGACTCTAATTGAAACATTTTAACCAAAAACATTAGAACTAAAATAAACGCCACTCTAGATCCTAATTGCAACTTAAACAAATAAAAAGAACAAACAACCGGGGTATAACCCACCTACGACAAGGGGGTCTGAGAAGCTGTCTGAGTGAGTTGGAGGCTGCCGGAAGGTGTCACGCTGGCTAAAGACTTTCTAGTAGAAGGAACAACAAAGGGAGTCGTGACTAGGGGAGCCGCGATAGAGGGTTTCGGTGAACGGTGGGTAGCGGGAGTCAGTTTCATCATCGGAAAGGATCACTAGAAGAGAAAGGGGGTGCTGCCAAGGGTGGTGCGTGTGATGGATTCGAAGCAGGGAGGACAACATGGGGTGGCTCAGGGGTGCTAGTCGGCGTAGGGGAAGCTCACCGCAGGGTGGTCGTCGGGTAGCTCGACGGAGAGGTGGCGATGTGAGGGAGCATGAGGGTGGCATGACGGTATGGGGTGAGCCGGAGGGGAGAGACACTGGACAGCCGCGACCCGGCGAAGGAGAGCAAGGGTTATGGGAATTTTTCAGCATCGGTAGGGTTAGTGACTACTGCACAAAAACAAGAGGCATGGGGGGAATTGTCCACGTGGGAGAGAGGAAAGACCAAGAGAGAGAAAGCAAAAAAAGAAAGAAAAGAAAAAATGGAGAAAAGAGAGAAAGAAAAATAATAATAAGAGAAAATAAAATAGAAATAAGATAAAATAAAAATAAAATAATACAAAAAAATCAAATTAATCATAAAAAATTTCAATACTGATAATGAAACTAAAAAAACACCTAAACTAACCAACACATAATCACAAAAATAGTGATAAATTAAATAGAAAGTTAATTATTTCATAATTGAATCATTAATTTAATACCAACATCCAAATAAAAACATTGACACAAAATGATAACATAATTATTAATTTATGTTGGACACCGCACATGGTCGCGTGTGTGGTTGCGGGTATGGGCACGTTCGCGGTCACGTGTGCGGGCGCGTTCATGTGCCTAGTCGCGATTACGGTCGAGCACTCGTAAAAGATCACAAATTCCTTTTTAAAATTGAACCGGTTCAAACTGCACCTCAAAAGAATGATTTATAATAATTAAATTAAAATAATTGTCAGTCGGGGTGTGATAATTATAGTGCATGAATATGAGGCATTCAATTATCCATCCTTTAGGACTCAGAACACATTCCATTTAGGGAACCTTTCACACAAATATGATTTTTTAAGTGAATGAGGAACCATGTATTAGTGTGTTTGTAATTTTGTGGTGGAGATAATTAATGATTGCTATGGTAGTTTATTTTCTATTGAGGGTTTCTCATATCCTTGTAAAATCATGATAGTTCTATCCTTATGTATTCTGAGTAGTTTATTTATTTGAATATGTATCTCAGAATCGTTTTTTCTTCTTTGAATGTTCAATGAACTTTTGTGGGTTGGTCCTAGTTTTAGCTATATGTTTTATTCAATTAGAGATACATGAGTTTTGTGGAATTGATGGATGGTGGTTTTGTTTCACCACTTTATTTTCATTTATTCTATAGTTTTTCCAACTTCTGATAATTCTGGAATTGGATGAGAGATTATTGGTTTAGTTTGGGAGTTCCCGTAGTGTTGTTTTGCTCGATTTCCTAGTAGTGGGTTTCCCATTTATGTCACAGTGGTGTTGTTCATGTTTTATTGTTCTCATGCTAGTGGATATGTTTTAGTGGGGAGACCACTCTGTAGTTATCCCCTCATACATTTTCATTGGATTCATATAGAATTGGAAGCTGTGACTTGTGTAGTTAAAAGAGTCCTTGAGGTTCACAGTTTCGTTCAGTTTTGATCAGCCATGGATTCGAGTGTTAATTATCTTTCAGTTTGGTGACATTTTTGTTGTAGAATGTTTCTGTATCGAGGTCAATTTTCACACCAAAACATTTAATATTCCACAATTTTATTTTTTATTGATCATAGATCATTTTGGATAAGTTTTGAGTTGATCCATGGAATAATTTTTTTAATTTATGAAGTAATGGTTGAATTTTTGACCTGTTCATGATTTGGGAAACTACGTTCCCTTTCTAGGTAAACATAGAAGCAATATTGGTTATATATCTATAAGGCACGTATTATTCTTACAGTTTTGGAATCCGTGCGTAAACCATGTGTCTTGAATCTGTAACAGGATATATTAATCTAGCATAGTTGGGCATGGTGTATGAATCATCAAGCCAACCCATGCGGGGTAACCCTTTTCATTTATTAAAGGGCTCATGGTTGGTGAAAGGATTATTAAACCATGCTCCCAAACTGTGCAAGTGGACCTAAATATAAAAAATCTGAAATTTAAAATTTCCCTCCCATCTTTTTATAACCTTTTGGGTTTTCTTCCCCCTTAGTTTATTTTTGGTGAATTAAGGGAGATCGTATCCCTCTCCATTTTCTTCTACCCCCCATGGATTCTCATTCATATGTCCAAGGGGATATTTTTATGTTTTTCCAAATTTTATCCTCCACCTCTTCTTCTCCCCTACTCATATTGAGATCATGTAAACTCTTGGTGGGTTTTTTCTTTCATGGTTTAACCCTATAAGCTAGGTTTTATGTTTCTTTGATGTTTCTTTTGATCTATGGTTTGTAGATTAGTCCTTGTGTCCTATTCATACTTCTATGACATTTTTGTCGCAACTTCACATCATTTATGTAGGTGTTTCCATTATTTTCATTTCCAATATAATCTATTAATTCAGAAATATTCCTAATGAATTTATAAATATTTTTCTAATGTTTGTGATCCATTTATTGGGTTTATTGTGGTGTTTTGGTGTTTGTATAATTTGGTAAAAATTGTTTTCGACGTGATTATTCCAATATACTTAAGTATATATGTACCCAATGTGATTGATACATTGTCAATTGATCCTTTAATGGAATATTGGGATATTTTGGTGTTGTTTTCAGTTAGAAATGGTGTATTTAATTGGTTGGATTTTTATTTGGAATTTATATGTGATAGCAATAATTTTTTAGTGTGGTTTATAGTACTGGATGGTAATCATGTGGAGCACCATAAAAAATGGTTTTGGATTATTTTAAGGATAACTGTGGTGAATCATTGCATGTGGTCACATCCATGTGTTCTTGAAATGCCGACATGGATGGAAAAAATTTGACAATGGTCTAGATTTAGTTTTCTCAAGTAAAAACCCCATATTTGAAAAAACCTATCCCCTTCATTCATTCAATATTTTTACTCTTGATGATTTAAAAATGGTCACCTGGCCACTAAATTTCATGATCATTGTTTCAAATTATGATTTAAATTATTTACAATTTTTTATATTTAATTTTCAGTGGTTTATAAATTCATTGAAATCCCCTTCGGCACAGTTAAATATATTGTATGTTTTTTACATGGTTTTGAAATGGCATTGGAAGTGGAATCTAATTTGGATTGTAATGGCCCACTTGATAGTGTTTGTATAAAAGTGAGGTTTTAGAAATGGTTTGGATTATATTATATATATATTGGAGTTTATTTTACTAAAGGCCTGGTTGGTACCTTATGTTGTCTTGGAAATAAATTGTGGTTTTTATATTACAAATTCTCAGTTTGAATCTTAGTGTGCTTTATGAAATGATATGAAAGCATGTGAGATATGATGGTCCAACGGGAACATGTGTATGACTTATTATATGTTTGGCACTCTTATAGATGATTGCCCTATACAGGTTATCATATAGGTTATGTCGTTGTATCATGTAGGAATGTGGGATGACAATAATTAAGGTGATTAACACATGTGAGGGCCTCCTATATACAAAATATATTATTAGAAAGGGTTTTTTGGATTTATTTTATATGGTCAAGTGATTGTTTCTTATCAACCCTGATTAGATGTGTTGGTACCCCATAGTCTCAACAGGGCATGATGGGGCATGCCACTATATTGGTCAGTTAAGGGATGTTAGTTGGATATAGAAAATGGAGCTGCACCATATGACGATAGGTTAATCCGACTCGAGTACATAAAGGGATTATTCTAGGGATGTTTTGGAAAATTCCATGGTTTACTATTTATTTTTCATTTTTAATTTTTTGATGAACTTTTTTCCTTATTCCTATCTCCTGATTCAGTTTCCATTAATTCATGTTACCACTTATTTAATACATATGTCCGGAAATTGATTTCTAAAATATTAAATTTGATATCGAAATGGGAATGTGGTGTGTGTTGTTTTTAGAAAGAAATCTATGTTTGTTTCATCAAATCTATTAAAACCAATAATTATATTTTTATTTGAAACTAATGTTTGTGTACTATTTTGGGAATGGAAATGTATGGATTTAGTGGTGGTTTCTTACTGATCTATTTAATCTCAAACACTACATGTACCATTTAGTGTCTTAAAACATGACTTGTATCGTAGGTGTAAGTTTTAGGGAACTGATCCCATAGTTGGAGAAGTCTAGTCTTATGGTTGGGGATGACCAGGTGGTTATATGGGTATCATGTAGCATGTTCAATCTCAGTTATGTACTTATTTATAGCTTTGATAAGCTGTATTTATATTTAAATCAGTTTGCATGGTTATTTATGATTTTTGGGTTATATTTTTGTTATTTGTTTGTTATTTTATAAGTTGATCTTGGTTAATCTTTTGGAAAAAAATATCCCCTTATTGATTACATTGATTCATGAAACATGTCTATACCCCATGGGGATCGGGAACAACCCTTTCACCATGCATCAGACAGGGTCAGAAGCCAAGTTAGATGAAATCCTTTCCTTGTTTTTCACAACACATATTTCGGTCTGGGGAAATTTTTTGGGTACATTCCCCAACGATACCTCTATCTCTTTTAAATGGATATATTCCCAAAAAACCTAAGAACTAAATAGGACCCAATTCATGTTATAAATGTGATATATATCAAACCGTTTAGAGGATCAATCTCTATATCTAATATATTTCCAAATACTATCTTTCTATATGTCCTTATTAACCATGGAGTCCACAATGGGCTCATAATTTTATCATCAAATTTGCCTTATATACCCTTCAAATTACAATATTTTTTGTGAGTATCTACAGAAACACTTGAGGCTTAGTTTCTATATTGGATCCATATTAATATCATTTTCTAACTCCATTATACTCAAGAAATCATTATATTACTTAATCCATGTATCCAACAGTATACAACCAATTCTTTCTCACCCAGAGCGTGACTCACATGGGCTTAGTGGTCATGACTAGTGGTTTTATGGTGGATATACCATATCCCAAAATCCAAAAAACATAGAATTACACTTCAAGGAACATATCCCCTCAAAAAAATATTAAACATCAAAGTAATGTCCTTATGGAATGACATTAAACTACAAGGTATGGTCCCTTTAGATGACCCTAAACTGCAAAGCATGAACTACATGGAAATTTATTTATTTCTCAGTATGATATGTTGGATTCATCCCCAAGAATTATACCCGACTACATAAACATCCATTAATACTCTTATTTGGATATATTATCAATAGTATCTTCTCCCCCAACCATATCTCTATATTCCTTATAGAATCTTTCTCCCCATTATCATTGAGCCATGCACTTGATGTGGTCCTTCTCCAAAAGACCATATTCCTTATATTACAAACTCAAACTCATTGGTCCATAGTTACTAAAATATTAAACAGAAAGGGTATATCACGTTTAAGCCCCATAAAAACCATTTATAGGAAGCTTTTAACTAGTAAACCTTACGATACGATGCTAAACTACATGTATTGGTCATTTTCATGCATCCTTAGACGATATAACTTGTCCCATTAACTGATATCAAACTATATAGACTTGGATTCCCTTCATAGGGGTAATTAAGAAACAGATTCAATTGAACTAATCACAACACATTGTATTAACTCTCTCCCTACGTGTCACTAAATTATAGAGTTCATCAATAATGAGGCTTTAAATCACTGTATCGTAATACAATCAGTCAATATTTTTTTGAGGGTAACCAATAGTTCTACAAGAATTTCTAATTATGTTTCCTAAAAATCTATTAAATTTATAAGTGTTTACCATAGTAGGAAATAATCCCTCTAAAATGGTTTTGGTGAGTCCTTAATCCCATACACTCAACTAAAATGGTTTGTATGATGTTTTTGATAATGTACCAATGACCAAAATTCATTGAAAAACGTCTCTAGATTGACTTAAAATGATTACATACAAGTATTTACATCATATTCCATGCATACAGGGTTAGAAAATGTATGCTATATATATTATTCACCATCCTTAAAAATATAGTTTTTTAGGGGGTACAATATATTTAAATAGTGGAGGGGTGTGAAGAGTAAATATAGGATGTTTATGATCTAAACTACTACAAAAATTCTCATTCTATATCTTTTTATAGTTTATTCTAATTACACTCTCCAAGGTTAGTACACTTATTATTTAATAATATTGTAACCCAAATTCTGCATTATCTTTTAAATAATTCTTATTATTTAAGTATATAAAATTCACCCCCTCTTGTCTCTATACATCTCTTTGTTGCGACCTAACAACACAATCCTGAGACATATAATTTTCACAATGAATGATGTGTAGTAAATAACATTATTTTCAATAAAATAAATATTTTGATTCTCTTTTGGCAAGAATTATCAGGTTAGTATTTATATTGAAATATAAATTGGAGTTTGATAACACCTATAAGGTTTTCTTGGTAAATCAATTCCCATATATTTATTACACATGTGGTTCAATGTAATCTCTTCATGAGATACCATCACTTCTATGCATGTTGTTAAATCACAAAAAAACACCCATATTGTTTTTATATGGTTTTTACCCTTAAAAAATATAATTATTGGACCCCACTAGTTTTTACTAAACCCTAATCTTATATGAATTTGGTTCTTCATAAAATTCATTCCCCTTTTTTGATGGAGAGGATTTATTTAAAATTTATCCTAACAGTACCCCATTTGTGAAGGGTCACTGCGATGGTTGTTGAAACCTTCCTTATATTCAAAATGTTCTTGTTTTCTTCTTTTAAAAAATTTCAAAAAGTAAATAATACAATATCACCATGGCCTCCTCCAATGCTTAAAATTTATGTGATTAGGACACCATTCCCCTTAGCTTGATCCCTTTTAATCAGGTATTCCATTGTTAATGGGAATCTGACATCTTGTATTAGATGCCCCATGATTTTACATTATATCTAGTATGTTCCTTGGATTACTAATAGTCATGGATTCTCTTGATAATAAGTACCCTTATCCGTAGGATATATATTGCATCTCTCATATCCTGATACACTCATCCTAGATTGTGTGTACTAGACTTCATAGTTTTCAAGCATTTGTTGAGATTATTTCTTACTATCAGGGTCTTTCAAATGGACACCTTTAATATAATATCTCTTAGATCCTCTACCCTAGCCAATTTTTATTTCCACTATATCCAAAAAATTCCTTGTGGAATCTTTCAACAGCCTCCCATATGTCCAATTAATGATATGATGATATAAATTTACCAAATTGATGTAATCTCAAAAATAAATTCACCAGAACCATCTTCTAGGTTACCTTATAAGGGGTGGTTCGTGTATAAGTCCCACATCAACCATTTCGTGACCACATTCAATTCCTAAAAAAATTAAACTACTCAAAATAATATTCAATCATAAAACCATAAACAATAATATTCCATATTCTTGGATATATATCCATTAATGTAACCTCATTGTTTCTAGATACATGACCATAAAAGGATCAACATTTTTCCACGTTACACAACCATAAAAGGCACATCATTAGGAATGGTTTCTTGAACTTAAAAGGAACATATTTTAACAGGGATTCACACCCATAAAATTCGCATCACTGCTCTTGGTTTCACGATGTTAATAGAAACAACATTGTTCCATGATTAATGGAATTAAAATAATATTTCTTAGTCATTATTGTACAATCATAAATGGATCCATAATGATCTTTTTCATATGTTGATAAATTATATGATGTGTCCAATTAAAGGGCACAAAACTGTATGGGTTTTGGTTGTATTCATCAGGATATGTCGAAATTCCATCTTCTAGGAATAATCCTAACTCATCCATAAATATTATCTCCATGAAAAGTATTAAATCAATAATATCTCATCTATGTGGAATTATGATATAGTGTAATCTACTAGAAAGGGTGTGATGAATAACTTTTCATACATAAAAATGTAATCAACAATTATTGGTGGTAATAAATTTCTTCCCTAACATGGGTAAATAGTATTTTCACTAGGAAGGGCGTCATCGAACATCCAATGTAATTTTCCCATAGAAGAACTATCATAGTTAGGGGTATACATGAGGTGAATTACCTATAATGATTTTACATATATCAAATTTACATTTTATAATGATTTCACTTGTATTTAACTAATGAAATTTTATATAAATACAAACACATGAATATTGATTTGAGAATTTATGTAATATATATATATATATATACTATTTTCTAATAATTAAATATTCATTCATCTCTATTGCAATAAATATCATTTTCAATGAATTATGGTGATCTGACATATCTAATGTTTTTATTATGTGCATATTTTTAATTAATCAATTGTACTCATTTTTATCATGCATTCACTAAAAATTAAATATTCATTAACAATGTAAAAATACATTTATTTTAAAAAATATATAAATATATATATTTATAAATATACATTTACTTTTTCTATACATTTATAATTATAAACAAATAAATAATATTTGATAAAAAGTTATTATATAAATATAAATAAATATTTATAAAATTATACAAAATTTAATTAAATAATGACTAAATTAAATATATTAATATATATAAATATAATAACAAATATAATTATATATAGATAATTATGGAGAAAAATTATATATATAACTATAAATATATAATTATATATTTAGAGAAATAAAATATTATTTTTTATAAAAATTATTATAATAATAATTATAATTATATATAATAGTTATAATTTTCTAAAATCAATTTTATCTAAAATATGATATTTTATGTATTTTTTAGCGCTAAAAGAATTTGATGATAAAGATTCATTTTATCTGATATTTTTTAACATACCACTGATAAAATGTATCATTTTTAGTGCTTTTTTGGTAGTAGTGATTAAATTTCCCCGAACTATTTTAAAAAACATAACCATTACAAAACAGTTCATGATATCTAATACTCTCTACCAAACCCACCTGTTGTGGGAACTCCTTATTGTCAAATCCAAGATCGAATCTATATTAGAATCAAGGCTCCAACTATTCCAAGGCACAAGCGATTAAAGGGATCAACAAAATCAAGGCTCGAATGAAATCCAATTTTTTCAATATCTATAATATCCAATGATTATCCACTAAACCTTATCCTCCAACATCTGTGTATCCCAACAATTCATGATGCAATATCCTATGATAAAACAAATAAAAATTCATTTATTTTTTAGTTTTATAGAGGGTCGAGCTTCTTGAAGAAGGATATTTTGTTTATACTAAAACAAAGTAGAAAATATTTACACATTCAAATGATATTTGTATCTGGTTTGATCTCTATATCACTTTTTTATTTCCTTCTATTCTGTAAATATTGATGAAGAAAAATTCATATAAATAGATCCAATGAAATATTGTTTGGAAATCTGTGTCATGAATGATTGAATAAAATATAATCAATTATTTTTCATCACCGGTGTATAAATTGGAGTCTTTCTCAGTAGTTTTTCATCAGTATCCACATTCTTTTAGGTGTTGCATGTCATGCATACATCATACTAGTATAATGAGCATAAATATCTGTGAGGGTGAGTGAGTTCTTATTCTAGAATTATATTAATAATTATACTCCAACAAATTTCGAGAGATTATCAATTCTATTTTTATGTTCATATTTTTATATTAATGTAATTTAATTTTATTCAAAGGATTTACTTTGAGGATGATATTTTGAATAAAATTATAATCATTAAAATAGAATTATAGTTTATTTATTTTAACACGACTAATTTTTTTGGATGGGAATCTATTTTTATATGTTATTTTTTTAATAAATTTTTTTTTATAAACTTTATATTTCATTGGAAATATAATAATTATTTTTGATTAGTTATTATTTTAGATTATGTTATTATAAGTGAATATTTGTTTAAGTAATGAGATTTGTTTTTGATCTAGGAAATCCACTTGTGAAATATCCATACATTCTTTTGGTATAATTATCCATAGTTAATGTGTTTATTAGTGAACAACAACTTTGTCTTGAAAACATTTTTGTCTCCCAACCTTGGAAAAAATTCTCATGAAACACTGATCTTATCTGAATCATTTTTCTCGTCAATAAATTTTATACAATTATCATACACAGGAACCTCTATATATAATTTCAGATCTATATGGGAAAAAATATGTTTTTTAATGACTGATACTCCTTCGAATTTCTATTGAAACATCCCAATCACCAATGAAATTTTAGTCATTAATTTCATCATCTCTTGTATTTCACGTAGTTGATAAAAATATTTCCATCTTTGAATAGATTATAAACTCATTTGTACTTCTTAAAAAGTACTTCATTTCATTCATCAAACATCTAATAAACAATATGTATGTTCACATTAATCCATCTAAGAACATATCATTTTTACCATTTTCTTTTGGTTTAACCCTTACGTTTCACTGACTAAAATCCATGTAATTCTCATAAATTTGGAGAATTACCCATTTTATTGAACGGAATGGTGTAAAACTATCATTCTCACCAATTTTATCTTCAAAATAGAAATTACTTATATTTTTTGGGACCCATTATCCATTTATTTTATGTTTCTAGTAACCCTCTAAGATGAATAAAGCATGTAGATGACTATTATTTTGAGTATTTCAAGAAACATATGTTAATTTTAACAAGATATAAAGGATGAGTTACAAAAAAATTCATTGATAACTCATTGGAAAAGGAGATGATAAGGATAACAATTTTCAATATCATTCACCTTTGGATAAATTCAGAGGATAAAACCTACTAGAGTTGAGTAATACATTTAATTATTTAAACCTCTTTTTTCATCAACCCAGATTGAAATTCTTTTATAGAAATGAATATTGATCTTCCATTATTAAAATTATCTATAAAATTCACATTTGATAATTAATATATTATGCATATTTATTTATTTATTGTACACAATGAACATTTCATGAGCCTAATAGTCCATCAATACATTATCTAATAGGATTCTAAGCATTAATCTAATGTATGCTATTTTCCTATAATAATCCTCAATCATTGATTGATTTTTTGGTAATATCTATTTGTATTTATATACCAAAATTCTTGCTATAACATAGGAATCTCCCTATGTTAAATAAAATTTCACTGTAAAACCATTTTCCATAAAATTAATGTATTCTAACATACTAATGTATAGTTTATTTCTTTTTCGTATTACTCATATAATATTTTTTTCTTTAACAGGTGGATTCATTTTTTTCATTTTGAGGTTGTTCTTTAGAATATGCTCATGCTCATGAGGGATTGAACTTAGAGCATGAAACTAAGATAATGATAGGAAAGAAATTCTTTAATAATGTATAAAACCATCAAGAAAAAGTTGAATTACAACAACATAATTAATAAATTCTGTCACCATTTTATCTACCATATTTTAGTTAATTTATATATCATTTTTTCATATAACTAATCAATTATTTCATAGATATTTTTTAATGTCACTTTTTTCTGTCAAATATAATAAAAAACATCATAAATGAAAAAATTATTATTTCTTCTCATGTAACCATGTTTTGAAATTTCATTTTATTTTTCTGTCAAACTACCAACACATAATATTGATTAGATGTAGTTACCGTAAAAAAAATTCTAATTGATGAATGATAAATGATCTAATGAAGATGAAGTTCCCTTTGTAGTGACTTCTTGTGATATAATGGGATCATGGAATTCCAATACTATAGTGGATTTCAACAATGAGAGAGTATTTTTTAGCTAAGAACATCGAACAATATGCAGGGTTGGTAGTTTGACATAAAAAGTCAATGGAAATGTGGTTACATTGGATGTTATTTTTTTGAAACATTGGGATTTTTATGAATCAACAAAACTTAAATCTAACACAGAGTGTGGCCAATATGACCCCAAATGATTATTTTTATTTAAAATTGATTTTAATTTTAGTAAAAAAGAAAAAATGGAATACCCAAAACTGGAAAAGCATATTCGTGTTATTTTTGTACTTTATAGAAAGTATTCATACGGAATTTGTTATGTGTAAGAATATGTTCACCTCAATTAGATACATAGTGGGACCATTTTTACCCAATGTGTCTGTTATCAGTTTAAAATCAACAATTCAGTTCAAAAACTATAACTCACTAATAATAAATCAATAACTATTGTAATATCTTTATAATTTAGTACATTTATTCATAAGTCATTTTTTGATGTGTAGAAATTAGTCTCTCATAAAACCAATACATGATGTGAACAATATTGGTCAAAATGTCTGTTTCCAGTTTAAAATGATATTTTAGAGAAAAAACATGTGACATAATGAAAACTGAGAAAAGTTATTAATATTATTTTAATACATTAGTAATAAGAAAAATATGTAATTTTTGATGGGTATGAATCATCCACACCTCAATCCATCGCACGATGTGATCTGTATGACTGAAAGTGTGACTTTTTATTTATAATTGACATCAATTTTAGTTAAAATGAAAAATTGACCTACTCAAATTTGAGAAAATGAAATCAAAATATATTTATACTATAGGGAAAAATCAATAAATCATTTTTTTGTATTGTAATTAGTCACACCTAAATCTGATACATGTTGTGTCTGATATGAGTCAATTTTTTCGTTCTCATTTTAAAATATGTACTTTAGTTATAAAAATATCACTCAGAAAAAAAGAAAAAAAACCCACTCATATTTCATGATAATTTAGGAAATTGGTAAATAAGAAATTTTTTATTTATAGTAATTTGACTCAAGTCAAACTGATACACAATGTGATCAGTATGAGTAAAATTTCATGTTTCTAGTTTAAAATGCAATTTTTAAAAAATACCGGTGATATACAAAAAACCAATTAAATTGATTCATGTTGTTTTGATACACCTTAAAAATTACCAATAATATATTTGGAATGTGTAAGGATTATCCACACATAAATCTACTACACGATGTGACCAGTATGACTCCATGTTATTCTTTTTTTTAAATTGACATCGATTTTAGTAACAATGACCTCAAACATACTGAGAACTATGAAAAAACATTCAAATTGTTTTAATAATTTAGGGAAACATTACAGTCATCATTTATTTATATGTATTAATTAGCTACACACTAATATAATGAACTATGTGACCATTATGAATCAATGTGTGTCATTTTATTTAAAATTGTCCTATACATTAGTAAAATAGGTAACTGACCTCCTCAAAACTGAAAAAACAGATATAAATTCTTTTGATAATTTTATAAAATGGTACATATTTAATTTTTTTTATGAGTATGAATTAGACACACCTAATTATGAAACATGGATTTACTGGTATGATTCCATGAATGTCATTACATTTAAAATTGACATCCATTTTTATAAAAATGTCTACCTACCTGCTCAAGAGTAGGAAAACACATTCGTACTATTTTGATAATTTTTGAAAATGATCTATATTTTATTATTTATGTGTATAATTTAGATACTCTTCAATCTAAAACATGATTTTACCAATATGAATCAATGTGTTAATTATCAGTTTAAAATCAAAAATTTAGATCAAATAATGTCACTCATTAGAAACCATTGAAACATTATCATATTTTCTTGATAACATTTCAAATAGATTCATAAGCTATTTTTCACATTAAGAATTAATCTCACATAATAGATATATAAGATGTGATCACTATGTGTCAATGTGAGTGTTTTTAGTTTAAAATGGAAGTTTGGTAAAAGAGACATGTGACATATTTATAATAGAGTAAAAACATTCATAATGTTTTAATACATTATAAAAATGGTCTAAATGACATTTGGAACATTTTTTAATTAGCCTCATAAATATCAAATTCACAGTGTGACCAACATAACTCCATGGGCTTCTTATTAATAAAAATTGAATTCAATTTTTGTTAAAAGGAAAACTAACCTACTCAAAATAAAGAAAACACATTCAAATTTTTTTGATACATTAGAAAATGATCCATATTTCATTTGTGTAATTTAGTAATAACCCAAACCACAATCTGATACATGATATATCAAGTATGACTTAATGGTTTTATTATCAATTTAAAATTGACATTTTATATCCAAAGGTTTATCTCACAAAAAATAAGATAAAACAAAGCATGATTATATTTATATTTTTGAAAATTATCAATAAGCCATTTGTTAATTGTAATAATATTTTTCACATGAAACCAACAAACGATACAGACGGTATGAGTCAAAGGGAATTTTTCCCACTTAAATTGCAATTTTAGTAAAATAAGGCAAGCGACATACTCAAAACTATGTAAACACAATCTTATTTTTTAAAAACATTATAAAAATAATCTATATTTCATTTGAGATTGTTATGAATTATCCAAACCATAATCTAATACACGATGTGACTAGAATGACTATAATTTCATCTTTTCAATATATAAGATTCATTTTTGTTTAAAACATGTATCATATCACTAAATATGAGAAAAATAGTCTAGATAGTTTCATCATCATTCTATCATCTATTTATTATCTAATTTCATTATCATGTTTATCTTATAATTATTTATTTAAGGTTCACATATATAATTATTTAATGAGAATAATAAATGTTGTGAATTGTATGAATCAACCACCACTTAATATGATAAAAAATTTCCTTCTATCTCTCATTGTTTGTTTTAAAATTATCAATTTCTATAAATTTATTTATATATAATATTACTACCAGAGAAATATTTTTCTTACACATATTCTTTTTTACTCGAGTAGTTGTTAAGATGAAAATATAAAGGAACCTTGTTATTTTTTAATATATGTAATAATGTGTCATTATGTATTTGTATAAAGAAGTGTTTTAATTGTCTATGATATAGTTATATTTAATTTATTTGTGTTGTAAACATTAATTCATTTAAATTCTATATTAATACCTTATTTTTTTATTTTAGGGTCCTTTTGGGGTAGCGATGTGTGGTATCAACACACTGCACTGGTTCGAAAATGTGTTCTAACAAGCACACATTAGTATACCCCTTTATCAGCTCTTATATAAGAGTGAAAAAATGAACGTTTATCATAACATAAAAAATCTACAATAAATGATTATTTATTATCACTACTATAAGATTTGATAAAATACAAGGTATTTTATTGTTGATCTAGTAGTAAGGGTTTCTCTTGTACTGATTAAGGACATTTTTTGTGTTGTTAAAGGCCTATATTGTTGTATTGGAAAGTATGAGAATACTAATAATTATCTTCATAAATGTAATTTCTTGGGGATTTCATGATATTAGAGGAATTTAATTAATAATTTTTTCCACCATTATACACCACTTATGGGGGGTTTTAAATGGATTTTTATGTTCTAGTGGGTTTAAAGCATGTGAGAAATCCTTTTAGTGGATTAAAGGAAGGATTACATCCAAATTAATTCTAATACTTCTGAATCATGGAAGAGGCTAAAGTGTGTCATGTAATGCATGAATAATTAATCTAGGTGTTGTTATGATTCATGATAATATATTCATTTTTTATGGGTCTCACAAGTAAAAACCACATGAGTGTAATTACTAGATGCACGACCTTGAGCTATATCTAGTGCTCTATGTTGTACATTTATGGAGAAGCAATCTAATTAGAACTATTGTATTATATTGTATACAGACTAGAAGTGAATAAAAAAAATTTCTTATTCATGACATGAATCTTAGTCAATGAATATGGATTAGATACCTTTAATCCTTTGACTTTGACCAATCCAATAATGCTATATAGAGAAATTTTGTCATTGATGTGGTGAATTTGGAATATTGGGAACATGATTTTTCGAAGCAAGTGAAGATTAGAAGTTGATTGACCTCATTTATGAAAAAACTTCTATAGATTCATGAGAGTCCCAATCATTATTTTCATATATTCTTAACAGTAACCACTTCACTCCTAGATGGGGTGAAGATAAGGAATGTTCTTAGAAACCAATGGTTTTTCCTATGAGAAAGCATTTTTGATGAGGACATAACCCTATATTGGTTTGTTAGTGGGGATAAAATCTTGTATATAAATGGGAATATATAGGATAAAATATAAATGGCATAGGAAGTGATGTGGAAGTCCCGTAGTTATCGGTGGCATACTTATCCAATAATCTCTATGATTTATCGTGCTATGCATCATCAGTATTGGTGGCTGGGGATATAACATTTAGTAGAATGTTTTATTACAAGGTGTTTCACATCATTAAAGTATTGGGGGACCATCATGAAGATTTATTTTTATATCCATTTTGATTCATTATTGGATGTGTTAGGACATTGTGAGGATCATTGTGGTCAGATTACCGAGGTCACAGTGAAGTAGTGAAATGGTCTATGTAGTCATGGATTGAATTATAATGGTTCCTAATTTTTTTTATCCAAAACACATTCTAGGTTCATGATCTGTTAAGAAAATATATCAGTTAGATTATACCAATAATTGGTTCCCTTTTACTAAGGATTCTGATAGGGACAATCCATTCACATTGAGGTTCTGTAAAGGGTTATAGAGAGATTTGGGCACATTAGTTCTTAATTTAACAACATTTCCCCCATCATCATGATGGATATTCATAACAAAATTTTCATGTGTTTGGGGAAATGATATGAGAATTATTACGTGATTTGAAGGTTAATTGAACAATTATATCCATGTCATCATATTTTGAAACAATAATATATTTCATGAAACAATTTAGATAGTATTGTAAGAGGCTTTTCATGGAAGGATGTTCTGTTCACCACTATGAAAAATACTAGTAATTGAGGAAGTGTTATTAGGTCCCCATTTTATACTTGAGTCTTTAGAGAATAAGAATTTAATCAAAATCTTATGTCAAACAATTAGAATAATTTGAAATATTATTTCTATCACCAATGATGACCTCTGGTTGTTGAAGTTGGGGATTATGTGTTCTTTCCAGTATCACTCAGTCTTGAGAATAAATGGAAATAATGGAAAGAATTGATTTTTCATCATTTTTTGGGCTATTTGAAATCATGAATATGGTAGCTTAATTATCATATTGGTTGATACTACCTTAGAGAAACCATTCCATGCATGAAATTTACCGCGATTCAAAGCTTCACCATTAACATTCCAACCCATCTCACTATTTTGATCCCAAGGATATCGAGTTAGATATTGTTACATCAATTGAGAAGTATCCCTTAAGAAAATTGATCAGATTAAAAAGGATCTTTGAGACATGTATATCCATTTATTATTGGTGATATGGATGAATGGTTATGTACATGAAATAACTTGGGAGTTGGTGGCTGATGTATGTGATCATCTACTGGAGTTTTTCTCAAGGGTAATTTTACCCCCATTCAAAGGAAACATTTGGACGAGTTCATTTCCAGTTGGAAGACTATAATAACCCATTTATTCATAGAGGTAAGAATCCATTAATATTTAGTTTAATTAATTGTTTTGTTCTTAATATGAATTCAATATGAGGAAAGAAGGAAAATAGGTTGTTTGATACATTCATGGAATTTGTAACCCTAGATAATGGAAGAATCATCTTGGTCATATGGTTAGTAGAAATTGTTCATCCCTATGCATACAATTTATCTTTACTATATTTGGTGTTTAGTTTTTACAAAAGGAATGAATGGTTTTACCTATCCATGAGGGTCGTGCCACATTCATGTGTAGAAGCTCTTAATTTTTAAAAAAAACCCAAAAAACATTGGGCAATGATTCCCAAACCATTCACATAAATCATGTGGGTTCCCTACATAGATAGACTATGGAACATGGTTGGAAAATCGTTTGTCCAACCATGCATCCAATACGCATGACCCCAGTAGGTTGGGTAAAATTATCATTTTTCTAATAATTGTTTCCATAAATTAACCATATTAAATTCCTTCTTCTTCTAGTGCATAAAACATTCATTATTCACTGTGATGATCTCCAAATATTCTTCTTCTAAAATTTTATCACATTTAACCATATGACCATCATTCTAAGATCATATCATAATATTAGATAGCAATTGGAAAGTGATCTATTCCTTAGGCTCATTTTATAATTTTTAATCCTATCAACGATGCTATTTTGATGTAGGCTCATAATTCCAATTTCTAGGGCATTCTTCTATGATTTTATTTTCTTATGATCCAATGAAATCTACAAATTGATACTAGATGAGTAATCTACTATTAGAATAAGGTATGTTCTCTCTTAATCACTCCTTAATGACTCATCATATAAAAATTACATCCATTTTGTTCATTCTTCTTTAATTGGACATTAATCTTAATATATGTCTTCTATGATTTAAACGTTCTATATTATCTTCCATGGAACATTTAACACATATTGACACGTATAGAGGTTTATACCTCAATATTAACCACCCAAATATGGTTTCTTCTTCATTTATTCCTTAGTGACCCATGTTGGGTCTCTCTTTGTCATTGTTCAGCTATGTCTAACATGACCTTTAATATGGTAAGTGGCATTCAATACTGAATATATTATTGAATGTATTTTATTACAGGTATATAATTATAAATATCACGTGTAATAGTTAAATGTTATTTTGAATATACATATATTTCGTGTCTCTAACTCACATAGTAATTAATAATGAATGGAAAAGAAATACACCTTAAAAATCATTATGTAATTGAATATATAATTTTTTTAATATCCATAAAAACATTTTAATGTATAATGAAATATAATAGTGTGAACCTATTAAATTATTTAATGGAATGTGTATTACATGGACTTGATTATATAAGAAAAAAATATAATGAGTATGATTTTCCTATTTCTCTGGATATTTTAATTTATATGGGAGTGTTCAAATATGAGATCATATGGGATTCATCAGGTAATTCCTTCCACTCTCATAAGAAGTCATTATGATTCATTGATCTGATTTCCATGAGAGATACCCCCCCAAAAATTTGGTCAATTCATTGTTATATGAATTCATTGATATACTACTGAATAGTCAATTGAAATTAATTCAAGATATTAGAATTCCATTGATACTCTCCTTGGATTTTCCTTTATTTCTTTAGAAACATGATTCCATGGATTCCCCTTATTAAGCCCATTCATGCATGGATTGTGATTACCACATATTAGTTCCAAATAGTTTATTATAATCATTTATAGTGGAATTCATTGGGCATGCCCCTATGATTTCAGTGAGACCCCTTATATCCAGACTACCTTTGAAACTGCTATGGGTGGCCAACCTCTAAGGATAAAGATGACATAGTTTGATTATATAAAATACTTTATTATTATTATTATCTATCTAGGTACTGTTGATACACTCTCGTGATTTATCTTTATAATCTAAATCATAATGAATTAGATGATTACTTGTTTGGAGACCAGCTATGGCTGAAGAAAGTATGAGTTACTTATTTTCACTGCATTAAATTATTACATACCTTCACACTGACCAATTTATATTCACTAATTAGATTTTTCAAATATCATTGTTGGTAGCCAGTTGATTTTTATCTCACACCCTAGCTGGTCCATCCTTGGTACCAAGGAAGATCATATGATCATTGTTGTGGAAAGGGGAATCATCCTTGTTTGGACACTTCATGGGCATTATTTACGATGGGATCTTGGTATTAAATTACTAAGACAGTGTTTGGTATTCTTGAATAGTTGATACCTTTTTTCTTCTTTTTTATAGCATGTATTTCACTATCTTCCGTCTACCATATATTCCTAATTCTCTGGTTGATGTGACATGCCAACATCATTTTGTAAAAGATACAATTTACAGTTACTATGATTCATATTTACTACATGTATGATTATATTCACTTAATCTACCAGTATTATTCATTATTATGATTAAATAGGCTATTCAAATGTTACATCTCTATTGTGATCCACTCTTACTAGGGGTAATTGTCTCTAGTCTTGCACACCCTATATCACCACTTCAAGGAAGAATCCTCTAGCCATGATGGAGGTGAACTTGTGGCCATATTTCTTAATGAGGTCGGTTATCAGATAATCACCTTATTATGATATGTCTCAATGGGTTGCACATGCTTTACTATACTATACAAGCTAACTGTGAAACCTTATTTTTCCTTCCAATTTTTCATCTACAACTCAAAAAGACCCCTGAAATCACATATACTCTCCATGGAGTTGAATGTATGATGAAAAAGTATAAATATATATCAATGTTAACAAATTGTGATCAAAATATTAGGACATAACCCAAAACAACCATGATGACATGATTTTTAGTATGGTGAAGGGATTTCCTAGAATATCCTCACACACTCCACCTAAGATGTAATGAAAATCGTAGTTTAAACTACTTAGAAAAAATAAAAAATAATCGAGGGCATGCTTATATAGTATTTATTTCATGAACCAACCTGAGTAATCCATTCATTAGATACCTAATCTATCCTGAGGCATATGTTAAGCACATTATTTTAAATTCCAACAAGGAAACTTGTTCCATGTCCTAAAAATATAATTATTGGGAAGGAATTAAAATATGAAAAAAAAACAGAAATATCAATAATATACCATCCACATTAGTGTAAATATATTATATAAATTGATGAAGATGTATATTGAGAATTAGAATGTAGACATCACATCTATAAGAAAATGGTACATGAATTAATAAAAAACAACTCCTAATATTAGTAAAGGCTATTGATAGAGTAAATACATATATAACCTAAAGGGAAAACAAAATATAAATGCTACCTAAAATCTCTTAGTGTCCCAGGATCACTCTATGTAATTAATTCCAAACTTCTAACAAGGCTCAAATTCAAAAACAATAACTGTTAAATTCATGGGACCTAAAAAACATAAGATCTAATAAATCAAGGAGTGTTTGAAAAATGTGAGGAAAATTTGTTCTAATGGGAAAGCACCCTTGGTTTGGTCAGTTACATAAAAAAAACCCATTCCATGCTATTTCTAAAATTCAGTTGAAAATGTGTTTAAAATACCCACGTATAGAATATAAATATCAGAGTCAAACATTATAAAAAAATTAATTGTATTATATGAAAACATCACTTAAAAATCACTTTATCTGGCCCTCATCCCCAATTTATAAAACTGATCCCTCATTTGATAAATGGAATTAATGGCGGAATCGATTTATTTCACATTTATAACAGCATATGAGAATCATTTATAGAAAAATAAAGGGAAAACTAAAATCCATTTATCCACTTTAAATTAATTTCCTAAAAACACATTTCCAAATCACACAAATTTTCATTTAAAATACATTTTCAAAATTATTTTCAAATATAATATTTATTGGGAAAAAAACTAAATCAGTGAGAGAAAACATTCATAGAACCTAAAATATATCAAATATGTAATGAAGTAATAGTGTAACAATAGTTATATACACCAATAAATTATAGGGGACATTAAAAACATACACACTTTATTCCCATTAGTCATTCAAAGGAATGAAAGGATCATGTAAACCTCTAAGGACTCATGTACAATGAACTAAATTGGTTACAAGATTTGTAGGTCAACATTACTAAAACTATCAATGTCCCTAGTAATTATGTTGAACTATCCAATAATAAACCACATGTATGCCTTCTTCTATAATAGGAAATAATAAAAAAATAATCCCATTAGAATAACTAATCTACTTGACACACATCAATACAGTAGCTCACCCGATCTATGGTGACACACTCCCTTATAGAAACAATATCCATATGAGGGTTTTCACTTATACATACCTCTAATTAGTCCCCTATGAATACCTTGGCCAACATGAAATGGTGGTGAGCATTCACAGAAATCTATATAAATTTATTTATTTAAATGGATGAAATCACACAACACATCCCAAACCCTCTCTATCAACATCCCCTTCACATTTCATTCATAATAGATGAAAGAAACAATATTCCATTTAGTACAAAAACCACATTTAAAATTATGTAAATCCCCCTCAAGGCTATAATACAACAAGGGGGTTAGGAGGGTCTCACACTTATCCTCACCATTTAGAAATCACCCAAATTTCTAAAACTGAATTTATCAAAGACTCTGGAGGATAAATCACATATAAATGGTTTGATGTACCAATATAAATCATTCATTAAATTCCCTTACATGGAATAAATTGAAATGAAGAATCATATATCATTAACCACAAAAACCCATTTATAAAAGTGATTTATAAATAAATAAAATGTTCATTAAAACCCCAAAATTCTTAAAACTCCCATTTAAACTACACATTCAAACCCAATGTGGGTACATAAATTTAAAAACATCACACATTATTTAAAAATAATAATTTTCTTTCAAAAAGAATAGAATTTTATATCACCATATAAAATGATAAGAAAATTCATTTAAAAGTGTAAAAACATACTCCATGATTTGTTTCAGAACCCAAATTAGGTCAAAACACAATAAATACACAATTTTATTTAAAATTATTCTTTATAAAATTTATCACTATCACTAATTTCAAGTATTTCACTAAATTTCATTTGAAAACAATTTTATCAAGTAGAAACCACCTTTAACTCCTTTCAAAAACCATCCAACTCATTACACATGGGCTTAAGTATACAAATATTTTATTTTAAACCATTAATCACTCAATGGAATTTCAATTTTACAGAATAAGAAAAATACCTGGTTCAATGAAAATAAATTTATAATTTATCATCTATGATGGAGATCATCCCAAAAATAATAATTGTACCTCAAGTAAGCCATAAAAAGAAGAAATACAAATCAAAAAATACATCAAACCCTAAAATCAATCCCATTAACCCTTAAGGATTATAGGAGAGAGTTAAAACTTGTGATAAGTGGGTGTAAAGGGAGAAACAATAAGAATATAGGGTTTAAATTGGATAAATCCAAAATAAATGAGGTTGGGGACACATTATAATCCGATGGGATGGGAGGGAGATGCCTCCCATGGGGAACCCTAGATTAACTGAATGGGTGGGAGAGTGAAATGATATTTCTAATTTATTTTCTATTGGGAAAATACTACGAACTAAAAAAAATTGACAATTTGAAATTTCACTTACTTTTCCAACATAGTTTGGATAACCATATGGAAAATTTGTGTTACCAATTGAAGGAAAAACCTATAATGAACATCATATCTTATGGGACATCCAATGTTCATTTTTCCCTAAGACAATAATTATAAATAAAATTCACCAATATTAGATCCATATGAAATTATTGTCACATGTTCCTCTAACCCATGAGCAACCCGTGTTTAAGAAAAAACTCACAGAAAGGAAAAAATTTGATGTTACAACTTTGAGTCACCGGAACCATGAACTACACATTTAGATGAAAATATGATTCTTCAATAACAAATAGATTCATCCATTTTGAATGATACAAAAATGTTTTCTTAAAATGCATGATTACACCAATATTATCTCAATTAGAATATTCAAAAAACTAAAATTCAAATGAAAAAAATTGAAAAATATAAATTAATTTAAAATAATTTAACATAAGTAATTACAAATATGATCTGATGACATGGGGTATTTCTAATAGTTACATTAATATGTTTAACTTAATAATATATTATTGAACTATGAAATAAGACTCTTAAATGGATTTGTTGATCACACTTATTTTTGTCCTCAATGTGAAATTAAAAGCATTGATAGTTTATTGTAACAACTTCTTACCATTATAATGTGTCTCTACAACCAAAAAATATTCCTGGGAATGGACATTTAGATGAATATCTACCACCTAATAATACTCTTCCAAAAAATTGTTTAGTGAGTATCATATATGAATTAAACTAGTTCGAATAATGATGAGACTTAGTTATAATGTGATAAATTATAAACTCTTTGAACAAGTATTCAAATTCTATTAATTTATAAAATCAAATTTTACATCTCTAATGAGTTATATTTACTACATAGATATTTTTTATGTTCAAAATTAATATTTCTCATAGAAACCTTTCTATAAAAATTTTCCTTCAAATATTTTAGTGACTAATATAAATCATTACATTTACCATTACCAACACTTGTTAATCTAATTTTAGGATAGTAATTTACTTTTTTACTTCGTCACGTTCATTAAAATTATTGTATTAAATTTCTATCTATCTATATACCCAAAAATATTTTAGGATATTATGTGATATTTATTTCTCCTTATGATGGTATTTTCTTTTCAGAATCAACGTAGTAGGCAATGGACCATCAAATTATTCTCTTTCTTCTTTAACCACCATGTTTATTCCCATAATTGGTATGATTCAGTAGTGTGAATGGAGGATTGGGATATTAAGGGGGTTTCATTAGTTCTCAACAACTTCCCATATTTCACCTTAATCCTCATTTAGATTTTTATAGTAGTTCCTTAAATACTCAATGTGGGGGTTTTTACTTTTTGATCATTTTTTTAATTTGAATCTTCATTTGGTGGTGGAAAATTTTTAATTTAATTATTTATAGTGAAGGTACTTTATCATTATACCCTTTAATCCAAATAACACTATTATTGAATCCATATTTGGTTAGGCATAGTGTTGTGAATGACATATTGGGATGTGAAGGGGGTTTTTTAATTGTCCTACAAGGGCCCCTACATTCTTGGTAACCCATTTTAAGAGTTTAGTGTCTTGTTATGATTTGATATTATTTATATGAAATGATTTTGGATGAAGGTGATTGTTCACCATTATCTAGTTAGTTTTTCTAGTATCTCAATCTTGAGTGGATTTAGTTTCGATGTAGGTTTCTGGTGGGGTAGTTTTTTCATAATGTCTCCAAGAATTCAGGTTCCAATATTCTTGTGACTTCCATGTTTCTTCCATTATTCTTGTTTTTGATTGTTTTCTAGTAATTATTTTTGGATGAAGGTGGATACATAGTGTTTGTAATGAGTGGTTATGGGTATGGTTTTATTTTTGGAATTATGGTTCATGTTTTCCATTAGGTCTTCAGATTCAATATTGATGGCACAAGTAGATTCATGTATATTAGTATTGAAATATATGTTAGGGAAAATTATGATATTGAGGTGATATTGTGGTAGGAAAACAATAAATTCATGGCTCAAAGTGATGACCCAAAAATTTTCTATCACCACATTCCCAGCTATTTTATATTTATAATTTGATTATTATAATTTGATTTTATATTACTTATTTGATGGAAAAGTTTTATGTCTTGGTTCCCACGTAACTCGCATAATCGAATATTATGGAAATGCCCCAAAATGGTGTGATAAGACTACTTTAATTTTATATTTGTTACACATAGAATTTGTAAAAGTCCAACCATCATCCCACATTCCCATTATAAATTATATTCATGCTTATTGTAAAAGGAAAAGGAAGACAAACTCATTTATGTCTAGTGAGAAAAGTAGAACTCTAGAAACAATATGCATGTAGTTATATTACACTATTGGTATATAAGAAATGAGTTCCTATAATATACAAAACCTTATTGTTCTTTGAAAACAAGATACATATATACATATAAAACCATAAGATACATCATGAAAAAATTACTAGAATATTATTTTCCCTTCTATAATATCTTATAAAATTACACATAGTTATCCTCTAGCCTTATGTGGCAAAGGAAAAAAATTATTGCTGAGATCAAATGATTATTTAGGATTATCATATAGTTGACTCTATTATCATATAAATAAGTCATATGTGATCTGGTGGAAATATATAATAAATATAATATAATAATTAATTGAAAATGAGGGAATTAAATATCCATTATATTAAATAGAATCAGGTAAAATAATAATAATTGATCTTCTGATTCGAAAACTCAAAAGGAAGGACCTAAAAACATGTTTAAATGTCCTTGTATCAAGACACTATACAAATATGTAGAGATATATACACTGAGTCATATATCTATTTATTGCATGAGACCTGTTGATTCATCATGGGATATATAATGTTGGACCCACCATCACTTGATTATGTATAATGAAATTCCAATATGTGTAACAAGACAATTATTACTATTCCCTAGGGAACTTATGCATGAATAAATATTATGTTATGCATATAATGATAAGTAAAATAATTAATACCAAATTAAATAAAATAATAAGTATATCTCTATGAATATCCCATAATCAATATATAAATAGTTGGGTATCATCAATGTAATAGGAAGTACCATTATCAAATAAATATAGTGACGAAGATACTTTAAATGGGTTAGGTTATTCATTATAGATACTAGTCAGGTTTAATATTTTTCATGATTAGGAGACAGAGGAAATTGTATTAAAAATACTTTATCATAGTTCATAAAGACAGTGTGTATATTCCAATTCCCATCCCAATGGAGTGCCTATCTATGATTGTAGTATTAGGACCACTCGTGGTGCATTAGGGTTTTGATTGAGTCAATGACCAACCAACCCTTTTCAGGTTGATTACCCATCAGTTCATATGTGCCACAACAACAACCAATTTCTTAAATCTAGATAGTGATTCAACTTATAGAAAACTGTGAACACATTTATATTACCAATGCACAAGTTAGTTTTCCATCATTAATATTTCATGTTTTAAAAATTATTTCTAAAATTAAAATGTAATGAATATTTCATAGGTATAACAATATATACTTCTATATCCCTTACGATTCAGTAGTCATATGGTAAAAAATCTTCCCTGAAATAATTTTCATCACAAAAAAGGAATTGTGTGATTAATATAACATGATACCCCAATAATGAAAATTGAGATAGAAAAACCAACACATGGAATGGGTATATATTTATTAAAAGTATTTTGAAAGATGGAAATTGAAATTGATTTTAAAATAACATGAATAAAAAATTAATTTCATGATATTTCTTTTTAAAAAATCATTATATACACCAAATAATGGATATTGGGTGTATAATACAAAACAAATCTCAAAGAAAAGAATTTGGTATGAAAACCTCTTACCATGTGTCCAAATGTTCACTAAACCTGACATTAAATACATTTTAATTTTTATTTTTCATTAAATATATAAACAATAACCATTTTTATATTTCATTTTATAAGGATCATTAATTATCTAATTGAAATAATATTAATAATGTTTTTTTACATTCATTATTTGGGAGTGTTCAATTAATTTCACCAAAAAACTTTATGTTTGTTGATGTCTTCAAATCTGATGTAAAATCCATGATAAAAAAATATTGGTTAATCATTACATTTACTAATTCATTATAACTATACATATACATTTCAAAATGTTATACATAAAATCAAACAAATTTAATAAAGATACATTTATAATTACATTTGTGGTGGTTAAAATTACTATGAAGCTATCGTGTAAATCAGACATATATAATGCCCAATATTATTCATAAAAGGTATTAATGATATAAATAATATAATATTTTATAATTAAATAATGTTTTAACATTCCATTTATAGAAGTTATGTATAGATTGAAACATTGTTCGTGGAGGTGGTAGATTCCACTCACACATTAAAATTGTTTTTTCACAATAATTTAGTATGAAGTTATAAATTATTTTTTCATTTAAGATAATAATAATTGAAAATATTAAAAATTATATTTTTATCAAACCTTCACATATATAGGGTACATGATGGGTGTAGATGATGAGATGATCATGAAATGTTTGGTTGAGAGTGTTACCTCTCCCATGGATGTTCCCTATTGGGATAATCCTTAAGGATCCTTAAATTATTATTTTTGATAGACTAAGGATTCAGGGGAATGGTGAAGGTTTTTGTTAGAGATTTGGTAAGTGATTTTTTTCATCTATATCTTTATAATTGGTGTATCAATGGAGAGGAGTTGAGATCATTTCACATGCAATGATAGTTGCATTTTGAAAAATCTTATTATTTTTCTATAATATCACTCCTTTTTGCATGGAAAAAGGAAAAAAATTTCCAATAATAGTGTAGATAATGATATATGGTCAATAACTCCCCCAAAAAAAATATTTTATAGTTTTTTCATGTTTTACCAACATTCACATGGTTTTAACCATTTCCCCCTAATATAAACTTACAATAGAAACTCCACATTCATGCTCAATTACTGATTTTATTTAGAAAACATTAATTTAATATTATATAAATATTTATAAATTATTAATAAAAATAATGATACCATTTTTTAGAAAAAAATATTATGCAGTGAATGTTTTTATTGTATTAGTGCATGTAATGCGTAATAATAGTTTCATAAAAACAATTCATTTTAAAAACAGAATTTATGTGTGGGATAATATTTTAGGTTTTTTTTAGGTTTAATGACATAATTTAGATTATTATATAAAAATGTTTGTTATGTTAGTTAGAATCAATCCAAAACCAAATTTTACAAAAATGATGCTTAATTAAATTAGAATACTAAGACAGTTTTTATTTGAGTTTACATATTACATTTGGATTATAATTTTAGAAATTGTTTTTTTCATTAAAAAATAATTCAATTGAATATAAAAAATCCTCAAATCAGATAAATTTTTTAATAAAATTATAGTTTGTTATTATATATAAGGTAAAAAAGTGACTATTTTGTAAAAACAATATATTTAACTACTCAACATAAATTCAGTTATTTTAGTAAAATAAAAAAGGTTAATATAATGATAATATATTTATGATGAATTTAAAAATTATTTATGATATTTTTTTAATTAATTATAACATTAATAAATTATTATTTAAAATATATTCAAGGATAATGGATCTATAGAGTGGTTACAATGTGATAGTTGAGGATACGGTGTTTTCCTACTATAATAGGGTATGAGGGATTAAATTATCCCCCCTTAAATACTTTTATCCTAAAATTATATTTATATATCTACTATTTATCAAATGTTGATATTAATTACTAATTGATTCATTTATGTCCTAATTTGTGCCCTCTAGTTGGCAATTTCTCTAAAATACATTCACCAATCGAGTTGTTTGATTGTGAAATACATTTTCTCTAATGTGAAAAATCCGGATAAGATTTCATTATAAGAAACATCATGCTCTAACTCTATTATATCAAATGTGAGAACATGAATTGTATATCACATATATATCCTCATTAATGAAATAATAAATTTATCATTTAATTTGAAAACGTATGTTGGCTATGCAATTAGTTATAAATCACACTAATTCATTGTTGTTTTTTAAATTCACCAATGAACCTACGACATAACATCCCCATTTTTTCAAATTTTAGAAATACCAATCTTATTTAAACCATAAATAAGAAATGCTCCCTCACATAAACTTCCTATTATTCCCTTTTATTATAACCATTGATCTTTTTTCTACACTAGTATTATTTAATATGATCTTGGATAGTTCATAATTTAAATGTTATCTCACCTAAAATATTTCGGTAAATAATCTTAATTCTCCCACTCTTCCATAATTTTTATGTGAACCAATGGTCATGATCATTTACAATTTATAGAGGTTCCCCATAATGACTTATTATTTAATTTATTTTTAGACTGGGAAGTCTCTCAATGGTTGTATCTTCTCTAATAATTTGGAAATGAGTAGACATGGAAAGATGATCAATGATAAACCACATATCATAATTGTTCAATGGAATATTTGGGAGCCCTATGAAATTGAATGCTGTAATATTTTCCCACATTCCTATATGAATATGTAATGATTTGATGACTCCCTTATGATGTTTTCTTTCATTAATTACAAAATAGAATAATAATCATCCTAGAATATAGTCTCAAATTTATGAGATTATATGTTCCCCCTATAAATGTTCTCTAAAACACCTTTACATTTTATTTATTCAATGGTTTATAATGAAATTTGTTCTATTAACATTATCTACAAATTCCCTTTCCATCTCTAGAGTATATTGAATAAATAAAATTGTCTCAAAATTAAACAATCCATGTCTAAAGATGATGTCTATCAGTATTCCATCATTAACATATTTAATACTTATATTAAGTTCCTATCATCCTACTAAGACTTAGATTATTTTATATCAAGGAATGATTAACAATTTTATAGAAAATTAATGGTGTAACCCCTTTCCTATAAATCGCCATATTCATATTTACATGATATCTATATATATGATCCTTATTAAACCTCATCATGATAAAAACCATGTAGTCCCTCCAACTAAATGAATAAGCCTCCTTTTTTCCTCTTCAAGGAAATAGTTCATCATGAAATAATTGTCCTTAAATAGTTTCAACTTTCTTATTTTCCTCTTGTTCAGCTCATTATTAGATAAAATATACTTCAAACCCTATCGGTTTGTATATATATATTATCATTAACCATAGTGTCAGTGTATCCATATTTTCAATGTAATTATAAGGGATATCATCTCAAATTAAATATTTGGATCATTTTTCTTAGATTCTAAATTTCATTGATTCATAGGAAATCACGCAATCATTTTTCACAAGTAAACAACCAATTCCTTATTTCAATGCATCACTACATATTAAATGTACTTCCACCCCAGATGCTAATTTTTATACTAAATACATCAATAAATATAATATTTATTTCTTAAAAATATTCAATAAATTATCTTTAAAATGTTAGTTTAATGACCTTATTTGTAAATATTGATAATGGTTACGACAATCGGATGAAATACTGAACAATACTCCAAGGGAAGCCTTCTAAAATTAGTAATCTTCATATCTATGTTATGTTCATCATTGTAAACCATTTATTTAATACCATTGATTTTGATAATTTCGTATATATTCCATCATTGAAGATAATATGTCCAGGAAAATAAACATCGTTGATCCAAAATTCACTTTTAATATAATTCCAATATGATTATTTTTTTGTGAGGGTCTCCAAATTTATTTGTATATATAATTAATTATATATATATCTATTAGATTATATCAACATATCATAAATGAATGTATCAATAATGTGATCAAGATAATCTATCAATAATATATTCATAATATACATTTCATATATGTAGTAATAGTTAATGAAAAGTGATTACTATAAATTCATAATGTCTATAACTTGTTTGAAATCCAAAGTTCAGTATATCATACATATTAATCTATAATTTATGATAACTATATTGATGATCAATCTCTGAAATGTTTTGAGATACATCATGTGGACAAAATAACTAATCAATCTGTGGTAAATGATATATATTCAATATACTAATGGAAATGATCTCCCTATAATCTATGAAAACCCTTATAGACCCATCCGTCCTTTTCATGAATAATATTTGGTTCCCCCATAGTGAAACAAAATGTCATATAAACCCATTATCACACAACTAATACAACCATTTCATCAACACCACTGACTAAACCGGTTCTATTATATAAGGATATATATATATATATTTGTATTTCATGAAAAATTAGTTCAACAGAGGACTCAACATTAAACTGTAGTGGATGAAAATGTAGTTCTTTTAGAAAATTCAATGAATTTTTTGTACCATGGTTTCAATATCCATTCTTAGGAGATAATCCTTATCTGTAGGTCATGATTTTTCTTCCACACATCCCATAATTTCATTAAGGAGGGCTTAAAGGGGATTATTTTCACATGTTTCAGATTATGATGCTTTTCCTATTATAATGAGAGATTTCAGCTCACATTTATGAAATACAATATCTGTATCTTTAAAAAAATCATTAAAATTCTAAATATAACCCAAACATGATCTTATTGGGTTACACAACATCTCTAATTAAAATTTTTTTAAATATGTTATTTCTATGCATCATAATTGAAACAGTTAGATATATCATTATTTAAATAATATTTACACTTGGTGTTTTAATTTAAATAAAATTTAATAGTGTGACAGGAAAATATTTGATGTTTTTATAAAACATTTAACATATAAAAGAGTGTAAATATATATAATCAAACAATAATATTACTGACAATGAGGATCTGATCCATGCACATACCACCACATTATTGGGAAGTTTGACAATAATTGTGGAAATAGAATAAACTTTCCCTTGAACCATTGTCATTTTATGATAAAAATTCTATTAATATTTATGGTATTGGTTATCATTATATCCCTTCTACTATATTTAAATAGATTACCATAATTAACTTCTTCATTTTCTTTTGAATTCATGAGATTGATGTCCTTTTTTCACTCAATTGTTACAAAACACCATTCCCTTCCAATAAGAATTATGGTGTTTCTTCCCACAGTTATCACATATAATAAATCTTATCATTCCTTTTTCCCCTTTCATTCATTATACTTCTCATGATTCCCATATAGACTCTTATTCTTCTAATTCCACTTGATAACATATGTCATGAAGAAATTATTTTTTCTTTTAATAGAACATGAAACTATATACAAGCATAATGAGATGTTCTATGATTCCAAACCCCCTAAAGCATCTATATTTAAACCAAAAAATTAATTAAAAATAATTATATTTGGGATACATAAATTTTACCTTAAAACCCTAGAAACCATGAAATGTTATATATATTATTATAAACATTTTCCTTTTCATTTTGAACATGAGTTGACATATAATTTTTACTCTATACTATTGAGGAATTTAATTTTTTATATAATACCACAATAAAATGTTCCCCATTACATGACCATTACCTCATACTCATATTTTGTGTTTTGAATTAGTGTCCCCACTTAGTCCACATCTACCTTCAGTTGATATACTCTCATGATGAAATTTAACTTTTAGCAACTTCCTTATGTGATTAAAATATTTCATACGTACTTGATCCACTATAAGGATACCAATGTATTAGTAGTTTCATTGAATGATGGTGGTTTTTACTACATGAATCCATCCAAAATATATACACATGTTGTAGTTCAAAAGGTCACAAAATATGGGTGAGCTTATTTTTTATAACCTGTGTCAACTGAACAAATATTGATATGATCTAATTTTCCTCAACTATAACTTCATTGTCTTATTCATGTGGAACATCCATGCACTGATTATGAGTGTTGGAAAGGTTACCATTACGCATGTTCATCTCTGTCTTTATAGAATGTAACATATATAATCAACTGATTACAATTAATTTTAAAATATAATTTCTATTAACTTTTCTATAGTTTTCTGTAGAAATATTTAGTTATTTCCATTTAACTTGTTCTATCTGACAATGATACTCTAACTCTAATACCCAAGGTTTTGAATCATATTTTTCTAATTCCAACTATAAAAACCCAATTCTAGTAGTTATATGACATTTTTGGTAATGAATACAAGAGTTTACAACAAAATCCATTATATTTTTTGTCTTGGAAAACTAGATACATACATAAATTTGAAAACATAAAATATAGCTTCAATATATTGAAAAACATTATTATTTCTTATAAAATATATGTTAAATTTTCTCATACCTCACATCTTGGATTTTAGTGGAATGGAAAAAAAAGTTTGAGTTCAGATTCTCATTAAGGAGTACCACAAAACTAATGATATCATTATAGAAACATGACATAAGTTATATGGGAGATATAAATAAACCATATGAATATATAATAAAGTAAAAATGAGGGAATGATATATCCATAAATATAAATTAGAACATAGATAACATAATCATTTATATTATAATGATGGAATACACAATTTCATTCATCAAAACATGTTGTTAAGTCCTTTTTATAAGCCACTGTACTAATATTGGGATTTAAACACCATAAAACCCAATATATATTTTCTAATGATATCCATAGATACATTAATTGTTTATATAATTCCTTTCCCCACTAGTCACATGATTAAGTCTAATGCATTCATTTAATGCCTAAAATGGTCTGTTCATACCATTCCCTAAAGAACCTCTTGATGAATATAATCATAGTTATTCATATAATGGGAATCAGGGAAATCAAATATATAACTATTCTATATAAAAATTACGATGCCTAGGATAAGATCCATTATATAATTTTGAAAACACTAGTGTATCATCAATGTAATAGTAAGTAACATTATCAACAAAATATTGTGTCGAGGGTACTTTTAATGTGATAGGTTTTCCATAAATGATAGTAATTTAATAAAATAGTTTGAATTTTTTTGGAAAAAAGATAAATTTTAGGAAAATTCTTACATCACAGTTCATAAAGGGTATGAATATTCTGAATTATTTGTCTTATGTGTTTCTCACTAGAACAAAAATCTTAGTTTAACTCATCATGTATCAATGTGATGATTGATTAAATCAGTATAAAACTATCTTTAGGGTGATTTCCCCTAGGTGTTTCTATGAGGTAGCTGCTCCCAAAGTTACTATCCAAGAAGGGTTATATTTTCTAGGAAAAAATATACACTTTTAATTTACCAAAACATAGATAGATTTATCTTCCATGTAAAATATTGAGTAATATAAGTAATTTTTAAATATTTGAATAAAAATAAAACGTGGAGGGATAAAAATATATATTTTTAATTCCCTTTAAATTCATGATAAAATTGGTAAAAATTGTTCCATGTAAATTTATATACCACACAAAATAAAATAGGTGGTGAATATAACATGAGTCCCAATGAATGAAATTTGAGATGAAAAGCCCTACTTTTCTTGGGTTGAAATTAAATCATTTCCTCTTAATAAAGATAGAATAAAATTTTTATTCATATACCATGAAGAAAAAAGGTATTTCATGATATAAAATTTAAAATTGGAAGTATTTACACCACATAAAGGAAATTATGTGCAGAATTCAACACATGTCCTAAAAAGAGGAATTTGAGATGAAAAACGTATATCACTTGTCTAAATGTTCTTTATACTTGAACATAACTTCTTGAATAATTAAATTACGATAATTAAATATATAACCATGAAACTTATTAATTAATATTAATTTTTATAACTGATATTTATTATCATTGATATTTTTTTAATATAGATTCTAATTATGTAAGTTACTCAGGGTTGTTCGGTTCATGACTTAGTAAAACCACCAATTCATTATAATATTTAATTGTGTTGTAAAATAACTTCATGTTATAAATAAATTTCATGTTTTGTGTCCATTATTAAAACATTGGGAAAATAATTTTATAGTTTTGATGGTTACCCAAAAAAACCGAATTATGAAAGGAAACATTATAAGTAAATTTATGGTGGTTTAAGAAAATACATCATTTTCTTATTAATCACACATATTAAAGGAACATTATAATTCGCATATATTTTAATGTTTTAAAAAATATTATATTATTATATTAAATTACCTCTTTAAACATCCCATTTTATGGTGTTGATGCAAGATTGAACACATCATTCATGGAGGTGGAAATTTGCGTACACGCATGGTGGAATTTTCCTTTATTCACCAAGGTTTCATAGGAAAATATAGAATGGATATTAAATTAATATAATAAGAATTAATAATAATTAAAAATAATTTTTCCATAGCATCATGTATAATGATGACTTGAGGGGTGTAGAATAATAATAGGACAAGAATATTTGGGTTTAATGTATTACCTCTCTATCGATGTTCTCCTATGGGTAACTCCTTTAGGATACATAGAATAGTCATTTGGTGAGGACAAGGATTAAAAGGACTGGGAGTGTATTAAGGAGATATTCATGTGTCATTTTATTTAGTCAAAAAATATTAATTAGTTTAAAAAATGTTATTAGGTGAGCTCCTTTTATTAGTAAATAGAGTGACATTTTTTTAATATCCCTTTACTTTCAATAAATTCACTCCGTTATTCATGGAAAAAGGAAAAAATGACAAATAATTTTGTGGGGAAATATAATAGGGGGATAACACCATATCTATTAAATACAATACTTTTTATTAAAATATTATATCCAATTTTAAATGGTTTAATCTATTTTACCCTAATTTACACATACTTCAGTAACTCCACCTTCGACCTAGGAAAATCATTTTGATGGATATAATTTAAATTGATTTTTTGAATAATTTGACCAGTTTTATATCAAATGTGGAACTGATATTATAAAAATAATTACTAATATTTATAGATATTAATTTTTGAATGAGCACACATAACACATTAAAACCATTTTTAGTCAATGTTAATTTTAAACATATAATTTAATTGTGATATACTATTATTATGGGTTCGTATTTAAATGAAATGAATATGTTTATGAAAAAAATATTATCTCGAGTAAAAATAAATCCAAAACACAATTTTTTCAAAAATAAAATTTTATTATATGATAAATTAAAAATAAATTTATATTAAAATTAAAATATTTTTTAAGGTTAAACCTTGGTTTTATAAATTAAAAATATATATATTTGCAATGAATATAAGTATCCTATAAATCTATTTTAATTCCCTATAAATTTATAATTCACACATATATACTGATAAGGTAATAAATTTCATAATTTTGAAAAAAAATAGTTTTTCATCTTAAAAAATTTATTTTCAAAAAATAAAAATATTTAATCTTAAGATAATATCATTATCAAAATTTGATAATATTTATTATTTTTTAAAATTAAATTATAATATTTATAAATTTATCTATTTAATATAGTCCTAAATAAAGTATATTTTGATTGTTCATTGTGTGATAATCCATGATATGTTGTTCAGATGATACAATAGGGTCCTTGTTATTATATTTTGGAGATAAAAATTATTTCCACTGGTGGTAATGTATAAAAAATGAATTAACATTTCTATTTCAAATATTGTATTATATTTTGTTTGATACGTTTTATGAAAATTAGATTTATTGCTTTCAAATATTCCGTAGATAGTTGGTGGGATCATATTCAGCATATTTTAACAAATATATAGAATAAAATAGGGATTTCATATAAAATATATTTATCCTTATATATATATATTTAAAAATATTACAATTATATGAATTACAAACCACTTGTAACATCTCATATTATTCACAATAACTCATTGTTTGCACACAATATATCTTATCAAATAATATCAATTAGATAACTATAAAAAACAATTGTTTTGTTCCATCCCAGATTAAACTATTCATTTAAATTCAAACAACTGATAAAGAAACCCATTAATTCATAATAATAATTCAATCCGTAAGATAATTTAATTAGTACATTGATTTTAATAATCATAGTTTTTTAGAACATTTTTTAATGTATGTTTCTTATAATATACCCTTAAAATTGATGAAATTAGTTTTTATAATAGAAATAACTAACAAAGGAATTTCATAGATTTTATTAAACAACAATGGGAATTTCTAAAAATTATATATGACATATAAAATTAATTCCTTCCTAAGACTACCTTTATATTTCAATGAACTCGAATGTATTTTTAAAGAAACATTTTCTAACCTTCCAACTAACATTTATTCTTAATATATACAGTTTTTACCAGTTATACGATCAATACTGTACTAGTTCCTATTTATAACATGTCAAGATCGTTTATCCTGTATTATCTTTAAAAAATATCGTATACATTTATTGAACTCAGTCTCATTTTTTGATCATTTATAATTGTGACATCTGAATGAATTCCATTATAAAAAATCATAATGGAACCCTTTTGTTCATCCAAGTCATTAAGATACCAAATCATATTAAATATTTTATTTGAGAATATATTGACTTTTAACATTTATTATTTAATTCCTTTTGAATGTTAAGTAGATTTATATGTTTTTTTCATAAGCATCTATAATCACATGTTGAACTAACACATATAATTATCTTCTGTCGTATGTAATTTTTTGAAATACAAAAAAGGAAATTTGAATTTTAGATTTACATTTAGTTTTGTATATATGTTAGAAATAAGGTTTTTTGTTTCATATAAATGTTAGTTTTTTTTGTTCTATATGGTTTCTAAAGAACCAAAAATATAAAAGTAGTTTTATTCTAAAACAAAAAATAATAATTAGCATCTTGCAAGTCTATGAAGATTCATAAATTATAATTATAATTTTTATGGGATTGATCTAAAAGTATTATTTGTTATTTAAAATGATATTATCAATAATTAGATATTTTATCCAATAAGTATCATGATTTTATTTAATTAAATAAGGCCTCTTATTAAACGGTAACACACAAAAATAAGGACCTCCATTTAAAATGAATCATATATATTAGTGGGAAAATATATATACTTCTCTATTAAATGACTCCTATTGAGCATCAACCTCATAAAATTTTATATATAGGTAGATAATCATATTAATCATAATAGATATGGTTATTGTATGGTTGAACAAAATATTTATAATCAAATTCTTCATATTTATAAATTCCAGAGAATTCCTATCTTATCTGGTCACATATTGGGTCCTAACATAATGTAACCCAAAGGTAATGGAAAAAATTAATCCCATAATTCTTAGGGTAACCACATTATTTTCTTTTCTAATATATGATAAATCAGGGTCCCCCTAATTTTTCATGATCTTAATCAGTTGGATGATAAAGGTCCTTAAATGTGTCAACATTTGAAGGAATCTGACATTTTATATTTCTAAATGGGAATTAATTTCACCATATTATTTCACAATATTTTGTTTAAATTTAATCATGCTTAAAATTATTAAGTATGGAATCTTTATTCCTTCAATCAAATTGATATGTTAAACTATATTGATGTGTCACTCTATAAAGAATCAATTACATTTATTGCTAACCCAAATTAAAATCCACCTACATCTATACACATAGAAATTTATCTAATTAATTAGGTATAAACAAAATTTCATGTTATGTATTATAATCAAATAAAATCAAAAATCCATATGAGAGTATTCATGGAGAAATAGATAGACAAACCCCACATTTCTATATGAGTTGTAATCTCGAAGTCCAAAGATAATTCTTAACCATAGCCTCCCTACCCAAGGATTCTTTACTCATGTGATACCTTAGTTTAATCAAAAATCAATCACCAATTATATAAAAACAATAATTAACTTCATAATTCAATTTCATTATCAAATACAACTCAATGTTATGGTAGAAGAAATGTAATTCACTTATCCTGCCAACATGTAACTCCATTGATGCATGTATGAAAATTCATAGAATAAATTTTACATATTAAACCAACTTATAAACATGATCATAATATAAAAATTATAATACTAATTAATAAAGGGAAAAAATTAATAAATAAATATTTTATATATTTAAACATCAAATAATTAAAATATAAATAATTCATATATATAAAATTTATAAATAGTTGAAAATTAACTATGCAATATTGACATTTCATAATTAAAATAAATATAAATTCATTTTATTTAATATCAAAATGAAATACATTATGTTATCGTTTATATGACTCTCTATATAAATGTACGATATTAAATGAAATCAATACATTTTATACTCCAAAAACATCATGAAAAAAGGTACATGATCTAAATAACAATTATTTAATATTATTTAAACCATGATCATATTAATTATAAAAACTTGTTAGTATAAAATTTAAAAAACTAATCAAATTATGTGTTTTAATTGGATCAATTAAAAATATATATTATGAAAAAATAAAAATATTAAAAGAAAATTGATTTCTAGGTTGATTTATCTTTTTAATTTACAAAAAGTATATAAATTACACTTATAATTTCTATATTAACATTTCATAACCAAATTTTATATCATCGCATATAAATTTTAAAGGTATTTAATAGGGGATGTTTGGATAATTGGGGCTTAGATTTTGATTTTAAGAGTTAGAACATATTTAGAGAATGCTTTTTGAAAAATAATTATTGGGATGTGGGATGTTTTAGGATATTAGTTTTGTGTTGGAGTGGTGTTTGTGTAACCCCATTGCTAAATATTTTTTCAAAAGGCTTCACATGCATAGATTGTTGGAGATCATACCACTTTGGGGGTCTTTCCAATATCACACTGTGGAGAGAAGGGCGCCATGATTTAAAGGTGTTATATCAAACCATGACCGATAGGCATCACCCTGTGCTGTATTTGTTATGGGATGTTTCATAAAGTCAGAATCTTTTTATATGAGGGTAATTCCATGGCCGAGGATGTCATTCCATTATTTCCATTAAATAATGATTTTTTAGAATAGGAGAGTACACTTTTTTTGGGGTGTGAGAAACCCTTCTATTATTCCATTACGAAATTAAATGAGGAATGATGGTTACATTATGACCTAAGGGCCATGTTGTGAAGGGTATTCCATCGGGAGGAGTCATTTGTGGAAGGAAAAGGCAAATCCATGATGGGATAAGGCCCCTCCATAAAGGAATAAGGGTTCACTAAAATGGAAGGGGGAGTATGTTTTTCATTTTGGATAGGGGATTTTCCCACAATATGACTAGAGTGGTCACATCATATCGGGGATTCTATAGGGTGGTTCCACGTCAAGACCCCTTGAGTCACTCAATGACTATAACCAAAGATCATGAATTACATCATGATCCTTAATTTCATGTTGTATTGGATCCCCATAATAGTTTTCAGTATTTGGATTCAAACCATATTTCTAGGTTAACCCCTTTTGGAATGAGAGTGAATGTGGGGTTTACATAGGGCCATATCGATAGGATCCTTCCCCTATATTACTCACATCAATATCTTATAGTGAATGGTGTTTTATGTGCATTTTTTTATAATATAAACAACGTAGAAGGAGAAACTGGAAAAGGAGGTCCCACTCATGGTAGCCTATTATTGTGTAGATCGAGAGCATCATATCGAATAAAGTGGAACCCTTTATGAAAAAAGGACATGAAGCAAGATATAAAGCCAACCTGATCACCAATGGTCTCCTTAGAATCCAAGAGGTCTGTCATTTTTTTACCATAACACCAATTGTGAAGAATAAAATTTTGATTATATACGAGTCCTTACACGTTCTGATGGAGTAGTCTATGGAACATGTGGTGGTTATGATACCAAGTAGCGCATTGAATATAATTAACATGTCATTCTCTATTTTCTAAAGGGTAATATTATTTTTATCTCATATCCCTCAAATGGTTGAATATTTAGAAAAGGGATTAGTGACGATTTCATCTACAGATGGTGGAAATCAACATGGTCAATGTGTATTTTTATTGGAGTGCATATAGGGGAGCCTAAGTGGATGAATGAACTAGGTTTTTTGTTTTTTAGTGATATAGGGACTCTTAGTGTATTTTAATATTATATATCTTTGTTTTAAATTAAATAATTATTGGTAAATTTTAGAAATAAATTATTTTTTAAGATATTTCTTGAGAGAGGGGTTCATTTATTGGTATGATCATGGATGACGCATGGAAAGGTGTGGCTGAGAATCAGTAGAGGTCATTATGGATTTTATATCCCTGTTATAGGTTGGTTTTCCACTTAATACAAAACCAGATGATGGGTGAGAAAAAATAATATCAAACACTCAGATGGGACCACACTATTGATGATAGAGTAGGGATATTGGTTGCACTATGAAATAGATTAACCTGATGGGGATTCATGAGATGTGATAGGGATGATTTAATCTATATGAATGTTTTGAGAAATATCCAATGTAATATGAGATATATGACTCAAGAAAGATCCTTATGAAATTTTTGGATAATGTAGCATAGGGTTTCCAATGGATTTAATGAGTGTTATATTATTAGAGTAATTTTTTAGAGTGAATAATTCATGATGAAGAAATTTATGTGTATATGGACCCAATATATTGAGTCCAGGGTTAGGTAGATCCTACAGTATATTATATCATCATGGGGAGACATTTGTCTTTTCGTATTGATGAGAAGAGATCAGCATGGTTTTATAGAACCTAGTAGATTTCCTTATATGTGAGATGGTAGTCATTATGTGAAGATGTTTCTATTGAGTAGAATGTATCAATATATGGATGATGAGAAGTTCGTTGAGACATGGGGCTTGGTCTCGAGTGACACGTACCCAACTAGAGAGTTCATGAGTATGTGTGATGGGTCGTGAATTTGATGTGAAACCTCCCATACATGAGAATGGATGATATTGGAAAATATTTTCTAAATGATTTGAGCCCTCCCCAGAGAGGGAATGAGGAGGTTACTTGATGCATGACCTCCCCTTTGAGGGAACTATAAGGGAAAATGTTGTGAGACCTACCTAGATAGTGGATGATTGGTTACTTTATGTGGAACCTTCAATTAGAGGAGACGGTTTGGGTACATTATTTTTGACCTCCCTTGAGAGGGGTTGCGTAAGTTACTTAATGTGTAACCAACCATTAAAGGGTCTAGTTTGGGTGCTTGATAGAGAACCCTACCTTAGTAAAATGTTATTTCAAAAGGCATGGTACGTCTCCAATGTGGATCGTTATGTCGTCCTACCATTAGAGATGGAGTATGGGTTATGACTCAATAAGACACCACACCTAGAATATTTTAGTATGAATTTTGGAATGTTGTGGATCCCTACTTAGAGTCATTAAGAATTGGTGGATAATTTTTGAATGAGGTGACTTTTTAGTGCCATATTATGATGTAAATATAATCGGGTGTCATGGTGGCCTGGTTAGAACATCATGATCTAAAATTTATATGTGTAATTTTTTTTAATTTACACTACTTACGAAAACAAATGTATATGTGTTTGGGATTTACGAAATTATAAGACCCTCCTTCTAAATTTATTATTTTATTTATTTTTTATATATGATCGAACTAGTGGGTGATCAGTTGGGATGTATCAATGTATTTAATTAGTTATATCATGGTTATGTAATTGATTATTCACAAAATAAATATTTTAGACATGATGATGTGCTATAATTTTATCTATAGTTAATGGTTATGATATCATGGTCATAGTTTCCACAATGTATTATTTAGGACCTCACCTCTTTTCTGTAACCACATGTTCATAGGGAGGTGCACTTGAGGCATTGTTATGTGTTGTCTAGTATAATACCTTGTGGTTTTAGGGGAGAAGAACCAAAATAGATTTAATGTGTCTTTTATTTTTCTTTTCTGTTTGGGATACGATATATATGGAAAAATAATGTTTATAACCTTATGATGGACCTCATACTGGTGATTTAGGAACACCTTTCTAGTCATAATTCCTAATTACTATTGTTATGTGATTTTTGTAAATGATTTTTTCTACTATAGTTGAGATATTCTTTTATGATGTATATATCTGAGATTGATATAGTGTCTCTGGCTTTTGGACCATGGTGTAAAGATACCTATTAACATGACCATGGTGTAAAGATACCTATTTACATATGATTGTGTGATATTTATTAGATTAATGAGAAAGTGTTATTTGGTTTAATGTGTCAATAAAAAAAATACATTGTGTTTTCCAATATAACATGTTAAATGAATTATATATATATGAACTAGTGTATTGTTTGGGGGACATTTATGGTGGATCCCATCATTGTATGTACACTAATGATGGATGTATCATCCCAGTGTATAATCTATGTATAGTGACTAATAATCGGTTTGGTCTAGGTATCAGATACCTTAGTGGTGGTTTGATATAAGTATGGTAGGACTCATAAAAGTGATTAAGATTGGGAATGGGTTGATTTTAATAGCTGGATACACTTGAAATAGTAGAATAAAATAATGTGAGATACCTTGGGTTTTAAAATTTAAATTACATAGAGTGATTATGGGGTTTTTTATTTTGTTTATATATACATGATTAATTGGATGTACAATCATATTGGGTTTTGGTGTTGTTTTTGAGTTGTGCAACAGAATCATGGATGTCCATGAAATGAATGAGATTAATTAGTCTTATTCGAATTGAGAACCAAGGGTAATTTTTGATAAGTTATATCGACATGTTAATGAATCATGGTCATTAATTTTGGAACATGAGCCTCGATGGGACATTCCTCGTTAGAGATGAGTCTGGTTTTACATATGTGTAGTATGGGAGTGCACACATTTTTTATTTAGATGAGACTGTGTTTGATTTTGTGTAGGATCATGTGAAATGATTTTTAGAGGATCTGTCTACCTTATAAGAGGAGAGTAAGGGTTAACATGGTTTTTAGGTAAACCCCTTAATGTGTGTGATGGTTACGTGTGGTGACTATTGAGTTCATGGATTTGTGAGTGGGTCATTTTTGGTCTATTGGTAATTTTCTAGGTCTATGGGATATTATGAATTTTAGATATAATATAATTCTTATGAATACCACTACATATCAATTTCTGGCCTAAGATTCATGGGTCTTTAGAGGGTATTAGGTAAGTTATCACCATTTGACGGAGGTGACCATCGTTACTGGTGATATTATCTGTAAAAACCTGTCCTTCCCTAAGAAAAATCCTAGTCATCATACCCCATGGGTCTCCTAAAATACCTTATTTTCCTTACAATCACACAATATGCTATTACCCATCAATGTCACTTAACAATCTAATTAATATCCTTATTGTTCAAAACATGTTTTTTATGTTTTTTTCCTCACTGGCATACACCCTAGGAAACTCCATAAGAGGACACCCATCCCGATCACTACCCATGGTCAAACATTCTTAACTATGGAGTTATAATATGTTATGATACTAAAATGTAACATGTACCTTATTAACATGGGTAGTCACAATTATCATTTTATGTATCAATTTTCTATGGGTGAAACAATTTCCAAAACTTTAAATCATAATGACATCATTGTTATCCCTAATTCTAAAACCTAGTAAGTTCGTCGACACTACAAGATAGGTATTGGATATGAAACCATTTTTCATGAACCATCCTTCCCTGGGCAATAAACTAGGTCACCTGAACCATTAGTTCCCTAGTAATACTTTGGTTAACTTGCTATCACACAACAAGATATGACCCACTAGGTTGTCTTATAAAACAAATGGATATCCCCTCATGCAAACACATGTTAAGTCAGTGTATTTTTTCCTCACTGATGCACACACTAGGAAACTTCCTAAGGGTTCATGAATCATAATCACTACTCCATAACAATCATTTTTAACTATAGGGTAATAATCTGGTAGGATCATAAAAATAATGTCATAACATTTTTACATCGGATGTAACATTTTTCCTTTTTCTATATCACTTTATTGGGGAGTTACATACATGGAAGAATTTATATTCGAAGGAGTCCATGGGTAGGAATCAAGGTTTAGGTAGAATTTGGTGTGTTCTAAAGTTACTCATATCACGTATTCATCAATGCTCATGGTGGAGTATGATATTTTATTTTTATGGATGAGTATAGAACTTTGGAATTCTGCTATGGGTTAGGTATGGAATTCGTTGGTTGGTTTTCAGATGAATTTATGATTCCTTTCAAAAATAAAGATTTATGATCTAGATATATAATGATGAATTAGTTGTTGAGGATGATCATTTGAGGATTAGTTTATATTGAGAGGGAATGATTTTTTTAGTATGATTGAATTCATTGATAATGGTACCACATCATGTGTGTCATGTTGTGTACAATGAAGGTGTTTTGAGGATAAACTAGTGATTTTTGGGGAAAATTCAATGTATCTTGGGTCAAAGAGTGGATAGTAGAGTGATGAAAAAAATTAACATCAGGAACAAAGAGATATATCAGATAGAAATAATTAAATTTATGTGAGAGATGCCCATGAGTGCTTATCAGGGACAAGAATCATTTTACTTTGGTTTTTCTAATGCCCTAATAATTTTTAGGTAATTTTTTCTAAAGAAATTATAATTTTTTACCCTATAGAAAAAGATATTTGGAATATAATGACATGGATTATGATTTAAATGGTTGGAATATCTCGATAATGCATTTATAGATGTGATAAATGGGTGAAGAGATGTTTTCGGTTCACGGGTGAGTGTATGGCTAGTGTTAGGTTGACCCTGTTACAAAATTTGTGGCAGGTGGATTGTTATTCCTGGATGTGTGATGTTCACATGATAATGAGGGGATAGTTGAGATCATGAAATTTTAATTAGGGGTATAAAAATGAAAAGATAGAAAATGATTTTATGACAAGTGGTTGTCATAGGGTTTCATATATTAGGTGTGATTTTTTATGAAATAAAAAACCTATGGCATGACTGTCATAACTTAGTGGATTCATGATGTCTTGATGGTCCTCATGTACTAGATTATTGTAAAATATAATGACTTTTACCTATGGAGACATGAACCATTGAATATTTCCTTTTGGATATTTTTCATGAAAGACCTGTCACAATACGAACCATAAGACATTATAGGAAGTGATTCCCACAAGGATGTGTTAGTTGTGGATGGAGAAGGGAATTCCATTAGAGAGAGAAGCCTATGTCATGAAGGGGGATGGACACAACAAAAAGGCTTAGGATATGGGGTTTTTATTATAGATGGAGGATTACTATGATAGTGTAAATAGAGATTTCATTCCATAGAGGTAAAACACTGGTGTGGTTTCAAGTCATGACCCCTTAGTCCGCATGTAACTCCACAAGCATCCATGATACACATCCATTTAAAATAATTCAATAACATGAGATGTATGCATCCTTGAGTTCAAGAAAACCACAACCTATCAAACTAGCCATTTAAAAATCGGTTAGGAATAATATTAACAAAATTTTTAATTTTTTATATCACGTATTATATTAACATTAAACTTTTTTGTTTCATAGATATAATAAAAGGACAAACTCATTTTTTCAGATAAAATAAGTAAATAATAAAAAGTAGTTTTTGAGCTTCGTAATGTAGAAACTTTTTAAATACAGTATTTGAAACTCTTATATATTAAATCTAATGAATTTAAATTATTTTTTTAAAGGCAGAACATAAAAACATAGTTTTGATATAATTTTTGTATGCTCCTGATAACATTCAAATAATGATTAATAGTGAAAAATACATATTTTTAATTGAAAACCTTTTTTAATAGAAATAATTTATTGTATTAAATTTTAAATTTGAGTGGGTTTAAATTATAATTAGGTTATTTGTTTATCATTTAATATAATCTGTATCACTAGAAGTGATTTCAAATTTATATTGAACATAAACACATGACGTTATTTTGATATTTTTTTACTTCTTAAAACACCGCATTTTGGTTTGACAATAGGAATTAATTTAAAATTAATTACTAAACCTCGTACATTTATATTTTTAAAAATTTATTTCAAATTTTTTATCAAAATTTACAAATAGTGTAAATAGGTAATTTTTTTTGGAAATTATGAATAGTAACTTCTGTAATTATTTTTATTTACCATCATTAAAGGGAATATTTTCTAAATATGGGTAAAAAAAATATTAAAATAATATAAAAGTAACCTTTCATGTGTACTAAACCTATCAGATGATATATATTCAACCATGATCATCCCTGGGCTGAATTTTTGGCATTTGGTGACCACATGGTTGTGATAATGACATGTTATAAAAACCAATTTAAAGTATATAAATTATAACATAATCATATAAATAATACTAAATAAAATTGAATATTATGTTATATAACTGATATTTGTGTCAATACATATTCATTATAAAGCTAAAAATATTTCTAAACAAATTTATAAATATTAAAATAAATGTGATTAGAACATTTTTATTCCATAAATGAAATTTTGAAGAGGGAATTGACATATTATGGATGTTTTAATGCCATTTGTTTGAAGAAATCAATTTTTTTATGAATTTAAAACTAATCAATTTCTAAATACTGTCAAAATTGACATAAATGAGTTATTAAAACAAATAATATTTTATAGAATGATATAAAAATCCAAAAAATATAATGTACAGAAAAAACTAGGATAGTGATAAAAATTTCATAATTCATCCACATAAGGTTATCAAGATATTTTATAGCAATTATATTAACCATGTAGTATAAAAACACTAGTGGGCATAGTTAACATTAATTTGTTTTACAAAGGTTTAAATCTAATAGATAAGGTTAATTTTATGACCATAACGTCTCTAAAACCTATTGGTTGAATGTATTTCGAGCTATACTCTTTGTAGACTCAAAATAAATCTATTGGGCGCTATTATAATTTCAAAATCATTTTTTAATAAATTAATATTTCTTGATTTTCCTAAAGTGCCCCTCACATCTATTATAAAAGGGAACAACCCTTTATCTTTAATTCACACCTCCAGAGCACTTTTCTCAGCCAAACCCTACCGAATTATCCTCCCAAATTCCCTGAATTCATCTTAGATGCAATACATTGGGAATAAATCCATCTTAAGTAGTCTATTTGTGAAAATCAAAAGGAGGCGCCTGCTGAAGTGATAATCATTTAATCCCTTCTATCACAAATAATTTCTTCTTATAGTTCCTCTTACTAAGTTGATACCATAATAAAATAATAAATCCAGCCTCTAATATATGCTGAGATGTTGTTAAATATTATGGTAAAACAATATTTTTCTTGTTAACCATACTATGAAAAACAAAACTACCATGTGTGCATACGTACGACTTACCATCACAAAACCGTGGTGTAAATTGTTTTTTATGTGAACTATATTTCTACTAATATAAAAAATAATATAATTTATTTAAATAAAAAATATAACATTATATTGATTCTGAAAAATTAATATTCTATCCAATTTCATACGATTTAATCATTAAAGTAACAATATTGTTGGTCGTGCCTAAGTACGTCCTACCATGTCCACGACACGTTGAGATTCATTCTCCACTATAACCATCAAGGATTGATTATAAAAAATATATTATTCATAATAATGATTTATATGAAATAATAAGACTAATGTAATGATATATATATACATATATTAAATTCAATTATTTCCATTAAATACTGTAAGAAAATGGAAACAACGTTCATGTGTACGTACGGCCTACCGTCATCATGAACAGTGAATTTTATTTTATATATCTATCTATTATATATATATATAATGAATATATATTATATATTAATCAGATTATACATTTTGGATTTATGTAAATCCATATATATGTAATATGATCAAGAATAACATGTCCAAACACATACGATAAACAAAGAGTAATTACCCAAAACGTTGCATTAACATGGAATTTTGAATAAATGGATAATATAAAGTCATAACTAAATCATATATGATATAATAAATATATCTATGGTTCATATATAAGTTAATAATATGTTTAAAAACATTATACAGGTGTTTTAGAGTCGTACAGAGAGTATGAGACCTAAGGTAAGGGTTAATTCCTCAATCTCATTAATATTCGAGATAGTTTATGAGAAAGTATATACTAGGATTGATTTATCATCCATGTCCATGTATCATAAAAAGTATTTCAAATGGAATATTTTATGGTTTTATGGAAGGTAATCATTAACAAGATAATCATTTTATATATTTTAATGATTTATTTTTTTAAATACATTTAATTAATGTCCATGTTTTGAAATTGATTTTATGGATTTATTCATATCGGTGTAATTGTTTTAAAATATAAATTTCATTAAAAAGTTTAAAAGTGGAATGGGACACTTAGATTCCAATTTATTTTAAATGGGTTCCATTATAAATTGTGAAAATTTTAAGATAATATCATGCAAAAGGGATATTTATCTCCAATATTTTTACTGATTAATTTCATCAATTTAAACATCCATTACTAGATATTATTTTTTATTGAGGTTGATTTATTATAATAAAATATTCATTATTGTATAGAATGTGTTATGATATAATGGACTATAGTTGTGTTATTTTTATACCATTCATGTTTTATGGTTAATGTATTAAAATTCCGTATACTAGTTTTAATACAAATGTGTATGTTATCTTTCTCCCTTTACATATACGGAATGTATTGTACTTAGTAAGTGATAGGTGGAGCCCGTTATAGGATATTGATACATCGATAGGTCTCATGAGACAAACTATTGTCTTGGCACAAGGCCTTGAAAGAATATTTTTGAATTTGTTTGTATAAGTCCATGTTATATTAGTTATTACGTCCGGAATTATGCATCCCCTCATTATGAAATTCATTATTACATGTGATTATTCGACTAGTAGAATATCAATGTGCATGTATATATGTTAATGTTTTTTTTAATTTTTACATATTGTGTACATGTTTATGCTTAATAGTATGATGTTTATATTATACATATTTCCTTAAATTTTTATAGATTATGCGGAATTATTTATCCTTACTAAGAATTTGAGATCACCCATTTCATTTGATTTATTTTTCCCAGATGCCAAGATGGGTATTATGATTGATATTAAGGGTCAATCTTGGGTAATAATGGAATTCTAAATGTATTATATTTTATGTATTTTATGTCATAAATTTAAATGTTATGTTCTTTTATGTAATCTATTTTACAAGACATATAAACTAATCAATCCATTGAGACATTATTCTATGTAATAATGCCAATGTATTAAAATAATTCATTGGCTCTAGATAACTATAGTCAGGGTGTTACAGTTGGTATCAGATGATGTTAATCAACAAAAATTGAAATAGATCTATAAAACAAAGTTAGGGATCATAACCCTAAGATAGCCTTTGTGGATATGTATAGAAGATACCCTTGATTTATTGTAAATTAGGGATTATGTGGATATTCAAAGTAGTGAATCACTGTCTAGATACTATATGTGGATGTAGTTCTGGAATAGATGTATCATTTGGTGAAAACTCTAACAAGGTGTTTAGTGTTTGACTCACGGTTACCTGGTATACAATAATAGGTCTTAGTGCACACCTGGTTTAACACTCTCGGTGAATATGCATCAGGAAATTATTATTTTCTTTAAAAACCATTATAAATAATTTATGAGTAAATATGTCTTCAATGGAACCATATTTATTATTGTGGTTTAGAGATGAATAATTTTTTCAATTTATGTAATGTATTTTAGAAGTTTAGAATTGTGCATTATGATTCATAAACAAATATAGTGTTTCTCATTGTTTAGAAAAGGCACATAGTAGATGAAATGGAAATCATATCAATTCATGTAATCCATGTAGGGATTTACCTCTTATGAAAGGTAATTATAATGGAGTTGGTGACACAATTGGTACAGAAAATCTAATAACCATAGGGGGATAAATGACATAGGGTTTGTATAATAAGCATACTCGTATGCCGAATCATGATTCCCAATGCAGAGGATCAATGTTAGAACTCATAAGGAGAAAAAAACCTCCAACATTATGTGAGACAAAAAATTCTTTTGTAGATGAGTTGGGGATATATTCCATAGAGAAAATATTTATTTCATTATGAAATAAAAGGTAAAGTCTCTTCGTGGAAGTATATCATCTGTCCGGAGATACAGATAAATGGTGGTCAATAATTCAATACCCAGAGGAGGTTTATGAAGTGGGAAATATTGAATGGAGGGAGTTCATGGAAATTTTTCTAGAGAAATACATTCCTCACGAATAGAGAGCTATTATCGAAAGACAATTTCTCATCCTGATGCAAAATGAGGATGTGAATGTTTCAAAGTATGAGGCTAATTTCATAAGGTTATCAAGGGACATTTTAGAATACATATATAACCCATGATGTAATATTTATCGATTCATTGATGGGTTAACAACATTCCTACAATGGGCTTTGTTCTCACAATCATTTTCATCTTATGAAGGTATAGTCTTGTTTTCTATTAAGACAAAAGGAATATTCATTAATTCTTATGAAATTCATGTAATGAAAGAGAGGAAGAGAAAAGTGGAGCAAGAGGCATATACTGTGAAAAAGAGAAAGAATAATTTTCCCTTATGTTGTAATTGTAATAAGAAAAACCTTGTATTTTACTAAAATTAATGAGAGTTTGATAAAAATGGGGAGAAAAAGTCGACCCAACTAATTATTTAATGTGGAAGAATGTTTTCGTAAATGTCCAATCCTCAGTTTCAAAGAAATATGACATTATGAAAATTATTTTCCAAAGAGTTTAGATAATATAGCTCAGAAAAAGAAAATGGATCAATGTCACGTTTATATTGTTACTACAGTCGATGTGTAATAATTAATGTATTTGTGTTTTCGGATTCAAGAATTATAATTTGGTAATATGAAAAATGAGATATATTTATAAGGATGGTAGGATAATATTTTTTTTTCATTATGGTTTTAATATTAGAAGGTAATCATTTTTTTTGAATATATGATAAATTTTATGTTGTATTTTAAATATGATGTCAGAAAAGATTTGTAAATTTTGAGAATAGTTAGAGATAGTTTGGACATTAGTATATTAGATAACACTAAATGTTTGAATGGATTATGTTTTTCATTAGACAGTAATGTTTAAGGTCAAACCATTTCTTAGGATTATTTTTGGAATGTTATAATACTATTGTTTTAAAAAAATGAAAAACGTGCAGGTTGTGCAATAACTCATCGTCTTAAACAAAGCTGCGAGAATCAAACCCACAACCAAAATGTGACAAGGCTTTATCACCTACCACTGGCCTATAGAAAGTCCCTAATAAATATAAATTTTTTTCTTCATTTAAATGGTAAATGATTAGATTTGTAACCATATATGATTGAGACTAATAGAATATTTTTAAGTTTTATCTTTTGAAGATAAAGATGAGTTTGTGGTAGAGGTGAATCTATACATATGATTCCTTGTGTTCATTATTAGTGAATTTAATTAATTTTTCAATGGTACGGAAATGATCATAAAACCCAAAAAAATCCCAGTACCTTCTTTTGTGAGGAATGAAATGGTCCCTTAGATCATTAAAGATTTATAGCTTCATAGTTGTTGTCTTTCTCCAAATAATATTATCTATAACTCCACCTCAGAACCTGATGGATTGGTTTCTCATACATATTCATGGCTTCTTACATATAATTATAGTACGTGTAATTTCTAGTAACCTTCATACCTACTTTTTTTTATATTTTAAAATAGAGGTATCGTTAATCCATTTTTCAATGTGGGATTTCAGCCCATATATTTTGAATTGTCAAACCCCTAGTTTTAAATAATGAGATTAAATGGAAAGGACACATCTTATTGGAGGTATAAATAAAGTAACACCACAAGCATCCACTGTATGCTTCCTTTTTAAAAAATTCAATAGCATGCGATGTACAAAACACTGAGTTCAAGCGCACCACGACCAATCTAACTAGTTGTATCAAAAGAGGTTATGAATAGTATTAACCAAATTTAGATTTTTATATATCCCATATAATTTTAATATTACCCTTTTTCATTTCTTATACATAATATAAGGATAAATTTAATTTTCCTTTGTTAAGAAATTATTTTACTAAAAATGCAATTTTTCCGCCTTCTAATTTAATATCCTATTTTAAATTGAATATTTCAAATTTTTATATATTCAATATAATTAATTTAAATTATTATTTATAAGGGGGACATAAAAATTTTGTTTTGATAAATTTTTGGTACTTTTTTGATAACATTCAAATTTTGATTAATAATGAAAAATTCTAAATTTTAATTTAAAACTACTCTTTTAATCAAAAAATGTTTATCTTGTTAAATTATATAATTGAGTGAATTTAAATTAAAAAAAGATTAGATTTTTATAATTCAATATAATTATAGTATTTTGAAATAATTTAAAATTTAAATTGGACATAAACAGATATCAATATTTTGATAGCCTTTACTTCTTAAAAATATATTTTTTTCGATTTTGAGAATTAGAAATAATTTGAAATTAATTACTACAATTTCTTTGTTTTGAATATGGAAAACTAGATTCCATATTTTTAATTATAAGGTCCAAATTTTTTAATTTTTTATTTTTTATTATTGGACATTATGAATAGTAACATCAGTAAATATTTTTTTTACCATCATTAAAGGGTAAATCGGGTACATAAAGATAATAAAAATAAAATTATTATAATATAATACTACTATAACACGTTTACTATTGGCCAAAAATCCCTCAATGTATCAATGAATCGTTTTTTACGTTATTGGGTTTGTTGACAAAGTGGACCTATGTGTTGTGTTAGTTGACAATGCAAACCATGACATACAAATTTGTTGAAAAATAGGATTTCATTGTGGAATGTATAGTTCAAGGGATATTGTTAATGATCCATGATTTATTCAAGAATGTCAATAAATGAATGGTCGATCTGGAGGCGGTTCAAAATAAGTAGATACACGGTGGCACCGTTTTCCAGTGTTTTCCAAATTGTTGGACCTCAAAATCGACAAATAGATAAAAGTGTTTTTGGAAAAGGGACTTTTTCCCTGGTGTCTTGGAGGCTTGGAAACTTTCACACCATATGTTTTTCAGGATCAGAACATAAAAATATGTCCTAGAAAAAAGGGGGGCTCAAGTTTTGGGTTTGGTTGAGCAAGTGACTTGTGCGACAGAGACTAGGGCAGCTGGACTTGCTTGTCAAGAGGAATCTTGCACACCGGAACTCAGGGTGTCCAAACTCCTATAAATAGCTGTCAAACCCTCCTTATTCAGTGGAAGTTAAACACTTAGAAAAAATCAGAGCTCCCGTCACACATGTGTAGTGGTCGTGCAAGTGGTGTCATGGTCATGCAAGTAAAATGATATGCAGTAGTTGCACGCTAGTTGATAGTTACATGCCCAATGTTGTTTGGACAATAAATGGTGTGAGTTTCCCAAGTTTAGAGTTCAAGAAGTTGGTGTCAAGTAGGAGGTTTGGAGACACATGCGTTCCAGGATTCAAATAAGGGCACAAGTCAATAGTTGTGTGCCAAATGTTTTTTGGGCATAAAAGGTTGTGAGTCGTGCATGTTTGGAGTTGAAAAATAAAGTTTCGCGCAAGTGGTTTTGGTGAATTTGCACGCCGGTTTGAACATGCATTCCTGATCTTACATGTTGGCTTGAAGAAGTGCGCTAGGTATGGTTGAAGCACGCCAGTCATTTTAGGGCTCCATGAATGCTGGAAGATTTCCCGATATCTTCGTTGCAATGTAAGATTAATTTACGAATGAAAGTTGGACATCAACAGAGAATCCACATAAAAAATAGGATTCATTCATTTGTGATAATGAAGAGACATACAGGTCTATAAACCGTGAGTTGACTGTTTCGAGAGTAGTGAGAAAATGAAGAGGAAGAAGGTGATTCTCTCCACTGGTAGTGAGCTAGAGAGATAGAAACTGGGAGTGACCCTAGAAAAAGCAGTGAGCTGACCCTAAACATTGTAAAGGCATTGAGCCTGGGAATTGAAGTGATATATCACGGACTTTGTAAACAAAAGTGTGCTTTTTGTGGATTTGGCACATCAGCACATCGTTGGTGTATGCTCTTTGGACATAGCCCAGTAAATATGAACCAAGTCAAAATCATTGTTTCATGTGCATGCTTTAGTTTTTTTTATACTGTAGAATAGGAACGAGACGGAAGAGAGTATTTCTTAACAGTGAGACAAGATCAATAATTACAATTGTTTTATTCTTTCTTACATTGATTCACCCCCCCCCCCCTCTCAGGGTATTTGACATAGTGGACCTCAAAATTGGTATCATAGGGAAAGGATTATATCTATAACTCTCTCTCAAATGGAGGTCACTAATCATAAAGGGATTATGATATTCGACGGGAACAATTTTCTGCTATGAAAGAATCAGATACAACAGTACTTCTGATCAATGGGAATGGATGTGTTCACAAAAGCAATGCATGTTCTAATAGCTGACATCAATAGTGGGGCTTTATCGGATGTTGAGTGATGGTAATTGGATTCTAACGCCAAGGGCATAAATTCTTTAGGGGGAGCCCTATCCAATGATATCTATATGAAGGTGATTTCATTTAAAACATCAAATTCCATTTGGGAAAATCTTTTGAATATATATGATGGAGATAGAAAGGTCATAGAGGTAAAGATACAAGTACAATGGAATAAGTATGAAGATCAGTAAATGAACCAGAATGAGTATATTAATGCATACTTTGACAGGGTAAATATTGTTTTGGAAGATATGTGAGGTCTTGGAGAAGTGATTGAAGACATAAAGATCGTAAAACGCATCTTGAGGAATCTTCTACCTCAGTTCAATCCGAAAGTTTCAGTACTAGAAGATACAGATCCAAAATAGCTGACACTGGACAATTTTCACTGTACCATGGATGCATATGAAATGAGGAATGATGATAACGAGGATGTGGAAAAGGGGAAATCCAAATATCTGGCACATAAGTCCATGAATAAGCTCACTATTAAATATTCTCTAGAAGAAGAAGAGACGGATGTGGTAATGCCCTTCCTCTCCTAAAATCTTCAAAGAGGAAAAGTAATTTTCAAAGGGGAAATTCCACATTCATGCATTATATGTGGAAAAGTGGGTCATCTTGTCGAACGGTTCCCCAAAATATTTCAAGAAGAAAATGATCAAGATGAAGTTGAAATTTTCAAGATGAAATAATCCGCCTATGTGAAATGAAAGAAGTAGTTCAAGATAAATTTCTTCAAGAAGAAGAATCTTATTTCACAAGAAATAGACAGTTTAGATGAGTCTAAGGTTGACGAGGTTGAGGAGATTGAAAAATGCAATGATCGTGAGAAAATACTATGGTTGGAGTTGTCAGTAGTTCTTAGGATAAGAATGAAACTGAAGGTGATGATGAAGAAGAAGAATTTGAAGGAAGAATAGATATGCAAGCTGAGTTAGAGGTTGCTCTTGAGTAGATAGATGTTTAGAGAGACAAAAACGAGAAAGCTAACAATGTTGTTCGGGATGCCAAACACCATATATAGCAGCACGAAGAAGAGAAGTCTGAGTTGATGGAAGAAATAGAGAAACTCAAGTTATCAAAATAAGAGAACTCATAATCAGTTAGTCAGTATAAACTGAATATTGAAGAACAGAAAAGGGAGATTGATGGGTTGAATAGAAAAGTGAAAAATCACGTCAAGCGTATCGAAGAGCATGTAGAGGAAGTTGTCAGTCTGTGGAGAAAAGAAAAAGAATAGGAAAACCATTGCTTCCCAACACATTCTTGGGAACGCAGGTCATTCAAAAGACTGAAATGATGAAATAGGAGCCTAGTAGTTCAGAAAGAAATAAGAATCAATTGAGCTCAGATGTTACGGCTGATTCAGGGCTTGATCGGAAAGAAAGATCAATGAAAATTGAAGTCAGACCGCAAGCAGTCATCCCAAGGATGAAAGATGATTTGGGCACAAATAAGAATCAGAATATTCAGAGATCCCAAGGGGAGACTTCTAGTGCAGAAGAAATACGATGTAATGCACCATATATCAGATGTTATTGTTTTGTAAATATGGGACATTAAAAGTATGTGTCTTCCATAGTCAAGAGATATCTAAGTGAACAAGATCAAAGGTGGCAGCCAAACATGTAATGGTTCTCCAAATAATATTTCAATGGACAATGTTTTTGGTGCTGAGGATTTGGGCACATGGCTATGTACTTCAATTTGACGATACAATGGAATGTGTCCAAGAAGAATCAAAATGATTGCAAGCAGCAGATCAATAAACCAATAGGTGAGTTAAAAATGAAGAATAAATTTGTAGATTTTCAAGATGAATCTTGTCCATCATACACTGAGGAAGAACATAAGTCTTAATCCATTCCATGTGTGAAGGAAAAAATATGGGCCAAAAATAAGAAGGATGAGAAGGTCGTGGTGGATGAAATTTACCTTAATGAATCAGATCGCTCTGGTGTGTGAATCTTTGACAGTGGTTGCACATACCACATGATAGATAATTAGGATATTGTTACAGGTATAAAATATCATAAAGAAGGAGTTTTCATGTTTGTAAATGATGAAGGTTTGAAGATTATTGGCGTAGGAAGGGCCATGTTTGGGGGAAAAGAGATGAGATGTGCTAATGTCTTAGTTGTGGATAGCCTTAGTCACAATTTTCGCAGCGTCAATCAACTATGTGACTCAGGAAATTCTATAAGGGTTACTAAAAAGATGTGAGTTGTCCAATTAACTGATGGGGTAGTTTTTCTACAGGGAAAATGGACAAAAGGAAAATCTCTAACTGGTTAGTGGAGAAAACGATATGTGTTTTCTGTCCAAGGAGGATGAAAACAAGTTGTGGCATAAGCAACTTGGTCATATTTGACCATCATCCTTGGAAGATCTGGTAAAGTGTGAAGCAACAAAGGAGCTCCCTAATCTATCACGTGATCGTACACATACGTGGGACACCTATCAACAAGGGAAGATCATCATAAAGACATAAAAAGTGATGGAAAAGAAGTCAACATCAGTGCTTGAATTGGTGCATGCTAATGTTTGTGAACCTTTTTCACTAAGAGATATTGAAGGGAAGAGGTATTAAATTCTTTTCATTGATTACTATGGCAGAATGGAATGGGTAGTTGTTATTTCCCATATGTCTGATGTGTTCATATGATTAAAATAGTACCAAAGAGAATCTGAAACGATGCTTGGACATAAAATTCTGATGTTTTGTACAGACAATGGTATAGAATTCAAAAAAAGTCAAGTGGAAGAGTATCTCATGAAACATGGGATAATCCATCAAGATTATTCAGTAAGAACTGCCCAATATAATGGAGTGGTTTAAAGGAGAAATCAGATCATCAACAACATGGCCTGAACAATTCTTATAGAAAAAAGACTTACCAGAGAGATTTTTGAAGGAAGCAGTATCGACATCAGTCTACATTTCTAATAGTGCTCCATTGTGTCCAAAGGAAGGAAAAACTCTGTATGAAATGTGATACAGAAAGAATCCAAGAGTGAAATAATTTTTAATATTGGGAAGTAAGTTTTTCAATATCAACAAATAAATGCATAAAAAGTTTGAATCACATGTATATGAGGGAATATTTCTAAGCAAATCAAGAAAAATTAATGCATAAAAATGCTTTAACAAGAAGGTGGGAAAAGTATTTGAGAGTAATGACGTCACTAATGTTGAAAATTTGGAGAACATTCAATAGCACAGTGAATAGTTTCTTGATGAATGTGATAAAGAGGATAGCAACACAGGAGGAGAAGAAGTAGTAGATGCTGACTCCGAAGAAGACACTGATGATACACAAGAATGTTTCAAGTCTTTGTCTACAAGGAATCCAAATAGTCGAGTTGAAATTGATAGGCATAATATCATTGGTGATCAGACAGCTCCAGTTCAGACAAGAATAATGAAGTCACTACAACAGACATCTTTCATTTCTCAAGTAGAGCCGAAATGCTTTTCCGGTGCAGCTGGAGATGAAAACAGGGTACGGGCTATGAATGAATATCTTGATAAGATTGATATGAACCAGAAGTGGGAGATTGTCTCAAGACCCATACATAAGAATTTCATCGAAAATAAATGGTTCTATCACAACAACATGAATGAAGATGGCGCGGTGGTTCGAAACAAAGCACGACTAGTGTTCAAAGAATACTCCCAGATAGAGGGAATAGATGTCGATGATACATTTTCACCTGTTTCAAGGCTAGAGACAATCAGATTAATCCTAGCTATTACAGTGCAACAGATGCTCAAAGTGTTCCAGATGGATTTGAAATTTGCATTCTTGAATGGAGTTCTGGAGGAGGAAGTGTATATTGAGAATACATATGGTATTCTCTTTCATGGGGATGAGAACAAAGTTTTTATACTGAAGAAGGAATTGTAAGGGATGAAACAAGCACCAAGAGAATGGTACTCAAGGATTGATCAATACTTGAAGAATCATGGTTTCTAGTGTGGGGGAGTTGATTACAATCTCTATTTTAGAAGCAACAGTAATAAAAGGATGATGATGTTGGTTTATGTTGATGACATAAAATTTGGCGGATTAGATGAAGCTCAGTGTAGACAATTTTCTGAATTGATGAAAAATGAGTTTGACGTGTCCATGATTGGAGAGATGACGTTTTGTTTTGGTCTACAGGTGACACATGGAATAAATGGAACATTCATTTCTCAATCCAAATATGCCAAGAAGGTTTTGAAAATGTTTGGAATGGAAAATTCCAAGGAAATGAAGACTCCAGTTGGTACACAGAAGAATCTGTCAAAAGATGAGGATGGAAAGGCATTAGATATCACAGAATACAGGAAACTTATTGGATGTTTCCTATACATGACCGAAATGGGTCCTCATATTGAATTCTACACATTCCAAGCAGTGAGATATCTTAGTAATCCCAAGGAAAGACACATGCTTGTAGTCAAAAGATTACTTCGATATATCAAGGGCACACAGGAATTCAGGATAACATATAATGACAAATCTAAGATAGAGTTATTGGTATATACTGATGCAGACTCGGCCGGTTTAGCGGATGATAGTAAATTAACGTTAGATGGTTCCTTCAATCTTGGTGGATTGTGTATTTTTTGGCTAATCGTGAAGAAAGAATGCATTCAATTGAGCACCGAAGAGGCTGAGCATACTGTTGCCACTCAAGCATGCACACAATTATTATGGATGAAGCAGCAGCTTGAAGATATGGGAGTTGAAGTGAAGTCACTAATCAGAATCCAGTGTGATAACTCAAGTGCTATCAATCTTATCCAAAATCAAGCTCGTCATTCAAGGAAAAATCACATTGAGATCAAATATCATTTCATCAAGGAGAATCTCGAGAAAGGGCATGTGATGTTGGAGTATGTGCCTACAGAGTTGCAGGTTGCAGATATTCATACCACGGCCTTACCCAAGGATGCATTTGAAAGGCATCAACTGGCTCTGGGAGTTAAGTCGACCCGATGCACTTAAAAGGGTGTGGATGTGGAACACCCCCTCTCTCCAATGATTGGTGTGTGTTTTTTCCATAATGTGCTGATATGCATTCTCTACTCTATTACAGAACACTAAGGAGTTCCCATTAGTTTCATTGAAATAGGGGGATAAAATTGTGATTGTTCAAGGGGGAGACAATGTGGAAATTTGATAAATCATGATTGATATGGGGAGAAGCTAATAGATTGAGTAGTAAGATAGGGGGAGAGAAATGAGACAGGGGGAGAATATTAAATCGTACGATGCTATAAGTGATCGATCAATGAATATATATCATGATAGTTGAGATTCGTGATAAAATCAGAAGTGTAGTGTTGGAATGCAGAAAGAATATTTCCAAAAATTGGTATCATTTTTGTGTCAATAGTGGGTGTCATAGTTGAAGTGATTCATTGATGAAATTTTCATCTACTCTTGTTCCTCACACCGAGCATTGCTCTTGTGGGATTAGAGTATGTGTTGAGTAAATCTTTGATCGCTATCAGAATTGCAATAGGCGAATGGTGGTAGAATAATTATGATGTATCTTTTTATGGAAGAGTTTTCAACTAACCCAAAGGGGGAGAATGTTGCAAAACAATCCCTCAAGGTATCATTGAATCATTTTTAGGTGATTGTGTTTGTTGACAAAGTGGGCCTCTATGTTGTTTTTTATGACAAACCAAACCATGACATACATATTTGATGAAAAGGGGATTTCATTATGGAATGTCGAGTTCAAGAGATGTTGTTAGTGGTCCATGATTAATTCAAGAACATATACAATGGAATGGTCGATCTGGAAAAGATTCAAAAAGAGCTGATACAAGGTGGCGTCGTTTTCCAGTGATTGCCAAATTGTTGGACCTCAAAATTGTAAAATAGAGAAAAGTGTTTTTGGAAAAGGGACTTATGCGCCGGTGTCTTGGAGGCTTGAAAGCTTGTGCACCATATTTTTTTCATGATCAGAATATCAAAATTTGGCAATGGAAAAAGGGATGCTCAGGTTTTGGGATTGGTCACACAAGTGACTTCCATGACAGAGACTAGGGTGGTTGGACATGCATGCCTAGAGGAAACATGTGCACCAGCACTCATAGTGTAGAAACGCCTATAAATAGAGGTGTAACCCTCCTCATTAAGTGGATGTTCATAACCTGGTGAAAATCAGAGATACCGTCGCGTAGGTGTAGTGGTCGCACAAGTTTTGGTGTGGTCCGCTTGTATAAAGATATTCAGAAGTTGTGTGCCCGTTGATAGTTGCATGCCCAATGTTATTTGGGAGAGACGGGGTGTAAGTCATCCCAGTTTAGAGTTCAAGAAAGTGGTGGGGTGTAGGTGGTTTGGTGAAACATGCGCGCCATGATTAGAAGAAGCGTAAAATTTGATGGTTGTGTGCCAAAATTGGTTTGGGCGTAAAAGGGTGTGAGTCGCACATGATTGGAGTTGAAGTTGCGAGTGTCGTGCAAGTGGTTGAGGTGAACTTGCGCGCCGGTTTGAAAATGCATGGCAGAACTTACACGCCCACTTGTATAAGAACACCAGTTATGGTTGAAGCACGCCAGTCATTTTTGGGCTGCACGAATGCTGTAAGATTTAAAAATATCGTCGATACAATGTGAGATTAATCTACAGGTGGAAGCAGGACTTCAACATAGCATCTAAATACAACAGTGGATGCATTCCTTAGTGATAATGAAGAGACCTATAGGTCTATAAACTGTGAGTGGATTCATTCCAGATAAGTGAGCAATGGAAGCGGAAAAGGTGATCCTCTCCACCGGCAGTGAGCCGGAGAGAGAGAAACAGGGAGTGACCCTTGGGAATGCATTGAGCTGAACCTAAACATTATAAAGGAAGTGAGCCTAGAAATAGAAGTGATCTATCCCAATCTTTGTAAACATTAGTGTGCTTTTAGTGGATTTGGTACATCGGCACAATGCCAATGTATGCTCCTTGGACCTAGCCCAGTAAGGCTGAACCATGTAAAAAATCATTGGGTCTTGTGCATGATTTTGTTTTTGTTTATACTATTCTTAAAGAAAAATAGAGAAGAGAGTCATTCTTAATAGTGAGACAAGATCAATAGGGATTGTTATTTTAATCTGTCGTACCTTGATTCACCCCCACCCCCCCTCTCTGGGTATCAATCCAATTAGACCTAACTATTGGTATCAGAAGGAAATGTTTATATCTATAATTCTCTCTTAAATGGAGGTCACTAATCATAAAGGTATTCCGATCTTCAACAAGAAAAATATTCATCAATGGAAGAATCAGATGCAATACTACTTCTGATATTTGGGAATTGAGGTTTTCTCAGTAGCAATGCATGGTATAAAACCTGACATCAATAGTGGGGCTTTATCCGAAGATGAGCGAAGAGTATTGAATTCTGACTCCAAGGGTATAAATTCTCTAGGGGAGCCCCATCCAATGCTCTGTATACAACGGTTATGCCATGTAGAACATCACATTTCATGTGGGAAATCCTTTTTTAATATAATGAAGGAGATACAAAGGTGAGATTGGAAAAACTACAAGTACTACAGAATAAGAATGAAGATCTGAAAATGAACCCAATTGAGTCTTTTAGTGCATTCTTTTACATGGTAAATATTGTTGTGGAAGATATGTGAGGTCTCAGAGAAGTCATTGAAGACATAAAGATCGTAAAGCACATCTTGAAGAACATCTACATCTGTTCAATCTGAATGTTTCAGTACTATAATATAATGATAAAAAATAGCTGACACCGGACAATTTGCACAGAACCTTTGTTGCATATGAAATTTGGAACGATGATAATGAGGCTGTGGAAAAGGGGAAATCCAAAGAGGTGGCATTTTAGGCCATGAATAAGATCCCCATTGATGATTCTCAGGAAGAAGAAGAGACAGATGAGGTAATGTCATTTCTCTCCTCAAATCATCAAATAAGAAAAGGAATGTTCAAAGGGAAACAATTACTTACATTCTTTAGATGTGGAAAATTTTGTCATCTTGACGCAAGGTGCCATAAAATGTTTCAAGATGAAAATGATGAAGATGAAGTTGAAATATTCAAGAAGAAATCATCAGCCTATGTGAAAGAGAAGAAGCAGTTCAATAAGAATTTCTTCAAGAAGAAGAATCTTCATTCACGAGAAATAGATAGTTCATATGAGTCTGAGGTTGATGAGGTTTAAGAGATTGAATATTGCAATGATCGTGGAGAAAATGCTACTTTTCCAGTCATCGGTAGTTCTCAGGAGTAGAAATAAATTGAAAGTGATTATGATAAAGAATATATTGAAGGAAGAATATATATGGAAGCTGAGTTAGAGGCTACTCTTGAGGATATAGATGTTTTGAGAGCCAAAACAAAGAATTCTATAAATGTTGTTCGTGATACCAAACACTATATATAGCAACAAGAAGAAGAGAAGTTTGAGTTGATGGAAGAAATTGAGAAACTCAAGTTATCAACACCAGGGAACTCAGAATCAGTTAGTTATTATAAACTAAATATTGATTAATAGAAAACGGATATCGAAGGATTGAAAAGAAAAGTGAAAGATCATGTCAAGAATATCGAAGAGCATGAAGGGGAAGTTGCCAGTCCGCGGAGAGAAGTTAAATACCAGTAAAAACCATTGATTACCAACACAATATTGGGAAAGAAGGTCACTCTGAAGACTGAAAAGATGAAAGAGTATCCTAGTAGTTCAGCAAGAAATAAGTAGTAATTGAGGTCAGACATTAAGATTGATTTAGTGATTCATCAGAAACAAAAATCTATTAAAATTAAAGTCAGACCACAAACACTCATCCCAAGGTTGAAGGATGATTTGGGAACAATGAAGAATCAGAATATTCAGATAACCCAAGGGGAGACTTGTATTGAACATGAAACATGAAGTAATGAACCTTATATTAGGTGTTATTGTTGTGGAAAGATGGGACATTCAGAGTATGTGTGTTCCATTGCCAAGAGATATTGAAGGAAACAAGAACAAAGGTGGTATCCAAACCGAGAATGGTTCTCCAAAGCATATTTCATAGGACACTGTTTCTGGTATAGAGGATTTGGGCACATGGCTAGGTACTGCACTTCGATGTTATATAGTAATGCAACAAAGAAGAATCAAAATGTTTGCAAGAAGGAGATATATAAACCAACAGGTGAGTTAAAAATGTAGAATAGATTTATAGCTTTGCAAGATGAATCCGGTCCATCATACTCTGCGAAAGAATAGAAGTCTCAATCCATTCCATGTGTGAATGCAAAAATATGGACCAAACGGATGATTGATGAGAAGGCTGTGGTGGCAGAAATTTCCCTTAAAGAATCAGATCACTCTGGTGTGTGGATCCTTGATAGTGGTTGCACATATAACATGACATGTAATAAGGATCATGTTATAGGTGTAAAATATGATAAAGAAAGAGTTTTCAAGTTTTGAAAAGATGAAGTCCTAATGATTATTGGCATAGGAATGCCCAAGTTTGGTGGAAAAGAGATGAGATGTGATTTTGTCTTAGCAGTAGAATGCCTTAGTCAGAATTTTCTCAATGTCAATCAACAATGTGACTCATGACATTATATAAGGTTTACTAAGAAGATATATGTTGTCAAAGGAATAGATGGGGCAGTTTTTCTATAGGGAAATAGGAAAAAGGGAAATCTCTACTTGGTAAGTGGAGAAGAAGATATGTGTTTTTTATCCAGAGAAGAAGAAAACATGTTGTGGCATAAACGACTTGGTCATCTTTTCCAACCATCCCTGGAAGATCTGGTAGAGTGTGATGCAGCAAGAGACCTCCATATGAAATCATGTGATCGTACACACACATGTGACACCTATAAACAAGGTAATATCATCAAAATGATATAAAAAGAGAAGGAAAAGAAGTCGACAAGAGTTCTTGAATTGGTGCATGAAGATGTCTGTGGACCTATTTCACCAGGATCCATTGACGGGAAGAGGTATTACATTATTTTCATTGATGAAAATAACATAATGGAATGGTTATTTGTTATTTCCCATAAGTCCGATGTGTTTAGCTGCTAAATATAGTTCTGAAGGGAATCTGAAAGGATTCATGGATAGAAAATTTTGATGTTTTGTAAAGACAATGGTACAAAATTCACAAATAGACATGTGGAAGAGTATCTTGAGAAACATGGGATAAGGAATCAAGTATCTTGAGTAAGAAATCCACTACAAAATGGAGTGGTTGAGAGGAGAAATCGGATCATCAACAACATGGTTAGAATGATGCTTATAGAAAAAGACCTACCAGAGAAGTTTTGGAAGGAAGCAGTATTGACATCATTCTACATTTCTAATAGGGATCTGTTGTGTCCAAAGGATGTAAAGACTCCGTATGGAATGTGGTATGGAAAGAAGAAAGCAGATAAATAATTTAGAATATTGGGAATTAAGTGATTCATTCTCAATAAAGAAAAGCATAGGAAATTTGAATCACGTGGAGATGAGGAAATATTTCTGGGCTACTCTGGAAAATGAAAATCATACAAATGATTTAACAAGAGGCTTGGAAAAGTAGTTGAGAGAAATGCCATCACTATTGTGGAAAATGAAGAGAATATTCAACACCACAGTGAACAGTTTCATGATAAAAGTGATCAGGAGGATAATAACACAAGAGGAGAAAAAGTGGAAGATGCTAACTCCGAAGAAGACATTGATGATGATCAAGAATGTGTCTTGTCTGTGTCTGCAAGGAAGACAAAGAGTCGAGGTGAAATTGATAGGCAAAATATTATTGGTGATCAAACAACTCCAGTTCAGACAAGAATAATGAATTCAGTACAGCAGACATCATTCCTATCTTAGGTATAGCCAAAATTCTTTGCCGATGCAGCTGAAGATGAAATCTATGTTCAAGATATGAATGAAGTGCTTCATCAGTTTGAGAAGTACCAAACATGAGAGATTATCTCGAGACCAGAAAATAAGAATGTCATAGGGACTAAATGTTTATATCGCAATAAGATGAATGAAGAAGGAACAGTGGTTCGAAACAAATAATGACTAGTGTTCAAAGGATACTCTCTGATAGATGGATTAGATGTTTATGATAAATTTTCACCGATTGCAAGGCTGGATACAATCATATTATTCATATCCCTTGCAGTGATATGGATGTTCAAAGTTTTCTAGATGGATGTCAAATCTGCATTCTTGAATGGGCTTCTGGAGGAGGATGTATATATTGAGTATCCAGATGTTTTTCTCATTCATGTGGATGAGAACAATGTTTTAAGACTTAAGAAGGCGTTGTATGGGATGAAACAAGCACCAAGAGCATGTTACTCATGGATTGATCAGTACTTGAAAAAGCTTGGATTCCAGCGTGGGGTAGTTGATTACAATATCTATTTGAGCAATGTCAGTAATCAAATTATGATGGTTTTTGTTTATTTCAATGACATAATATTTGACAGATTAGATGAATCTTCGTGCAGACAATTTTCCAAATTCATGAAAAATGAGTTTAAAATGTCAATGATTGGAGAGATATCATTTTTCCTTGGTCTACAGGTGATATAAGGAAGGAATGGGACATTAATTTCTCAATCCAAATATTCCAAGGAGGTTTTGAAATGGATTGGAATGGGAAATTCAAAGGAAATGAAGATACCAGTTGCTACCCGGATGAAACAATCCAAAGGTGAGGAGGGAAAGGAAGGTGATATCACAGAATAAAGGAAAATTATTGGAAGTTTTCTGTACATGAATACAACAAGGCCTGACATTGTATTAGCCACTTTCCAAGAATAGATATGTCAGAGTAATCCCATGGAAATCCACATGATTTTAGTGAATAGAATACTTGATATATCAAGGGCACAGTGGACATAGGATTGACATATAATGAAAAATATCAGACAGAGTTATTGGGATATACTGATGCAGACTAGGCCAGTTCAGTGGATTACAGTAAATCAACGTCAGGTAGTTCATTCTATCTTGGTGGATTGTGTATTTCTTGGCTAAGAAAAAGAAAGATTGCAATTGTAGAGGCTGAGTATATTGCATCCACTAAAGCATGCACACAGTTATTGTGGATGATGTAGCAGATTGAAAATATGGGACTAGAAGTGAAGTCTACGATCGGAATCCATTGTAATAACTCAAATGTTATAAATCATAGAAAAAATACATTTTATCACTCATGGAAAAAGCACATTGAGATCAAATATCATTTCATCAAGGAGTAGGTGAAGTAATGGCTTGTGAAGTTGAGTATGTGCCTACAGAGCCACAGGTTGCAGATATTCTTATAAAGGCCTTACCCAAGGATGTTTTTGAAATGCATCGACTGGAACTAGGAGTTCAGTCGACTCCCCGAACATATATGTGTGTGGATGTAGAACACCCCCTCTCCCCGATGTTTGGTGTGTGTTTTTCCCTGATGTGCTGATATGCTTTCTCTACTATGTTACAGACCACGAAAAAGTGTCATTGGGTTTGATGGCCAAAGGGGAGACAATAGCGATGGTTCAAGGGGGATAAAGTTTGGCTATTTGATAAATCATGATTGATATGGGGAGAAGCTAGCAGGTGGAGCAGTGAGAGAGGGGGAGAGAAATGAGGCAGGGGTAGAATATTAAATCTGAAGATGCTATAAGTGATCGATCAAAGAATAGATATCACGACAGCTGAGGATTGTGATAAAAGCAGATGTGTGGTGTTGGAATACGGTAAAAATATTTTAAAAAATTGGTATCAGTTTAGTGTCAATAGTGGGTGTTAGGGTTGAAGTGATTCATTGATTAACATTTCATCTACTCTTGTTTCTCACATAGAGTATTGATCTTGTGGGCTTAGAGTGTGTGTTGAGTAAATCCATGATCGCTATTGGAATTGCAATTGGGGAATAGGGGCTGAAGAATTAAAAATGTATCTTTTTATGGATGAGTTGTCAACAAACCCAAAGGGGGAGATTTTTGGGAGAAAAATACCTCAAGGTATCATTGATGCATTTCTGAGGTGATTGTGTTTGTTGAAAAAGTGGGCCTATGTGTGGTGTTTGTTGACAAATCATACATTTACATACAAATTTGATGAAAAAGGGAATTTCATTTTGGCATGTTGAGTTCAAAGGATTTTGTTAACTATCCATGATTTATTCAAGAACATTTACAATGGAATGGTCTGTCTAGAGGTGGTTCAAAAAATCAGATACAAGGTGTCGCTGTTTTCTAGTGTTTGCCAAATTGTTGGACCTCAAAATCGACAAATAGAGAAAAGTGTTTTTGGCGAAGGGGCATGCGCGCCGGTGTCTTGGAGGCTTGGATCCATGGACATCAATTTTTTTTCAAGATCATAACTTCAATATATGGAAAAGGAAAAAGAGGTGCTCATGTTTTAGGTTTGGTCACACAAGTGAATTACGTGACAAAGACTAGGGCGGCTGGACATGCGCGCCGAGAGGGAACATGTGTACCGGCACTCATGGTGTCCAAATTCCTATAAATAGAGGTTTACCCGTCCTCATTCGGTGGAAGTTAAACACTTGTATAAAATCGGATCTACAGTCGTGCTGGTTTAGTGGTCGCCCAAGTGGTGGTGTGGTCGTGCAAGTATGAAGATATTCAGATGTTGTGCGCAGAGAGGAAACCTGGGCACCGCTGCTCAGGGTGTCAAAACACCTTTAAATATAGGTCGAGCTCTCCTCATTTTGTGGATGTTCATCACTTGGTAAACATCAGAGCTCCCGTCGTGCAGGTGTAGTGGTATCAAAATTGATTGTGTGGTCGCGCAAGTATATAGATATTCAAAAGTTGTGCGCCAGATGATAGTTGCATGCCAAAAGTGGTTTGGGTGAGAAAGGGTGTGAGTCGCCCATGTTTAGAGTTAAATAAAGGGGTGTCACGATGGTTTCCTGGTGACACTTCCGTGTCAGGGTTCAAATAATCGTGATAGTTGATAGTAGCATGCCAAAATTGGTTTCTGCATAAAAGGGTGTGAGTCATGGAAGTATGGAGTTGAAGAAGCGAGTGTCGCCCGAGTGGTTGAGGTGAACTTTCCCACTGGTTTGAACTTGTGCGCCGGAGCTTGCGTGCCCACTTGAAGAAGCCCGCCAAGTATGGTTGAACCACGCCAGTCATATTAGGGTGTACGAATGCTGGAATATTTCCTGATATCTTCGATGCAATGTGACATTAATCTAAGGGTGAAAGTTGTACTTCAACAGAGCATCTACAACAACAGAGGATGCATTAATTAGTGATAATGTAGAGTCCTGCAGGTCTATAAACTGTGAGTGGATTCATTCTAGAGTGGTGAGATAAAAAAGAGGAAGAATGTGGTCCTCAATACCTGCAGTGAGCCAGAGAGAGATAAACAGAGAGTGACCCTTTGGAAAGCAATGAGCTGACCCTAAACACTGTAAAGGAAGTGATCCTAGGAATAGAAGTGATCTATCCCAAACATTGTAAACAATAGTGTTCTTTTAGTGGATTTGGTACATCGGAACATCGCCAATGTTTTCTATATGGTAGTATCCTAGTGAGGGAGAACCAAGTAAAAATCACTGTGTCATGTCCATGATTTTGTGATTGTTTATATTGTGATAAAAGATAGATAGAGAAAAGAGTTTATTGCTTAACAATGAGACAAGATCAATAGTGACAGTTGTTTTAATCTGTCATGACCTGATCCCCCCTCTCAGGATATCTAACCTAGTGGACCTAACAATTTGTATCACAGGGAAAAGTTTATATCTGTAATTATATCTCAAATGGAGGTAACTATTCATAAAGGGATTTTGATCTTCAACGAGAACAATTTTCAGCTATGGAGGAATCAGATGCAACACTATTTCAGATCATTGGGAATAGATGTTTTTATGGTAGCAATGCATTGAATAACAGATGAAATCTATAGTGGGGCTTTATTAGAAGCCGAGCAAAGAGAATTGGTTTATAATGAAAATGGAATATATTCTTTAGGGGGATACATATCCAATGTTATGTATACGAAGGTGATGTCTTGTAAAACATGACATGCGATGTAGGAAAAGCTTTTGAATATATATAAAATGTAGACAAAGATCAGAGTGGAAAATCAACAATTACTATGGAATATGTATGATGATCTGAAAATGAACCTGAATGAGTCTGTTGATGTATTATTTGACAGAGAAAATATTGTTGTGGACGATATGCGAGGTCTTGGAGAATTCATTGAAGACATAAAGATCCAAAATAGCATCTTGAGGAAACTACCACCTTGGTTCAATATAAAAGTTTTAGTACAAGAAGATAATGATCCAAAAGAGTTAAAACCAGATAATTTTCACAGTACCTTGGTTATATATGAAATGAAGAACGATGATAACATGTAATGTTGGGAAACAAATCCCTCAATGTATCATTGGATCATTTTTTAGGTGATTGTGTTTGTTGGAAAAGTGCGCCTCTGTGTTGTGTTTTTTGAGAATGAAATCCTTGACATACAAATTTGTTCAAAAAGGGGATTTCATTGTGGAATGTTGAGTTCAATGGATGTTTTTAACGATCCATGATTTATTCAAGAATGTCGAAAATGGAATGGTCAGTCTGGAGGCTGTTCAAAAAGGGCAGATACACAGTGGCACCTTTTTCCAGTGTTTTCCAAAATGATGGACCTCAAAATCGAATGTAGAGAAAAGTGTTTTTGGAAAAAGGACTTGCACCCCGGGGTATTGGAGGCATAGAAAATTGCGTGTGATACGTTTTTCATGATCAGAACATCAAAATAATGCAACGTAAAAAGTGGCGCTCATGTTTTGGGTTTGGTCGCGCAAGTGACATGCGCGACAGAGACTAGGGCGGCTGGACTTGCGCGCCGAGAGGAAACTTGGGTGTGAATGCTCAGGGAGTCCGAACGCCTATAAATAGTGGTCAAACCCCCCTCATTAAGTGGATGTTCAACACTTGGAGAAAATATGAGCTTCCAGCATGCAGGTGTCGTGGTCACAAAAGTGGTGTTGTGGTCGTACATGTATAAAGATATTTAGAACTTGTGCGCCAGTAGATAGTTTCACACCCAAAGTGGTTTGGGAGAGAAAGGTTTTGAGTCACTGAAGTTTAGAGTTCATGAAGGGGGTGTTGTGCATGTGTTTTGGTGACACTTTCTCACTAGGAATTGAAGAAGTATGAATGTTGATAGTTGCATGAAAAAATTGGTTTGGGCATAATAGGGTGTGAGTTGCACAATTTTGGAGTTAAAAAAGCGAGTGCCGTGCAAGTGGATGAGGTGAACGTGTTCTATGGATTATACTTGCACACAGGAACATGCATTCTGGATTTAATAATCGTTCCAGGTATGGTTAATGAAAGCCAACCATTTTAGGGGTACACAAAAGCTAGAATATTTACTAATATCTTCGGTTCAAAGTGAGATTCATATATGGGTGAAAGTTGTACTTCAACAGAGCAACTACATAAAATATAAAAGGCATTAATTAGTGATAATGAAGAGACCTACAGATCTATAAATTGTGAGAGGATTATTTCTAGAGTATCGAGCAATGGAAAAGGAACAAGGTAATCCTCTCCACCAACAGTGAGCCCGAGAGAGAGAAATAGGGAGTGACCCTTTGGAATGTAGTGAGCAGACCCAAACATTATAAAGGTAGTGAGTCTCAGAATAGAAGTTACATATCCCAAATTTTGTATACAACAATGTGCTTTTAGTGGATTTGGTACATCGGCACATCTCCAGTGTTTTCTCCTTGTACGTAGCCCAGTGAGGGTGAACCAAGTAAAAATCTATGTGTCTTGTGCATGATTTAGTATTTTTTAATATTATGCTTCTGGAAATAGAGAGAAGAGAGTATTTCTTTATAGGGAGACAAGATCAATATGGATAGTTGTTTTAATCTGTCATACCCTGATTCACCCCCCCTCAGGATATGTAACCTAGTGTACCTAACATGTAAAAATGCTATTGGATGAGATATATTGGACCATGAGCATCCTTATCCCATATTTTTTCATTAGGGACCCACTTGGGTGTGATAATGACATGTTATAAAAATTATCTAATGTAAATATAATTATAACCTAAACATATATCTTTCACTAAATTGATTTCTATATAGAGTTATATAACTGATATCTATGAATATAAATAATTATTATAAAGATAAAATTATTTCCTACATCATGGTATTATTTTAATAATTTTTAGGCATTAGAAATTTATATTTATTTATGACACAATTATGAGGTAGTGATTACCTTATTAATGAAACAATCAAGAAAATAATATTTTAAATATTAAAATAAATGTAATATAAACAGTTATATGCATTACATGATTTATTTGAAATGAATTACCATATTATGGATGATTTAATTCCTTTGGTTTAATGGATTCTATTTTTTATGAATTTGACAAAAATCAATTACTAAATAGTGTCAAAATTGACAGAAATGATTTATTAAGACAACTAATATTTTATTGAATGATATTAAAATACAAAATAATATAATGATCAGATAAAAAAACTGGATAGTGATACAAATGACATAAATGATCTAGTTTGGGTTGTTTTGTAATTTTATATTAATTATATTCACCATGTAGTATAAGAATACAGGAGGACATGGAAAGACTTAACATATTTTACAAGGGGTTCAATCTAAAAGATAATGTTTATTGTATTACCTGAACATGTTTAAATAATATAGGTTGAGAGGGTTTCAATACAAACACATCTTATCCTATATATAAATTAATTTTTAACTATTAAAATTCACAAATCTTTTTATAATAAAATAAAATTTCAAGAATTTCCTAAAGTGCCCCTCACCTATATTATAAATGGGCACATCCCTTAATCATTAATTCACACTCCCAAATACATTGAATCTCCTAAACCCTTCCCAAAATTCCTAAAAAACTCAATATTTTAATCTTATAGGAATCAATTTGTTAATAAATCCAACTTACGAAGTCTTTTTTGGCACATCAAAAGGAAACACTCAATTAAGAGGTAATTCTTTTATCACTTATTTCAATGTTAATTTATTCTTATAATTCCTCATATTAAGTTGTTACCTTTCAAAAATAATAAATCAATAATATAATTTTATTTGGAGATTTTTTAAAACCTTACGGGAAAACCATATTCAGATATTTACCCATACAATGAAAAACTATACCACCATGTGTGCGTATGTACAGCTTGTCGTCTCCACACTGTGGTGTAAATAGTTTTTCATGTAAAAATTATTTTAATGGGTATAAATATGAATATAATTGATGTAAATAATAAATATGAAATGATATTTAATATTCAAAATTCATATTCCATCTAATTCCGTATCATTTAATCATCAAAGGAGTGATATTGTCGCTCGTGCATACGAGAGATCTACCATCTCCATGACGCGATGAGATTCATTCTCCCCATTAACCATCCTTGAGTGATTATAAAAAATATATTATTAATAATTATGAAATATATTACATAATAAGTATAATGTAATGATATATATTTGTTTGTTTGTGTGTGTGTGTGTGTGTTCATATTTGTCATTCAATTACTTCCATTCAACATGATATGAAAACAGAATCTCCATTCATGCATACGTACATCCAACGATCTCTATGAATGATGAATTACAATATATATATATATATATATATTATTAATATATATTATATAAAAAAAATATTATAAATTCTGGTTGTATTTAAATCATGATCTATGTAATATGATCAAGAATAACAAGTCAAAACAAGTACGATAAACTAAGGGATATTACCTGAAATTTTTCATTAACATGGAGCTTTTTATAAATGGATAATATAATGATATATAAAAGAATCATATATGATATCATAAATATTATAATTATTATTATATAGTTTAACAATAGGTTTAAAAAATCATGAGTTTTGGAGTCATATGGAGAGTAGCATACCTAAGGTAAGGGTTAATTCCTCAATCTCATTATTATCCGAGATTGTTTATGTGTAAGTATATTCTGGGATAGAATTATAATCCATGTCCATGTCTCAAAAAAATGTTTTCAAAAGTATTATTATCTGGTTTTTTGGATGTGAATATTTAACTAGATTATCATTTTAAATTTTTTATAGATTTATTGTTCAAAATATATTTATTTAATGTCGAGGTTTTCAATATGATTTTATGAATTTATTTATATGGATTTTATTTTTAAAATTTTAACTACTTTAAAATGACTAAAATTTTTATGGGACACTTTTATTTAAAAATATATATTAAATGACTTTGTTTAAAAATTGTGTGACTCTTAAATTATTTCATGTAAACATGATATTTCCCTCAATACATTAGTACTGATTTTTTTCAACTATGTCAACATCCATTAATTGTTATTATTCTTTTTGTGGTAGATTATTTATTATACAATCTTCCATACTATATTGAATGAGTTATAAATTTCTTTTCTATGTATGTGATATTTTTTATACCATTCATGGTTTATGGTTAATGTATTAACATTATATATTCTATTTTTAAAACAAATGTTTAGGTTATTTTTCACCCTTCTCATATGAGGAATGCATTATACTTAGTAAGGGACGAGTGATGCTCGCTATAGCACCTAGATGCATCATTAGGTCTCATGAGACAAACTATTGTATTTCCACGGGGCTTTGATAGAACATTTGTGAATTGTCTTGGAAGATGGCCTCGACATATTAGTTATTATGTCCGAAATTATGCAATCCCTCATTATGAAATTTGTTATCACATGTGATTCATAAAATAAAAGAATATCCATGTGCATTTTTATATGGTAATGTTTGATTTATTTTTTCCATATTATGTTCATGTTTTTGTTAAAAACGATGATGTTTTTATTTTATATATTCGATTAAATGTTTATAAGTTCCTCTGAATTATTTATCCTTACTGATATTTTGAGATCACGCATTTCTTATGTTTTATTTTTCTAGGATTACATTTAGTGTATTATGATTTATATGAAGGGTTAAGCTAGATGAAAAATGAAATTCATAAAAGATTACATATTCGGTATTTCAAGTCAAAAAATTTAATTTCATGTTATTATGTGTAATATATTTTCAAAGAATGCTAAACTGATCAGTCCTTCGGGACATGATTCCTTGTAATCATTCCAATGTATTAAAGTAATTCATCCACACTGGGTAACTATTTATTGGCCATTACATGACACTATGATTATTCAAAAAGTTAGTGAATAATATATTGACTCTTAGGTAATTTTCATGCTGGGTCCTTATTCATGTTTTAAAATGTTGGGAATACTCATCATTCCTCGGTTATCCCCATTGATAATTAGAAGGATATAAGGTATGTGGATGGGAATTTCTACTGGATCCTTCCCCTCAATTCGTCCATTTGACCCCCATTGTGATGTGTGGCCTTTAGGATTCATATATAGTGATTTATGGTATGTCTATACATTTTGTATCTTCATCTCTTATTCTTCTTGGATTCCATTTATTTGTATTTTTTCAAGATTTTATAGATTATTTAATTGGACGGTAATGGAAATCAACTAGATTGATGTTTTTTTTGTATTAATGGAAGGTGGGGATTCTGAGAGGATGAATATACTAGGTTTTTTGTGTTTTTCGGGATTTGGGTCCACTCAGTGAGTTTTCAGCAATTTTTATTATTTGATATAAATAATATTAATAACCATAATTTGTTAAAATTAATTATATTGGATGTTTTCGCTTGAGATAGGGTCACTTGTGTTGATATATGATTGGGTTAGGAATGAATAGGCTTGGTCGAGGATAATCAAAACTCGATTAGGATAGTAGATCCAAATTTGTGGTTGGTAGTCCCTTAAATATAAAATAAATTTCATTTTTATGAATGTATAAAACTTATTCTATGAATACATGGGTTTAGGTTAAATGAATATGGACTTAGGATGCCCTGGGTAAAGGACGATGATAAATTGGTCTCTTAGAGACAGAATAGTATTTCTTTATGCTTTGGTAATTTTATAGATCACACGGATACTATGCCTCCAACACGGTTTATGTACTATTTGAGATATTTAGATACCCTAGGTAGGTCTTGATATTTTGGATGAGTTACATGTAGCCTTGGATGGACCGTTTAGAGCTATTTTTATAGGTAGAAGAGGACTTGACCTAGCGGTGGCATGTGAGATAGTCATACATCTTAGGACTGGTGGGGAACACCTTCTAGAGGGTGGATTAGAAACATGGTGAATCATCTAATTGAGATTTTTACTTTGGGGAGAATATAGGTTTGATGTTGAGGGTATCATCTAGATAATGTAATTGGGAGATCTCTAAGGAGAGATATTAAATAGGACTATACAAGGGATCAAGAGAAACTATTGGATGAATTTGCATTGGTTTTCCATGTGAATTCCTGTGAGGTAGATCACAATGGTCCCTTATGAGTGGAAGAATGTGTTCCATATGTTTTTCAAGATCAAAACATCAAAATATGGCAAAGGAAAATGGAGTGCTTAGGTTTTGTGTTTGGCCACACAAGTAACTTACGCAACAGAGACTCAGGTGGCTTGACTTCTGCACTAATAGGAAGCTTGTGCATCGGTGCTCAGGGTGTCCAAATTCCTTTAAATAGAGGTCTACCTCTCCTCATTAGGTTGAAGTTCATCACTTGTTGAAAATTATATCTCTCGTCGCGCAGGTGTAGTGGAATCACAAGTGATGGTGTGGTTGCGCAAGTATATAAATATTCAGATGTTTCCTGCCAGTTGATAGTTGTGCACCAAAATTGGTTTGGGCGAGAAAGGGTGTGAGTCGCCCAAGTTTAGAGTTCAAGAAGGGGGTGTCACGAAGGTGGTTTGGTGACACATCTGCGCTAGGATTCGAATAATCGCGACAATTGATAATAGAATTCCAAAATTGGTTTGTGCGTAAAAGGGTAGGAGTCACGCTTGTATGGAGTTGAAGAATTGAGTGTCGTGCAATTAGTTGTGGTCTAATTTCCCACAGGTTTGAAGTTGCTCACCGGAACATGCGCTTCCGCATGAATAAGCGCTCCAAGTATGGTTGAAGAACACTAGTCATTTTAGGGATGTACAAAAACTGGATGATTGACTGATATCTTTAGTGGAATGTGAGATTAATCTACAGGTGAAATTTGGACTTCAACAGATCATCTACATACAATAGAGGATGCATTCATTATTGATAATGAAGAGTCCTATAGGTCTATAAACTGTGAGTGGATTAATTCCAGAGAAATGAGCAAAGGAAGAGGAATAAGGTGATCCTCTTCACCGACAGTGAGCTAAAGAGAGATAAACAGAGAGTGACCCTTGGTAAAGTATTTAGCTTACCATAAACACTGTAAATGCAGTGAGTCTGGGAATAGAGGTGATCTATCCTGAACATTGTAAACAAAAATTTTCTTTTAGTGGATTTGGTACATCGGAACATCGTCGGTGTTTGCTCCTTGGACGTATCCTAGTGAGGGTGAACCAATTAAAAATAACAATGTCATGTGCATGCTTTAGTTTATGTTTATATTGTGCTACAAGAAAGAGAGAGAGAGAGAGAAGAGTGTCTTGCTTAATAGAGAGACAAGATAGATAGGGACAATTGTTTTAATCTGTCATACCATGCCCCCCCCCCACTCAGGATATCTAACCTAGTGGACCTAACAATTGGAATCAGAGGGAAAATTTTATATCTGTAATTATCTCTCAAATGGAGGTCACTAATCATAAGGGGATTCTGATCTTCGGCGAGAATAATTTTCAGCTATGGATGAATTAGAAGAAAAAATATTTCCGCTCATTGGGAATAAATGTGTTCATGGAAGCAACTCATGGTAAAATAGATGACATCAACCGTGGGGATTTATGAGAAGCCGAGCAAAGATAATTCGATTCTGACACAAATTTAATAATTGCATTTGGGGGAGCCCTATCCAATGTTATCTGTATGAAAGTGATTTCATCTAAAACATCAAATTCCATGTGGGAAATACTATGGAATATATATGAAAGAGATACAATGGTTAGAGAGGAAAATCTACAAGTACTATGGAATATGTATGAAGATCTGATAATGAACCTGAATGAGCCTGTTGATGCATTATTTCACATGGTAAATATTGTTTTGGAATATATGTGAGGTCTTGGAGAAGTCACTGAAGGCATAAATATTGTAAAGCGCATCAAGAGGAAACTTCCACCTTGGTTCAATCAAATAGTTTCAGTACAAGCAGATAATGATCCAAAAGAGCTGACACTAGAAAATTCGCACAATACCATGGTTTCATATGAAATGAGGAATTATGATAATGAGTACTGTTGGGAAAAAATCTCTCAAGGTATCATTGGATCATTTTTTAGGTGATTGTGCTTGTTGGAAAATTGGACATCTCTGTTGTTTTTGTTGACAAAGAAACACATGACATACAGATTTGTTGAAAAAGGTGATTTCATTGAGGAATGTCGAGTTCATGTGATGTTGTTAACGATCAATGATTGATTCAAGAATTTCGACAATGGAATGGTCGGTCTGGAGGTGGCTCAAAAAGAGAAGAGACATGGTGGCACCATTTTCTACTGTTTTCCAAATTGTTGGACCTCAAAATTGACAAATAGAGAAAAGTGTTATTTGGAAAGGGACTTGCACCCCGGTGTATTGGAGGCTTGGAAACATGTTCTCCATCTGTTTTTCAAGATCTGAACATCAAAATATGGCTATGAAAAAAGGGGCGCTCATGATTTGGTTTTGGTCGTGCAAGTGACTTATGCAATAGAGACTAGGTCTGCTGAACTTGCGTGCCGAGAGGAAACTTGTGCGCCAATTCTCAGGGTGTTCAAATGACTATAAATAGTTTTCAAACCCTCCTCATTCGGTGGATGTTCAATAGTTTGATAAAATCAGATCTCCAATCGCACATGTGTAGTGGTCATGCAAGTGGTGGTGTGGTCGTGCAAGTATAAAGATTTTTAGATGTCGCGCGCCAGTTGATAGTTGCACGCCAAAAGTGGTTTGGGAGAGAATGGTTGTGAGTCGCCCATGTTTAGTGTTCATGAAGGGGGTGTCACTCAGGTGGTTTGGTGACACTTGCATGCCAGCATTCAACGAAGAATGAAATTTGATAGTTGCATGCCAAAATTGGTTTGGGCATAAAAGGGTGTGAGTTGTGCATGCTTTTAGTTGAAAAATAGAGTGCCATGCTAGTGGTTGAGGTGAACCTGCATGCCGGTTTGAAATTTCACGCTGGAACATGCGTGTCAGATTAAAGAATCGCACCAGGTATGGTTGAAGCATGCCCGTCATTTTAGGGCTGCATGAAAGCTGGAAGAATGCCTGATATCTTCAGTGCGATGTTAGATTCGTCTATGTGTGAATGTTGGACATCAACAGAGCAACTACATAAAACATATGATGCATTCATTAGTGATAATGATGAGTACTAAAGGTCTATAAACTGTTAGTGGATTATTTCCAGAGTAGTGAGGAAAGGAAGTGGAAGATGGTGATCATCTCCACCAGTAGTGAGCCAGAGAGAGAGAAATAGGTATTGACCCTTGGGAATGCAGTGAGCTGACCCTAGAAATTTTAAAGGTAGTGATCCTGGAAATAGAAGTTATATATCCCGAACATTGTAAACAGCAATGTGCTTTTAGTGTATTTGGTACATCATCACATCGCCGGTGTTTTCTCCATGGACATATCCCAGTGAGGGTGAACCATGTAAAAATCAATGTGTATTGTCCTTGCTTTAGTTTTTTTATACTATTATATAGGAAATAGAGGGAATAGAGTCTTACTTTACACTGAGACAAGATAAATAGGGATAGTTTTTTTAATCTATCATACCCTGATTCACCCCCCCCCCCTCTCAGGGTATCTAACCTAATGGACCTAACATGTAATAATGCAATTGGATGAGATATATTGGACCATGAGCATCCTTGGCCCATATTGTTTCATTTGGGCACCACTTGGCTGTGATAATGACATGTTATAAAAAATTAACTAATGTAAAGATAATTATGACCTAAACATATAGCTTTTACTAAATTGATTTTTATATAGAGTCATATAACTGAAATCTATGTATATAAATAATTATTATAAAGATTAAATTATTTCCTACATCATTTTATTATATTATTAATTTTTAGGCATTAGAAATTTATATTCATTTATGACACAATTATGATGTAGTGATTATCTCATTAATGAAACATTCAAGTAAATGATATAATAAATATTAAAATAAATGTAATATAAATATTTTTATGCATTAGATGATTTATTTGGATGGAAGTAACATATTATTGATGATTTAATTCCTTTGGTTCAATGGATTCTATTTTATATGACTTTGATAAAATTCAATTACTAAATAGTGTCAAAATTGACATAAATGAGTTACTAAGACAACTAATATTTTATTGAGTGATATTAAAATACTATAAGATATAACGATCAGATAAAAAACATAGATACTGATAAAAATGACATAAATTATCCAGTTTTCATTCTTTTGAAATTTTATAGTAATGATATACACCATGTAGTATAAAAATACAAGAGGCAATGGTAAGACTAAACTTATTTTACAAGGGGTTAAATCTAAAAGATAATGTTTATTTTTTGACCTAAACATGTTTAATTAATATAGGTTGAGATTATTTCAATCTATAAACATCTTATACTATTAATAAATCAATTTTTAGCTATTACAATTCGAAAATCATTTTATAATAAATTAAAATTCCAAACAATTCCGAAAGTACCCCTCACCTATCTTATAAATGGTCACATCCAGTTCCCTTTAACTCACACCACCAAAGCCATTTTATCTCTTAAAACCAAAGAAAATTTCCTCAAAAATTACATATCTTAATCTTAGAGTAATCAATTTGGCCATAAATCGAACTTAAGGAGTCCTTTTTGGCACATCAAAAGGAAACACACAAAGAAGAGGTAGTCCTTTTATCACTTCATTCAATGTTCATTTCTTCTTCTAATTCCTCTTATTAAGTTGTTACATTTCTAAAATAATAAATCAATTGTATAATTTTATTATGAGATTTTTTAAAAACTTATTGGAAACCCATATTCATATTTTTACCCATACAATGAAAAACAATACCAACATGTGTGCGTATGTATGACTTTCCATCTCCACACTGTGGTGTAAATTGTTTTTCATGTAAAAATTATTTTAATGGGTATAAATATGAATATAATTGATTTAAAAATTAAATATAATCAGATATTTAATATTAAAAATTCATATTCCATCTACTTTCGTATCATTTAATCATCAAAGTGGTGATACTGTCGGTCGTGCGTACGAGCGATCTACCATCTCCACGATGCGATGAGATTCATTATCCCCATTAACCATCCAAGAATGATTATAAAAAATATATTATTAATAATTATGAAATATATTACATAATAAGTATAGTGTAATGAAACATATTTGGGTGTTTGTGTTTCTGTGTGTGTTCATATATGTCATTCAATTACTTCTATTCAATATCATATGAAAACAGAATCATCGTTCATGCATACGTACGCCCAACCGTCTCTAAGAATGATGAAATAAATTATATATATATATATTATTAATATATATGATATATACATAATCATATAAATTTTTGTAGTATGTAAATCATGATCTCTGTAATATGATCAAGAATAACAAGTCAGAACAGGTACGATAAAGAAAGCGATATTACCTGAAAAGTTTCATTAAAATGGAGTTTGTAATAAATGGATAATATAAAGATATAAAATAAAAATATATGATATCATAAATATTATTATGATTATTATATAAGTTAACAATAGGTTTAATAAATCATGAGTTTTGGATTCATATGGAGAGTAGCAGACCTAAGGTAAGGGTTAATTCCTCACTCTCATTATTATCCGAGATTTTTTATGGGTAAGTATATACTGGGAAAGAATTATAATCCATGTCCTTGTCTCAAAAAAATGTTTTCAAAAGTAATATTATCAGGTTTTTTGGATGTTCATATTTAACTAGATTATAATTTTAAATTTTTTATAGATTTATTGTTCTAAATATTTTTATTTAATATCGAGGTTTTAAAAATGATTTTAGGTATTTAGTCATATGGAGGAAATTATTTTAAAATTTTATTTACTTTCAAATGATTCAAATTTTAATGGGACAATTTGATTCAAAAATATATATTTAATGACTTCATTTATAAATTTTCTGACTTTTAAATGATTTCATGTAGACGAAATATTTACCTCTAAAAATTTTTACTGATTATTTTCAACTATGTCAGCATCCTTTTTTTGATATTATTCTTGATTTTGGTGGATTTTTTGTAATACAATCTTCCATACTGTTTTTTATGAGTTATCAAATGTTTTTCCATGTATGTGCTATTTTTATACCATTCATGGTTTATGGTTAAAGTATTAACATTTTATATTCTAGTTTTAATATGAATGTTTATGTTATTTTCACACATTTCAAATGAAGAATGCATTATACTTAGTATGTGACGAGTGAGGCCTGCTATTACACCTATATACATCTTTAGGTCTCATGAGACAAACTATTGAATTTCCATAAGGATTTGACAGTATATTTCTAAATTGTCTTGGCAGAAGACCTTGACATATTAGTTATAATGTCCGACATTATGTATTACCTCATTATGAAATTAGTTATCACATGTGATTATTCAACTAGAAGAATATACATGGGCATATTTATATGTTAATGTTTGATTTATTTTTTCCATATTATGTTCATATTTTTTGTTTAAAAGGATGATGTTTTTATTATACATTTTGGCTTAATTGTTTATAAGTTTCTCAAAATTATTTATCCATACTGATAATCTGAGCTCACCCCTTTCTTATGTTTTATTTTCCTAGGATTCCATGTTGTGTATAATGATTTATATGAAGGGATAAGCTAGACAAATAATGGAATTCTCAAAAGATTAATTATTCATCATTTCAAGTGAAAAATTGTAATATTATGTTATTGTGTGTAATATGTTTTCGAAGACTGCTAAACTGATCATTCCTTCTAGACATGATTCCTTGTAATCATTCCATTGTATTAATTTAATGCACCCACTATTGGTAACATTGGATAGGCTATTACATGACACTATGATTATACATAAATTTAGTGAATAACATAATGAATCTTAGGTAATTTTCATGATGGGTCCTTATTCATGTATTAAAATGTTGGGAATACTCATAATTCGTCAGTTATCCCCTTTTAGAATTAGAGGGATAGAAGGTATGTGGATGAGAATTTCTACTGGATCCTTCCCCTGAATTCTCCCAATTGTCACCCATTGTGATGTGTGATGTTTAAGAATCATATACAGTGATTTATGGAAAGTGTATCCATGTAGTATCTTCAGTTCTTGTTCTCCTTTGATTCCATTTTTTTCATGATTTTATAGATTATTTTATTAGATGATTATGGAAATCAACTAGAATGATGGTGTTATTTGTAGTCATGGAAGGAGGGGATTCTGAGAGGAAGAATATAATATGTTTTGTGTGTTTTTGGTGATTTTGGTCAACTCAGTGAGTTTTCATCCATTATTTATGTTTGATATAAATAAAATAATTAATTTTAATTGTTTATAAATAATTATATTGGATTATTTTTCGTGAGAAAGGGTCTCGTGTGTTGATATATGATTGGGTGAGGAATGAATAGGCTTGATCTTGGATAATCAAAACTTGATTAGGATAGTAGATCCATATTTGAGGTATGTAGTCCCTTTAATATATAATAATTTTCATTGAATGTATTAACCTTCCCCTATGAATACATGGGTTTAGGTTAAAAGGATATGGACATAGGATGCCCTAGGTAAAGGAAGAGGATGACATTGGTCCTCTTAGAGATAGATGAGTCTTTCTTTATGCATTGGTAATTTTTTGGATCACAAGATATTATGCCACCAACAAGGTGTATGTACTAGTTGGGCTATTTAGAGACCATAGGTAGGTCATGAGATTTAGGATGAGTTACATGTAGCCTTTCATGGACCGTTTAGATCTATTTTTATAGGTAGGAGAGGACTTGACCTAGCGGTGGCATGTCAGATAGTCCTACATTTCATGATTGGTGGGGAACACCTTATAGAGGGTGGATGAGAAACATGGTTAATGATCTAGCTTAGATTTTATCTTTGGGTACAATATAGTTTTGATGTTTATGGTATCATCTATATAATGTAATTGTGAGATCTCTAATAGGAGATATAAAATAGGACTATACAAGGGATCATGGAAAACTATTGGATGAATTGGCATTGGTTTTCCATGGGAATTCCAGTGAGGTAGATCACTATGGTCCCTTATGAGTGGGAAAGAGTTTTTATATATAAATAGTTGAATATTTGTAACAATATTATTTATTTCATTGTCAGGGAGAACCTACTATCCATCAGACCACCTTGGGGTGATGATTTCATGATAGTATCCATTAAAAGAGGCCATGATGACTTTTGAGAACTTAGTATATTCCCTTATTGGAGATATGGGAATTTTGAGAGGTTTAATGTGTTTTGATTAATTGAATGGGATAGACTTTAAGGGATTAGCCTATAAAGATAGATTGAAGGGGACATGTGATAAGTTATTTGGGGCTTGATCTCAATTGACTAGTGCCCCACATATATGTTAGTGGGTATATGGGGAGGAATGTGATGTTGATGTGTGACCTCACATACATAAGAGGGTATAATATTGGAACATAATATGTAATAAAGGAAAAATATCACCTAAGAATGGATGCTTTTGGTACATGATATGCGACCCCCCTCCACTAAGAGGGACTGTTCTGGGTACTTGTTGTGGGACTACCCATAGGAGGATATTGATTGGATACATTGTGAGAGACATCCACTAAGAGTGGTTATATTGGGTACATTATATGTGACCACCTTGGAGAGGTGATTGTTTGTGTACTTTTTGTGTTAACACCCCTGACAGGGAATGGTTTGTGTACTTTATGTGGAATCCAACACTAGGAATAGAGTAGTTTTGAGACATTGTATAATGTGGTGGAGGATGAATATGGGGCCTTAACATGAGAAATAGGGTAGTTGTCAAGAATTATTCAGAATCCCTATATTTCATATTTGATTATGGTTCATGGTATGGTGCGTCACACTAAATACTTTATTCAATAATGGTTAACATATTTTGGCATAAGGTGAATTCTTCACTAAAATAGGTTGATGTAGTTATATTCGGGAGTAATGGTGGCCTGGATTGCACATGATGACTAAATGTATATGTGTGTTATGATTTTTCATTTAATTTATTATTCGTAAACATATATATGATTGTATATCATAGTGGAAATTTTTGATTCCCAACTATGATGACTTTCATATATTGTACATCGGCACCTGATTGCACACAAAGAACATACATTTGTTTTATTCCTTTGAGAACAATTTGATCTATGAATGCTATTAGATTAGCTTGACGGTGGTTTTGGGTGCATTATAAGGTGACTCGTAAGTATATTATTAGATACACTATTTAATTTTATTATTTTATTTATTTATTATGAAATCATTAAATTATGAAAATGTTGTTTTTTTCAACAATTCATAATAGCGTGTTTTCAAACATTTATTTAATGATTACTCTTCATTTTCAGCAGAAGATCAGAAAAAAAATTATGGAGGAAAAAATAGAATGTATTTACTGTATTTTCTAGAAGATATGCTCAAATTAGATCAATTTACTGAACAAAAGTGGGTATTCATGATATGATATTTATGTTTTCATAGGACGGTCAGAAATGAAAATGAAAATCAAAATAACTGAAGGCAAAAATAGGTGAACATACACTAGAGGATTCAGTGATATTTTATTCAGGTGATAAATTTTATGCTAATTCTATTTTATAAACATTTATTTTGTTCAATATGAATAGTGATTCAGTTTAATTTAGTCATATATTATGTCGACCAAAATAAAGGATGATGTTGAAGCACTGAAAGAAGGATTAAAATATTATTTTTCATATCATTATAACATAGAGTAAAAACATTAGTGATAAATATTTGATGAAAATAAATATTCACTATAATAATTGAAAAAATATAATTTTTATATATGTTTATAAAACATACTGTTGGGTTTAATAAAAGTTGATTTTAAGGTACAATTATTATATATTGTATGTGTAACATATTCAATACACAATATGTATCACATTTATACACAAATTATTTAATGAACTAAATGCTAAAAAAATTGATATGCATATAATGTGTAGAAAAATCCATTGGTTAACGATTAAATTTTATGGACAATAGACCACCAAATTATTCATGGAAGATTCATTACATTCAATAAATAGTAAAATCCCCTTTATAATGATGTTGACCTGGGAAATAAAATTTATAAATTCAAAAAAAAAAATTTAATGATGCTAGATAAATTTAATGGATATATTTAAATATTATTTAAGCTGATATTCATTGATTCATTAATGAATACTGTATACAGATCTATCTAGTTTGGTATTGAATGTAACAGCCCAAGATTTTATAAAAAAATATTCTTTTTAATTTTATTAAAGTCTTGTGTTGTACAACACGCATCCTTGACTTGCCTGGCATTACACGCAATCACGACCTTCCTCGATAGCGTGTGTAATACGCAATACGGAGTTTCACTAAACAACGATATGCTATTAAAATATTATTAAAACTAGCCGTTATGAATAGTAATAACCACTTTTTAAAACTCTGTAAATCTTATTTTTCAAAATGAACTTCATTCATGGATTCGGAGTATCGAATTTAGCCTAAGGTGAAATTTTGGTACTTTTCGGATAACTTTCATATTCTGTTGAATAGTGAAAAATTACTAAATTATAATTAAAAACAACTTTTTTTATCGAAATAATTAATAGTGATAAATTATTATTTTGAGTGGTTTTAAAGTATATTTAGAATATATTTTTACAATTTAATACAATGTTGGTCATTGGATGTAATTTCACATTTAAACCAGACATAATCAAGTGTCAATCTTTTGATATATATTGTTTCCTAAAAACACGCTATTTATTTTAACAGCGGGATTTAATTATAAAATTAATTAATGCAACTTCTATTTTATGAATTTGGTAAAATAGATTTCATTTTTGAATTCGGAATATGAAATATAGCTTAGGATGAAATTTTGGCATTGTTCTGAAAAACATCAATTTTTGATGAATAGTGAAACTACTAAGTGGTAGTTAAAAAAACTGAATTTTTTTATAAAACATAATTTTGCCGCTTCTGTGAATGGAATTTCGAAAATCCGAGAGACACGGTTAATATCAAGGACTAAAATGTGGTTCAATGAGATGAAAATAATTTTTTGGTGAATAGTAACTTTTTTTCTTTTTTACCGCGGTTAATAGTAAATAGGGTAACTAAGGGTAAATATGATATTACTGTTACCCTAACACATGCCCTAATTCTATTGGACAAGTGTAATTCGACCAAAAACAAACTTAGGAATAAAATATGACCATTTAGGCCCACTTGGACTAGATTAGGACATTTATTATTAATTTATTTAAAGAAAGGTTAAAATAGTTAAAATCAAAGTTTAATAAGTAAATAATTTTTAATATGGGGTTATACATAAGATAAATTCGATTGTAAATATTAATTAGAAAGCTAAAAATATTTACTACATGATGGTATTTTATTTGTAATTTTTAGACATAAAATAATTAAATTTATTTATGACACAACGATGATGCAGTAATTATCTTATTAATGAAATATTGACATAATTGATGTTATAAACACCAAAATAAATGTAATTTGAGATTTTTTATGAATTCCACTAATTTTCTAGGTTACTATGATATATTAATGTTGATTTAATCAACTTGGTTCGAACATTTAATTCTGTTATGACTTTCACAAAAATCATATATCAAATAGTGTCAAAATTGACACAAAATAGTTTTTAAATAAAATATTATATTATTAATTGTTATTGTATTCCTAAAAATCTAAGGATCGGCCAAATGACTTAGATAAGGATATATATATTAATAATAAACAATTTGGGGTCCGTTTGGCATGTTATTGTAAGTTTATTAACCATATAGTGAAAGAAAACAAAAAGACATGGTAAAAGTTAAATTATTTAACTTAGAGTTAAATTTAATTGATAAGGTTAAAATAATATCCTAAACTTGTCTAAATTCTATTGGTTGATAGGATTTCGACCCCTCCCCACCTTATCTTCGAAATAAGACCCTTTGGAACCATTATAAACCGATTTTGACTTTAATATAAAATAATATTTTGAGATATTCCTAAGGTGCCCCTCTCCTCCCTTATAAAAGGACACCTCCTCCCCCTCCTCCTCACACCAAATTTAGAACTCAAGCTCGGCCAACCCCTGCCAAAATCTCTTCTCCACTTCCCTAGAAACATACTAGAGGTTCTGGTCTTCCTCAAAGACCAATTTTAGTTCCCTAAGAGGAGGTCTCCAAAAGGCGCTTCAAAGAAGAGGTAATTACTGTTACCAATTCTTTCATCTTTATTTCTTCTTCCACTTCTTCTTCTTAGGTTGTTTCATTATGAAGTAATAACATCAGTATCACTCATATACTGATATGTTATTATTAGTATGAAACAACCCTATTTCACCATCTATCCATCCTACGGAAAAAGAAATCACCGCGCGTGCGTACGTACGGAATACCATCTCCACGCCGTGGTGTAATCTATTTTCCACCACCACCTTACATGGATGGGTATAATGGTGTAAAGAATAACTATACATAGTTATTACAACATCATATTGATTCTTATATATTTTATAATCCACTCCAATTCAATTCAATATTTATAGAAATGATATCATCGCTCGTGCGTACGTACGGACTACCGTCTCCACGACGCGATGAGATCCATTCTCCATGTTAACCATTTAAGAATGATTATAATGTATATATAAGAAATAATAATGAAATATATGACATTATAAAGCTACTGGATTTATTTATATATATACATATGTATGTCATCTACTTACTTCCATTTCAAGACAATAAGGAAAGAAAAACAGCGTTCATGCGTACGTACGGACTACCGTCTCCATGAACGGTGTTTTTCATTTTATTTATCTATCTATTATATATATATATACTGAATATATATGATATATAAATCATATTTTATATTCTGGAAGTGAGTAAATCATGATATAAGTAATAATGATGTCAAGAACAACAAGTCAAAACACCTACGATAAATGAAACGATTTTACCCAAAACGCTTCTTTAGCATGGAATTTACAAAAGAACGGGTAATATAATGTCATAAGTGAACCAAATATGATATCATAACAATTAATATGATTCTGTAATAAGTCAATAGCATGATTTAAATCATTATACAGGAGGTTCGGACACTTACAAAGCAAGTCGGACCTAAGGTAAGGGAAATATCACAATCTCATTTTTATCCGAGATTGTTTATTCGTAAGTATTTACTAGGGTGTATTTTATCATCCACATCCATGTTTACTCAATATGTAATATTATTTCCATCCACCTAAAATTGTTTAAATCCATTTTTACCCTTCAGTGAGTTTTTAGTAATACGTATGAAAGGAATCTTTTGTCGTTTTTCGTACGAGGTACTTTTTGACTTTTCCGACAAAAGTACGAAGAATGATTTTTTTAACTTAAACGGCATGAACGGATTTTTACGGTTTTATAAAGCCTTATTTTCATGAAGCTTCCTCCAAAAGATTTCATGACTATTTTTAATAAAATCTCTTTCTTTTAAAATTGCATTATGTTTTGTGAAAAGAAATTTATTTTGAAGAAGAAAGGATATTTTCCTCAAGAATTCATTTCAAGTGTTTTATCAAAATTATTTTCCATCTAAGATAATAAAGGGTTCTGTTTCTATCCATATTTTTACATTGATTTGACTATGGTTTGATGGAATTATGTTTATGAATTCCTTTATCTTATATGAATGGTTTTATGATGTCATGTTTTAAGAATCCCATTTTTATTACATGGGTTATGAAATGATGTATGATTTATGATTTTGTGGCACACATAAGAATGGTATCATTATGAGATGGGTGGGACCTATATCTCCCTCCAATGCATTGGGTGAAGATTTTATATCTCATGAGATAAACATGGCTGGAATGGTAGGTTATACCGGTTCAGTGAAACAGGACTGAAACGAGGGTTACTCGATTCAGAAAGGGACTTTGTCCACTAAGATAGTCTTGGCAATGAGTCTTGACTAAAAAGATATGATTCTCTATGATTATGTGTGAATGCCACAAAGTTTCATGTTTTATGTTATGATTATTGGGATTTCATTTCACTACTATGATTTATCCCATGTTATGAAATTATGCTCTCTTTTGCAGGTTAAGATTTCCAAAAGTTATGTTCTTATGAATATGATGTGATTGATTTTTGTTTTGTATACCCTTACTGAGCATTTGAGCTCACCCTTTTATGTTTTCTTTTCCCCAGGATATAAATAAAGGTTTTAGGTAAAAAAAAGGGGAAGATATTTATGGGAGATATTGAAGATCTTTCACCACGATTAGAATATTACGTTCCGAGTTTCCAAAGACACTAAACTATTACGGTCCTTGAGTGTGTTTTTTTCTAATGTACTAAGTATTCCGCAAATGTAATGTAATGTCCATGTACGTCAGGCTTCGGGTCTCTACATTGAAGGAGTTCAACGAGGAATAGAAGTTTAGTGATGAATTTGAGCTCAATGAACACATTTCAGGAATACATTAAATATGATGATTATATAAGGGATTTGAGCATTATAGAGTAATTAATTATTATTTTATGTATAGTGGAATGAGTGAATGTGACTTACTAGGTCATGATAATAATTTGAGGTGAAGAGGTGGAGAATTTTTGCGATGTTATTATTAAGAAGAGTGTGACAAAAGCCCAAAGGAATGATCCATGAGAAATGAAAAGTATATATTATAATAAAAAAATCTTTTAACAACATAATCTATAATTAATAGTTGGAACTAGAATCTCTTTATCAATCATATGTCTTAGAGGGTGATCTAAATCAAGTATTTTGTGGTTATTATTACAATTATAATGTTGATATACATATGATGATAATGAAATATTAGGTTAGGTTTGACCACTTCTGAAACCATTGTGATTGATAATAGATTACAATTGAAAATATGTGGCTCGAGATGACAAATGAACAAAGTAATGAGTATGTTCTATTATTTGAGTAAAACCATATATAAATACATGGAATCTATTTCTTATTTATTTTTATCAATAGTATTATGATTGATTTTTATTACTTGTGTAGATCAAGACATTATCCTATCACAGTGGTCAATTAAATTTTAAATTAAGCTGTAAAATGAAACCAATGATTTAAACATCCCCCAGTATGCCTCAATGGTTTGCCCATTCATATGTTTCACAAGTATTAAGATATAAGAATCTCTATACTAGATTAGATTTTTTAACATGGAGAACAAAATGTGACGACCAGAACCTGAATGCTACTAAACGGGTGCCCCAACCATGGTGGTCCACATGGCCTCAAGCACATCTTCTCGAATCCTAGAGCATGCTGACTAAAAGCGAGGGCCCAATGTGTATCTGTGGGAAAACTATTCCCTAATTATAATAGAATATCATAGTGAAGTAATATAAAGGAATTGAAAAAAATATATGAAATATAAATAAAAAGTGAATGAAAATGGATGCAATGGATAAACAATAATGGAAATAATTGTAGCTGCAAGAACAATGATGATGTAGTGCCATTTCACAAGAAAAATGGAAATCCTAAATACAAGACAACATGGATAACATTTTACAGAAGTATATGAAAACAAGAATACTCCATGAATCTGTAGATATAACTCGCTCATCTAATTTCAAGATCTATCTTATCTTCACACAATCATGTGTTGGAAGATGAGTTTTTACCATTAATAATACATGAAACAATTTAATCTACTCTGAGTACCAATCAGTGCTCATAGAGGGTGTGAGATAAATCTTAGTGGCCCACCACCATCAGTTTCTATAACATCCTTCCCCTATAATAGAATATTGTAGTTTACAGGCTTGAATATTCATTGTAAAGCAAGCAGTACAATATAACTATATAACCAAGTACCTTCTTCACCCCTCAGATGGTGTCTGAACATGTAAAAAGTTCAAAAATATAGAAATTACGATTTAATTGTAATAGGTCATATGGGTCATAGCCATAAGTAACATCGCCTCGTGATAGTATAGGTAGTGAGGGTTCCATGACATGACAAGGCAATCGGAAAATGATATCCATTGAGGGAGTAAATGGGTATTAACCAAGGTATCTTAAATCCAACAAACTACTAATACATTATCATCTGAGTCTAGAAAACGGTGTAAGAGTGTAATTCTAATAGTGTAATCCAAGTAATTCCACAACAATTCACATATTAAGCCCATGGTGATCGACCAATGTAAAATGGGAAATGGAATGATATGGAACTTGGGGATTCCACCATGGAACCTACTTTTCTATGCCATATCCAAAGAGTGTATCCAAGGTATCATATAATAATGAAAGGGACCCAATGGTTTTATACTAGTCATCCTAGTAATAAACATGAACCATACTCTAGATGGGTTTCAACCACAGCAAATAGTATTATTGAATCATAATGGGGTTCCCATGAACCATGGCATTATCCTCTCAGAATCCATGCAAAGCGTGAGTCAGTTCATTCCTATTTGATATTTTAATCATATAATAATTTATTTGGTTCATGTCTTGACATCCATTAGTTTGGATAGGTCAAGTATATTTGAAACCATATTTTTATTGGTCCATTCCTTATCACCCAATAGTGTATATAGACTATGTGGAGTTTCTAACATTTACTCAAGTGTTAGTGAACAATTAAGGTGTATTAAAAAAGAGAGGTTCACTCCACTACCTTCTATTAAAATGGAAAAGGGTGCTGCATACATGTAACCATTACTCAATATCATTTATTAAGACCATGATATATACATAATATACTTTCCATTTCAAATTTCACATTTTACATTTCACATTTAGTAAAAATTAGAAACCAGTTACCTTAGATGTGTCAAGTGGTGACAATAAATGGTACATGCCATTATAAAAAACTAATTAACAAGAAGTAATTTATTATTAAAGGCTCACCATTAGGACCGATAAGAATAGCCACACCAGAACGGTTTTTCATACATGTTGAAACACTATAAACCCAAATATGCCACAACCAACGAAAAGGGGAGGATTGATTTGATGGTTTAACCAACAACAACTAATAAACTATTTAGAAAGAGTATAGTTATACTATTCTTACATCTATAATAAAGGAATTTAAATTTAATAAATTTTTTCCAATGATTCTGGTGGGCCCTACATGAACATGCCAAAAATAATGAACATTAGGGATGAGTTATAGACCACCCACATTACTGTTGTACATTCCATATCCTCCGGAATCGGCCCTTGATTTCCCTCACATCAGAGTAGATATAAAAAAGATGACAAATTATCACATTATGATATCTCATTCATGAGTGATAGAGTAGAAGAACAAATAACAATGACTCTAGTACATTCCATTTCCCATCCAATGTGATTAACGAATGCTTGATTGGAGGCAAGACAAATGAGATCTTTTGATCCCTACCTTTGTCCTTAAAAAATTACCAAATAGTTGAAAATGGAGGATAATATTTATAGTTCATATATTTTTAGGAAGGAGTAGGATTAATAACTCATTAATGGTGTTTTAGAAATTTTACGTAGGTTTTTAGCATGTGTGCGGTTTGTCCGCTCTGTATTTCAAAATGTGTGCAACCCGTGCAAGACGGTTCTGCCTAAAAAGTATTCCTCCACACGATTTGATCAAACCGTGTGGCATACATGCAAGGTTACCTCGGAAATAGGGCAGTTCACATGGTTATACAGCACAACTATGTGCTAACCATATGGGGATCCACTTTCTAAAAAAAATACCATCCGCACAGTTTTAAAAATGTGCATAAATTCCGCACAGTTTACTCTAAACCATGAACAATGCATATTTTCTCCAAAATTATGGGTTTCGAGGTTTGAATAATCCCCAGAAACCCTCAGAACATTTACTAACTCATTAGGAATCCAATTTAGGTCCAAAGCATTGATTAATATTAAAACATAACAGATCAATACTTGAGTGAGAAAACTGGGTTCTTACAGTCTTCCCTACTTAAAAGATATTCCCCTGAGTTCTATTACAAGTGTAAAGAAACACGGTCTGAAGAAAACATAGTTCACTGAGCATGTAAATTGACTTCCCTCTCCCATGTCTCTTCATATACATGGTCGTTCTTCTATTTCACCTGTACGAGAGGGACAAACATTCCTCAAATAACCTTAATGCTTTGGACTATGACGTGTAATGGATACTCTTTATAGGTACCATCAGCGGCTAACTCAACCTTCTCATCATCCACGGTATGAGATGGGTCAGCATGATATTTGTGATGATGTGAGTTGTGAAAGGATTCGTACATGGCACAATACATCTTCATTAGTATAAACTGATAGGATACTGACCAGACCCTCTCTAGAATTTCTAACGGCTTGGTGTAATTACTCCACAAATTTCTATTCTTCTGTAACCGTCTATGCATATGACTGGGTTATACCTGAAGGAAAACATGATCCCCAACCTCAAACTAAAGATTTCGTTGACAAATATCGACATAAGATTTACGTTGGGACTGAGCAGTAGTCGTATGCTACATGATTAGCCGAACCTGATCTAAAGTCTCCTAAATGTGATAGTTCCTTATTGGGCTGCCTCACCTACGTCTAGATTGCACAAGGGTGAACGGAAAGGCCAACCATATAAGGTCCCAAGATGAGCCATCTGAATTGTCACATGAAAAATGATATTATAAGTGAACTCGGCAAGAAGTATATGATTCTCCCAATAACTGAATAAATGAAGGACGCCTGCTCAGAGCGTATCCTTCAAAACATGTACTGTATGTTCAAATTGTCCATCAATCTGAAGGTGAAATGATGTGATTAGAATCACCTAAAATCCTATATCTTTTTGTGAACCCTGCTAGAACTGTTATATGATACGAGCATTCCTATATGAAGAGATGGTATTAGGAAACCCGTGTAGTTGTATGATCTAATAGAATTATAGTCTTACCATCCCATCAACTGAGAAACTCTACCAAATTGTAATGATGTGGATTGATTTCGTTATTTGGTCAATGAATACCCAGATAGCATTTCTACCCCTCAGTGACCTAGGTATGTAGAGTAATAAATCCATAACAACCTCTTCCCATTTCCAATTAGGGACTAGAAGTGGTTGTAAAAATCTTGGTGGTCTCTGGTGCACTTCCTTCACCTTCTAATAGGTGGAATACCTAGTGATGAATCATGAAATATAATGTTTCATCCCAGGTCACCAATACCAGCGTTGAATATCTCGATACATCTTCGAGATGCTTGGATGAACTATCCATTGAGAAGCATGTGACTCTTCCATCAACTCTCCACTCATATCGACAGGAAGCTATATATGTCCTCATAAATTCAAGTGATCATATTTATCCACAAACCAATACAAAGCTGTTTTATCACATTATATAGTCTCATGGATAACCAAACAATCAAAATATGAAAACAACCTAATCATCACCTTCATAAGGTGGGAAGAGGTAAATGTTAAGGTTGAGTGGAAATATTGCTCGTGACTGTCGTGAAACTCCATAGGAAGTTCATAAATGTGCGAAATTAACTTTCATTCATCACTGGCTTCCTATACGTCCTGTGTTTGAGTATTCCAACAGAAATCATATGCAACAAATTTTTTTATCTAGGCATATACACATGATCAAAATCAACCAATTGTAGAAATTCATTCAATCATCAATGTCAAAGATTCAAGTCATGTTGTGAAATGATATACATGATGATATTCTTATCTTTATACACCCAAAAGCACTCACCCAAGAGATATTGTATCCTACAATCTAAGGAATGTACAACTGCTACTAGCTCGAGGTTGTGTGTTGTGTGATTTCTTTCATGAGGCCTCAACTATAGAGATATTCATGAAACTGCTTTGTTTACCTACCTTAACACTGCACCTATCCCATTTTCTGATGCCTCACAGAATATGATATAAACTTTACTAGGTTCTAGAAAAATTAGTACCAATGTCGATACAAGCCTCTCGTTCAGCGCCTGAATGTCTTTCTAACATGTTTCAGGACACAAGAACATAACCCCATTATTTTTTATGTCTTGTATGTGGTGAATCAATAAGTGAGAAGTCCCTTATGAAAATATTATTTGAGCCATACTGTCTCACAAAACTTTTTATATCAAACACGTTTTGGGGATTATCCTAGGAAACTACAACACTGGCCTTTTTGGAGTCAAAAGATACACTTGATTATTATATAATGTGACCTTAGAAGTGGAACTTGTCAATTCAGAAGTTGAATTTAGAAAGCATGCGATAAAGATGAGTCTCTGTTAGTGTACTCAGAATGATCTCAGGTAGTTTTTAGGGTCATTACGAGTGAACGAATACACCGAGATGTCGTTCAAAAATTCAACGGAAAATTAGTCCAAATAAGGATAGAAAATCCTATTCATCAAATCAATGAAAATGTAAGGTGTGTTCTAAAGACCAAATGGCATAAAAAATACTCATACAAAACACACCTTCTATAAAATTTTGTATGAGGTATGTCAGAGGGTCTGACTCACAGCTGATGATAATCCAATCTTAGGTCGATCATAGAAAAAAATTTCTTCATCGATCAGGTCAAAGAGATCATCTATTCGAGGATATGGATAGAGCTTCTTCAATGTTAGTGGGTTAAACCACATTAAACTCGTCTCCCTGGTGATCAAACACATGCGTCTACTCCTTTTTCTTCTACACTCTAATCATGGATATTAGTTTATCTAGCCTAGGTAATATATTTTCCCCTTCTTACCCTTTCTTATGCTCATTCCTCTTCCTATGTCCTCCCCTCTCATTTTCATCATGGACCTTGTGATGAAAACTAGTTATGTTTTTCCCTAAATTATTGTATTAGATATATTTTTCATTAGTGGAATCTTATTAAAATGTCCCTAATATCTTTATTTAGTTTCATAGATATTGTTTTGATTATTTTAGGTACCGATTAATGGAAGTAGACAATATTATGTTGATTTTCCCTTATAAATTTTATTTAAAATTCTACAGTTATTAGTGGATGTATTTTTATCCCTATAGTATATTAAATGGTTATCTTAAATCTATTTTGTATTATTTGTATTTATTTATCCTTTCACCAATTTCTAATGAAATGTGATGGGTTTTCCATTGTTTTCATTGTCGTAAATTGGTATTGTAAAATAGCACACCCTAAATGGTTGATAAAAATCTACAATGACCACTATAAATATTTTTTGAAACATTAAAATAGTTATTTGTATTTTAAGTGGATTATTAACTTGTATATATTTTTTCTTATAATTTTAAATATTTATAAGATATTCGAGTTAAAAATTTATTATTATAAAAATTGGTTTTTAATTAAAGGGGAGATTTTTTAGAATTCATTGTCATCATTGTTGGTTTTGAAAATATATATGGATGAGAATATTTATTTTTTTTATAAAATTTTCTATTATTGTCTGTTAATTTTGGTTAAAATAAAATAATGAAAATATATGTATCATAATATTTATGATTAAAGAAGTAGAAGCGAAACTAAAAAATTAAATTTAATATTCAACTCAAATTTAAAAACATTTTCAATGTATATTTCCAAAATAATATTTTAATTACTAGTTGGAATGGTTTAAATTCATTGTAGTTTTTTATAATGATTATTTTAATTAATAAAATATAGGCTATGGTAGTATCGATGGTCGAATTATATGCCTTACCATTTCACAAATGTTTTCATGGGATTTGGGGAGAAAATAAATTTAATAAGGCATGTGTGTTTTTGTTGAATGATGTGGATTGTGATGGGTTAAGTAAAGTTACTTTATTATAAATATATGATTATTATTATTTTTGAAATGGGTAATGCACATGATAGGTAGTGTATCAATGAGGGGAGACTAGACTGTGTACCTCTTTGGATTTCACAACCTTACTAAAAAAATGAATCCTAGTCAAATGAAAAGTTGTGTCACGACACATCACACGGGGCCCGTGACATGACTACCTCATCCCCACATCCCATTGTCCAGGGGTTGGTGACTACCAAAAAAAATGTGTGTCCCTAAAAAGGGAAGGCAATGACTCAAATCCTATATAAACACAATGTCTGAGAACACAAAAAGATGCAACCAGAAAGTAAAAACTGCAGTAGTACAAGTGTGTGCTAAAAATAAAGGGGAAAAAAATACATGCCCAACTGAAAAGGGTACAATTAAAACATAGAATGGTAATCAAAACCTAAGATTTTCCACCAAGGATCATACCTTAAGTGTAGGTACAACTAATATCCACTTCTCTCCATACTGACCAATCACCTCTGTGTTCCAATTGATCCTGGATCCTACAGTCTTAGCTGAGCCGCTCGTCATATGAAAAAGACACAACAAGGTGCTGGAAAATACTATATAAGGAGTGAGTATAAAATTACTTAGTAAAAATACCCATTCCCTTGAAGGTCCCTCAAAATTCCACAGAGGAAAAACACAATCATGATCTCAATGACAAATCACTATGAAATAAACATAGGTCGAACTGGGTATATCATATTATTAAAGAATATATGATTAGCTGTAAAGGTAGATCATCTCAGCCTGTCAATTGGTACTGATGTTGATTCACACAGAATCATTGGGAGCTGATTCACACAGAATCGCTAGGTTCATATTCATATAGAAACTGTGGGTGCTGATTCACACAGAATTGATGGGTAATGATTCACTCAAAATCCATGTGTGATGATTCACAAGGAATCACTGGGTGCGGATTGACATAGAATCACTGGGTGATGATTCACATAGAATCGCATGGTGGTGGTTCACACAAAATCACTGGGTACCGATTCAAATATAATCATTGTGTGATAATTCACATAGAAATTCTCTTCGTTCTTCACTTCTCTTCCAGTCCCCAGTTTCCCACACATAGTATGCTTGTATTTAAGAGAAACTGATTCTCAAGCCCTCTGTCATATTTCAAACAGCATGTAGTCACCTGAAAACGAAAACCCCTGATCTTTTAGGTTATAAGGATTCCAATTCAATAGATGGCACATAAACTGGATGCCCAGTCTTTATGTTATTAGCATTTTAGTGCTGTGGGCCCGATTTGATTCGGAGTCGATCAAACCTGGAAATAGTCCCACTCTCTTGAATCCTCTCTTAGAGTATCACAAAAGGACTTTATCACTCCATGTATTCCAATGCTGTAGATGGTTCGTTAAACAGACGTCTGGTTTGCATGATACAATCACATATGCTTTTTGGGCCCGGGAGGGGTCCGGGTCCGACCGGACCTAAATCGTCCTGCGCCACCCCAATTGGGATGGGCCATGGAGAGCTCGTCCCACTGGGCTGTAGACCGGCCTAGCCCACTGTCCTGGGAAAGGCCCACTGAGCGGTCTGGCACGTTGGCTGCTGCGACCCTCATATGGGTCACACGGTCCGCCTCCCAATCATCCCAAAAATTGCTCAATTTAATTAAAGGAGATTTCAGGTAGTGCCACCTTATCACTTGTGGGAACCATATGGAGTGGTTCCCAGCATTCGTTGAGGCATGCGACAGTGCATCCCCTTCGATCCTTGTGACAGGAAATTATTGGCCGCCTGTCCAACCACCACGGCACTGCCCACCTCCTCGGTCGGCAAGCATCAGCCACATCCTCTATTTTTGGTGCTGGTGGAGCTTTTTCAGGCCACCAGGTGAGCTCCAGTTGTCTGTTCTTCTATTCGGGTCCACATACGACTCTCTTGGTATCCTTGTCACTGCGCACCTCCGAGTTTCAAGAACCCGACATGTTGGAAAACCTTCCTCCAAAGAACTCAATAGAAATCAAGTGGCAGAGGGTATGGGCCTTGTTCATTTTGCCTGTCCCCCATGAGTTAGAATTATAAAAATTGTGTGTAATTTATACATCACATTAAAAACAATGAAAAAACCCATTCAAATCCCACCCAACGACCACCCGCAAAATCATAAACGAGGAGGCAAAATGTGGGAATTTCTGGAATTAAATGACAACACCTCCCTTGAGATTTGCTTAGGACATCGTGATAGTGGATGAATAATAATTGTCTTTGGATTCCACAAGTGTTATTTGTCAATCTATATAATGACATACTAGCTTCTGTTCAACGTCATTGGAAGACATTGTGTCACATTTCTCGAGGATTCCTGCTTTGTGAAGCCGCGTCGAAACATCACCCTGAGCCTCACATAAATAGACGGGTATTCAATTGTGTTTCAAATCATAAATTAGGTTCATTTATGAACCCCATATAATGTTTCAATTTTGAGGTTACAAGGATGGAGGGTGATTTTATTTAATGGCATGACAAGTCGTCGGTCCACACAATCACTCAATAGTTACATGAAAGAAAAATAAAATAACATGGTAAGCTATTATATTATTTTTTTTAAGTCCAAAATTCATCTTTTCCATTAAACCGAAAACTCTATAAGTGAAACTTCTCTTAAGAGAATCCTAGTGCAGCGGATTCAATGGTGTTCCTTGATTTCAATTATGAGAATCAGATCAAAATATAGAAAACGCCGCTCACGTGTTTACTAAATGTACCATTAATAAAAGTTCAATAATTCATTCCGAGAACACTGGGCCTCGGAACCACATACCTTCAATCATAAAAGACTCAAAATAATCAAAAATAATATTTTAAAAAATGACATGGAATTTATGAGTCATCAAATTCTCCCCACCTTATGGCCTTTCTACATTAAAAGCAATAACAAAACTAAGTGAAAAAATGGGGGTACTGAGAACGAATTTGAGCCTCATGCTCACATGTTATCTCCTAGAGATTTACATGCTTCCAAAAAACTTGCATTATAGGAATTGTCCACCCACAATGTTCCCACTCTTGTCGATCCCCTATTTCCTCTCGGAACTCCTAAATTGTCACCCCATCGTCGATGTCCATCTCACCCTAGTCGATAACGTGCGGTGGATCATGCACTTATCTTCTCAACTGGAACAAATGGAAAACATTAAGCACCTTGGGCTACTGTGGGGGAAGCGGTGGATGGTACGTCACTTCACCTAATCTATTTAGAATCCGGAATGGTTTGATAAACCTCTAAGATAGAATTCCTCCCTTCCCAAACCTTGGTAAACATCGTTGAGGTGAGACCCATAGGAAGGAAAGGTCTCCTACCTCGAGCTCCAAGCGTCTCTGTCTCTGGTCGACATAAGACTTTTTCCATATATGTGGAGTCTTCATTCGCTCCGGGATAATCTTCACCTTCTCTGTGGTAGACTATACCAACTCTGGACCCATATGTAATGACTCCCCTCAGTCTGTCCAACAATGAGGTGATCTTCATGGTCACCTGTACAAGGCCCCAAAAGGATTCATTCCATTGGTGGAGTGGTAACTGTCGATAGATGCATACTCCAGTAGTGGTAGTTGGTCCTCTCAACTTTGGCCAAAATCGAGGACACACAAACAAATCATGTCATTGACTGTCTGTATGGTCCACTCTTCCTACCCATGTATCTGGGGATGGAAGGTTGTTCTCAAGTGTATCTGATTCCCAAATGTCTCCTACAATCCCTTCCTCAATAGGGATGTAAAATGTACATCGTGATCTAAGATTATCATCGATGGCACACCATGAAGTCGCACAATCTCCAACATGTAGAGGCATCCCAAGCCCTTTTCAGATCCTTACTCATTGATAGGTTGGAAGTGGGATGACATGGTGAGTCAGTCATAAATCACCCATTTAGAATCGCGACCCTTGGATTTATGTGGTAGTCCTGTCATGAATTCTATAGAGATACCATTCCACATCCACCCAAGTACCTCAAGTGGCTTAGTTAAGTGTACGAGTGCCTGGTGCTCAACCGTCACTTTCTAACATGTGAGGCATCAAGATAGAAACTCTTCCACTACCTTCTTCATTCCTAGACACCTGTACTGATGCCAAAGGTCCTGGAATATCTTCTCCACCTAAAGATGCACCACCCATGGGGATGTATGGAACTCCATCAACACCTCCTCCTAATGTGTCATTGGTACCATAGAGAATCATTGGAAGATGATTACATGCTCCCCACCAATAGGAAATCCATCAGGATCATATCCTAAGGATATCTGAGAATATCAGGCCTTATAGTCCACATCCCCAAGCATTGACTCTCGAACATGATGAAGATGGGGGGACTGATAGTCATAAACTTGTGGTGAACAACACTATATCTATCTATAAAGGTTATCTTCAAATTCAGCAAGATACACTGTCACCTCACTCATCATCTTTAAAACAGACCTCTTGTTGAGTGCATTTGATACTACGTTCCCCTTACTAGGATTGTAGACTCTCTCAATGTCAGAGTCCTAAAGGGACTCCAACCATCACCGTTGTCTCAGGATCAGGTTCTTCTTTGAGAAGATATACCTAAGAATCTTGTGATCAGAGTAAATAGTAAATCATTCACCCATTAAATATTTCGTCCACATCTTCATTACATTGTCAAATACTACTAACTTTAGGTCAGGGTTTGTGTAGTTCTGCTCCTACTGTCTCAACTTCCGTGAGCTGTAGTCGATCACTACTCACTCATGCATTAAGATACAACACCCAGCTGAGAGAAATTATTAGTCTCTGCCTCATCTCTTGAAATATCTAGTGGCATATCTCCATCCACACGAAGGGATACCCCTTCGTTTTAATGGATCACAAGGATTCTTCTACCCTTGATATGTCAGGTATAAATATCTAGTAGTACCTAGCCAATCCCATTAAATTATGAACCTCAGTCACACTTCTGGGTGGCTCCCAAGAAATCATTGCCTCTATCTTTTCTGGATCAAATGGGACTCAACCTCTGAGATAATGTTCCCCAAGATGTGGACACCACGTTTCCAAAACAAGCTCATCATGATCATTCCCGAAATCTGGTTCTCTTATAGTGAATGGAGAACTATCTTTAGGTGCGTGCCATGATCCTCCTCAGACACCGAGTATATCAAGATGTCTCAATGAATACCACCACGAAGCTATCATGGAATGGCTAGAAGATCCTATTAATGAGCACCATGGACACTAATGGAGCGTTGTTCACATCAAATGGTATCACAAGGAACTCATAATGGCCATAGCGACATCTAATGGTTGTCTTCCGTACATCCTCATTCCATACCCATAGCTAGTGAAATCTTGATTTGAAGACTATCATCGAAAACCATCAATGTTCTTCCCACTAGTTGAATAGATCATCAATCCTCTGCTGAGGATACTTGTTCTTCACCGCGACCTAGTAATGGCACTGATAATAACACAAATCCTCAAACTCCCATCTTCTTTCTTGGAGAACATGACTGTGGATGCCCAATGATAAACACTAGGCCTTACAAACTCCATTATCTGCAAGTATTCAAATGATACCCTCATCTCACGAAGCTCTATGAGAGCCATCCGATATGATGGTGTTGTTATCAGTGTTGCTGTGGGGTACATGTCGATTTGAAAGTACACCTCTTTGTGACAAGGTAGTCCGAGAACATCATCAGGGATGACATCAGCACAATGGTAAAAAACTAAAGGAAATCTTGGAATCCTCATGTCAACTTTATCGAGGGTGTGGACAACCAACAGATAATTAATTGGTTGAACACTCCTCCAAGATAGTTCATCCGAGACTACATAGTTTCCCTCTCCAATAATGATGGTAAACCGGATCCCGTCTTCGCGGACACACTGAACTTTTCATAAAAAATAGTTGATCTGATCATGGGCTATGGATAGTCAGCCTATACCCAAGATGACGTCGTATGCCTTCGATGCTGAAACTAGGAGATCCCAGTCAAAGCTCTAGCCTCCTAGAGTGTGCTCACACTGCTTGTAGTAGTGTGTAATCAATGAATCCTCTCTCATATAAGTATTTAATCGAATTGATCGAGCCAAAATCTCCATCAAAATCTTCAATAACCGAACGAGTGTCATGGAAATGATTTTGAGACTCTTACCTGTTACTATACGCTCTATAGCTATGGTAGAATAGACAGAAATCATACATCAAATCATCTCCAGAGAGCCCTGGTCGTAGGTGTCTGCTGCCTATCACTGATCTTGCACCTATCTTCCTGCACACTATGGTCGGGGTGGTCAACCTGGGGGTGGTGGTGGTAGAACCTCAAAACGTCATCAAAATTTTGATGCATGACCTCCACCTCTACCACATATGCCACCTTGATGTCTTCCTCACTAAAACCTCAGCCGCTACCTCGATGGTTCCCTGACCGTCCACTGATCGTCGATATGACGGGTCTGGTAATCACTGTCAATGCAACCCTACCCACCACATGTGAAGCACAATATTCTATCCTGATGACCACCTCTGCCACGCGAGCTCAACACCTCCGACCCGAAATCCTTGGGTCGCCCTCCAAATGGTCTAGTCACCATGGACCTGTATTTCATCTTCCTACTTGCTTCTGTATATTAATTGTCTTCTTGTTGTCCAGCGGTGGCTCTCACCATCGGTTTCTACTCAGATAAGAATCTCTCAACCAATAATTCTAGCTCGAGCACTCCATAATGCATTAGGATATAGAGTGGTATCATCAATGATCTGATCTGCTAGCAGAGACCATGCTCATAGGTCTAGGCCTGCAATAATTGGTCTCATACCATGTGGCTGGAGAAGCGCGATAGGTTAGTGAACCTCGTCGAGTAGCAGCACACTAATATGATTCCCTATTGTAAGAGAAGAAGCTCTTGGATACATGTTGGGTAGAGTGTCACTGGAACAATCTCCACCCCCAAGTGGCTCCAAATTTCCATCCAGGTGACGACCTCCTTGTCATTTAATTAGAGCATTTGGATCCACAATATTCTTACCATTACCTAGAAAATACTAGAAGCAAGAACCACCATATGCACTATTAGTGTCCCAACATGGTGGAAAACATATGCCACAGCCTCAAGCCAGTCCTCGGATTCCTAGGATCTATCTCACCTCAAAACCACAGAGGCCTCTGCCGTTAGAATAGATGAAACATGCTCAGTCGATGTGCAGCATCTGCTAGTGTGGATGGGGGCAACTACTTCCATCCAAGTGGTGGTATTTCTAGTACACAACCCGAATGTGCCAACATAGTAAGTGGGCCATGTACTGAATCCTAGTCTCTCGGTGGGCGGTCATCATGTACTCTATTTGGAATCATGGATGGCTATCTATGTGGTGGAATTATGAAATGAAATTGGTTTTCCACATTTAATAAGATATACCTGGTGAGCAGACACAAAATAGATCAAGTAAAAACATTTCCAAAACACAAACAATCAGTGTTTTTGTGGACCGTGTCAAAAATCAGAATTCAGGATCTTTGTGTATGGATACATCGGCCACCACCCCTACACTGGACTATACAAACTGAAAACCACAGAACAAACACATAACACTATTGCTCCATTGGAAAGATCAGAGTCCTAGTTTTTCTGTAGAACTGACTCCTATAATACAACATTGTCATGAACCATCACCCAGGGCCCATGTCATGAACCCCCCAAACCCACCTCCCATAGGCTAGGGGTTGAAAACATGCAACAGAAAGGTGTATCCCCAAAATGGGAAGGAATTGTCTCAAAACCTGTGAAAACAAATATTCTGAGAATAAAACACGATTCCACGACGATGTAAAAATTGTAGTAGTAAAAATGTCTACTAAAAGTAATAGGAGTAGGAACAGAAGCCCATATGAAAGGGGTGAAAATACCACCAAAAATAGAAAACAACTCTTGCAATCGTCCACCAAGGATTCTACCTAAAGGGCAGGTACCAATTTTCTCCACTACTCTCCACGTCAACTAGTCACCTCTGTGTACCGCCGGATCCTAGCTCCTACAGTTTCAGTTGAGCCACTTTTCATCTACACAAGACACAAAAAGGTGTGGGCAATGCATGTGTAGGTGTGAGTATAGAAATACTCAGTAGGCATCCTGATTCCCTCGATGTTATCTAAAAATTTCACAGAGTAATACCATAAGCAGGATCTCATTCATAATGTAGAAAGAAATTGACACAACTCAATCCAGTTATAAATGAGTATATAAGTACCTATGATTATTAATAATGATATATCATCTTATCCAATCAATAGGTACTACTTCTTATTAATACACAATCACTGGGTGGTAATTCACACAGAAAATCTATGTGCTTATTCACAAAAAAATGCTCTTGGTTTATCATGTCTCATCCTGTCACATGATTCCCACTCATATTACATATGTCTCTCGGAGAAACCACTCCTCTTGCCATCAGTCATATTTGATCTAAAACAATGTCCCACGAATAAGATACCCCTTTATCTGTCATGTCGTAAGGGTTCCAACGCAACAGACAAAGCATCAACTAGAAGCCTGGTCCGTATGTTATTGGCATTTTAGTACTGAGAGATCAGTTTGATTCAGAGTCAATCCATCCTTGTTGTACTCCAAAATATTAAAAAACTCATGTGGAGTATCTCAAAATGACCATATCAATTGGAGGTTCTCAGCGCCATAGATGGTTCGTCAAACGGCCGTCCAGTTTGCAAGATATGATCACTTATGCGTAACTAGCCCCGAAAGGGGTCCGGGTCTGGCCCGCCAGCTGGGTGCCACCCACTGGGCGGTCCAGCCCGATGGCTTGCATGGTCCACTGAAGGGTCACGCGGTCTCTCTACCAAATGGCTCAATGAGCTGTTCATATTAATTAAGGGTGTTTCTAGGTGGTTCCACCTTGTCACCCGTGGGACCCCTAGGGAGCGGGTCTTAGCCATCGACGCACCATTGAGCTGCGTCTTGTCCCACCGTGGTGCGCAACGGTGCATCACCTCTAGACCATGCAGATAGCTGTTGTCGACCACCTATTAAACCCTTACAACACCGAGCAGCGCCGCCCTCTACCGCGGCCAGTGAGCGTCGGTCACCGCCTCTACTGCTGGCACCAGTCGCAAGTGCCGACACACAGGTGCAACACCAGTGGAGATTCTGTGGTCCACGATGTGGGCTCTTGTGGTCCGTTATTCCTTCTAGTCATGTCTATAGACCATTCGGGATGTCTCCATCGCAGGGCACATCCTTGTTTCAGGTTTCGGAGAAGTTGGGAAACCCACCTCTGAATAACTCAATGAAAATCAAGCAGAGGAAGGTCCGAGCCATGTTTTTTTGGCTCGTGCCCTCTAGATTAGCGTTATAACAGGTGGGAATAATTATACACCACATTAAAAATAATTGAAAACCCCATTACAATGAACCACAATGACCACCCACAAGATCAATAATGAGCAGAAGAAAATTGGGAATTTCTTGAATAAAATGACAACCCATACCTCGATATTCTTTGGGGATGGCATGGTGGTGGCTGATGAATCATTATCCTTGGAAGCCCCCTAAATTTATAATTGATCCCTTCCATTAAAGTACAAGTCATCATTACTCATTTATGGAGGATTTTTATTCACATTTCTAGTGGTTCCTTGCTTGGTGAAGCTATTTCAAAACTCCACCTGAGCCTCACTTAAATAGACGGGTATTCCACTGAGTTGCAGAACATTAATCTGGTTCATTTATGAACTACATTGAATGTTTCAACGCTGATGTTACATGGACAAAGTGTCAGGATATCTAATGGATTAACAAGTCATCAAACCCAACAATCACTCAACAATTACATGAATGGAAAATAAAATAACATTGTCAATTTAATTTTTTTTGGTTCGAAATATATCATTCCTTCTGACCTACTACTGTTGAAGTGATGCTTCTATTATGTAAATCATGGAGCTACCGATTCAATTGATTTCTTAGATTTCAAATCCAAGCCTCATATAAAATGATAGAAAATGTCAATCATGTGTTTACTAAATATACATTTAAATAAAGTACAAAAATTCATTCCTGGCACAATGATCCTTGAAATAACATGCTATCTATTTTTTCAGAATGAAAATAATCCAAAATAATTTATCAAAAATTACATGGAATTGTTGGGTGATTAAATAATTTCATGAAATGGTGACCACTCACAAAATTGGAAAGAAACTTACAACATAGAATATGGTTAGATGTTGTGTTTTGGATGGATAACACTACTCTAATTGGGTAATAACATGATCCCATTAGTGGTTAGAACATATATTAGATATTAATAGTTTTTATAATGAGACATTATAAGTATCTAGGTGTACATACTGACCATACATGATGAAGGTATTTTCCTCATGGATCATGTTAATGAAATATTTGTTTTTATGGTTCCATACATTCTTGTATAATACTGTTAAATTGTGTTTATTTCCTTATTTTAAAAATTTATAATCTATGGAACTAAATTTCATTCAAAATATTGAAAATTAATGAATCATATATTCCATTATAAATGTTAAAGCATGTCATTGTATATCATTAAGAAATTTTGAACATGGACTATATTATCCAAACCTATTAAAAAGTCTTATAGATTTAAAATAAAAATAGTCTTATAAATTTGTTTTTGAAAATGGTTTACAAGTGGGATTTCAAATAATAGAGGAGTAGTCTGATTAAACATTTTTAAGTGATTTTATTCATTTCATGAAATTACAAATAAAGTTTTTAATAATAAAATCTTTTGAAAATATTATTATAAAAAAATATAATTTAAAATAACAAGAAATAGATCATTTATATGAAGAAATACTAGGGGTTTTTTATCAATTGGAACACTTTATTATATTATATTCTCATTCATATCTAATTTATTTCAATTTTTTTTTAAATTATCTACTACCACTCTTTTATCCTTGATATTTTAGTTCTATATTGTGAATTGTAATGTAATATAGAGGTATTCTATGATTGGGTATTATTTTAATTTCCTTTTGTCAAATATTCCATGTAGGTGTTTTTTTGTATTTCCCATACTTTAATTGGTGGCACATTATATTTATGGTTAGTAGAGGAAAGGAATTTGGTGGTTGTATTTCTTATATTGCGGGTGTTATAGGTGAGTGGAGTGATTGGTTAATGTTATATTAATTTTCTATTAAAATGGTTTAATTTTTATTTCTCATTTTATTTTATAATTTAAGTCCACTATATGGATACATCATGACAATTTTTTCTATTACATAACTATAATTATTCTAAAAAATCATTAACAAGGATTTTCATTGATTCTCTAGAACAAATTTATATCCTATGGGGATCGGGAACACCCTTCGAGAACATTGAGAGGTAGATCGGGAATCCAACAGAGGTACATACAATGTTTTGTGCATGAAAAAATGTTTTGGAATAATTTGGTTTTAAGTGGAATTTGGTTATGATGATTACCTTTTTTAATTGTATCTATATGGTATATAGAGATGAGAATATATAAATAGAAGAGGTAGGAGAAAAAAGTTTGATTCGATATTTATAGTTCTGGATCTCAAGACTCCAGGGGAATTTTTGTTGTGAGTTTATATTTATAGTTTCCTATTTAATTGCTAGTTTGTTTTAATGATTATTTTTGGGGATGATAATGAGTGTGAAAAAATTGTACATGGTATGTTTGGAGGGCCTTGAAAGCCACATGGTTCCTAATTTTATGACATAAAATGACTCATGGTGGTAGTTTTATGGATGTAACATGGTCCTAAAATCCATGAATCCAGGTTTTTTTAAGGCACTATATTCTCTATTTAATTATATTTAGGGATTATTTTGTTTTAATTAATTTTTGATTATTTCATATTGTGTCGATTGGGTAATGTTTTAGGTTTTAATTTAAAAATTTTTTTATTAAAATTGTGTGTTTTGGTTTATAAAATTAGTTAATGTGATTATCAAAATTAATTAATGGATAAAATCTATATTCTAGAATAATAATATATTGTTTCAATGTGAAAAATGGTGTTTTCCTGGGAAATTAATGTCGATGGATTATGGAAATTTATAATAATTTTTTATAAATGGTTATAACTAAATAAAATATGACCATATTCTAAAAGAATTACTGTTTTTAAGAATGATGATTATAAAATATGCACATATGTATTGTTTTAGAAATTTATTTCAAATATGGTTTCCTAAAGAGGATGATTTTTTTCAATTTTATAAAGAAAATGGATTTTTTATAATTGTGTTTAGATTGGTGATTTGTGTTTCTAGATATGAATGTATTTTTTTTAAAAAAATTATAAGGTTATGAGGCATATATTATTTTCTCTTGTGCCTGGTGTTACATCACATTGAACACCTAAAAAGCTTTAGATAATATAGTTGAGTGTCATTCTAGAATGCTTTCTTCCTTTGGTATTCTATATATAGACCCTCATTAGGATGGTGATAATTATCTTTTTGTGATATGATCTTTCCAATTGTAGAATATGTGGTGTTTATTTGGAAAACATTAGTTAGTATAATGTTATGGGTTCTTCTGACAGTTTTATAAACGAATCGTGGAATGGTTCATTTCCTTGGGTGATCCGTATGATGGCCTTTTGGGATTTGGATTATTTGCGAAATGATTTTTAATAGTTTTTGGTTGAGCTAATATGGGATTCAATGTGATATTAGCCGTGTGATGAGGTTATATCATTAAGAAGATTTTTATAGTGATATTTGGGACTGTGTTTGAGTGACTCGGATGGGTGATATGTTCTTTTTTTGGGTAGGTTTCACCATGAATCATTGTTCAAGATACATGGTCCTTTGATACTTTCTCCCTCAACCCATGTATAGTCCCTTATAGGTTTGTTGGGGAAGCATCCATTTGAGGTATTTCAAACCATGTTTTCCCTTATCCTTTCTTGATAACCTTACTAAACTTTTATTGATATGATGGTAATTCTATAGCTTTCTAAAATGTATTTTTTTGTACTTCTAGATTTGAGTGGTATCCCAAGAGAACCCTTGTCCTTTTGTGTAGTATTAATATTATGGATCTCCAGAGTAAGTGAATGAACTTGAGAGATATTTGGTGAATAATAATAATTCTATCATATTGGGTAGAACACTATCTATGGGATGTTTAGGGGATTCTAGTACATTTGACCTCACATGTGCTTCTTGGTTTGAGGTTGAACAATTTATTGTGGTTGTGGATTCGTTATATTATTTAGGCTCAACCTTTCCCACACAATGGAAGAGTGTTAAAATTCATGCCATGTACAGACATTTAGATGTTTCATTAGTATTAGTTATCAAGTTATATTTGGTTATTTCAATTTTTCTCCTATACTAATGATTGTCCATGGATTTCCATTCATTAATTTTGAGACCTTAGTAGTCTCCCCTAGGTTCTGCTATGATTGTATGTAATATGGAAATATGACAATAATGTACTATCATATTCCTATTCTATGGATGGATTTTTTAGTAATTTTCTGTAATTATAATAAATATTTTTGTTTCCAGATACATGTCCTTAGTAAGAGGCTTAAACCCCATTCATACTTGGGTGAATTGTTTCATGAAAGTAATTTTGGGGGAATAAATCATTATAGTGGGGAGTTTAATCACACTCAGAACCGAATTTCCCCATTTATATTATTTACATAATTATGTTCAATATTGATCGTGATTTTTAGGACATACAAGGTGAAATTTTTATTCATTTTTAATTTTCTGTACATAGGTGAATAGATGTCGCACATTACTGGAAACCGTAAAGAATAGTCTGAAAATGATTATAACCAGAAAAAGAAAAATTATTCAATGATTTCTTGGTTATGTTTATCATGTGAATTTACTATGTGGGATACATCATTACTTCTAGGAAAGACATCATTTTTGGGGAATATTATGGCCAACCTCAAATCCAAACCATGAATTGTGACCATCATTTTAATATTTAGAGTATTTAATTAATTTCATATCCTCATTTTTAATCATAACTCTTGCCCTCATTACCATATCCCTATCTTGATTGAATCCTAGACTGTGGGATCCTTCATGTGTACCTAATCCTATACATAATCATCTCTTCATGTAGTATCTAGTGAATCTCACCAAGGTAATATATTTAGCTCCTCACCCCCTACTTCACCTCCTTCATCTTCCTCCCTCCCCTCCCTCTTGTTATTTAAACCATGGAGAAATCCCTAGGAAGGTTTCAGTGTATATTCTTCTAGTGTAGTTATTTTTCATGGGTTTTTCATTGTTTTATGATTTTTCATTCCTTATTAGAGTTTCCAATATTTTATTATTGATGTTTTAGGCACCAATTATCCAAATCATTAAGTTATATGTAGTTTTCCCCTTGTATTTGACCTTTAAATTTAGAAACCATTATTACTTGTATTTTTTTTCATTTTATTATTTAAAATAGGATCATTAAATGATTTTTCAGTATATTTGGTAATAAATATAGGATTTTACATTATTCTTTTGATATGTGATGGGGTTTCCTTATTTTATATGTTGTATATTGGTTTTATTAAAATTGTGCATACCAAATGATTGATAAAATGGAAAATTGGACATTGAAAAAAATATTCTTTCAAAAGATTTTTTTGGAATTCAAGTAAGTGGTTTTTTAATATTCAATTTCATTTCATGTAATCTCATGAAATTCCAAGTAATTAATTATTATTTTTATTCTTCCAAAAAAAATTTGTGAGTTATGAATTTTTTTTCATTGTAGGTTCTGAAAATATTCATTGTTGAATATATATATGTGTGTGTTTACCAATTACTATGATAGTGTCAGAATTTTTCAATAATAAACATATGAATATATATGTGCATGTTTTCTACCTCCAAGATTCAAGTATATGGACCTTTATTTATGTACTTTGATATTATAAAAGTTTTGGGTAATGTTTGTAGACACTACTACAAAATAGGCCTTTAACAACACAATAATTGGATTTTATTAGTTCTATATAAGTGATGATATTATCAGAGAGGTTAAAACCCCCTAATAATTTATTAGTAATGAAAAAGCATTGATAAAAGGGTCGTTTATCAGTGCAATAAATGTTTTCATAATTGGAAGGCATATCAATGCTTTTATAATCACAGCTATTGAAACAATTTATCAACAATTTTTGAACAATGGTAAATTATACCATTATCAATTATTATAGAACTAATAAATGTGTCCTTTATCAGTGCTTTTAAAATCACTAATAATGGGCCACATTGTAGTTTGCTGCAAAATCACACTATACCACCACGGTAGAGTGCTGTTACAACACACTATAACACCATAAACATACAAGATATCATCAAAAATAAGTCTCGATATAGAATTTAAAAGAGAATAAATTTATAACACAATAATTATAAAAAACCAAAATATTATTGACATTCAATCATTGGTTCAAACTATTACATAAATAATAATATTTATATATATTCAAAAACAACAATTTTTTCTTTATATTTTATTCCTAATCCAACCCATGGTATTTACAAAAAAACTAACATTTCTTGTGAAAAATAATTCACATTTATAATAAAATAGTTATTATGTTGGTAAGAAGATTATGTAATAAATTAACAGAAAGTGTTAATTATAATAAAATTGATGTCAATTTTAAATAAAATGATTCACTTTGAGTCATACCCATCACACCATGCATCATATTATGTTGCAGCTACTTCTGAAACGTCTAAAATGACTTTTGGTTCATTTTCTTAAAGTATAAACATAATCTATTTTTTTTCTCATTTTTGAGTACGTTTGTTGTCTTTTTTATTTAAATTCCATTTTAAACTTTGAATATGAACATTTTTATAATTTGGATCCCATATTGTATTAGTTTCATTTTAAATGGATTATTACCTGAAAAAAAGACTAATGAGTCATTAAATATAATTACCAAGAACATTCTAGAATATGTGATATGTTCTCAGTGAGTGAAACTTTTTGAACTAAATTGTCAATTATAAAATTACAAAAGTCACTTTGAGTACTATTGGGCACATCATGTATCACATTGTGGTGTGTATTATTCCTAAACCTTAAAAATAACTTATGGATCATTTTTATAATGTTTCAAAACAATTAAAATTTGTTTTATTGGTATTTGGTATGATAGTTGTCCATTTTAATAAAAATTGACAACAATATTAAATAAAAAGACACACTTTGATTCATACCATTCACACTATGAGTCGGATTGAGGTTCATATGATTCATATATATCCCAAATTTCATATGGATCAATGTCCAAACGTACCAAACAATCAGAATGTGTTTAATTTGTTTTTGGTACATAACATATCATTTTTTACTGAAGAATAATTTTAATATTTTAACATACATTACACATACCTACAACACTACATAACAGATTGAGTTGCATAAGATTCGTATCCATCAAAAATGACTTATGGACCAATTTCCAAAATTATTTAAACAATTTTAATGAGTTATCCTATTTTTGAATAGGATTGTTGTCCTTTTTACTAAAATTGATGACAAAATTAAATAAAATAAAACACATAGAGTTATCCCAGTCAGACTGCGTGTCAGATTAAGGTGATACTGATTCAGGCATTTAAAAATTACATATTTATCATACCTCTAAAGTATCAAAATAATATAGATTTTAATGTCGGTTTTGAGTATTTTAGAATGTTTTTATTTACTAAAATTGATGTTAATTTTAAATAAACATTAACATAGAGTATTACTGATCATATTTTGCGTCATATTGTGGTGAGGTTTATTCCTAAAAATTCCAAATCATATATGTATTATTTTAGAAAAGTATAAAAACAATATTAATGCATTTTATTTGTATTGAGTATGTCACTTTTATTTTTTACTAAAATGTCATTTTAAACATGACACATGATCATTGACTCATACTGATCACATCTCATATGGATTTTCCATGAGACTAATTCCCACACATTAATAATAATTTAAGATTCAATTCAATAAATTATAATGAAAATATAAGCTTGTTTTCTTGGTTTTCATTGAGTGAAACATTTTAATGTAAAATTTAGATTTTAAACTAATAACGGACACATTGAGTCTTGAGACTTCATTAATTTTTTTTTGTCAATTTAAAATAGAATGTAGTAACTAGAGTCATACCAGTCAAACAGTGTGTCAGATTGAGGTGTGGCTAATCCATACACATCCCAATGTCTCATAACAATCCTTACTATTAATGATAACATGATTACCATTGAATTTATTTATCAAAATGCCAACGCTGTGTGATCATCTTTTATTAAACTATAAAAAACATAAAAAAATTCATCTCTATAAGAAAATAATTTCTATTACTGATATTATAAATAAATAAATTAATCCTAATTAATAAAAAATATATTAATTATATGAAACATGATTTTACTGTGAAAATATCATGATTACCTAAATGATTTAACTATGGAGGGAATTTGATGGAAAGTGATAAATGGAAACACTACAGGGGTAAAATGTTTCAAGGTAGAGGAAGTAAATGTATGTTTTGGTGAAGAATGGGATGAAAGATAGATAGATAACCCCTACTCAAACAAAATATTCCATCAGTATAAAAAAACTAATATAATGTGAGTGCTAACAAAATGAAATAAATTAAACAGAAATATAAAAATAATTTAATTCAATGGACATTGATTTAACTATGAATAAAAAAGATTACATTTATAATTTGGTAGAGTAAGTGGTTGGGAAAATATAGTAGTGAGAACATGAAAGAAAGTGATAAATAAAAAACTATATGGGTAAAATGGTTCTATGTGAGAAGAATAGTTAATGTTGGATAGATCACACCAACTTGTACAAAATAATGAAAGTGTATATGAAAAAAATTATTATTTGAGTAATTCTAAAAATAAATAGATTAATCCAAAATTTTATATAATACATTACTTATATGGATAATAATTTTATAATGAAAAAATTGAGTTTAATACTATTATTCAGCAGAGGCATCTTCAATTCACTTCCTACAATTGTAGTGGAGGGAACATGGAAGAATGTGATAAATGAAACACTATAGAGGTGAAAAGGATTTGAGGGAGAATAATTTTGTTAATGTTTTTTGTGCAGAATGGAAGGAATGATTTAATATGTACCCATATTCAAACAATAGAATCCACAAGTCCAAGAAAATAAATATTTTGATATTAATTCTAAAAAGAAAGTAAATTAAACATAAATAGAAAACAATGCATTACTTCCAAGGAAAAATATTTTACTATGAATACATCAATATTAAATTTATGATTGAGCAGAGACACCATTATTTCACTTCCAACAAAGGCATAATAAAAGTAAATAATATTTCAAAATAAATTATGTCTAAAATTAATAATGATGATTATATAAATTTTTAATTATATAATATTTTTGAAAAACATAAAAATTATATTGTAACAATACATTTATATATTTTTGAATGGATTATTTGGTGAAAATATAAGCAAATAACAGAACTAAATATTCTCTGTGCACTTCATTATGGTTTAGAATACTATATGGATACTATGAAACTGAGAGACAATTAATTATATTAATTTATATTTGACACAATTGAACAATAAAGACAAAACACATATTAGATGTGAACCACTCACAATTTAAATAACAAAAAAGGAATCTCTATGCAATTTAGTACTATTGGTTAATTACTTATTAGAATTGCATCTGACCATTATATCCTACCTAACATATCGATTTTCCCCTCATCCAACATATTCTAACCACAATCTATCTAATATCATTATTCATCATTCAGTTTTCCATCTATTCCTTGTAATTTTATTCAAAATCTTAACATGTCGAGATACTTTTCATTTATATCATTTTCTGATTCACAGGATTCTTCTTGTATAATATACGATTCCCAAAAACAATTACCCTATTAATTAGATTATTATAAAAAATCATCTTTATTTTTACAAATATAATTAGTTTTTTTCAATTTCATTGTTGGATGTATGAATCAGGGAGATGATTGGTAGGATGTTCATGTCAGATACCATATTAAGTGGATGTTAACCAACATTAGTAATGTGCACAAAGAATTATTCGTTTGTTATATGATATTTTAGTGATGAACATCCAAAACATGTTTTGAATCCGCTGATAAATGGATCCAAATAGACATAAATATTCATCCAAATCATCTAGACTACTTTTTATTGAATAAAAACTCTTTAATCATATACAAGGGATTTTATAAATGTAATATATATGCTCTCTTGAAAATTTGGTGAACTCTTTAACTCCATATTAATATTTGTTTGTAAAATGAGTAGCATGAGTCAATTTTCAGTTCATATTCATCCTATTAGGATAATAAGAGATAAATTTTATTGAACCTATAATTAAATGCTCATGATATATTCATTATCTAAAGAAAATGTTATAGTCAATTCTACTAAGGGAAACCTAACTTTTGTTACTTTCAATGAATTTCAGTCTGTCGAAGAAAATTGGGGATTGAATTTATGAATAGAATTACTCCACATTATATCTTACATAAATCCCTAAAATAAATTAAAATATAAAATATCCAATTATCGATTAATAAGAAACTCAATTATGATAAATATGATTAATAAAACATCATTAAATCAAATGAAAGATATAAAAATATATTGGAATGTGTAATGTAGATTCCTCAATTATTGTAACATTTAAACATAATGATATATAAATATTTTAAAATTTTCTCAAGAATATAGGGACATCATATCACTTCACCAACCCATCCTATAGAAATTTAACATACTCTAATGTGATATAAAATTATCATTTACAAATTTATTAAAAGAATAGTAATTACAAAAAAATATTGTTTTATCAGTAATGAATATTAGAATAATATTTGAAAACTGACAAAGGTAGTGTATGGATAAAATCAATAAGTACGTTTTTGGATTTGATGGATAGATGAATTAACACAGAAAAAATAATTTAAAAAAAAGACGAATGAATTAAAATCATTACATAAAAATAATTTTATGGATATATTGAAAGAGTTTATCAATGTGGATTACATTATATTTATAGTTTCATGTGATGAATGATTATTAAAATTTTCTACACTAACAATGACCAATGATTAAATGTTTATGATTAGTGAGTTGGCAGTTTCCATCATTTATTGGTGACTATTGGAAATTACGGGATATTTATTTCCCAATCCATATTTGTGTGATATATTTTTTAGATTTACAAATTAATATTGAATACCCATGTTTACACCCACAAAAAATTCAATAAAATTTTCAAATGTTGTGGGTGTATTGTCAATCTATATCAAAAAGTGTCGGAGACTCATTATATGAAAATATTTTTCAACGAAAAAATAATTGATATACTACTTTTCAACATATCATATATCCTAGGAATCAATGTGATTCCATGGAAATCAACATGTTATTTGTTTAATAAATAATAAAAAGGGAGAAAATAAATGAAAATCTACATTTCTGTGAAAGAAATTATAATTTCTTATAGTGGTATATAGGTATTACAAAAAATTTTATAACAATAACGGAGTAATCTAAAAAGGATACTTTTTAGAAAGTTATTTAGAGATGGGGATTAGGATGAAGATGAAAAATTATAATGTAGTTGGAAAATAATACATAACATCAAGGAATAATATTTCATATATATTTATTAAAAGTAATTATGAATAATTTTGTTTTAATCTAAAAATGGTGAAAAATAAAATATGTATTTTTTAATGTGTAGAGACATCCAAAGTTAGATTATTGAATGAAGGTACAAAAAAATTAACAATATATATTGTTTCCAAAAAACCCATGAAATCCATATATATAACACCCGAGCTAGATTACGATAGTGTCCAATGGACATTCTCAATCACCCTCAGGCTAGCAACAAGCAATATGGCATGGAAAAAACACATTGTGAATGATTTGTCCCAAAAAATAAATAAAACAAATAGTAATATAATTTAAATAAAAACGACCATGATGCATCCATAAATTGGATTACCACACCAATCTAGATTTATATAAAAAAGAATATATGAGGCAGTATAATATAAAACAATTCCATTAACCTACCATAAACTCTCCCACACCAAAAACCAATGTATAAAATTAAAAAATTTCACATATATGGAAAAAATAGATAAAATAAAGAATGAAAAATATGTATGTTATCTTTGGGTGAACAATTTTGGAAATGTAAAAAAATAAAACAACCATATTAATTCCATGTGACTCTGTGTGTCACAATCATGTATAGAAACAAAAAACACACCAAGAGCGATCTAGGGTTGAATCAATATTGCTAACTAATAAAATTAGATGACATACCTTGCTAGTACAAAATTTATGTAAAAAAATTACAACATAGTCAATGAAGAAATAAAAAACAAAACTAATAATTCACAAATTATATTGGAACGACTGCATCTCTAGGTTGATGAAAATCATATACCCTCATCAAAAACCATAAAGATAATTTAACACTGGATGTAGGATATGATGTTGGAGAAACTGGAGAAAGACAAGTTGTGTGATTCATATTTTGATTCATCAAGGTGGACTACTAATAACAAGTGGCATCCATGGAAATCTTCTAATTTCAAGAAATGTTTAAAAATGGTTATGGTTTTTAATTACATTGGGACACATTTATCAGTTTGTATAAAAATGTTCTGATAAAACCAATCATTAACAGTGTTATTCCTATAGCACTAATAAATGCTCATTTTATTAGAGATTTTTTTGCACAAATAAAGCCTCAACATTATTAGCGTGATGATTTTATCACCCCTTACTACATAAGTTCTGTTAAAATATTTAAATTATAATTATAAATAATTTTTTAAAAATATTTATATATACATAATAAATATAAATTCATAAATATAGTAAATAAATTCCATTTTAAATATATTTATATTAATTTTATAATTATTTATTTATAATTTTAGAAATATTTTCAAAAAATAATATTTATATCATTGTGTATTTGTTATATAATTATACGTATTTGTATTTAATAAATATATATCAATATAAATATAGTTAATATATTCATTATTTATGTAAATATATTATAAATTTAATAATTATTTATATATATTTAACTATTTATTTAAAATTATATAAATAATATTAAAGATTAGCTATTTATAATTATTATTATATAAATATATAAATATTGGAAATTTTCAATTAAAAATATATTTATTTATAATATTAATTTTTACAAATATTTTTAGAGAATTATTAAAGAATAAATAATTTCAATTGAATGCATATATATTAAAAATGAGTGAAATTTAATAAATTAAGAATCCATACACTTTATAAATATTGAATAAATGCATATGATTTATGTGTGTGCACTATATATAAAAATGAATTAATTAATTATTTATGAAATCAAAATAATAGTGATTGGATCTATGTTAAATGGAATAATCAAATGATATTCAATTATATGTAGAGTGCTATGTAATTAATCAATATTTTATATTCATATTAATTTGGAATTATAAACCATTATTCAAAAAATTTATGACTATTTAATTTAAAGAGTTTAAATATTTTTTAATATATAAATCATATTTCAATATAATAATATATATCTAAATATTTCATGTATACAATTTTGTAACATTAATTTTCATAGTTATAAAATTAATAAAGGTGTGATATTTAATAATGTATAATAAATTTATTAATTTTTATCAATATATATGTAATTAATATAATAATTATTAATAATTTTAATAAACTAATTTTTTTTTTGATTTATTTACTAATTTTATTTTTATTACTAGATCCTTTATAAGCTCTTAAAAGCTTCAGTGAAACAAATATTTATCAGTGCTGAAAATATATTGTTGATAAAGGGTACCCATTATCACGGAAAAAAAAAGTCGATAAATGATAGCCATTATTAGTGCTAAAAATAAATCATTGATAAAGTATACCAATTATCAGTGTTTTTTTAACGGTAATAAATACATTTACAATTAAAAGCTATTTTTGTTGTATTTAGTGCTTAAAATGTATTATACTTGATTTGGATGCGTGGTAGAGGTTAATGGTTTGTGAACCCTTATTAAAAATCAGGCACAACCATTAGGATACTATGAAACACATTTTGGCCATAACTAGGAAGGAGTACAATTAATGCTTTATTTGACCAAACAGCAAGAGTGTCTATGAGAAATCATTCTTTTCAAAAAATGGTAAAATAATGATTGGAGGATGGATTTTATAATAGTGGGTGCCAAATTTGTGGGGTGTGGTCTAAAGAAACTATAATTGTGTGGTTGGTGGTTATTTTTCTGAACCATGTTGTACAAACCATGCAACTACATAGAATTTCTTGTACCCCATACATGGTTGCTGAAAGTATTGAAAAACCATGTAACATATAGTTGGAACCCCAATAATCATGGATTAGATATAAATAAATCCCAATTATAGAACTTTAGTAACCTAATCCCTAAATAAGAATAATTAATTTTTCTCCCTTTCCATGATAGTCATTCCCCCTAAATATAGAAGCAATTATCAAGATAATCAAAGAATACTAAAGATTATAAATCATTTGTAAGTACTCACTCTTACAATTATTCATTGATCTATTATTTTCATATCTCTTAGGATAATCCTATGTGATTCGATGTGAATATTCATGTGATATGATTGGATCTATTTAAGGGATGGTGGTTGTGTAATCAGATTAGGAGTTTTATAGTGTTTTTCTTCGTTTTCCCCAACCGTTGAGAGGTCTGATTCCACTCTTTCAAATGAAATTGACTTAAAAATGGATAATTTGTTTTAAATAATCATTTTCATGAAATTTTCGGGAAATAACTGGGTTATTTTTAATGGAAATTCCATGTTGGTATGGATTTGGTTTTTTTTTAAATTAATAGGTTTCTGAAAAAAATCGCATTGTTAAATATTTAAAATAATAGTTTTCAAATTATTGTTTTGTTTAGACACATGAAAAAAAATTGAAATGATTTCCAGAGGTGAATGTTTTATGTAGTATTTTTTTGGACATGGGTTTTTTCATATGTGGATGGTGTGACTACATTCATAGACATGACCAAATTGAGGTGGACCATACCATTGGGTCACCTGGTATCGGTCACCCTATTAAAACATGATTGAACAATGGGAGACCAATCATGATTATAGAACTATCACCTAGGAATTAATGGATGTATGTGAATGTGTTGATATATGTTTTTGGAAATTTCAAATAATTGACAAAGGTTATATACATTGTAAAAAAATAATATGAATTTTTTTAATACATTGAAATCAAATTATTTTTTTCTACAGTAAAATATATTATATATAAATGTTCTAACTAGTTATTATCATAGTGGTTTGATTTGGGATGTATTTTGTTAAATTATACTATGTATAGACTTTCCCCCAACATGGTAACTTTGGTTCATTTCTAGATTCCATCAATCATAGAAAAGGTAAATGAAATGTATCACATTTCAATAGTGATGCACATTGATTCCTCATTCATGGCGTGTGGAGTTAGACTGTGGATATATATAATGAATCATTTGATGATGCAACTTTTGTGTTACTGGGATTGTTTTTTTCATTATTATTTGGTTATGTATTTAATTTTCATTGGGAATCTAATGTTGTTGTATTCTATATATTACATTCTTGTATTGTTATTAAAGATTCATATAGAGTATTGGATGTTAATTTTCAATATTAATTATGATGTTTTATATATAGATGAAAAAATTCTACCCAATAACCCTTTAAGACCCTATAATTTATTTCCATCGTCAGTGTCAATAGAATTTCTGATAAGGATAGTAGAACCTCTTCCATTTATCAATATAATGTTGAGGTGATGGGTGTTACAAATAGTATCATCTTGTTTATCCCATGAATCTGAAATGATATCATCATGTTCAGTCCTAGAATTGGAAATGGTATCAGTTATCATGGTCATTCAGTTGGGTTGGTATCATTAATATAGGGTTATAAAAACATGAAGTGTATATCATAAAATGATTTTGATAAATTTTTATGTTGATCATCATGTTACCTGGCTATTTGAGTACATAAGTGTTTTCAGACACATTAAAATGAGAAATGATGTAATCATCAGGGGTTTATAAAAAATTATTTCCTAGAATGCATTGAAAATAAGAATTCCTACTTCGAATGAAATTTTTATTAAATGTTTAATGGATATTTAAATAGTTGGAAGGTGTTGATATTTTAAAATATTTAAATGGCCTAATTTTTAAAATAATGGTTGTTGTATTTGAAAAAATGATTAAAAAGATTAAAATTGTCTAATTTTTAAAATTTTTCATTTTGAATTCTACTAATATGGTAAATTAGAATTTATAGGCCTTCAGTTGTTGATGGGTGATGTCGAAATAGAGATTTGATATAGTTGTATTGACATGAATCAAGTAGAAATCATATGAATCAAATGAATGATGCTGCTGAAAATGTGGTTGCACCAATGCTATAGGTGAAATAACATCTGTTCCATAGTATTGCCTAGTATTTTCCATCCATGTTTAGGGGTAATAATAATGACGATCATAAACAAGTGTAATATTAGGTTTATTTCCAAATTTAGATTCCACCCTCATATTGGGGGTATTTTGAACTTGAAAAAATTGAAATTTAAATGAATAATATGTATCTAATCTTCAAATTAATTAGGCCAATGACTAAGTAGAAAAACAATTTGGCAACATATATGCTAGTGGATCATTCATTCCAATGGCTGGAATTATATGTTTTGGATAAATTTGATCAAGGAAATATATGGGATGATTTTTATGTATTGGTTGAAAAAAAAATTAATCCCCATGCATTCATTATTTTTTGAATGAAAAAATTTTCATTTATAATGAAATAGAATATCTATGAGATAGATTATGAGGATAAATTTTTAAATATATTCCACTTGGACCATGAATAATATTTATGTGAATATCTATTGGAATGAAATTCTGAGTGGTTGTTATGACCAGATATTTTCAAAATGATTATTATTCGTTAAAGTTTGGAATATACTGAAATGGTTAATAGAGTAATTGTTACATAACGATATATCTCTATGAATGCATTTGAATGGATCATGTTTATTCTTATATTAATAGGTGGGAATTCTGATTCTAGGAATAATAATAATAGGGGAACTAACATCTATAGTATGGGGATATCTCAGAATTAGTCTATGTGATTGGTCAATGTTCATCCAAAACCAAAGAGTATTTCAATATGTTTCATGATGGTTTATTTTATCATATCAAACAGGATTGTATATCACATCCTAGATCCTATAACAATTATACTCATATGGGTCACCATTAGTGTTATTGTAGTAGTGATACAAGGATGATTGATAAAGAAAAATTTATGTTTCTCATAAATCTTATTCGTTTACGGGATGAGTGTAGTAGAATAAATAAAATTATAAAAAATGAGCAGGCGACGGTGATTCTAAGAACACCATGAATCCTCAACCCATACAATATCCATAGGTTAATAAAGTTATTTTTTTTGAGTAAAAATTTATATGTTTCTATGAATGTGATCATAGAAGATCAATCAGGTCTTTTAATTGTGATATGTGTGATTATTTATCATTTTAACATAATAAAATATTTGATTCATATGGGTGCTTCCCACTAATTTTTTACTTCTCATTATGTTGATCATATTTATTTTCATGTTTAGTGGATACTTCTATTTTTAACCATAAAACTCCTCTTATTCAAAGTGTGTGTCAATACATTATGTCTATATATCATTCTATAACTAATGATGGGGCAAATTTCTTTTGGGATTTCTATGTTCATGAGATAGATTTCTATAACCGAATATTTTTCATAGATAGGTTGACATATTTCAATACCCACACCAACATTTATCCGTAAAAGTATATTTTTACATCTCTTGAAAGTATTGAGCATACCATTATAAAATATTGGTATATAAGATAAAGTATAAAAATAATTTTAGAATCGATGGTTAGAACCATCTCATGAAAGTTAATAGTTCTTAATTTGAAATATATGGATGAAATTAGAAATAGAAATTTTCCAAACATAGTTAGCTGATTTCATAATGTTTTTCTGGAAAATTTATCTGGGTTTCATCCCAACATAGAAGATGAGTTTACAATTCATCACATACATGGTAATATACCAAAATCACTTCTAACTGATAGAATGGAAGAAATAGATTTTTTTAATTGAAATTTCAATTGGATGTGTTGGAAAAAAAATGGTTCAATCGACCAAAAATTACCTTGTGGACAACACTACTTCTTTATGTAATAATGGATGATGTAACTCTTAGTATTTGAGTTTATTATCATAATCTTAAAAAAGTAATGAAAATGAATCACTATCCTTTTCAATGTATTTATGATAATTTTTATCAATTTATGTGTTCCCAATGTTTCATTAAAATTAACATAATTTTGGGATATCACCAATTATTATATCAGAAATAGAATATTTGGATAGAATACATCATAAGTAGTTATGTTCACACCGAGTATGTGGTTATGAATTTTTTTCTTATGAATGTACGAGTGGTATTTATGGAATTGATCAATATGATAATTCAATAGTATCTTGAGTCATTTTTAGTGGTATAAATTTATGACATTCTGGTGTATTCTTGAACCAAAGCAGATTATGAGAAACACTTGGATATAGTATTGGGTATCATTTTGGAGAACTACTTCTTCTAAGTTATCTAAACATGATTTATAGACATAGGAGGTGCATTTACACAACCATGTAATTTATGAAAAAGGGGATTGTAGGAATACTAAAAAGATAATCATTTTTATATCATGGATACATCGATGAATTTCCCTTAGATATGTCATTTCCTATGCTTAGTATGACCATATTTATTTTTATGTATTTCTCATTTTTTTCAATCTTCAATGATATATTTGGAGAGGAAATTTATTCACTTAATGTTGAATAATGAATTCTACAAATTTTTTCATGAACTAATGTTGTGACATACATTTTCACTTATCATCACATGTTAGGAGTCAGGACAGGTCTGTGTAGTCTATTGTGATTCCTCTTGATATAGGTTTGGATTATTTTCTCATGAAAGAGATCATGTTGTTTCTTCTTCCCAATGGTAGTTATGGGTTCCTGAGAAAAATTAACCAATACATGATTTATATTTAGCTATAGTAGTCAATGATTTAAAAATATAAAGTTATTATATTGTTTTTTTGAAATATATAGTGATTAGAAATCATTATATATCAAAACATATTTTCTCACAATGATATTTAAACATTAGGTAATGAATATGGAAGACATATATATAACTATTTAACATTGACCTTTTTTATATACCAGTTAAAGAGAATTAAGTAACATATTTTTTGAATAAGAAGTCTCATACTAAATTATCCAAAGATGCTATAGAACAATGATATATTATGATATACATGTATAATATGCATTTATATAGTGAAGAGAAATATAATGTTTTATTTTTCTTTATGGTTTAAATTATTCATTATTTTGTGGATGGGTTAGAAATGATAAAAACTATTATCCAAAAACTGTAAACATGGGGAAAAACACAATGGAAGGGAGACCATTGAAGGATGGAAGAGGGATGAGGGTTCAATGTTTTAGATTATAGATAATCTATTCATATCGTTGGACTGTTAGGAAAAATGTAATAGTGCATAGCACCATTTGAGATGGATTTCAGTCCTTGAATTCAGAAAATGTTTAATGATTTAAAATGACAGTTTTGTAGTTTGTCAAGAAATGTTTTATGGAAAAATATGTATATATATTCTAAACCTATTAGAAGGTCAAGGTATAATATCAATTAATATATGGTATTCTGGGGTATTTCTTGTATTTTATCATTTATTTGCAATGGTAATATGAGTTTTTTTATTTTAATGATATATATGGGTTTGAGTTGTTAATTTTGAATCATAAAATGGATTGGATGATTGTTTTCAATGTTCATTTTGATGTATTATCATTACAAGGAAACTCATCCCCCAATATACCTTGAATCACTATGAATATATTTCATGCCTTTACTTTCTTGTGGATGTCACCTAAGGAAAAAAGCACCTCCACCTATTCTCAATCCACTAAGGATAAGAGGAATGTTAAATGGTATAGAAAATTTTATTTAAAATCCTAGATGACATGTTTTAAAATCCTTGTGGTGTTTCATACAATTTTTTGTTTGATAATTTAGGCAATAATATATTAGTTTTGGTGGTTGAATTATATACTAGAATATTCATATAAATTTATCCCAAATGTTTAAGAGAAAAAAAGGTTTAAAGAGGAATTTATGTTTTTGAAAAATAATATGGATTATGTTTTGATTGTGTAACTCAATATAATTGAAATACAAGTTGATGTTTTATCAAAATTTGTAATGTTCATGGGTGATTGTGTATTTAAATGGGAATATTGGATTATGTATCTCATTTTATTAGGCCTCATTCTTATAAAATATAAAATTAGAAAAATGTAGTGGTGTTAGGGAATGGTGAACACACACATCTAAGAAAATCACATGTACTAATTAGTCTATGGTTGGATGTGGTGTCGTGGGTGGTAAACACTACACCGCTAGGGAAAATAAATTTTATCCTTTATGGTTAACATGGACTTTAGTTATTGACCATTTATATCAGGATAATGTACAAGGATATAGGGCAATTACTACGATTAGATTACCTTGGGATTTCTCCCTTTGTGTATGTTTATGAAATGGTTGTTTTTTTGGTTCATTACTCAATTTTAATTCTTGACTAAACAGTGGTTCCTATTAAGTCCAATAAGATTATTTAGTCGATATTATCATTTGAGGGGTATACTATGGTATGTAATCTTTAATAATTAAAACTCTTACTCCATTAATTTTCCCACCATCCCTCTATGGATCATGGAATATTATTTTTGAGGGCCAGTTGTGTTTATATTATACTTATTTGTTGATTGATACATTAGTAGTTATTAATTTGACTTCATCACCCCTTCTGATGTGAATGTGTAATAAAAATTGGTACATGATGATTTACATGGTTCACCATAACTATGATACTCCATTGAAAATACATCGACAATGTTTCAAGTAGCAAATATCTAAAATTTAATATCCTTCAAAGGGGTCACTCCGTTTTACAATTTTTTAGTTTGGGTTGCACATTTCCTAGGATCACTACCTTATAATGGTTTAGATACAACTCAATAGTACACTAGAGTCACACCCTTTAATATTTATTCTTTTTATTTCTCTTTATGGAAGGGGTCACATTCATATTTTATTAACATTTATGTATCTTCACCGTCATTATTTTATTATAAAGGGAATCTTTTTCTTTACTTTTAGTTTTATCACATCTGACGAATACATTCAATTTAATAAACATTTTCATTGATTCCACTATTTTACATTTATAATCTATTTTCATCATGTAATGATCTACCACACAGCTACTATATTTTTTATTGGACGAGTATAATAGAAAACAATAAGTATGTTAATTTATGTTTATTTATATTTTATTTCTTGAAAATATATATATTTTAAATAAATCGTGATTATCATTATTTATTCATATATATATATAATAAATAGATCAAAAACATGATTTATGTACAAATATGTATGAATTTATTATCTATCACTCTATTTATATGTGTTTACTATATACATATATATTTTATATAATCATATGTGTCTTCTTGTATTTTTTGAGACTCCTCATTCCTCTTATCCATCCTCTTCATCCATCCACTCATCCCTCTTGTGGCGCACACCTTGGGGCCTACCATAGGTGGTGTTTCATATTGATTATTCATGGGAATTTATTTTCTTGTGTGTTTTTAAGGATTAAGGTTAATATTTCCCTTAATGAGTTTTTAGAAATTATTTTGGTGGTTTTTTCTGTCAGTTATCGAAAAAATCGAGGTTTAGGTAGGTTTCCCATTGTATTTGTTATTTAAATTCTAGAACAATGATTGATTTAATTTTGTATCCCTTTCATAGATATCAAATTTTAAAATTATATGTGTTTGAGTTTAGTAGGTTATAAAAAGACATTTTAACATTATTCTCTAAGAAATGAGATTTTTTTCCCATTACTTTCATAGTTGAAACTTTTTTTGATTAACTGGGCATTCCAATAGTTTGATAAAAATTTAAATGGACTTTTTAAGTTATATCAATGATTTTGAATGTCATTTGTCTATTCAAGTGGATTATGAAGTTCCATTTTAGTTTTACATGTCATTTCATGTAATTACATGAAATTATGTGTATTATCATAGATATTAAAAAAAATTGATTAAAAATCATGAGTTTTGAAAATGTATTGATCATATTTTTGGATTTTAAAATATAAATTGTTGAACTTGTTGGATATGGTTACCATGAACCATATTATTTATACATTATGATAACTTATGTTCATAGTTTTGAATATTAATAAAATAATTATCACATCATTATTTTTCTTCAACATAACATTGTTTGTGATAATGTAATGAGATTATTCTGTCACTAAAAGGTCAATGTAGTTCCCCTCTATTATGAGAACTCAAATGTGCTACAACACAATTAATAAATAAATTTTTTATAGTAAAATGATATCAATTGGGGGACACAAATGAAAATGGATATAATGGGTGGAGACTCATAGGACTTCGATGCATCCTCTAATGGTGTACGACTATGGTAATATCTGGTGTATAATATTTTGAGAAAAATATACATAAGTAGGTATTACACATATATACATGTAACTGAGTGTTCCTATTTTCAGAAATGTTTACAGATCCATATACTATAATATTATTATTTTTAATATTATATGTCCCATAATTTGATGTATTGATGAAAACTGTGATGTCATATTTTTGATAAGAGGAAGAATACATTTGTTATGCCAGGAGTAATATTTATTTATTATGTAATATGATAAATGACGTGTCCCTTATATTATTTAATATTATTTGAAATCATTTACCCTTTTATGGAAATAATATAGCATAAATAAATCTATGTCCACTATGTTGTATAGATAATTTCAATTTCTATAATTTCATTGGATGAGTCATCAAGCATATAGGTTGGTGGAACCGATATGAAACACTCTTGATTAATGATATCCTGAAAATTTTATTACATTACACAATAAGCATATATTAGAGGTAATATTTCATTGCAGTATTAAATTCATTCTCTATGGGTTGTTGGGTGTGTTTATAGATGTTATCCATAGAATTTAGTCTTCTTTTCTTGTTGGTGTAGATTAAATGGTAGAGAGGGTAACACACAAAATGATTCTGAAATCCTAGTTAAATAATAATAACATAATTTTTTTATTTAAAATTTTAAATAAATATACTTCCATCATTTGGTTTAATAATTATTTATTCTTTCTTAATTGAATATATTCTTTCATCAGATTTTCTAGAAAATATAATGTCAGAAGAATATTTAATAAATATTTGTTTTTTTATTTAGTGGGTATAATATTTATTTAATTATTTGAGAATAATATTGTAAAATTTATTTAATAAATAAATTTTAATTTTAGAAGGCCTCATAAAAATTGTGGAAAAATGGTGGACCAAGTTTAATGGTTCGATAATAAATAATATAAGATAAATATTATTTTATTAAATAATATTTAATTTTATTTTCGTGTTATGTTAATGACAATGAAATAATAATAATATTATTATTTTAGTTATGGGGTTCCACAAGAGATTAAACAAATAATAATGGGCACTTCTGTTAGTTTTGTTATAACCCAAGTGTTATAAAAAACAAATTGTAATATTTTCATGTTGAGCTGATTCATTTGATTGTTTTGTAAACTAAATTGGTGAATCATCTCAAGAACTATAGATCTCCCTTCTCAGAAAACAATCCCATGAATGGAAAGTGATCTTCCACCATGATTTTCCCTCATGTAAGAAGTGATCACATTGAATTCTTTGGAAGTGATTATTATAGTGATTATAGGTGAATGATGCATGTGATTTGAATTTTCATGCTATCACGTAACGCTTCCTACATCTACATTAAATGATTTTTGGAACATGTGTGGACTACCTCTATATGGTATATCCTCTTAGTTACTACAATTAAATGACAATACAATGATGATCTTTTTTCGTACTCCTCAATGAGGAAATATTCCTAAAAAGTAAAATATTTATTTGACTATATTAATTATAAATAATATGTTATGATGTTATATTTGGTTCTATCATGTTATCTATTTTTATTTTTCATTGATTCTATTCTTTTGATCATGATAGTCATTTTTCTGTACATCATAGATTGATCATCGATCGTGACGAAAAACAATGGTGGTCATGACCCCCTGTATGCTTCCTCTACTCCTCAAAACAATTTAGGGGTATCACACTAGTAGCATAATTATTTAAAAAAATTTATAGATCGTTGATTTATTTATTAATTTTTTATTTTGATTATAATTCATGTTCAATAATTCTTTTAATCCACATTGCACAATATATTTCTTCCCCTTAATTTTCATGTTGATATAATCAAATCACTTAATTTTATGAATAATATAAAATCATGGATCACATTTACATGGAAAAAGTATTCTAGTCAGATGAAACAATGTACATGTCATGAAACAGGAGTTACACATTGAGTAGTAGTGTTCAATGTACCAGGAATTAATTCAATACTAATTCCAAACTATGTGTATTGATTACATGTTGTGAATTTAATATCTTACAATATGTGCTTACCAGGCCCCCTAGAAAACTGTCAGCCAATGTATATGCCATGTATCTTACCTACATGGTGTGTAGTCATTTTAGGTCATAGATGAGCCGTGTATTTCCTATATATCCAACAAAATTGGTGACTGTGTAACTCAGAGATTTCACACCTTGTATCCCATTGTACACATCACATAATTCATTTTTCTAAGGCATGTTTTCACACCTAGTCCCCAAGATTGCTCCTCATATAAATGATGAGTTGTGTACATTCAATATAGCTCACACGTATACGTTGTGTACTTAGACCAAATTACATGGAATTATAATTGGTTAATTATACTGATTAATCCTTACCAATTTTTTTTTTCATTTGTTCATTAAGTTAGTAAGATACACCATGATATAGGTTTTAATATATATATATATATATAATCAATTTCTATGTAATTTTAAAATATGAATTTTATGTTTGTGTCGTATGACATATTGAAACGCGCGGCCGATTGTCGCCTATCGACCGGTCAAGGTTCTGGTGCTCTGCTAATGTGTATAGCAGCACTTGGGTTGAATCCTCGGCGATGGTCCTTCGTAATAGTCGATTATTTTTAGTTGATTTTATTTTAATTGGGTGGTTTGATTGCAGAGATTAATTGAAAATGTTTAATGGATGATGTTTAATTTAACAAGTTGATACTGATTGGGGTGAGTTCATCATTAGGGAGTTAATCATGTGATATCCTTGATCTTTGCTTTATATTGCATTAAATTAAAACCCACATCAAAAGTTGATGTTGATTGGAATTCCCAAGTGTTAAGCCTTTAATCCAAGACTTAACATTACATAGGGTTCTAATCTCAATAAGTGCTTGATTGTGGGAGTTTATTTATTTTTCCAATAATCCATGGAAACCACAGGTTGAACATAATATGTCAATAATCCATGACATGTTATGTCCAACATACACAATGTTAAATTAAAGAATAATCATCTAGAAAACCCTATCAATCACATAACATCCCTAAATTATAACTCACCCCAATAAGATATTTACTCTTCCATTTTAATTATTAGTAATCTGGTCTATTACGTTTAAGGTGATGAATTACAAAGAGAAGAAAAAGAAAAAGATAAGAAAAGTGTTGTGCGCCGAACACACACACGAACGATGATGAGTGTAAAAAAACCGGACTTTTTATTGAATAATAAAGTAAAATAAGATGATGGATTTCAGATTGATTTAATCTACAATAAGAACATTAATATTGATCTACAAAAGCTGGATGAGAATAAGAAATTAAGAAGAAGAAAATTGCATTAAAACAGAATAACAAAGACAAACATTTGAAAAATTACAATAAAGAAAAATGAAAAAGTAAATGAATACAAAGAGTGGAGGAAGGGATTATCAAGTGAAAACATGAGTTTTGGAGATCCTCCAAAGATTTTGGCAGGGCCTTGGTACTTCCAATCAATCCTCATTTTCTCTGAAATGCCAACCCCTCTCAAGGAGAGAAGGGGAGAGTATTTATAGCCCAAGGAGTGGACTGTTTGCATTCCCAATATGTCCTTCCACATTCATTGCCAATTTGGATATTCATACAGCGGAATATCTAACTATCTCCTTCTTCAATGTTGTAAATTATAACTTTGGACGACTACTGTAAAAATTTGGAGGCATTTTGACATGTGGAGAAAAAGTTATGGTGGTTTTATTAAACAAAGGTAAACTATCCATTTGTAACAATGATTTTTTGATGTCCAAAATGTGAATAGATTTTGGGATAGGAAGATGCCTTCAAATATGAATGATTTTTTCAACAAAGTCGGCTGCCTATAGCTCCTCTTTAAAATAGAAAAATCCTGGCTCTATTTGATGCTTACATCATGAGATATGTCATGAATACTATATGGATTTTATTTCTCAGACAGAATGGTGGGATGGACTTAAAAGCTTCATTTGGGCCTCTTGTACATGGATTTGGGCCTTGAAATTTTTATACAAGATGAAATTTAGTGTCTCCCGAATTATGATGGAGAGTTAAAGTTTTTGGAATTCTGGATTGAGCCCAGTAAATCAATCCTCAAGGCTGGTCCAGTTTATTCACAGATTCTTTGGTCTGGTTTGTGAGGACAATATGACCCTTCAAATGGCAGAATTGGCTCATGGTAACTTCTAATAAAAATTTTTATATTGAAAGGAGAATCCTAAAAACATGAAACACACAATTTGGATATGTACAGTGATAGTTATTATTAAAACATTAAACTGACTCAATTGGACTACTTCTAAAAAAGCTCAAAAAATATTCATAATATTAAAACATTAATATTTCACACAAATTATGCACATTTCATATAAAATCAGTAAAGACATAATATAATAATTCATAAAAATATTAATAACATCAACTCTCCCACACATAGTTCAGTGCATGTCCTCATGTGCAATAAATATAAAAACATGACAAAATCATTTTTACTCACCAATAGATTTTAAAATTTTGTTTTCTCTAATCGGGGGAGGTTTAGAATATTTCACTCATCCATTTTGAATTCCACCACAAGTTGTTATAGAAACAATGTTCCAAAACTAATTCAATTTTTCATGCCCAAATTTAGAAATGTAAAATGTGGACACTCAAAACTCACACCACTCAAGATGATAAAATTCATTTTTGGAGGTTCACTCATTCACCAACCAAAAGTTAATATCATATAGTTTGAAAAGAGCTCTCAGCATCCAATCCCTATAAAAAGTGAACAAGAATGAAGATGTATTTTTAATGGGTTTTTTTGTGGCTATGGGATGGTAGTAATATAATGTCCACGAGAGAGAAGAAGAGGGAAAAAATACCAACATAGAAAAAAGAAATGCACATTTTTTTGAAATGAAACATGGAAAGAAATGAAAACACATATTTACAAGGGAATGATGGTGTGAAGTGAGACACACTAGAGGAAGAATATATGAAGGTAATTGAGAATATTGAATATTTACAAAACAAAAAAATTCTCCCAATAAGAATATAATGCAAGTGTTCTTTTTTTTCATTGTTTTTTCGAAAGTTGACCTTGAAAAAAATCTCACTCATATCCCAACCAATGTTTGATCTCCTCATGAAACTAATTGTAATAGTTATAACAAGATGAAAGGTTGAGGAAGATTGATTTTTGACCTACCCAAGACACAACCCATTTTTTCAATATTTATTTGATTTTTTTTATTTTGATTTTTTTGAATTTTTTTTAACAGTTGTCAATATAATTTGTACAATAAATTCCCAAATCCCAATGAATGAACCCCCCCCCCACACAGACTAAAATGGATTCTTTCCCTCAAGCATATGATAACACACTAGAAAGTAAGGAAATGATACACAAAAATGAAATCCATTCCCCCCCCCACAATTAAATTTAAAAAACCTATTCAATGAAAATATATGTTGATATTGTGTGGGATAAGGTATTGGGCTTGTAATGTGGAAATCAAAGAAATGGTTTTCATATGCTTGAAAGGGATTTCAAAAGGAGGATTAATGTAAGGGAAATGGAAGGCTATTTGGATATTGTGATTCTCATGTGGTTCAGAAAATTCCTCTATCATATTAATACAAACTAAGGTAGGAAATTCAGCTCGAAGGTCCAAAAACTCAAGACTCGCAAATAGGGGTAAAAAATCACATTTTGAAAAGATGGCCATAGGCGGCCATGACATAAAATAAAATGTTTGTTCTCACAGTTGGGAAAAATCATTTTTTAAATAAAAAATTGAGCATTCAAAATGTTTTGGTTTTGTAAAAAATTCATTATCTAAGGTCATAATGAAAATAAAATATTTTTGAGATGAAAACATGTTTGTTAACTCCCTAAAATGGTTGGAAAAAATTTCAAAACTCGCTGGTGAGTAAGCATGACTCTTTTTTTTCGGTGATTGTGTTTTTTGTTTTTTTTGTTTTTAAGGTTTTTTTAAAATACACACCCTCATAAGAAAGAAAAAAAAGGGTTTGAAAAAAATGTGGTAAATATGAAGGAGAGAATAAGAAGAAGAAAGAGGAAGTGAGATGAAAAGATAGAGAGAGAGATAATGGTAAAGAGGTGACCCCTGGTTTGGATTTGGTGGGTCACCATCTTCGTCTAGTGGTTGGAAGATTGGAGAAGTTTGAGATCCAGGGGAAGTCGATGATGATCCGTGATTGTGTGTCCTCTCATGGTGATGCTTTAACCGATGTCCATTAATCGTGAATGTCCTTTTGGAAGAGGGGTCTTGGACATGCACTGCACCAAATGGGTAAACATTATTAATAACAAAAGGACCGTCCCAACGAGAATTAAGCTTACGTGGGTGAATTTGGAATCGAGAATTTAAGAGCATTACCTTTTCACCTTCATGAAATACCTTTCTCAGGATGTGTCTGTCATGGAGTACCTTAGCCTTCTCTTTGTACAGATTGGAACTCTCATTGGATTCAATTCGAAGCTCCTCGAGTTCAGCCAATTACAATAATCTTTCTTCACCAGATTTTTCACAATCAAAATTATAGGTTTTCACAGACCAAAAAGACTTATGTTGGATTTCAACTAGTAAGTGATAGGCTTTACAAAAAACTAGCCTAATAGGAGACATCCCAATGGGTGTTTTATAGGCAGTTCGATAAGCCCAAAGGGATTCACCAAGTCTCTCAGGCCAGTCTTTTCTGGTGGTCTTAACGATTCTATCAAGTACCCTTTTCACTACTCTATTAGAAAGTTTACCATGCCATTTGTTTGAGGGTGATATGAAGTTGAAATTTTATGTACAACCCCATTCTTTTTCAAAAGAGCTTCCATGGTTCTATTATAAAAATGGGTTCCTAAGTCACTGATCAAGGCATGTGGTGTGCCAAATCATTGGAAGATGTGGGTCTTTATGTACTCACTAACAGTATGAGCATCATCCTTCCTAGTGGGTTTGGCCTCAACCCACCTTGAAACATAATCAACCGCAAGAAGAATGTATGAGAATACATTGGAATGGGGAAATGGTCCCATGTAATTGATGCCCCAAACATCGACGATTTCACAAAATATTAAAGGCTTTTGGGGAAATTCATTTCTTTTGGAGATTTTTCCGAACTTTTGGCAAATGGGACATGATTGACAGAACTCATGTGAGTCCTTGAAGAGTGAAGGCCAGAAGAATCTAGTGTCTAGGACCTTTTGGGAGTTCCTTTGTGGTCCAAAGTTTCCACCTCCGGGATGTGAGTGACATAATTCTAATATGGAAGAATGATAATTTTCTTGAACACATATCCTACTTACCATGTCTTCCCTAGTTTTCCAAAGTTTATTTTCTTACCAAAATAGTATATTGAATCACTTTTCAACTTTATTTTATGTTATTTTGAAAAATTTTCATGAAAAACACAAGAAACCAAATAAATTACAATTGGGGAATACCATGGTAACTTTGGAGTGAGAGAAAAAAGGTTCTCAATGGGGAATTTAGGATCAATGATTTCTGAATGAGAATAATTAGAAATTCTACTCAAGTGATCAGCCACAGGGTTTTATTTTCCAACTCTATCTTTGATATCAAGGTCAAACTCTTGGATCATTAGGATCCATCTTATTATCCTCGGTTTGGAATCAATTTTCTTGAGTATGAACTTAATAGTAAAATGGTCAATGAAGATAATGATTTTTTCACCTAAGATATAGGACCAGAATTTATCTAAGGCAAAAACCACTGCTAGAAGTTCCTTTTCAGTCACAATGTAGTGAGATTGAGTTTCATCCAATGTTTTCTAGGAATAATAGATTACATGAGGGATTTTTTCTATTCTTTGAACAAGAACAGCCCCAACGTCTCTATCCGAAGAATCACACATTAACTCAAAGGGTAAGGACCAATCTGGGGGTTGGATTATTGGGGCAGATGTAAGAGATGTTTTGAGTTCAATGAAGGATCTCTTGCAAGCCTCATCAAAATGGAATGTGACATCATATTGGAGTAGGCGAGTGAGTGGGAGGGAAATCCTACTAATGTTATGAATGAATATCCGATAGAAACCGGCATGACCGAGAAATGAATGGATGTATTGAACAGAAGTGGGTGGAGGAAGTGATTGGAACACTTCAATTTTGGCAGGATCGACTTCAATACAATCTTTTGAAACTATGTGCCATAGAACAATCCCATTTGCAACCATGAAGGGACATTTTTCAAAATTTGACACAAGGTTTCACTTGACACACTTTTGGAGGATAAGATAGAGTGAATTCAAACAAGATTCAAATGACTCCCCATAAATAGTGAAGTCATCCATGAAGACTTCCATGCAGTGTTCAATGAATTATGAAATGATACTCATCATACACCTCTAGAATGTTGCAGGAGCATTGAAAATTCCAAAAGGCATCCTTCTATATGCATATGTTCCAAAGGGGCATGTGAAAGTAGTCTTTTCTTGGTCCTGAGGTGAGATTGGGATTTGAAAATAGTTGGTGTATCCATCAATAAAGCAATAGTGTAACTTTCCAGCCAATATTTCTATCATTTGATCAAGGAATGGAAGAGGGTAGTTATTTTTTCGGGTTTCAACATTCAATTTCCTATAGTCGATGCACACACGCCATTTGTTCTTCACTCGAGTTGTGACTACCTCTCCATGTTCATTTGTGACAATAGTTATCCCAGCCTACTTAGGTACAAAAACAATTGGACTAACCCATTAACTATCAGAAATTGGGTAGATAACACCAGATGTAAGAAGCATGGTGATCTCTTCCCTAACTACCTCAAGGATGTGTGGATTGAGTCTTCATTGTGGTTTTCTAATTGGTTTGGATGACTCCTCAAGATGGATGTGATGCATGCAAAGGGCAGGGTTGATTCCTGGTATGTCATCTACGGTCCATCCTAGGGCCTTTTTTGTTTTCCTATAACACTTGAACAAGTTTGGACTCCTCGTTTTCAGTAAGTGTGGTAGAGATAATGAAAGGATATGAGAGATCATGGAAGAGGAATTCATATTTTAGGTGTAGAGGATGAGGTTTCAGATTAGTCTCATCTTTCACTATTGGAATCGACAACTCAAGAATGGATGAAGGGACTTTAGTTGCTTCACGTTCATTTTCCTTAATACTGTCCAAGGTGGAGCAGTAGAGATCAGAGTTGAAATGGGATTCAAGAGAGTTTTCATGATCCTTTAAATTGATTGAGTCTATGAATGGATGGTCCACATCAACGTCACCATATATGACTTGGTTAATCATAGTACAGATTTCACAAGATCCAATATCTTTAGAACAGGATGAACATGATGGAATGGGGTTCAATTGACTCATATAAGTTTCCTCAGAAGCATGGATTGAGAATGCATAGTGATGCTTAGATGGGTATCGCATGGCTTCGAAAATGTTGAACTTGACCAGTTGGTCACCGAATGCCATGGATAGGATGCATGAATGGACAAAATTTTTTTCCTCACAGTCATGATGAATGGTCTTCCTAGAATTATGGGAGATCGAGAAGAGTTTGTCTCATCTTCCATGTCATGGACATAGAAATCAGCAGGGAAGATAAGATCATTGACTCGGACAAGGACATTCTCAATTATTCCCTCAGGACTGGCAGTGCTTCGATTGGATAACTGAATGACAACACCCGTTAGATGTAAGGGACCTAGACCAAGGTCGGAGAAGATAGATTTGGGCATGACAATAATTGAGGCTCCTAGGTCTATAAGTGAATCATCAAAGTTTGAATATCCAATTTTTAATGGAACCGTAATGGTGCCTAGATCTTTGCACTTTATGGGAATAGACTGTTGGGTGGAAACAATTTTGAAGGTACAAAGTTGCCTCTTGTGTGTACACAACTCCTTGATAGACTTGGCATACTTAGGAATTTGTTTTATGACATCTAAGAGGGTAATATTGACCTCAACACGTCTAAACAAGTCGAGCATTTCAGGATCGGGTTCAAAGGACATCCTTGGATTAGAAACAGCTTAAAGAAAAGGAATTGGATTCCAAAGTGGAATGGAAGGAGGTGAGAGAATGGATTTCGGATCCTTTTCAAGTTCCTTTTTATTTTCGTTTTCTAGTTAAACATTCAACGGACGGTTTGAGGATTTATCTTGAGGCACAGAAAGTTGCTTTCCTGATCTAAGTGCAATTACACTTACATTACCCTTGGGGATGGTTAATGGTTGAGCTGGGAGTTGGGAAGAATTTTATTGATGTTGCTGGCTCAGGTGGGATGCAAATTGACCTATTTGAGTTTCAATGTGTTTAAGGCTAGAATGGATTAAGGATGCAAGATATTTCACTGCACATTCTCATCGTTGTTTGGAAGAAAAGGCTATCCTGGATTGGGATTTCCTTGATTTTGGTTCTTGGAAAATCGATTGTATTGGTTTTGGAATTGGGAAGGCTCGATAGGATAATGGAATCTAGGAGGAGGATTGTTCCTTTGAGGTTGAATAATTAAAGGATAAGGTTGATAGATGTTACAACCACCCTGACCATATTGGAATTGGTTTGGGTTTTGAGGAGGGAATTGAGGAGGATGAGATATGGGATTATCATACCTATGGCATTGGTTATAGGAAGAAGAGAAGGGCTCAGAGTGAGGTTGGTTGAAGTTTCTAACAAACTGACCTAATAGTTGAGGGTTGGTGTTCCGCTGAGCATATGATGCATTGAGCTCCATTGGTCCAGATGAATCGGATTGATCCTCCTGAAGTTATGGACATGTGTCAGTTGGATGAGATGGAGAGTTTCAGATTCCACAGTTTTTGATAGGTCTAGGAAACATAGATTGTGGAGAAGATGAGGTTGGGGATTTGGTGGCCACAGCTAGCTGTCGCACAAGACCTGTAAGTTCACTCATCCACATGGTCGTCTTGTTTGGCTAAATTGATTGAATATCTTGGGATTTTTTGACTTGATCATGTGCTCGAGTATGAAATTGTTGTGTGTTTGCAGCCATGTTACTTATGACATCTATCGTAGCTTCAAGAGTTTTATCAATAAGAGCACCGCCACTTGCGGCATCAATGAGAGTTATCTCTGTATCCCATAACCCCTCATAAGAGTATTGGATCAAGGGTTGGTCATGGATTTAATGGTGTGGGCAGGTTTCAAAAAGCTTTTTGAACCTCTCCCAGTACTCATGGAGTGATTCACTTGGGAACTGACAGATTCCACTTATTTTTTTTGGATAGAAGTAGTATGAGAAGCTGGAAAGAATTTTTCTGAGAATAGTCGCTTCATGTCATTCCATGTGGTTATGGATCCAGGAGGTAGGTAGTAAATCCATGACATAGCAGTGCCAGCTAGGGAGAAAGGGAAATCTTGGAGTTTGATTTGTTCCTCAGAAACCACTTGAGGATTCATGGTAGAGCACACTACTTGGAACTCTTTAAGGTGGAGATGTGGATCCTCACCGGCTAGCCCGTGGAAATGAGGAATATGATGAATCAAACCCTATTTGAGTTCGAAGTCAGCCTCTATGTTTGGATATTGAATACCAAGAGGTTGGTAATTCATATCAGGGGAACTGAGTTTTTTAAGGGTTTGTTCCCTAGGATTGGTCATTTCAAATTCAACTGGTTGGATGAGGACTGCTTCATGAATGAGTTGATTATCTCTTATGTTCCTCCAAAGTTGGCGATGTGTTCTATCTATTTCATGGTCAAAAAAATCCGATGGATGGTATGGAAGGTTACAAGGAATTTAGATAGATTTTGAAATAAAGTGGAATATGGGTTTTTCTTTGTATTTTTTCAGTTTATGATTTTTATGAGAAGACTGGATTTTTTTGTGTTTTTTATTCAATTTCTATTTTAAAAATTTATTTTTATTGTTTTTTATTACAATAACCTGAAGCTAACGAATAATTAAAGCACCATCCCCGGAAATGGAGCCATTTGAAATGCACGGCCGATTGTTTCTTATCGACCGGTCAAGGTTCTGGTGCTCTGCTGATGTGTATAGCAGCACTCGGGTCAAATCCTCGGGGATGGTACTTCGTAATAGTCGATTGTTTTTAGTTTATTGTATTTTTATTGGGGGGGGGGGGTTTGTTTGCAGAGAATAATTGAAATGTTTAATGGATGATGTTTAATTTAACAAGAAGATAAAGATTGTGGAAAGTTCATCATTAGGGAGTTAAGCTTGTGATATCCTTGAGCATTGCTTTATATTGCATTAAATTAACACCCACATCAAAAGTTGATGTTGATTGGAATTCCCAAGTGTTAAGCCTTTAATCCAAGCCTAAAAATTAATTAGGGTTCTATTCTCAATTAGTGCTTGATTGTGCGAGTGTATTTATGGTTCCAATAATCCATGGAAACCACACGTCGATCATAATATGTCAATAATCCATGTCATGTTAAATCCAACATACACAATGTTAAATTAAAGAATACTAATCGAGCAAAACCTATCAATCACTTAAAATACCTAAATTATAAGTCACCCCAAAAAGATATTTAATCATCCATTTAAATAATTATTAATATAGTCTATTATGTTTAAGGTGATAAATTACAGAGAGAAGAAAAATAAAGGGATAAGAAAAGAGTAGTGCACCGAACAGACACACGAATGATGATGAGAGTAAATAAACAGGACTTTTTATTGAATAATAATTTAAAAGAAGATAATGGATTTCAGATCTATCTAAACTACAATATGATCATTAATATTGAACTACAGAAGGTGGATGAGAATAATTAATTAATAAGAATAAAATTTCATTAAAACAGAATTACAAAGACAACACTTGCAAAATTACAACGAAGAAAAATACAAAAGTAAATGAAAACAAAGAGAGGAGGAAGGGATTATCAAGTGAAAACATGAGATTGGAAGATCCTTCTAAGACTTTTCCAGGGACTTGGTACTGCTAATAAATCCTCTTTTTCTCTGAAATGCCATCACCTCTCAAGGAGAGAAGGGGAGAGTATTTATAGCCCAAGTAGTGGATTGTTTGCATTCCCAATATGTCCCTCCACTTGAATTTCAAATTTGGAAATTCCGACAGGGAATCTCCAACTATATCTTTCTTAAAAGTTTTAGATAATAAAGTTGGTCGTCTACTGTCAAAATTTGGAGGCATTTGGACACGTGGAGCCAAATTTATGGCGGTTTTATTAAACAAAGGTAAACTGTCCATTTCTATCCACGCTTTTTCGATGGCCAAATTTGAATGGATTTTGGAACAGGAAGATGACTTCAAATACGAATTACTTCTTCAACAAAGTTGGCTATATATATCTCCTCTTTCACACTAAAACTTCTCAGTTCCATTTGATGTTTACATCATGAGATATGACATGAACACTATACTCATTTTATTTTCTCGGACAGAATGGTGGCAGGACATCAATGCTTCATTTGGGCCCCTTGTGCTTGGATTTGGGCCCTGAAATTTTTATCCATGATGACATGTAGTGTTCCCCTAATTATGTGTAGAGTTAATGTTTTTGGACTTATGGATTGAGCCCAGTAAATCAATCTTCAAGACTGGACCAGTTTGATAACAGATTCTTTGGTCTTGTTTGTGAGGACCATATGACCCTTCAAATGGAAGAATGGGCTCATTGTACCTTCTAATGAAATGTTTTATATTGAAATGAGAATCCTAAAAAAAGTGAACCACACAATTTGGATCAGTATAGTGATAGTTATTATTTAGACATTAAAGTGACTCAATTGAACTACTTCTAAAAATGCTCAAAATTATACTTAATATTAAAACATTAATATTTCACACAAATTATGCACATTTAATATAAAATCAGTAAAGAGGAATATAATAAGTCATGAAAATATTAATAACATCACATATATTACTCAACATTCATTGAAGTGTAATGTGTTATAGAAATCTCATATAATAAATGTATTAATTAAGCTTATAGTAATTTAAATGATAGTATGTGATACATCGTGTATGCTATATGTCATAATAGAAAATTGTATATGAGCATAATACATGATACAAAGATTCATATAAGTATTCACCGTGTTGCCTCTAGGGTACATTTATGACATGGTTAATATTAGAAAAATATATTTACTTTGTTTAAATTATTAAGGATGAGATTATTATAGAAAATTTTGATGAGAATTAAGATAAATTAATTAATTAATTAATTAAATTAAATAATTTATTTGAGCGTGATTTGTATTATGGAAGAACAATTACGGATTGAATTCTAATTTTTTAAAATTTTCAATTCAATGGGTGCATGTGGATGATAATGAATATAGAGCATAAATTTGTATGTGATTATTTTTCTTTAATTTATTATTAAATTATATTATCAGCCTATGTACCTTCTCTCCTTTTATTAGGTATGGGCCGTTGTTCCAATATGTTATTTTAGGTAAAGCATATCCCCTATAACCTATGTGTGATTAAACGCATATGTAATGGACAGAGCTCAAAATCTAGTTAGGGTGGTTCATGTTTAGAGCTATGAAAAAAAGATTCGAAGAGAAATACATATGTGGGAATGTGGAAATTTATAACATAAAAAATAATTAGTTCAAAGTGTCCCACCCTTTGTTCAATGGTTTTTTCATCATCCACTAGATAAAATTACTGTTAGTAAATTCTAATGAACATTCAGATTAATTATTTTATTTTTATAAATTTTCATATTTCTTTTATTATTACTATTTTTTCATCATCACCTGAATTAATTAATTAACATACCTGAAAGATATAACTAAAATAAATTGAATTATGATTTAATATTAACTAAAACCAAGTTAATCACTTAACTAAATCATCAAAATAAGATAAATTTTTTGATAAATATTATAATTTTAAATTGAAGAATAAAATACAATAACCCTCCATAATATATTATGTTAGTATAGCCTCAACTAATTTAGTTAAAAGGGAACCAAAGTTCAAAGTTCTTAAAAAAATGATTTTCTGGTGTTGTCATTTACAGAGGAATTATAACATGATGTTTATATATGTGTTAACATAGTTAAAATCAATGATTTACTAGTGTAATTGAGAGGAATGCATTGAGGAAATTAAAATTTCAATATTTATGGAAATGAATATAAAATGGATATTTGATGGAAGAGTATACTATTTTCTGGGAAGAATATCATATGGATATTGTAAAAAATGTGGTAATCCCCCTCAGATTCATGATGATCTAGATGGATAAGAAACAATATTTTATATTTCAAACATTAAATGGATACAATATTATTGATATTTTTTAACCAATAATCCATTAGTTGAACCATTGATGTAGTAAGTGTCTTATCGCATTTATTGAATTAATTTTTCAGGTTCTATTTTCATATATATTGTAGATCATTTAAAATTGGAATTATCATTTGTAGTGAAAAAATATTCTTATAAATTAAGAGATATCTCATGCCAGTGATTATCAAATTAAAATCTCCCATTATGCACCATTTCATGATTGGTTCAATGATTACGTACGTATAAATGGATTTTCATTATAATTGATGTAAAATACTAATTTATTTCTGCATAATTATGTTATTTATTTTTGTGAAATGTATTGGTCCATTACCTATGAGAGTATGGTGAACCTACACTAATGTATTAATTTAATAAATTAGACAAGGTTACACCTTTGATAGATCATCATTAAAAATCATTATATGCTAATGGAGTTCAGTTTCACATTATTGATGTTTATAAAAAATGAGAAACACTAAATAGTGGATTTGGTTGTCCATCATCGATTCTTGTTATTATTGTGATCAATTGAAAGACATAATTGAATTTTCATATGTGGATAGGATGCAAATGATATTGTTAATGTGTAATAGGGTTGATCCAGTATGTGGAAGTAATGTCGATCAATATTAGTTTACAATGGTTAATTTAAACAATATATTATACAGTGATGGATGAGCTAGTAACGAACCTTTAATTTTGACATCATAACAAGAATAAATATTCTTCATTACAATTCCATATAATATGAATTGGATAGTATTTGTGAAACTTTCAAGGTGAGGAGTGATTTTAGTTGAAGAATATTGACCTGCCACTTTTTCTATTGTTTTGAAATAATATTATCAACACTCCAACGTTTAACATGAATAATATTTTCATAGTGTAATGGATTACATTGAAGATGGAACACTTGATTTTCATGTTTAATGAAAGGAATTATTCTTTTCATTCTCTACGAATTCAAAACCTTTTGGAATTGTTTAACTATTTATAAACATTTTAATTGTTTACTAATTGATACAACATTGATATGTTCTGTAAATATTCAGGAATCAATTAATCTGTTTGGATAATTTTGATCGTAATATTACTATAATGAATTATTAAATAAAAAATAATAATATAGAACACCATGATCTTGCAACATCATTATTTTGTGTAATACTAAAGTCAGTCATTACAAGTGGTCAAATTAATAACAATGGTTGATATACTTAAAAATGATACATCCTATATATAAATATCATCAATATGATAGTGAACCTATTTTAATTGCTTGATGACCCAGACACACTTTTATATGAATTATCTATTTTATTAAAATCATATAATCAATTTTATCCTTTCCATTTTATCATCTCATCATGGTTAACCTTTTGATTCCAATTTCTAGTTTCAATTATCTCACTATATTTATCTTTTTACCCATTCAACAATCAGTAAAACTCACACCAATATTTTTATCTTTTATTCAATTTCCCTATATTATTTTGGTTATATAATATTTCAATTGTTTTTATTGGTCTTTAAAAATGTTAAAATTCACATTGGATATGACCCCCACACACCCCTTACATGGTTTAATAGGGATACTATAAAATAAATTTGTTAGTTTAATGGAATCCTTCTAATTATCAGATCCATTTCTAGTGAGTGAAAATTCATCCAAGAGGAAAAACTATTTCAATTATAAACACTAAAAATATAATTTTTTTTGTAAACTATATCAAAGATTAAGATCATAGATATTTAAACAATTTCAAAGGCTTATTGAGAATCAAAAATGGATTATCCAAAAAATATCAGGATCTGGTGATGTTGCAATTAATTTACATAAAATTATAATTAAATTATTTTAGAAGTGAGTCATCAACATGTTTTAATTCATATTGTTACCCTTATGAATGTTCACTACTCCTTGGAAGAATCTTGTGTGAAGAGGTAGGGATTCATCCTCATGTACCATCTCTTTTCGGAAAAATTAACATGTGAAATGGTTATTACCTAGCCCAAGTTGATGTTTCAGTTAACTGAGCCAGCAAGGCATGGGTCAACATCAGTTTCTTAATAATTACATGAGATGAACTATTCTTTCAAAACCTATAAATGAGATAATAAAATCTATAGGAATGAAATAATATTCTCTTATAATGTATAGTCAATCATGATATAATCATTCTACTTTCACTGTTGTCACTGAATAGAAGTCCCCTAAACGAGATGGTTACAGAATACATTCCAAAGTAGCCTGAAATGAGATACCCTGAATTAGATCCTATTGATATAATTTTGGTATTGTATAAGATGAATCCTGAGAGGATTTCCAAGATAATGGGACCCTATAATAAAAGATTCATCTATATCCTATCAAGGTTAAAATAAAATTCTTTACCACATCAGTGTAGGTAGATAAGTTAACAAGATTCACTTGTGTCTGTGGTAGCTCTTCAAATATTGTATAATTGAAGCATGATTAGAATCCTTACCCATAATCATATAAGATGTGAATCATTTATGTCTATCTAATGCAGTGGACTATTCCATTATTGACATATAAATTTTCAGGATTTTAATGAACTCCCACATTATCCAAATCATTTATTCATTATTATTCACATTAAAAATTATTTTAAACTATTTATCATGATTAAAAATCAGATAAAACAATAAAATAATGATTTGGATATAGAATAAAATAATACTGCAACCATTTTCATAAAAAATAAACTTACAACAAAGGGAGTTATTCATGGATGACATTCCAATTTGCTACCCACTTCATGCCATGAATCCCTGTTATGCCTGACCCACACAATTCCAGATTAAGGAGAAATGTAGGGGAGATGGATCCCACCCACACAATATTAACATGAACCAAATAGATATCCCCTTCATGGATTTCAGAAAAAGATGAATTTTACATATTCATTATTAATTCATTAATTTATGGTTAAAAAATGAATAATTATTAAGGAAAATAAATTGACTATTTCATATTGAAGGATAAATGCATTTCTAAAATTAAATTTGGAAAAATTAATAGTATAAATGACTATTATAATGTGTCATAACCAAGGTAATATAATATATTTGATGTATGGAGGTAAGGAATGATCAGGAACTTCATTGGATGTTACTAAAGTGGAAAAACCCACTTCATTTTTAGTTTTAATTTTAATCGATTGTGGTAATTCCATTTGAATCCTTCAATCATCAGTTATTGTGAAAAAATATGATATTAGTTGAATTATGTTGTTGATAAAATCCCATTTTGACTCCAAGAACTATTCATTTTTATGTTTATATATAAATTGTTTCTAAATATAAATAACATCATTAAAATTCATCATCCCATTATATTTGATGAAGTATGTGTGAAATAAATAAAATCTATTTGAGACTTTTATAGTACATTTTTATGGATCTATAGTTGGAAATTAATATGTTCCATATTGATTCATTCTATGACTCTAGGCATGGTAGGGGAATTCACACTAGATCAACATCATTCTATAGATACATCTGCATCTTAGGGTCGAGGTATTGATGCAATTAAATTTTTTCATTTGTTTAATTAACCATTAAACATATATATGAAAATAAACCCTATTATTAATGATTTTAATCAATAATATTAAAATTGAATGCTTCTTCCTATAGTATGATTGTCCCTGGTCATGGTATTTCCTCATGGAATTCTAACATGGCCATTTTCCTATCATATAAAGAGAGATGTCATCATATTTGAGTGGGTGAAAAATAATTTATTCACCATTTGGGTTATATCATATACAACCCACATAAATTGTCATTGATTTCATGTTACTTATCTTCATTCCCTTAGGATACAATAGATCGTCTATGGAGGGATTTTCATGTAAGGGGGCCATTTTAGTTTTATATCAAGGTTTAAATAAAATAACATATGTTGTAATTTTTTTTCTTAAATTGAAAAATCATATAGTGTGTCCCAATGATTTTTTGATAGTTTTTAGGGGTATGTTTCATAAAATATGGAAATATCCTAAAGGGATGGTTAATAAGGAGCACTAGGTACCAAATTTGGGTGCACAAAACATTTTGGATAGAGTCCCGAGAGGTGTTCTCTCATCTTATTAGATTCAATTAGATTCATATTGGTCTACTGAGTCTAGGATGGTGGTTCTACATATTTTCATTTATATATATTGATTAATTTGAAAATATTACAAGTTTGAAGTTTTTTTAATTGAATGTAGGAGGTTGCATCACTTCATTTTGAGAATCATGTGTTATAGGGACCCCCTCACAGGCTTGGGACGCACCACATGTCCCAGATTCAAAATGATATATTTATTATTCAATTTTAAAAATATCATCTAATAACGATTGGTGTTATATAGATATATCATACTAGAATACATTAATGGTTAAAAGGTGCACCAACGAATAAAATATAAGTGTGGATGATGAATCGTGATCGAAATTATCCAGAAATTGCTACCCATACAGTTACTTCTTATACTAATTATCCATACTTACTTAAATTTTGATATACATATATATTTAAACATATCAATTACATAGAAAATTTTTCATGGTGAGTTAGTGGAAATACCATAGGACAAAAAATATTCCATGTGATGTGACAAGATATTCCATCACATTATTTGTCATGATAGTCATAGATATAGTTTTCAATATGGAACTGGGATTAATCAATCTATATAATCATGTGATAAGGCTATGGATCCTATTTTTACTGGTATGACAAAAAATATGATAGATTTTGAGGCACCGATGCAGGCATTCGATGAGTTAAATTCACAAATCATAGTTGAGGCTAGTGAAAAATGAGAATATATGCACCAGGGTGATGGTGTATGGGATTCTATAATTCATGTTTATACTAAATTTATTCATTTATTTAATTTATTCATTGTTATTATTATTTTAGAATTATTATTTTTAGGCCCCTACCGTGTGGGAATAGGTACAATCCATGGTCGCACATGACACATCATGTTCAACATGTGTGTTTTGTTTTATCTTTATGGTTTCTTATTCAAATTGAATGTCTCATTTTGTTTTTTTTTTGTTTTTAGGATAGAAAATAAATTCCATTTAAATTTTCATTAAACCAAAATTTTAAAATGTAGTAATTCAAAACCTACTATATATATTAAGACTGATGATAATACATAGTAATATAATATATAAGTGATTTTTAGCATTAAATTCCAACTATAATTCACATGTCGATCCAAAAAATTGGTAAAAAATAGATAACTACCATTACATAGTGAACTCATCACCAAAATAAAGACTAAATTCTAGAAAAATGTTTTCAACCATTTTGGGATCTCATAGAAGAACATAGGTAAAGAGTAAGTGTTTTTTTCAATTATAATAGTTCATAGAAGATTGGGTTTCATCCATCATTTGGTAAATGATGAATAATTCAATTTTAAGGGGTTTACAAACAATATGGATGAATTTTAATGACTTTAGGGGCATGAAACCAAAAATCCATACAAAACAATTATTCATACACATGATATGTATGATGAATTTTCCATCATCCCACATCTTACAATGGTGGTAGTGGTCTGCATTATACCATCAAAACGTTTCATACGACATAATGAAATAAAAAATTCAATTCCATTATTTGTTCACATTATTAGTTTAAAGAGGTATTTCATCAATTTAACAAAAAAAAAATTCTAGATTATTTATTCCCTAAAACATATTTCTGTTATCATATAAATTACCTTCAATAAATATTCCTGAATGAAAACTATATTTACATCCATATATTTCGTATTCTTACTTTATAATTCCACTATTATTAACACTATTAGGATAGCTTCATGTTTAAATATCGATTATAAAAACTCTAGGAAATAAAACCCCTCTTATAATTAAAACCCAATAACCACTATCAATATCTTGGACAACTTCTTCTCATACTCTATTCCATTAAATGACCTATTGAATATTTACAATGTGATCATTTCCATTATTCATTGATAGTAAAATAAAATGTTTCATAAGATATCTATGATGAAAATTCATCATTATTTATCGAATCTTGTTATTTTGAGTCAATATGTGATTATTCATATTTTGTAAATTTAGTTTTTATTATATCCATTAAAATAAGAAAATTAATGTTATCCTTGAACAACTAAATTTATTTAATGATTTTGGTTAATCTCATCTGCTGAATTGTCTTCCATATTCTATATGGATATTTTATCAACCTTCTAGACACTTAACATCTTGTAGTCTCAGATGAGATTTATCTATCACTAAAAATTATTATATATCTTTTAGTGATCCAAAAATAATTTTTTTTGACATTCTTCTATGATCACCTACTCTTTATCCCCAAGAGTGGATAAAGTATTGTGCACCCTAACCATTGGGCATGTGAAATAATAATTCATTCAATTCGAATAATTACCACTTGTAACACATAGTGTCTCAATATTTCATAATAGTGGATTATGGTTTTTAAAATATGATTCAAACAATAGAATTCACTATTTAGTTCAAAGACATCCATAATTTTGGTTTTTAAAAACAACTCAAATGTACTTCTTAAACTAGTGCTTCATAAAAATGTGGAAAAGCATGAAACTGTCACTATAGAGTTCCGTCACAAATTTGTTTCCAGTATTAATATAGATTATCATTATTTATTACAAATCAATGTTCCTAAAGGTAAATAAATCACCAAAATTTAAATATTTTCATGATATAACGTAGAAAAATTATATGTATCATTTTTGATAATGACCTTCAAACTTCTTCATTCAGCAAAACCAATGTGAATTATTAAAAATATACTTCTTCCTTACACTGAATCTTCATTAAAACAAAATATTATGCATTTTTTTCCATCCACTTATCTATAAGTATGGAGTTTCCCCACAGTATCATAAACTACTCATTCATTAAATAATCATTTCACATGGTTTTATACAAAAACACAACTATTAAATAATATGATATCTTCCATAAATGAAAAATTCCTTATAAGATGTTCTTTATCCTCTTCTTTGGTATTTGAACACTGAATATGAATTTTCATCCTTCATCAAGCCTCCAAAAATAATTGGGACCGTTTTATATTGTTTTAACACATTCATGTACACAACTGAACTCCACACACAACATGTTCAATGTGGATACATGTGATTAAATGATTGGTGTGTATTAAAACATGTCGATTGTCACTATTATTCCCAAGATAGAGCACATAAAGCACACTCATTATCACTTCTATCCATATATTTTTACTTCTTCTTCAATTTTGGTTTTATATGAAGCTACCCTTACATGTGAAATTAATTGTTCCCTCACTAATATAATAGTGATTATTAATGAAACTATATAAGTAACAAGAAACCAGAATAATTAGGTGAAAACTGATTGGTTTTGTCTACAATTATTTTACATGGTCTCATGAAACACCACCCACTTAGGTTTCTATCATTATATATGGAGTAAATATGAAAATTTTGAGTTCAATATTAATATAGATGAGCCTTATCAACTTACTCCACTTTCTCAGACTCAATGTGCACTGACATTACCTTTGTATATGGTAATAGTAAAAATTTATCATAATTATAGGTTCAGTTTCACATTTATTACCATTGATTTAATATTGATTAAATCATGTTAGTACGGTTAAGAAATCACACAAAAATTTTAGACTGATAAAAATATTAGACAAACAGAATTTCTGTCCATTAAAATTTGTAGGAAGCATCATCATGTGAATCAGATACCTAAATTGATCGGTTAAAATTAAAATTTACATTTGTATCATAGATTTGGCATTAAGTGAAAAATAATATAATTGGGAAGTGTAAAAATAAAACACATCTATATTGATATGAAATCATGGGTTAATTATCACCAAGATTTTTCTAATCTGAGGAATCGACTAAACATCCATCAGATGATAGTGTCTCTTGATTTGATGGAAAATTATGGGTAATATTGTCTTATGTTATTAAAATGACATATATCCCATCATTGATTAAAAATGTTAAAATAAATTTTCATTGAAATTTTATTCAAGAAAAAAATTCATAAATCATATGTAATCTATTGGAATCAACCACACATTATTCTGCTATTTAGAATGGTTGGAACAATTATTACTCAGTTTCACATAGGTTATCATTTTTGTAAAAATGATAAATTCATGTTTGTAGGTGTAAAAAAATACAAATTATATCCACATGAAAATATATCATTGGAAAATGATATTTATGTCATTTAAAATCATTTGGGAGCATTGTCACATGGATCAGATAACTTAATTTCTCAGTATGATCAAAAGTGACGTGTTTACCTCATAATTGGTGATAAGTGTAAAATAATGTAAAATATGAAAATACCAATAGATCCAAAGTAAATAGACATAAAATCATGTTAGATTAATCGATGAGAAATTGTTGATCTTCAAGATTCAACGACACATCCACTGGATGCTTGTGTCACACGATATAATGGAAAACGATGGGTAACATAGTCTAGTGTTTTTAGAATGACATATCTCTCATGGGGGATTCAAAAAAAGAGAAATTATCTTATTGATTGTCCATGATTTGATAAATTTCATCAAATAATTTCTTATTTATTGAAATCAACTGTGAATTAATATGGTTCCCATATTGATAGAAATGTGGTAAAATTTCTTTTCCGTGTTTCATAATAAATATTTACCAGATAAAGGTGGTTAAAAAATATTTTTGATTATATTTTCCTCATTTATGTATTTAGGATTATTTATGTAGTAAAAATATATATTAATTTATATATTTATATATATATATTAACTGAAAAAATATGATTGATGTGAAATATATTAATGTTTATTCTTCACTGTTTTTTGGGTTTTATTTATCTTATTAGTACGTTGATTGAGCTAGAAGATTAGAAGGGATCTAAAGATTATAGGATTGTTTTTTGATAATATTATAATATATTTTTACATTAACTTTTATTTTTTATTATTTCTTACTTAGATATGTCCAACAACATGTTTTAAAAAACGAATCTTTAGGTTATCGACTACTAATTGAGGTTTCAGATTATTTAAAAAATATGTGGTCATTAGAACTGCCTTTTGTAGTCCCATACTCCTGAATTCCCCAGATGCATTGGTGAACACTAAAGAAGCTACTAATAGGCTTCCCATTTACCACTATCATGGTCATTGGGGGAGTGTTTATAATGACCTCTTTTTGTGGTTTCCAACGTACTTTAGAGTTAGGTCAACTACGAACGCACAAGGTGTCCCACTAAAGGCTTATAAAACCCATTATCACCCACTTATGGTGGTCCTTAATGTTAGATTTTGTGGAATTGAATAGTCATTATTTCTAATAATTTTATTTTATAATTTATTTTCATTATATGATCCTCTACCAAATTCCATCATGATTTTATTGGATGAGTATAATAAAATATTGTCATTATGTTGATTGAAGTCAATTTGTATCTTATTTCATACAAATATAGCAATTTTAATTGAAATGATGATTCTCATATTTTAATTATATATATGTATATATATTATACATAGTACACACACACATATATATATATATACATGTATTATATCTTGACCTCACATTCTATGTGTTTATTATACATATATATTATTTATATATAAATATTTCTATCCGTGTCTGTTTTTGAAATTCCTCGTATTTACTCCCCTTCCTATTCATCCCTCCTCCCCTCCCTCTTGTGGCACAAAATTTGGGTCCAACCGTATATTTGTATTATCATGGGTACTATTTTTGAATTGATTTTTCATATTGTTTCTCTAGGATTAAGTTTAATATTTCTATATAATACTATCTTGGATCATATTATGGTGGTTTTAGGAATTCGATATTTAAATCCAAAATTTCTTGGTAATTTAGCCCCTTTTTTTGGACATTAAATTAAGGAACCATGGTTACATTTATTGTTTATCCCATGTATTGATAGTAAATGAAATTATTATATGTGTTTTAGGGTTATTTTTAAAAAATAGAGATTTTTACATGATTATCATGGAATGATATGGTTTTTTCATTGTAATCATAGATGAAAATTGGTTTGATTAAACTAAAAAAACCAATATTTGATTAAAATATCAAATTCCATTTGAAAATATTTTTTGCAATTTCAAATGTTTTATTCGGTATTTGAGTGTATTCTCATGGTGATTTTTTTTCTTTATTGGGAATTTTAATTAATTACATGAAATTCTTTGTATTTATTTTCAGTTTTAAAAAATGTTTTCAAAAAAAATTGTGAGTTATGAAAATTTGTTATACATCATTGGTGGTGGATCAATTATATAAGGTATAACATGTTCTATTTAATTCCACATAACTAACATATGTATACATAAAGATAAATTTTATTCTGTGATATGAAAATTAATAAACTACTTATCAAATCATGATTCTTCCATTATTTTACATAGTTTATGATTATTTCCTAAGAGTAGTTGTCATGGTAAAAGATAATAGAAGTTACCCTTTTTTATGATAACATAGAAGTGTAAGGAAAATTTTCTAAAATATTTTATATTATTAGATGAAATAATATTAGGGACACAAATAATACAATCTATTATGGCTGGAGAATCACCTGACATTTATGAGCCTTCTCATGTTATATGCCCTTGGTAATATCTAGTGTAGTATATTATGAGAACAAGACCCTCTGAGAGGATATCCAAATTTATATGTTCCATTGGATGTTCTTATTTTTGGATGTGTATATTGATCCTTAGTAATTAATATTATTATTAATGAATATTATAATATGCATACATTACGGTATTGATGAAAACCCTGATGAAATATGTTTATTGTAAGGCTGGATATGTTAGGTTCTTTATGTGTATTATTCCATTAAATATAATTAGAGAAAGTATTTATCCTTTCTGTTCATTAAATAAAGTCAATATCTCTTTCCCTTTAAGAGAAATGATATAGACTAAATAAATCAATTTTTGTGGTGTTTTTTTGGCATGATCAATTATTAGAATATCCACGATCGATCCATTGAGAACATAGGTTGATGGAACCAGCGTGTAACCGACATGATTAGTGAAATCATGATAAATGGATTATATTACACAGTAAGTATCTGTATAATGTATTATATCATGGTTGTATTATCTTCATTCTCTATGAGTTCCTTAGTGTGTTTCAGGATTCAAAATTTGTATTTTTGGAAACATAACCTAATTCCAATAAAAAAGTGGCCTTGAGTGTCACACACTATGTGTATCAAAAAAATCAGTTAAATAATAATATATTTATTTATTATATAATAATATGAATAAAATTTATTACCACATGTGGTTCAATAATTATTCTTTCTTTCCTGATCACAAATATTATGTGAATATTGTATCAAGAGAATATAATGTGAGTAGAATATTTAATAAATTTTTATTTTCTATTCCGTGAATATATTATTTATTTATTTATTTTCGAACAATATAGTGACATTTATTTAATAAGAATACCTTATTTATTCATGGATAGATAAATACTATGGAGAAATGGTAGAATGTGTTTAATGGTCTGATGAGAAATAATATATACTGGATTTTCATTGATTAAATAATATTTAATTTAAATCTTAAGAAAAGCGTATAACATATAAATAAAAATAATATAATTATTTTAGACATGGGGTTCCACGAGAGATTAATTAAATAATAATTGGATCTTGCGTAATTATTTATTTACAAGCCTTGAGATAAATAATCCCAATTATATTATTTTCAAGCTGTTCCATTTCATTGGTTAGTTCCTTGAAATTTTTTTTGGAGAATCCTCTCATGACCTAGAGAGCTCCATTACCTAATAATTATTCCATGAATGGAAAATGATATTCCTCTGCCATTATCCCTCTAGTCAAGATAGTCCAAATAGATTGGAATATATTATCATGGAGATCAATGGTGAATGACGTATGCGATAGGATCATCCATGCTAACACCCATATATTTTTATTGAAATAGTCAAAACATTGAGGAGAAAATGTGCATCACCACTTGATTCTCTCATTGTATGTAACATTTTAGCCAATTTATATATTCTATGATTAAAATCCATTCATCACAACATTTATCATTGTGTAAATCTATGATTGGTCATTGACGACAAGAAAATTAAAATATAGGAGTGAGCCATTTCATGATTTTTTTGTGCTCGAAACCTTCAAGTGGTATGAAAGTGGTCACAAAATTTTTTATAATTATTTGAAGAAAATTGATTGATTTGAAAATTTATCATTTAGTTTACAATACGTGATTAATAGTAATATTAATCTAAATTTTATGATCTGATTATTCATCTTTTATTTATCAAAAATACAATCAAATTGATTATTTTTATGAATGAAATAAAATAATGGAACTCATTAAAATGGGACAAGGAATTTGGTCAGATAACACAAGAGTTCACACTGTGTAACTAGATTTACACGTTGTGCAGTAGTGATAAGTGAACATAGATTTATTTTATAATTAATTCATTCAATGTACATTGATAAAACATGTTTCATTTAATTTCATATCACATGTGTTGTTCAGGCCATCCTGGTGAATGTTAAGTGAGAGTACATGTTGTGTATCCCCTATACATGACATGTAATCCTTTTAGGTCATAGATGTGATATGTATTTCCAAACACATCCAACATAACTTGTGACTATGCATCATGGAGACCACACTCTATGTAATCCTTTGTAAAAATTGTACAATCCATTTTATAGCCATGGTTTACACGATGAGTACCTAGGAACATACATCAGATAGAGGGTGAGAGACATACATGTTGTGTTGATTTCATGTACATGTCCTGTATTTATACCAAAATACGAATAATTCTATGTGATATATTTTACTATGTAAGTCATTTCAAAATTTTATTGAGTGTGTTCATTAAGTTTATATGACAAACCATTTGATTTAATTGAATATATATATATATATATATATATTTAATTTTTTTATTGTTTATATCTACATATCAGGTGTGAGATGTATGACATATATTTCTCTTTGTTCATTGAACCATGACACGTTGTAGGAAAATCTTGGTATTTATGTAATCAATAATTTTATTGTACACATCATTAAATTACGTGATAATTCATGTATGATATAAGGTACACGAGTAAATTGTATTTGCTTATAATACATATTAAGTATATTCAAATGGGTATTCATCATGTTACCTCCACTGTAAATTTATGTACTTAGTTAATTTTGAAGAAATTTATTTATTTTTATTAAAATTATAATAGATTATAATCTAATGAAAATTGGTTGAGAATTAAAATAAAATACTTTATTAATTAAAAAAGATAATTAATTTATTGGAGAGAGATTTATCTAAAATAAAACGATAAATAATGGAATGATAGTTTTATTAAATGCATAATTTGTTTCATGAGTATGCATGATCCTAAAAATAGAGCACACCTTTTTATGTGATTGTTTTTTTTCAAATTTTTATTAAACTATATTCTTTTTAACTTGTGTTCTCTCATTAATTATGGGAGGGAATGTGTGCCAATGGTTTTCCCTCTAAAACCATTTTCCCTCAACTATGAGTAGGTAAAAGAATTTTTAACGGACAAATAACCCATGATAGTGGAGGAATATCATGGTTTGGGACATAGTGAAAAAATACAATAGATATACATATGTTGATGGGAGGAAAGTTGTGAAAGAACATAATTGGATCGTGGTGTTTTCCCCTAGGTCAATTATTTTTTATGATATGGTTGATAAACTAACCATTAGTAAAAAAGCCTGATTATACCACTTTGTTATTATATTTCATTCAGGTTTCATGGTTATTTCATCCTGGATGTTCTTTCATGATCACATGAATTAATCAATTTAAAAGCATTCAAGATATAACTAAAGTATTTTTTAAATGTTTATTTTTAATCATTTTTTTAAATTCACTTAATTTTTACAAGAATATGATAAAGATAATAATTTCAAATTTACTCATAAAATATAAAATCCTTTTATTTTATATTATGTCAGTATAGCCTCCAACTATATATGTTAAAATCAAACAATAGTTTAATGTTCTTGACCACGAATGTTTAGGGTGGTTTCAATTATCAGGAAATTCTAATGTGAAGTTTTATGTTGACATAAATTATTTCACATCAACTATTGATCAATAAATAAGGACTTCATGTAACAATGTGGAAAGGGTTTAGAAAATAAAATTTATTTATTTTATGATTGGGGAGTCAACTCAACATATCGAGGATCATTGAGTTAATGTAGTTGGAATTTGGAATGCATACATAAACCCATTAATGTGTCTTGTCAAACCATTTTTTGGGTACTGAGAAGTGTAATATTGATCCTTTCCTCTAGGATGTGCAATAAATAGGATATGATATTTCCAATGGTGAGGCATATAGGGTATCTATAAAATAGTGTGAGATTAATAAATATAATATTTATTTAGTTGCATATTTTTTTAAATGTTCTAAATATATTATCATCTTACTTGTAAAAACATCAAAAAAATATTTCAAACAGAACACATTGATCAATACATGAGAAGTATAACCTTTTTTTTGTAATAAATTTACAATAGTAGAAAATGAGCTTACTCGTTATCCTTCACAATGATAGGAAATTGAATGTGTTGTATATACTCATTCTGAATCATCCAAGGAGTAAGGCTAGTGATGAATATTTATATCTTTGTGAGATAAATTTTTAATGATGTAACAAATTTTCAGTATTTATAGCTGTCATTGAAGATAAATGAGATTTTTATGAAACATAAGGACTTCGGTGAATATATCATGATGTCTCACATTTACAATATCTATCCATAGAAGGTGTAAAAATAGAGATAAGAGATCTCAAAATATTTGTTTAAATATAAGATTGGATATTACACCACCTAGTCCTCATGTAGTCCATTGTATTGGATACACTAAATACATATATAACATTGGAATTAAATTACTAGGTGAGTTGTATATAGATATAATACATTCATCTATATCCATGTTCTTCTCAATTTTTATTTTTAATTAAAATTTTATAAATAATGAGTAGTCTTTTAGAACTTCATAATATGATTCTCCAAGTGAATAATGACATGAGAAGTGATAAACCTATGATCCTTATAGTGAATAATAGATGTAATACTATATTTTAGGGGCCAATGACTCATAACAATAATAGATATTTCAAACACCATCCTCCCAATTATAGGAAGATTAATGGAAGGTCACGAAAAGGAGGCAATATTATTTTTATGTGGAAATCTTAGCTGCTAGAAGTGGTGGTACCCCCAGAGGAAAAGGGACACTGAAGTTGTGTTAATTATTTAGTTCAATATTCCAATATCTATTCATTTTGTAATTGATATAGTTTTTGGTGCTAACATATATATTAATGTGCATGAACCATGTAGATTTTTAATGATTTTTAGAGGCTCGATGGATTTGAATGATTCTAGTGGTGTGAGGATAGCATCTTTGGTCATTAGTGACTACCACCATTCATTTACAAGGGTAATAATAATTTTTTTTAAAATGATGATATTATGAAACAATGGTTACAAAAAACATAGTTTTTGTATCATTCATAGAAGAAAATGGGTTTATTTCTATGTTGAGAAATAAAATTTATTTATTTTATAATTAAAACTTATCTATTGTACGGAATGTTGAAGTTACAATATTTAAGTATTAAATTATGAAAACCAAGAACTATATATTTGTAATGAATCATGTTCACATGACTCATATATCACCCAACTATGGAATCACCATCTTGGTTATGTAAATGAGATGTATTTGAGAATGATCTGTCAATATGGTTATTTAGACTAATCATAGCTAAAACCACAAGAAGAATAACATGATTTTTTAAAAATAAAAATGATCAAACCACCATTGGGAGGACATAGAGAAATATTCAAATAGGCTCTAGTATTGGTACACCCTGAGGTGTTTTGTTTATTTCAATTATAATCTATAGGGGGATATTCTTACTTGGTAACATTTATTGATTAATTGAGGAGATATGGTCATGTATAATTGATTAGGTATAAGTCTGAGTCGATTGGGAAATTTAATGAATTATAGAATGAAGTATACAATCAACATGGAATGAAGATAAAGAATATTTTCCCAGAAATCAGTTTTGAATATCTTATCCAAGAGTTTATCGACATACTATAGGAGTTCTGGACTCTATCTCAACTCACTCCACCTAACACAACACACTATAATGGTGTTAATGAATGGGGGAACCATGCATTTTTATACATAGTGAAGTTGATGATGATTCATACATATCTTATATTATTCATTTTGGGATTTTCATTTCCAAATATGACATACACATTAATCCAAGTAACAACTGAAGAGGAAAATTAAATTCCCTTCATGTAATAGGGTGGAAAGATACATGTTTTGTTTCATACATGTGTATGGGGATTAAAGACATTTGTTAAAGCTTTATCAAAAAAATTAACCCAGTGGCCCTAGGATTATCTTTATAGGGTATCCCATGGAAACAAAGGGATAAAAAATGAAATGTGGTTTTATATTCACCAAAGATGGTGATTAATTATTTGTGGTCAATGATGAACCTCTATCCTACATTGCGGAACTAGAGAGCTCAAAATATGTAATATGGAAATAAGAAATGAATTAGGATTTTTATTCCTTGTATTATAATCAATTTTTGGTTGTAGTTGATGTTCCACTTGATGTCAAGACTTTTTGTTGAAAATGGTAATTCATGAAAATATTGGACATGAAATGTGAAGTAAATACCTATAATAAAATTATAGTTGATAAATGTTTTAAACAGTGTCAAATAATTGACTATAATGAAACCTTATCACTAGTTTCCATGTTTAATCCAACCATAGGTACATCTTCTATATCTTAATACCATGACTAAGACATTTAGAAGATGGATGTAAATACTACATTACCTAACGGGATCCATTAAAAATGTCTATATGAAAGAACTAAAAGGGTTTGTTACTCTAGGCCATGCCAGAAATATTTTCAAATTGTAGATATCCATTTATGGATTGATGAAATCATCCAAGTCTGGGATCATTCAATTTGATTAATATATAAATGAACTTTGTTTAATTGTGAATGAATGTATGTTATGTGTTTTTAAGAGGTTAATTGGAAATGAAAACATTTTCATATTTCTATATGTTGATGAAATAATACTTTTTATAAATGAACTATTTGTCTTATAGTCTGTTATAGATTGTTTTAAAAATATATCCTTCATGAAGGACTTAGGTGAAGTGTTCTATATTCTAGAGATCAAGATCATTCGTGATAGATCCTAGAGGACTCTCGGACTAAGTTAAAGTACATATGTTGACAATATAATAATGAAATTTAGTATAGAACAAACCAATAGGTGTATGGTTCGATTATCACTTGGTTTACATCTTTCTATAAATTTTTTCCCTTTATCACATGAAGAGATAGATATAAGATCCCATACAATTTTGAGATAGGATCATTTATATATGTTATGTTATGTACTATAATTAATGTTTCCTATGTATTTAACATGGTAGGAATATATCAATAATTCCTAAGAAAAAAGAATTGCTATTATGATAAGGATACCCATAAGTATATAAGATGAACTAAGGATATGTTCATATGGTGTGGAGGAGATGAGGAACGTGTCAACATAGGTTATACTAATGCTGGACTTTAGAAAAATCAGAAGGATATCATGTCACAACTAGGATATATATTCTATCTCAATGATGGAGATTTGAGCAGGATGAGTTCAAAATATTTAGTTTTATTCGATTATATAATGGAGTATGAGAATATAGTGTCTTATGATGCATCCATGGAATCATTTTTGATTTGTCATTTTTTCCTGGAAACTGGTGTGGTCCCTACTAGTAATGGTCATATCTCATTTTATTGAGATAAGACTCTAATAGTGTATCATGTAATAGTCTTAAGGTCATACCGATGAAAAAATCAAATATTTCTAAATTATCAACTCCTCTGGTATTTTCATCATATGGCATTGGTTTCAGTTTGTTGATTAACCATATAATATAATGTGGTATAGTGGTTGAATAATGTCCTATCGTAGCAAAATCATGAGTATCATGTGAGAGATAGCAGATAGATGGTTTTTAGAAGTTGGAAGTAGTGAAAATTGTAGTATTTGGGATATCGTACTCTATAACCAACAAATATATACATTATGATAACATTAACTCATAGTTTTTGATATTAATAATGCACTTATCAAATCATAATTTTTATTTTACAAAACTTAGTACGTGATAATGTCTTAAGAGTAGCTGTTGTGAATAAAGATTATAGTAGTTCCCCTATATGATCGAAACTCATAATTTCTATGAAACTATGGCTAAATATATTTTTAATTTCATGATGACATCACTTAATGGTCATAAATGAAACATTAAATTCATGGAGAAGACACGTAGGACTTCGAGGAACCATCTCTTGGGGTACACCCTTATTAATATCTTGTGTAAGATATTAGGAGAATAAGACACACCAGTAGGAAATCTGCATTTATATGTCTCATTGGATCTTCCATTCTGTAGATTTGTGTATTGAACCTCAGACATGTTAATATATTTAATGAATATTATATGTTGTGTACTTCGATATATTGATGAAAACTGTGATGAGATATGTTTTTGGTGAGATATGACACATTAGGTGTGTAACTATTAATATTGAATTGAAGAATTAAATGAGAAATGAATTTTCCATTCTGTTCATTAAATGAAGTGGATATCGTAGGACATTAGATATAAATTGTATATCCTAAATAAATCCATGGTCATTGTCTTCTATAAGAAAATTTAATTTCCCGAATGTCAAATAACGATACATCAAACACATAGGTTGATGGAACCAGTAAGCCACCGACATGATTAGAGATATCATAATAAAGTGATATATTATTATTTAATAATTATAATGATTATTTTTTGTTAATTAAATATATTATAAATTATAATTAGTTAAAATATATTATTTAACTTTATACATTTAGAAATTAATTAGTTAATTAATAAAATTATAAATTACAAACAATAGTACTATTAGATTGATTAAAAATGTATACTAATAATAAATTATTAAGTCATAACATGAAAGAGAAATCATGAATCATACATTGGGAATATAAAATGATTTCTATGATGATCCCTCCTATAAATTGAAGCCCTAGGTGAGGGTTCCTGTATGAATTTTAGACCCTATTAATGGTAGGGATTCTAGATATTAAATAGTAGAGATATTCTTCTGAATATATATATATAAATATATTTAACAAACTAAATAAAATATAAAATTAAAATATAAAATTAAAATTAAAATTTAAATTATAAAAATACATGAATGTATATTTAAAATAAGTACATTTTAGATGGAACGTGGCAGGGCCTCTACCAACTATAGACTGAACTGAATTTCAGTACGTTCCCAACCTCCATTATAATGAAGTATTGATAATAATTTACTTTGAAAATTATAATAAAAAATTGAAAAAGCAATTATAAATCTCTCCTCAATACTATAATATCAATTGGATGATCCCTATATATGTATGTACCACCATACATCATTTCCTCCTTTAATGTGACACGAATCATTGAACAACTGGAAAGATGAGGCAAGGAATGAAACATGGTAAATGTAATTCAAAAAGAGAATGTTTTCCTCCATATATCCAACATTTATCCCATTTTAAAAATATCCAAATATTGAGATTTTGTACATGATTTACGAGAATGATGGGTAGTTCCCACCATGAAAAAATCACATAAACTGCCACTCACCGATGATTCACCTGGAATAACTAACACATACTTCATCACCTCGTCTATATTACCACATTCCAGATTATCAGAGAGAGGTGATTGATGGGTTGGAGAAGATCTGCAAATGTAAAATTTTCCTTCATTTTCACATTCACCCAAGGGAGACCCCATCTCATAATATCCCAATTTCACTACTGGAAGAGCCTCCTTGACAAAAAGAGAAGCACACTGATTCGACTTCTATATATTTCCAAAAATATTCTTCATCACTCCCCATGTTTTATATCAAAAAATATTAATTCATTTTTACAATTTACTAAAAATAAATTTGGGGAAGAAAAATTCAATACTATGCTTGAAAGCAAGAAGTTGTCCTACCGACTTTTATTTATAGTAAAAAGTGATATAGGTTATTCCACATTTCCAAAAAAAAATTAAATAAACAATTTCATTATACATGTTATTATATTTATAAATATAATGGTTTTTAATTTTATGATATATATATATATATATTAGTTATATTTATTTAAAAAATATATAAATAATATTTCAAAGTGAAACTGTTATGTTTTTAAAAATAGTTTTTATTATATATAAATAAGCTTTTACTAATTATATTTTTTATTATTTATTTTCAATTATGTTTTATTTTCATGTATGTTCCCATGTGTATTATCTTGTAAGAACTCACTTATACCAATTTTAGTTTATATTCTTTTCATTGATATTATTTTTTATTTTTTATTAGATATATATTTTATTCTTTTTGTGTGTGTACATGAGTACATTTAGGAGTGGAAAGTGTTGAATATACGTGAATGATTTCACCACAGAAACCAAGTTCCACCAGGTAGACCTCATGTGATAGTTTATATGGTATTTCATTTCATTTCATTGGGTTCGTATTTTTTCCATGATTTTTTTCATAGTAATAAAAAGGATAGCCTACATGGTGTTAGAGCCATGCACATAAGATCACAATGATCTATAGCACGTTATAAATAGTGTTGTCTTATTTTTTAACCTTTCCATTATTTTATCCAAATAGATCATTTATCGAAGAAACTCATTCTTATAAATTGTCTCCAATCGGTTATTTGACCATTTCAAATATATAACCTAGTAATATGCAACAATGGGTTCTGGATGATTAAGGGATTAACGGTTTAACCCCAATAGTGAAATATTTCATATTATATATAACATATTTTGTAAAATATTATATATTTATATCAAAATAAATATATTTATATAAGAAAATGAGATTTTTAATGATATATAACATTTATTAATGAAATATAACTTTTATTAGTTCTGATAATTGTCATTTTACCATTAATAAAAGGGAAATTTTAAAACATGATTAAAAAAGTGTATACTATCATTTCTAAAAAACCTTGATAATGTAGATACATTTATAAGTATGAAAAAAATTGTTATAAGGGGTAACTTTTATCAACACTGATAAATTGTAGTTTTATCAATTCTTTTTTAGCCATGATAAAATGTAGCACTGCATAATGTAAAATAAATGGTAGTATAACTACTACAGAACATTACATTAACAAAACAATAAATTGAATTTAATGATCCATAGAAGCGCTGACAACCGATGTGAGATTAAAAGCCCCAGTCTTTTATCAACGCTTTTTAAAGGATTGTTAAATGATCCCATTATCAACAATTAATAAACATTGATAAATGGAATTTTTATCAGTGAAAATAAAAAGAACTCATAAAGTAACAGTTTATCAACACTTGTAGAAGCACCGATATTTGGACATATTGTAATGTGTGGTAACTACACACCACGACAACAGTGAAGTAGGCTATAACAGCATATAAATAACCATAAATACAAAATAAACATCAAAATAATGAATAAATAATGAATTTAAATGGAATAAATATTAAAAAAACATTAAAATACACACTATTATAAATATTTCATACATTGGTTTATACAATAACATAAGTTGAAATTATTAAAAACATTCAAAAATATAAGTCTTAATTTTTATTTTGATCCTAACACCTCCTCAATTTTTTTTATAACAATACAATTCATTTTCTAGTTATAATATAATGAAATAAGTTTAAAAAAAGTGATAATTTTAATGTAAACTATTAGTCACCCTATGGAATCTATGTATTAGATTGATTTGAACTTGATTTTTTGATTTCACAATATTTATTGTTCATCTTAAAGAATTATCTCTTCGAAAATTAACTACAATAATGTATGATAAAAATTGGAAATGAAATAAATTATGTATTAGAAGATAAAATGACGAGATAACAATCTAGGATCATTTTCTCATATTTGGAGTTGTGATGCACATTTTAAACTAAATTAATGACACATATATATTGAAAATATTCAATTCGAGACATGACAATCAAACCATTTATCACATCAACGTGTAGATGATTATTTTACATATTAGATATATTGTGTATTGTATTCAAAATGCATCAATACAATATGAGTGCATTTTTTCAGTTTTTCTTTTATTACTATTCATTTTTAAAATATTTAAATTTTAAATGAGAAACACACACATTGACTAATAATGGTTGCATAGTGTGTCAGTTTGATGTGATACTGATTCCTACACATAGAAAATAACTTACGAATCATTTTCCTAAATTATTATGATAATCTGATCGTGTTTCATTATTTTTAGTGAGATACACATTTTTTCACTAAAATGTTGATTTTAAACTAATAATGGACACATTTAGTCATATTTGTCACACTATGCCTCAGATTGAGTTAGAGCTGATTCATACACAACGAAAAATGAATTAGGGATCATTTTACTAATGGATAAAAATAATCCAAAAGTACTTTCCCTATTTTTTCATTCAAATAAAAAAAGAGGAATTATAGATTAATTTCATAATGTATCCAAACAATACAAATTCATTTTCTCATTTTTGAGTAGGATAAAATTATTTTTTACTAAAATTAATGAAAATTTTAAATAAAAAGACACACATTGAGTCATACCAGTCACACCATGCATCAGATTAAGGCAAGGATGATTAAAAAATTTCAGGAATTACGTATGGATCATTATTATATTAAGTAAAATAATATAAATGTGTTTTTTCATTTAGGTAGGTCATTTTTTATAGTAAAATTGATGTCAATTTTAAATAAAAAGACAGTCATTGAACTATATCAGTCACACTTTTCAATATACAATGGTGAGGTTATTTATAACATGTTTCAAATATATTAGATAACATTGTACTAAATTATCAAAATAATACAAATGATTTTTATTTGATTTTAGCTATTAATTTTTCCTTTATAGAAAAATTGATGTCAATTATAAATAAAAAGATTCATTTGGTGTCATATCGGTCACACTGTACGTTGCATTTAGGTATGGATTATTCCTACATGTAAATAATTACATATGGTCCTTTTTTGTAAACTATCAAAACAATAAAAATTTGTTTTCTCATATTTGTGTAAGCCAGTTGTTCTTTTTTCTAAAATTTATATGCATTTTAAATGAAATGACACACATTGAGTCGTACCTGTCACACTATGCATCAGATTAAGGTAAACCTTATTCCTACACATCAATATTGGCTTACAGATCATTTTCCTAAAGTATCCAAACAATCAGAATTAATTTTCTAGGTTTTCGTCAGCTCAATTTTCCTTTTTTACTTTAATTTTTGTCAATTTTAAATAAAAATATTCAAATGGAGTCATATTGGACACACCGTGTGTAACACATGAGATTTTATGAGAAATATTTTTTTTATGATATATACATATTCAATGGAATCTTTCACTACACACAACCCTATCTTCGTTTGCTTTACACGCAATAACAACCTTCCCCGATATATTGCGTTGTACAAAATACCAAGTTTCAGTAAACAACGATAAGGTATTAGAATATTATTAAAACTTGCGGTTATGAATAGTAATAACAAATTTTTGAAATTTTATAAATTTAATCACTCAAAATGGACTTCATTTGTGGATTCGGAATATCGAAAATAGCCTACGGTGAATTTTTGGTATTTTTCTGAAAACATTCAATTTTTTTTGAATAGTGAAAACACTGGGATACTATTTATAAAATGACTTTTTATTTAAAAAACTATTTATTTCATTTAAATTTATTTTAGGTCAAAATTGATATATAATACCTATATATGTTCAATGTAATTCATTGGAGTCATTTTATAATAATTTTAGATATATAAAAATTTTATTGAACATTTCACCGTCTTTTACCCACCTCCTAGGAGAATTTGAAAATGTATATAAAACATAATTATACCGCTTCTAAGAGTGGAATTTCGAAAATATGAGTGAAAAGTTAATATCAAGGAGTAAAATGTTGTTCAATTAGATAAAAATAATTTTTGTTGAATAGTAACTTTTTATTCTTTTTTACCACGGTTAAAAGTAAATAATGTAATTAAGGGTAAAAATGGTATTATTATTACCCTAACACATGTCCAAATTCTATTTGATATGTATAATTAGAGCCAAAAAAAATATTATGAATTAAATATTACCCTTTAGGTTCACTTGGATTAGAATAGGACACTTATTATTATTTTGTTTTAATATTTGTTAAAGTAGTTAAAATCAAATATTAAAAACTAAAAACATTTTTAATGCTGGGTTATAAATAAGATAAATTCAACTATAAATATTTATTATATAGATAAAAATCATTCCTACATAATGGAATCTTTTATATAATTTTTAGACTTTAAATAATTTAATTTATTTATGACACAATGATTATACAATAATTACCTTATTAAAGAAAATATTAACCTAATTGATATTATAAATACCGAAATAAATGTAATTTGAGACTTTTTAAGAATTAAACTAATTTTATAGGTTATTATGACTTATTAGTATTTATTTTATTATCTTTTTTTGAACTAATAATGCTATGATGATTTAAAAAAATCAATTACCAAATAGTGTCAAAATTGACATAAAATAGTTTTTAAAAAATATTATATTATTAATTGTTATTTTATTCCTAAAAATATATGGTTCGGCCAAATTACTTATATAAGGTTATATTTATTAATAATGAACAACTTGGGGTTCTTTTTTCTTGTTATCGTATGTTTATTAACAATATAATGTAAGATAACAAGAAGACACGGTATAAGTTAAATTAGTTAACTTAGAGTTAAATATAAATGATAAGGTTATAATAGTAACCTAAACATGTATAAAACTATTGGTAGAGAGGATTTCGTCCCATACCCACCTTATATTCGAAATAAATCAATTTGGAGCTATTAAAACCCGAATATGGCTTTATTATAAAATAATATTTTATGTTTTTCCGAAGGTGCCCCTCTCCTCCCTTATAAAAGGGAAAATCTTCACACAACATTGAGCCTTCAAGCTCGGAAAACCCCTGAAAATTTCTCTTTTCCACTTCCCTAGATACATCCTAGTGGTCATGGTCTTCTTCAAAGACAATATTTAGGGCCCTAAGAGGAGGTTAAAAAGAGGCGCTTCAATGAAGAGATAATGTCTGTTACCGATTCATTCAACTTTATTTCTTCTTATACATCTTCTTCATTAGTTGTTTAATTATTAAGTAATAACATAAGTATCAATAATATACTGATATGTTATTATAAATATGAAACAACCCTATTTCATCTTCTATCCATCCTACGGAAAACAAAATCACCGCACCTGCGTACGTATTGAATATAGGCTCCACGCCGTGGTTTGATCTGTTTTCCACCACCACCATACGTGGATGGGTGTAATGGTGTAAATAATAACAATATATGATTATTGTAAAGTGATATTGATTATGAGATAGTATACATACACTTGAATACAATTCCACGATCATGGGAATGATATCATCGCTCGTGCGTACGTACGGCCTACCATCTCCACGATGTGATGTGACTTGTTCTACATGATCTTAAATGCTTAATGATTATATAAATGAATTGAATGAATAAATATTATATATATTACACTAATTAAATTGTGGAAATGAGGTATCTATAACATAAAAATAAGAATAAAAATTTATTCGACAAAACACGCATAAGAACAAAAAGCAATAAACACCCGAATAACAAGTAGCAATGAAATATTACTAATAAGAAGCTAATAATATGACATTATATGATATCTTAACAATGCTTAAGATTCTGGAATAAGTCAATAAAATTATTTAAATAATTATACAAGATTTTTGGACATGTACAAAGAAAATCAGACCTAAGGTAGAGGAAAATCTCACAATCTCATTTTTATCCAAGATTGTTTATACTTCCGAATTTAATGTAGAATATTTATCATCCACATCCATGTTTTCTCAATATGTACTATTATTTATATCCTTCAACAATTTTTTTAATCCAATTTTACCCTTCAATTTGTTTTTAGTAAAATATATGAAATGAATCTTTTGTCGTTTTTTGTACGAGGTGCTTTTTTGACTTTTCTAGCCAAAGTACGAGGAGAATGTTTTTCTTTAACTTATATGGATTGAATGGATTTTTAGAAAATTATTTACATGACTCTTCCATTACAAGTATTCAAGTTTATTTTTGTTCAACATCTAGTAGTTTAAGATTGTATGACATGTAAATAAATGAAAAATGTTTTTGTAGTAGAAATGATATTTTTCTCAAGAATGAAGTACAATTGTTTTATCAAAATTATTTTCCATATAAGATAATATAGGATTCTGTTTCTATCCCTATTTTTACATGGATTTGATTATGTTATGATGGAATTATTTTTATGATTTCCTTTTATCTTATATGTATTATGTTATGATGGCATGATGTTTAAGAATCCCATTTTTATTAAATGGGTTTTGCTATGATGTATGATTTATGATCCTCTGTCACACATAATAATGGTATCATTATGAGATGAGTGGGACCTATATCTCCCTCCAATGCATTGGGTAATTATTTATATCTCATGGGATATACATGTTTGGAAGGGCAGGTTAATCCGGTTCAGTGATACAGGACTGAAACGAGGAGTGAACTCGGTTCAGAAATGGACTTTGTATGCTAAGAAAGTCTTGGAAATGAGTCTTTACAACTAATAAATGATTCACTATGATTATGTGTGAATGAAACAATTATTGACGTAATTATTATTGGGATTACATTTCACTACTATTATTTATCCCATGTTATGAAATTTTGATATTTTTTTACAGGTTATGATTTTCCAAATGTTATGTTCTTATGAATATGATGTGATTGATATTTCTTTTGTTTTCCCTTACTGAGAATTTGAGCTCACCCTTTGTATGTTTTCGTTTTTCCCCATGTCAGGAAGAAGGGTATTATATAGGATATGCCAAAAAGTGATTCTAGATATGATGAAATAAATTGGAGACAGTGTAGATGCTTTATAAACTAGTTGTTTATGTTTCCCAGTTTCGAAAGACACTATACCTATATGGTCCTATTGTGGTTTTGTTATATGTTGTAATAAGTATGTTTCAATTATAAAGTAATAACAATTTATTTAATGTATGGGTCTTTATAGTTGGTATTAGAGGAAAGATATAGAAATCTTTGGGAACTAGGTTGTGAAATCCTTAGTAAGAACCCTATGGATATACCTACGCATAAAACAATCTTAGTGTTTTAGAAAGGTCCATGAAAAACCTATGATAATACCCCAAGTGTGAAATTGTATTCTTGATTATGTGGTTTTCCCATTATAATTAGTGTTTCCCACACAATTCTCCTTGGTTTTAGTCAATGGATGGAAGCCAAAGGAATCATGTTAATGTGAAATGCGACGGGAAATTAAATGATTGTCCCCCTGAGCAACCAAACCTTATGGGAGCTGGAATGCAAAATCTTTTAGCCATGGTCACACAACATTCTCATGCTATGAATCATGCAGGACTTCCAAATGAGAAACGGAAGGTGAAACATTCTATTGAATCCATCATGAGGCAGCGTCCACCCTCATTCATCGGGTCTACCAATCTATTAGTGGTTGAACAATGGATTAGTACCACTAAAATGATATTTTCAATTTCTCAATGTTCTAAACATGATAAAGTCATCTTAATAGTATATTGTATGGAAGGTGAAGCTGATCAATGGTGGAATCTTATCAAGAATATAAGGCCAAGATATGAAGTTGATTCCATGGAATTGGACGAGTTCAAGAACTTATTTTTCAATAAGTACATCCCTCTTATTTTTCGAACAAAGCTGGAGAAGGAGTTTCTTGAACTGAAGAAAAAGGATAATGAATTTTTTGGTACCTACAAATCAAATTTTACAAGACTTGCAAGGTACGCTTCTAGGATTATTATCCAACCTGAGAGTAAGATCGATCGATTCTTTATTGGCATAAATCCAAGTCTTCGAAGGGTGTTAGCTATAAGGGAATTAAATAGCAATGGGTAAATCATTCGATGTGATCATAAGGTTTAGATGGAGACTGCAGTAACCCATCAATCATATGTGTTTGATAAGAAGAGGAAAATGGAATTCAATGGAAAATCTAAAGTGCACACTGAAAAGAATATGATTTTCCCATTTTTCTCAATGTATAGAAAGAAACATTGAGGGATTTGTCTTAAAGGGACAAGTAAATGTTTCAAATGTGGAAAGGAAAGTCATCATGCATTTGAATGCCGCGATGATGGGAAGAATATGTCTAGTGATGCGAACAATGGAAAGGCTACACAGAGTGCACCTCCTACACTTCAATGTTACAAGTGTAAGGAAATGGGTCATTATGCCAATCAATGCACTAATCCAAGGGTTTTTTTATGATGATCAATGTCAACAAACTCTTAACGGTGATAACAAAGGAAGGTCACATGCAATTTTTATCAGCGATGTAGAGTATGAGAATGAAGAGGTGAAATGTACACTTACCATCCACTCTAAAGTAAATAATGTATTATTTGATTCTGGATCCATCCACTCTTTTATTTCGGCAGAATTTTACAAAGGTATCATCGTATTACCTCAACAATTAGATGTTGAGTGAGCTGTCACAACCCATAATGGAACAACAGTCGCATCAAATGTTTATAATTATTCTTCGATTGTTGTTTGTGGGAATGTGCTTCCTGCAAATCTTTTGACCCTTATTATTTTATAATTTGATGTGATTATTGGCTTGGATTGGCTTTCTTTATATGGAGATCATATTAATTTCCAAATAAGGAAAGTCATAATTCATATTCCAGATCAATCTATGATCGTCTATCAATGCATGGATGAACATAACCTTCCAATGGAAATTTCATCCATCTTATGGGACATGATTCCACTAAATGAAGGGTATTTATCTCAAATGGTTGGAGAGAAACTAATTATTAATAATACACCCATTGTACTGGAGTTTGATGATTTTTTCCAAAGGAATTTCCAGGTCTTCCACCGAATCATGAAGTTGAGTTTTTCAATAGAACTCATACCTAGTGTTATGCCCATTTCATAGACACCTTATAAAATTTCCCCAATTGAGTTGCAGGAATTGAAGAAGAAACCCCAAGAGATTATTGATAAAGGATTCATACGCCCTAGTGCGTCACCTTGTGGAACACATGTTCTATTTGTTAAGAAGAAATATGGATCAATGAGACTCTATAATGATTATCGAGTACTTAACAAGATCACGATAAAGAAAAAATATCATCTCCCACACACTGATGACTTATTTGACCAACTACGTGGAGCTCAATACTTTTCCCAATTTGATCTTCATTCAGGGTATCATCAATTAATGGTCAAAAAGTAGGATATACCAAAGACGACTTTCTGTACTAGGTATGGACACTATGAATTTATAGTGATGACATTTGGTCTTACTAATGCCCCTTCTATCTTCATGGATCTGATGAATAGAGTCTCTGGAGACTATATTTATCAGTTTGTGGTATTATTTATAGAGGATATTCTTGTCAATTCAAAGAGCAGGGAAAACATGAAGATCACATGAGAATTATATTGAAGATCCTGGGAAAGGAGAAGCTTTAAGCCAAATTTACCAAGTGTGAATTTGGGCTAAAAAGGCTGCATTTTTGGGTCACATAATATCAAAAGAAGGGATATATCTGGATCAAGCAAAGACAAAGGTTATCAATAGATGGTCGAGACTGAAAACAATATCTGATATCCAAAGTTTGCATGGTTTGTTTAGATATTATCAATGTTTTGTGAACGATTTTTCATGATTATCTAATCCACTCACTAGGTTGAATCGAAAAGGAGTTAAGTTAGTTTGGACGGAGGAGTGTGCAGAGAATTTCAAGGAGTTAAAAAGAAGGTTATCCAGTGCACCTGTGCTCACACTGCCTTGTAGTGGAGAAAGGTTTGTGATTTATAGTGATGCATCCAAGAAGGGACTGGGGTGTGTTCTCATGAAAAATTATATGGTCTTAGCTTATGCCTCACCACAGTTGAAAATCATGAGAAAAATTACCCAACTCATGATTTCGAGATAACTGTGGTAATCACTACATTAAATATTGGGAGGCATTGTCTTCATGGAGAAATGTGTGTTATTTATACTAATAAAAAAAGTTTATAGAATATTTTCACACAAAAGGAGCTGAATATGTGCCAACGAAGATGGTTGGAGCTGATTAAGGATTATGACTGCTCAATTCATTACCACCATGGGAAAGCAAACAAGGTGGCAGATGTATTTAGTTGACAATACCATGCTAGCTTATCCATGATAAGGTTCACAAATGATCCAATATTTAAGGATTTACAAAGGATGAATATTAGAATTATAATGGAAGGGAAAGAATCGTATCTTTCTCAAATAAATGTTCAACCATCTATACATGTGAAGATTAAAGAGGCACAGAAAGAAGATGTAGAGTTATAAAAAAGGTGAGAAATGTTCCTGAATTCAACCTTTATTTTGATTGGATAATAAGGTTCATGATTCAGTTTTGTGTTCCTCCCATCCCATAATTAAAGAAGGAGCTGCTAGATGAGGCTCATAGTTCTTCATTCTATATTCATCCTGGAAGCAAGAATATGTATATGGACCTGAAAGTGTATTTCTGGTGGGATGGCATGAAAAGAGATGTTGTTGAATATGTCTCTCGATGCTTGGTTTTTCATCACGTTTAAGCTGAGTGACAGAAGTCTAAGGGGATGTTACAACCATAACCCATACGTGAATCTAAATGAAAAAACATCACTATGGACTTTGTCACTGGACTTCCTAAAACATCCAAATGCAATAAGTCTATCTGGGTTATAGTTGATTGTCTAACGAAATTGGCACACTTCATTACTATTAGAGAATATTTCTCTCTAGATCATATTGCAAGGATATATGTAAAGGAAGTGGTAAGATTGCATGGAGTACCACTTTCCATTATATCTTATTGGGATCCGATATTTACCTCGATGTTCTGGTGAAGTCTTGAGCATAATTTAGATATATAGTTTAGTTTCAGCACTACTTATCATCCTCAGACAGACGGTCCGTCTGAGAGAATTATTCAAACTATAGAAGATATGTTAAGAGCTGGCTCTATTGAATTCAATGGTGGTTGGGATCAACACCTACCTTTAGTATAATTTTCTTATAATAATAGCTTTCACTCAAGTATTCAGATGACTCCTTATGAAACTCTCTAGGGAAAGAAATGTAGGACTCCAACTTGCTGGGATGATGTTAGGGAATGAAAGCTATTAGGACCTGATCTGGTTGATGAGATGGCAGAAAAGGTCAGATCTATTCAACAACCCATAAGAGAATCTCAGAGCCGACAAAAAAGTTATGACGACAACCGAAGAAAAGGCCTTGATTTTGAAGTGGGTGGTAAAGTGTTCTTACAAATATCTCCTTGGAAGAGTGTAATGAGATTTGGAAAGAAGGGAAAGTTGAGCCCTAGGTATATCGGTCTTTTCAAAATACTGTATCGTATTTGGAAGGTAGCTTACTGATTGGGGCTTCCACCAAATCTCTCTCAATTTCACGATGTGTTTCATGTATCTCTCCTGGGAAAGTACATACCCGATCCTTTACATGTACTATGCTCACAAGTTGTACTGCTGGAGCAAGATATTTCTTATAAACAATAACCGATAGAGATTCTGGATTGTAGCGAAAAAGTTCTACTGAACAAGACCACTCACTTGGTGAATGTTTTATGTAGGAGCCATCAAATAGAAGAAGCTACATGTGAGATTGAGGTTATGATGAGGGAGAGGTATCCTCATCTGTTTGTTACGAAGTGACTAATTTCAAGGGACAAATTCATTTTAAGGGGTTAGAATGTAACAGCCGAGATTTTATGAGAAATATTTTGTTTTTTATGTTATATAAATCATCAAAGTAATCGTTCCCTACACACAACACTACCTTAGATTGTTTTACACACAATCGTGACCTTCCTCGATAGCTTGCGTTGTACGCAATACCGAGTTTCACTAAACAATGATATGCTATTAAGATATTATTTAAACTAGCCGTTATGAATAGTAATACCAACTTTTTAAAATTTTATAAATTTTACCATTCAAAATGGACTTTATTTTTGGATTCATAATATCGAAATTAGCCTAGGGTGAATTTTTTCCATTTTTCTGAAAACTTTCAATTTTTGATGAATACTGAAAACATTAGGTTGCTATTTAAAAAACATATTTTCATTTAAATAATTATTTATTTTATTTAAATTTATTTTAGGTAAAACATGATATATAATAACTATTTATATTCAATATAATTCATTTGAGTCATTTTATAATAATTTTAGATATATAAAAAAAATTGAACTTTTCACCGTCTTTTACCTACTTCTTTGGTGAATTTTCAAATTTACATAAAACATATTTTTACCGCTTATGTGGGTGGAATTTCGAAAATCCGAGAGGCACGGATAATATCAAGGAGTAAAATGTTGTTCAATATGATAAAAATAATTTTTGGTGAATAATATGTTTTTACTTTTTTTAACCACAGTTAAAAGTAAATATGGAAATTAAGGGTAAAAATAATAATATTATTACACTAACACATGTCCTAATTCTATTAAATAAGTATAATTCAACAAAAAACATCCTTAGGAATAAAATATTACCCTTTAGGTCCACTTGGATTAGATTAGGACACTTATTATTATTTTATTTAAAGAAGTGTTAAAATAGATAAAATCAAATTATAATTACTGAAAACATTTTTAATGTAGGGTTATACATAAGATAAATTTGACTATGAATATTCATTAGGAAGATAAAAATATTTCCTATATACTGGTATTTTATTTATAATTTTTAGACTTTAAAAAATTTAATTTATTAATGATACAATGATGATGCAGTAATTATCTTATTAGGGAAATATTAACATAATTGATATTATAAATACACAATTAAATGTAATTCAAGACTTTTTAAGAATTTCAGATATTTTATAGGTCAATATGACATATTATGATTGATTTAATTAACTATTTAAGAACTAATAATGTTGTTATGATTTTTACAAAAATCAATTACCAAATATTGTTAAAAATTACATAAAATAGTTTTTTTTAAAATATTATATTATTAATTGTTATTTTATTCCTAAAAATATGAGGCATGGCCATATTACTTCTATAAGGTTATATATATTAATAATGAACAACTTTGGGTTCTTATAGTAAGTTTATTAACCATATAATGTAAGATAACAAGAATAGACGGTAATCATTAAATTATTTAACTTAGAGTAAAATCTAAATGATAAGGTTAAATTAGTTACCCAAACTTTTCTAACATCTATTGGTAGAGAGTATTTCGACCCATCCCCACCTTATCTTTGAAATAAATAAATTTGGAGCTATTAATAACCGAATATGACTTTATTATAAAATAATATTTTATGTTTTTTCTAAGGTGCCCCTCTCCTCCCTTATAAATGGGCGCTTCCTCCCTCTCCTCCTCACACCACTTTGTGCCTTCATGATTGGCCAAACCCAGCCAATTTCTCTTCTCCACTTCCCTATATACATCCCAAATGTCCTGGTCTTCTTCAGAGACCATCTTTAGTGCCCTAAGATGAGGTTAAGATGAGGTGTTTCAAAGAAGAGGTAATGTCTGTTACCGATTCTTTCAACTTTATTTCTTCTTCTACTTCTTTTTTTTTTTGAAAATCATTTTTTTTTCTTTTTTAAAATAGCCGGATTATGTGTGTCTGGTGCCCAACAAACAAGGTCCAGCAAAACAATACAAATAAAAAAACTAAACAACCAAATGTTAAACATCATAATACATGTAGTAGTCGCCGCAACCCAAAATGGATTTCTCTTCTACTTCATATTGTTTAATTGTATCCTTATGAAGTAATAACATTAGTATCACTCATATACTGATATGTTATTATAAATATGAAACAACCCTATTTCACCTTCTATCCATCCTATAGAAAATGAAATCATCGCGTGTGTATACATACGGAATACCGTCTCCACGTCGTGGTGTAATATGTTTTCCACCACCACCTTATGTGGATGGGTATAAGGGTGTAAAGAATAACTATATATGATTATTTTAAAGTGATATTTATTCTGAAATATTGTACATACATTTCAATACAATTTCACGATCATGGGAACAATATCATCGCTCGTGCGTACGTACGGCCTACCGTCTCCACGATGTGATGCAACTCATTCTACATAATCTTCAATGATTAATGATTATAAAAATGAATTTAATGAATAAATATGATATATATTACAATAATACTATTCTGTAAATAATTTATCTAAAACCAAAAAATAAGAATAAGAATTTATTCAACAAAACACGGATAAGAACAAAAAGCAATAAACACCCGAATAACAAGTTGCAATGAAATATTACTAATAAGAAGCTATGAATATGACCATATATGATATCATAACAATGATTACGATTCTGGAATAAGTCAATAACATTATTTAAATCATTATACATGTGGTTTGGACATGTAAAACTCAAGTAGAACCTAAGGTAAGGGAAAATCTCACAATATCTTTTTTATCCAAGATTGTTTATAATTCAGAATTTACTAGGGGATATTTATCATCCACATAAATGTTTCTCAATATGTAATATTATTTCTATCTGATTAAAATTGTTTAAATCCAATTTTACACTTTGGTGAGTTTTTAGTAAAATATATGAAAGGAATCTATTGTCGTTTTTTTGTACATGGTACTTTTCCAACTTTTCCGGCCAAAGTATGAGGAGAATGGTTTTCCTTAACATATACGGTATGAATGGATTTTTAGAAAAATATTTCCATGAATATTACTTTACAATTTTTCACGTTTATTTTTAATCAACATATTTTAGTTTAAAATTGTATGACAAGTTAAGAAAGGAAAAAAAATTGAAGTTGAAAGGACATTTTCCTCAAGAATGAAGTTCAAGTGTTTTATCAAAATTATTTTTCATCTATGATAATATAGGGATCTGTTTATATCCCTATTTTTACATTGATTTGATTATGTTATGATGGAATTATTTTTATGATGTCCTTTTATCTTATATGGATTATGTTATGATGGCATGATATTTAATAATCCAATTTCTATCACAGGGGTTATGCTATGATGTATGGATTAGGATCTTGTGGCACACATAATAATGGTATGATTATGAGATGGTTAGAACCTATATCTCCCTCTAATTCATTAGGTAAAGATTTATATCTCATGAGATAGACATGGCTGGAACGACAGGTTAATCTGGTTCAGTGATACTGGACTGAAACGAGGAGTGAACTCGGTTAAGAAATGGACTTTGTCCGCTAAGATAGTTTTGGCAATGAGTCTTGACTACTAATAAATTATTCTCTATGATTATGTGTGTATGACACAAAGTTTCAATTAATGAATATTGTGATTACATTTCACTACTATGATTTATCCCATGTTATGAAATTATGATCTATTTTGTAGGCTAAGATTTTCAAAATGTTATGTTCTTATGAATATGATGTGATTGATATTTCTTTTTTTACACTTACCGAGCATTTGAGATCACCCTTTGTATATTTTCTTTTCCCCAGGTCAGGGAGAAGGGTATTAAGTTGTATATGCCAAAAAGGGATTCTAGATATGATGAAATAAATGGGAGACAATGTAGATGCTTTAGGAACCGGTTGTTTATGTTTCCCAGTTTCTAAAGACACTATACCTATATAGTCGTATTCTGGTTTTGTTATATATTGTAATATGTATCATTCAATTATCAAGTAATAGAAATGTATGTAAATTATGGGTCGTTATACCGTGAAAATTAGTAATGATATAATGATTCATAAACATCATAAAATTACCTAAGGATAATTTTTCTAATGTATCAAAACAACATGAATTGGTTGTTAAAGTTTGGAGAATGTCAGTTGTCCTTTTTTCTAAAATTGATGTAAATTTTAAATAAAAATGACACACATGGAGTCCTACCGGTCACAATGTTCATCAAATAGGGGTGAAGTTGATTCGTACACATGAAAAATGACATATGGATCATTTTACAAAAGCATGAAAACAATATGAATGAGATTATTTATTTTTGAGTAGTTTAGTTGTCCTTTTTACTTAAACATTTGTCAATTTTTAATTAAAAATCATACTTAGAGTCATACCAGTCACACCGTGTGTTGGACTGAGGCGAGATTAATTCCTAAAAATAAAAAATAACATTTGGATCATTTTCTCTAAATTATGAAAAAAAAATGAATGTGTTCTCTCAATTTTCAGTATTCCAGTTGTCATTTTTTACTAAAATTGATGTCATTTTTAAATAAAAAGATGTACGTAAAGTCACACCGGTCAAAACATGAGTCAGATTGAGTTCTGGCTAATTCCAAAAGGTGAAAAATGACTTATGGATTTTTTTCATAATGTATCATCACAATAAGATCGTATTTTTATAAATTTTTAGTATATTAGATGGCCTTTTACATAAATTGATGTCTATTTTAAATAAAAAGTCACACTTTGAGCTATAATGATCACACCGTGCATAAGGATAAGGGGAAAATTATTCTTAGATGTCACAAATGACATATGAATTTTTTTCTATGTTATAAAAAAATATTAATTCGTTTTCATAGTTTTAAATATGTCAGTTGTCCTTTTAAAAAATCATTAATGTCAATTTTAAATAAAAATATGCACATGGAGACGTTCTAGACCAATAGTGGGAATATTGGATACATTGTCGAAATTATGATGCCATATTCATTAAAACGGATGGAAAATATGTTTTCGGATACTTTATGGAATTGATTGTAAAAAATTAATGAAAAAAATGATATATATTTATTTTTAGTGTTGGTTTTGTTAAAAATGGATGCCAAAAATATTTATTGAAAAGCATTACAGAAACAATTTTTTAAAATTCTGAGGCAGTAATTGTTTTTGAAAAAATATTTATGGGCATCATTTCCTATAAAACTGATGGAAATAATCCATTTTCTGCATCGGTTTACGTAAAAACCTATGCTTAAATCATATTAATAATACCCCATATCAAGAAAAAATCATTTTTGGATCTTCCAAATCTTTTTCCCCTTGGCTTGAGAAGAATCCAAAGGCCACCTAATGATCATCAACAACCATTTTTCTTCGATATTTTTTTTTGTTTTTTATCAGAATTTCATGATTCATGGTAATGATTCTTCATCATTTATCCCTATCTCACCATCCATGAAAGTATTGTTCCTTTAGAAACCATTTCCATCCAACCATATAACACATTACGTTATTATTTCATTGTTCATGTTTATTATTGAGTTATACAAACATATTTTTTAGATATTACAATGCTTATTCTTCCAACAATTTTGAGTGATAAAATTCAGATTGTGGATCAATTTTCATTGTTGAAATCAAAAAAATTTAAATTATATTTCTTAATAATGATTATAAATTATTTACCCTTTAGTTAAAAATTTCAGTCATTGATTCAAAAATTTGTATTTATTTTATTATTAATTATAAATATTGTTAATGTTTGTTTATATTGATAATTTTTTTATATGTTGAAATTATCAAATAGGGCATTATGATATTATTCAAATAATAATGGTAAATTTTTTTTATCATTCATCAATAAATTTTTCAAAAAATGACTGATCCAATAGTCAATACAATCTATAGCTATGCCTTCCTATAAAAAATTGGGTTTTGATAGATGTAGGGGTCTAATGAGTTTTCATGGGGAGATTGTTCCAGCTATATTAGAATGATAATAAATAAAATAAGATACCATTTATCATAAAAAAACACAAACATTAGTATATGATAATAAATAAAAATCCAAATATTATAATATATGATTTGGAAAAACATTTTATAGTGACATAATCTTCAATTCCTATTGGGAAAATCACTTATATGTATTGTTATAAACAGTAAAATAAAAACAAACTATAGATTAGTTTATGAAAGGATGATTTTATACTAGTAATTTTTGTTGGAGTCATTACATGTGATGTACATTGTATCAACATGACACACATCATGAAAATAAACACCTCCAGTAGATTAGTAAAATTGTATTCCTAATAATAATTGATGTTTCATATCAATTATTATTCATTTTTATTATATTCATTTATTTTTAAAATATATCTTCTTATATATATTTTTTAAAATATATATTCTTATATATATTTTTTAAAATATATATATGTTTTAATATATTCAACCTTTATAATGTTATCTCGGGAAATTAATGGATCATAATTGGATAAATTCATGAAGATTCACTATGGAATATAAAAATATAATTGATTTTTTTGAATTTTCTAAATGAAATCCTCCAAACCTAGATTTTTTTTCTATCCAAGTGTAATGTGTTAGAATATGTGAAATTTAAATTCCCTATATATCAAAGGTGATCTAATTTTCTAGGTTTTTAGCCTCAATTACCCATGTTGGATATGGAATGGTGAAAGAAGAGAAAATTTAACATCAAATGTTGATGAAAATATTCAAAATGAAGTAGATGATCATATTAAAGAAATAATTCATGATTTAGGTGTTGACACCATAAGAAAATAGATACCATTAAATGATTTTATAGAGATCCAAAGAAACAAATATTAACCTGTTATAGTGAAAATATAGTCTTATCAGTATTATTGATATTTGTTATTTTAAAATAAATAAATGGGTGGGGATATAAACATTCCACTAACATACTTGAGATTAAAAAAATCTAGAATCCTATAGGATTCTAGATTTCCATTATGAGGAAAAAAATATTATTCCCAGTGTTATTGGGATAAAAATTATATCTGTTTCCCAATTAGGGAGTGTTTTATAAGAAATAATATGAATATTTACCAAAATGTTATACATATGGGACATCACACTTTAAGATGGATGAAAATGTAAACTCAGAGCCATTCTCAGGTACCAGTCTTTATCCACATTAAAAATCTATTTTGTACTTTTTAATAATTTCATTCAATGATTCCTTCTTGTAATTTCAATAATTATATTGTGACACATTCTCAAGCACAATAATCAAAGCTCCTCCAAATGAAATTTTGCGCCTTCCAATAAATCCTTAGTTGATGTGTCTATTTAGAAATTCTACGTATTAAAATGGATAAGTTAGTGTTCAGATAAGCACATCTCTGATGGTAACATATCTCACCATTAATATTCACTAAAATGATATATATTTGATAATAAATAATGATTTTGGATTTAAAGTTAGAAATTTCTAAATAATATTACGTACTAATGGAATAAATCTATATCGGAGCCTAAGAATCCAACATAGTTCATGGTCAGTTTTTTTGTAGTGTTCTAATTTTCCTCAAATATATGTACGAATAAAAAAATATTACGATTAGATTGATTCTTGCTGACCTGAAATAGTAAGTAAATGATATTGATTTGTATCATTAACCATTGATTTACGAGTTAAAACTGTTATGAGAGACATGTCTTACTATTTTATATTTATAACATAAGAAATATTTTCTATTTCATTCCACGATTATGGTCACCATAAATGAATTTTCGTCATACTGAAACTTATATAAATATAGTGTTAATGGATATATATCATGTCCAATATGTAAATAAGAGACATCATATTACAAATTTCATAGTGGAAGAAATATAGATTACATTGGACATCAATTGATTTTCAAATTAGAACAAATTTATAATATATTAAAAATATAATTTAATGGTTTAAAGGAATAAAATCTTCCCCCATAACCATTTTATGTTGAATAATTTTATGATAGGATGAAAAATATTGATTTATTTTTTAGAATGTAATGAAGATCTAGTGTTCAATAAATATCTGGAAGAAATAGTCTATATTTATCAAAGTACCTTGTTATAGATTTTTAAGGATGAAACATCACATTGATGTTATTCATATAGAAAATAAAATATATGATAGTTCAATTAGAACATTGGTATACAAAAAAGGAAAAAATATGGTTTTATTACTAGATTAGATTTGATATTAATGGGAATATGTTTAGATTTATTTACCAATACGAAATGACTTAGACAAAATTGACCTCCAGACTGTCAAACTTTATGTAGGCTTGAGGGGATGATTTTTTTCATATTGTCATCATGGTATTAATTTAGACAGTTGTTATTCAAAAATTGTGAGGATTTTTGTGTCATTAATGTTTTTTAAATTAATAATTTGGAAATATAATGATTTTCATGTATTGATATGAAAAAATTTTACGGTCAAATTGGGTATTATATTATTGGAAGCTGTTAAGAAGACTATAATCATATTACATAATTTGTTAAATTCTATTTATTACAAATTGATTGATCCATATTTGTTCGATTTGTTGGAGAATGTTGTTTCTATCATAATTTTTCACCATGAAATTTATATCCCACCTATATTTTTGGATATATTGTTTCATTTGGTGTATGAGATAAGAATATGTTGCCATTTTTTATTAACATATAATGTATCATTTTGAATGATATATGGAGATTTTTTAGGGAATTTTTAAAAATTCATATCAACCAGAGACCTCTATTGTTCAAAAATTTGTGTTGAAATTGGTGATTGTGTTCTCTAATATTATTTTTATGAAGCATATCATATTGGTCTCCCTATATCTCAAATTATAATAGTTTATTGTTATAGTAGTGGGATTTGGGTATTAAATGTAAAGATCATTTCACACGATGAAGTTATGAAGGAACATATATAAATTTAAAACAACACATATGCGGTTTAATCATATATATCATCACATATTTTTGAATTTCTGTTTTCATGTCTTAAATGAAATTAAATGTGGATCAAAATTAAGCCTAAGAAGATACTTATTTCATGGATTAAAGAGAATGTTATCACATATTTATCTGCATTAGACACATTAAAATGGTTTGATGTGGGAGAATCTCTTAATATGATCACATATTCTTTTTTGATATTAATGGGTATATATTTTTCATTAAAATATAGATGCAAATAGTACTGTTTAAATTGGTTGTGTAACAGTCTTCACTATAGCACTACATTTTTCGGGTGGAAGACAAAAACCCAATTTCTACATCAACACCATCTCATGGAGTTCTTGAACACATATGTGAAATTGATTATATTAAATTTAGAGTCACTGTGTTTAATTTTAATTGGTTTTCAATTAATAGTGGTGTTAAACAAGATGAATATGGGTCTAAAATGGTTGTTTTGAAAATATTTAATTATAATGTGGAACCATTTATAATGTTGACACATGAAACGAAAATATTTTTTTTACTAATCCATCGAACGATTAATGGTCTATTTTTTTTCAAGAGAAAAATTTATTTTTCAGATGAGTATAATGATGATGTTATTTGATTATATGAGGCTTCTTTCTCTATTATGTTATTTTCTGATAAAAAATTCTTTAATGCTGAAATATGTCATTCAGTATAAAATGATAATGCTTAAGGGATATGGAGAAATACTAAATTACTATCCTAATTATCCTTTGAATTTTATCAATTATATTAATTTATTGAAATATATATGCATAAAAACAATATTATTTAATAACTATTGTATATTTTTAATATATATTTTATTATTTATATTATTTTTTGTGTTAAATTATAATATTTGGTGGTTAAGGATAAACATTTTTCATTTCCATACCTAACACATATAACTATATTTTGTTTAATGTTATTGAAATGAGAACACAATTTTTAAATTTTATATTTATATTTATAATATTTTCTATCATTTTAAATGAATTGTTTATATTTAATAGTTTAAATTGTATATTTTTATGGTTATTAATGATTACATCATTATTTTTTAAAGCATACCCACGTGTGCCACATTTTTTATGTATATATTTCTATTTTTTAATATTTTACTTATTCTATACATTAATAATATAATATTGGATTATAATTTTATTACCTTATTCTATTTCAATGATGGATTCATATAAAGAAATATAGGAACATGTAATGAGTTATTTTCCTTTTTTCATATTATTAAATATTCGGTAATATAAATATTTAATTAAAAAAGATAATTAACAAAAATAATAATTCAATGACAACAAATGAGACTTTAGGGGAGGATTCCTTTTCATTTACTACTATGAAATCATTTTTTCATGTTGGTCATGTTTCATTACACGTTTATCGAAACTTTCACCTGCTTTTGGAGTTGAGAAATTACATATTACTTTTTATGATAATAATAATTGAACTGTCCCAAATGCAAGGTAGTTTATCAGCTACATTGCATGTTGATCTATTATTGGATTAGAATTTAAAATCTTGGTTTTATGGTAGTCAACAAAATGGTGATATATCATTTTTAGGAGACCGTAATGTTCAAATATAACAATTTATTTATTTTATCCCATTTTTTAAATATGATATATTTAAAATGACTAATATTTATTTTATTCAATTATGGATAACATTCAATTTTTATGAAACAAATAAAATTAACATAATATATATTTCTTTTTTAGTATTTCGATTGAGATATTTCAAGTCAATCATTACATAAAATATGTATCTGGAAAGAGAAATAATGTTAACTGATGCCTCATGTATGGGATTTCAGATGTAGATAAATATAAAGAATTTGATTACATATGACATGATGAATCTTTTTAGTATGATGATTATATTATATTGTAAAATATAATATTTATAAACTTAATAGGTTATTAATTTACATTACATAAAATATATATATAAGAAATCCTTTCAATTCTTCCATTTTAAGAATGTATAGCATCATAATTTATCATGTGGAGGGTATCATTTTTTGATGGAAAAAATGACCGAGGAAAAGTTTGGAGGCTTAATATAATAGTCTACTAGTGGTTCTAAAGAGTAAATTAATTTTCCTCAATCTCCCCACACTTTCCATGAAAAATGAAATAGAGTGAGTAGAAGAAAAATTGAAAATTATCTTACAAAGAAATCTAAAGAAGTGGATGAATAAATTTTAAGTAAATATTTTTTTCTTTTAAATTAATATTACAATTTTATTAATTAACACCACTAATATACCATTTTAGTTTTCCATTTTGGGATGAAAATCAGGAGAAATTTGCACAAGGAACTTTTATCCATGGGGTTTCAGATGGCTATCATAACAACAACTCTAGGTATGGTAGAACAACTCAACGAAATTAGAGGATATGAGGCAGGTGTTCAAATTCAAAATGTTTTTGGTGATCAGATAATTCAATCAGGAGACCTCCAAATTGATTCCATAAAAGTGGATCATAATGAAATTAAATATTCTATGCGCAATAATGTTCAATAAAATTTGGAGTATATGTTATAAAAATTGATGAGACATTGAAATTTGGTGCTATATTCTCATCCTTTCGAGCCTTTTAGCCAAATTGGAATCCTATAAAACCCTCCCTGCCAAACCATATTGACTAGTATGCCTACTCAGATATTCTATCACCATGTTTAGACCTATCCTTATACTACGAGTTGAGTGCTGGAGATCCTCATGTGCATATTGTTGTGTTAAAAATCATGCATTTTTCTTGGAGATTTTATATATCATCATCATATGAATGTCGATTGGGTTAGAGTATCAATACAATATAATGTTGACCATACATCTCTACTATCCTTTCCTATAATTGAGGGATATGGATTGTATTGGTCTATTTTTTACTTTATATTTATCACCTTTTTTGATATCATTCATACTAGTTATGATATTTTGTAATATTAATTAAATCTAATTGAAAATTATATTTTCTAACAATTGACATATATTGGAGTATCTAAAATATAAAAATGTAAAAAAGAAATCAAAAGTATTCTGAAAAAACAAATGTAGAAACATAAAATATTTTCGATAAGATACAAATATTATCTCATGCTTATTCTTCCTTGGGTAATATCTGTCTGTTTCATATGATGTCTGATATATGTGGAAGTGACTATAAATTTAAAATATTCATAAAAGATATCAATTATATAATTGATTTTTAAGATCTCATCATTGCTATGTAAAAGTAGTTCTCCATGCAAGTAAATAGATAATTTATTTTTTATTTCCTTTACTGAACAGGGTTTAAATTGAAAAACTCTATTGCATTATAAATTTTGTATCTACACAGGATTCTTATTACAAATTATGCCACATGAATTTATGGTTTAATGGATTCAGAATTCATTTCCATGATTGTATAATATTTGAATATTGTAGATAGAGTTAAATATATTTGATAGAGATTAATAAATAATGATATTGGGTGTTAGTTTTACCATTTCCGGATGGTTGAGAACATAAACATAATTTTGAACTGATATTCATTTAATTTCCATTATTTTTGAACTATTTTTACTTTCATGGGTATTGGATGATAGAAATATTTTACTCAAGTGAATAAAACTTATATTGGATTTATATTTATTAGGTGATGATCATAACAAATTTACTACCTTTTTAATAGATATGTTTTATTTTTTTATTTGTTAATTATATTTAATTGTTATTGAATATATACATATTATTTTATGAATATATACAAATATAGGTCATGAAAAACAAAATCACTTATTGATGAAGAACACAAATACTATCCAATATGTGATTGTAATAGTAGTTATTTTTCATATTATATATTATTATGATTTATGATATATATATATATATATTTGTTTTTATTATCATGTAATTTTATTTATAACTGTATTATTTTCATCAGGAAGTTAGTGTTTTATGTGGTTATTTTGTTATAAAATTCATTTATGTGACAATCACAACAGATCTAACTATTGAATTTTATATGGTTAGTTATATTGATTATTTTATATTTTCTATCATAGTATTCAATTGTTTTTATCTTATATCAGTAAATGTCATTGTAGGTATTCAATTATCCCAATTATTATATGAGAGTTGAAAATTTACATCTTTTATTATTCATTTCAAACAACTTGTTTTGTATGATTATTATTTATGATACATTTATTCTAATTTTTAAGATTAATATTATGTTTAATAAATTTTGTTAAAAAAACTAACTACTTTTCTATAAAAGGTTTTTGAACGATATGACCTCAAAAATATTCTTCACCAAAAAAATCAATTATTATATTGTAAATTATTATTTATGTATTTTTTTAATTTTACTTACAAATTTCTTGATAATGATTTTTGGATTCTGTTTTTAAACATTTGATTATTTTTATTGATTTTAATTCTGTCATTCATGTTGTTTGAGGGATATATTTTTTTCTATTACAAGGTTTCACATTTTTGGGGGTGTAATATTGATAATTTTCTTTAAAAATATTTCTATTTCATTATTAGTATTTTTTTAATATCACGGTTCTTACATTGGGTTATGGTTCTTCTTTTCCATTTCCATTGAGTTGTATTTGAGGAAAAAGGGAAATATGGGTTAAATAAATGAATTAGGGGTTACCCTCCACGTTGTGTGGTTGTGAATGAAGGGAATACATGGAGTGTGAGCATGTTGGTGATAAAGTGGATAAATGAACAACACGAAGTGTACATCCTAGAACATACAGTGTGGACTTGTCTGCATGTCCTGGATAGTAACTCGGTGGATACAGCCACTAAATGAAGAGTTAAATTATAGAAAGACCGTTTATAAGGACCTACAGGCTATGTAATTCATTTTTTGTTAAAATAGGTAGTATACTCTACATTTCATATAATGTATAGAGGGATCTCTTATATAATGAACGAGGAGTTCCGGAACTTTGATCCCTTCCTAGTTGGGCATTTGAACTCCGTTTTGATCACTTTCACTCTTGTGTGTACACAATCGGTATTCTCTCGATCACCCCTGAGTCGTTATTCATAATTTCAATTCATGAATAATTTGTTCAAGGTTAAAAAAATTTCTTCATTTTTATAGATTTATATCCTTATATCATTAATTGGAAGATGATGTTGGACATGGATAGTCACACGAGGACTAGGTATGTGGTCTTGTGACTTTCGTTAATTGGTTGGTTGTTTACATGTGATGCAGTGCCATAGACCCATGTTTAGGGTGTCTCTTGATTTATATTTTGAATCATTTTAATACCAAATGATATTTTAGTGATTGAATTAATTATTTTAAGCATGCTTTTCCTTGTTTGGTTTGATTAAGGGTCACCCAGGGAGTGCGTTTTCCCTAGGATGACCATATTTTAGCCATTTGGCCTACGATGCAGATGGTCATGCATCTTATTCCATTTGATTTTTTATTTAAACTCAAATTTTTAAATTAAATGTATTCTATGTGATTTATTACATTCTAAATCCATTCAATAGTTTAATTAGCATGTGTTCATTATTATGTGAATTTCCCACTTGAGATTTTATTTTGTTAACCATGTAATAGTGTAATTTACAAGTGTTTCTTACAATGATGAAATGATGATATATTGGGTTTTACATTGAAACATACTGAAATGCTGATACCCCTTGGTTGTCACTGGTTTTATTATGGTTAAATGGTTATACATTGGGTATCATATTGAAACTTAGTGAAATGGAGATACACCCAACTTGTCCTAGATTTTATTATGATGAAATTATTATACAATAGATATGATCCTAAGAAAAACTGAGATGTAATGACTTATGATGAGTCTTCCATGCCAAAGCACAATCATGTACTCGTTCTTCACTTATTTTGTTTAGATATCCTAATGAGGTATCTATTGTGTTTACATTATATAAGGGTTTAAAGGGCTCAGGCAGGACCATGAGACTTATTTTATTTGATTAATTTTAACTGATTAATGAACATGAAATGGATATACAAGATCAATAGTGCGTTCATGATTATTTCATTCACTATTGGAAACTACTTATTACATATAGTCAGTGTTACATTGGCACCGATATTTGGTGGTTTCCTACTAGGTTTTAGTCTCACGTCCAATTTGAGCCATGTTTTGGGCCCATGCAGTTTATATTGTTGTTGGTTTTTATAAGGAAATGAACCCTTCTACAGGAACTTCACTTACTCTTTAGGAGATGGAGAGAATGGGACCATGCTGAGGCTTGTGATGTTTCTGAGTTTTCTATTGTATTTATTTCCATATATACTTGTATTGTACCTGAATATAACATGAAATTTTTTGGGTAGTTTTTAAGAAATAAAATGCTACATCATCATTTGTATGGAATAATTCTTAGTATTTTTCTTATCAATCTTCCACTATTTACCTTATTTGTATGTCATTTACTGTTTCTGCTATTGTATATTATATATCTACTTTGTTACTCTCTATTAATAAGGGAATAGTTTACCAACTATATCACTTTAAGATCATAGAACTAGTTGGAAGCCTCTGGAATTTTCAGAAATGAGCTTGAGGCCATGTGGCCAACTGAGTGTGGTGAACCTTTTAGTGGATCATGAATCTGGGACGTTACAATGTGGTATCTAATGGGTTTTTCTTTTTTCGGTTAGCCTTAATAAATAGTGATCATTGAAAGGATATATAATTTTTTAATTATCTCTTCCTAAGAGTAGAAACCCCATGTACAAGGAATATCCAAATTTCCACTGATTCAATTGTGCTTTTAGATTTTGAGTTATTACGATTTATTCAATTTCACTATTGTGTGACACACATTTTTTGTGCTATTTTTATTGATACTTTTGTGGTTCTATTTTTCCTAACCCTGATGATATGAGGGTATTCCATACCAAGGATCATATATTCACTTGTCATAAATCACATGCCACGCATACTTGACAATCCATTTATGGAGAATTATTGATTTCATGTTGTTGTGATAGATGTCAGGCTGAAAATTCAAGGTATGGGGATAGATATTGTGATATATATGCCGATTATTTTCATAGATATATTGGTATGTTATGTATTTTGATTTTTATGGATGAAAAACATTGGTTCATGAGGTGTATGGGCCCTCATGTACAGGAATTAGTCATATCATGACTCCAACTCCTAAATAGAATCGTGATATGTTTTGTTAATCATGGGTGTCAAACATTGATTCTAATGTATCATAGTCTCTCACAGATATGAATTTTTCATATCATGTCTTTATTTTGGTAAAAATTGTGTCCCAGAAATGTTTCTGAGGATTGCTATATTGAAACCCAGGCAACACGACTTGTGGTTCATTGAAAACACTCCATGTGTTCATCTTGTAGGGGGAATAATGACTTTTCATTTGTACATGTCGTGTACTCTATAGACATGTTTTGTAGTATCTAATCATGTAACTGGCTGTGTGAGAGGAAACATTGACTATTGTGTTTAGTTAAAACATGTTGAGTACTTTCAGTACACACAGTGTATCATTCCCAGGCAGAAACATTGTTGACATAGTTGTGTGGGTGTACATGGCTGGGATGAAAGGCCTATCTACTCAATATGCGAATGTGGAAAATGCCATCTACCAAGGGATTATACATTCTCATTCTAGTGGACGAACTGAACCATGTAAAAGCGTAAGGATACACACCTTGTATTCTTTCTACACTTTGTGTTGTTCATTTTTTTCAAACATTGAGGGTTTTTTCTGTTTCGTTTTGGCACTCTTGAATGGAAAAAAACTTGGCAATACGTTTGAAATAAGGCATGTTCATGATATTATAGAGTCATGTTGATGTGAGGAATATGAGATCTATGCTATGAGAGTGGCGACAATCATAATCTAGATATGTTAGGTCATAAGCTACTGATGGATCACCCCGTTTTTCTAGTTACTGCACCAGGTTTTATACCGGAAGCAGGTGAAAATGCACAGTTCGGTGAAGGATTTGTGAGGATAATGTAGACCCTTTAAAGAGCACCTCATGTGACTATATCTATGGTAGAGATGAAACATATATTCCAGAGGCATCATCCACTTTGTTTTTTAGGGGACAGTAGACCATAGGATGCAGAATCAAGGCTAGAATCATTGATTACTATCTTAAACATCAAGAAACACCTCTTGAGAGGTGGGTCAAGTTTCAGAAAATATGTTGCGTGATTCTAACAAGAGATGGTGGGGTGTTATCACTCATGAATGGAATCCTTGAGATATGAACGGGGAATACATTCAGACTGAATTCTTTGATTATTAGTTTCCCGATACGTTGATGGCTGACTAAGCTGGAGAGTTCTAGCACCTAGGGCAGGGAAAACTGCCAGTGATGGACCCTTCAGCCAGGTTTAATAATCTTTATCGATTTGAACCTATTTTGATGTGTGATGGAATATCAAAATCTAGCTGATTGGAGGCTGGTTTTGTGTTTAACATCTAATTATATTTGGATGTCATTAAGATGCATTTAAACATTATTATTGTGAATCCTACAATAATTACTAAGCGCAACCTACAATAATTTGGGGGTGTGAGCCAGGGTGTTTCAACAACATGATCTGATACAGTTTCACCATGAATGAATAAGTGTTTTAAGGACTTTTCTAAAATTGATAGTTGTAGGAAGAATGTATCATTAGATATCCAAATGAGGTGTTAGCATTGCAGAGTGGTTGGGAATACTAAACCTCATTGACTGTTAGACTCGGTCGAGTGACGATCTTCCAACAAGAAGATTAGATTAGTGCATTTTGGTAGGATGTTTCCACCACCATCTAGTGAGATAGGTTCAGAACCAACTCCACATTCAGGATTACAGTTATAAGTATCTTAGTAGTAAAGGAAATAGAATGCGTCATGTCATTCAAGCCATGGGGGTGGTCATGGTTGTGGTAGCTGGACCCCAGAATCTTACAATAATAGGGTGTGTCAGCTCAGGGTAGCCCAACAATGTATCAGGGTCATGGTATAGGTCAGACATATGTTGTGCACCATACCTAGCAGGAGCAGGATCCCGAACCTTCTACTGTAATTGGTTTTATTCTAGAAGCCTCTATTTTATCTTCTCCACTTTTTGATACTAGTGAAACAAATATTTTTATATATGTGGCTATTGTTGAAAGCCTTGGACACTTTTTTTATACTACTTCTAATGTTAGGATGCTAAACACTACATTTGATTATTTAACGATAGTTGTGCATTAGTGCAATGAGTAAACCCATGATATTTGTGGGTTTCACTTTGTATGGAACCATTGTGTCTTATAGATGATAGTGTTTGAGGTCATTCCTGGAATGGATTGGATGGTTTCATTTAAAAACATTTTTTATTTTCATTGTCGAGGGTGGGTTTCATTTCAATAGAGGGTGGATATTTTCTACGTAAAGGTGAATGGGATGTCCAGCAGACCTGAGATGTACTAGAGCATCATTGGATGGGAGGAATTATATCCCAAGTTGCGAATTTATATCTGGATAACCAAGTAACATTTCAGATGGACTTCCCTCCAACGGTTGATCATTTTTGAGTTGTTTTCCAAGATTATTTTTCAGGCTTACCTTTGGTCAGAGAGGTGGAGATCACTTTTGAGATTGTACCAGGAGCTACACAATTATCTATTCCTCCATAAAAGATATCTATAATGGAGTTTCATGATCTAAAGAGGTAGTTGCAGGATCTGGAATCTAATAGTTTCATCAGATACAGAACATATCTTTGGGGTTCTACGGACCTTTTCGCTAAAAAAGGTTGAGGGTAACCTTAGGCTATGAATGCAATACCGTAATAATAACTTGATGATGGTTAAAAACTAATATCCATTGCCCTAAATAGATTACATATTTTTTTTAGCTTAGATGAGCTCGAGTGTTTTCAACGATTTACATGAAGTCATGATATCACCAGGTAAGTGTTCCACCCAAATACATACATCGTACCACATTTCATTGCAGTTATGGTCTATATTAGTATTTTTATGGTGTTCAGTCTCAAAAACGTGATAGTTTTTTTTCATGGTGTTGATGAACAATGGGTATCATTCTTACCCGGATACCATTGTGGTGGATTTCATGGATGACATCTTGGTGTATTATAATAATTGACATGATCATGACATGCATCTTGATATCATATTTAATACACTGAGGGAGCACCAAAAATGTGATTTTATCACAAAATGCAACATTTAATGGATCAAATTCACATCCTGGGTCATATCATCTTAGAAAATGAAGAATCATTTGAGAAAAAGAAGGTTAAGGTAGTAGTTGGCTGGGAACAACCCACAAACAATTTCGAGATAAGGAGTTTTTGGGGATAGTTGGTAACATCATGATTTTTATACATGTCTTCTCACACATTATCATGAAACAGAAAAGATTGAATAAGAAGGGTGTGATTTTATGGGGTTAAATTCTTGTTACATATCCTTTTATGACATGAATTGGCATTTTAATTTAGCACTAATACATATATTTCTAAATACCGCAATGTTTTTCACTGTAATTGGGATTCATTGGATTTTTTTGTATTAGTGCTATTGTACGGGGGTCGAGTTGTTGTTTATAGGTAACAGTAATTGAGACCACATTATAGGAATTACCTAATGCATGATCTTCAGTTAGTTGTAGTTATTCTAGATTTTTTTATTAGATATATTATTTATTTTGAGAGTATTTTATTGGTGTACAAATACAAAAAAGCATGAAATACATCTTTACTCAGCAGGATTTGAATCCAAGACTGAGAAGGTGAGTAGAATACCTCCAGGCGTTTTACATTGTCTATGACTATAAACATGGTAATGGTAATGTAATGGCTAATTCACTAAGCTAAAGGACTCATATGCAATTATTTCATGAGGATAGTGTTGAGTTGAAGCTTATATATTTTTCTCTAAGATGAATTTATAGGTGCATGAATGTGAGTGATATTCATATATTCAACTTTAGTTGTGACTTTAACCCACATTGATATAGTGAGTATGAGAAAACTATCAGATTATGGGGGCCTAGTTAAACAAAAATATGTGGTAGGCGAGGAACCCCCTGTTAGGTCGACGATAGGGGATGATGAGGTCCTATGTAACAATGGACGTGTGTGGGTTATCAGGGATATATGTGAGGTGATGAGGTGGGAGCTTCATGATTCATCGTAGGATGTTCATCCTGGAGTCAGAATGTTGTATCGTGAATTGTGTCGAATGTATTAATGATTGGGTATGAAGAAAAAATTATTTCATTGAATTACAATGTGTTCCAAATTTAAGCTGGTGAAGGTGGAACATCATCAGTTGGATATAATATTATATTAGTTACCAATTCAGGATTGGAAATGTGATGATATCATGATTGATTTTGTGACAGTGTTACCAAGTATTCCGACATGCAATGATGCAATGTGTCTTGTAAATAACAAGCTTGTGAAAGTCGTTCACTTCATGTTGGTCATCGCAACCTTTGGTTTTGATGAGCTTAGAAAGCTATATATCGGATATTTGTTATTAATTTATTGGCCCCCTCATTTAATCTTTTTAGATAGGGACACCATCATTACATCTCATTTCTATCAGAGATATCAGACGGCGCTGGGTACATTGGTTTTTGTAAGCTCATCATTCCACCCTCAGAGAGATGGCCAGTTAGAGAATAGGATATAGGTTCTAGAGGACATGATTCTTGCATGTTTCCATGACGTTGAGGGATCTTCGGTAAAACATATTCCCCTGGCCGAGTTCACGTACAATAATATTTTCAACAATACTATACAGATGTCACCATACAAGGAATTATATGGTAGGCAATGTCATTATCCCATGTTCTTGTAAATGGAAGATTATGAGGCCATACTAGGACCACATCTCATGTAGGAGGCTTTGTAAAAGGTCAAATTAATTCAGAAACATATGGATATAATGAAGGCTTGTAAAAAATCATATGTCGATCGTCGTAGATAACCTATGGAGTTTGAGGCCCGGGATCATGTTTTCATTAGTGTTTAACATAGATTGTGACATTGGAAAATTATGATATAGGGTAACCTTACACCATTATATGATGGAAATTTTGAGATCCTGGAGTGAGTCGGGTCAGTTCTCTATTGGTTACAGTTACCTCAAATGTATCAAGCCATGCATGGCATCTTCCACAAATCTCAGTATTGCTGTTATCACTAATACCCATCCCCCATTTTTCAACCAAATTGGATGATATTTAGGTAGATACATAATTTGAGGAGAACATGATTCAAATATTTGACAGAATCACAAACTTTCTTCAAGTCCGGTTGGTTCATCTCATATGGGTGTTATGGTAGCATGACCGAGTACATGATGAGACCTAGTAGAGGGATGCAGACGTACGTGGTCAGTTTCCAGAGTTATTATTAGATATTTCTTCCTGACCCTGTGAAGAGAAATTCTAGGATGAATTTACTTAAGGGGGATGTTTGTAGGATCTCAGTTCATTCATTGACTTGCAATTCTTCTTTTACTTTTTCATTGAGTTGTTTTCAATAAAATAAGGGAGATCCAGGAAAAAAATAAATTATAGGGTTACAATCCATGTAATCCAATAAAAATTTCATTTAGTATGAACACATATGAATAGAATACATTGAATGTGGAAATTTCAGTGATAATGAGTGGAAAAACCAACAACATCCTGTGTACATTCTAGTACATGCCATATAATCATGTCGGTAGGTCCTGGAATGTATGTCGGTGGAAAGAGCAACCAAATTAAAAGTTAAATGATATACATGCAATGTATATGTACATACATGTTTTATATTTTTTTTAAAAAAATGGGTAGGGGCCTTTCCATTTCATTGAATGGACAGATGGATTGCCACCCTAATTAACAAGAAGCACAAGAACATCAATCCCTTACTGGTAGAGCATTCGAACTCCGTTTGGATCACTATCGGTCATGTTTGAACCCAATCGATATGATATCGATTACACATTAGCAGTTCATCCAAATTTTTGTTATCATGGATTTTTTTCAAGGTTATGAATTATTATATTTTTCATAGATCATCCTCGATCTATCTATAATTGGAATGTGATGATGGATGAGGGGATTCACAAGAGGACTAAATACATGGTCTTATGTATTTCATTAAATTTCATGTTTTTTATATGTGTAATAGTGACAAGAAACCATGTTTAGGTTGTCTATTGGTTGACTTTTTGACCCATGTTAATCCCTAATGACATTTAGGTGATTTAATAGAAAATTGAAACATGTTTGAGATTATTTTTTTGATGAAGGGCCATCCTACGGGTGAATTTTCCCTTGGATGGCCATTTTTTAGTCATTTTTCATAGGATGTCGATGGGCTTGCCTTTGTTTCTATTTGAGGCGTTATTTAAAATGATATTGGATAATTAATTATTTCCCATGTGAATATGTTTCTTAATGATTTTTTATAGTTTAATTCACATTTTTGTCTTGATATATATCAATTTTCTAATTGAGTAATTAAATGCTAAATCCTTGCCTTATTTGAGTCAGTGTGTGTTGTTTATTATGTGAATTGCCCAAGTGAGATGCTATTTTGTTAACCATGTAGTAGTGTAATTTATATTTTTTTTGATATGATGAAATGCTGATACATTGTGTTTTACCTTGAAACATGCAGAAATGATTATACATCAGTCTTTTCCCTAATTTTAATATGTCGAAATGCTTATAGACAGGTCTTTACTTTGAAACATTCCAAAATGATGATACACTGGTATAATATTTGATTTTTATATGTTGAAATGCTATTACACTGGGCTTGGTCCTAAAACATATTGATATGGAATGACTTATGATGCATGTTCCAAGGCAATGAACAATCTTTTATTGAGTCTTCTATTCTTTTTTTAGATATCCTGAAGAGGTATATTTTGTGCTTACTATATATACGGGATTGATGGGATCATGTTGTCCCATCAGACATATATAATTATATGAATTTTAATGTATTGAGTAAAATTAAATGGATTTAGAAGAACGCTACTTCATGTAGTATTATTTACTTTTTGTGTACTTACTAGGTCATTTCAGTCACTATTTGATAGTGCCTATAACATATAATCACTAACATATTGGAATTGAACTTTGGTGGTTTCCTACTTATATTGAGTATCACAAGCTATTTGGGTCATGTTTTGGGCCCATGATGATTATATTATTCCAGGAGTTGATATAAGCATACCCCCTTCTACTGGTACATGACTTTCCACTTATGAAAAATAGATCATTGGACCATACTGAGTAATGCAATGCTTCTGAGTTTTCTTTGGTATTTTTTTCGTTGATACATGTATTGTATCTTATTATAATATAACATGTTTTGGATTTTTAATTTTAAATAGAGTGATGCATTAGCCATTGTATAGAATAACACTTAGTATAAATCTTTTTACTCTATATTTATTTACACATGTTTTATGATGTTTACTACTTCTATTATTGTATATTATTGCTCTGATGTGTTACACTATACCAATTTTGGCATTGTTTCTCAACTATTGCTTCTTAAGAACGCAGTGAATGCTGGTAGCCTCTGGATTTGGGGAAACGAACTCGAGGCCATGTGTCAAACTAGGTACAAGGCACCCTTTAGTGTCCACCAAAGTCAAGACATTATGATTTTTATAAAAAATTATGCTGAAATGTTAACAAAATTGATGAGTTTCTGGATCAGTTTTTTATAAGCTAATGATAAAACACCTTTTTGGTGTCGATTTATATAATAAATCAAGTGACCAAAATAATTCTGAAACAACCTTTTTGTGTCATTTTTATGAAGAAATTGATTCCAAAATTTTTTAAAAAAGGAAATCCAATGTCAGTTTTTACTATAAACTATCAAATCAAATAGATATTCAATATTGTTACCTATTAATAACTGATGCCAAAAATAGGCCCAAAATTTCCAAAAAATAAATTTTAGTGAATGTTTATTAAAACATGTGCAAAATACACAAAACATTTCACCACATTTATAAACGTTAGTTGATAACCAATGATAAAATCGAAAAATATGATGTTAAGAAGTGTTTTTTCATTAGTTTCAACATTGTGCATCATATTAATATGAGGATAATTCATACACATCAAAATTGACTTACAGACCAATTTCCAAAAGTATAAAAAAATAAGAATTCTTTTTCACAGTGTTGAGTTTTTCAGTTTTTCTTTTTACTATAATTTATGTCAATTATATATGAACATATGCACATAGAGTCATACTAGTCAAACATGCATCATATTGTGGTGTGTATGATTCCTAATTTTCACAAATTACCAATCGATCATTTTCCTAATGTATCAATACAATCCAAATTCATTTTCCGTATTTCGAGTATGTCATTTTTCCTTTTTAATAATATTGATATCCATTTTAAATAAAAAAACACACATATAGTCATACTGGTCACACAGTTTGATGGATTGATGTGTGGAAGATTCATAAACATAAAAATTAACTTATGTATCTTCTATCGTAAATTGTCAAAACAATATGAATGTGTTTTCTCAGTTTTGAGTGGGCCATTTGTACTTTTTACTAATATTGATTTCAATTTTAAAAAATAAGATGCAAATGGAGTAATACCAGTCAAACCACGCATCTTAATGTGGTGTAATTGATTCCTACAAGTCATAAATTACTCATTAATAATTTTAGTAATGTATCAAAACAATATGATAGTGTATTCTAATTTTTGGGTAGGTTAGTTTTTATTTTTATAATAATTGATGTCAATTTTAAATAAAACGTCACACAAGGAGTCATAATGGTTTCACCATGTGTCGAATTGAGGTTTAGATGATTAGTATATGTAATATATGAATTATGGATTTTTTTTCTAAAGTATCAAAAATATTTAAATGTTTTTTTTGGATTTGAATAAGTAACATTTAAAAAAAAGTAAATTATATACTAAGAAATGAAATTTTACTAATGTTGATCACATCATGTTTTAATCTAACATAATACTGATTCTTACACATGGAAAATGACATATTAATCGATGTTCTAAATTATCAAGAACATCATAGTGTGTTTTCTCTTTCTAAAGTGAGTGGAATTATTTGAACTAAACTATCAATTTTAAATTGATGATAGACACATAAAGGGCACACCTTGTGTAAAATCAAGGTGCATCTAATTCTACCACATCCAAAATTACGTAGGGATTGCTTCTTAAATTATTAAGAAAAAATAAATATAATCACTCAATTTTGATTATGACAGTTCTTCTTTTTTTCTAAAAATAATGTCAATTTTAAATAAAAAAAAATCATGTAGATTCATACCAGTCATACTTTTTGTTAGAATGTGATGTGGATGATTCATATATATCCCAATGTCTTAACAACAATCATGACCTTGAATGGTACCAACATTCCATTGAAATTCTTTATTGAACATACAACACTACTTATTGACACGATGGTTTAGCTGAATGTAATTTCCTATTTTTAAATTTTATAAGAGAATAGAATGATCATATTCCCATTATATCAATATTAGTCACCAAAATGGTCCCATGAAATTCTTTGACTCTTATCTCTTTTAATAACAAAAATAATTTTTCAGTTAATATCCTCGAATTAATGACCAATGATTGAAGTTCGACAAATAATGGCATAAAAATGAAAAATATGGTAACATTGGTAAAACGAATCAATTTATCTCTTTTTTGGCTTGATTTTGATAATAGAAAGAAAAATTTTAATACATAAATGATTTATGAAAAAAATAAGATCAGATTAAAATGATAAGGAAATTATCTTAAAAATACTAGATAAATGATTATAAAATTAATTAAATAGTTATTAGTAATTAACATTTTCTTGAGGGTTGTATAATTATTGACACATTTCCCTTTTATCATTATATCAATTGTAGGATCAATATCGAATCCCTCACCGGCATGAGCATATTTGAAAAAACTACCCAAACTTGAGAATAAAGAAACCACATGTACAAGTGTACAATTATTATATGTGTAATAATTACTGATATAAAACAAAAATAGATATGAAATAATAATTTATTTTTATGGATAATTATTTTATTGTGAAAAAATTATTGACCATAGGGATAACCCGATAGTAGATAAATAATTATGATAAAAAACAATAATAGATCACGTCAAATAGTAAATCAATGAGTGAGGATGATGAGGAGAAAATATGATGCCATTTATTGAAGTTTTTAATTGTCCAAGAGAAAGTAGAGATACAATATTTGGGTACATAAAATATTAATTTCGTGAAACAAATTAATAAATACAAATAATATATCTATTATCATATGTGAATGTTAAGGATAATTAGAATAAGTGAAACTCCTCAATTGATTGTTCCAATAAAATTATGTTTTCATTGTAGAAAATGTGTAATTGAATTTAGGAAACAATTTACTCCCCTATGGTAGGTGTTTTCTCTAATTTCATCCAAAGGTAAATGTTACAGACAATTTTCATCCGTGTCATCTCATCTTCTGGGTAGTCATTAAAGAATATTTTTTTTGGAAATCATATTCTATCTATTGAGGACATGAACAAATGTTTCTTGAAATACTCAAAGAATTATTCATCCATTTGATTACTACTACTCAGATTCGTAATAGAATCATAAAATAAATGGGGGATGAGTTAGAAGAAAAAAATTAGAATATTAATTTTTCGGGATATGAAATTGATGCTAATGAATGTTTTACTCCATTGTGTTCTTTAAATGGGGAAATTCCTCCCATTTATGATAATTACATAGATGGTAATCATAGATTCATAAGGTTTGAACCACAAATAAATGTTAATAGATAACCTATTTTTAGACAGATTAATGTATTACATACAAAGTGTTTTTTAGAGGTTTGATGAAATAATTGAAGTGATTTTTAAGTTTTATTAATGAGTGGGTTGACATTTCAATGATGTATATATTTTTACAAAAGTATAAAAAAGCACTCAAACCTTTTTATGATTTGGGGTTGATAAAAATTAATTGTAATTGTGTTTGGAAGAGGAAATTGATTTATAGTAGTGAAATTCTTATTATAATAGATAATGTGAAATTAATTAATAACATAAAATTACAGGGTTGCAATATTTTTGTGATGATAAATTTGAATTCATATATATTTTTTACTAATTATAATGAATATATTGATAATAATTATAATAATGATGAATCTTCAGGGGAAATTAATATTTAATTGTGTAGAAATGTTTGGAGAATATGGGTATAAGGTAGACTCAAAAGAAGATAGTGATAGTTAGAAAAAATAAGAGGGATTATCGAATGAAGAAATACAATCCGGAATGAAATCAATAAATAAAATTTCATTGGTGAACATATAGTTTTAGGGAAAACATGATGGGGTAACCCCCAACAAAAAACCATATTTTTCCCATGTAGATCATAAATCACATATAGATTCTCACAAATACAATAATTGCATCAAAAATATTTATGAAGATATTTTTACTAATAAAATAAACATGACATGGAAAATTTTTACAGGGCGAGAAGGCATAATTGTTAGCAGAACCATGATTGGGTTATGTAATAAACTCATTGCCTATAAAAAAGTGGATCAAAAAAATAATGTATAGGGTTTTAGGTGAACACCTAGATCAAATTAATTTATATTTTTGATAAATTCACTCCTATAACCTAGTCGGAACCTATTTGAATACTCATGGAAATTTCAGTGAAAATTTAGTTGGTAGTATTCCAAATGGATGTAAACTGTTTATTCATCAATAGAGTATTAAGGGGGAGAATATATAACACCAAAGATCATCATTACACAAGTAAACATGATTTATTACATCGAAAACTTCACCTGATACAATATAAAATATCAAGAGGACTACTGCCTTTGGGGATTAAGAACATTACATACCAACTTAGACATAAAACACAAAATCTTTAATGAAAACATTTTTTACATGACCACTAATTTCCCTCGTACGTAGCATTGCATGGGATAACCTGAGATCATACATACCAAAGAGTGAGCTATAAATCCCAGTAAAGGAGTAAAAAAGGAATAATATAGAGAATGAAATACAACTTAGGAAGTAGTAATATCATTAATCATAAGAGAAACATGAACATAATGACAAGAAGAAGCATAATAATCATAACATGGAGATGTGGAACCAACATTTAACATGATATTAGCCTGATCCAAGGCTCATTGAACATAGATCATGAGTTAACCATCATTACACATTAACCACGAGTAAAACCTCATTGCAATTGATTTATCATGAGTCAAAACTCATTGCAAATTATGTATCATGATCCTATACTTTACCCAATGCATTGGAGTGCTATCAGGGAACATCCTTCTTAAACATATCATTTCATTCATAAATCTGCCATAAGATCATACAACATGGATTCATAAAATATTATAATTTATTTCATGATTATGGAATGTGGAATTCATACAATAAACTCTTTAATTAATAAGTAAATGTGCATATTTGTGAAAATACTTGACAGAGAAATGGGCATGGCATTCACTACACACTGAATATGGATTGAAAAATTGCAGTTCAATTTCAGCAGCATAATGTTGTGACATAATACTTGATAAAGATAGTTGATGACAGAGAAAGGGGAGTATCATCATATGAACATGAAATAGACAATAAGGGGGTCATATAGACACATGTACCAATATAGGTACTAAAAGTTTTATTGAAAATACAAAAGAATATCAAGAATGCAAATGAGGAGTGGGATATTTATTACGGAATTTTTACATCGTAACGACTGTACAAGGGAGGAACAGATGAGACTAAAAGCGGTCTATCATCTATCAAACATAATGGTGAAATTATATTGGTGGTTGGAATCATACCCCAACATTTCTAATTTAAAATAAAAGGGAAAATGATATTAAGAAACATTGAAATAATAAGAATGGATGGAATCTCTTATTTGGAAGTGGCATCCCAAAGGATTGGGAGGGGATTTAGAGTGGTTTATTGGGATCTTGGTGAACCATGTGAGGATTATATATAGTGGAGGGATGAGGTTTTATGAACTCAAAAGGCTTTGAGTTTAGTGGAAGTGGGATGTCGGGTGGTATTATATAATAAAGGTGATGGAATTCTTTATTATATAGGATTGAAAAACAACATATTAAACTAATTAAAACCACAATCCAACCAAAGGTTTTTTCTCGTGGTACATTCCAAATGGGAGTGGGAAAAAAATTTATAAGGACAATGGTCTAACTTCATAAAATAATAGGGTTTCTTATGTGGAGGTGAATCACACTTTTAAGGGAAACAATTAAAAATGATAAAATGTTTTATATGTAATGGAGGGTCCACTAATGCATCATAAAATTAATTGAAAAAATATATAATCAAGTTATATTAAGGATAAAATATATATTGGCCTAAAATAATATTTATAGTATTTTATTACATCATTATTGGGTCATTATGATGTCATAAAACACATTATATATTTCACAAAAATTTAATTTTTACCCTATATTTTGACTAGCATAGATAAATATAAATAATTCACCGTTGAATAATTTTTTCATCATGAATAAAAAAATAATATTCATTTTATATGTATAATTTTCTAAATATGTAAAAAACAATTAAAATAAAAAATTCCATTTATTGAAAATTCATGGTTTTTGGAAAAAATAGTTTTCAAACCTTAATAAAAAAGACATATGCATTCAAAAAATGTTATGATCATTTGTATTTAATAACAAAATTAATAATAATAATATTTTATTAAAATATTATTTAATTCACATTGCCATTAATTCATCAAAATATATTTATTAGTTGAATAATAACTAAAAATACTATTTTTGTTTTAAAAAAGAAACAATAATAAAATGAATAATTAATCATTATGAAAAAATAATGAACATAGTAATAGTGAAAGGGTATTGTTACACTTTCCCTTAGAATACCCCCATTATACATTAGGGTAAGGTGCATGATTGTGACAGACTCTTGGGGTGGCTTAGATAACATCGCACGAGTGGTAATCTATAGCAACATCCACTTCTCTACTTTGTATTTCTGATCAAGCCTAACCTATTTAAGATCATCTTGGTCTTGGTCAAGAATGAATCCCAATGATGCCACCTCATTTACGAGCTCCAACAAATGGAATTCGTAGGTTGCTAGTCTAATAAATGCAGCCATCACATGCATTGTCTGAGTAAATTAGATTTCATAAATACCTATATTTATACTAATAAGGTGATCACTGTTTTTATGAATATATTATAAATGTTATCAATTACTAACGAAATTTTGAAATCAAACTACATAAAACCATGTAAGTGCATAATTATATCCATTTTTCTTGAGAAGAAATTTAAATAGATCAATAGTTGTTTTCATTAATGATAGTTTGGGTCGTTACAGTCTCCCTCATTAATAAATTTATCCATATAAATTTCCTTTTTCCACACTAAAAATATGTTGGTTACTCCACTTCATCACTTTTTCCGACTACCACGATGCTTCTTCAATATTTTGGTTTCCATAACTCCATAACGAGGGGAATTGTATTATTTTGTAGAACTTTTTTTTATGATCTATGTTCATCAAAGACTTCTAATTATAGGAGTTGGAATTATCCAATTATACCACCTCTGAATTGAGTACGTATGATGGGTCAGGTATTTATATTCTCAAGGGTGATACATTGAATGCATGTTGTACTTGATATAGGTTTATTGGGAGTTCTTGTCAATTGGCCATTTCTCCTACACGATCTAGGATCTAAAAATGGTCGATGTACCTTGGAATAATCTTTCCCTTATTCCAAAGTCTCATTACTCTCTTCCACGATGATATATGGTGAAATACCATGTCTTCGAAGTCAAACCCTAGGTCCCGTTGATGATTATTAGCATAGGTCTTTTGTCAACTCTGAGTATCTTTAATGTGTTAACTAATGGTCTTAACCTTCTCCATCATATCATAACCATTTATGGACCTAGGAGTTTTTTCACCCCAATTTCATCCCAATATTTCGGTGTTCTGCACTTCTTCCCATAGAAGGCTTTATAAAGATCCATTTGGATGCTTGAGTGGAGACTTTTGTGATAAGATAACTCCACCAGAGTAAGATGTTGACACCATCCTCCTTTGAAGTCCATTGAGTAAGAACTCAACATGTCCTCATGTGATTGGATTGTATTCTCAGATTGGCCCTCAATTTGATGATGTTAAACTGTACTAAAGTTCAACATAGAATCCAGAGCATGTTTAATAATCATTCAAAACAAAGAGGTGAATCATGGATCTCGATCGAAAAAATCGATAGTGGAACTATATGCAGCCTTACCACAACTATAAGGTATATATCTGCTAGTAGATCTAATGATAAATCTCGTCGAATTGCAATGAAGTGTGCAAAAATTGTTAGATGATCAACAACAACCATTATTTCAATGAGTACTTTGGATGTCTTCGGAAGTCCAATGGAAATGTCCATCATGATATTCCACCATTTCAATGATCGTATGAGTAATGGATGCACCATTTCTTTAGAAATCTTCCTCTCTAACTTGGCATGATGACATTCTAGGAACATTGATGCATATTTAGTGATATTATTCCCCATTTTATCCCTCCAATAATGCCCTTGGATATCTTGAAACATAATTTTGTTTCCTCAGCAGATAGACAAATTTGAACTTTGTGAATCACCCAAATGTTCCTTCTTCAGCTCCAAACATGATGAAACACATAGTACTTTCCCAAATCACACAATTACTTCTTCATTAATATTAAACTATGAGTATTTAGCCTTTCTAATTGCTTCAACATTCTTCGGAATTCACACACCATCCTTTTGAGCATCCATTAACCTTTCCATGTGACATGGTTGATCAATCATTTGTGAAAGGATTGATGATTTTCACTTCTTTATGATTCCCATGTCTATCTTCGTCAAATATATGATTATTGGATCCTATTCAATTCTCATCATTGATAGAATTTCTGGGTCTAGTCTACATAGAGAATCTTCCCCCCTGTTCCCTTTCCCAGTTTGGTAATGGATTGAGCAATCATAATCATTGATTAGATCATACAATTTTCACGGTCACATATACATCTATTTTTGTGTGAATATATATATGAGGATTTTCTGATCTGTATATATTTCACACATCTCCATAAAGAGGTAAGGCTGCCAAAATTTTAAAGCAAAGATCACCTCAACCAACACCATATCATGTGTTGTATTGTTCTTCTCATGAAAATTCAATTGCCTTGAAGCCTATGCAATAAGTTTGTCATTCTGCATCAACACAAAACATTATTCCCTTCTTCAAAGTATCACTAAATAATACAGAATGTTCCACAATTGTGGGTAATCTGAGCATAGGTGTAGTGATAAGACAAATTTTCAACTCATTGAAGCTTTCTTCACATTCGTCAATCCATACAAACTTGGCTCCCTTCCGTGTTAGCTTGGTAAGAGGGTTTGAAAATCATGATAAATTTCTCACAAATCGATGATAATATCCAAAAACCAACAAGATGCTATGGATTTCCATCACTAGTGTTGGACTCAAACATCCCCCACATTGTAGCTGTCGTGGAAGGATCCACAAATATCCCATTTCATGTGATGATATGACCCTAGAATGATACATCCTTCAAGCAGAACTCACACTAGATTTACATTGCCTATAGCTTAACATTTCGCAAGGTCTTTAGTACAGTGCATAGATTCCCCACATGCTACTCCTTGGATTTGGTGTATATTAGAATATCATCTATATATACTACCACAAATAAGTTGAGATAATCTCTAAAGACTCTATTTATCATGTCCGTGAATATTCCTGGAGCATTAGCTAGTCGGTAAGGAATTACAATGAATTAATAGTGCTTGTAACTTGTAAAAAAAGCACTCTTAGGGATATCTTCCTTCTTCACCCTTACTTGATAATATCACAACCACAGATCCACCGTGTATAAGTGTTTTCTTCACATTTCTGATCGAAAAAGTAATCAATTCGGGGAAGGGGATACCTGTTCTTTGTCGTAATTTTGTAATGCTCATGATAATCGATGTAAAGTTGCATCGACACATCCTTCTTCTTGACGATGAGGCTGGTGCACCCCATGGTGAAGCACTTGGGCGTACAAACCCTTAACCAGATTCTTTTATAGTTGTTTATTCCACTCCTCAACCTCTAAATAAACATTCTATACTGATTCTAGGATATTGGAAATTCCCTAGGTAGAAGATCTATTAATAATTAAATATCTCTTCTAGGAGGAAGACCAGATAACTCATTAGGAAACACATATGCGAATTCCCTCACAATATGTTTGTCTTCTAGGGCGGTTTCTTCCTCAGGCTCAATCATCTAAGCCATATAACTGTTGTTCATAGGGCATTAATAACCACGAATGAGATGATGGAGCTAGACAGTGATTATCTTCCCCCTTACACTTGTATAGAATCGAGGGTCGATTCTCTATATAGATAGTGATTTTCCCCTCAAGAAAATTTATGTTGTATCTATATAAGGAACGCATATCCATGCTGAAAATTGCATCAAATTCCCCCAAAAGAGTACGACGTGGTTCACCGGGAAGTTCAATCCACACATTATGACAAGGGAGAAGTTTTAATCATGGGAATAAATGATTTCCTAGTTTTTTACTCACTGGAATATTGACTTCCATCATTTATGTTTGTTATTTGACTGTTGTACTAAACAATACAGATATAAAAGAAGGCGTAGAACCATAATTGAAATGTAAATTGTCTATTCTTTAATGAATAACTAGTGTACCTATCACCAAATTGTTGTCGGGGTACACGTCAGAAGAAGTGATTCAACATGCTCTCCCTTGTTGCCTTGGAGGTTGTTTGAGGCCTTCAAAAAACCCTTTGATTATGGATCTTATTTTTAAGATGCCCTGGTTCTTTTCAAATGAAGCAATAAACAATGTGTTGAGAGTTTAATGGAGAGTTCATGTCCTCTATCGGAGATGTGGGATTTCATATCAGAAGTAAAAAACTAGGTGTCCTCCTCTTCCACAACTAATGCATTTACTCATCCCCTTCTTGAAATTTTTAGGGTGTTTCATTCTACTCCTTTGGATGTGGGATGTGGGGACTTTTTATCACTATTGGATTATTCCATCGGATTGCCATAATTTAAGTCCACCATAAACTTCATATCCCCATGATATCCCTGTGATTATCTGATCTCCATTTCTACAATGTGGCACATCAGAATATTTCCTCAATATTGTCAAATTCATGGATCACCAGGTCATTCCTTATGCTAGGTTTTAGCCCACCAAAGAAGTATTCATCCTTTCCTTGGGGGTAACAACAGAGCTGGAGTCATATCATGCAAGCCTTGTAAAGTTTACCTCATATACAGTAACAGAATCATCATATTTTTTCTGGTGTGAAAGGAATTACCATTCCATATTATTTCTGAGTTTTAATTCTAAATATTTATTGAAATACATTTTCTAGAAATCCTACAATTCCAACGCCTTGATCTCTTCCTTTGGATTCATATTTCTGAACAATGCCCACCATTGTTCAGCTTTACCCTATATACAATTAGAAGCTAGAAGAACCTTATCTTGTATAGAACATCGAATTATGGATAAAATATTCTCAATGGAGGGGATCCATTGTTCAATGATTTAGGGATCAGATGATCCATTAAAAGTAGGAGGCCTTGGTCTCATTAATCTATCGATTACATCTTGTTCTTTTATAGGGGGGGTAGGGTTGAAAATTCATCATGACCCATGTTTCTATTAAAATCATGGGTTAATTGAGAGATTATAGTGACAATGTTCGTGATTACTACTCCCAAAAGATTGTGCATATAATTGGAATGGTCATCACATTGATCTTCACATCAGTTGTTTTCCTGATCCCACCTATTACTGGTATTTGGTTAGAATAAACGCAATGTTAACGGTAAGAAATATAGGGTAATACAATGAAAAAAATTTATGGATTATAAGTATATTTTATTTATTTATATTATGAATCTATAGGATTTTATGTATATTATCCATAATCTACATCCAAACTTTTATTCATAGGGTATTTTTTAACCCTTTTCAATGGTTCATACTAAGCATGCGAATTTACCAAAACATATACCAGTTGAATGTTGCAACCAAGAGTGCAAAATGGCCCATTTTAGTGTACTAGGATACCACGGGTCATGCCTGAAACACATTTTTGGAGTTTTCACTCTTTGGTACATCTGTGCAAGAGCTACCTCTAACTGCTTGTATCCAGACAAGGATGTATTTTCGTGTTAAACCACTTAATCAAAACCCACCAAAATTAAGGATGTTTTTGTTATACCTAGTCATATACCTATGTATATCACTATGTTTTTCAATCTATAATACCAAAAATATCTAAACCTATCCTCTGATACCAACTATAACAACTCTGCTCTTCATTACACACATAAACATGATTTATTATATAAAATCCCTCACTTGATATAACATAGAAGATCAAGATATCTTCTGTCTATGGGGATTAGGAGCATTACATAACATATTAGACATAAAACACAAAAAAATTATTTAAAAAAATCATTACATGACCACTATAGTCCCTCGTACATAGCATTGCATGGGATAACCTGATAATAGTATTATAAAATGGGTAAGCTATAAAGCCTAGTAAGGGAGTAAATGAGGGAAAAAATGAATAATTGAATATATGTTAGTCAATAGGCATATCAATGGAGCATAAGATAATTATAAAGATAAATGAATGATAAATAATGATGATCATAACATTGGGATGTCAAAAATAACATTTACCACGATATTAGCATGAGCTTAGGCTCATTGCACCTAGAGCATGAGTAAACACTCATTGGACATGAAGCCAGATTAAAACCTTGTCACACTTTAATTTTAATGAGTCACCACTCATTTCACATGACGTATCATGGTACTATACATTTACCCAATGCATTGGATCACTATTAGGGTTTACCTTTATTAAATATTTTATTTCATTCATATGTGTGCCAACATGGACTCATAAAAATCATAATTTATTCAAAAATTGATGAGTGTGGAATCCATAAATGAATCTATACCATAAATAAGTAATCATGCATAATGGTTAATAACCTTGATAGAGAAATGGGATTGGTATTCACTACATAATGACATTGACATGGAAAATTGTGGTGAAATTTCGGCAGCATAACGATGTGACAAAAGACTTCATAAAAATGGTTGATGAGATATAATGTCTTGTATCATCATACGTGAATGAAATGGACAGTAAGGGGGTCATATAGATATATCTCCCAACATAGGTTCAATAATTTGGATTCATAATAAAAAAGTGTTATTTGAATACAAATGAAGAGATAGAGATTCCTTACGGAATTTTGACATTGTAACAGGTGTACATGGGAGGCACCGATGAGAGTGAAATGGGACAATCATAATTCAAAAATAAAAAAAATAGTATATGGGATGTGATAAATCATAATCCAACATTTATAATTGAAAATAAAATAGAATTATAATATTAAAAACATTGATAAAATGAGAAAAAAAGGAATCCCTTACATGGAAGTGTGATCCCCAAGGCTTGGAAGAGGCTTCATGGGAAATTAGGGTTCCTTGGGAGGATTATAAAGAGAATAAGGTAGTTTTTGGATGAACTTAAAAGGATTTTATTGATGTTGAAGTGGTATTTGTGGTGGGATTATATAGGAAATGATAGGGAAATAGTTATTCTTTAGGATTGGGAGACAACATATTATACTAATTAAAACCACAAACTAGCCCTTGGTTTTTGCCAATTGATTTTACCTATGGGGAGTGGAAAAAAATATTCAATGACTCAAATGGGTTATTTTTCTAAAATAATTAGGTTTCTTATTTGGAGGCGAGTCACACTCTTATAGAAAAAAATTTAAAAATATAAAATGATTTATAAGTAATTGAGGGTACACTATGGCATAATAAAATTACTCAATCAGATCTACAATCACACTATATTACAAATTAAACATATATTGGACGAAAATATAATTTATATTGTGTTATTGCATCAATATTGGATCATTATGATGTTATAAAACACATTATATATTAAAACGATATTTAATTTTTACCCAAAAATTCCACTGTCTTAGAAAATTAAGAAAAATTCACTGTTGGATATTTTTTACGTTCTGATTCCAAAAATAGAATTTATATTATCTTAGTAATATTTTAATTAAGTAAATATTTACTTGTAAAATAAAACATGACAATTATCAATAGTGCTTGGGTTTTTACAAATAAAGCATTCAAATGATAATAAAAATGGCAATTGTATCCATAAAATATTATGGTCTTTTATAATTTATAAAATGTAATTCAATAATAATAATATTTTATTATAATATTATTTAATTAATAAATCAATTAAATCATCAAAATAGAATTCATAGATGAATAATAAATAAAAAACTATTTTTGGTTTAAAAACTATTTACAAAGTATCAATAATAAAATGAATGTATAATATTTATAAAAAAAATAATGTACATTGTAATAGTTCTAGGGTCTTGTTTCATAACACCTTAAAACACCCGCATAAGGCCTTAGGGTATGGTGCACGATTGTGACATACTCTTGGGGTGGCTCGTATAACATCGCCAGAGTGGTATTCTCTATCAACTTCCACTTCTCTCATTGGCGGTTCCTCTCAAGTTTAAGGTATTCATGCATTTCTTGGCCATGGTCTAGAGAGAATCCCAATGATTCCACCTCCTTTCCAATCTACGAAAAATGGGCTTTGTACTATTGTAGTCTACTAGATGTGTTCATCGTTTCCTTTTTCTGACAAAATTGGATTTTTTACAGCCCTATATTTATACTAATCATGTGATCAGTATTCAATGACTATATTTCAAATGGTAACAATTCCTAATTGTATTTTAAAATCAATAAAAATAATACCAATGAAGTGCATAATTATAACTATTTTACATAATAAGACATTACAATAGATCAAGAGTAATTTCCTTTAATGAATTATTATGACATTACAATCATTCCCCTTAAAAAATTTCACCCTCAAAATTTACATTTTTCAACATAAATTGATATAGGAAACTCAAAATCATCACTTCCTCCGACTACCAGGTTTCTTCTTCAAAATATTGGATTCTCCAAAAAACCATGATGAGGGGCATTATCTTATTTCATTGAACTTTTTCTATATGATCTATGATCTTCACCGGCTTCTCTCCATTGGAGAGGTCATTATCCAATGGTACCACATCTGGATTGAGTACATGTGATTGGATAGGTATGTACTTTCTCAAGAGTGATTCATGGAACACAAAATGTACTTGAGACTGATTTGGTGGGAGTGATATTCAATATTCGACTGCTCTAATGCGTTCAAGGATATTAAATGGGTCGACGTACCTTGGACTAAGCATTACCTTATTAAAAAATCACATAACTCACTTTCACAGTGATATGTAGAAGAATATTATGTATCCAAATTCAAACACTAGGTTTTGTCGATTATTATCAACATAGCTCTATGGTTGACTCTGAGCAGCATTCATGTGTTTCTGGATAGTCTTATCCTTATCCACCATTTACTCAACCATTTCCAGATCAAGGTTTTTTTTCTCCCCAAATTCAAACCATCATGCTAGGGTTATACACTTCTTCTTATACGGCGCTTCATAAGGATCCATATGAATGCATGAATGGAAACTGTTGTTATAAGAGAACTCAACTAGATGAATATGTTGACCCCATAACCATTTGATTTCCATTGAGAAATATCACAAAAATTCCTCATGTGTTTGGAAATTCTACTCAGATTGGCCATCAATTTGAAGAAGATAATCCATACTATTTTTAAACATAGTATCAAGAGATTGTTGAAGAATCTTCCAAAACATATGGGTGAATCTTGGATCTCGATCAGATACAATAGATAGTGGTACTCCAAGAATCCTTACCACATCTCTGATGAATATCCATGCCATTTGATCCAATTAGAAATCCTCGTGAATTGCAATGATGTGTTAAGACTTTGTAAGACGATCCACAAAAACCTAAAATACATTTTTGCATTGGGATTTCTTCAGAAATCTACTGAAAAAGTCGATGTTGATGGTCCCCCACATCCACCCTCGTATGGGATATGGTTTCATTTTCCCCTTAGGCATCTTCCTCTCTTTCATCACTTACTGATATACCAGGCACTATGATGTAAATTCAATGATCTCCTTCTTCATGTTATCAACTAGTAACGCACTCAGAGGTCTTGATACATCATTGTGTTCCCTGGGTGGATGGAGAAATTTGAACTATGTGCATCATCCAAAATTTACTTCTTCAGCTCCATACAAGATGGAAAACATTGTCTTTTCCAAAATCTAACAATTCATTATTCATTAATATTGAAATCTAAGGATTTAGCTTTTCTCATTGTCTCCACTTTATTTGAAATTCCAATATCATCTTTTTGAGCATTCTTTATCCTTTCCAGTATAGATAGTTGAGCTATCATTTGTGAAAGTATTGATGATGATACATTCTTTATGATTCCCATGTTCATATTAATAAAATATAAGAATATTGGATACTTTTCAATTCTCATCAATGATATAATTGTGGGGTCCTTTCTACATAGCTCATTCGCCACCATGTTTACTTTCCCAGGGTGGTAATGGATTGAACATTTATAATCATTGATCAACACTAACCATATTGTTTTGTGATTATTAATTTTTTTTTTGAAAACATATACTTGAGGCTTTTGTGATCAATATATATTTCACACATCTCCCAAAATAGGTAATAACACCTAATTTTAAAATAAATTATCACCACAGGCAATTCCAAATTATGAGTTTGATAGTTCTGTTCATGAACATTCAATTTTGATGAAGCATAGGTAATGACTTTGTCATTATTCATCAACAAACAATCCATTCCATTCTTTGAATAATTACAAAAACCCACAATAAGTTCTCCAATTATGGGTAATGTGAGCACATGTGTAGTGATATGCCTCATTTTAAACTTCTTGAAGATTTTTATGAATTAATCACTTCATGAAAACCTAACTCCCTTCTGAGTTATCTTGGTATGATGGTTTGACAATCAATATAAATTTCTCACAAATCAATGATAATGTCCAGCTAACCCCAATAAGTAACAGGTATCTATCACCGATGTTATCCTTGACACTTCCTCTATTACAGTTTTCGTGAATGGTTTCACATAGATTATCTTTATTAACTTCCTTGGTTTTAGTGTATATTTGAATATCATCTATAAAGACTACCACAAAATTTTTCAAGGTAATTTATAAAGACTCTATTCATGAATTCCATGTTGATTCTAGAGAATTTTGTAGTCTGAAAGGGATAAAAATGAATTCATAGTTCTCATATATTATACGAAAATTAGTCATGGTGATATCTTCCTTCTTCACCATTACATGATAATATCTCAACCACAGATCCACCATGGAGATGTATTGTGCTCCACATAGCGGATCGAACAAGTCAACAATTAGGTGTAAATGATTCTTTTTATTTATCATGATTTTGTAAAGCTCACGATAATAAATTTAAAGGCACATTGACCATACGTCTTATTGATAGAGAGGACTAGTGCACCCCTAGGTGAAGCACATCGGCATATAAAACAATTATCCAGATTATTGGGTTGTTGTTTCATCAGATCCTCAACAGCCAATCAATAAAGTGTCTTGGATATTGGAAGGGCCCCAGGTGATAGATCTATTGATAATTCAACATCTCTTCTAAGAGGATTACCAAATAATTCCTCAAAAACAAATCAATGATTTACCTTACAATAGACATGTCTTCAAGGGTGGTTTCATTCTCAGACTCAATAATCTAATCCAGATACGCATGTTTATAGGGCGGTAATATCCATTCGTGAGATGATGGAGGAAAATAATATTCATCTTCTCTATGAAATTGAATAGAATTGGGGATCGATTCTCAACATGGAGAGTGATTTCCCTCTCATGGAAATTTATGATTGCTATATAAAAGGAAATCCAATCTACGCCAATAATTTCCTCAAATTCTCCCATAGGGAGTATGAAGAGGTTCTCCGGAATGTTCAATCCACACATTATCATAAGGGAGGAGTTTTAATCATTGGTTTAAATTATTTCCAAATTTGTTGTACTAACCTACATCTTTACTTCCATGATTTGCAGTGGTTAAGGGATTGTTCTACTAAACATTCACAATATAAAAGAATTCATAAATCCAGAATAAAAAAGTATATTAGCTATTCAGGAATGAATAACTATCATACCTATCACCACATCATTGTCAGTGTACACTTTGGTAGTAGTGATTGGAAAAGCTCGTCTTTTCTACCTTAGAGGTTGTTGGATTCCTCTGAAAATTCATGGCTTATGGAATTTATTTGAATGATTTCCTGGTTCTTTACAGTTGGAGAAATAAAAAATGTGTTGATAGTAGAGCAGAGCATTCCACTCATATATCGAAGATATGGTTTTTTCCTATTGATAGTTATTTCTAGGTTTTCTATCCTTCCACAACGAAGAATTTCATTATCCCCTTCAGAAAATTTCCTAGGTGCTTTGTTCCACAATATTGGATAGTGGGGTGCTGGGTCTACTTAGTACCATTGGATTTTTCCATTAGAATTCTATAATTGAAGTCCTCCTTGAATTTTTATACCCATGATTCTAATGAGATTATCTGATCTTCATTTTGACTTTCATGGAACATCAGACAATTTCCTCATTGTTTTCAATGCCACAGATCGGTATGCCTTTCCGCATGTTAGGTTTTATCCCACCAAAGAAGTGTTCAACCCTGTATTCAGGGGTAACAACAATGCTAATGGCGTATTGTGAATTCCATGTGAATTTTTCCTAATACGCTCCAACGTATTCGTTGTCTTTGTTTCTTGAGGGAATGGAAGTCCCTTTAAATATTATTTTTGAGGGTTCACGGAAAATATTTATTGAAAAACATTTTCTGGAAATCCTTCCACTCCAATGCCTCGATCTCTTCCTTAGGCTTAGTATTCTTGATCAATGTCCACCATTGATCTGCTTCAACCCCCATACGATAAGTGACCATATGATCCTTCTCTTGTACAAAACATTGAAGGATGGATTAGATCTTCTCAATGGAGTTGATCCTTTGTTATGCGATCAAGGTATCAGATGATCCATTAAAAATAAGTGGCCATTATCTCCTGAATATATCTATTTCGACTTGATATTTCTTAGAGGAGGTTTAATGTTCCTCTTGAAAAATGATTCTATACAATGCCTGAGTTTACTGAGATATTATCGTGACAAAGATCACGAATCATGCTCCCATCAGATTGGGCTTCTCATTAGAACTGTAGTCACATTGATCTTCACATCGGTTGTTAGCCTACGACCTCCTATTACAAACCAATGGGATGACTAAAATTAATGATAGTGGTAAAACATAAATGGTAATCCAATGACAAAAATGGTTGGCTTATAAATATCTTAAATTTCCATAACTTATGAATCTATTGGATTAAATTTATGTTATCCATGATCTACATCCAAACATTTATTCATAGAGGAAGTTTCGTCCCTTAAAAACGGTCATACTAAGCTTGTGAATTTTACAAATTATATTCCCCATGAGTTGTTTACCCAAGGGTGAAACAATTCCCATTTTCGTGTACCAAGATACCATGGGTCTAGCCCGAAACACCATATCAGATTTTTAACTCTTAGGTACATCTATGCCAGAGCCGCCTCTACATGATCATATCCAAATTGGGATGTATTTTCATTGTAAACCACTTAATCAATATTCACCCAAATTTAGGGATATTTTTATTATACCTAGTCTTATACCTAAGGCTTTCAGTAGGTTTATCTATTTATAATCCCAAAAATAACTAAACCAATCCTCCGATACCAACTTTAACAACCATGGTCTTAATTACACACTTAAACATGATTTATTACATAAAATAATTCACTTGATTCAACATAGAAGATAGGGAGGTATAGTGTATTTGGTGATTAGATACATTACATAGTAACATAGACATAAAACAAAACATATTTATTGATAACATTATTTACATGACCTCTATATTCCCTCGTACTTAGCATTGAATGGGATAACCTGAGGACATGCATAAAAAAGGGAGAGCTATAAAGCCATGTAGAGGAGTAAACAAGGAATAAAACTAAGAATCCAATACATGTTAGGAAATTTTAATTTAAATGGATCATAAGAGATACATGAACAAAAAGGCATGATAAAGAATGATAATCATAACATCGAGATGTGGAAAAAATATTTAACATGATATTAGCATGAGCTGAGGCTCATTCCGCGCGGAGAATGAGTAAACCCTCATTGGACATGAGGCATGAGTAAACTCTTGATGAACATCAATTATCATGTGTAAAAACACATTTCACTTGACATATCATGATACTATACTTTACCCAAAGCATTGGAGCGCAATTAGGGCATACCTTTCTTAAATATGTCATTCCACGCATAAGTGTGCCACATGATTATGCAACATAGATTAATAAAAAAGCATAATTTATTCCACGATTATGGAATTTGGAATTCATACATGAGACTCTAACATCAATTAGTAAATGTTCATAATGGTGATTACCCTTGTTTTTGAAATGGCCCTGGCATTCACTACACAATGATTTCGTCTTGGGAAATAGCGGTTAAATTCCGGAAGCCTTACAGAGTGACATAAGACGTCATAAAAATGGATGATGAGAGATAAAGTGGGTCACATCATATGAACATGTAATTGACAGTAAGGGGTCATATAGATAAATTTCACATCATTGGTAAATGAATTTTATACATAATACAAAATAATTGCATGAATTAAAATGAAGAGATAAAGATTCCTTAGGGAATTTCAATATGGTAACAGGTGTACATGGGATGTACCAATGAGAGAGAAAGGGGTATATCATCATTACATCATAAAGAGGACAGTATTGGGGAGTTTCTAAATCACACCCCAATATTATTAATTGAAAATGAAATCAAATAGCAGTTTTAACAAACCTGTATAAAATGAGAATGGAATGAAACACTTACTTGGAAGTGTGATCCCAAATTCCTGGAAGGGACTTGAGAGATGCATCTAGGGAGCGTGGGGCACCTTGGGAGGATTATTGAGAGAGGAGGGCATAGTATTGAAGAACTCAAAAGGCATTGAGTGAATAGGAAGTGTGAGAATTGGTGGGTTTATAGTGGAGAGGAGAGGAAATTGTTCATAATTTAGGTTTAGGACACCACACATTAAACTAATTAAAACACCAAAACAACCAATGGTTATTGACCTTGATTTATTCCAAAGGGCAGTGGAAAATAATATTTTATATGGAAAATGGATGATCATCTTAAAATAATATTGTTTCTTATGTGGAGTTGAGTCACACTATTATGGAAACCAATTTAAAAAATATAAAATGTATTATAAGAAATTGTGGGTCCACTAAGGCATCATAAAATTAATCATACAAATCTAAAATCCCATTATATTTTGGATAAAACATATATTGACCTAACATATCATTTATAGTATTTTTATACATCACTTGTGAGTCATTGTGCTATAATAAAAAACACATTATATATTTAAACAATATTTAATTTTTGCCGAAAAAATTGACACTCTCATGAAATTTTGAAAATTTCAAAATTTGATAAATTTGACATCTTGATTCCAAAAATAATATTAATTTTATCAAAATAATTTTCTAAATATTTGAATTTTTCCTTTAAAAAAAACAAAATTTATAGAAAAATCATCGGTTTTTGACAAAAACAGCTTTCGACCCATTATAAAAATGACAATTTCATTCATAAAATTATACGATAATTTATATTTAATAAAAATTAATTTAATAATTATAATGTCATTTAAAAAATTTAATAAAAAATCTGTTAATTCATAAAAATAAATTTCTTAGATCCATAATAACTAAAAATAATATTTGGGCATTAAAAACTATTTACAATGTAACAATAAAAAAATTAATGTATATTATTTATAAAAAAAATTAATTTACATAGTAATTGTGCTAGTGTATTCATATATAACCCCTTAAAATACCCACATAAGACCATAGGGTAATGTGCGCGATGGTGACAGACTCTTGGGGTGGCTTGGATACCATCGCTCGTGTGGTAATCTATATCAACTTCAACCTCTCCTCTAGGTAGTTCCACTCATGCTTAACATATTCATGCTCAGATTGGTCTTGGTTAAGAGCGAAGACCAATGATGCCACCTCCATTCTCAGTTCCGAAAAATGGGTTTCGTGTTGGGAAATTATACTGGATGAGGCCATTTCTTTTATTGACTATGTAAATTGGATTTTCTGATGCCATATAATTATTTATCATGTGATCACTATTAAACGACTATATTAGAAATCCTAACAATTAATAACAGTATTTGAAAATACAAAAACAAAAAACCATTGAATTTCATAATTATAAAAAAAATTCGCTATAAGACATTAATATAGATCCAGAGTAATTATCATTAATGAAATTTGAGGTCTTTACAATGTGAATTTAGAGATTCTATTGATTTATTATAGATGAAACAATGAAAAATTTTATCCAGTTAAATTATTTTTTGTAGATGATAATTTAATCACTAAGGACCTGGTATTTATGGTTGGATAATTATGTAATAATTCTTGGTTTTTAGCGAGGTAGAGTTGATCAAAACCTCCATGTCAAGAAGTGTAATGATCAAAGGATGTTGTTACTCATATATTTAGAAATATTAACATTTGATGATTGGAAAAAGAACAATAAAATTGTGTTATTATTCATTCGAGGTACGATATCGAGTTTTCTATGAATGGTGACACATTTTTCTAGGTATATAGGAAAATGTAGAATGTCACGACCTGCCCTTGGAGTCCGTGCCGTGACTACCCCAAGCCCGCCTTCCATAGGCCAGGGGCTGGGGACTAGCACCAAGGCGTAAATCCCGGTAAAAAGGGAAGGCATTTCCTTTGTAAAGTAAACAAACACCACAAAGTAAGCAAGCGGAAAGTAAACACTAAGCAAAAGCAGAGTACAACTGAAAGTGCGGAAAAGTAAATGGGCCAGTATACAAACCCAAACTGAAAGTAATGTACAACTCGAAAGGGAAAACAACAACTGTAAAGTAAAAGCCGCTACACCGAGATGTCCACTGGAAATCCCACCTGAAGGGTGGGTACAGATAGCTCCACTGCTCCACGGGTCCCACCTTCGGCTCCAAGCACGTTCCGCCCAGTGGTCCACCTCCAGGTACCGTCCTACTCTGCAATCCTCAGCTAAGATCAACGTTGTCCGTCGTCTGCAACCAACACAACGTAGTGCGGGAAAAGCCCGTGCAGGGGTGAGTATAAGCTACTCAGTAGGGACCCCGAGACCCCTGAAGGTCTCTCAAAATCCACAAAGGATAAACCACAAAGAAAGGTACAATCACGGAGTAACAACCGACAATGCTTAGGTATATGCCCATACATATACCTAAGTCATCAATTTCAAATACACTCCAACCTCCGAGCCCAAGTACAACTCAATCCACACAGAAAAGTAAACGTATTCCACACAGGAAAGCAAAACGAAATCCACACAGGAAAGTAAACGTATTCCACACAGGAAAACAAAACGAAATCCACACAGGAAAGTAAACGTATTCCACACAGGAAAGTAAACGTAATCTACACAGGATAGCACAACACAATCCACACAGGAAAGCAACAGGATTCAGCTCACACAGGTATACTTCTTTAAAGGACGATAATGATGATCTCTGATCCATCTAAGTCGTCAGAACCACGAAGGATCATTAGGTAACTAACCCCCGCAAAAGACCCACACAGGTTCGTGCCCACAAAGGACCTGTAGGCGCTGGTTCACACAGGACCGCTGAGCGCAAGGACCCACACAGGATCGTCCCACACAGGATCGGGCCCACACAGGACCTGTAGCACTGATCCACGTAGGATCGCTGAGTGTTGTAGTCGTCGTCGTCAAATCCACACAGGATCTCTGTACTGTCGTCGTCGCAGTCATAGTAGCAGTAGTAGTAGTAGAAGTAGCAGTAGTCACAGTCACAGTCGCAGCCAGCACTAGGGTTCCCGCACACAGCAAGCTCGTACAGGAGGGTCCGCTCCACGAGCCGAGAGGCTGATACATCAACTGTCACAAAGTCCAGAGTTGATGTATCCAAAAGTTACGTACCGTCAATAGGAACTCAACGCAACAGACGGCGCGTCGATCGGACGCCCGGTCTGAGAGTTATTGACATTTTCGTCCCCGGGGCCCGGTTGGTTTTTAAGGCAAAACCAACCCGACCGTACTCCACATGCGTCCAAACCTCGGGCGGAGTATGCCAAAATATTCGTCTCACTAAGAGGAGCACAAGAAACCTGACGACACGTCAATCGGACGTCCATAGATCAAGATATGAGTGTTTCCGCTCCGAAGGCCCGGTTGGTTTCGTGTACGAACCAACCCGACCAAACTCAAAGTATTCCGAAACTTTGAGTGCAATACACCGAAACGACCGTCTCAATCCAAGGATCGTGTTTCCGCAGACGGTTCGTCATTCGGAGGTCCGTGGCTCATGTTATAGCCAAAAGACCGAATTTGTCTCGAAAATGGGGGGTCCGGGTCCGGGATGACCCGGCCCGGCCGGCGGCGGTCTGGCGCGGCGGCGCGGACCGGCGCGGCGGCGCGGTCCGGCGCGTCCCGGCCGGCGGCGACGCGGCCTGGCGCCGCTGATGTCGCGCGCGGGGGGCTAAGCCCCCGCTTCCACCTGGCGGCGCGGCTTAAGAGCCGCGCCCTTTTGAGATCCGGCCCCCCTCGTGGGGGGCTTCTTGAAGAAACCAGGGGGTCGCCTGCCCCCCCTCAAAGGAACTGCCCCCCCTCATAAATGGGGGGGGGGGTTTAGAGAGTTGACCGTGGGAATTTATTCCCCCGGTATTTGACCTTCCGGCCGGCCACCTGGCCGGCCGGTTTTTCTCCAACGGGACCGGCAAGCCTGTCCCCTTCCGATTTCTGATGTCGGCGGCCCGGCGTGCCGCCGGTCTTCCCGTCTCACCGCAGCCCGGAACCGGCCGCGGTGTTCGTCGTCCGGCGCGGTGTGATGGCTCCGCGTCCCTCCGCCGCGCCTTTGATTCCCTTCGACGCAGCGCGACGGCGTCGCGTTCTTGATGATCCTTCCACGGCGCGGCGCGACGGCGCCACACATTATAAACGTGTGATTATCCGCGTGGTGTGACGACACCACGCCATCTTGTTTCAACCGCAAGATAAATCATCAAGAACAAAGGAGGGGGTTCGGCCGTGTCCATGCGGGCCGACCCCCTCACGTTAAACAATTACACATATTTAAAATCTTCACATTAGTCATGCTAGAACCACGAACAAGTATAAATAATTAAACAATTAACAACAACCGCTACCTTGAAAATTGACGTCGCACGTCGGTTATCACGGAGAAAGGCGTCGCGGCGTCGGACGTAGATTCCGTGGACGTCGGGGTGCGTCCGAGGAGGAAACGACGTCTCTTCACTTGTCGCTATGACGAAGAAGGGAGGTACGTTGTCGTTTGCGATGATCACAATGGTCGGCGACTTATCCCTTGTCGAGGAGGAAGATGAAGACAGAAGAATCCGGGATGCCGAGTCTTGAAGGTCGTGGGATCGATGTTCTTTGTCGAAGAAGAACCGTTCTTCACGTTCTTCGTCGAAGACGAAGAAGATCTTCAAGTCTCTCAACTATTCTCCCAAACCTCTCAAGTAACAAAGAAACTAACCAAAAATAAATTAAGATCACACTTAATTTATTAACACAACCCAACCTTTGAAATTCAAGAGTTTGAATTTCAAAACTCAAATTAAACTCACTTATTAATTATACATGAATTGTATAATTAATTAAGTGTTAAGTTGTCAAGATTTTAAGAGGGAGAGAGGGGAGTTAGGGAATTTGAAAAGGTGGGGCTCGGGTGGGCCCCTCCTCACCTTAATCCTCTCTTAGGTTGTTAAACCACCCAACTTCCATCAAAAGATTATAACCACTTTAAAGATATAAAATAAATATTGTATCACAAATTTATTTTACTCTTCATTTCATCCAGAAAATTAAACATCTCCTCCTAGGAAAATGCAACTTCGGAAAAGGTCTTCTTAAGCGAATATCGGCGCTGCGAGTTCATCGGTGTCCTCAGATTTCAATTCCGAGCACCGGATCAAAAGTTAGAAATTCCTGCTCGTTCCTTCACTGAACGTACCCGAGCCAAACTTCGGAAATTGATTCCGGGCACACCGGGCCTCGGAATCAGGTGCCGTCAGAAACCGCGCTCTTGTAAAATTCTAAATAAAATTAAGAAAAAAATTTCCTTCAATTTTACGGGTCTTTTCATTACTCCCACCTCAGGGATTTACGTCCCTGCAAAGATACATCAATAACTAGGGAAACAAATGAGGGTACTGAGCACGCATCTGAGCCTCCCACTCCCATGTGCTCTCCTGGAGGTTCCCGTGCTGCCATCTGATGCGCACAAGAGGAATTGATCGCCCACGCAGGACCCAATCCTGTCGATCCTCCATCTCCACCGGGACCTCCGTAAAAGTCGCCCCATCATCAACGTCAAGCTCCCCAGGTCAATGATGTGTGTCGGGTCGTGCACGTATCTCCTCAGCTGAGACACGTGGAAGACATCGTGCACCCGGTGCAACTGAGGTGGTAGAGCCAGGCGATAAGCCACGTCACCAATCCTGCTGAGGACCTGGAAGGCTCCGATGAAGCGCGGAGATTACTTGCCGCCTCGAACAAATCTCCGAATACCACGTTGAGGTGAGACCTGCAAGAAGATTTGGTCGCCATCCTCGAAGTCCAGTGGCCTCCGCCTCCTATCAGCGTATGACTTCTGCCGGCTCTGAGTTGTCCTCATCCACTCCTGGATGACCTGGACTTTCTCTGTCGTGGCTTGGACCATCTCCGGTCCCATCAGTGCTGACTCCCCAGGGTATGTCCATCACAAAGGAGATCTACAAGGTCAGCCGTACAACGCCTCATACGGTGCCATCCCGATGGTGGAGTTGTAGCTATTGTTGTACGCAAACTCCACCAACGGTAGGTGGTCCTCCCAGCTGCGACCAAAGTCGAGGACACATGCACAGAGCATGTACTCGAGAGTCTGAATGGTCCTCTCCGTCTGACCATCCGTCTGAGGGTGAAAGGCTGTGCTCAGACGTAGCTGCGTCCCGAACGCCTCCTATAACCCCTTCCAAAGCCGGGAAGTAAAGCGAGCATCTCGATCGGAGACGATAGATGATGGCACGCCGTGGAGCCTCACAATCTCCTGAACGTAGAGACGTCCCATGCTCTCCACTGAGCCCTGCTCTCTAATGGGTAATAAGTGTGCCGACTTGGTGAGTCGGTCAATAATCACCCATATGGAGTCGTGACCTCTGGAAGTGCGTGGAAGTCCAGTCACGATGTCCATAGATATGCCGTCCTACTTCCACTCCGGAACCTCCAAGGGCTGTACCAAGCCCGCTGGTACCTAATGCTCTGCCTTCACCTGCTGGCAGATGAGGCATCGAGAAACGAACTCTGCTACTGCATTCTTCATGCCCGGCCACCAGTGCTGTCGTCTGAGGTCCTGGTACATCTTTGCCACTCCAGGATGTACCGCCAAAGGAGAAGTGTGAAACTCTCTCAGCACTTTCTCTCGTAAAGCGACTGGTACCATGGTACGTCCTCTAAAAAGGATTTCGTGCTCTTATCCAAGGGAGAAACCATCAGGTGCCTGTCCCGAGGATATTTGTGCACGCTGTGTCTCACAGTCAGCGTCCTCACACTGTGCCTCTCTGACCTGTTGTAATAGAGGAGGGGTGACTGTGAGAGACTGGAGGAAGGCTGCTCCATCACTATCCACGAAGGATATCTGCAAAGAGGCTAGCTGTAAATATTTCTCCTTTGCCGAAAAGTGAAATCCGGTCTCATCCTCTGGATGAACCACGTTCCTTGCCTGATGCAGTCAATCCCGTCATGATTAGTTAATTCATGTCATGGATGACGTCGTAAGGCCTCGACGCTGCTACCAAGAGATCCAACCGTTACTCTCGCCTCCAAGGGTTGAGTCACACTGTCGGCATCAGTGTGTGGTCACTGGGTTTCCTCCAGTACGAATCTCGCAAGTGAGGGTCATGTCAACAGTTTTTAACCGGCACCTCTTAGTAAAAACAAACAAAAGACAAGAAAACAAAAGTCACCAAGGAAAGTGTCTTTTATTACTTCAACTTAAAGAACAATGTCACAAGGCAACACAAACTACGAAGCTAGAGGCATTATGGGACAAGGCCTCTATGCCTAGAGCTAGTCCCGCACTAGTCCACCCTCATCCGAAGCTCCATGATCGTATGCTTCAACTGCCTGAAGCTGTGCTCTCCCTTGAGGTCGGGGTGGACCTCCTGGTGGTGGTAGTGGTAGAGCCTCAAAACGTCGCCCACCACCTACTGCTCGGCCAGCTCCTCTGCCTCGTCCGCCTCCTCCCTGCGGACCTCCATGGTCGAACCTCTGCCTCTGCCTAGGTGGTTCCTCAACTGTCTGCTGCTCCTCTGCATGGCAGGTCGGGCAGTCACGAGCCATGTGGCCTTGCCCGCCGCATGCATAGCACTGTCTTCCACTCGAAAGACTGGCTCCGCACTGTGTGCCCTGCACTGCTGAGCCAGTGTCCTGAGGTCGTCTGCCCGAAGGTCTGGTCTGTCTGGACCCCTGAGTCATCCGTCGACTGCCTGCCGCGGAAGACTCCGCCACGTGCCGCCCTACGGTGGGTCTCGGTGCTGGTGCAGACTCAGCAAGGAAGCTCTCGATCAAAAGGGTCCGCTCCAGTACTCATGTCTGAGTCGGTATGCTGAGGGAGATCAGCGATGCCCTGATCTCGTGTCTCAAACCCTGCTCGAAGGTCCAGGCCCCGAAGAATGGGTCTCGTACAATGTCGGTCGAGTAGCGCGAGAGATCAGTAAATCTCGCCGAGTACTGAGCGACAGTCATGCTGCCCTGCCGATGCTGTAGAAGCTCCTGGATACGCACCGCACGAAGGGTGGCTGGGAAGAACTCCGAGCAGAAAAAGCTCTAAAAGTCCATCCAAAGTAGAGATGCCTCATCGTGCACCTGGAGAATCAAGCTCCACCATCATCCTGCTACTGCGTGTAGTTGGCTCGCAGCGAGGATCACCATGAGGTCTGCTGGTGTCCTCACTATCCTAAACACACGTACCACGGCCTCCAGCCAGTCCTCTGCTGCCTGGGGATCCGTCTCCCCACGAAACCTGGGTGGTCGCTGGCGCTGAAACTCATGCAGTGCGCTGAGGCGACGCGCATCGTCAGCGGCTGGTGCTGGAAGCATCGGCGGCTCGGCGGGTAGAACTACCACCGGTGCCATTGCTGACAAAGGGCCCTTCACCGAAGCCTCGTCGCTCGGTGGGCTGTCGTCACACTCAACTCTCGGAACCCTAGCTGGCTGCCATCGTGGGGCCATCCTGAATAGGAAACAGGTGCGCCACGATCAAACAGTATACCTGGTGAGCTGACACAAGGAAATCACAAAGAAAACATTGAAACATACACGCAATCAATGTATTCGTGTATTAAGTCGGAAATCAGAAGTTAGGGTCCTGGTGTACGGATACGACGGCCGCCGCACCAACACTGGACTCCCTGGACTGATAACCACACTCAATATGCTAAACATTATTGCTTCACATAGAAAAGATCAGAGTTCACGGTAGAACCGAACTCCTCTGATACCAATTTGTCACGACCCGCCCTCGGGGTCCGTGCCGTGACTTCCCCAAACCCGCCTTCCATAGGCCAGGGGCTGGCGACTAGCACCAAGGCGTAAATCCCGGTAAAAAGGGAAGGCATTGCCTTTGTAAAGTAAACAAACACCACAGAGTAAGCAAGCGGAAAGTAAACACTAAGCAAAAGAAGAGTACAACTGAAAGTGCAGAAAAGTAAATGGGCTAGTATACAAACCCAAACTGAAAGTAAAGTACAACTTGAAAGGGAAAACAACAACTGTAAAGTAAAAGCCGCTACACCGAGCTGTCCACTGGAAATCCCACCTGAAGGGTGGGTACAGATAGCTCCACTGATCCACGGGTCCCGCCGTCCGCTCCAAGCACGTTCCGCCCAGTGGTCCACCTCCAGGTACCGTCCTGCTCTGCAATCCTCAGCTAAGATCAACGCTGTCCGTCGTCTGCAACCAACACAACGTAGTGCGGGCAAAGCCCGTGCAGGGGTGAGTATAAGCTACTCAGTAGGGACCCCGAGACCCCTGAAGGTCTCTAAAAATCCACAAAGGATAAACCACAATGAAAGGTACAATCACGAAGTAACAACCGACACTGCTTAGTCATATGCCCATACATATACCTAAGTCATCAATTTCAAATACGCTCCAACCTCCGAGCCCAAGTACAACTCAATCCACACAGGAAAGTAAACGTATTCCACACAGGAAAGAAAAACGAAATCCACACAGGAAAGTAAACGTATTCCACACAGGAAAGCAAAACGAAATCCACACTGGAATGTAAACGTATTCCACACAGGAAAGTAAACGTAATCCACACAGGATAGCACAACACAATCCACACAGGAAAGCAACAGGATTCAGCTCACACAGGTATACATCTTAAAAGGACGATAAAGATGATCTCTGATCCATCTAAGTCGTCAGAACCACGAAGGATCATTAGGTAACTAACCCCCGCAAAAGACCCACACAGGATCGGGCCCACACAGGACCTGTAGGTGCTGGTTCACACAGGACCGCTGAGCGCAAGGACCCACACAGGATCGGACCCGCACAGGATCGGGCCCACACAGGACCTGTAGAACTGATCCACGTAGGATCGCTGAGTGCTGTAGTCTTCGTCGTCGAATCCACACAGGATCTCTGTACTGTCGTCGTCGCAGTCACAGTAGTAGTAGTAGCAGTAGCAGTAGCAGTAGTCACAGTCACAGTCTCAGCCAGCACTAGGGTTCCCGCATACAGCAAGCTCGTACAGGAGGGTGTGCTCCACGAGCCGAGAGGCTGATACATCAACTGTCACAAAGTCCAGATTTGATGTATCCAAAAGTTCAGTACCGTCAACAAAAACTCAACGCAACAGACGGCGCGTCGATCGGACGCCCGGTCTGAGAGTTATTGACATTTTCGTCCCCGGGGCCCCGTTGGTTTTTAAGGCAAAACCAACCCTACCGTACACCACCTGCGTCCAATCCTCGGGCAGAGTATTCCAAAAGATCCGTCTCACTAAGAGGAACACAAGAAAGCTGACGGCACGTCAATCGGACGTCCGTAGCTCAAGGTATGAGTGTTTCCGCTCCGAAGGCCCGGTTGGTTTCGTGTACGAACCAACCCGGCCGAACTCAAAGTATTCCGAAACTTTGAGTGCAATACTCTGAAACAACCGTCTCGATCCAAGGATCGCATTGCCATAGACGGTTCGTCATTCGGAGGTCCGTGTCTCAAGTTATGGCCAAAAGACCGAATTTGTCTCGAAAATGGGGGGTCCGGGTCCGGGCCGACCCGGCCCGGCCGTCGGCGGTCCAGCGCGACATCGCGGACCGGCGCGGCGGCGCGGCCTCGCGCCGCTGATGTCACGCGCGGGGGGCTAAGCCCCCGCTTCCACCTTGCGGCGCGGCTTAAGAGCCGCGCCCTTTTGAGATCCGGCCCCCCTCGTGGGGGGCTGCTTGAAGAAACCGGGGGGCCGCCTGCCCCCCCTCAAAGGAACCGCCCCCCCTCATAAATGGGGGGGGGGGTTTAGAGATTTGACCGGGGGAATTTATTCCCCCGGTCTTTGACCTTCCGGCCGGCCACCTGGCCGGCCGGTTTTTTTGTAATGGGACTGGGAAGCCAGTACCCTTCCGGTTTCTGACGCCGGCGGCCCGGCGTGCCGCCGTTCTTCCCGTCTCACCGCGGCCCGGAACCAGCCGCGGTGTTCGTCGTCCGGCGCGGTGCGACGGCACCGCGCCCCTCCGCCGCACCTTTGATTCCCTTCGACGCGGCGCGACAGCGTCGGGTTCTTGATGATCCTTCCACGGCGCGGCGCGACGGCGCCACACATTATAAACGTGTGATTATCCACGTGGTGCGACGACACCACGCCATCTTGTTTCAACCGCAAGATAAATCATCAAGAACAAAGGAGGGGGTTCGGCCGTGTTCATGCTATCCGGCCCCCTCACGTTAAACAATAAAACATATTTAAAATCCTCACGTTATTCATGCTAGAACCACGAACAAGGATACATAAATAAACAATTAACATCAACCCCTACCTTGAAAATTGACGTCGCACGTCGGTTATCGCGGAGAAAGGCGTCGCGGCGTCGGACGTAGATTTCGTGGACGTCGGGGTGCGTCCGAGGAGGAAACGACCTCTCTTCACTTGTCGCTATGACGAATAAGGGAGGTACGTTGTCGTTGGCGATGATCACCACGGTCGGCGACTTCTCCCTTGTCGAGGAGGAAGATGAAGACAGAAGAATCCGGGACGCCGAGTCTTGAAGGTCGTGGGATCGATGTTCTTTGTCGGAGAAGAACCGTACTTCACGTTCTTCATCGAAGACGAAGAAGATCTTCAAGTCTCTCAATGATTCTCCCAAACCTCTGAAGTAACAATGAAACTAACCAAAAATAAATTAATCTCACACTTAATTTATTAACACAACCCAACCTTTGAAATTCAATAGTTTGAATTTCAAAACTCAAATTAAACTCACTTATTAATTATACATGAGTTGTATAATTAATTAAGTGTTAAGTTGTCAAGCGTTTAACAGGGAGAGAGGGGAGTTAGGGAATTTGAAAAGGTGGGGCTCGGGTGGGCCCCTCCTCACCTTAATCCTCTCTTAAGTGGTTAAACCACCCAACTTCCAACAAAAGATTATAACCACTTTAAAGATATAAAATAAATATTGTATCACAAATTTATTTTACTCTTCATTTCATCCAGAAAATTAAACATCTCCTCCTAGGAAAATGCAACTTCGGAAAAGGTCTTCTTAAGCGAATATCGGCGCTGAAAGTTCATCGGTGTCCTCAGATTTCAATTCCGAGCACCATATCAAAAGTTAGAAATTCCTGCTCGTTCGTTCACAGAACGTACCCGAGCCAAACTTCAGAAATTGATTCCGGGCACACCGGGCCTCAGAATTAGGTGCCGTCAGAAACCGCGCTCTTGTAAAATTCTAAATAAAATTAAGAAAGAATTTCCCTTAAATTTTACGGGTCTTTTCATAGAAAATCAATGCACATTAATTTCTAAATTAAAATATGAAAAAGTGGTTCCCAAGTGATTTATGATTGAATTTACAAAACCAATGACAACATTGACCTCTATATGGATGAATTTTTCAAGTTTTGGAAATTGAAAAGTGGTAGATGTTGTGAAATATAGGTATTGGGAGGCTATTATACCACAAAACAACATTTAAAGAATTTGGGTTTATTATATTTCATGTCCCACAGTACAAATGTCATCCCAAGGAATGCGACATGCTATTGGGGAAGAGAAAAAATCAATATATATATGTGAAACATTGAATTTTTGGTTGTTTTATTATAGGACAGTGCAACTAAATCAATTTTGATACACTGAAATGGGACGAGAAGGATCAATGGAAAAATGAAGGAAATTGGAGATATCGTGAAACCTTCATTTTTTTCAAGACTTGGTTTCGGTCAAGGTAATAATCACTTGAGGATTGGATTCAATCCAGGGAATTTTTAGAGCCTTGATTCTAGACTAGATTCAATTATGTATTAAAAAACATGGATCACTAACATGAGGTAGCATCCACTTAGAGCTTTAGATATCGTGAACTAGTTTGTGATGGATTGGGAAATTAAAATGAACCTAGACACATTTATTAGCTCTATGTCAACATGTTTTGATACATACATATAATAATATTTTTTATGATGCATTTTTAGAAAAGTATAATTATTATATATATTTAAAATAATTATAATAAAATTTTTGTTAAAATAGTTTTTTATAATTCATAGAATCTATAATTATTTAAATATAATTATATAATTTTTTTAAAAAATAATATTTAAATCATTGCATATATTTCCATATTAAAAAAATATAAATATAGATATTCTATAATATATATATTTTTATTTAAATAGATCTATTATAATTCTAGAATTGATTATTTATAATTATATAAATAATTTTAAAAAAATATTTTGTACTCATTTATAATTATAAATGTCTAAAAATTTAAAATTGATGTGTATAAATATATTTATTTATAAATATGGTTTTACGAATATATTTTTAACATTATGGCTGAATTTTTTTTCTTAGGTTCATACATCACAAAAATGAGTAAGATTGAATAAAAAAATGAGTACATTCTATATATTGAAATAAAGATGAATATATATTGAAAATATTAAAATATATGTCATGGACCCCTCCCACCATGATGCCCCTCCTAGGATATAAATGGATAATGGGATACAACGACCACTAGAGTCCCAACTCTAGTAGGCCCTAACATGGAGATGAGAACCAAAGGTATAATTCTCTCAAAATACATGAGTAATTTAAATTAATAAAAATAATAATTGAGAGATAAGATTTACCAACCTAAAAACAAATCCAAGAAGTATATAAAAGGGAGGAAAAATCCACCTCACATGCATGTTTAAAAAACTAAATCTATTAGAAATGATATAAAACTCCATGGTAAGTACCAAATTAAAAGCTAAATAATGAAAAATATAGACCAATGTGAAATCTTGTAAAGTCAATCATGGTTCAAATAATCCTCAAGGAACCATACAAATTGATTTATATATGCAGGGTTAGAATACAAGTATACTTAATAAAAAACCATATGTCTCTCATGCACATGTGAGAGAAGCATACTGCTGCTCTCGTGAGGAAAAATCAGAACCAACAATACCTAACTAGGAATACTGACATTCCCCATCTCATTTGGGAAAGCTCACAAAATTACACAAGTCCTAGAATATAATATAGTAAGAACATTATTGATTGGATAAGCCTCACCACTTTCCCAATGATTATCATCTCTCACACCCTAATAGAAAAATTCATAGTGCTCCCACATATTCTGAAAGAACCACATCATAGCCCACCAACACACACCTAGGACTCACAACTTGTCCCATCACCTGAATAATATAAGCTCATAACATCCCACCCACACACACTAGGCCCACATAAGCCATCACATCCAGCCAGAAAACACCTTGGCTAGAAACTATAACTCCCCCCAAAGACACATGAAAATGCATTACACTTCTATCCTAGAAGACTCCTAGGAAAAAAACATTCTAGCACACACATGGGTGTCACAAACCACTATAAAAAATGATTCTTGGGTTATCACCGGATGGAAGATATTGCAGAGAAGATAATGTGGTCAACCAAACATCCTCCCACCATGAAGTTTGTAAAATATGCAGCCCCCCATGAAAATGGGTGTTTTCTATAAATGGTGCTCAACTCGGTTGGGGTACACATAGATATCACAATTGAAAAGACATGTAATACATATATGATACTAAAAACCCAATCCCAACCTATGTGTTTAACAATAACTACTACATAACTTTTTAATATCAATGATCATTTTTGATGTAAATAAATTAAAATGGATTCACACAGCTCTATCATTCCACACTAATTAATTTCATTATATATTTTTATCCATAGTTAATTTTTTCACGAATCATTGTACTTTTTATTTAAAAACACCATCCCACTAACCAAACCAACTCCTGCAATCCCAACATTATTATGTATTAATATTCTCCATCCCTACACAGGTAACTGAGTTACTTATCCCAAAACAAGATGTAAAAGGAAGTCACACAATGGAAGGAGAACCAAATTAAATTAGCCCACATTATATTTAATCTCCATTTAATATCTATTCATGTCATAAAATCCTATCCTAAGACACAATGTGAATCGTTGGGCATTCTAATCATAGGAAAACACTGATTGAATTAATCTTATGAACATATGCCATCATAATTCATAAATTTAATGATTCCAAATACATCCAATCCTATAAAACCCCAAACATACAGCAACACCAAACAACACATCACATAACAACCATTATCTAAATCCCCATGACATAACAACACCACACCAACTACACCCACAATAAGTCAATATTTCAACATGGGATTCCATTACACCATCAGAACCATTCACACACACAAAATGCTGCTCAAAATAGTACCACCATACATAACGAAAAAAACATATTCATATTTAATGAGTAATATTTTATTTAATTCCAATTGTTACCTTTCTGGGTAATCATATAAGCATTTCGATCCTGGAGAATCTATATATTAGTCGAGTGTATGTGGTCAAATGATTTCTTAATAATTGTTCGATAGAAAACCAATCATCATGCATTCTAGAATCAGTAATCAATGAATGAATAAGACCCCAGTAGAAATGATTTTTATAAGGTCATGTAGTCAATATAAATCATAAAAATAATAATAATAACAAATAATAAAAAGGTCAAACATCACTTTTAATCAGAATCACATATATATATCAAATCATTTCATTAATCTATTTTTATTTTTAATTTTTTTATCCTCATAATAGAGTCATCTAAACACCAACCCTTAATTATAAAAAAGATAAATGGTAGATTGTGGGATAACTACCTCAATGAAGAGATAATCAACACATACTGTTTTTTCCCAAACATGGGGCACATGCAGCAGGAAGAAACACCATGAAAAATATCATCCAAAGGATATAACAGAAGTCACATATCAATGTGGAAGATTTGATTTTGGTTCCTGGTCAAAGGGAAAACTATTAAATTTGGATCCTCACCAATGGCACATGGTTTTAATGTTATGGGAGGTTTCAGGTTTTTAAAAGATATATATTATTTGAAAAAGATCCAATAATCCTTAATTGTGGTATTTAACTAATTTTATGTTAACTAAAATGATGAAGGGGTAAAACTGGAAAAAGTGATGAAATCTATAATTTTGAAATACTATTGGAAATGACTCACTAGTATGAGAGTCACTAGTGTTAGTAAATGGTGTGAGGAATCACCAATACAAATCATAGTTCGAGAATCAACATTGTGAGATACCAGTGGATGAATCATTGGCCAGAGCTACTAGTGGATGACTCAATGTTTAGTGTTACCGATGGGCTAGTTGGTATTCAAAGCTACAAGTGGACGAGTAACAGTTACGAGATACTAGTTGACGATTCACTTGTCCTGACTCATCATCATGTGCTACCATTGCTAATATCCACTGGAGACCTTCCATTGAAAGTGACCACTATGTCTAACAATCATAACCTATCAATCCTAATTCACCATTGATGAAACTTGATTTTTGAAAAACACTAGTAATGTGTAACTGTCACCTCCCCCAACACTTGAAACAATGAATTTTCACAAGGTTTTTCATCAGAGAGGTCCGACACAATACATTATATAGCTCTCATAATATTATGTGCCTCTAGAATTTAAAAACAAACACAAAAGGGAATTTGTGGTCTAAATAAACTCAACAAGAGATGCCTTTCAAGGATCTTGATAGGCTTAAAACAGTGCAACTAACATCAATGATCAATTATAGACAACCTTGATCTATTCATAAGATAGAGTGAAATATTACTCATCCAAGATGATATTCTCTGACATCAATTAACCCAAACAACAACAAGTCACACCCAACAAGCACAACAACCACACTGTCTGAACACATGAATCAGCGAATTCCTTCCCTCTTTTCAGAATACTATCTACTCTAGGAGGCATTATCTCCCTCACAAAATATTATTCTCATCACAATTAAGGTGTCTCAATTTGGAATCTGCCCCCCCCCCCTCTTCACACATCTAGGCATTATCAACCATTATAAAACATGGAAAAAATTCACCCCATTACAATCAAGTTTTAAACAAAACATAACATGGAAAATAAAGAATAAAGATATTCTCAAAAAAAATCTATGTACTGGACATGATTCTACACTTCTTGTTCCAAAGTAAAATCCAACATGCCACCATTCCTCCACAACATGTGAACCAAAATAATTGTCCATCCATGGAGAACCATCTCCAAATAATCCTGGATCTCTACTAGCCACTCCAAATACATCATGTGGTGTTTTATATCTAACATTCCCTAGTAAATGTCATGGGAGTCATCGTGAAGATTCTAATGAAATTGGGAGACGTTGAAGATATAATGGATTATCTCTAACACCAGTGGAAACACCAACTAGTATTCCACCTTTCCAACTCATCCTGACACCTCAAAGGGTCCAGTGATACTTGGAGAAAGGTTAATATCTCTATCAAAACTACACTACCCACATTGATGGAAATCATTCGAGAAAATGGGGTCACAAACATCGAATCCCAAGGGACATCTCCTGTGATTATCATTTTATTTTTCTTGTCATGTGACACATCCATCCTCTCATGAACAAGATGAACCTTCTATGTCAGGTTTTTCAAAACCATGGAACCATAAACAACTATCTCTCTAACCTCTTCCCAACACAAAGATGAATGACATGGTCTTCCATAATATGAATCAAACAAAGACATGCTAATGGATGATTGATAGCTATTAATTTACAAAAATCATAATAAGGGAATGAGTCCAAACCAATAGCCTCTAATGTCCATGATGCATGCCCATAATATGTCGTCCAACGTCTGTATAGTCTATTCTATCTGCACATCTATATGAGGGTGAAAAAATAGTTCCGAGGCACATCTGAGTGCCAAAAAGCATGCTAGAATCCCCTCTAAATTCATGACTTAATATATGTATCTTGGTACGTGACAACGAATCTCAGAACCCCATTCCTCCTCACCACCTCATGTATGTAACTTGTTTCTAATAGATGCACTACAAAATACACATTCATTGATATGAAGTGAGCTATTATCATCCCCTAATCCACTACAACCCACAATGTATCATAGACACCCTGAGCCCTTGGTCACCCTGTGACGAAATCCATTTGAGATATCATCCAACTTAAACTCAGGGATATCAAGGGGCTACAACCAAACACCAGGAACATGATTCTCAACCTTCACTTCCAAGAATACAAATCATTTTACCACAAACTATTTCACTACCCATTTCATCTTGAGGCACAAAATCTACTTCTTCAAGACATGGTACAACATGGGTAATCATAGGTGTACCACTAAGGGTGAGCTATGAAATTCATAGAGGACTCTCTAACACATCGCCACTAGAAAAAACAATGTTGCATGAATAAATGTTGTTTATGACCATCCAATGTCGATCCCTACAACATATAACCATGGATATAAAAATCATGAATCTACTCTACCATAGATTCTAACCACTAAGACTCATCCACCTGCTACATCAATGAAGACTTCAGTAATAGTTGAAACCAATAACCTTTATTTTCTTGCATTAAAACATATATGTTCAGGGATTACAACTGCTCCATCTTCATCGATGCATCTATATTTTCCAAAACCACCTCCTTTTTTGAATTGTTGATCATTTATTTTTCCACAACATTCCCCTTTCCAATGGTGTAGGAGATCTGAAAATCAGTGTTCTAAAGAAACACAATCAACCTTTACTGTCACAACATTAGATCTTATTGGGAAAATATATTCCTCAAAGCCTTCTGATTAGTGATAACTAAATAACTCTCCCCATTGTCAAATTGTCACCATAACTTCAATGTAAACAAAGCCATTTATTTATATTAATCAGGGTTTTGATAGTTACATTCATTGGGATGAAACTTTCTAGACCCAAAAGATATCAGTACTCACTGATGCATCAATACACATAACAATCCAAGACCGGAAGAAAAAAACACCACAAACATCACACCCTCCTCTAGAAAACAGGGTACTGAAGCACTAACCAACATCCCCTTTAGATAGTCAAATAATTCCAAACAATTTTTTTAAACAAATGTTTCGTTCTTTTTGGTCAAAGCTGTCATCGAAGCTACAAATAAAGGGAAATCCATAAAAATATATGGTAATAACATGCCAGACTAAGAAAACAGAAATCCTTTGGAACATTATTCAGTTATTCCCATCAAAAAACTAACTTTACCTTTGATGGTTCCACTAAAACACCTTGATGTGACACCACATCTCTAAGGAAATTCACATCATATTTCTAGAAATTTCACATTGAAAAAATTAAATAGAGTTGGAATCATTTCTCAACCTATAAGATGAAATTGAGATACTCAACATTATAATCCTATAATACATATTAAAAAAATAAATAATCTAGTAATGATGAACTGGGGAAAAATCAAGAATGATGGTGTTTATAAGCCCCATGATCATGGCTAGAGGATTCTAACAACGAAATACATGAATAAGAACATGAAGTGAAAATTCATACATATAAAGGTTGTATTCATGATACCTCCCTTTTTCCCCTCATAGAGTGTTGTCCAAAACATAAAATCAATCTTATTAAATCAACATGATCCTCTCATCTATTTGAAAAGGACAAATATCCTTGATAGAGGGTAAAAGTTGTTGACGGTCACATAATTCAGCATCTGATGAACTATGAACAACCTCTTCACACCATCTCCATTCTTCATAAACAACATCAAAGCACCCCATAAAGACACACTGGCCCAAAAAATTTCGTTCTTAATCAGGTCATCATTCTATATCCTAAACTCCCATTGCTCCTAATGTGTCATCCGATAAGGATCCATCGAAATAATACAAGCAATGAGATGTAATTATATCTTGAACTCAACATCACATTGAGGGGGTAGATTCACAAACTCCTTGAGAAAAACATCCGATAATTTCCCAAAAACTATGGGAACCTCCACAATCACATAATCCAATGATTCCATATATATCTTGATCAGTAAGGAATGCAGAGTCTCCACCAACTGACTTCCCACCTAATAGCACTGATCAAAAAAATCCACACATTGATTGTGCATATCTAAAAATGAGACTCCCATCTTGAAGTAGTTGATAATGGCATGAATGTAAAACAACCATTCAATGTCGATAATGACATCATATGGACGCCTCTGTAGTAAATATTAGATACTCATGGGATTGATGTGGTTTTATTAATTTCCTACATATGTGGAACACATCAAACAAGTTGGTCTGACCTCAGAGTAGCATACTCACCACCAAGGACATGGGAATCCTCTCTCTGTCTATTCCTAAGTTATGTGATGTACTTGTTGAGGCGAAAAAGTTCAATGTTCTAAAATCAGACAAAGAACTAGAGATGGTACTAAAAGAGATGATCATTCCTCTAACGATCATTGGACCTTCCAGAACTATTACCTATGATACATGAAATAATCCAAGACCATCTCCTATCCCACTCTCATTATGACCACATCAACATTGATTCCCGGGTTGAGGTCACTAAGGAACATCCTAAGGTCCATATCTAACCTCTCCATCTCTCCTAAGAGGAGTATGATCATGTTGTCGCAACCATAGAAATGACATTGTTGGTATCTACTACTGAGGCTGGCGTGGAACCTGTCCACAACCACTATACTAAGCTCAAATGGCCACTGAGAATTTTTTTTGAAGACTACACAAACACCATAGTGGAATTAGTTCATCCCCAAGCCCATATGAGTGGCATTGGGACCAGATATATGAAATAAGAATTAACAAGGTCGATTCACAACTGGTCGAAATGTTATTGGGCATGGAACCTAAGACCTCTTGTTGGTAACCCAAACTCTAAAAGAACCCACTTGGACTCCAATCATCATTGACCTCCTTGTGACTGAATTCGTTCAATCACTTATTCCATCTTCTATATCTCCATTTATGTCGATAATGTAAAGGGGGTAACCACGTACTAGATAGAAGGGCGAAGTGCCTCCTCTAGGTGTCTCACACTAGTATTCTCATGAAATATGTGATACAAAAATAAATTAGTGTTATCCTTGAAAATAATCCCTTACTCCCATACTGCCATACACCCATTCTAGAGGGAGTGTAACTCTTTCCCCTTCTCATTCTTCATGGTCAATGAATGTAATTATGCTTGTAACTCCTTCCCGAAATCGACCCACATACCATCAACATCATTCCCCAACCCATGGTACAAAGTTCTCTAATAACTTGTAGCTCCCCATTTTTGGATCACTACGAAAGGAATCCAGTACTCCATCGAATCCTAAATCATACTAATGGTGATTTGAAGATCCTTGAGACATCTCTATCTCTATGTTTGAAGCACTACTTTTCTACTTCCCAAACACCATTCATTGGAATTAGAAAAATGTTCTCTACCACTTGTCATCCCCATCCGCTAGATTAACCATATGCCAATCAACTAGAAAAACAAATTGAGCCTTAACTGTCTCATCCACATGCGGACAATGACCAAGTTCTAGATTCGAAAATAACATGATAATTTCATTGTTAAATTAATAAACCATCCATTTCCACGGCTTTAATGAAATGATATTTTCACTCATAGGTTTGTAAGGATTATTGTCTCCATGACACGATGAGATTTTTTTCCACATACACATTTCATTGACGATTATATTAATATATATTACTAATAATTATGTAATATATGAAAAAATAATTCCACGGGATATATATATATATATATGTACATACATATATCATATTCACATAGTTCTGTAATATATGATGTGAAAACCAAAACAACGTTTATGCGTATGTACGGACTACCATCTCCGTAAATGGAGTTTTTAATTCCATATATATGATATAAAAATAATGTTTTATATTCTGGAAGTATTTAAATCGTTATCTAAGTGATACAATCAAGAGTAACAAGGTAAAACATGTACGATAAAGATAGAGATTGTTACCCAAAATGTTTATTTAAAATAGAAATTATTATTAAATGGGTTTTATAAAGTCATTAATGAATCAGGTATGATATCATAAATATTAATATGGTTCTGGTATACATTATTAACACAGTAAAATCTTCACATAAGAAGTTAAACGTACCCTCGACTAAAGGAATGTGCAAGGTAGGGGGTTTTCATCTCACTCCTTAATCCCATGAGATTTATGTCATTTCCACTATTACCTTTAGTGTGGTGTATGTATTATCCATAATTATATTCTATGTGTAATAAAATGTTATTTATTTTTATTTACATATTAATTGTATGATACTACTTTCATGGGGTGTATGTTTCGTATGTTATCAAATTCGAAATGGTTAATTTCACAATCACATTATTATTTGAGGTTTTTTATATGTAAGTATATACTAGGACTCCTTTATCATCCACATCCATGTTTCTTGAAAATGAACTCTAAAACGTTTTCACCATTTACAAGACTATGCTTTAATCTCATTTATACCCTTTTTTGTCTTTTTATAAAATATATTGAATGAAATCATTCCATCATTTTTCAAACAACGTTCTTTTTATCCTTTTTGACAAAATTATTCTAATAATATCTTTTTTATCTTATACAGTGGGTGTGGCTATTTACGCCATTATACCATCTCCAAAGCATCCCTTAGAATATTATAATAATATTTTCAAAATAAAAGTTTTCTTTTATAATTATGTGACTTCAAATGATTTCAAAATAGAAAGAAATATTTATCTCAAATAGTTTGGATTTCATATATGTAAAAATCATTTGATAAATTTTACACTAATTTGAAGTTGATTTATTATGATACAAATATTCCATATTTCATTTAAGTTTTTGTAAAATTTTTGACTATGGATGTTCTATTTTTGTACCATTCATGGTTTATGGTTAATGTTTTTACATTTGATATGCTAGTTTTAATACAAACATTTATGTTTTATTTCAACCTATTCTTATGATGAATGTGTTGGACTAGTTTGTTTCAGGTTTGGGGCCGTTGAAAGTAAGCCCTCCGGGTTGGGGTCTTGTTAAGGCAGACCCTCGAGGTTGGTGTCCGGTAATAGAGGCCCTCCAGGTTGGAGTCCGGTTATAGAGGCTCTTCGGGTTGGAGTCCGGTTAAAGAAGCTTTCCGGGTAAGAGTCTGGTTACAGAGTATCTCCTAGTTGGAGTACAGTTATAGATGCTCTCAGGGAGGGATTCCGGTAATAGAGGCCCTCTAGTATGGAGTCCAGTTACAGAGGCTCTCCATGTTAGGGTTCGGTTATAGTTATCCCCGAGGTCCTTGCTCGAGGCCATGACATTTAAATTAAACTTCCGAATTATACAGTTCCTCATTGTGAAATTACTTATTAAATGTGATTATTCAAATCGTAGAATATCTATGTGCATGTTTATATGGTGATGTTTGATTTATTTATCCATATTATGTTCATGATTATATTTAAAAGGCTATTTTTTTATTACACATCATTCCTTAAATGTTTATAGCTTTCGATAAATTATTTACCCCTACAGGGCATATGAGCTCACCCCATGACTTAAATGTCCCTCATTATGAAATTAGTTATAATGCACCAACTCTAGGCTACTAGGGTCAGAGAGTTACAAATAGTAAGGGAAATAAAAGAGCTCTAGGTTCCATGCTTCTTCCCACCCTTCCATGAAGTGGACGATCAATGTGAAATCAAGGGAACATGGTGTTATATTTGTCATATTTTTAAAGAATGTCTATTAAAACAAAAAATTTACACAACCAAATAAGAAAAGGAAAGATTAAACTAAATCTGTTATCAAGTTAAATTAATTTGATTATATAAATTTTTTATTAAATATAACTTCATGTGCTCATATATTAATAAAAATATTGTAACCAATTTGATTCCAAAAATTTAACAAGGGGAGGTAGATCTACGAGTAACTAATAGAGATCAAATTGATTGTATATCTATCTAGGACTACCATATATCATTTCCAATCAAAATTATCATGATTTCAAATGGTTGTTATTCTGATCGGCCTATTACCAAAAACAATATTATTGTATATAGACTTGATATAGATTGACATATTTTCAAAATTTGGAATAAATATAGTTCTTTTATAATGATTTAATTTTTTATCTTATGAAGCGTTTAAATAATAGTCATTATGTGTTAGATTATGTGATCCAATTAATGAAAATATAATTTGAAGTTAATTCACATGAATCATGCCACACCTAGGTTTAGAAACTTTAGGTATGACATTTAAATGAAAAATTTGTTACCAAATTACATGATGTTGGATATTTATATTATTTTGAGCGGAAACCACTCAGTGCATGTCAAACATGATTACAATGGAAAATGAAAAAAGACTCATTTATTGGTAACGGTGAATGGGATAAACATATTCTTGAATTTTGTTATAAAAATGACAACCCATGTCTTCAATAAACATTATTTCATGATTTATTACATAATATTAAATATATAAAATAAAATATATCGATAATTATAGTGTACTTTGAAATTAGGTCCATTCCATAACAATATAAAATAGGGAATACATCACCATTATCGAACATTTCTCTAACATTCTCATATGTTTTCATCGTACCTAAAACTACATTGGACAATATATGGACAAACATAAAAATGGTAAAGCTATAAATATTAGTAAGGGAATTAACATAGAATAATAAGACTAAGTTATTAAAATTTAGACAATATGAATATAAATGATACATAAAATGAGTGATAATCATAAACATGAACAATGTGGAATGTAATAGCATGATTACATAACAACAACATGAGAAAATGTGGAGACAACTTTAAACCTGACATCATAAACATAGGTCAAGGATAACAACCAAGAAATACTAATTGATGAAGTTACATTAAGGATTATATTATCACCCTAATCACTTTAATGACATCTCATGAGTCTAAAACATTACCAAATGCATTTTAATGAAATTGAATTATAGGAACTCTTGTTAAATTAATTTCATTCACATGCATATTTGTGGCATATGGATCACAAAAAATGGAATCATATATCACAAATTTTTATTAAATGATTATGGAATGTGAAATTAAAACATGTAAGTCCAAAATAATGGAAATATATGTGAATAATGTTTAACAACCATTATAGGAAACAAGTATGGGTATACACTAAACAAAATGTTTTCATGAAAAAATTTGTTGAAATTTCAGCAGCATAATATGGGAAAATTAATGTTCGTGGGGGGATTCTTGTGAGGGAATGGGGTCTCTCATAATCTATATATAATTTGGTCAGTAAAGTGGGATGTGGAAGGAAATATACCAAATTAGAAATTGGAGATAAAATTTATAATATAGTAATCATACTAGAATAATGATTTGAAGGAAATAATCTCTTACTAAATTTCATCTTGGTAACAGGTGTACATAATGTTTCGTGGGAGGGATTAATGATAGTGAAAAAGGTATATCATATCTATCACATAAAATGGATAGTATGGGTAATGTAGAAAAATAAACCCCAAACATGAAAAATAAGAATATAGGATGAAAAACATGAAAGATGATCATCAATAAAATGATGAGTGGGAGATCCCTTACTAAATATTGTTATAGTAATAGGTGTACGTAAAAGACTATATGATGTATTAATGAGAGAGATAGGGGTCTCAAGTCACATGGTAATCGAAATTATATTATTTTCTTGTAATAAAACATACCCGAACAAAAAAATAGAAACTAAGAGGAATAACATAAAAGGTGGGCTTGAGTAAAAATAATAGAGAAATCCCTGACAGTGGGAGTCTTATTCCCAAAATCTTTAGAGGATATTATTGAGATCATAAGGGAACCTTAAGAGATCATTATATAGGTTAAGGAATATTAAGGACATGACCCATAGTTTTTTAGGGAAGAGAAATTGGAGCTTTTGTGCGTTTATATACAAAAAGAGAGTGGAGTTCTTTATTATATCCCAAACAATGATTTTTCTCCCTATATAATAAAAAAACTAAATCCACAAACTATACCATAGTTTTTTCCAACGGTTTTTTCCATATATGGGTGGTTTTGATTATTTTATAATTTAAATGGAATAAATTATTAATATAACACCCTTGTTGATGTGGATGTGAGTCTGGTCTGTAAAAGAATTAATTTAAAACCTCAAAATATAATATTGGAACTAGAGGATTCATAAAGGCATTATAAAATAAATAAGAAAATCAAATTATTTTAAAGCTTATTAATTTATTTGTTCAATAATACCTTTATAGTAATTATTAAATAATTCTTGGGTCATTATGATGTAACAATAATCAACGTATATTTGTACCGTATTTAATTTTTAACTGAAAATTTGGCTATCTTAAAAAATAATGAAAAATATACTATTGGATTATTTTGACATGGTTATTAAAAAGGTATTATTTATTTAATCAAATTAATTTAATAGATATATCATTTTTCAATTTGAAAATATAATTTAAAATTATTGATAAATTATAGTTTTTTGAAAATAAAAATTTTTGAATTATTTTTTATATTTATATTGACATCATAAAATTTATATTATTATTATCATTTAGAAAAAAATTTAAGAATAATAATTTATAAAAATATAGTTTATTTAAAAAATTTATTAATTCATTACAACGAATATCTTAATTTAAATTTCATATTAATCAAAAATAGAATTAGTGTTTTATCGAATCAAAATAAACGTTTTGTCAAACTACATAGTATTTTATTTAAAAATAAAAAACACTATTGAATGAATAAATAATTATAAAAAATAAAATTATATATAAATATTCATACAATTAGTACAAGTATATTTCTTTTTACTACTATTCTTATTTTACAAAAACAATGTTGAACATATTTACGAAATTTATTTATGATTATTGAAAATATGAAATATATTTTATAAAAAACTATTTATATAGAATGAATAATTTAATTAAAAATAAAACCCACTATCCGGATGGAATGATGTTTTCCAGAAAAAATCATTTTCAATGAAATGATTTTTCCATTAAATTTATTACTAGTAATATTAATTATATGAATTTAAATTATCACATATTGATATATAATATAAAAGAAAATTAAATAATATCTCATTATTGATTATTTTCATTAATTATAATGGAGAAACATTTTAAATTTTAATATAGTGTTCAGAAAAATACATTGTCTATCCTAAAAATAAATTTATACTAAAATATGGTATAAAGATGACTAAAGTGTAATTAATTGAACAAAATATAACAATTGACAACTTTTTATAACACTTATTTAATCTAAATGAATAATTTTACTTTTCAATCGTGTAATTTATGAATATAAATTAATATTTACGTAAAAACAAATATATCAGACTATTAATAAAAAATATATATTTTAAGAAAAATCCCAAAATCCCACCATATGAATATTTTAATATTATGAAATTAATAATGGGGATATTTTCATCAATTAAATTTTATAAATAATATATAAAATAATTATAATATTTATTCTAAAAAATAAATATAAAATCATTTTTGAAGTAAACAAATGTTGAAGAAAATGTATTTCGAAGAAGAAAAAAAGGAATTTCCAAAAAGAGATTGATTATTTAATAAGAATTTATAAATATATTTTCTACATGTATATATATTTCATAAACTAGTTAATCAAATCCATATCAATTAATTTAATAGATCTTTTAATGTTGTAATATTTAGAAAATTAGTTTTTTTTTGTGTTCAGTGTTTCATATCAATATATGATATCGAACATAGTTTTATATTTTAAAAAACATAGTGTCATACACTCTTACCCTAATTAATAAATAGTGTTCTATAAATTTAATCTTAAACATAGAAGGGAATTTTTTTTAAAACATTAAAATATCATTACTGAATACCCATTTTGTAAAATGATTTAACAAATCATCAACTTGAAAAGAGTGATTGGGAAATACATATGCCATAAAATAATTGGGTATCCATGTAGGATAACATTAGTGGGAGGTGAAAATATAAGAGGAATAAAACAAATAACAATAATGAACTATTCGAGTGTAATATAGAACATGGTAAGAAGAATGTAAAGGACCAAAAAACCAATATTCTACGATGGATATAATGACAATCATTCATCAATTGTTATCATAATTTTATTCTAGATTATTATAGAATTGATCTACCATCATGGCTATAAACATAAAGATATTTACTTAATTAGAATATATAATTTCATCCTTAAATAGATTTCCACTATAATCTTATATTTTCTCCAAAAGCTGAGTACTCATGATGATGTTTTTAATGCCTAAGGCACTAGAATAATTTTTTAATGGATCTTATAATACTTCAAACAACAACAATATATTCCTAATATCAATAAAAATTAAAAAATAATTAGAATAATTTTTGAAAATTCATAAAATTCGTAAACCATAATACATTAATCTCAATAATTTAACAAATAATCCCAATGGTTTAAATTAAATTATAATATAAAAAAATAGAAATATATTCTAAATAAAAATAATAACCTAAAAATTAATTAATGTGTTATCCTTAACTGTCATCTCATACCCTTCATAATATACATCAAAAAAATCGAAATAGAATTATTCTCCAATAATCTTAATGGGTATATATTCCTTTACCAAAACGCTTCAACTAAGATATAAATAATAACCTCAAAATTGAAAATTTTGATCATGTAGTATATTATGAAAAATATCACACTAAAAATATATAAAATATATGTTCCAAATGTGTATCAAGGACTTAAAATATTATACTCATATATATCAATAGAATACTCTTTATGATTATTCCAAAATTAAACACCTACTGAGGGTTAACAATCCATCAATAATTTCCATTCCAAAATTATAACTTTTCAGTAAAGTAATTTTATAGGTTAATGATAAAATTAAAAATATATTTAAATACCTTTAATAGAAACTACTATGGAAAAATCCTAGGATGATTCATGATTCTTATATCTAGAATGTCATTTATATACTAAATCTACTACATATCTCTCAAATACCAACACATAAACACCACAATCCATATAGTTCTATTATTTATATAGCATAGGTTCATACTTCGTCTAGGATTTTACACTTAAATTAGTGCATTGAACCCAATAATTTAAATTTTATTTATACATAATACATTGAAAAACAATGGGAGCATTACGAATTAGTTTATTCACCTCCATCACACTCATGATTTTTTTAGGATAGTAGATACATTATTACCTATTTTTAGACACATAAAAACGTTACATGTTCACTTGTGGAATTTCTCATGGTGTTTCATTAAAAAAATGTTACACACAAGAAATTCAACTTTCATTATTTCAACTTCATTATTGGTTAAAACAGTAGGAGACTTAATCATCCACTTATTTAATTTATTTGGGAATTCAACTATTTTCAAGATGTTAATTTTTTTTGGATATATGGTTAGTAATAATCACAATTTGTCTTTATTGAGCTCGTATCATGTTTGAAATCTCATTTTTGTTTTCATCACATTGCACGTAAATTTTGTTGTTGAATTGGTTCTTCTTAGTTTCATCCATTTAATAGAAGATAAGGAAAATTGCAAATGAGTAATTTAAAAAATAAATCCGGAAAATGATAATCCAATAAAATTAAATAGAAAACCTATAAATGAAATGTATTTCCAATTAATATGAATTTATAAAATTAAAAATATGTTATCCATTTCCTATTTGTTTACATATAATCTTATGGGACAATTGTTCACATAAAAATAGTTGATAAAGTGATTTAAAATTACCAATCCATATCCCCTAATAGTGTCAAACCATGTGTGTAGTGAGACCCATTTTCATGTACTAGTTCCATATCGATTCTTGCCCAATGTAGTGTTTTTCAGTATTCCCCCTATGCACATATTTTGTAATGAAACATTTACTTATAGTATCCATATAAGAATTTATTTTAATGAAATCCAATTACCCTATACATTACCAAAATTTAGTGATGTCTTATTATTTTTAGTCATATCCCAATGTTTTTCTCTATTTTTTTATAATCCAAATACTCAATATAACTATACGTTCCATTGATTCCATCAATGAAAAACAATTCCATTATTACAATTTATTTCATGATTTATTCCAAAATTATTCACATAATACATCCCATAAGATCAATAATTATAGTTTATTTGGGAATTAGGTACTTTCCATAACAACATAAAATAGGGAATAAAACACAATTACTTAATAATTCTATATCATGATCACAATATTCAATCATACATAAAACAGTATGAGACAACCTTGTAGGAACAAAAATATTAACTGGTAAGATGTAAAGTGATGTAAGTTATTAGACATGAAATATCTTAAAGAAAAAATTACATGTTAAAAAATGAAAATATCAATGATTCATAAAAGGAGTGTGAATTATAAACATTAACAATGAGGTATGATATATCATGATAACATATTGGTAATATGAGAAAATTTGGAAACAACATTAAACATGGCTTCATACACATAGGTCATGGAAAAATGCGTCGAAAACATGATGGAAGAAGCCATATGAAGGGTTATATTCACTACATAATCCCTTTCATGACTTATCCGGAGACTAAAACATGACCTAATGCACTGGAACACTATATAATTTCAGGCCAAACTGTCACAGTTATTTCATTCACATGCATAGGTGTCCCACAAAGATCATAAAACATTAAATCCTTTATAATTAAATTTTATTCAAGATGAATGTGTATTGACTTAATAAATTTAATTCCCTGCTAAAATAAGTATAAGTACATTTAGGTGAAATAATTTGATAGTAAATGACTATTGGTATTTATTACACAATTATTTGGCATAGAAAATCATTGTCAAAATGTTCTACAGCATTACTAGGGGGAAAATGTTCATGAGGGGGATTAATGGGAGTTTATTGGTTCTATCATCATTTATTAATCATAAGGTTCATATGGTTGGATATGGAAGAAAATATCAAATAATTAGTGATTTGGTATAAAAGGCATAATATATTAAAGATATATAAATAAAGAGGATATGTAAAGGACCCCTTATTAAAATTTAGCATTATATGATGTGTACCTAAAGGTTCATCAGAGGGTTTAAAGAGATTTAATGAGGTATATAATCTTATGGAAAAGAAATTGATGGAATATTTTTGTATATAAACAACACAAAAACATAAAATATAAAACTTAAGAGGCATAAAAAGAAATAAGTGTTGGAATGAAAAGAAGAGTGACAATTCACTTACTAAATTTCGACCGGGAAAGGGTCGTACATAAAGGTTAATGGAAGGGATTAATGAGTGTTAAATGGTAATATAATCACATTATAATAAAAATTATAGTAATATGGTTTTCATAATATATACCTAAAAATGATAAATATAAACTATGTTTCATATCATAAAAGTGGTCCTTGAATAAAAAGTGGAGAGAAATACCATACATTGACAGGGTTATTACTAAATGATTTTGATTTAGAGAGTTGGGGAACCTTGTGATGACTCTGGAGAGGAGAGATATTGGTAAGACATCATCCACTTTTTTGAGTGAATATAAATGAGAACTATGGAAGGTTTTTATAGGAAAATATTGTGTTGGTCATTATTATTTCCCAAACATATGTTTTGGACATTATATATAAAAATAACCAAACCCACAAACCATCACATTGTTTTTTTCCAATGGTTTCTACAAAAGGGGTGATTTTATTTTTTTTAATTTGAAGGGGAGAAATTATTAAAATAATACCCTTACAGATGAGGATGTGAGTCATGCCATTAAAGAAATGATTTTTGAAACGTTATAATATATTATATGTTATGGGGGATTAAGAAAAGAATTATAAAATTAATAAAATAATCCATTAGTAAAATTATATTAAAGGGGAATCATATTTTAACACATGTATTCCCATTATAGTATTTATTACATTATTTTTGGTTCATTATTAGTTCATAATACATACCATACATTTATACTGTATTTGATTCTTACACGAAAAATTTACTATCGCAATTTTTTTTTTGAAAAATACATTATCATATTATTTCCACATTATAATAAAAAAATAAAATTTATTTTTTCAATATAATTTTCTAAATATGTTAATTATCAGTTTAAATATATAATTTACATTTATTGAGAAATGATGGGTTTTTGACAATATTAGTTTTCGAACCATTATAGAAAATAAATTTGGAATCATTTAAATTATATTATAATTTCTCTTTAAAAAACAAATTTCATAATAATATTTTATTAAATTATATTATATTCTAAAAAATTAGTAATTCAATAAAAGGAATGTCTTAAATGAATCTTCATATTACTAAAAAATACAACTTCCATTTATCATATCAGAATATTATTTTAATGAAACTAATTACTCAGTAATTTATTAAGTGAAAACGATAAGGAATGGATATAAGAAATATTTCTCTTTAAATTATATTTATGTATTTATAATATTATGTTTACATCTTATGTATTCTCTTATAAATTGTTTTTCCTGTAATTTACTTATTTTCCTTTTACCATGGTAAAAAATAATTTAAACTGTTACTATTTATAATTTTCAAAAAACTAAGATGAAATTGTTACAAAATATTAAATTTTATTACTTAATATATGTATAAATTTTATCAAAATTATTTCGTATAGTTGGAATAAATTAATTAAAAAGAAATCCACCAATCACGATAAGATGTGGTTTTTTTGAAAAAAAGTATTTTTCGAGGAAAATATGTTTTTTATCTAACAATATTACAAGAAATATTAATTCTATGAATTTATATTAATAAATATAAATATATAATATAAAATTTTTCTTTAAATAATTTCTCAGTAGGAGTTATTTTAATTAATTATAATGATGATACATTATGCATATTGAGAGAGTTTTAAGAAAAATGTCTTTTTATGATTAAAAATAAAATTATAATAAAATACAGTATAAGTATAATTGAATTGTAATTAATTGAATTAAATATAAATTATAAATAATTTTTTACCTTGAAGTAATATTAAAATATTAATTTACATTTTAAATTAATTAATTTATCCAAAATAATGTCAATTTTACCAAAAAATTGTAATAGTTACTATTCACTGTAAAATCTATATTTCTGGGAAAATTCAAATTTTTCATGCTAATATAATTTTGATACAATGATTGAAATATTTTATTTTTTTTTGAAATAATTTTTCTAAATGTTTTAGAGAACAATACTGATATTTTTATAGAAAAATAAATAAAAACATTTTGGAGAAAACAGATTTTAAAGAACAAAAACACATAACCAAAAAATGATTGATTATATACATAGATTTTTAAATATATTTATGAAAAGTATATATAATTAATATTGTAGTTAATCATACTCATATCCTAAAATTAAATGTAACGGTTAAAATGTTCTTATTTAAATAATCATTGTTTGTTTGGGATTGGGGTATCATATCGTATATGATATAGAACATACTTTTCTATTTTAAAAAACATGGTGTGTTAAAATAACAAAGTGTGTGGACCATTTAATGTTAATGAAAATGGGGGGCACTCGTAATTCAAAAAAATTATTACTGATTTTATAAGATATGTATATTTCCACAGAATGGGCTATCACCCAGATTCTTTTGATAAATTCAATGGATACAGGAATGATGTAGAGAACCCACCTGATAAGAATAATTTTAAATTCTTATTCTACCATGCTGGGGAATATAATAATAATTAATCCATTAGATATTAACAAGAGTTTGAGACACTATCAATATTCACAACTCCTTATTCACCATATTGAAATAGTGTAAGAAAAAGGGGGATCCACATCTTGTTGGACATGATGAGATCACTGAGGAGGCATACAAGTCAAAACAATATCCTTTTGGGGACATGCATTTCAAAAATATGAATACATACTAAAATGAGTTCCAACTAAATTAGTTGACGGTATACCTAACCAATTATGTTAATAAAATAAACCCATATTTGTCTTACTTTTGTGTCTAGGGATACAAAGCGTTCTTTACGTCATATTTAGGTAAAAAAATTGAACCCTAATGAAGAAATTGTTTATTTATGGGATATCCCAATGAAATCAAATGATATGACCTATAAATAATTTAGATACAAATCATGTTGTTGAATGAAATTCCAATTTTCTTAAGAAGTGTCATATCCCAAAGGTTATTGATGGAGTGAGAAAAATAAAGATGAATTCTTGGCTCAAGATACATAATAGAGGGCATAAGAAAAATTTCCACAATTCCCTGTTGGAGAAGATGTTGATCTAAAGACACAAGTATTATGTAAGACTATGAGATATTTTAGAGAACTAGAACAACATATATTTTCTTTTTATTGAGGATCGTGACTCAATATTAGTTGATAATAATGAACCAATAAACTACAAGGAACATATTAGTGGAACATTTGTTTCGAAGTAGCAAGAATCCATGAATTATGAAATGAATTCCTTATACCAAAACAAATTATTGGTATGGGAAGTACCTCAGTGGATATAAATCCCATTTTCTAAATTGAGTATTCATTACGTGATTGGACATGGATAGATAATTATGTACATATAGGGCATGACTATATACAAAAGTGTTTAAACAGTGTCAACACATTGACTACAATTCAATATTTTCATGGTGGAGAGGTTGAAATCCATCAGAATTCAACATTATATTGTAGATTATCATGTACTATGTGATTTGGAAAAAGGATTCCAAAATTTCATTCCTCAACAGAAAACATGAGAAATATTTCCATATGATGAAACCCAAAGGGATTGTGACTTAAAAGTATACTAACGTGATATGAAAATTGAAAAAACCCATTTGTGGATGAAATCCTGAATCCAGGTCATAGAACATTTGTTTTAACAACTCCATTGTGGGATTTTTTTGGTAAATAATGAGTATAATATATGTGTATATAAACTTTTTAGTGGTAGTGCATTTGTTTTCATTGTAGTATATATTGATAACATATTTCCCATTTCAATATAAATACCAGTATTGTAGTCTTGTAAGGTATTATTCAACAAATGATTCATTATGATGGACTTGGGAGAGGCTACATATATTATTTGGATTATGGTCTATTTTGATAGATCCAAGAGGCTTCTCATCCTATGTCAATGTATATTCATTAACATGATACCAAAGAGGGTAACCACAAAACAATCCAAGATGTGACTATTACCATCATTTCATGGTATTCACATTTCCAAGGAAATGTGTCCCCAAGAATGTGATTAATGGAACATAATGGAAAGGATACCATACACATCAGTGATTGGGTCTGTCATAATTTTAATTATATGTACTAGGGTAGATGTATCCTACACATTAATTGTGGTAGGTAGATAACAAGCTGTCCCACGTGACCAATAATGAATGGTAATAAAAACTATCCATACATATTAGAGGCATATTATGGATATGATATAAGATTATGGAGGATATGGGGATCTAGTCATTAGAGGATATCAATATTCTAGTTTCCAAATTGTCCAAGATGATAGGATGTCAAAAAATGAGATACATCATTATATTTAATGGAGGTGTTGTGGGATGGGAGAGCACAATGCAGGATATTATCATAGATAATAAAGAATATTATGAGTATATTGTGGCCTCTAATATGTCTATTGTAGTGGTAAAGATGAAAAACATCATCAATGATATTGACTTAGTACATAACAATGATGATCCTATAAAAATATATTGTGATTATACTACACTAGTAGTGGAAACTCTTGCAAAACATCTTGGGCCACATCAAATGATAAAGAACATACATAAAAAGTATATTTTCATGAGTAATTTTTATCAGGGAAGTAGTTTTTTAGTTTGAAATATTCCCATTTAATGAATCATGGTGGTCCCCAGAACTAAAGTCTTGACTCAGTGAAAACAAGACTATGATGTGAGGTCGTGAAGACTGAAAGAATTAGACAGTTGGGTCTAGACTGAGGGGGAGTTATTTGGTTTTTTTGCCCTTGGAAAAAATATTTTTACTTTTATTACATTTATATTTAATGTATTGTATAATAATAAAACATCTTATAATATATATTTCATTTTTCGGTATGACTCTGATGAAATAATTACTTAGAATATACATTATATTGGAACGTTCATAATAGTAACACACTGTGCTGAGAACCTTGAAATCCTAGGATGATTTTCGAAAATATTATTTTATGATTGGATAACATACTATGATAGGATACGTAGTACATTGATTACCATGTTAATGTACATGTTAGTAGTGGAGGACTCTTCTCAGGAAGATCACACATAGTAATCTCAAAGACATGAGATTATGTGAATAGAACATCCACTAAGAATTATGCATGTTTTTGTGTCACTAAATATTCTTTTCTAAGATGATGTTCAATGGACCATGAAACTTAATATTATCATTGATGCATGATAAGACTCGCACAAATATATTTTCTGAAAAACACCATTATGTTGTATGTGTAGGTTCTTGGCGCAACAAATTATGCAATGTGTCATCCAAATTTGCATTTTTCTCATGATTGATGATCAATCTGAGATATAACTAATGATGAATGTTGTAATAAATATATTTGAATCAATGAAAAGATATAAGGGATAAAATATAGTAAATATGCACAAGATCATCAAATATTTTTTATAATTAATTTAACCAATTATTAATTATCATTCAAGATTTCGTTATTCATTGTTAGATCTGGCCATATATCAACGTTGTACAATCATTGTGTTATAAGAATAAATAGTATATTCTATATTGTGGTGATCCACACATGTTCCAAAAATCTCTAAACATTGAAATTGGAATCTCGTGGTTCTAGAATGAAAGAACATATTTCATTCATGGCTCTACTTTGATTTCAATGAGAACTGCTTCCAAATCATTATTGTCCCTAGACTCCTGAGTCGGAGTTAGAGGATTATTTCACGTCATTATTGGGATTGATCATGGAGAAGAGATCCCTATAGAGATTGAGAGGATTCACAAAATTCATTTAGAATAACCAAACAAATGAATTCGATCTATTTTAAAATAACATAATTGGGTATATATATCATTAGGGTTAGAAATAAATTATTAAACAAGTTCACATTGTTGTTTATTTAATCCCTTATGGAACCCCATTTCTATAATAGTAATAATATTATCATTTCATTAAATTTTCATTACTTGAAAATTAAAATAAAATATTTTTTTTCTAATAATATTCAATATATATTATTTCTCACATGACCATTTAACACAGTCATTCATTAATCAAAAATATTTAGCGGTTTTTGACTAATATATATTATTTATTAATTAAATATAATTTCATTACTCAACAATAAATAAATAAATATTATATTTACTATATATAAGACAAATATTTATCAAATAGTCCACTCACATAATATTCTCTCGAATAACTGGTGACAAAATATATCCGATCAAGTAAACATTAATAATTTTTAAACCACATTTGATAATAATTTTTATTTAACTTTTTCTTAATATATAATATTATATTAATTAAGTGAAATTCTGAATAAACATAGTGTTTTTTCCTCTCGGCCTCATTCTCCATGGAATTTGGTGAAAGTGGCAAATGTATATTTTTTGCATCTAGAAGCACATCAAGACACACATAGAGAATGAATTTAATGTATAGATGGCATAATACTTCATATAGAAACTCACTATGTAATATAATCCATTTGATGCAATATCCCTAATCATGTAGGATGGACGCAGGTGCAATCAACTTATGTGCATGATGTCTTTTTCTTTGACTTCCTCTAAATTGAACATGCCTATATAACATAATGGCCATATATTTTTATAGGGTATATAATTTAAATCAATAATCATTACATATCAACTTTAGTTAATTAATAAAATTAAAAATTCATTTATTTCATTACTCATTAGTGAAATAATACTCATGACACATCCAACACATCAGACCTCATCACGAACATATGTCATCACAGTTTTTATCAATACATTAATGTATATGATATATAAAATAAATTAATAAAAATCATAATGTATGTGTCAATAAAAATATCAGCATATAGGAACATTCAATGACACAAATGAATGTGGATTTTCTACTTGTGGGTCTCATTCTCCAAATAGCATACAATGGATATTACAAAGGTCGTCTGACAAGATAAGGTGTATCAATGTCTTTTAAATCTCCAATTATAGACTTTTATATAATTTGTGTCCCTAAAATGCTATCATCCAGCAATAGGACATATATTTATTAATAATTTGATAGACCTTCTGGGTTTTCATCACAGTGGGTAATAGGTATGACCTTTTAGTAAATCAACTTCTTTTAGGACACTTCCACATTCTATATTACATAGAATAATAAACATGATTTGGTAAGGAGATTATTAATATTGAGAAAAATTAATATAGGTTATCATAAATCACACTAATATTTTTTAATGGGAACTAACTCCAATAGGCCCCCACATAATTCCATATTCAACTGCCAATAAACGTTATCCCACTATCACTCACATGATAGTCATTCATCAATTGAGAAAGTCATGTTTCCATGAGTGTAAGGAACCATGAATTTACATGTATTTTTTTTAAATTAAATGGGAATTTTATGAGTTTTTGAAACATGACAGCTCATGATTCCTAGGCCTGAAGTCCTCAGAATCAATTTCTGATGTTTTATCTGTGTATGTTCAGTAAATGTAAGATAATGTTTTAATAACATTTGAACCGGTGCTAGAAATTGAAATATGAGGGCACTGTTGAACTTTCAGTGTTAGTATTCACTTAAGGAGACATTCACCTCATTGGTAGTGGGTCTTGAATAAAAGATAGTTTTTGGGTTTTCATGGTAAATAAAAAAAATTAACTACACTTTATATTATTTTTGATCCACCATGTGGCAACACAAGGTGGAATCCAACAGAACTAAACCTCCTTGTGGGAGTTGAAGTGTGGGGACCACCCAATCATAGCCTCCCATGACAGGTTATGGTGGTGGGTCCCACTATAACCTAACCTCCCACAAGAGGTTACGGTGGTGGGGACCACCCAAGATTAAAACTCCATTTTAATTGTTGAAAACCTCTCAACTCCCCTCACTAATGAGGGGGAGCCTCTTGACCTACTCTACCCAATTAATTCTGGCAACACAGTTTCCATTAATGCGCCAAATCCTCCCAATTAATTAATTAAACACATGAATTAATTATTTTTAATCCTTTTGAAATTGTGTAACAATAATTAAATAATAGATAAAATTAATCTATTATTTTGGATTGGCATATTTATATTTATGGAACATGGGAGAGGAGGACATAGGGAGAAATCTCTTCAATGAAGAACTTCCTCCATGAGGAATGTCGATGAGGAGCGTCTTCAACATCTTCCTCAGAAGCACCGTGCATAGGAAACCGGTGTGGGACTTCTTCAACGACCGACCTTCCCTTGTCATCTTCGTCAATGAACTGACGCATGAGCTTTGGATAGGATGTGTGTGGCGGACGCGACGAAGGACGAAAACTCCTTCTTCTTCCCCACGACTCCATCGATGAAAAACGTTCAAGATATGGGTTTAATTTTATTTAAGTATGATATTATTCCTTGTTTACATTTCATCCAAAACAAAGAATGTGGGCCAACATATTATCATGTTGATCCGTAGATGTTTTTCCTTGCGGGTTGGGAATATTTTACTAATGAGAGATTATTGGGAATTGATTATTTTAATTAATCTTCCATGTTCGTTCTTTTTTTATGTTCTTAATTGACCACTTGCTACCACCCTGAAAGCGGAGGGTGTGGGCCAAACCAACATGGCCTGACCCATCTTTCATTCATGTTTGGGATGTTTTTCAGATATGCGACATGTCGATGCGACGACGAATGCAATGAAGGCATCGGCCACGATACCCATGGACTCCGCATCACGCTCTGCCCCCTGGCCATGCCACCCGCCAGCCGAACCAGCCTCGGCTGTGTCGCACGCCGACCAGGCCACCCAAAACGCGACCTCTGCCCAACAGAACCAGCCCCAGCCTCCCCATCCGCCAGCCGAACCAGCTCCGCCACCCTAGGAAGAACAGTGGTGCCCTCCCTATCACCTGAACCCCACGAAGCTCGGCTCCCTACTAGATGATCGCACATCTCGGCCACCCATGCCTCCCATCCCCCCGCGCCCTCCCAACCGCCCAAAAATTCTGGGCAAACCAGCTCCCGGCCGAGCCGACATCCCCAGCCCCCCGGCCGAACCACACCCACGAGGCACCCCAGGCGAGCCAGAATCCCACGCCCCTCACGACGCTTCGGCCGAACCAGAACGCACCCTTACGTCGCCCTCCTGGCTAAACCGCCCTCTCGCCAACCAGCGGCAGGTCCGCACCCTCGCGATTGGTCCATGCCCTCTCGACCCTCCGCAGCCCCTCACAGCCCACTGGGCTAGGTCCAACGTCCCGGGCCATATCCAATAGGTTAGGTCGGGTCGAAACAGTCCGGGTCAGCCCAGTCAGGGTCAGGCCGGGTCGGTCAGACTGGGTCAGACCGGACCTAGGCCCATTATGACCCTTCACTTTCTTTTGGCCATATCTTTGGAACTAGGCGTCTGTTTGACAAACAGTCAGTGGCCCTGGAAATATTGGTGCATGAAGGTCCCTTTATGTATACCCCACAAGAGTTTGGGGTATAGTTGAGATATGGTTAGATTGTATTGTGCAATAAACCAACCCCCCTGGTACTAAAAGGCTAATAACTCACAGATCTGGTGTCTGATTAACGTGTCATCTATTACATTGAGACCTCTATGAAGTGGCAGACCATTGAGATAATTTTTCATGGGATTAGTGTTATTTGGAGTATCGACCAGTAGCTGATGGAGTGGATCCTTCTAGAGATGAGAAGACAGAGTGGGGAGACCTAGTAGCTGGCTGAGACTGGACGACTAGTGACCGACTGACTCGGATTGACTCAACTAGACCAGTGGGTAGCGCATGGTTGTGGCGGAAGACCCACGACGGAGGAGCGCCTGGTTTTGGCGGTAGACTCACAGTACTTGACAGGAGGAGTACCTCTATAGACTATTATGTTGAGCTCCTAGTTGTGGTAGCAGACCCACGGTGGGGAGCACATTGGTGATGCAAAATTCCCTCGATACTCGAAGAGAGGCGTGCCTCAGTAGTCTAAGGTTATTTAGAATCACCTTGGTGTCACGGAAGGACCATTGTTCTCGATAGAGAAGGGATTCTCCTGCAACCATGGTTTTGATAATGTGAATAAAAATCCTTGTTGAGCTGAGTCAGTAACTTTTATGTTTTTCTCATGATTGAGATGTATTAATTAATAACATAGGTATATGATTGGGAATATTCCTAAGTGGGGTTATCTGTTGATTTCATATATTTTGGTTTATCCTTGTTGGATTTTTTGAGACCTTGAGGTTCTTAGGGTCCCTACTAAGTATCTCTATACTAACCTATACATAGGCTATGACTTCACATCATTGTGTTGGATACAGATGACAGATAGTGATGACCGAGGATGAAGTACCGGGACTGGATGGTTCATTGGGTTGACCTTATTGTGTGATGGTACACAGAGGAGACGGACAAACCTAGAGTGAATAGAAGGAAACCTATACCTACTCTCCAGGTAGGAACCATGGAGGATGTTCTGGCAGCTATTTTTATTTTCATCAGTCGTACATTCATTTTCATGAACTTTATTGTTGGGATTGTATTTCTGGCTACTTTTACTTTCAACACACTTTTGTTATAATATTTTACATAGTGTTTTTTTCATATTTTTCTCTATTGTGTGTGTTTACAAGTTATACAGGCAATGACTTCCCAATTTTAGGGAATTACGCCTTTGGTGATAGTCGCCAGCCCCATTCCTATGGAAGGCGGGTTTGGGGTAGTCACGACACGGGCCCCAGGGGATGGGCCGTGATAAATTGGTATCAGATGATTCAGTTCTAGTAAAGAACATATGACACTAATCTTTTCTATGAATCCAATGTGTAATGTGTACTATGTGTGGTTTTCATTTCAGGGAGTCTAGTGTTAGTGTGGTGGCCTACGTATCTATACACAAAGAACCTGACTTCTGATTTCCAACTCAGTACATGAAAACACTGATTGCATGTGTGTTTTCAGAAGTTTTCTTTACATCATCTCAACAAGGTCATCTCACCTAGATTAATCTTCTGACCATGTCACATCAGTTTTTTTCTGGATTACTCCCCGCTAAAGACAAGCAATAGTCTTTAGAGATGTACAGACAAATATCCCACCGAGTGATGAGGCCTCGATGCATGTCCCTTTTCCAGCAGAGGCACCAGCGGTACCACTTCCCGTTGGGACACAGATGCCACCATCCCCATCAGTAGACGATGGATGTCGCTTGATATTCATGAATGAGTTCCAGTGGCACTGGCCACCCATGTTCAGTGGAGAGGCGGACCCACAAATAGTTGAGAATTGGCTGGAGGCTGTGTTGAGTGTTTTTTGACTAGTAGGGGAACCAGTAGAACTCATGGTGATTCATGATTCCAACCTTCTATAAGAAGCAGCAGAAAGATGGTGGATCTTGATGCTCTATGTTCATGACAAGATGACAGATCTCTGGGCAGACATCAAGAGCCTATTTTGGGAAACGTTTATCCCAGCAACTCTTCACAGATTGCACATATAGGAGATACTTTGTTTCCAGAAATGCATCATGACTGTAGCTCAGTGCCCAACGAGGTAAAAAGACCTATCATACTACTCCAATGATATGGTATGGGTCCCATTAATCAGGGTCCGGACCATCTAATAGATAATTAGGGGGTGATCAGGGCTTTAGTGATCTCACTCAGCTTCCCGAAAAAGGAAGGGGAGTTATAGAGAGCCCTCATAGTGGAGAGTTTCCTTGCTGAGTAGTCCCCAGTAAAAAGATCCACCACCAGTCGACACATAGCATAGTCATCTACAGCTGGAAGAAGACATTTGTCACAGAGGTACAAGAGGACCAGACCTACAGGTGGATGATCGCATGACTCAGGATTAGTTTTTTGAGGAACCCAGAGTAGAGACATACATGCCAACAGCAGGCAGTGTTTCACATGGATAAGGAAGGGTCACATGGCTCATGATTGTCCAACCCGTCGTTCGGATGATCATTAGACGGTCCAAGAACCGCCCAGGCAGAGATATATATTTCATCGAGGTGGTCCGCAGGGTGTAGACGGACGTGACAGTGGAGCTGGACATGTAGCTAGAGGTTGATTACTTTTTGAGGTGTTTCTGCCCCACCACCAAAAGATCCACCCTGACCGCATGAAGAAGGTGGCCAGGGGAGAGCTCAGCTTTTGGAAGCTGAGGCCTACGATCATGGAACTACAAAGATGATATGACGTACAATTTTTTCTACTACAGATTAGCTGTAGTTATTATAGACATAGGTGATAGTCACTCCTTCATTGTCATTTCCCTCATTCGGAGCTCAGAGATTCCGACGGAGCTGTTGGCTCGATCCTTATTTTCTAGAGACACCTACGGGAGTAGACTCAACGATTAGAAACTACTAACTGTAGTTTGATCTTACTGTTGGTTGTGAGATCATCAGATGAGATCTCATAGTAGCGGTGTCGATGCCTTATGGCATCATCTTGGGTATGGACTCGTTATCTACACTACATGCTCATATTTACTGTATTAGGTGAAAAGTTTGGTGTGTCCACATGGATGGGACAAGGTTTACCTTCATCAGCAATAAGGGAGCCTTTGTAGCACAGGATGGATATTCCTAGAGAAGAGTGCAAATGATCACTCAATTGTGGGTTTTCCTAACCATCAGTGCTATTGATGTGGAGAGTCTGAGCTATCATGTAGTGGTGGACGCATACATGGATGTTTTCCCTGATGATGATCCAAGTCTACCCCCTCAAAGGGAGGTAGACTTTTACATTGACTTGTACACCGAGATGACACTGATATATACTCCAACATATTCAATGGCTCCGGTGGAGCTTTGCAAACTGGGGGTACAACTTCAGGACTTGTAGGGGAAGGGATTCATCTGGACATGTTTTTATCCTTGGGTACCCTTGATTTTGTTCTCCAAGATGTCGGATGCGATCATGAGGAATTGTGTTGACTACTAGAATCTAAACCAGGTGATCTTGAATAACAAGTACCCACTCTCGAGTATTGATGAACTATTTGATCTATTGAAGAGAGAACAATGGTTATCAAAGATAGACCTCAAATCAGGCTATCACCATCTCAGAGTTCGAGACAAGGATGTGAAGAAGACGACCTTCAGATGTCATTACAACCACTATGAGTTCATTGTTATTCCATTCAGCATAACCAATGTTATGAAATTTTTCATGGGACACATGAACATGATCATTCATCCATACCTTGATCGCATTTTCATAGTCTTAGTCGATGTCATTCTGATCTACTTGTCTACTGAGGAGGATCATGCCTATCACATGCCAGTATTACTGGACACACTCCAAGAGAACTAGCCTTATGGTAATCTCATGATGTTCTAGTTCTGGATCCGAGAGGGTCACATTCTGGGTCATGTCATCTCAAAGGCTGGAGTTTCTATATATCTAATTAAGATTGAGGTGGTACTTTCTTAGGAGCCACCTAGAAGTCTGACAGAGGTTCAAGGTTTACAGGGTTTGGATGGATACTACTGGAGGTTTATGAAAGACTAATCCAGATTTGCAGCACCACAATCAGCCATGTCGAAGAAGGGGAAAACCTTTTTGTGGTCGGAGAGATGCCAGTATATATTTCAGAAGCTGAGGCAGAGGATGACTAGTGACCCCATATTGAGGCTTCCAGAGGAAGGCATAAGGTACATAGTCTACTATGGAACAATAGTGACCCGACTCGGATGTTTCCTAATGCAGGATCAAGTAGTGATCTCTTATGGTTCATGACAACTGGGACATCATGAGCGGAACTGCGCTTCCCATGACCTGGAGTTAGCAGCATTGGTCTTCACCTAAATGATGTGGCGACACTAACTGATGGGCATGCATTTCACCGTGTACTCTGATCACAAGAGTATCATGTATATCTTCTCTCATAAGGTCATGAACATAAGATAGTGACATTGTCTTGAGTTACTCTTGGACTATGACTTTGAGATAGTATATACTCTTGGGACGGAGAATGTTGTTGCAGATGCACTCAGCGGGAGATCTGGTATACAGCTTCTAGGAGAGGGGACAGAGAAGCTGGCTACATTACAGATATAATTTGTGGATAGAGATAGAGAAGCCTTTGTTTAGTCTCTTATACTCACTCCCCCAATTCATTAGCGTGTCATGGTGGCGTAGTGTGGGGACACTGGCTGTGAGACACGTCGTGCTCAGATATCCACATGGCAGGCACCTGATAGATTTTCTGAAGTTAGGGAGAATGTCATATAATTTTGAGGACATACCATAGTATCTGTTTCACATCAAGTGGATGTGTTGAGGTTTCTCCACACATATTCTATAGCGGTACATCCAGGAGTGGCGAAGACGTACCAGGATCTCCGATGACAGCACTGGTGGCTGGGAATGAAGAAGGTATTTGTAGATATTGTGTAACACCGTGAGATTTTATAAGATGTATTATTTTAAATTTAATTCATAACAACTGGTGTATGCTACACTGAGATTGTCTTTCATTATATGAAATACCGTAATAGCTTACTGTATACACAATAATAATCTTGGATCGTGTTACACAGAATTTCACGTTCGTTTGAAACAAGTTAATTTACGAAACATTGAGTGTATATATATATATATATTGAATATATAAATGAAATATGGTTGGATTATATTATATGAAACAAAAAATGAATATTGCATTACACACAACACTGACTTGTCATTTATTACACGTAATCGCTGTTTTTTCATGTGCATATTTCCTATAATTTGATTTCAAATGATTTTTTCTTGATTACTTTTATTATGTATTTTGATGATATCATAATTTATGTTATTTCGATTTTTGTGATTCTTATCACATTAGAAATATAAGATATTAATCTATATTTTATTAGTTTATGAGGATGTTTGAAAATGATTATCTATTTATCAAAAATTTAATGAAGTTGCTACTATGTTTTTAGAAACTCTACATTGAACTATTTTAAAAAATTTAGGTATTTATCATACTCCAACTTCTACAGTCGTCCTATTTGCATGAAACATGATTATATGGAAATATAAAATGTTTTTCTTGATTTCATTAGTTTACATCAAAGTCTAGAAATATCTTTTGAATTGACTTTTAATTACTTGAAGTTCTGATATTCTGTTTTGAAGTAGCAGTATTTCCAGAATTGTTTTTCTTATGTTTTTAATGATTTTAGGAACTGTAGAAGTCTTTTTTAATGGATTGTTTTTTTGTTGGAAATATAGTAAGTTTTTCTACAAATCATTAGTTTTGATCGATGTCTGAATCTGCTGTTAAGAGACCTTAAATATTCGTTGAATTTTGTCACAACATTCTGTCCAGATTTTTTGTTTCAAAAGTAAAGTTCATTTGTTATCAAAAGTAAGGTTCATTTTTATCAGAAGTAAGGTTCATTTGTTATCAAAAGTAAAGTTCATTTGTTATGAAAAGTAAGGTTCATTTGTTATAAAACTTAAGGTTCATTTTTATCAAAAGTAAGGTTCATTTTTATCAAAAGTAAGGTTCATTTGTTATCAAAAGTATGGTTCATTTATTTCAAAAGGAAGGTTCATTTGTTATCAAAAGTAAGGTTCATTTTTATCAAAAGTAAGGTTGATTTTTATCAAAAGTAAGGTTCATTTTTATCAAAAGTAAGGTTCATTTTTATCTAAAGTAAGCTTCATTTTTATCAAAACTAAGGTTCATTTTTATCAAAAGTAAGGTTCATTTTTATCAAAAGTAAGATTGATTTGTATCAAAATTAAGGTTCATTTGTTATAAAAAGTATATTTACTGTTCATACCCTTCATTACTGTTCATACCATACGTTACTTTACTATTCATACCCTACGTTACTTTATTTTTCGCTCCAAATTTAATTTTCGCTCCAAAGTTATTGTTTGCTCGGAGGTTACTATACACTCCGAAGTTACTATTCACTTCGAAGTTATTGTAAATTCCGAAGTTACTGTTCATTTAGTGCTATTTTTTAAAAAAGTTGATTTTCTACAATTATATAGATTATTTTTTAACGAATTTTTTGTAAAATTATCATTAAATATAAGGATCATAATGAAAGTGTTTCTGATGTTTTTGGTTCTATATTTAGAGAGAAAATTTATTAACATTATTCAACATATTTTACAAATAAATTTTGTACATTTTATGATTGTTTAAATTTAAATGTTTGAATTTAATTCCAGAATATGCTGCTAGTTTTCAGGAACAATTTTGACTTCGTTTGAATCATTTTAAATGGATTTAAAATTCTGTTTGGAATCAATCAATGCTTTTATTATTCTAGAGATTTTATTGGAAGACTTATTCAAAATATATTGAATTCCTCTATTATATATTTTATTCTACGGGAATAAAGAAGAAACGATTCTGCTATTTTCAGGGAGATATTTAAGGGATCTTTTAACTTAATTAATTTTGAATATCCTAAGGAAGCGGAGTTTCTACACCTGCAAGATATTATTTATTCTATATATATATATATCGCTCTTATAGGAAAAATACCAACACAATAAAAAGAGAAAGTTTTGTGAACTTTGAATCTGCTGTGCATTTGAAACGTCCTGTTACACTCTGCTTCACCACCTGCTCGGTTTCTCAAGCGCTAAATTAATTCTACATTGACTACAATTTCATTGACGAGACGTTCTGATCTAAACCTCATGAACCATTACCTATGCGTTAATTAATTCTTCGGGTTGTTACTCCTAGATTATAATGTCAGTATCTTGGGGATGTGACTCTTTGTATCTAAAGTCAAGACTGTTTGGGTTGTGACTCCCAGTATCTAAAGTCAGGTTGTAAGGGTTGAGACTCCCCACACAAAAGTCAGTGTCGTGGTTATCCCTCCACTAGAAAAGGATTATGTAACTATGTAATGATTCCCCTTTAAAAATCATTTTTAGTGCATGCGTATCTCTCGCAGAGTGGAGTGGTATAAGAGTAAAGTATGCCCACTTTGGACTGAACTACTATTAAAATCATCCTTGGGTTATTTATTTTATTCTCTACTAATTAATATTAATAATTAACTTTGATAATTAATTTATTTCATTAAATTTTTAATCTGGTCTATTCACCCCCTCTAGACCATCTACCATTACCATGTCCGATTTAACAATCGCGACCTTCCACGATAGCGTGCGTTGTACACAATATCGAGTTTCACTAAACAACGATATGATTTTAAAATATTATACAAACCAGCCGTTATGAATAGTAATACCAACTTTTTAAAATTATATAAATTTTATCATTCAAAATGGACATCATTTTAGGATTCGGAATATCGAAATTATCCAAAGTTGAATTTTTTGTATTTTTCTGAAAACATTCAATTTTAGATTAATAATGAAAACACTGGGTTACTATTTTTAAAAAAATATTTTATTTAAATAATTATATATTTTATTTAAATTTATTTTAGGTAAAAATTGATACATAATACCTATATAAGTTAAATGTAATTCATTGGAGTAATTTTATAATATTTTTAGATAGATAAAAATTTTATAGAAGTTTTCACCGTCTTTTACCCACCACCTGGAAGAATTTTAAAATTTACATAAATCTAAATTTTACCGCTTCTGTGAGTGGAATATCTAAAATCAGAGATACATGGTTAATATAAAGGAGTAAAATGCTGTTCAATAAGAGAAAAATATATTTGGGTGAATAGTAACTCATTACTTATATTTACCACGATTAAAAGTAAATAGGGTAATTAAGGGTAAAAATGATATTATTATTACCATAACACATGTCCTAATTCTATTGGAAAAGTTTAATTCGACAAAAAACAATATTAGGAAGAAAATATTACCCTTTAGGTACACTTGTATTAGATTAGGACATTTTATTATTATTTTATTTAAAAAAGGTTAAAACAGTTAAAATCTATGTTTAATAACTAAAACATTTTTAATATAGAGTTATACATAAGATAAATTCTAATATAAATTTTAATTATAAAGATAAAAATATTTCCGACCTAATGGTATTTTATTTATAATTTTTAGACATTAAATAATTTATTTTATTTATGACACAATGGTGATGCAGTAATTATCTAAATAATGAAATATTAAAATAATTGATATTATAAATACCCAAATAAATATAATTTGGGACATTTAGTGAATTAAACTAATTTTATATGTTAATATGATATGTTAGTATTGATTTAATTTACTTTTTTAGAACTAATCATGTTGTTATGATTTTCACAAAAAACAATTACAAAATAGTGTCAAAATTGACATAAAATAGTTTTTAAAACAAATATTATATTATTAATTGTTATTATATTCCTATAAATCTAAGTTTCAGCCAAATTACTTAGATATGGTCATATATATTAATAATGAACCACTTTGGGTTCTTTTGGCTTGTTATAGTAAGTGTATCAACAATATAGTGTAAGAAATCAAGAAGACACGGTAAAAGTTAATTTATTTAACTTATAGTTAAATATAAATGATAAAGTTAAAATAGTTACCTAAACAAATATAAAACCAATTGGTTGGGAGTATTTCGACCCATAACCACATTAGCTTCTAAATTAATCAATTGGGAGCTATTATAAACTCAATATGTCTTTATTATAAAATAATATTTTATGTTTTTTCAAAGGTGCCCCTATCCTCCCTTATAAAAAGGGAACCCCTTCCCTCTTCTCTTCAGACACTTTTGAGCCTTGAATCTAGAAAAAGAATTACCCATTTCCCTTATAATCTTCCCTAGAAACACTATAGAGGTTCTAGTCTCCTCATAAGACCAACCCTAGTGCCTTAAGAGAAGGTTAAGAAGAGGCACGTCAAAGAAGAGGTAATATCCTTTACCGATTCTTTTCAATTTATTTCTTATTCTACATATTCTTCTTTATTTGTTTCATCATAAATTAATAACATCAGGATCACTAATATACTGATATTCTATTTTAAATATCAAACAACCCTATTTCATCATCTATCCATCCTACGGAAAACGAAATCATCACGCGTGCATACAGAAGAAATACTGTCTCCAAGCCGTGGTGTAATCTGTTTTCCACCACCACCTTACATGGATGGGTATAATGGTGTAAATAAATAACTATATATAATTATTTTACTTTGATATTTATTCTGAAATATTATAAAACCATTTGAATACAATTCCACGATCATGGGAATGATATCATTGCTTTTGTGTACGTTCAGACTACCGCCTCCACGAACGCGATGAGAATCATTTTCCATGATTAACCAATCAAGTTTGATTATAAATTATATATAATAAATAATAATTAGTGATATTATATAATAATTATTCTATATTTGTGAACATATATGTTTCATTTGTTTGTTCATGTGCATATTTCCTTTAATTTGATTTAATATGATTTTGTTTGATTACTTTTATAATGTATTTTAATGATATCATAATTTATGTTATTTGGATTTTTGTGATTCTTATCAGATTGGAAATATAATATATTTATCTATATTTTATTATTTAATGAGGAAGTTTGAAAATTCTTAATTATTTCTCAAAAATTTATTGAAGTTGTTACTATGTTTTTAGAAACTATACATTTCCTGTTTTAAAGCATTTTGGTATTTATTTTACTGAAACTGCTAAAATTGTCTAATTTTCATGAAACATGATTCTATGAAAAGATAAAACGATGATATTGATTTCATTAGTTTACATGAAAGTTTAAAAATATCGTTTGAATGGACTTTTAATTACTTGAATTTATGATATTCTATTTTGAAGAAGCAGTTTTTTCAGAATTGTTTTTATTATGTTTTTAATGATTTTAGGAACTGTAGATGTCATTATTAATTGATTTTTTTTCAAGGATAATAAGTTTTTATACAAATAATTAGTTTTTACCAAAGTCTGTGTCTGCTATTAAGAGCCCTTAAAAATTCTTTGAATTTTGTCACATCATTCTGTCCAGATTTTTTGTTATCAAAAGTAAGTTTCATTGTTATCAAAAGTAAGGTTCATTGTCATCAAAAGTAAGGTTCATTTGTTATCAAAATTAAGGTTAATTTTTATCAAAAGTAAGGTTCATTTGTTATCAAAAGTAAGGTTCATTTTTATCATAATTAAGGTTCATTTGTTATCAAAAGTAAGGTACATTTTTATCAATAGTAATGCCCATTTTTATCCAAAGTAATGTTCATTTGTTATCAAAAGTAAGGTTTATTTTTATCAAAAGTAAGGTTCATTGTTATAAAAAGTAAAGTTCATTGTTATCAAAAGTAAGGTTCATTGTTATCAAAAGTAAGGTTCATTTGTTATCAAAAGTAAGGTTCATTTATTTCAAAAGGAAGGTTAATTTGTTATCAAAAGTAAGGTTCATTTGTTATAAAATGTAAGGTTCTTTTGTTATCAAAAGTAAGGTTAATTTGTTATCAAAAATATGGTTACTGTTTATACCCTACATTTCTGTTCATACCCTACGTTACTTTACTATTCATACACTACGTTACATTACTATTCATACCCTACATTACGTTACTATTCATACCCAACGTAACATTACTATCCATACCCAATGTTACATTACAATTAATACCCTACGTTACTTTACTATTCATACCCTACGTTACTTTTCTATTCATACCCTACGTTACTTTATGGTTCGCTCCGAAGTTATTGTTCGCTCCAAAGTTATTGTTTTCTCGAAAGTTACTATTCACTCTGAAGTTACTATTCACTCGGATGTTACTATTCACTTCGAAGTTACTATTAATTACGAATTTACTATTCATTCCAAGAATTTTTTTTTAAAATTGATTTTCTGCAATTATATAGATTATTTTTTAATGGTTTTTTGTAAAATCCTCATTAAATATAAGGATCACAATGAAAGAGTTTTTGATGTTATTGGTGGTATATTTAGAGAGAAAATTTAATAACGTCCTTCAATGTATTTTACAAATAAATTTGGGCGTTTTAAGATTGTTTAAATTTAAATGTTGGAATTTAATTCCAGAATCTGCTGCTAGTTTTCAGGAAATGTTTTTACATCCTTTAAATCATTTTAAATGGATTTAAAGTTCTGTTTTGAATCATTGAATGCTTTTATTATTATGGAGATTTTATTGGAATACTTATTCAAAATATCTTGAATTCCTCTATTAGATATTTTATTCTATGGGAATAACGAAGCAACAGTTCTTCTATTTTCAGGGAGATATTTATGGGATCTGTTAACATGATTAATTTTGAATATCCTAAGGAAGCGGAGTTGATGCACCTGCTATATATTTTTTATCCTCTATATATATAGTTCTCTCTTGCAGGAAAAATAACAACACAATACAAAGAGAAAGTGTTGTGAACTTTGAATCTGCTGTGCATTTGCAACATCCTGTTACACTCTACTTCACAACCTGCTCGGTCTCTCAAGCGCTGAATTAATTCTGCTTCGACTACAATTTCATTGACAAGATGTGCTGAACTAAACCTCAAGAACCAGTACATGTGCTTTAATTTTTATCTTCTCTTTCATCTGGTTTTTAGTGTGTAAAGCTACTTCCCATCTCTGACGCGCACTCTTATTTTTCTGTTTATGCTTTTTCCCACAAAAGCATTATTTGTTATTCTTTTTCATCAGGTTGTGACTCTCAGATTCTAAAGTCAGGATCTTAGGGTTGTGACTCCCTATATCTAAAGTCAGAATTGTTTGGGTTGTGACTCCCCATATCTAATGTCAGATTGTAAGGGTTGTGACTCTCCACACAAAAGTTAGTTTCGTGGTTATCCCTCCACTAGAAAAGGATTTTGTATTTGGGTTATGATTCCCCTTTAAAAATCATTTTTAGTGAACATGTATCTCTCGCCGAGTAGAGAGGTTTATAAGTAGAGTAGGCCCACTATGGACCGAACTACTATAAAAAACCATCCTTGCGTTATTTATTGATTCCGCTGCTATTTAATTCTAATAATTAAATTTGATAATTAATTTATTTGATAAAATATTTAATCTAGTCTATTCACCCCCTCTAGACCATCTACCATTACCCAGTATGACCTAACAATTGGTATCAGAGGATAACCTTCTTAAGAATGGGTTTTTTATATACTTATATTTCATTATACTTGGTTTTTCCTTCCGGTATTTATCCAATAATTTCTTTTATCTGCTTTTATATTTTATTATGCTAATCTATTACTAGACCTCACAGTCTAAGGATAAAGATCTTATAAGATGGCAGGATTGAACCCAATTGTTGCCTGGATTCCTCAGAAGCATCCACATTTTGATGACAATTATTATAGATATTGGAGATCCCGAATGGAGGCATACCTCAAACAGTTGAGCATTGAGCATTGGTCTATCATGTAATAACAAAACACACTGCCTGAAGCTGATCCAGATGCTCTTACAGGAATTGATTCTACTAGAAATATCTTAAATTACAAAGTCGTTAATGTTTTATATCGTTCTATTAACAGAAGTGTTTTTAGTCGTGTTTCTGCATGCAAGACAGATCATGATATTTGGAAGATTTTGCATGTTACTCACCTAGGCTCTCATAAATTGATCTGAACCAAACGTGGAATGCTTCGTGCTGAGTATCAAGACTTCATGATGGGTAAAGATGAAACTGTAAATCAAATGTTCCATAGATTCAAAAGAATTGTGAATGTAATTAATTCACTTGGGGATTCTCTGGAAAATCGTATAATTGTTGAAAGAGTCCTACGAGCATTACCAAAGAAATGGCATGCAAAGAAGGTTTCCATTGATAAAAGGAAGAACTTCAAAGAGTACACACTTGATGAATTGATTAGATCACTACTATAATATGAACTGGAACTGAAGAACATAGCTGATGAGGAGTCAACAAAAAGAAAAGGTATATCTTTTAAGTCTATAAATGTTATTTCTAATAATTCTTTTGATTCTGATCTACAGGATATTGAAAAGGAAGACATGGCCGAGATTGTAACTGGAGTCTACAAAAGAATGAAAAAGAAAGGTTTCAAAAACTAGTTTAGTAGAAATCTTCAAAAAGAAAAATATAAGGGAGATAATAAAGGAGATACAAATTACAATGCTTCAGATGTAATTTGTTATGAGTGTAGGAAGAAAGGACATATCAAACCTGATTTCCATAAACTAAACAATAAAGACAAATACAAAAAGAAGAATAGAAAGTCATTGGAAACCAGCTGGAGTTGTACAGAAGAATCTGAATCTTGTGAAAAATCTAGAAATGACAAAGAATCTACCAACTTGTGTTTCATGGCATAACTAGATAAGGTTTGTAATTCTAATTATTATTTTGAATATTCTAATTCTGAATATGAATATGAGAACTCCAATGTTTTTGAATTAAATAAAGAAATTGAAAGATTAATAAAAGATATTTTCAAAGCTGCTGATTTATATAATAAACAAATAGAAGATAATGAAAAACTTATTTCTGAAAATAAAGTCATTTTTCAAGAAAATTAAACGTTAATAAACACTGACCCTTCTTCTCATTCAAATGTTTATGATAATTTGAAAACTGTTCAAGATTTGAATGAGAAATTGAAAAAGGAAGTTGAATATCTTAAACAAAATTTATCTACATTTATTCAACGTCGTGAAAAATATCATGAGATGATGTCTTTCACTAAAACTAATAAAAATAAATTGGGTTTTGGTTATGATAAAAGATTACATCAAATGTATAATACTCTTTTTTTTTAAATGTAAAAATGGTTGTACTTCAACTGTTACTTGTTTTAAATGTGGAATGAATGGTCACAATGCCAATGATTGTTCACATAGATTTAAACAATCTTTGGGATTTACAAAAACTAATATTTCTAAATAATTGTTATCGAGAGTACCATACAATACATGTTTAAATTCTTTATGGGTACCTAAAAATTGTATTACTAATCCTATTGGACCCAAAGTAGCTTGCATACCAAAATTGTCAATTAATTGATTTTTGTAGGAAAAATGCCTTGGATGTCTCAATAACGACATATGGTACATGGACAGTGGATGCTCTAGGAATATGACTGAAGACCCATCAAAATTTACTACATACAACACATGTGATGGAGGAACCTTTACTTTTGGAGACAATTCCGAAGGCAAAGTAAAAGGTTTTGGTAATGTCAGTATTTCAAATTCTATATTTATTTCAAAAGTTTTATATGTTGATGTTTTAAAACATAATTTAATTAGTATATTCAAAATTATGTGATGATGGAATGGAAGTTAAATTTCAAACTGATAAACGGTTAGTTTTTAAAGATGATTCATTATTATTTTATGCTAATCGAAAAGATAATATTTATACTATTGATTTTGCTGATCTAACTGTTCAACATGTAAAATGTTTGATTGCCGTATAGAATGAAAACATCCTTTGGCATTGACGTTTAGGACATGTTAATTTTAGATTGTTGTATATGCTCTCGAAGCATGAGAATGTTTTACAGCTTCCTTCCTTGAAGAAAGAACAACATCATGTTAGTGACGCCTGCATGAAAGGGAAACAACACAAAATTTATTTTTGACCAATCAATCATAAAAGTACTAATAAGCCTTTATAGTTAGTACATCTTGATTTATTTGGTCAATCTCAAATTTCTAGCCTTGTTGGAATGAAATATACCTTAGTTATTGTTGATGATTATAGTAGATTTACTTGGGTATATTTTCTAGCTCATAAAAATGATACTTTATCTAAATTCACTGCTTTCTGTAAATTAGTTCAAAATGAAAAAGTTTGTATGATTATTTCTATTATTAGTTATAAAAGAGGTGAATTTCATAATTTATATTTTGAAAAATTCTGTGAAAATAATGGATATTTTCATAATTTATCGGCTCCTAGAACACCACAACAAAATGGTTTTGTAGAACGGAAAAAAAAGAACTCTTATTGAAATGGCCCGAACTATGTTAAGTGAATATAATATTCCATGATATTTTTGGGCTAAGGCTGTTTTTGTTTCATGTTATATTTCAAATAGAATTCTTATTAGACCTTTTCTAAAGAAAAATCCTTATGAATTATTCAAAAATAAAAATCCTAAAGTTGGTTATTTTAGAGTTTTTGGATGTAAAGATTTTATTTTAAATTAAAAGGATAATTTAGATAAATTTGATGCCAAATGTGATGAAGGTATTTTTCTTGGTTATTCTAATAACAGTAAAGCTTATAGAGTTTATAATTAACGAACTATGGTTATTGAAGAGTCTGTTCATGTTATGTTTGAAGAAAATAATGTTAAAATAAATTCTGATTCTAATGTTATTGATGATGAGTTTATAGATTTTAATTTTGGTGAATATTTTCCTCAAGATAAGAGTGAATTAATTAAGGGGATCATACTCCTTCTCAACCTGATCCAATATCATGGACGATTCACAATGATCATCATGTTGAAAATGTAATTGGAAATGTTGATTCTGGTGTCAAAACCAGGAATTCTATTTTAAATTATTGTGCCAATTCTGCATTTATTTCTGATTTTGTTCATGTTGATATTCATGATGCTTTAAAAGATGCAAACTGGATTATTTCTATGCAAGTTGAATTAAATCAGTTTGTTAGAAATAATGTTTGGAATTTAGTATAATTTCCTGAAGATAAGAAGGTAATTGGAACGTTGTGTATCTTTAGAAACAAGCTGGATGAACCAGGACAGATTGTCAAAAACAAATCCAGACTTGTTGCTCAAGGATACTCTAAAGAAGAAGGTATAGACATTGAAGATTAATTTTCACCTGTTTCCAGGTTAGAGTCAATTATAATTTTGTTAGCCTTTTCATGTTTTCAAGGTTTTAAATTATATCAAATGGATGTAAAAAGCGCTTTCTTAAATGGTCTTATTACTGAATAAGTTTATGATTCACAACCCCCTGGTTTCGAAAATGAAAAATTTCCCAACCATGTTTTTAAATTATCCAATGCTTTATACAGTATCAAACAAGCACCTCGTGCTTGGTATGAAAGATTTTCTTTATTTTTATTAAAAAATGGTTTCATGAAAGTAAATGTTGATCCCACTCTTTTTATTAAATTATCATCTGATGATATTTTTATTGTTCAAATTTATGTTGATGATATATTTTTTGGATCACCTAGTGAAATTATTTGTAATTATTTTTCATTATTGATGTCTTCTGAATTTGACATGAGTTTAATGAGAGAATTAATGTTATTTCTCAGACTTAAAATTTCTCAAAGGAAAGATGGAATCTTTCTTAATAAATTTAAGTATGCTAAAGATTTAGTTAAATGATTTGGTCTTGATTCCTCTAAATCCATGAAAACCACTATGGGTACTAATTTTAAATTAGATAGTGATATATCTGGTATATCAGTTGATTTAATAGTTTATAGAGGTATGATTGGTAGCTTGTTATATTTAACAACATCTAGACCTGATATCATTTTTAGTGTTTTTTTATGTGATAGATTTCATGATGATCCTAAAGAAAGTCATATTAAAGCTATTAAAAGAATAATTATATATGTTAAAGGAACTATGATTCTGGTTTATTTTATCCAAAATATAACTCTTTTGATTTAACATCTTATTCTGATTCTGATTTTGGAAGCTGTAGAATTGATCGAAAAAGCACATCAGGTATGTGTCATTTTTTGGGAAAATGTTTAATATCTTGGTCATCTAAGAAATAATTATCTATTGCTTTATCTACTTCAAAAGCCGAGTATATCTCTGCTACTAGTAGTTGTGCTCAATGTTTATGGATTAAGCAAACTTTATGTAATTTTGGTGTTTATCTTGATATACTACCTATTAATTGTGATAATGCATCTACAATTTCTATTTCTAAAAACCCCTTACAACATTCTAAATCACAAATTGATCTTAGATTTCAATTCAATCGAGATCATGTGAATAAGGGTGATATTGTTTTAGAATTTATCCCTTATGAAAATTAGCATTCAGATATTTTTACAAATCCTTTACACTCTGCTCAATTTGAGAAAATTAAATTTTTTCTTTGTATGTTGGAATTTTAAATTTTATTTACTGCATTTGTTTAGGGGGATCATGTTTTCACTTTATGTTTATTTACTAAAAGGGGGAAAAGTTTTGGAGAGATGTTTTGGTGAGAAATAATTTGGATTTAATCATTTTAAAAATTCATTTATGGTTTAAATGTTTTGGTTTTGTAATCAAACAAAAAGGGGGAGATTGTTTGTGAATGTGCATATTTCCTTTAATTTGATTTCATATGATTTTGTTTGATTACTTTCCTTATTTATTTTGATGATATCATAATTTATGTTATTTGGATTTTTTTTATTCTTATCACATTGGAAATATAATATATTTATCTATATTTTATTAGTTAATGGGGAGGTTTGAAGATGCTTATCTATTTCTCAAAAATTTAATGAAGTTGCTACTATGTTTTTAGAAACTCTATATTTCACTGTTTTAAAACATTTAGGTATTTATTTTTTTGTAACTTCTACAGCTGTCTGATTTGCATGAAACATGATTATACGAAAATATAAAATGTTTATATTGATTTCATTAGTTTACATCAAAGTCAAAAAATATAGTTTGGATGGACATTTAATTACTTGAAGTTCGGATATTCTGTTTTCAAGTAGCAGTTTTTCCAGAATTGTTTTTCTTCTTTTTTTTAATGATTTTAGGAACTGTAGATGACTTTTTTAATTAATTATTTTTTTTGAAAGATAATAAGTTTTTCAACAAATCATTAGATTTGACTGAAGTCTGAATATACTATAAAGATCCCTTAAAAATTCATTGATGTGTGTCACAACATTCTATCCAGATTTTTTGTTATCAAAAGTAAGGATCGTTGTTATCAAAAGTAAGGTTCATTGTTATCAAAAGTAAGCTTCATTTGTTATCAAAAGTAAGGTTCATTTTTATCAAAAGTAAGGTTCATTTGTTATCAAAAGTAAGGTTCATTGTTATCAAAAGTAAGGTTCATTTGTTATCAGAAGTAAGGAACATTTTTATCAAATGTAAGGTTCATTGTTATCAAAAGTAAGGTTCATTTGTTATCAAAAGTAAGGTTCATTGTTATCAAAAGTAATGTTTATTATTATCAATAGTAAAGTTCATTGTTATCGAAAGTAAGGTTCATTATTATCAAAAGTATGGTTCATTTGTTATCAAAAGTAAGATACATTTTTATCAAAAGTAAGGTTCATTGTTATCAAAAGTAAGTTTCATTTTTGTTTCAAAAGTAAGGTTCATTTTTTTATCAAAAGTAAGGTCAATTTGTTATCAAAAGTATGGTTTATTTGTTATGAAAAGTAAGGTTCATTTGCTCTCAAAAGTATGGTTACTGTTCATACCCTACATTACTATTCATACCCTACGTTACTTTACTATTCATACCATAAGTTACTTTACTATTCATAACATACGTTACTTTACTATTCATACCCTACGTAACTTTACTATTCATACCCTATATTGCATTACTATTCATACCCTACGTTACTTTACAATTCATACCCTATGTACCTTTATTGTTCGCTCTGATGTTGTTGTTCACTCCAAAGTTATTGTTCGCTTGGAAGTTACTATTCACTCCAAAGTTACTATTCACTCTAAAGTTACTATTCACTCGGAAGTTACTATTAACTTCGATGTTACTGTTCATTCTGAAGTTACTGTTCATTTCGTGAAATTTTTTAAAAAAATTGATTTTCTGCAATTATATAGATTATTTTTTATCGATTTTTTTTTGTAAAATCCTGATTAAATATAAGGATCATAATGAAAGAGTTTTTGAATTTTTCGGTTCTATATTTAGAGAGAAAATTTAATAATGTTCTTCAACGTATTTTTCAAATAAATTTGGACGTTTTAATATTGTTTAAATTTAAATGTTGGAATTTAATTCCAGAATCTGCTGCTAGTTTTTAGGAAATTTTTTGACTTCATTTAATTCATTTTAAAAGGATTTAAATTTCAGTTTTGAATCATTCAATGCTTTTATTATTATAGAGATTTTATTGGAAGACTTATTCAAAATATATTGAATTCTTCTATTAGATATTATATTCTACGGGAATAATGAAGCAACAATTCTGCTATTTTCAGGGAGATATTTATGGGATCTCTTTACTTAATTAATTTTGAATATCCTAAGGAAGCGGAGTTGTTGCACCTGCTAGATATTTTTTATTCTCTATATATATAGTTCTGTCTTACAGGAAAAATAACAACAAAATAAAAGAGAAAGTGTTGTGAACTTTGAATCTGTTGTGTATTTGCAACGTCCTGTTACACTCTTCTTCACCACCTGCTCAGTCTCTCAAGCACTGAATTAATTCTGGTTCGACTACAATTTCATTGACGAGACGTGCTGAACTAAACCTCGAGAACCAGTACTTGTGCTTTAACTTTTATCTTCTCTTTCATCTGGTTATGACTGTGAAACTCTACTTCCCATCTCTCACACACACGCTTATTTTTCTATTTATGATTTTGCACACAAAAGTATTATTTGTTATTCTTTTTCTTCAGGTTGTGACTCCCGGATTCTAAAGTTAGGATCCTAGGGTTCTGACTCCCTGTATCTAAAGTCAGGACTGTTTGGGTCGTGACTCCCAGTATCTTATGTCAGGTTGTAAGGGTTGTGACACCCCACACAAAAGTCAGTGTTGTGGTTATCCCTCCACTAGAAAAGGATTTTGTAATTGGGTTATGATTCCCTTTTAAAAATAATTTTTAAGCACACATATCTCTCACTGAGTAGAGAGGTATAATAGTAGAGTAGGCCCACATTGGACCGAACTACAAAAAACATCCTTGCATTATTTATTTTTTTGACTGCTATTTAATTTTAATAATTAAATTTGATAATTAAATTATTTGATTAAATATTTAATCTAGTCTATTAACCCCCCTCTAGACCATCTTCCATTACCCTGTCCGACCTAAAAATTGGTAACATAGGATAACCTTTTTAAGAATAGTTTTTCTCTATACTTATATTTCATTATACTTGGTTTTTTCTTCCGGAATTTATCCAATAATTTCTTTTATCTGCTTTTATATTTTATTTTGCTAACCTATTCCTAGAACTCATAGTCTAAGTATAAAGATCTTATAAGATGGTGGGATTGAACCCGAATGATGCTTGGATTCCTCAGAAGGCACCACATTTTGATGACAATGTTTATGGTTACTGGAGATCCAGAATGGAGGCATACCTCAAATAGTTGAGCATTGAGCATTGGTATATCTGGTCAAAACAATACACATTGCCTGAAGCTGATCCAGATACTCTTATAGGAATTGATGCTACTAGATATGTCTTAAATTACAAAGTCGTTAATATTTTATATTGTGCTATTAACATAAGTGTTTTTAGTAAAGTTTCTTCATGCAAGACAGATCATGATATTTGGAAGATTTTGCATGTTACTCACCTTGGCTCTGAAAAATTGATCTGAACCAAACATGGAATGCTTCGTGCTGAGTATCAAGACTTCAAGATGGGTGAAGATGAAACTATAAATCAAATGTTACGTAGATTCACAAGCATTGTGAATAGAATGAATTCACTTGGAATATCTCTGGAAAATCCTATACTTGTTGAAAGAGTCCTACGGAATTACCAAAGAAATGGAATGCAAAGAAGGTTGCCATTGATGAAAGGAAGAATTTCAAAGAGTACACACTTGATTAATTGATTGGATCACTACTACAATACGAACTAGAACTGAAGAACATAGCTGATAAGGAGTCAACATAAAGAAAAGGTATACCTTTTAAGTCTATAAATGTTATTTATAATAATTATTTTGATTCTTATCTACAAGATATTGAAACGGAAGACATGGCTCAGATTGTAATTGGAGTCTACAAAATAATGAAAAAGAAAGGTTTCAAAAACCAGTTTAGTAGAAATCCTCAAAGGGAAAAATATAAGGGAGATAAGAAAGGTGATGAAAATTACAATGCTTCAGATGTAACTTGTTATGAGTGCAGGAAGAAAGGTCATATCAAACCTGATTGCCCTAAACTAAAGAATAATGACAAATACAAAAAGAAGGATAGAAAGGCATTGACAACCAGCTAGATTTGTACAGAAGAATCTGATTCTAGTGAACAATCTGAAAATGACAAAGAATCTACCAAATTTTGTTTCATGGAATCACTAGATAAGGTTTGTAATTCAAAGTATTATTCTGAATGTTCTTATTCTGAATATGAATATGAAAACCCCAATTTTTTTGAATTAAATAATGAAATTGAATGATTAATAAAATATATTTTCAAACCTGATGATTTATATAATTAACATAAAGAATATAATGAAAATAATATTTCTGAAAATAATGTAATTTTTCAAGAAAATAAAAGGATAATAAACACTACCTCTTCTACACATTCGACAGTTTATGATAATTGAAAACTGCTCAAGATTTGAATGAGAAATTGAAAAAGGAAGTTGAATACCTTAAACAAAATTTATCTTCTTGAATTCAAGGTCATGAAAAATATCATGAGGTGATGTCTTTGACTAAAACTAATAAAAATAAATATTGTTTTGGTTATGATAAAAGATTACCTCAAATGTATAAAACTTGTTTTGTTAAAAGTAAAAACGGTTATACTTCAACTGTTACTTGTTTTAAATGTGGCATGAATGGTCACTATGCCAATGATTGTTCACATAGGTTTAAACAATCTTTGGGATTTACAAAAAAAATATTTCTAAATCGTTGTTATTGATAGTACCTTACAAAACATGTTTAAATTCTGTATGGGTACCTAAAAATTGTATTAATAATCCTATTGGACTCAAAGGAGCTTGGGTACCAAAATTTTCAATTAATTGATTTTTGTAGGAAAAATTCCTTGGATGTCTCCAAAACGACATATGGTACATGGACAGTGGATGCTCTAGGAATATGACTGAATACCCATCAAAATTTATCACATACAACACTTGTGATGGAGGCACTGTTACTTTTGGAGACAATTCCAAAGGCCAAGTTAAAGTTTTTGGTAATATTGGTATTCCAAATTCTACATTTATTTAAAAAGTATTATATGTTGAAGGTTTAAAACATAATTTATTTATTATACCAAAATTATGTGATGATGGAATGGAAGTTAAATTTCAAAATGATAAATGTTTAGTTTTAAAAGATGATTATTTATTATTTTATGCTAATGTAAAGGATAATATTTATACTTTTGATTTTGCTGAACTAACTGTTCATCATGTAAAGTGTTTGAATGCTATACAGAATGACAGCATCATTTGGCACCGACTTTTAGGACATGTTAATTTTAGATTGATGCATAAGCTCTCGAATAATGCGAATGTTTTACCGCTTTCTTCCTTGAAGAAAGAACAACATCATGTTTGTGACGCCTGCATGAAAGGGAAGTAACACAAACTTTCTTTTAGACCTATCAATCAGATAAGTACTAATAAGCCTTTAAAGTGAGTACATCTTGATTACTTTGGTCCAAATAAAATTTCTATCCTTGGTGGAAATAAATATACTTTTTTTATTGTTGATGATTATAGTAGATTTACTTGGGTATATTTTCAAGCTCCTAAAAATGATACTTTATCTAAATTCACTGCTTTCTCTAAATTAGTTCAAAATGAAAACGTTTGTATGACTATTTATATTCTTAGTGATAAAGGAGGTGAATTTCATAATTTATATTTTGATAAATTCTGTGAAAATAATGGATATTTTCATAATTTCTCTACTCCTAGAACACCACAACAAAAAGGTGTTGTAGAACAGAAAAATAGAACTCTTATTGAAATGGCTCGAACTATGTTAAGTGAATATAATCTACCTAGATATTTTTGTGCTGAGGCTATTTTTTTTTCTTGTTATATTTCAAATAGAATTCTTATTAGTCCTTTTCTAAAGAAAAATCTTTATGAATTATTCGAAAATAAAAAAGCCTAACGTTGGTTATTTTAGAGTTTTTGGATGAAAAGTTTTTATTTTAAATTCAAAGGATAATTTAGATAAATTTGATTCCAAAAGTGATGAAGGTATTTTTCTTGGTTATTATAATAATAGTAAAGATTATAGTGTTTATAATGAACGAACGATGGTTATTGAAGAGTCTGTTCATGTTATGTTAGATGAAAATAATGTTAAAAGAAATTCTGATTCTAATGTTATTAATGATGAGTATAGAGATTTTAATTTTGGTGAAGATTTTACTCAAGATAAGAGTGAATTAATTGAGGGGGATGATACTCCTTCTCAACCTGATCCATGATCATGGACGATTCACAAAGATCATCCTGTTGAAAATGTAATGGGCAATGTTGATTCTGGTGTCAAAACCAGAAATTCTATTTTAAATTATTGTGCCAATTCTACATTTATTTTTGATTTTGTTCCTATTGATATTCATGATGTTTTAAAAGATTCAAACTAGATTATTACTATGCAAGATGAATTAAAACATTTTTTAGAAATAATGTATGGAATTTAGTAGAATTTTCTGAAGATAAGCAGGTAATTTGAAATAATTGGATCTTTAGAAACAAGCTGGATGAATCTGGACAGATTGTCAAAAACAAAGCCAGACTTGTTGCTCAAGGATACTCTCAAGAAGAAGGTATAGACATTGAAGATTCATTTCCACTTGTTTCCAGGTTAGAGTCAATTAGAAATTTGTTAGCCTTTGCGTGTTTTCAAGGTTTTAAATTATATCAAATGGATGTAAAAAGTGATTTCTTGAATGTTTTTATTATTGAAGAAGTTTATGTTTCACAACCCCCGGGTTTCGAAAATGAAAAATTTCCCAACCATGTTTTTAAATTATCCAAAGCTTTATACGGTCTAAGAAAAGCACCTCGTTCTTGTTATGAAATACTTTCTTTATTTTTATTAAAAAATGGTTTCAAGAAAGGAAATGTTGATCCCACTCTTTTTATTAAAAGATCTTGTGATGATATTTTAATTATTCAAATTTATAATGATGATACAATTTTTGGATCATATAGTGACATACATTGTAATGATTTTACTTTATTGATGTATTCTGAATTTGACATGAGTTTAATGGGAGAATTAAATTTCTTTCTTGGACTTCAAATTTCTCAAAGGAAAGATGGAATTTTTCTTAATCAATATAAGTATGCTAAAGATTTAGTTAAATGATTTGGTCTTGATTCCTCTAAATCCATGAAAACCCCTATGGGTACTAATTTTAAATTAGATAGTGATGCATCTGGTAAATCAGTTGATTTAACAGTTAATAGAGGTATGATAGGTAGCTTGTTATATTTAATAGAATCTGGACCTGATATCATTTTTAGTGTTTGTTTTTGTGCTACATTTCAAGCTGATCCTAAAGAAAGTCATATTAAAGAGGTTAAAATAATAATTAGATATGTTAAAGGAACTGTTGATTCTGGTTTATTTTAACCAAAATATAACTGTTTTGATTTAACATCTTATTCGGATTCTGATTTTGGAGGCTGTAGAATTGACCGAAAAAGCACATCAGGTATGTGTCATTTTTTTGGGAAAATGTTTAATATCTTGGTCATCTAAGAAACAATTATCTGTTTCTTTATCTACTACAGAAGCCGAGTATATCTCTGCTGCTGGTAGTTGTTCTCAATGTTTATGGATTAAGAAAACATTATGTGATTTTGGGGTTTATCTTGATAAACTACCTATTTATTGTGATAATACATCTACAATTTCTATTTCTAAAAACCCCTTACAACATTCTAGAACAAAAAAAATTGATCTTAGATTTCATTTCAATCGAGATCATGTGAATAAGGGTGATATTTTTTTATAATTTATACCTTCTGAAAATCAGCTTGATGTTATTTTTACAAATCCTTTAGACTCTGCTCAGTTTGAGAAAATTAAATTTTCTCTTGGTATGTTGGAATTTTATATTTTATTTGCTGCATTTGTTTAGGGGGAGCATGTTTTCACTTTATGTTTATTTAAAAAAATGTGGAGAAGTCTTGGAGAGAAGTTTTGGTGAGAAATATTTTGGATTTAATCATTTTAAAAATTCATTTATGGTTTAACTTTTTTGGTTTTGTAATCAATCAAAAAGGGGGATATTGTTTGTACATGTGCATATTTCCTTTAATTTGATTTCTTTTGATTTTATTTGATTAATTTTATTATGTATTTTGATGATATATTAATTTATGTTATTTAGATTTTTTTATTCTTATCACATTGGAAATATAAGATACTTATTTATATTTTATTAGTTAAAGAGGAAGTTTGAAAATGCTTATCTATTTCTCAAAAATTTAATGAAGCTGCTACTATGTTTTTAGAAACTCAACATTTCACTATTTTAAAACATTTAGGTATTTATTTTACTTCAACTTATACAGTTGTCCGATTTTCATGAAACATGATTCTTTGGAAATATAAAATGTTTATCTTGATTTCATTAGTTTAAATCAATGTCTAAAAATATCGTTTGAATGGATGATTAATTACTTGAATTTCTGATATTCTGTTTTAATGTAGCAATTTTTTCAGAATTGTTTTTCTTCTATTTTTTAATGATTTTAGGAACTGTAGATGACTTTTTTAATTGATTCTTTTTTTTAAGATAATACGTTTTTTCTACAAATCATTTGTTTTGACCGATGTCTGAATCTGCTGTTAAGAGACCTTAAAATTTGTTGAATTTTGTCAAAACATTCTGTCCAGAATATTTGTTATCAAAAGTAAGGTTCATTGTTATCAAAAGTAAGGTTCATTGTTATCAAAAGTAAAGTTCATTTGTTATCAAAAGTAAGGTTCATTTTTATCAAAATTAAGGTTAATTTGTTATCAAAATTAAGGTTCATTGTTATCAAATGTAAGGTTCATTTGTTATCAAAAGTAAGGTTCATTTTTATCAAAAGTAAGGTTCATTGTTATCAAAATTAAGGTTTATTTCTTAACAAAAGTAAGGTTCATTTTTATCAAACGTAAGGCTCATTGTTATCAAAAGTAAGGTTCATTGTTATCAAAAGTATGTTTCATTGTTATCAAAAGTATGGTTCATTTGTTATCAAACGTAAGGATTATTTTTATCAAAAGTAAGGTTCATTGTTATCAAAGGTAAGGTTCATTTTTGTTTCAAAATTAAGGTTCATTTTTTTATCAAAAGTATGGTTCATTTGTTATCAAAAGTAAGGTTCATTTGTAATCAATAGTATGGTTACTGTTCATACCCTACATTACTGTTCATACCCTACGTTACATTACTATTCATACCCTATGTTACTTTACTATTCATACCCTACATTACTTTACTGTTCACTCTGAAGTTATTGTTCACTCCAAAGATATTGTTCGCTCAGAAGTTACTACTCACTCTGAAGATACTATTCACTCAGAAGTTACTACTCACTCAGAAGTTACTATTCACTTCGAAGTTACTGTTCATTCCGTGCAATTATTTTTTTTAAATTGATTTTCTGCAATTATATAGATTTTTTTATAACGATTTTTTTGTAAAATCCCCATTAAATATAGGGATCATAATGAAAGAGTTTATGATGTTTTTTGTGCTATATTTTGAGAGAAAATTTATTAACTTTATTGAACGTATTTTACAAATAAATTTGGACGTTTTAAGATTGTTTAAATTTAAATGTTCGAATTTAATTCCAGAATCTGCTGCTAGTTTTCAGGAACTATTTTGACTTCGTTTAAATCATTTTAAATGGATTTAATATTATGTTTTGAATCAGTCAATGCTTTTATTATTCTGGGGATTTTATTGGAAGAATAATTAAAAATATATTGAATTCCTCTATTAGATATTTTATTCTATGGGAATAATGAAGCAACGGTTCTGCTATTTTCCGGGAGATATTTTTGGGATCTCTTAAATTAATTAATTTTGAATATCCTAAGGAAGCGGAGATGCTGCACCTGCTAGATATTTTTTATTCTCTATATATATTGTTCACTGTTGCAGGAAAAATAACAACACAATACAAAGAGAAAGTGTTGTGAACTTTGAATCAGCTGTGCATTTGCAACGTCCTGTTACACTCTGCTTCACCACCTACTCGGTCTCTCAAGCTCTGAATTAATTCTTCTTCAACTACAATTTCATTGAAGAGACGTGCTAATCTAAACCTCAAGATCCAGTACATGTGATTTAATTTTTATCTTCTCTTTAATCTGGTTCCGAGTCTGTAACACTACTTCCCATCACTCACATGCACTCTTATTTTTATGTTTATGATTTTTGACACAAAAGAATTATTTGTTATTGTTTTTCTTCGGGTTGTGACTCCCGGATTCTAAAGTCATGATCTTAGGGTTGTGACTCCCTACATCTAAAGTCAAGACTATTTGGGTTGTGACTCCCATTATCTAAATTCAGGTTGTAAGGGTTGTGACTCCCCACACAATAGTCAGTGTCGTGGTTATCCCTCCACTAGAGAAGGATTTTGTAATTGGGTTATGATTCCCCTTTAAAAATCATTTAGATTTCACACGTATCTCTCACCGAGTAGAGAGGTATAAGAGTAGAGTAGTCCCACTTTGGACCGAACTGCTATAAAAAACATCCTTGCGTTATTTATTTTTTCCACTCCAAATTAATATTATTAATTAAATTTGATAATTAATTTATTTGATTAAATATTTAATCTGGTCTATTCACCCCCCCCCCCTCTAGACCATCTTCCATTACCCTATCCGTCCTAACATCATTTACTTACTTCCATTTAATTATATAAGGAAATGAAAACAGCATTCATGCGTACGCACGGCCTACCATCTCCATGAACAGTGTATTTCATTACATTTAATGATATATCATATATATTTATATACTGAATATATATTATATATAAATCATGTTTTACATTATGAAATTATGTAAGTCAGGATATATGTAATAATATCAAGAACAACATGTCGAAACACGTACGATAAATGAAATGATTTTACCCAAAACACTACTTTAACATTAATTTACTAAGGAACGGGTAATATAAATTCATAAGTGAACCATATATGATATCATAACAATGAATATGATTATTTAATAATTCAATGATATTATTTAAATCATTATACATGAGGTTTGGATACGTATGATGCATATCAGACCTAAGGTAAGGGTTAACTATTCCAATATCATTCTTATCCTAGATTGTTATTCGTAAGTATTTACTGGGGTAATTGTTATCATCCATGCCCATGTTTTATAAAAAAAATAATGTCTTGTTAATGTCCTTTTTACCCATTTTTGAAATTTACCACTTTTTATGAAAGGATTCTTACTTTTGTTTACCACACGGGGAACTTTTTGACTTTTCTGACAAAAGTACGAGAAGAATGTTATTTTTAACATATACGGTGTGAACAAATTTTTATGGTTTCATAATGCCTCATTTTCATGATTCTTAATCAATAATATTTTATGACTATTTTCAAAAAAATACATTTCTTTTATAATTTCATGGAATTTTGTGAAAAGGAAATTATTTTTGAAGAAGAAAGGATATTTTCCTCATGAATTCATTTCAAGTTTTTTATCAAACCATTTTCCATCTTAGATGACATTATTTCATAAGTGTATATTTCAAGTATAATTTCTCATTGATTTACATGGTTTAAATTTTCTTATAATGAAATAATAATTTGTTTTATAGGGATTATGTGATGATGCGATGATGTTTATGAAACCAATTTTATTCTTTGGGTTATGATGAATGTTTTAACATTATTTTGTGGCACAAGTAAGAATGCTTTCATTATGAGATGTGTTGGATCCATATCTCCCTCCAATGCATTGGGTAAATATTTATATCTCATTAGATAGAAATGGATTAAATGGTAAGTTAATCCGGTTCAGTGATACATGACTGGAACGAGGAGTGAACATGATTTAGAAAGGGACTTTGTCCACTAAGATGGTCTTGGCAGCAATGCCTTGGCTACTATGGAAATTGTATCATCTGCTTAATGGTTTTCCACAATTACATGTTTTATTCCAATGCTACTTGGTCATGATTAATGTTTCATTTTGATATATTTCTTACGTACTGCCATGTTTTATGTCATTGCCCACGATTTTGATTTTTAAACATTATGTTCATGTTTTGTTTTAGTTCAAATGTATATGATTTGTTTTATTTTCTCCATTCTTACCCTTACTGAGCATTTGAGATCACCCTTTATATGTTTTATTTTCCCCAGTATTTAACGAAAGGTTTTAGGTAAGAAAACAAAAGCTTAAGATATTTATTGGAGATGTTGAAGATCATTCACTACGATTAGAAGATTATATTCCGAGTTTCCAAAGTCATTGAACAATTACGGTCCTTGTGTGTCTGTTTTTGTTATTCCGATAAAGTAATGTAATATATATATACATTAGTCTTTGGGCCTCTACAGTTGGTATCAGAGGAATGTTTTAGTAATCCTTTGGAAACTAGGATGCAAGAACTTTAGTGAGATCCCTAGAGATATTTCTATGGTATTTCTAGGGATGTCACTAAGGTTATGTATAAGTATAGGTTATAGTCCTAGAATTATGGTAATGATATTAGAATTAAAAATACGATGTTAGATATTGAAGGTAATCCCCCTTTATTATGTTGTTTTCCTAGCATGATTTTTGCCTCTCACACTGTTCTTTTTGGGTTTTAGACGATGGCTGGAACCCAAAGGAACCGTGTTGATCAATGCAATGGACAGTGCAATGATTGTCCTCCCGAGAAAACAAATGTGATGGGAGATGGAGTGAAAAATCTTATTGTTATATTTTCACAGGCTATGAATCATTCTGGATTTCCAAATGATCAGAGAAGTGAACAATATTCTATTGTGTCCTTCATGAGGCAATGTCCACCTTCTATCAATGGGTCTTCTGATCCACTTGTTGCTGAAAAATGGATCAGTACCATTCAAAAGATATTTACCATACTTCGCTGTTCAGAAAATGAAAAGTTCTTGTTGGATGTTTACCGATTAAAAGGTGAAGCAGAAAAGTGGTGTTCTCTAATTAAAAATACAAGGCCCCAAGATGAAATTAAATTTATTGAATGGGAAGAATTCAAGAACTCGTTTTTCAGTAAGCACTTCCATCATATTCTTTGAAGAAAGTTTGAAAAGGAGTTCCTTGAGCTTAAAAAGAAGGATGATGAATCTGTTGGTAGATACGAAGCAAATTTTACAAGGTTTTCATGGTACACATCGGGCATTATCATCCAACCAGAAATTAAATTTGATTGATTCTTCAGTGCCTTAAAACCAAGTCTTCAAAGTGCATTATATATAAGAGACGTATGTAGCTATGAAGAAATTCTGCGTTGGGATACAAGGTAGAATTTTAAGTTGGTGTAACATATCCATCTCATGGTTTTGACAAGAAACCAAAGATGGATTTCAAGGAAAACCACAGAATAATGGTGAAAAGAATGTGAATGTTTCTTTTTGCTCAATATGTGGAATGAAGCATGGTGGAGATTGTCTAAAAGGTACTATAAAATGTACTATAAAATGTTTCAAGTGTGGAAAAGAAGGTCATCAAGAAGTTGAGTGCTGATGTAATGGGAAAAAGGTTTCTAATGACGTGAATAGAGAAAAGACTACAGAGAACGCTCCCCCAACACTTCAATGCGTCAAGTGCAAGGAAATGGGGCATTATGCTAATCAATGCCCTAATCCAAGGGTTAATGATGATCGACATAAAAAACCTCTTATAGAAAAGGAAAAAGGGATGTGACATGTGATCAGTATTAGCAATGTTGAGTATGACTATGATGTGGTGGAATGATTATTTGTTTTTGTAAAGGGGTCTCATTTATCGTATTGTGGAACAATGGGATGTCTATTTAATGGTTTATTGTGGTTTTCGATAATTATATGGTACATGTAACCATGAAAAGTGATTGAAATATTTGTGGAATGTAGATGATATTCACATATCATGGGATTAAGAGAAAATGAAATGTTTGATAGTATTCCTGAGCTCATGATTGATATATGTATTAAGTTATATCATGGTTTGAGTATATAGAATTTTTGGGATTTTGGTATGTGGAAAGAGTTAACTTTTAACTACATTCATGTTTTCACTAAGGTTCAATGGGAATTCATTTTTCAAGAGAATACATGATTAAGGCATTCAATTGTTTGTAATGTGACCAACAAGACATATCTTATGATATATGAGGATAAATGACGGTATTTACATTCTTGGTACATTACCTCTCTATCAATCTTTTTCCTTATACTGTGAGTTTGGGTGAGCCTAATGATTGGAATATATTAATTTAGACATTATGTTGTCTTGTTTAAGGATTGGAATTTTTGATATAATTTTATGGAATGTTATAATAGTATAGTTTTAGTAAAAGGACAACTCGTAGGACAGGGGACAACCCGTCGCGTCGGACGAGGTTGTGGGAATCGAACCCACAATCGAAGTGTTACAGGCCTTTATCTCCTACCTCTGGCCTACAGGATGACTCTGGTTTTTAGGAACTAGTTTTATTTTATTACGTGGTATGATAGATTATGTATAAGTGCATTGTTGGAATCATAAACGATTAATCTCACCATAGATAGACTTATGTATATTTAATAACTTATGCTAACCTTTTTGTTATATAAACAGATGTGATGACTTATCATTCAATCGCATGATAAGCTAACACTTCATTAATGAAAAATTAGGCTTCATTTCTTTAAATAGAGATGCAGTGGAAATTATTCTTGGAATGACCAACGATTATAATACACTAAAATAAAGTAAGTATGCCTCATTATGTAAAAGTTCATCAATGTTAGGGGAATGATCTTGGAAACCAAAAATGTTGTCCTTGTACTCTAATATCTGTTGAATCAGATGGTACCTTAGATCATCACAAATTTACGGCTTTGCGATTGTAGGCTTTTTCATAGCCATGTTCTCTACCACTCTCCGTTAGAACACGATGGTTAGATTTATCTTCTATATCCATATTTTCACATATGTTCTCCTATGTGGAAAGGCATGGATAAGTTAATTTGGGTAACCATTATGTTTCATTGATTAGTTTTTAAAATAATGCTTTAGTATTCCTTTTTACAATGTGTGTTTCTATTAAAAAAAATTTCAAGTATTAAATGATTTATAACCATAATGAATTAATAGGGTGAAATTCATTTTAAGGGGGTATAATGTAACACCTTGAGATTTTATAATATATATTCTTTTTAATTTATTTCACATCTTTTGTAGTATGCTAAACCATGATTATCTTGCGATATATGCAATACCGTAATAGCTTACAGTATACACAACACTAATCTTGGATCTTGTTAAACACAATTTCATGTTCATTTGATAGAAGTTATTTTACACAATATTGAGTGTCTAACGACCCGAAATTTTGAATAAATCTTGTTTCTTAATTTTGTGTGTTATTTTATTTTTATACTCAACAAAACTGTTTCATTTGATAACATGTGTATAATTAAAATGAGACCGTTGGGTTTTGACTGTTATATGACAATTGGTTAATATGACCGATGAAAACTAAATGTTATGATTATTGTCTCTAAATACAAGTGATCTTTGTTAATTAATATAGAAAGAAGACTTGATGTCCTCACCCAGTTGTATTGGACCAATCTAAGCCCATCTAACAGAACTAGGGAAAGAGGTAGCACCATTGGGCTTCACTCTGGACCAATCCCAAGATGAACTTCATCGTGTGAAGCTAGAACGGAATCGCCTTCACGAGAAGTTCAAACTAATAGAAATTACAACTCGTGTGATGTTGGCGAAGCCTCCCTCAGATTCTCTCAATTTAGCACACTTTACACTTAGGTCCTATGCTGGTGTGATAAGGGGATATGTAAGGAGACCATAACTGCCTTGTGTAATCATTTATTTTAAATAAATAAATTTATTTCTTATTATGATGAAGTTTATGAATTTTCAAATTTCTGGATAAAAGTAGTAAGCATATTTTTGGTGAATTTTAGAGAAAGGATATTTTAAAAAATCATTTTGTAAACCTTAAATAATTAAAAATGTGTAATGAGTTTCAAAAAATGGTCTTCTACAATTATGTTCCATACGAAATTTGGAGTTTAATAAGATCAACATAATTTTTGATGAATAGTAAATTATGAATAGTTATTTTATGCTTAGGATTAGTAATGTGACCAAATAGATAAATAATCTCACTTTAAGAAATTATTTATATAATCTAGGCACCTTGATTTATTAATGTGATTCAATATAATGGTTAAATCACAGTTTCCAAAATTATTAGTCAAGTATGAGTTTTTTTTTGTGTGAATAGAGTTTTTATAAATAAAAATTCAATTAAAAATATTTATAAAATTATTTTTATAAAATGGATTTCATTTTTGAACTCAGAGCATCGATATTATGTTAATGTAATTTTTGGAGATTTTTCTGAAAAATATGAATTATCGATGAATAGTGTATTTTTTTAAAATTTAAAAAAAATATTTTTAGAAAATTATTTTCATAAAATGGAGTTCATTTTTGAAATAATAGCATCGATATTTGGTTTAGGTGAAATTTTAGGATTTTTCTGAGAAAATTGAATTTTCGATGATTAGTGAAAATACAGTATTTAAGTTACAGGTGTTTAATGACATCATTAAATGATGAATTAAGTATGTAATCTATATGGTAGACTTATGAATAGTATGATATGGTATGAGGTGTCCCATGTGGCCAATACCATCGGAAAATACCATGGGAAAGCCCATGGTTTTGCCAAAACCACAAATGAGGTGTCCCTTGGCCATTAATGCCTTGTCCCCTCACTTTCCCTATAAATACCAAGGAATCCTCTCATCCATTATACTCCCAAATCTTCCCCCAATGAATCTTGATGCACGCCTGTCATGGGGCGTGAAAAAACAATATTTTATTTACCTAATTATAGTATAGTAGTTTATCATTGGTAGTCTCCTGAAGAGGAGTGCACACAAAACAAGGCTGTCACTTTTTGTAGGTTTTCGTAAAAAAATTGGATTTAATTAATTTGAATGACTATTGGAGAAACAAACAACAGAAATTGATTGATTTTATCAAATGATAAAGATGGTGATCGGATTGGGTTCAGCTACACTTAGTGTTGTTCCATCATGGTTTCCAAATTTTATCTCTTATTCTTCCTTAAACTGGTAAGAGAGATGTGATTATAATTTTCCTTTCTAAAACCTTAGATTGGTCTATCCTCCTTCCAATGTGTTTAGGGTTGTATAAGTTCACTTGATTAATTATAAAAATCCAAGACCTGGATGTTTTGTTCCCTAATAAACCAAGATTTTGACATACAATCCTACACACGTACTTGACAACCGTCGAGAAATCACCACCCTACCCTAATCATGTTCCACCGTATAGAGATTAGAATTGGGTGGAGGGAGATGTGATCATTGAACCAAGAAATTTATAATTTCAGAATCAAAACCGTAACACAACTGCATTTTTAATTTAATACTGAATTAATAATTGGAACCATAATAAGAAAGAAGAAATAATTTTATTCATTTCAAGCACAAAAACTCAAACACAATGCATAGGTCTAGCCTCCCCTCATTCCGATCACTCAAATGAAACTACCCCTCCATGGATGGGGTAAGCGAGATAATGCGGGAGAGGAAAGACATTTTAATGTAAAGAAAAATAAAATAAATAAAAGGGAAAGCTGATAAGTTCTATTCCTTGGTGTCCCAGAAGGAATGGGATGGAGAATGAGATGTTTTGAGGAGGAGGGGCTCTCCTCCTTTTATAGCCAGATTTTTTTCATTCAAATTTTTTCGTGTTTTGGACCCAATAAATGACCTCTTCACGCATTGATCCCTTCTTAAATGTTTTTCATAATTGTCTTAGACTTGTCCCCTCAAAATATCATCGTATTTGGACTGGTATTCCGAGAGTTATGGCCCTTTTACTCTGATCATTTATTCTGTCAAGTCACAATCTACAAAACGTCAAACCCCGGATTAGGAAGCATTAATGGACCCTTAAACGGCTAAATCCCGCGGCCTTTCCTTCATAAAATATGTGATAAAACTCCTTGCGCGTCTACCCACCGAATATCACAACTTTTGGACTCACCATGAATGTGTTAGGGATCCCACACCAAAACAAGGCAGAACTGAAAACAATTTTCTTTCTCCCACTTGTGAGCTCTTTTTGAGCTTCCATATTGCCGATTCAACTTTTTGTCCAAAAATAGTAAATGAATCCCTGGATGGGTAGAATCTGGAAAAGAAATAATTTTTCAATTTTTATTAGTGTAGATAATGTTATGGAAAAAATATAAAAATAATTTAAAATTGTTAAAAATCCAAAACGGCCAATTTTTACTATTAAGATCAAAATAACACCAAAATCATAAAAATGAAACAATTCATCTAATATAAACACTTTTTTTGAGTTTAAAACTTTTATATTCAATATAAATTAATTGAAAATATTTTCTCTATCAATTCTCCCACACTTAAACTATTCTTATCCTCAAGTATAAAATCTCAACATGGAATTCAATGGGCACCAATGTCACCAATATTTTAATTTCAAATGAAATAAAATCAAATGATTATTAATTTCCAATCAAATTATCCAGTTCCAAAAAAATACAAATTTAATTTCTAATTTTTCAATGAAACAATCAATTCACTCATTTTACTTTTCCCCTTTGAAAAATAATTAAGCTTCTCCTTTCATTTATTCAAGCTTCTCAATTTATTATTATTAAACATGACAAATAATGATCTACCTCACTTTTGAATCTTTTCTCTCATCACTCATGATACAATTAATAGTGTAGTTATTCTCGTATCATTAGAACATGCTCCTTACCCATAGGCTTGAAAAGTAAATACTTTCTCCGCTTTGTAAAGACAAAACACACATAAAATCATGAGGACTTGCAATAAATGTTCAAATGACTATGTGGCTTAGGGTTGGTGGGTAAATGATTGAAATAATTTAAGGCCAGAAGTAGGAGGTTTGACTCTTATGTACAATGCATGATTAATCAAGTGAAAACAAAAGATGAACCTCACTCAAATCCCCTTGAAATGTGAATCACAACACCGCTCCCCTTTCAATGACATGGGTCATGAGTCAATAAATGATTACAAAGAATGATATAATCCAAGTTCACCATGTTTTTTTGTAAATATCTAGAAAGGAAAAGCTTTATTTTCTTTTTTTTGTAAAGCTCCAGACAGGAACAACTTTATTTTGAATTTTTTTTTCTTTTTTTTCTTTTTTTACGAAGAACCGGATGAAATGAAAGAAGCATAATGAAATGATGACTCATGCCCAATTTTATAATAATATTTTGCCCAAAATGATAACTCACACATTACACCACCCAAAAATGATACATATCCAAATAAACGCACACAAAAGGCCCTTCCCCCACACTCAAACTTGAATTATCATGCAAAAATACTAAAAGTGTGGGTAGGTAAAGAAATATCAGCTTGTAATGTGGCTTAAACCTATAATGAAATTCATGGATTCTATGGGTTAATGAAGGATAAATGTAAGGGTGGGTCTTAGGTAAATATGTGGCTAGCCAATGTAGTGCCTCAATCATTTTAAATTTGGTTTTGTACAGTCATATTTTTGAAATTTTTCAATACATGTTCTAGCAGGTTGGATGTCCCAAGATCACTCAAGAATTATGCTCAAGATAAAATTGGAAATATTTGGTCTATAAATCCTCTCAGGAATGAGAATATGATATTGGTCAATCACTCAGGGCATGATTAATAATAATAAATTAATTCACATGAATTTTAGAAATTCAACGAATAAAAAATGGAAGGGAAATTTCATTTACATGAATAAATTAATTCCCTCAAATCATGAGTCCTTATTTCAATATCCTTGCTTCACTTTAATCATCTAATTATCCATTTTAATCATTCAATTTCATTGACATTTGAAATATAAAACATAGAATCACTGGAATTCTATGAAACTCATGTCTCCTAGAGAAGTCATGTAAAACATGAATTCAAGCGTGGGCATGCATTTTTTGGATTAATTCTTTATAAGACTAAAAATTTAGGGAATAAAGTTGGATAATATAGAATTTGAAGTCTTAATCCCCTATCAAATGGATTCTTTTCTTCACGACGTATAATCCCACTATAACTTCTTCATGAATGGACATGAAATATAAAAATGAAAACAATTCATAGTGCAGGCCTGTCCAATCATGCTGCTAAATGACTAAGAAGACAAGTGGACAATGAAGTAAAATGTGGGTTGCCTCCCGGAAGTGCCTTTGTTTAATGTCGTTGGCTCGACAAAATAAAAAAATTAAAATTTTTGAAAAATCTCCTGGACTACAAGATTACCTCCCCCACACATAATTGATGCAGTGTCCTCAATGCATTCAAATGGATTTAACATGTAAGAAGATTTGAAAATGAATCACACATCAAGAAAATGTAAAGGAGAGGTATAACCAGATTTATTGGTAGTGCAACATTGAGTTACGTTCCTAAGTGATGCTCTTTGAAAACCTAAAAAATTAAAAAATTTAACATAAGAAATTTATTAAAAGAAATGAAAATGGAAATTGAATAAGAAAATAAGGATAAATCTTGGTTTAATCCCCCAAGAGGGCCCTGGGTTTTGACTAGCTTTAGAGGGGTAGTTCTAATCAGTTATCCCCAATCTGATGGTGGGTGAGGTTTCTTGCTCGTGAACAAACATAAATTCTTCTTTCCAGCATGTACTTTTTCCTTTCTGAGGATAATTCCATGTATAAAGTACACCAGATCTTTCCCCTCCACAATTATAAACCAATTTCATGGTGGGAGTAGGATGAAGTATGGAACCCCCTCCTCTTCATTTGATACTTGTGCAACGTCTTATTCAAAATATAGTGGTTTCTCCATATTTTCTTCATGAAAAGAATAATCAAAGGAAAATTGAACATTTAAATTTGAAATATTAATTTCAAAATCTTCCCTTTTAAGGTAGGAATATTTTAGATTTGGTTCTTCATGCATAGCCACTTGTATCTCTTCATGGACTTCCTCAAGTAGATGATCAATATCTTCCGGGAGCTCCAGGTTTTCTTCAACAGGTGCATATTCTTTATCGTCTTCTTCTAAGGCAATGTAAGGATTGAACTAATCTAAAAATTAGAAATTATAAGGAGTGATGCTCAAATAAGAATGAATGAAATTAGAAAATGTAGACTTCATGGAAGGATCACCTCCCTGATTTGGGTCTGGTTAAATCACTTCTTCAGTTGAATGTGCCTCTTGGATTTGATTATCACTAGATGGAGGGAGGTAGTCGGGCTCATCCATCATGACCTCAAATTCCACCAATTGGGTGGTGTCGTCCTTTCGCGGTGTTGTATCTTCTTGTTTTCAAGGCTCAGGAAGATCAATAAGTTCCTCACATTCATTCCAAAATTCATCAAGTTCTTGTTGATCTCCCATATGTAGCTTAGTAGGGAAGTCATCTTCTTTTTCATCATTCTCAGGTAGAATTGGTTGAGTGATGATGAATGAGTCTTCAGGTACCTCAACATTTACCTCCTCTAGTTCATCAATGATGAGTGGTGATATTTCGTCCACCACTATCTCAGGATCTTGCTCCGGCTCAGGGTCAGGTTGCGCCATCATTGCACGAACATAGTCTAATTCCCATTCCATTTTGTAACCCAAATCATCCAAATTATTAATAATCCTTTCAACCTGATCAATGAGATCACGATAATCAATTTCTGGTTCTTGATATTGCACCTCCGAGTAATCTTCCCATGCATTAAAATTTGAATTTGAGTGCATCATGGAAAAACGAAATTTTCCATTTAACTTTATTTTTAAATTTGAAATAGTCAAATATTTACAAATAGGTTGTGGCACTTTCACCCCAGAAACGGCGCCAAGTTTGACGCACGCCTGTCGTGGGGCATGGAAAAACAATATTTTATTTACCTAAGTACAGTATAGCAGTTGATCCTAGGTAGTCTCTTGAAGAGGAGTGCACAGAAAACAAGGTTGTAACTTTTTGTTGGTTTTCGTAAAAAGTTTGGTTTTAATTAATTTGAATGATTATGATAGAAACAAACAACAGAAATTTATTGATTTTAACAAATGATAAAGATGGTGATCAGATTGGGTTCGGCTGGACATAGTGTTGTTCCATCATGGTTTCCAAATTTTATATCTTCTTCTTCCTTAAACTCGTAAGAGAGATGTGATGAAAATTTTCCTTTCTAAAACCTTTGATTGGTATATCCTACTTCAAATATGTTTAGAGTTGTGGAAGCTCTCTTGATTAATTAGAGCAATCCCAAAAAAGAATTTTTGTTCCCTAATAAACCATGATTTCGACATACAATCCTACACACGTGCTTGACAACAGTCGAGCAATCATCACCCAACCCTAATCATGATCCACCATATACAGATTAAAATTGGGTGGAGGGAGATGTGATCATCGACCAAAGAAATTTATAATTTTAGATTCAAAACCATAACACAACCACATTTGGAATTTAATACTGAATTATAAATTTTAACCTAAAGAATAAATAAGAACAAATTTTATTCATTTAAAGCACAAAAACTCAAACACAACACATAGGTCCAGCCTCCCCTCTTTCCGATCACTCAAATGAAACTACCCCTCCATTGATGGGGTAAGAGAGATAATACGGGAGATTAGAGACAATTTAATGTAATGAAAATTAAAATAAATAAAAGAGAAATCTGAGATGTTCTTCTTCTTGGTGTCCCAGAAGGAATGGGATGGAGAATGAGATGTTTTGAGGAGGAGGAACTCTCCTCCATTTATAGCTAGATTTCTGTCCTCCAAATGTTGTCGCGTTTTGGACCCAATAAATGACCTCTTCACACATTGATCCCTTATTAAATATTGTTCATAATTGTCTTGGCCGTGTCCCCTCAAAATATAATCGGATTTGGACAGGTATTAGGAGTGTAATTACCCTTTTACTCTGAACATTTATTCTGTCCAGTCAGAATCTCCAAAACTCCAAACCCCGGATTAGGAAGCTTTAATGGACCCTCATATGGCCGAATCCCGCGGCTTTTCCTTAATAAAAGATGTGATAAAACCCCTTGGGCGTATATACACTGAATATCACAACATTTGGACTCACCATGAATGATTTATGGACCCCCCACCAAAAGAAGGCAGAACTGAAAACAATTATCTTTCTCCCACTTGTGAGCTTCTTTTGAGCTTCCATATGGCCGATTCAACTTTTTGTCCAAAAACAGTAAATGAATCCCTAGATGTTTAAAATCTGGAAAAGAACGAATTTTTCAATTTTGATTAGTGTGGATAATGTTATGGCCAAAATACTGAAATAATTTAAAACGTTTAAAAATCCAAAATGGCCAATTTTTACTATTTAGCTCAAAATAACACCAAAATCATCAAAATGAAACAATTTATCTTAGAGGAACACTTTTTTTTGAGTTTAAAACATTGATATTCAATATAAATTAACTGAAAATATTTTCTCTATCAATTCTATTGTCTCATTACCTCCCAAGGAGTCCTCTCATGGTGCCTCCAAGCCCTCAAGGTCCCAACCTTTGAGTTTTAAGAGTTACGTTTTGAGGTAAGGGATCCTACCTCTCTCTTTCTTTTCAAGTAATCTCTTTTATGTCATTTATTTTATAATCCATGATCTTTTGTTGGAGGATGATCTTTTATATTCCTCTTACATCCCTTTTCATGTTCATATGATGAGAGACCCCCTATTTCTCTCATCAATTCATTTTATGAAAGTCTATGTGGCGCTGTTATTCTGCCGAAATTTTAAGGGATCTTTTCACCCTTCTCGTTTTCAAGATCTATTTTAATGTCAAGTCCTTTATATTACTTTTTATTATGTTGGGGTATGATATCTATATCTATCATAATGATCTCTTATGTTCATATGATGAGATACCCTATTTGATCTGTTCAATTCAGTATTTTGAAATTTTAAGTGGCACCGTTAGGCTGCCGAGTTTTAAAGGGATTCATTTACTTTTCTCAGTTTCAAGATCTATTTTAATGTCAAGTATTTCATGTTCCTTTTAATTATGTTGGGGTATGATATCTATATATACCATACTGATCTTTTATGTTCATATGATGAGAGACCCTATTTGACCTCATCAATTCATTTCTTTATGTTTAATGTGACGCTGTTAGGCTGCCGGATTTTCATAAGAGAAATCTCATTTTTTTTTCTTCCTTCAATGTTTTTCAATTAAAATGGTTTGTCTTTAAAATATCATTACCATGTTTTTATATCCCTTATATTTTGTCCCTCCACTTTTTTATGAATCATTTGTGAGTGGGTGAATCATGTCCCCTCTCTTTTCAATGTTTTCTAAAACCCTGTAACATAGCTGTTATGATGCAGAATTTTCGTCTCAAATTGTCTCTCTCCTTTTCAAAAATTATTTTAATTTATTATGTGAATAATAAAAGATATTTTTCAACAAGGGTATTTACATATATATCAAAATTTTCTATTTTAATTATGGGATTTACATACACAAAACCCGCTTTCCATTTTCGTGGGTTTAAAGTGACATAAAATCAAGTTTTTAAAGTAGTTTTTAAAACATTATGATTATGAAAGGAAACCCATTTCATTTATGCTATATAGGTTGTTTATGAAATGTTTTATGATGATATATGTGTCTCACATGATTATAACAAAAAATTTAAGGGTGCGCCTTGATAGTGCTCCAATGAATTCCATAAAGACTTAATCTCTCGAGATGACCATTTTTAACGATGCCTTGGTGAATAACCTTGGTAATTTTTAATGACACCATGGGGATGGCCCTTGGTAAAATGGAAGTGATTGAAAATGATAAATGTTGAAGCCACATCTTCAAGTTATAAAATATGTTATTTTTATTATGATATGCCTCAAGATTTCTTTCTCATGCCTTAATGTTCATTTTCATGACATTATTGATGTGTCTCAAGTTCAGATGTTAAATGTTTCCCCTTGTTTCCCTTACTAGGCCTTCTGCTTACCCTTTCATTTGATGTGTGTCCCTAGATTATGAGATGTAGTAATGAACCTATAATGAACCTAAGGAGAAACCTTTCAAGTGTTTAAGAATAATGTCTTATGTTATCATGTTTTATGTTTCTGGTTTCCAAGACACTAAACCTTAAAGATCCACGGTTTTGTAAAATGCAACGAATGTTTATGTGATAAAAAGGGGGGATGTTACAGAGTGTATATATATATATATTCAATGTATTAATTAAATATGGTTTTATTCTATTATATGCAACAAAAAATAATTTTGCACTACAAACAACCCTGACTCATCTTTTATTACATTCAATCACGACCTTCGACGATAGCATGTGTGGTACGCAATAACGAGTTTCACTAAACAATGATATGTTATGAAAATATTATACAAATTAGCTGTTATGAATATTAATACCAAACTTTTATAAATTTTATAAATTTTATCTTTAAAAATGGACTTCATTTTTGGATTTGGAATATTGAAATTTGCCTAGGGTAAATTTTTGGTATTTTCCTGAAAACCTTCAATTTTTCAAGAATAGTGAAAACAGTGGGTTAATATTTAAAAACAGACTTTTTATTTAAATAATTATTTAATTTATTTAAATTTATTTTCAGTTAAAATTGATACATAATACGTATATAAGTTCAATTTAATTCATTGGAGTCATTTTTTCATAATTTTTGGTATTTAAAAATTTTATTGAACATTTCACCAACTTTTACCCACCTCATAAGATAATTTGAAAATTTACATAAAACATAATTTTACCACTTCTTTGAGTGTAATTTCGAAAATCCGAGAGTCATGGTTAATATCAAGGTGTAAAATTTGGATCAATAAAATAAAAATAATTTTGGGTGAGTAGTAACTTTTTATTTTTATATACCACGGTTAAAAGTAAATATGGTAATTAAGGGTAAAAATGATATTATTATTACCATAACAGATGTTATAATTATTTTTTAAAAGTTTAATTATAAAAAAAACAATATTAGAAAAAAAAAATTATCCTTTAGGTCCACTTGGAATAGATTAGGACATTTTATTATTATTTTATTTAAAAAAGACTTAAAATAGTTAAAATCTAAGTTGAATAACTAAAAATTTTTTAATATAGGGTTACACATAAGATAAATTAAACTATAAAAATTAATTAGAAATATAATAATATTTACTACCTAATGATATTTTATTTATAATTTGTATACATTATATAATTTAATTTATATATGACACAATACTGATGCAGTAATTACCAAAATAATGATATATTAAAATAATTGATATTATAAATACCCAAATAAATGTAATTTGAGACTTTTTATGAATTAAACTAATTTTATAGGTTAATATGATATGTTATTATTGATTTAATTAACTTATTATAACTAATCATGCTTTTATAATTTTCACAAAAATTAATTACCAAATAGTGTCAAAATTGACATAAAATAGTTTTTTGAACAACTATTCTATTATTAATTATTATTATATTCCAAAAAATCTATGGTTCGGCCAAATTACTTATATAAGGTAATATATATTAATAATGAACCACTTGGGGTTCTTTTGGCTTGTTATAGTAAGTTTAATAACCATATTGTGTAAGAAAACAAGAAGACAAGGTAAAATATAAATTATTTGACTAAGAGTTAAATCTAAATGATAAGGTTAAAATAGTAACATAAAAAACTCTAAAACTTATTGGATGAGAGAATTTAGACCCATCCCTACTTTAAATTTTGAATAAATCAATTTGGATCTTTTATAAACCGAATATGACTTTATTATAAAATAATATTTTATGTTTTTCCAGAGGTTCCCCTCTCCTCCCTTATTAAAAGGGCACCCCTTCCCTCTTCTCCTCACACCTTTTTGATCCTTGAATCTCGACCAAACCCTTCCTATTTCACTTCTCATATTCCCTATAAAAATTATATTGGTTTTGGTCTCCTGAAAAGACCAAACCTAGTGTCTTAAGAGGAGGTTAAAAAGTGGCGCGTTAAAGAAGAGGTAATATCCTTTACCGATTCTTTCCAATTTAATTCTCCTTCTACTTATTCATCTTTATTTGTTTCATCACAAATTAATAACATAAGTATCATTCATATACTGATAATTTATTATAAATATGAATCAACCCAATTTCATCTTCTATCAATCCTTCGGAAAACGAAATCACTACGTGTGTGTACGTACGGAATACTGTCTCCACGCCGGGGTGTAATCTGTTTTCAACCACCACCTTACATGGATGGGTATAATGGTGTAAATAAATAACTATATGTGATTATTGTAAAGTGATATTGATTCTTAAATATTATACAAACACATCAATACAATTCCATGATCATGGGAATGATATCATCGTTCGTGCGTACATACGGACTACCATCTCCACGAACGTGATAAGATTCATTTTCCATGATTAACCATTCAAGTATGATTATAAAGTATAAATAATAAATAAGAATGAAAGATATTACAGAATAATGATTCTGGATTTATGAACATTTATTTTTCATTTACTTAATTCCATTTAATTCAATAAGGAAACAGAAACAGCGTTCATGCGTACGCATGGCCTACCATCTCCATGAATGGTGTATTTCATTCCATTTAACGATCTATAATAGATATTTATATACTGAATATATATTATATATAAATCATGTTTTACATTCTGGAATTATGTAAATCCGGATATAATTTATAATATCAAGAACAACATGTCGAAACACGTATGATAAATGAAAAGATTTTACGCAAAACGCTGCTTTAACATGAAATTTACAAAAGAACAGGTAATATAAAGTCATAAGTGAACCATATATGATATCATAACAATGAATATGATTCTGTAATAAGTCAATAAATTTATTTATATCATTATACAGAATGTTCATATACGTACGAAGCATATCAGACCAAAGTTAAGGGTTAACTATTTCAATCTTGTTCTTATCTGAGATTGTTATTCGTAAGTATTTACTGGGGTTATTGTTATCATCCATGAAAATGTTTTCTAAAAATGTTTTCATGTATTTTTAAAGTAATTTTTACCCATTTCTTAAATTTACCACATGTTATTAAAGGAATTTTACTTTTGTTTTCCAGACGGGGAAATTTTTTTACTTTTCCGAAAAAAGTATGAGAAGAATGTTATTTTACACTTATACGGCATGAATGGATTTTTACGATTTCATAATGCCTAATTTTCATGAAGCTTACTCTATACGATTTTATGAATATTTTCAACAAAATACTTTTCTTTTAAAATTACATGGAATTTTGTGAAGAGAAAATGATTTTTGAAGAAGAAAGGATATTTTCCTCAAGAATTCATTTCATGTTTTTTTATCAAAACCATTTTCCATATTAGATTACATTATTTCATATGTGTATGATTGAAGTATAATATTTCTATGATTTACATGGTTTAACTTTTATTATTATGAAATATACTTTTGTTTTATAGGGATTATGTGATGATGGGATGATGTTTATGAAACCCATTTTCTTCATTTGGTTATGATGAATGATTTATGTTTATTTTGTGGCACAAGTAAGAATGGTTTAATTATGAGATGGGTGGGACCTATATCTCCCTCAAATTCATTGGGTAATGATTTATATCTCATTATATTCACATGGTTGAAGTGCTAAGTTAATCCAATTTAGTGATACAAGATTGGAACGAAGAGTGAACTAGATTCACAAAGGTTCTCTGTCCACTAAGATGGTCTTTGTAGTAATGTCTTGGCTACTATGGAAATTATATCATGTGCTTAATGGTTTTCCACAATTACATGTTTTATTCCCATGCTATTTTATCATGATTAATGTTTCATTTTGATCTATTCCTTACGTACTGGCACATTTTATGTCATTGCTCAAGATTTCGATGTTTAAAAATTATGTTCATGTTTTGATTTAGTTAAAATGTATTTGATTTGTTTGATTTTCTCTATGCTTACCCTTACTGAGAATTTGAGCTAACCCTTTATATGTTTTCTTTTCCATATGATTTAATGAATGGTTTTAGGTAAGAAAACAAAAGGGGAAGATCATTATGGGATATTTTGAAGATCATTCACCAGGATTAGAAGATTATATTCCGAGTTTCCAAAAACACTAAACTATTACAGTCCTTGTGTGTCTGTTTTTGTTATTACGCAAAATTAATGTAATTTTTATGTACGTCAGGCTTTGGGACTCTACAGTTTGTCTCTCAGTGGCTCACTTGTGAGCTTGTGAATGTGTAGCACCATGTATCAGCTATCATTGTTCAGCCTTCAGAGGTCCCAGAGTGTATGTTGGATGTGATATCCATAAATTTCATGACAGGATTTCCACGTACATGTAGAGGTTATGACTCGATCTAGGTGATCGTCGACTGACTCACCTAGTCGGTCCACTTCCTACTAATCAGAGACCATGCTTCTGTATAGAGCATGGTATGCCTCTAGGTGAAGTAGGTTGTGAGGATACATAGTGTACCTTCGACGAATGTCTATGATCATGAATCACGTTTTACCTCCCGGATAAGGAAGGGGTTGCAAGAAGATTTCAGGATGCAACTTCGTTTAAGCACTGCCTTCCATCCCCAAATGGATGTCCAGACCGAGCGGACCATTCAGACCCTCGAGGACATGATGTGTGCTTGGTTCCTTGACTATGGTCACAACTGGGTGTATCAATTACCTTTGTTGGAGTTTTCATACAACAACAACTATCACTCCACCATTGGTATGACACCTCTTGAGTCATTCTATGGGCGACATTGAAGATCAACATTGTGCTTGACTGACCCAGGGGAGTCAGCACTAGTGGGACCAGAGATGGTATGGACTACCCTAGAGTAGGTGCAGATCATCCAGAAGTAGATGAAAACTGCACAGAGTAGGTAGAAGTCTTATGATGATAGTTTATGTAGACATTTGGATTTAGATGGTGGTGACCACATCTTTCTATGGGTATCACATCGATGAGGTCTACAGTGATTTGGATGAGGTGGAAAGTTCTCTCTGAGGTTCATGGGGCCTTTTTAGTTCCTCAGTTGAGTTGGAAAAGTGTCTTACAGCTTATCTCTTCCCCCTCAGTTGCACCAGGTGCACGACGTCTTTCATGTATCCCAGCAGAGGAGATAAGTGCACCACCCTTTCTACATCATCGAGCATGGATATTTGGACATTGATGATAAGGATACATATACTGATGTTCTAGTAGAGATTTAGGATCGTCATGAGTAGGTCCATCTTGGATGGTAAAAAACTATGGTGCACGTTTTTTGGCAGCACGTGGACCTCCAAAAGAGCACATGGTAGTGGGAGGCTCATATGTGTGCTCAGTACACCCTCTTCTTCAATTAGTTATGAGTTTTATCTTACAGTGATATAAATCATTGAGGTGGGGATACTGTAAAGACCCCAACATTTCCATGTAATTTTTTAATTAAATGAGAATTTTATGAGTCCGTGAAACATAAATTCATGTGATTCTAAATCCCACAGTGCCCAAAATAAATTTCTGATGTTTTTTCAGGTGTTTTCAATAGACGTACGAGCATGTTTTTTTAACTTTTGAACCGGTACTCGGAATTTAAATAAGAGGCCACCATTGAACTCGCAGCGCAAGTATTCACATAAGGAGACTTCCACCATGATTGGAGTGTGATGAGAATAAAAGATAGATTTTGGGTTTTTGTGGAACAAAATAATATAAAATGAACTACACATTATTTTATTTTTGAGCCACCATGTAGATGTTGGAGGTGGGGTCCACCATAACTAAACCTCCTTGTGGGAGTTGAAGTGTGGGGACCACCCGACCATAACATCCCAAGAAAGGTTATGGTGTTGGGTTCCACCCAACACTAATCTCCCATGATAGGTTAGGGTTGTGTGGACCACCCAGGACTAAACCACCATTTTAATTGTGGAAAACCTCTCAACTCCCCTCATTAATGAGGGGGATCCTCTTGGGCTCCCTACCTAATTAATTCGGCCAACACACTTTCCATTAATGTTCCAAATCATCCCCATTAATTAATTAGGCACATCAATTAATTATTTTTAATCTTTTTTAATTTTGTGACAATAATTAAATAATAGATAAACACAATTTATTATTTTTGGTTGGCATATTCATCTTTGTGAAATATGTGAGAGGAGGACATAAGGAGAAAGCTCTACAACAAAGAACATCCTTCACGAACAACATCGATGAGGAGCATATTCGACTTCTTCCTTGGAAGCACCTTGTAGAAGAAACCGACATGGGACTTCTTCACAGACCATCCTTCACTCCCCATCATCGTCAACCAACTGATGGACAAGCCTTGATTGGAAGTGTGTGGCAGGAACGCGGAACAACAACAACTCTATCTTCTTCCCCCTGAATCTGTTGATGAAGAAGGATCAAGGTGGTGGTTATATTTTATTTAAGTATGATATTATTCCCTTGATACTTTTCTTCCAAAACAAAAAACGTGGAACCACTTATTCATATGTTGATCCGTAGATGTTTTTCCTTATGGGTTGAGAATATTTTGTTAATGATGGATTATTGGGAGTTGAGGTTTTTATGTTATCTTCCATGATCATTCTATGTTTATGTTCTTTATGAATAGATTTATACCATCCCAAACGTGGAGGGTGTAGGTCAAACAAACATGGTCTGACTGCTCTGCCATTCTTGTTTGTGATGTTCTTCGAAATGAAGATGAGGCAATGAGACGACAAATGAGACGAAGGCAACGGCCGCACTACCTGTATCCTCCGCGACTGATGCCTCCCACCAGCCATGCCACCAACCTGCCGAAATGGCCTCAGCTGCACCGCACTCAGGCTGTGTCACCCTGGTTGTCCCCTCCGCTCCACCAAACTGAATGAACTAGCCCCAGCCACGCCGTTCACCGGACAAAACGGCTCCACCGCCCTAGTAAGAACCACGACATCCTACCAGCCGCCCGCACCACCTGGACACTCGTGCCTCCCGGCTGCATGTGCCCTCCTGGCCGCTCATGCCTCCCGGCCAAACCGGCTCCTGACCGAGCAGGCCTCCCGAGCGCCAGATTGAACCACACCCATGCAGTGCCCCGGCCGTGCAGGCCTCCCGCGCCCCTCGCAAAGCACCGACCGATCCATCCTCCGGCGCCCCTCACGACGCTCCGGCCAAATCGGCCCACTCCCCCGAGGCTCCATCCCTGCAGAACTGTCCACATGCCAACCTGCGTACGGTCCGTAATGTAACGCCCCAACCCTAGTTACCCAGAGTCGGTGCATTATTACATAACATTTGCATGATCACAAGAAAGATCAAATCTTGAAAGACCGATTGGTTTAGTAGCCTTGGAAACACTAGATATATTCATAAGTTTTACATTACATCATAAAATGAAAAACTACTACAACAACATTATATCTGCATAATCCACACTCATATCCCCACATAATATCCCTGCAGGTAATTCATAATTTACTTCTTCACTTCCTGGGAAAAATAAAACATAGGAAAGGGGTGAGCTCAAATGCCCAGTAAGGTTAACAATATAGTGTAAACTTTCATAAATAAGAATAAACATTTAAGGCAATGTATAACTAAAACAAAAGCCTTTCAAACATGAACTTTCAACATGGTATGGCATAAATTAAATGAAATAATTCCATTTACTTATTCACATGGATATTCTACTAATCGAATAATCACATGCAAAAATCAATAACCACTTTCATAATGTTGGAATGCATAATGCCAGACTATCATAACCACATAGTCAAGGCCTCGTGCCAAGACTACAAATAAGATTTTGTCAAGGCCTTGTGCCAAGACACTAGTTTGTCTCATGAGACCTACCGATGCATCGAGGAGCTATAGCGGGCTCCACCCGTCACATATTAAGTCCAATGCATTCCCATATGAAAAGGTTTAAACATAACATAAACATTCGTATTAAAACTAGCATACGAAATGTCAATACTTTCACCATAAACTATGAATGGTATAAAAATAGCACATCCACAGTCAAACATATCACAAAACCTTCAATAAAATATAGAAGTTTTGTATCATAATAAATCATTTTCAAATAAGCTTAAAATCCTTCAAAGGATGTTGACATATATTAAATCAAAACTATTTGAGAGAAATATATCTTTTTTTTTGAAATCATTTAAAAGTCACACATTTATAAAGGAAGTAATTAAAAAGAGATTTTTGAATCAAAGTGCCCCATACCACTTTGATACTTTTGAAAGGAATTAACATTTTTAAAAACATTCATGTCCATATAAATAAATCCTTAAAAACCATTTTGAAGACATTAATTAAAAAGATTTATAAAGATAAATCTTTAAAACATTTAAAATTCTGATTTTGATAAAGAGTACCTTTCTGAAATTCTTAAATTATTCATTTTGAAATCATTTAAAAGTCACATAATTATAAAATAAAACATTTACTTTGAAAATATCCTTGTAAGCTTGTAAGGGAAGCTTTGACGATTTTATAACGGCGGTAAATAGCTACACCTGCCGTATAAGTTTAAAAAACACATTCTTACCTTAAATTTGTCAAAAGGTAAAAAGTTCCTTGTTTGGAAAATGATGGAAATATTCCTTTAAAAACACATAAGGGTATAAATGATTATAACCCATATTCTTTGTAAATAGTAAAAAAGTTTTGAAATACATTTCGAAGTAACATGGATGTGGATGATAAAGAAATCCCAGTAGATTATTACGTATAAACAACCTCGAATAATGAAGAGATTGCGAAATAAACCCTTACCTTGGACTTTTACTTGGATGGGGTAGGTTAAACTCCTGTATAATGGTGAAATAATTGTTATTAAATTATTCAATAATCATATACATTAATATGATATCATATATGATCTTTTAAAATTGCTTTGTTAATAATATCTTAGAATTATCGTCGTTTCGGGTGTTAACTTACTCGTTTTCTTTTATATGTTTTGTTACGTAAGACATGTTTGCAATGGATAGGTTGTATATTATAAATATCCAGAATGATATCAAGTCCTTAAACATAATTTTTAAATCATCAAGTGATAATTATACTTGAATGGATATGACGGAGATGAATCTTATCACGTTCGTGGAGACGGTAGTCCGTACGTACGCACGAGCGACAATATCATTCTTTTGTTATTAAAATAATATATAAATGGTTGTTATATCATATATAAAGAATCATTAACATGTTATATTTATTATTTACATGAGTTACATATCATTATTATACCCATCCAAATAATAATATATTGAATAACAATTACACCACGACGTGGAGACGGTAAGCCGTACGTACGCACGTATGGTGACATGTCATTCCAAGGGTGGATAGAATACTGAATATGGTTGTACCATATTTATAATAACATCACAGAATATATATGATACTAGAGTTATTATTTTATAATGGTAAAAACAAAGGAAGAAGAAGTGGAAGAAGAAATGAACTTGGAAAAGGGTGGTGAAATCATTACCTCTTCTTCGGGTTCTTCCTTTTGATTTGATCAAAAGGGCTCCTTAGGTTGGCTTTCTGATCAAACTAAGGCCCCTAGGTTGTATTGAGGGATGTTGGGAGAGTATTTGGTCATATTTTGGCCGAACCAAAAGTCTTTGATGGTGTTAAGAAATGAGAAGGAGGAGTGCCCTTTTATAAGAGGGGTGAGGGGCACCTTTGGAAAAGCTAGAAATATTAATTTATAATAAATTCATATTCGGTTTCTAATGGATCAAAAGTTTACTATTCAAAGGTTATGGTGGGGATGGGTCGAAAACAACTCAACCAATAGAATTTATACTGGTTTGGTTACTTATATTAACCTTATCTTTAAGTATTAACTCTAAGTTAATTAGTTTCACTTTTACAATGTCTCTTTGTATTTTTATATAATATGGTTAATAAACATACTATATACATCCAAGCGACCCCCAAGTGGTTCATTAATTATTAAACTATCATGATATAAGTCTCTTGGACGAACCTCAGATTTTTAGGAATTTAATATCAATTAATAATATAATATTTGTTTTAAGAACTCTTTTATGTCAATTTTGACACTATTCAATTGTTGATTTTTGTGAAACTCATAACAGATTGATTACTTCTAAAAAAGTCAATTAAATCAATCCTAATATATCATATTATCCTAGAAAATTATTTTAATTCATTAAATGTTTCATATTATATTTATTTGGGTATTTATAATATCAATTATTTTAATTTTTCACTATTATAGTAATTACTGCATCATCATTGTGTCATAAATAAAATAAATTATTTAATGTCTAAAAATTATAAATAAAATATAATTATGTAGGAAATCTTTTTACCGTTCTAATGAATATTTATAATCGAAAATCCAACATATATAACCCTATGTAAAAATTGTTTGGCTAAAAGATATATGCATGTGTCATTTTTGTATTCATTTTAACTTAATTAAAATAAAGTGTCATTATCACTTACAAGTGTATCCATGGGGTCCCAAAATCGACCCAAAGATGCCCATGGTCGACCATGTATCAACCAATAGAGTTAAGACACGTTTTAGGGTAATTTAGTATTATTATAATATTAATTGTTAACCCTTATTTACCGGATTTACCCTTAACCATGGTAAATAAAATATTTACCGCAGTAATTATTCAAAATGTCTAAAAATAAAAGTTACCTATTTACACAATTTGAACATCCTGATTCCAAATATGGAATCCATTTTCCTAAATTCAAAACACAGAAGTGGCAGAAATTAATTTAAAATTAATTCCCGCTGTCAAAACAAAAAGCGTGTTTTTAAGAGATAATAACTATCAAAAGATTGACACTTGTTTATGTTTGGTTTAATTGTAAAATTATGTCCAATGACCAAAATTATATTAAATGCTAAAAATATATTCTAAATATACTTTAAAACCACTCAAATTCATAATTTATCACTATTAATTATTTTGATTAAAAAAGTTGTTTTTAATTAAAATTTAGTAATTTTAACTATTCATCAAAATATGAAAGTTATCCGAAAAGTACCAAAATTTCACCTTAGGCTAAATTTGATATTCCGAATCCAAAAATGAAGTCCATTTTAAAATATAAAATATATATAACTTCAAAAAGTAGGTATTACTATTCATAACAGCTAGTTTGATTGGTTACAGTGTGTTAGAACTCGGTGTTGCGTACAACACACGCTAGCGTACCGTGGAAGCTTGGGATGTTTCATTTTAAATTTTTGATGTCCCCATTTAGTCAAAAAGTTTTAAATATAGTATCTAAAAAGGGTTCACTATTAAAATTTGCTAAAAGTGCAATACTGAAAATGAATTTTTTCTTACATTATGTCTAAGACACTCATAATATGGATTCTAAAATTATAAGTATTATATAAAGTTTAAAATTTAGTTAACACTATTCATAACCTCTTTTTAACAGCTTGTTTGGTAAGTCATGGTGCGATTGAACTTGGTGTTGCGTGTAGTGAAAGTTATTGAATTATTTTGAAGAAATAACACACTATAAAATCATGGGGTGTTACATTCTCCCCTCCTTCAATAAATTGCGTCCTCGCAATTTGAAATTGTTTTTCGAAAATAAAAGGTTGAAAATAGAAATATCTTTGTGGGAAAACCCAAATCGGAAATTGGGTTACTAAAATTTAGTCTTAATATGAGGAAAAGAGAAATGAAAGGATCACCACCAAAATATGATCTCTATTAGGAGAACATTGGTGGCAATTAGAGACATATAATTGGATGAAAATGTAAATATTTATAGGTAGTGATTGAGGTCATCAATCAAAAAAAGTATAAAATTGAGGTCCTTAAAATCATCAATCTATGATGATTTGAAATACCATCGGTTCAACAAAACATAGGGTATTGGGATAACACATTTTTGACGTTTCAAAATATCTTAGTTGAAATCCCACATCGAAAAATGATTTAATGAGGCCTCTATTTTAAATAAACAGTGGAAAGTATGAAGATTACCGAAAATAACACATACTAGGGTTCCATGTAGGAAAATATGGATATGGAAGAAAAATATAACCATCAATTATCTGATGGAGAGTGGTAGAGAACATGGCTATGAAAAGGCCAACAATCCCAAAGCCATAAATTAGTGATGATTTAAGGTACCATCTAGGACAACATTTTTGTTCTAAGTTCCTTTTCTTAATGATGAGGAATTTATTTATGAGATTGGCTAAGATCATAAGGAGATATACTTACTTTAAAATTAGAGTTTTATCCCTTAATAAATTTCTACCAAAAACTCATCATTCACTCGTAAAAAAAATTCTATTTATACTATTCATAGAGGGTTCCAAAATAAACGAATTTATAATTCATCTACCAGATCTTTTAAAAAACTACATTATTTAATCCAGGACATCTCGTGGGATAGTGGTAGGTGATACACCCTTGTCGCCCTTCGGTTGCGGGATCAAGTCTTGCGGCCTTTCCGGACGCGACGGGTTGCCGCCCGACCTCCGGGTTGTCCTTTTATGGAAATCCAAAATAATACAAACTAGAACTATCCAAAATACTTCTATCCAAACTCACAGTCCAACATTTATAAGAATGGTAAACATAATGTAGATCCTTTTTACCCCGTAATAGCATATGAATACCTTCATCTTGTATTCTTCTAATACACTGAAACATCCTGAATTACCATATTCCTTATTGATTACATTCATGCTCCCTTATTCCATATAGAATGCTAGATATACTTCATCAATAAAAAAACTGTTTTAAACCCCAAAAATGATGAAATATACAAATCATTAATCGGTTTCAAGGTAGTCAAGAATATCCAATATAATTTATCCAAATCAATCATGTATTATTCTAAAGTCACTACCTCGGTATCAGAACCATATTATGGTTTATCTTTCTCTCAACCATATATTTTCCAAAAATTTAACCTGCTATTGAGTCACTTTTCTTTTTTCCACACAATCTCAAGTCCTTAATGAAATAGTACTGCAGTACAATCCTTATATACTCCATAATTATTATAACAAGTACATTGTTGATACAAAAATCAATTGACATAATCAACATAAGAACTCTAATCATTCCTCTTCATCTGTGGTAGTATCATAACTTGATTAATATCCAATAGCATCATTTGCGTCATAGTCTGATGACTGGGACATAGGTTCGCGTAGTGTCCAAACTCCTTGCAAATGAAGCATTGTACATTTGAAACCATTTTCTTACCCTTGCAGTCACGTACTTTGTGCCCTTTTCCTCCACACTTATAACAAACTCCCATTCCTTTCAGGCATGTTCTAGGGTGTTTCTTTCCAAAGTTACCACATATGGGAAAATTCTTCTTTTCCCTCTTCCCTTTATCCATATTTCTCTCTTCCATCCTTTTCTTCTATTGCTTCCCTTCAAAGCCATAGGACTCAGTAAACTCTTTACTTATCTTATCAACACATGATATTATTTCTTCATATGATGATAATACATGGGAGACTATTTCTCTTATAAATTCTAGCTTAAGACCATGAAAGATATGATCCTTCCTTCTCTTTGGATCATGTGCATTTCTGGAGTTCTCATTCCTTCTACTGGGTGCCATTTCTAAACAATGGCATACACTAGATCAGTTTATGAATCAAAATACATAATCCCATACTTATAAAACACTCAACATAAATTGAACTATTCATGGATATAATCCATAATCATAAGAATGTTTTCTTTGAGGATGTATATACTCATAATCCCTTCAAAATGATTTGTAAAGAAAATGAGAGTTATCCTAAGCATATCCCCCGGGAGTGTCGTAACCAAGAGTGCAGCAAGGCCCGTTGTCGTGCACCAGTTCCCGTTCGAGTCTAGCTCAAAGCGGTGTTTTCGGGTTTTACCCCTAGGTACATCTGTGCCAGAGCCGCCTCTACCTGCTCGTATCCAGACAGGGATGTATTGCTCGGAAAACTCACAAAATCTCTACAATACCAAAATTCTAGGAAGTTATTCTATACTAATCCTCAAAGTTCATCTTAGGTCTACGTGCTCTAATCAGAGTTTATCTAAATCTAGCTTCCAAGGTTTGTACTAAACTTCCACTGATACCAACTGTAACGCCCCAACCCTAGTTACCCAGAGTCGGTGCATTATTACATAACATTGGCATGATCACAAGAAAGATCAAATCTTGAAAGACTGATTGGTTTAATAGCCTTGGAAACACTAGATATATTCATAAGTTTTACATTACATCATAAAATGAAAAACTACTACAACAACATAATATCTCCATAATCCACACTCATATCCCCACATAATATCCTTGCAGGTAATTCATAATTTACTTCTTCACTTCCTGGGAAAAATAAAACATAGGAAAGGGGTGAGCTCAAATGCCCAGTAAGGTTAACAATATAGTGGAAACTTTCATAAATAAGAATAAACATTTAAGGCAATGTATAACTAAAACAAAAGCCTTTCAAACATGAACTTTCAACATGGTATGGCATAAATTAAATGAAATAATTCCATTTACTTATTCACATGGATATTCTACTAATCGAATAATCACATGCAAAAATCAATAACCACTTTCATAATGTTGGAATGCATAATGCCAGACTATCATAACCACATAGTCAAGGCCTCGTGCCAAGACTACAAATAAGATTTTGTCAAGGCCTTGTTCCAAGACACTAGTTTGTCTCATGAGACCTACCGATGCATCGAGGAGCTATAGCGGGATCCACCCGTCACATATTAAGTCCAATGCATTCCCATATGAAAAGGTTTAAACATAACATAAACATTCGTATTAAAACTAGCATACAAAATGTCAATACATTCACCAAAAACTATGAATGGTATAAAAATAGCACATCCACAGTCAAACATATCACAAAACCTTCAATACAATATAGAAGTTTTGTATCATAATAAATCATCTTCAAATAAGCTTAAAATCCATCAAAGGATGTTGACATAGATGAAATCAAAACTATTTGAGAGAAATATCTCTTTTTTTGAAATCATTTAAAAGTCACACATTTATAAAGGAAGTAATTAAAAAGAGATTTTTGAATCAAAGTGTCCCATACCACTTTTTAACTTTTGAAAGGAATTAAAATTTTTAAAAACATTCATGTCCATATAAATAAATACTTAAAAACCATTTTGAAGACATTAATTAAAAAGATTTATAAAGATAAATCTTTAAAACATTTAAAATTCTGATTTTGATAAAGAGTACCTTTCTGAAATTCTTAAATTATTCATTTTGAAATCATTTAAAAGTCACATAATTATAAAATAAAACATTTACTTTGAAAATATCCTTGTAAGCTTGTAAGGGAAGCTTTGACGATTTTATAACGGCGGTAAATAGCTACACCTGCCGTATAAGTTTAAAAAAAACATTCTTACCTTAAATTTGTCAAAAGGTAAAAAGTGCCTTGTTTGGAAAATGATGGAAATATTCCATTAAAAACACATAAGGGTATAAATGATTATAACCCATATTCTTTGTAAATAGTAAAAATGTTTTGAAATACATTTCGAAGTAACATGGATGTGGATGATAAAGAAATCCCAGTAGATTATTACGTATAAACAACCTCGAATAATGAAGAGATTGCGAAATAAACCCTTACCTTGAACTTTTACTTGGATGGGGTAGGTTAAACTCCTGTATAATGGTGAAATAATTGTTATTAAATTATTCAATAATCATATACATTAATATGATATCATATATGATCTTTTAAAATTTCTTTGTTAATAATATCTTAGAATTCTCGTCGTTTCGGGTGTTAACTTACTCGTTTTCTTTTATATGTTTTGTTACGTAAGACATGTTTGCAATGGATAGGTTGTATATTATACATATCCAGAATGAAATCAAGTCTTTAAACATAATTTTTAAATCATCAAATGATAATTATACTTGAATGGATACGATGGAGATGAATCTTATCGCGTTCGTGGAGACGGTAGTCCGTACGTACGCACGAGCGACAATATCATTCTTTTGTTATTAAAATAATATATAAATGGTTGTTATATAATATATACAGAATCATTAACATTTTATATTAATTATTTAAATGAGTTACATATCATTATTATACCCATCCAAATAATAATATATTGAATAACAATTACACCACGACGTGGAGACGGTAAGCCGTACGTACGCACGTATGGTGACATGTCATTCAAAGGGTGGATAGAATACTGAATATGGTTGTACCATATTTATAATAACATCACAGAATATATATGATACTGGAGTTATTATTTTATAATGGTAACAACAAAGGAAGAAGAAGTGGAAGAAGAAATGAACTTGGAAAAGGGTGGTGAAATCATTACCTCTTCTTCGGGTTCTTCCTTTTGATTTGATCAAAAGGGCTCCTTAGGTTGGCTTTCTGATCAAACTAAGGCCCCTAGGATGTAGTGAGGGATGTTGGAAGAGTATTTGGGCAGAGTTTGGCCGAACCAAAAAGGCTTTGATGGTGTGAAGAAATGAGAAGGAGGAGTGCCCTTTTATAAGAGGGGTGAGGGGCACCTTTCGAAAAGCTAGAAATATTAATTTATAATAAATTCATATTCGGTTTCTAATGGCTCAAAAGTTGACTATTAAAAGTTTAAGGTGGGTAAGGGTCGAAAACAACTCAACCAATAGAATTTAGACAGGTTTGGGTACTTATATTAACCTTATCTTTAAGTATTAACTCTAAGTTAATTAGTTTCACTTTTACAATGTCTCTTGGTATTTTTATATAATATGGTTAATAAACTTACTATATACATCCAAGCGACCCCCAAGTGGTCCATTAATTATGAACCTATCATGATATAAGTCTCTTGGACGAACCTCATATTTTTAGGAATTTAATATCAATTAATAATATAATATTTGTTTTAAGAACTCTTTTATGTCAATTTTGACACTATTCAATTGTTGATTTTTTTGAAACTCATAACAGATTGATTACTTCTAAAAACGTCAATTAAATCAATCCTAATATATCATATTATCCTAGAAAATTATTTTATTTCATTAAAAGTTTCATTTTATATTTATTTGGGTATTTATAATATCAATTATTTTGATTTTTCACTATTATAGTAATTACTGCATCATCATTGTGTCATAAATAAAATAAATTATTTAATGTCTAAAAATTATAAATAAAATATCATTATGTAGGAAATCTCTTTGTCTTTCTAATGAATATTTATAATCGAAAATCCAACATATATAACCCTATGTAAAAATTGTTTTTCTAAAAGATATATGCTTGTGTCATTTTTGTATTCATTTTATCTTAATTAAAATAAAGTGTCATTATCACTTACAAGTGGATACATGGGGTCCCAAAATCGACCCAAAGATGCCCATGGTCGACCATGTATCAACCAATAGGGTTAAGATACGTTTTAGGGTAATATAGTATTATTATAATATTATTTGTTAACCCTTATTTACCGGATTTACCCTTAACCATGGTAAATAAAATATTTACCGCAGTAATTATTCAAAATGTCTAAAAATAAAAGTTACCTATTTACACAATTTGAACATCCTGATTCCAAATATGGAATCCATTTTCCTAAATTCAAAACACAGAAGTGGCAGAAATTAATTTAAAATTAATTCCCGCTGTCAAAACAAAAAGCGTGTTTTTAAGAGATAATAACTATCAAAAGATTGACACTTGTTTATGTTTGGTTTAATTGTAAAACTATGTCCAATGACCAACATTATATTAAATAGTAAAAATATATTCTAAATATACTTTAAAACCACTCAAATTCATAATTTATCACTATTAATTATTTTGATTAAAAAAGTTGTTTTTAATTAAAATTTATTAATTTTCACTATTCATCAAAATATGAAAGTTATCCGAAAAGTACCAAAATTTCACCTTAGGCTAAATTTGATATTCCAAATCCAAAAATGAAGTCCATTTTAAAATATAAAATATATATAACTTCAAAAAGTATGTATTACTATTCATAACAGCTAGTTTGATTGGTTACGGTGTGTTAGAACTCGGTGTTGCGTACAACACACGCTAGCGTACCGTGGAAGCTTGGGATGTTTCATTTTAAATTTTTGATGTCCCCATTTTGTCAAAAAGTTTTAAATATAGTATCTAAAAAGGGTTCACTATTAAAATTTGCTAAAATTGCAATACTGAAAATGAATTTTTTCTTACATTATGTCTAAGACACTCATAATATGGATTCTAAAATTATAAGGATTATATAAAGTTTAAAATTTAGTTAACACTATTCATAACCACTTTTTAACAGCTTGTTTGGTATGTCATGGTGCGATTGAACTTGGTGTTGCATGTAGTGAATGTTATTGAATTATTTTGAAGAAATAACACACTATAAAATCTCGGGGTGTTACATGTAGCCTCGAGACCGGTCTGCGCCCTCTCGGCCCTCCGCAGCCCCTCACCTCTAGCTGGGCGAGGCCCAGCGGGACGGGCCGAAACCAACGGGCCGCCTGCCCAACAAGTCGGGCCATACCTAATGGGTCAGGCCTGGTCATCCCAGACAGGGTCGACCTAGACTAGGTCGGGCCGAGTGGGTCCCACTACAACCCTTTACATTCTATTGTCCATATCTTTGGCACTGGGTGTCCAGGTGACGAATTTTTAGTGTCCTTGTTAATCTTGGATCATGAATATACCTTTAAGTATACCCCACCAGTATTTTGGGTATAGTTGAGATACGGTTAGGTTTGATCGCACAAGAATCCAACCGGGCCCCTGGGACTGAAAGGCTAATAACTCACAGACTGAGAGTCTGATTGATGCACCATTTATTTCATTGAAACTTCTATGATGTGGAAGACTTTTGAGATAATTTTTAATGGGAATTCGTGATAGTTGGACTATCAACTAGTAACTCGTTGAGTAGATCCTTCCAGAGATGAGCGAACAGAGTGTAGAGACTTAGTAGCTGGCTGAGACTTGACGACTGCTGACTGACTGACATAGAGTGACTCGACTAGCTTTGTGGGGAGTGCCTGGATGTGGTGGCTGATCCACGGCATAGAAGTACCTATATGTGGAATAAATACCGCGATACACGACAGGAGTTGTACATATGCAGTAGATTAGGGGCAGCGCCTGGTTGTGGCGGCAGAACCACAGTTGGGAGCACCTTGGTTATGTGACAGACACATGGTACTAAACTAGAGGAGTACCTCAATAGTCCAAGGTTGGTGGGATCTGCCTTGGTGTCGCGACATGCCCACTGTACTCCATAGAAGAGGATTTCTCCAACAGTCATGGTTTCAAAAATGTGAATAAAAATCCAGGTTGAGTTGAGTCAGTAACTTTTGTGATTTACTCATGATTGAGATGGATTACTTGAAAACATAGGTATATGTAATGGCATATACCTATGTGGGATTATATAATTATTTCATACTTCATGGTTTATCATTGTTGTATTTTGTGATACCCATAGGGTCTTGGGGTCCCTACTGAGTATCCTTATACTCATCGATGCACAGGTTCTGCCCGCACCTCGTTGTGTTGGATGCAGACTACGAACAATGCTAACCGAGGCTGAGAGTACTAGGACTAGACAATACCCAGGGAGGACCATATGACATGATGGTAAATGAAGGAGACAGACAAACATGGAGTACTGAGAAGGTGATCTGTACCTACACATCAGGTAGGAACCTAGGAGGACGTTCCAGCGGGAGTGTCTTTTTTCTTCAGTTGTACTTTCAGTTTCTTATACATTATTGTTGGGCATGTATTTCTGTCCACTTTCACATTAAAAACACTTTTTTATACAGTTTTACATAGTGTTTTGTTTCCATCATGAGATAAGTTGTGTATGTTTACAGGTTATTAAGTCAATTCATTCCTAGTTTTAGGGAATTATTCCTTTGCTGCTAGTCGCCAGCCTCATGCATATGGAAGGCTGGCTTGGGGTAGTCACAACACGGGCCCCGGGGACGGGTCGTGACAAATAGGTCCACCAAATTATCTAATGTGAGGAATAATCATACTTAAACTTGACCATTTTAATAAAAAAATCTCAAGAGATGACACTACATGTGTATAATTATTGCTCATTGGTGTAATATTATCTAATATTCAAGAGCAACTACTACAGTATTATCACACTATAATATGACAGTGTATCCCTTGCTATGTACTACATCATGCTCCGGAACAGAGATTCATTTCCAAATTGCTTCATGGGACACATCAAAAGACACTATATACTATAAATCCACAATAGAATCAATAAAAACTTCCTTCTTTGAACTCTTCAAGCTCACAGCTGATCCGTTGAGATATAAAACATTTACCATCATTGACACAACATCATTCCGGTCTATATTAAACCACGCATTACTATAAACCCTAATGACCAGATCATCATCTCCTCCAAACACATGGAACATCTCCTTAGTTATTATCAGATACATAAGGATAACCTTAATAGAAGACCAGTATTGTTCTCATTGATCTTCTTGATATTTACCTACCATTTTCAATGCATTGAGAAAATCAAGTCTAGTATAAAATATGGAATGTATGATTAATCATATCACTAAAATGATTGGAATATTACTAATTCTCTATTTATTTAAATTTTCTTGAGGGAACATTTTAATAGAAAGATGCAAACCATGTAAAAGTGGAATTAATGCCCTCATGAATTCTTCCTTACTAAATATTATTAGAATCTGGTCAATGTATGTATGTTGAATTATTCCAAAATTACTCATTGACCTATCATGAATGTTCTATATCCCTATAACATTGGTTTCATCATCTCTTTTCTTCACAGAGAAATGGTTTTTATCTATTCCATAACAGACTGCATGATTAGTATGTCATTTCAAATAAGTAATATATCATAAAAATATTATATAAGGATACTACATCATTTCGACTAAACATCTTGTATACACATGGAGGAAATTCATTTTTAATGAACTGAAATTTATTTATAGCTTTATCGTGTTAAATGTTCCATTACATAGATGCTACCATCAAGCCATTAATGGATCTTACCAATTTGATAATCTATTTTGCATCATCTAGAGTGACAACCCCTTCTGATTGTGTCATATAGACATATTCCTTATCGTTTCAATTTTAGAAAGCCTTTTTAACATCCATATTTTAAATTTCATAGTCAAGGAAAAATATTATAGGAAGTAGAATTCTAATGGATTTAAACATGGAATATGGTTAAAATTTTTCATCATAGTAAATTCTATAATGATTTATAATCCCTTTAGAATCTAGCCCAACTTTATAGTTTTTTTCTTTGACATTCCTTTCTAGTTTTCTCATGAATTCCGATTATCACTCTACAATCATTACATCAAATGGTGAATCAACCAAAACCCAATCATGGTTATGATACGTATAATCCAATTAAACTTTTCTGGCTTCTGGTCATCATGAAACATCTTTTTTCATTACTTACACTATTTAACAGAGAGGATCATCATTGTGAACTAATAATGAGTATCCATATTCGGTGACAATAAAACCATATATCTTTGGTTCGTTTACCTCTGTTAGGTTCTTATTCAATACATGTGTTTCAATAACTACATCTCCAATTAGGTACTATGGAATTTAATAATGTAAAAATTCTTGTGTATCGTAAGCATCAAATTCATTGATTTCAATCCTGATCTAACTATCATTTCGGAGGAGGTTCTCCCACTCAATAAAGTATTCTTTTCCAATGAAAATAACAATCTTGTATGAAGGGTTATATTGGATGTATCCCTTTTTTCATTAGTGTACCTTATAAAGATACAATTGGGCCTCTGGGTGGAATTTTGTTTCCTGATAAAAAAATGAAGAAAGACTTCACAACCCCATACATGGGTACGTGACAAAATAGGATTCTTTTCACTCCACCATGTAAAGGGAATTCCATTTTCTAATTTAGTAGGAACATGGATGAATGTATATGCTACAATATTTAATGCATATCCCCTAATGGAAAATTGAATATATTCATGAATCATTATCAACATTACCATGTTTGGTAATGGACTGTTCATCCATTCACCAATTCCATTCCATTGTGGTGTGTAATGTGAAGTTAGTTGAGATAGAATTTGAAAATATAATATAAATTTGATAGACTCTTGATTTATATATTCACCACATCTATCTAATCAAATCTTATTTATCTTCTTAACCAATTTATTTTCTACTTGATTCTTGAATTCCATGAATTTATCAAAGGAATCATACTTATACCTAATCAATTAGAGATAACCATATCTAAAAAAGTATTTATTATATTTTATTAAACAACAATACAAAAATCTATCTTATACGAGAAATAGTCCACACACATATGTGTATACCAATTGATGAAACTCTATCACCCTTTAACCCTATCAATTAAATGACATTATTTCAATTTTCATTATAAACAAGACTTACATTTACAAATTGGTTAAATCCTAAATGATTAAAAAACAATCTATAAAAATCATTTTCAAATGCTTTCCATTTATATTTCAAAGATGGTGATTCCATATCTGGTTGTTAGATTAGTTGTGTGAACATGATTTTGTTTTCAATTTCCAATATTTTTCAAAATAATTTAATAAAAATTAACCATTATTCAAATGTTCCATTAAATAACATATTTTTTCATTACAAAAGGAATGAAATTTATTTACATAATTGGCATAAAACCATATTCATCTAGAAATTATATAGAAAATATTTTCATAACAGAAATTGGTAAATAATAATATCATTTTAAAACCAAAATAATTGATTTTGGAAATGAAAGGTGGTAGTCTCCAATGGGATGATTAGCCAACCTCACAACATTAGAATCTCTCAAATCCACCTATCTTATTGAAATAGTTTGGAATCTACTTGGTTACTTTATTTTATTATAGATTGGAGAACCAAAATCCATATTTAATAGCCAATGTATAGAAACTACAAGATTACACTTCACAATTAATTCACCTATAGTTTCCTCTTTTTTTTGGGTGTAGTCTTAATTCTAGTGGCCTAGGATTCAACATAAAAATCATACTACATACTTTTCCTTTCCCTAGTCGTGGATCTTCCTCTTCTTGGAAAGAAATTTCTCTGGAGGATTAGACTTGTTGTGAGTCTGGGTCAGATTTTCCATGTTCTTCCTTTTCTTACTCAGCATAAGTACCACTTATTTTTCACATCACATGTCTTAATACACATAGAGAATCCATTTATGAAGTTCAAAAAGACTCTTGTCATTTTTTATCACACTATAATTAAAAAAACTGGACATGATCATGTGTCGTACAGAAATAGTGTGATATGTGTGCAACTGATCTGGGAATTTATTAAATAATATGCATATAAATTCACTATAGTCAATAATCTTGACTACCTGAGGCCTATATGTCCTAGAAAGTCTAACATTAGTTTTATGAAAAATATTGGAGTTCTCACATCTCTCTTGTATCTCCTTTTCATGATATATATTCCAAAAGGTGAGACATCATGCTATATAAATCAATGTTATAATGTTTATTTAAAAGGAAATTCGCTACTGATGATATCCAGAATCACTAAACTTTTGTACCATCATTCAAATCTTTTTGATAGAGAGACAAATATTCCTCACTATCAATTTATCATGGTGCATCATGAATTGTTCTTCTAGCACATAGAATTTTCATTCATAGTGAAGTATTAAATGTAAATGACTTTTCCATTAATTGAAAAAAAAATTAATGAGATGGATATCCATATAATGTATGTATCACAATGATATGTTTTATGTCATTTTATTATTTTTTCTATAAATAAGATGAGCAAAATTTTATTACGTTGTACAATAAAATTTAGATATTTAAGTAAATATTTTATTTATTAATCTCCAACTATTATTTAAAAATATAGTTTCCCTCACCAATGGCATCAAAATATCCAATTTATTTTATGTTATATATGAAATATAAAAATTCCATGTATTATTAAACAAAAAAGCGTTGGTAATGCCATATGAATGGTTGTAGTTAGTCATTCCAAATGCCAAATACATTATCTCACCATTCATTGACCTACTAAGTGGACTCCCTAACCCTGGTATCCTTCCTCAACTATAAAATATACGTTACAACATTTTCTTATTGGGAAGTCATCCCTTGATGTGATCTTTGATAATTATACCCAAAACATCACGTGAGAATTTCCCAATAATTATAAGAACCTCAACATTGGCTATTCATGCTCTTGGAACTATGGTTTGATTTTAAATGCACTAGTGAAATGAAATGCCGACATAATATATATATATATATATATGTGGGATTTTATCATTTATGTGTATATTGAAAACTATTATCTCTATGTTATTATTATTAATATTAATTGTATTTACATATTTTATCATCCATGTCATAGATAATATTTATGCATAATATAATTAATTGCAGTTCAATATTGACTTCTTAATAATTAATTAATTTAAATAATCACAAATGAAACATCCATAATGAAATAACAATGGTACATGATACAAATAAAATAATAATTTGATATGATCATGAGATTTTACCAATGGTCAGCTTATCTAGATGATGAAAAATAATCTATTAACCTAGGGAAAAAACCCATGAACCAATTAAGCTTCATGTTATAGCTTTTCACCGGTACACCTATGTATCTCTATTGGTTTGAATTCTCCTTGGATCCACACAAAAACAACCCCTGCTATCTTTATACCTCTTTCCATTGCATATAATGTTACTCAAAAGAAACTGAATGGAAATGTGTTTACATAAAAGAAACCATGGGCATGCAGACCCAACATAATAATAGGAGAGGTGAAATGAATGAATATAATATAATTTAATAATTAATAAAATGGAAAATAATCATATACTGAGGTCTGGTCTAAGATAATGATCATCCATATACATGCAATGAATTAAGATTTTAATATAACTAGAATTGAATTATTTGTCATTCTTATTTAAGATAAATCATGATCAGATCGAATTAATATATTCATTACTTAATAAATTCAAATAACTTAATTCTCATCTGAATTTCCATGAAATTATCATCTATAAAAATTTTATAGAAATTCAATAATTATATTTATAATGAATTTTTTACATAAATGTACCTTGGTGGAATCATGGTGAATTAACATACTGATTGACCCAACATGTGTTATACTCATATACAAGTTCTTTCCTCTGACATAGGTCATTCACAACATTTCATGTGCTTTCAGGACATGTACTATACACATAATGAGTACATGAATTATATTATTATTCTATCATGTGTAATGATTCAATGCTTGTAGAGTAATAGTTTTAATACTACTCAAAAATGATATGAATATATGAATAGTACATAGAAATTAATTAAACAAATATATATATATATATATTAAAAACACATCACAAGATGTTTCTAATCAACATAATGACTGATCATAAGAACATGTTGAAAATTTTTTCAATGTATAATAAATTAATTTTAATTCATCTTAAATTAGTATAAATAAGAAACATGTAAAAACTTGCTCCACGGAATGTACATTTCTCACCATCTATCCAAGGAACTCACATAGGGACTCATCCTATAAATATTGCATAATAAAAAGTGTACAACTTGGAATGTTGAAGGGCTACTCGATGTGTGGTCTCTGAGTAAGATGGTCACAATTCAGGTAGGTTATTTAAAAATATATAGGACCCATCTATGACCAAATGACTACACAACATGTATGTTGGAAACACGAGGTGTACTCTTGCGGAATGTATTACATGATAGCCCAGTCAACATGTAGTTTATATTTAAATTAAATGTTATTTTTCCACGAACACTATCAGAATAAAATAATAATTCATTATTGGTGAATTTAACACTTGTATAGGATGTGTACACCCAAGTTACATGATGATTACTCTTGTGTTATCCATCTTGAATCATTTTTATCTCTAGATGATATCTTCTATTTTATTCCATTCATAAAATTATTCAATTTTATTATATTGATGTGAAATTAAAGAGGAAGAAGCAAATCTTGAAATTCAAATTAATGCATGATTAATGAGGAATTTAAAACTAAATGTGAATTTCCCAAATTAATTAACAGTAATTAAATAATTATAAATAATTATGTGATATCTATGATACAACAAGATGGTTTTCTGTGTTTATAGGTATATATTTTGTTGTTAAAATTTTTTCTGTCCTGATTAATGAACAATATAATCAATATAATTTAATCAATGAAAAAACATAAGGGGTAAAACACCTGAACCAAGAGGAAAATCATCAAATATTATTTATATTTATTTTTATAAATTAAAAATTACCTTATAGAAATTGTTAAATAATTGTTAGTCCTCACAACATATATATGTTGTTCCATTGTTTGGTTTTAAAAATGACGGATAGATTCACTATAACGGTTATCCAAAAATGTTCGACAAATCATCGATCACCACCGTAGGAATCAATTTTTGTAACTATGGAAGACCCTATAACTAGTTTCATTAACAATTGATCACCACAAGAGTATCATCCAATGTGTTATCTTTTATCTATCTTGACTTGACATTGGGGGGTAGAGGAAGATTACCCTTTGTTCTTGGGAGCATTCTTGGAGAAGGGTTCTCTCAAGGTCATCATGAGGATTATCCATATTCATTTTTCCCACGAAACCAAATTAATTGTCTCTCCATGAATATAATATAATTTGATTTATATATCAATAGGGGTTACAATTAAATATTTTCATCAGTTTCCATTACTATTTATTTTCACAATTTTGAACCCCATTGCGATAATAATAATAATAATAATGTTATTTATGGACATGCACATAACATGAGAATTAAAATTAATTATTAGTTATTCAAGTATTATTCAATAAATATAATTTCAGACTCATCCTAAAAGATTATTCCACTATTCCTCTAAAATATTTATCAGACATGGAATTAGGACTATTTATTTATTAAATAAATATCACTAGATTATTCTTCAACAAATAAATAAATATTATATTTATTAAATAGAAAATATATATTTATTAAATTTTTTCCCACATAATATTATCGAAAATGACTAGGGATATAATATATGTAATCAATCATACATTATAAATAATTAATCTAGATGCAGGAATAATATTTCAACATATTAAATAATAAGATATAATATTTTATTTAACTAAGATTCTGAAAACACATAGTGTGTGACACTCTTGGCCTCTTTTACAGTGAAATTTGGAAAAGTAAAATAAATACCTCATATAAAATATAAAAATATTCTATGGAACCAATAAAGAAATCAATTAATACCACAATTATGTAATACCACATAAGGGCGGTCAATTGTTAATATAATCACATTTTCATGAAATCTCTAATCAAACAAGTTTCACATTGGTGTAATCAACCTATGTCCTCAATATATCATTCATTGAAGTTATGAAAATCAAATATTACAATAAAATAGCCTGGAAATGAAATTATTTAGGCTATTTTATTTCTATTAAAGGACAACTGATGTCAACTTCCATTAATGAACATAATGGAAAATTCGATTCTCCCATTATTATTTTCTATAATATTACATGTGACACACCCAACATATCCTACCTCACCATGAAGATATGTAATCATAGTTTTAATCAATATATCAATGTACCAAACTCATAATAATAGATTATAATAATAATAATGTCTATGGATCAACACACACATCTGTATATAGGAGCATCCAATAACATATATAAACGTGGATTTCCTACTGGTCGATCCAATTAAAATAATATCTAACACAAGATATTTCCAATGGAAGACACAATGAGAGTGTTCCATAATTTTCTATGAGTCTCCACCCTTTATTGCATGTATCATTTTTATCACTAAATTGACATCGTCAACTATTGAACATATATTTATGAAAACTATGGTGGGACTTCTGGGATCTCATCATAACTATCAATTCCTATGACATTTTAGTGTGACCATTACATAAAGTAAATTTTCACATACTATGGAACATAGAAGAACAATCATGATGTGAAAAGTTATTTTTTAATATTCAAAACTTGAGTACAAGTTATCATAATATAAATAGAAGTTTTGTATTGAGATCAAACTGTAACATTATGGTCACGGTTAGGTAGAGTATGATTGGTGCGTCACGATTGACATGTCGTCATTGGATAATTAGATAATGGTTTTTCCCTTATATGTTAATGGAACGAAATATATCATCGCATTTATTAGAATAATAAAATTCCCCTAAATCACATCAAAATTTTGTAAAGACATTTTTAATTTAAATTTTCAAATAAATACATATCTAGTATATCGGCAGGTGAAATATATGTGAATACCCACTTAAGAACATATTGAGATAATCTTATTATATTAAACATTGAGCATTCATATGTGGTTATCATCATTGTGAAATTATTTATTCTCTCTTCGGTTTGTAGACCGATTACTAGACAAAAATCTAGTACTTTAGAAAGGACCTTCTAATTTCAAATAGAAAAAATCCTAGAGGGACACACACAATGTGTTACCCATGATCTCAATTTATTTATATATGAATTTAATTAATTGAATAAATATAATTTTCAAGACTAATGAATAATTTAATTTGAATTTTATTTTTTGAAAATATGTATTTATTGCAAAAATATTTAATTTAATATTTATTTGTGAATTTAATAAATTCTAGAGGAGTTCGAATGGATCAATATATTGTTTGGTGACATGTATTAGTTAACATGCTCATTAAATAGTAATTTCTATTGAACAAGTTTTCATTCCCCAAGAAATATAATTTTATTGTTAAATTATAATAAATGAGGTTTGTTAATGTTTATAATATTTTTCATGGGAGGATTTTCAATACAATTATGTTTTTACCAAAACAATGGATTTATAAATACTTTGTTATAATTATTGTGTTTGAAAATTGAAAATTAAGAATATTTATGAACAATGAAACAGTCTCTCAACTCCTACTTTTCTCATTATATCAAGAACCATAAAATAAAAAATATTCATTTATGATAAAATGATGAGTGTTCAACATGAATAATATAAGACAATTGATTCATTAAGCTAGTTCCTGAAAATTTATTTTTGTTTCTCATAGATCAAAAAAAAGTATTTATGGATCACCGCTAGGAGGATTCTGACCATGCATTCTCAAATCACAATAAAGACAATTTGAATAGGGAATTTCAGAATATCAACATCATCCATGATGAAAGGATCCCATGATGAAGTAATTGTTTCATCCTGATCTAGAAAAATTAAGTTATAAATTTAACGTTAATGATCCTCTATTGAGGTTTCAGGAATACAAATATTAAATTAAATTTACACTATATCATTCCACTGCAAGCTTTTATAGCCCCTATAGCCTTCAAAACCATAAATCCTATTTTTTTATAAAATATAAATAATTGCATTAGATTAGTTAAAATTAATATCATAAGCGTGCTGAAAAATTTATTTTCTCCCTTAATATTTCTAAACCATTTAAATAAAAATAATGTTGTGAAAAAATAGTTTACAAATTGGAATTCAAATAGGAGTGTCACAGGTTAACAAAATTTCTTATAATGGGGTTTTTTAAATTAATGGAAATAACAAAATATTTCTAAAATGGTACTATATCTATATGCACTTGTTTATATCAAACCTACTTTTAAATACAATATTTCAAAATAGATTGAAAAAATCATTTATTTAATGACATATACATGGGATTTGGTTTCATTTAGATTACATACGTAGATTATTTTATCATTCCAGTCATTTTCATTTTTTTAGGTTTTTGTTTATCTATTATCTATATTAGAGTGTTGAGTATTTTGTTTAAGATGGTGACATGAATGAATGTATTTTATTAGGTATTATTTTTGCTTCCTTTTTCACACAATCCATGTTTTTCTTTTAAAAACATTCCATTATTATAATTAGTGGTGCATTATACATGTTGTGATTTTAGGAAATAAATATCATTGATAGTTTTTTGTGAATGAGAGTGTGTTAAGGGCGACCAGAATGATTACTTAAATTTACAGTTGTTTTAAATTTAATTGTTTTTTATTTTTTTATTTCATATTTGATTTTATCACGGATGTATCATTCATGGACATATCATTCATGTTTTACACTATTTCTTAATATTGATTATTGGGAGAAATTGTTCCTATTATTATTTATTTATTAAAAGACACTTTTTGTCAGGGATCTGGAACACCCCTAGGGTCTGTCACAGGCCAACATAGGTGGCTGACAAAAAAACATATGAAGATTTATTTTTTCAATTTTTCTAATGATTTAATGATAAATTTTTGAATTTTTTTTGTAATAAATTTTAGAAAACTACAAAAATCTATGATATGATTTAGGATGTTTAGGTAAAATTTATCCCATTATCTTTGATGAATTTGTGATATATAGAAAAAAACATCACATAGTGCAATGTTCATGGGATGACACCAATTATATTGGTCAAACTATAAATTTTTATTAATTGATATCAAATAATAAAAAGACAATAATCATGATCAACTTTTTTTAATGATATTGGAAGTCGATCATTACATAAAATTTGAGGCCTATATAAAAAAATTTACATGTTAATATAACCTTAAAAAGTTAATCTGTTGGGTGATAATGGGAATTCAACATAGAAATTTTTACAAACAGAATGAGAAAGCTACCACTTATATGGACGATAAAGATAATACCAGTGAGGTGGTCATGTCGATGCACATGACAATCGAGATGACATTTGGTATCTTCATGAACACCATTGTTTTAGGATGTTATCAATGATAAAATTTTTTGTTTATTTTCTATTTATTGATATATATCCAATCAATAACGTTCAAAACATTTTTAAAATAAAATCATTTTTGGAATTGAATAAATATCATTGAATGGTGAGAGAATCTAATTAGATATTCGATAATGAAAGGGGTTTTATAAGAAGTATTAATAATTTAGCGGAATAAAAATGACAAAAAAATTATGATATTACATTAACATGAAATTTAAAAATTCAAAAATAAGTCATTGTAGTCCATGTTAGAATGATTACAAAACAATCAAATCAAACCCATAGGAATAAAATGGAAAAAATAAAAGCGAACAAAATTATCTATGGTGATACAGCTGATGGAAGTCATAGAAAAGTGAGTTTTATGCCTGTTTTATTTTTTTAATGTTTCTAGGTCATTTTTTATTTATAACTGTGTATGAATGGTGGATGGGATGTTGTCACCTTTTGGATAAGTCAAAATATGCGGAAGGCCCGAAATCCATTCAGCGAAAATAAATGAAATATTAATTTAATTGTATGTGTATTTATATTTATAAATATATATTCTTTTTTGTTATGGAATATATATACTTTGCTTATCTTTTTATAATTATTTCATTATTATTGGGATAAAAAAATGTTTTGTTTTTATGAAATATCTTTTTTTCCACGTAAATAATCATTAATTTATTATATTCACGATTTTATTAATTTTAATTATGTTGTATTATGAATTATGATCTTATATATATTAATATTTATTAATCAAACAAATATAATCATATTGTTTCCTATGAATCCTATTAGAAATCACTTATAAATTGATTAATTTATAATTTAGTTTATTTAAAAACATCATTTAAATCATTATTACTGAACTAAAATATTATTATCAATTATAGATATATACATTATATATATATATATATTCATTTCTTATATACTTAGTGTACTTTTTTTATTCAATCATTCAGTTCATATGATTTAATGAAACTCATATAAAATAAATGTTCGGAATGAATTAAAGGCATGTGAATTGTTGATTTTTTATACACCCACAATTTGGATAAGCCTATAAGTGATCATAGCACAAAAGCATTTTATTATTCTATTCACTATTTTTATTTTGTTAGATCACCCCCTTTTTGGATTTGGAAATGTCACGACCTGCCTTCACAAAAAGAAGGGAAGAGACAATAGATTTCCAAGCCCTTCCTTGTTTATGTTTAAGGAGAGATAATATCCCCCGATACCCACCTTCAATAGGTCCCGGAGTTCCGACCAGTACCAGGGGAATTAAATCTCACACAAAAGGAAGGCATTGACCATTTATTTTAATAAGATCGGTAGATAAGATGATGAAAACCAACAACGCCAAAACTATAAGTAAGAGTAAAGAAAAAGAAAACCACTCCCATATGCATGCTACAAAATAAAATGCCAGAATGTACAAGGTGTATACAATGGTAAAGTACCAAAAGAAAGAAAAACAACAACTACAACGGTCCCGACACCCGAGCTAGTATGCCCCTGTACGATCCCCGAAGTCCTCCTGGAAACTTGAAGGCAGTTTTATATACGTAGGGTGAGTATACCAGTATACCCAGTAGGGAAAACCAAAGACTCTCGTGCACAAGTGGGGAGGAATTCTAATTCATATTGAGAAAAGAGATAAACGAAGCACCTAGAAAGGAAAAAACTATCCACCCAAGCCTCACCAAGGAACACTCCCCAAATAACACAATTCATGAAAGGTATAGTAACATCCAATCGATGTTTGGGTATCCGACGCCACATTCCCACTAGTTATTGGAGACATCTTACGCATCGGACCAATCCCGCCATTCTCACCGCAGTCACACTTCCACACCCGCCCGCACACACCTGGGCCACAACCATGCATCTCGCCCGAAATCACATGGGCCACAAAAACCATCCCACCAACATACACATGGGCCATAATAACCACACGTAACCATGCCCACAAACACCTGGGTCAGAAATCTACTGCCATGCCCAAAGACACCTCAGGCAGAATGATACCGTCACACCCAAAGACACCTGGGCCTCATCCCAAAGACAATTGGGAAACAACCTACCCGCAAACACATGGTCCAACCACCACAACTACCCTGCCCGAAGATTCTTGGGATAATAATGGACTTCAGGCCATCACAACCTTCCCGAAGAGTCTTGGGCTATTTAGGAAAGGGAGCAGAAAAGGAGCTAATAACCGGCCACTCGTAAGAGTGTTCGATAAAACACCCTCACCCATAAAATGGGGGGTGTTCGACACTAATTGCTTAACTTTTGTGGGGTGCGAATAAGAAAAAAAAAGAACTACAATTATATATATAGGTAACAAGAACTCAACCCAACCAAATGATCTATATCTATCTCAAGCACGAACAACCTAGTCACTGCTCATAGAAAGCATACTACTCACAATCGAGTCACAAGTCATTCCCAGAATCAATTTCCCAATTAACCCATTCTTGTTTTCCTTTTCATGTGATCTCTTTTATGTAAATTCTGCACTACTGGGTGACTAACAGGCACAAGAACAATCCTAGGGGAAAAAGTTACAGCCAACAATAATTTAAACATACACACCCGGTTCTAGTATAAATTCACATCAAAATGAGATCCCTCAAATTATTGGAACCAAAGAATGCTTCAAGATACAACCCCCAAATCCCTAGAAATATGGATATAAATGTTTCACAACAGAAGAGGATTCCACCACAATTCGTGATATAAGAAGAACATCCAGAACCCTAGATTCTCAACCAGCAATTGTGCCACATCAGAGGATCCCATCCTCACCCACATAGCCCCATAAGAAAATAAATAAAACAACACGCCTACTACCAAAACAGAGCTGGGAAACATCCTGGTTCAACACATCATTCATCTATTTCCTATTTCTGTTAGTTAACTAGGGTGACCACACAAGGGAATATGTTTACAAGGAATCCATTTAACCAGACGAGTTTAAGAGATTAACCAAATTCCATGTTAAGTCATATTTAATCATCACAGAAGACATGTTTAATTAGTTCACAAGGAAAGACAACCAATGACCATGACGTTCAGTGAACATAGGCCTACACAATTCACAACACATATAAAAATAAAACATTATAGAAGAACATCGATCACTCCCCGCCCACTACATTCTTTAAGATCTATTCTTATCTTCATTTAGTTTGGTTTCATCAATTCCCACAGAGGGAAAAGTGTACCCACCCCGCATGATACACAAAAAGGATAGGAAAAGGAAAATTCCCTAATTTATTGGTCAATGATCTATGTTTTTCTCCATGTTACATGAATAGGGGATGCACGACTGGATTTCAAGGGAGGAATTTTGTGGACTCCAAGTGGTGCAGAAATCTCTAGAAGAGGCGCACCTCAAGACACAGGAAGACGGGACTCCAGTCGCACCAGGGGGAAGAATGATTCCGGACAAAGGAAGAAGAGGAAAAAGGAATTCATGTGCGATATATAGATAAGATCCCATTTTTACGTCAAAAAAGACGTTTCGGGAGTGGGACTGGAAAAATAAAACGCTGGGTGAGGATGTGGTTCCACTGTCACAGTTTCACCCTTACGGTGCCACTATAACCGGTGCCACCATCACGAATCCACCATGACCGGTGCCACTATTTCAGTGTAGCCTTATTTTTGAAATGTAATGGTCCAGGAGGCTCTGGGCCATTAAATCAGATACCTCTCAAACTATTCAACCACTCGAGAATCAAAAACAACCAGATGAATAGAGAGGTTCCGAACAACCACCTCGAAAGATACCTCTCATGATAGATTCTCATCGTAATCTAGAAACACCTCTCCCTCAAGAAACTAGACAACATTCAAGGGTCAAACATCCCAGTCACATGGGTTGGGGAGTCTCTCCCTCTATGTCAAGATACTATCTACTTTGGGAGGCACTGACTTGCCTTCACGGGTTTAATCACATACACCTTAATTCTTCTTTATTAGGGATCGGGTCCTCCCCTCCTCGTAGCCAGGACTTTTCACACACATTTAGAGAATATGGAAAAACACATATTTCATAGCCAACAAGGTAAAGTGTTCGGTCATAAAAAAGTACAAAATAGAATGGCAAAAAACTCAATACAACTTTGTGTACTGGGGGCGCATATGCGCCTCTCATTCCCAGGTACATTCCTCAAGCCCACCGTGCCTCCACAACACATGAACCAAAGGAATGGTTCTTCCATGAAGCACTTTCTCTTCACGATCCTCGACCCTCACTGGTCTGGACACAAAGGTCACATCGTTCTTCGATATCCATCTCTCCCCAGTCTAGGACTTTTGAATCGTCGTGTAGATACTGACGAAGATGGGACACATGGAAGATGTCATGTATCCTCAGTAGCGGAGGTGGTAACACTAGTAGATAAGACACTTCTCCGACCAGTCTCAAAACTTCGAAGGGTCAGATGAATCTGGGAGAGGGATTTTTATCCCTACATAACCTCATTTGTCAATGCAGAGGGGAGACCTTCAAGCACACGTGGTCCCCAACCCCGAACACCAAGGGTATCCTCCTATTATCAGAATATGACTTCTGTCAGTCATGTGAGCCTTCATCCTTTCCCGTATAAGCTAAACTATCTTTGTCGTGCATTGAAATTCTTCCGGGCCAAGAACAGTCGCTTCCCCCACCTCATTCCAGCACACGGGTGAGCAACACGACCTCCCGTACAAGGCTTCGAATGAATCCATTCCAATGGTAGAGTGATATATATTATTTTAGGAAAACTATACGAGATTCAAGTGTCGCACACATGATCTTTCTTAGTCCAGAACACATGCCCGAAACATATCCTCTATGGTCTGGATGGTGCGCTCTCTCTGTCCATCTATCTGGGGATAGAAATCAGTGCTAAGATGTAGATGGGTGCCAAAATCATGTTGAAATCCTCTCCATGTTCGTGAGGTAAACCATGCATCCCTAGCAGAGACTATGGACCTGGGAACTTCATGCAACCATACAACCTCATCCATGTACCTTCGTGATAAAGCAGCTACAATACCCAACTCCTTGATTGCCTGAAAGTGCACTGATTTCGTAAACCAGTCCACCACAACCCAGATAGCATCGCAGCCACCTTGAACCGTGGGTAGTCCTATGACGAAATCCATCGATATGTCCTCCCACTTCCACTCGGGGACATCTAGAGACTGTAGAAGACCTCCTGGAACACGGTGTTCGGCCTTCACCTACAGACACACAAGGCACTTTTCTAAAAACTCTACTACTATCTGTTTCATCCCAGTCCACCAAAACAGTCTCCTAAGACCTTGGTACATCTTGGAAACTCCCAGGTGCACCTCTATGGGTGAGTTGTGGTACTGACTAAGAACCATTCCACTTATCGCCTCTAGAACAAACATCCTTCCTTAGAAAAAACAACTGGTTCTGACCATCCTACGTCCACCCTTCCGGAGCATTTCCCTGGTCAACTCGGCCACGCGTCACTTCTCTTTATAAGTCTCCCCATTGGGACTCATCAACCTACCAAAACTGAGAATATTTCACTGTCATATGATACAAGAAACCTCTACCACCTTACATCCTCACGTCGAGGTGTAGGGAAGCCAACTCCTCCATCGCCTTTGAAGTATCATCCAACTCTAGAACCACATACTTCATTTACTTCCTTCTCAAGGAATCAACCTCTAAATTCCCCTTTCCTAAGGTGTAGGAAATATTGAAGTTGTATTCCCGAAGGAACTTCATCCACCTTCACTGTCGTAAGTTCAGGTCCCGCTGGGAGAAGATGTACATCATGCTTTTGTGATCCGTGTAGACCATGAACCGTTCCCCAAGGAAGTAGTGCTGCCACAACTTTAGTGTAAACATGACTAATGCAATCTCTAGATCATGGTTGGCATAGTTACGCTAATGGGGGCGTAACTTCCTAGAACCATTGGAGATCACCCCTTTCCACTGCATCAACACTAATCCAAGGCCTTTCCCTGAAGCATCACAGAACAAATCATATGTTGTCCCTTATTCTGGAAACCTAATCACTGGGTAACTATCCAACTTATCATTAAGATAAATGAAGTCCACCTCACACATCCCACTCCACACAAAAGCCTGGGTCTTCTTGGTCAAAACCGTCAAAGGTGCCACAACTCGAGAGAAATTGGGCATGAACATCCGGTAGTATCCCGCCAGCCCGAGGAAAATACAAACCTCTACCAAGATCTTGGGTGATACCCAAGAAAAAACATCATTGACCATCGATGGGTGCACTGCTATCCCTTGTTTGGACACCACATTCCCAAGGAAATGCACTTCTCGCGTCCAGAACTAGAACTTGGACAACTTCCCATAGTGTGGGTGCTGTTAGAGGACCTCTAAAACCGTTCTCAGATGCTCAGCGTGATCCTCCTTTGATATTGAGTAGATCAAGATGTCTTCAATAAACATGACTACAAACTGGTCTAGATATTCCCAGAATACGTAGTTCATGAGCCCCATGAACACAACTGGAGAATTCGTAACACCGAACGACATGAATACAAACTCAAAGAGCCCATATCTGCACCTGAAGGTAGTCTTTGAGATGTCACCCTCCTTCACCCTCACTTGGTGATATCCAGACCGTATATCGATCTTCGAGAACAATCCTTCTCCCCTAAGCTGGTCGAAGAGATCATCTATCCTCGGGAGAGGGTAGTGATTCTTGACCGTCACCCGATTCAGTATCCTGTAGTCTATAGACGTCCTTAGACCATTATTTCCCTTCTTTTCAAACAAAATAGGATCACCCCACGGTGACACACTTGGTCGTACAAAACCCTTCTTCATCAGATCGTCAATCTGGATCTGCAACACCCGCAACTCAGAAGGTGCCATCCGATAGGGTGCCATCTAAATCAGATGGGCACCAGGTTTTAAGTATATCCAGAACTCAACCTCATGTAGAGGGGGCAGAGTTTCCACCTCTTTAGGGAAGACGTCCATAAACTCACTAACGATTCCTGGGACTTCCACCATTTCTGCATCCACCGACTCCACTGATAGCTTAGCTAAAAGGGAGAAGAGGATTTCCCCTCACTTGCTGCTTCCCTAGAAACTCCGCTCACCGATGAAAGTCACCCATCGACCACCCAAGTCTGAAAACAAAACCCTTAATCATAAGCAGTCAATGACGAAACATACAGAGAACAGGAATTCAATGCCTAGGATGATATCATATGGCTGTATCTGCAATAGAGGAAGATCCATAACTGACTGATGCGACTCTATCATCAGTTTGTATCCTCGAAAAATATACAACATGTCTGTCTAACCTCCGACTGGTGTGTTCAGCACCAGGGGAAATGGAATTATCTTAGTGCCTAAACCTATAGCATGGTCCAAACTGGTTGTAATAAAGGAGTGCAATTCTCCTTAATCGAACAAGGCATATGCAAGGGTGCTAAACAAGGTGATCATATCTTGAACGACTTCAGGCCCAACTCGAACTGCTGCATCTGTAGCATGAAACTGCCCATGCCCCTCACTTATTCCTCTCGTCTATCAGCCGCCTACCCAACCATGCACTGGTCGAGGTCCCTGAATAGCGCCCAGAGGTCGGCCTCCTTCTGCAACGTCTACACTCGGAGGGGCGATAGCTCGCTGCCCTACTGCTGCTGAAAGGGCCTAGCTGGAAACTGCTGCTTCTAATGTGGGCGCTCAACCATCCCACCCCCACCATACTTACTATGTCTAGGCATTGGTATTGAAGGTTCCCATGGCTACCACAGACGAAGCACCTCGGTCCCAGGCCCAAAGGGAAAGGGCGGGGACCAGGAGATCGAAAATGGAACTGTTGCGGCCTGCTCCCTGCGGGTCGGAACATAGAGGGCCTGGATGCTGGAGGCCTGCTACTGACAACCTTCCCCTTTGACAAGACCAAATAGATCCCCTCTCACGATACACCTCCTAGCGTGTTCATCCTCTCCACCACTTCATCCTTCTTCAGTACTTCTAAGTATGTCGGTATACTGAAGGGAGTAACGAAATACTGGAGGGAAGGTCAGAGTGCCTCCTCCAAACGTCTCGCCAGAGACTCTTCATCGGGAAAGTGGTCCGGAGAAAAGAGGAGGAGATCCTTGAACCTGATCAAAAACTCTCACAATGACATACCCCCCTACTGGAGGGAGTGTAGTTCTTGCCTCCTCTCGGCCTTCATAGTGGAAGAGAGGAATTCCGCCTGGAACTCCTTCTCGAAGTCAGCCCACACAACCTCAGTCTCCCTCTTCTCTCCAAGATAATGTGTCCACCACTGCCGCGTTGATCCCCACATATTCATGACAGCTAGGGGAACCCAGTACTCCATCAGAGCTTTAATCAGGCCGTATGTGATCACTAGTTCATAGAGCCAACTTTCCGTCTCCATATCCGAGGTGTTGTGCTCATATGTCCCGAGGGTCTGTCGCTGAATGGCTTGGAGCATCATCTGCCACTGATCATCCTCCTCCTCTCAGTCGATCCTCTACCGATCAACCATGTCAACCTCATGGGCATCGATCTCCCACATTACATGTGGTCGTCTCCTAGGTTCCATATCTGCAAGGTAAAAAATGAATGCCTAAGCCCGAGTAGTGCATAATATCGCTCTTAATTTTATTTATTCATTCTTAGACTTCTTATTCATTTTATATCCCCAAAAAACCCCATAAACACGAGAACACAAGTCATTATGATGCATGTATCATTCCTAGGGTCTCTACCCTACAATCGTTGTATTATCACTTGGTCGTTCAGTAGGTCTAGTGTCCTTGCATCAGATCATGGGGGGCCCTAAGATCTCAGGTCCTAGCTGGCCTTCCTTGGCCTATTTCACGCACCAACAACACCCAAAACTATTTCCCTACCATCCCATGCAATCATCACAATGCCTAACTCCAGGCTCCATCCAATCCCTCAACCTGACCCTCTGATACCGTTCTATCATGACCCGCCTTCTCCAAAATGAGGGAAGGGACAACAGATTCCCAAGCCCTTCTTTAAGTTGAAAGAGAGATAATGACCCCCGAAACCCGCCTTCAATGAGTCCTGGAGTGGAGACCATCACCAAGGGTATAAAATATCTCACAAAAGGAAGGCATTACCATTTTATTTTAATAGGATCGAGAGATAAGATGATGAAGCCCAACAACGCCAAAACTGTAAGTAAGAGTAAGGACAAAGATACCCACTCCCATATGCATGCTGCAAATGTAAAATCCATAAATTACAAGGTGTCTTCAAAGATAAAGTACCAAACGAATGAAAAAAAATAACTGCAACGGTTCCAACGCCCAAGAAAGTACAACCCTTTACGATCCCCAGAGTCCTCCTGGAAACCTGAAAGAAGTTTTATAAAAGTAGGGTGAGTATACATGTTTACCCAGTAGGGAAAACCAAAGACTCTCATGCACAAGTGGGGATGAATTCTAATTCCCTGGGTGAAAGGATATAAATAAAGAACCTATTAAGGAAAAAAAACAATCCACCCAAGCCTCACCAAGGAACACTCCCCATATAATGCAAGTCAAGTGTGGTATAGTAATATCACATCGATGTTTGGGTACCCCGCGCCACTTTCCAACTGGTTATTGAAGACGTCCTATGCATCGGACCAATCCCGCCATTCTCACTATAGTCCCACTGCCACACCCGCCCACAGACACCTGGGCCACAATGACACATCACGCCCGCAAACACCTGGGCCACAACAACCATCCCGCCCGCAGACACCAGGGCCACAACAACCACACGTAACCATGACCGAAAACACCAGGGCCAGAAAACTACTGCCACACCTGAAGACACCTGGGCCAGAAACCTACCTTCACCCCCGAAGACAGCTCAGCAACATCTCGATGACACTTGGGAAACAAACTTCCAGCAAACACATTGGCCAAACACCAGAACTACCCTTCCCAAAGATTCTTTGGCTAATAATGGACTTTAGGACATCACTAACTACCTGAAGAGTCTTGGGATATTCGGGAAAGGGAGCAGAAAAGGAGCTAATAACCAGCCATTTGTAGGAGTGTTTGGAAAAACACCATCCCCCATTAAATGGTGGTGTTCAACAAAAAAATATCAACTTGGGTGGGGCGCAAAAAGAAACACAAATAATAGAATTATTTATATGTATATATATATATATATAGGTAACAAGAAATCAACCCAACCATGGTCTCCACACCTAACCCAATCACGAATATCCTAGTCACTACACATAGAAAGCATACTACTCCCAACCGAGTCACAACTGATTCGTAGAGTCAATTTCCAAAATAATCCATTATTGTTTACATGTTCAAGTGATCTTTTTAATGTAAATTCTGCACTACATGGGAACTAACAGGCACAAGCACAATCCTAGGGGAAAAAGTTAAAGCCAACATCAATTTAAACATTCACAACCAATTCTATTGTAAATTCACATCAAAGTGACATCCCTCAAAGTATCGGAACCAAAGAAGGCTTCATGATACAACCCCCACATCCCAAGAACTATGGAGTCGATGGTTTCACAACAGAAGTGTATTCCACCCCAATTCGTGATATAAGAAGAGCATCCACAACCCCAGATTCACAAGCAGCAATTGTGCCATATCAAAGGATCACATCCTCACGCACATCGCCCCATAGGAAAACAATCAGAACAACACACCTACTACAAAAATAGAGCTGGGAAACATCCAGGTTCAACACATCATTCATCTATTTCCTCATTCTAATAGTTAACTGGGGTGACCAAACAACGGAATTTGTTTACAGGGAATCCATTTAACGAGCCTAGTTTAAGTGAATAACCAAATTCCATGTTAAGTAATTTTTAATCATCACAGAACACATGGCTAATTATTGTGCAAGGAAATACCACCAACAGTCATGATTTTCATTGAGCATTGGCCCACACAATTCAAATCACATATCAAAATACAAGATTACAGTCGAACAATGATCACACCCCCCTTCATTCTTTAAGGTTTGTTCATTATCTTAATTTTGTTTGGTGTCATCAATTCCCACAGAGAAAAAAGCGTACCCACCCCGCATGATACACATAAGGGAGAGGAGAAAAAAAACCCCAACATGACTAATCAAGGTTCGATGTTTTTCTCCACGCGCCAAAGAACATGGGATACATGGCTGGTTTGACGGGGAAGAATTCTGTGGAGTCCAAGGGGTGGAGAAATCTCTAGCATATGCCCACCACAATCCACGAGAAGAAGGGACTCTAGGCGCACAAGGGAGATGAACTAAGCTATCCCAAGGAAGAAGAGAAAAAATGACCTCTCATTCAATATATATATAAGATCCCGTTGTTACGGGATATGGGAATTTTGAATTCCTGGAAAGTCGGATCACGGTTTCCTACGCGGTTCAAGAGTTACGCATGGTGGAATTAAGTTGTTATTTAATATCCCCCATTGGGGAGGTATCTCGGGATTTTTAGGAATTATTTATGGGATTTGAATGGCTTTTATAGGGTAAAATAATTAATTTATGCCAAAAAAATGTTGCAGGAGTGGGACTGGAAAAAGAAAACAATGGGTGAGGACACAATGCCACCATCACGGTGTAACCCTTATGGTGCCACTGTGATCGGTGCCACTGTTTCAGTGGAGCCATATTTGGGCAATGTAATGGGCCAGGAGGGTCTAGGCCATTACAGGTAATTCAGTCTATTCAATAGAATTAGAATATATAATTTAAAGATGGATCATGAGTAGAAATTATTTATTTTAGCGGGGTTCATTAACTATGTTTAGTTTTTATATATAACGTTCCAACTTCATTAATATATTTTTGAAGATTAATTTTAATATTTTTTAAACCACTATAATGGTATTTATAATCTTTTTCACATTTCATTCATTTTCAATTGCTTATTATGTTTATGAATCCATTTTTCAATTTTGAAATTTTATAGATTCATCAGAAATGTTATAAATGTTATTTATATTGTTTTTATAATTTATACTTTGTAATATTTGAAATTTTCGAACTTAAAATTTAATAAATTACTATTTTTTAAATAATTGACTTTGGAAGATTATAAAATATAAAAATTTTCTAAAATTTAAATGAAAATTTAAAATGTTGATAAACATGTAAAACATGTTCATAATAAAATGAATTTACACTTTTAAATAGAAAAAATACATGAATGATTAAATTCAATGACTATGGTGAGGTTTTATCACACATGGTAGACTGATAATGGGAAGCTTGTCTTGAAATCACCAATCTAGGTGCTTGGGATTAGACTGATGACCTAAAGAAGTGAGATCCTCATGAACTGGGAAATTGATTATTATATGGTCTTCTAATATCTGAATGAGAAGTGGTTTCAACTAGATGTCGTCCTGCACACAAAATCATTCTCCCACCAGGGTAGTAGGAGTAACTTCTATAAACACATAATGAATCATATAGACTGAAATGCAGTTGGAGCTGATTCCCTAGAGGATATTGGATATCTTTTCATGAAATATTGATTCCATCCCTCCTAATGAACTCCCCCAGTTGACTTAGTCATGAATACTAGAGGGATGATCTATACCAGTGTAAATGGTGTGGCTTCATGTGCAAGATGCCAAATTCTACTTCATCATCATCATTTTCAATCAGCACCAATAGTTGTAGGAGGTGGTTCATGATTGGAAACGTCCACTCCCTAGGAAGGAACATCAACTCCCTAGAGTTTAGGGTTAAAGATGATATTATGAACTCCATGATAAGCAGGCATCAGACCTAGTGTTGTATCATAGATTACTGCTGGGATTGTAACACCCTTCTCCTGATTATCCAACATGAGAATAATATGATTCAATATAGTATACTGTAAATTGACTAAAAATGTGTTATAAAATAGTTCATCAAATAACTAATGGAAATTTATTGATTTACCATATCCTGAATGACACTATTGTGCCAAGTAAGATACAATATAGACATCATTATATACCATGGGTCATAAAATACCTCCTCTACAAGATGGAATAACATTTTAGGTACACCCCAAATATAAACGATACCCATCAGCCCAAGAGGTCAATATATTGGGTATGATGTTGTTTCTAGTCCTCATCCTTCTACCACGTCATCTTCAAGACATGAATTTGTTGTGTCTATCTCGGTGGTATTTGAAGGCATTGGGCATAGCCCATATGGCTGACGATTATATGAGGCAAGTTTCCCTAAAAATATGAAGGTTAATGAGAGACACTAAACCCAAATAATCATGAATTCAAGAAGTTTATTACTAATAAAACTAGCCAATGAATCCTAGTATGGCGTCCATGAAAAAGGAAATGAAATGTGATATTTCTAAAAAAATTATCAAGGACCATTAAATGATGATATTATGAAATTTTTTATTGAATGAAATAGTGTATATAACTACCTCTTTGGGTAGGATACTATCTGACCTGATCCAATATTCAACTAGTATTGTTGTTGGTTGTATTCTATAAGAAGCTCCTTGGTCAGTTTGAATAACTGTCCCACAGTAGGGGACATAAGAAACCCTGACTCTCTTTATTAAAAATTTTATAAGGTCATGATTACAGTGTGTTTATTATTATTGAAAATATTATTTGACTATATAATCATTATGATACTCAAATTTTGTATCATCGTTTTATATCCAAAAATTTGATTCTATGGTTTGGTTGAAAAAGAAATACTTAGAAAATAACTTAAAGAATATTTTTGGAACATAAGAACAAAGGAAGAGAAAACACTAAATAATTTATTTATCGATTATTAAATAAGAATTATGATCATATAAAGTGAAATGGAGAAGAAAAATGACCACAAATGAAAGAGAAATTATTTACATCAAAAAAGAAGTACCTAGACATTTTTCAACACAACAATGCTTGGATGAGATGAGCCTATCATTGGAAGTGTGGTAAAATATACCTAATTTTAAACTAGAAGCTTCATAACATATTCCATAGGCGTGTACATAAATTGTATTTTTCAAAAACATTCATCCATTTATTGATAAATCTGATATGTTATTATATGGATTAATTGTTTTAAAATTTAAAATGTAAAGTACATATCTTTTGAAGATGTTATTAAGATAAAAATTGAAATATATGTATTTTACCACACATCTTATGATAGAATCATGTCATTAATACTATGTTCTTTTGGAAAATTTATAGGCGTTTCATGTTAGGTTTGATGAATTTAGTCTTTATTTAATGTGTTTATTCTTTTCTACTACACATTATATGATCTAAATTGTAATTTTATCATGGATAAATAATATTATTTTATAATTTCTATTATACTTACCTTCATTTAAAAAACATTATATGAATTCAATTGACAATTGTGGTTGAAAATATTATCATTATGAAACTAATGTTTTATAATTTTTTCATGTATCCAAAAATATTATACTAATGAAAATGAAAATATTATTGTGGTGGATTAAAAAAACCAAGTATGCTAATCAATAACGAAGTTACTTCATATGAATCATACACCACCCATATTTGGAATCACTTTCTAGGTCATGTAAATGAATAATTATTATCTAACTTACATCATGATAGATGTTTACGAGGAAAAATGAATAATTCAACATTTATTAGTAATTGTGAAAGTGATAATGTGTTTCTTGAAATAGTTCAAACTAATGTGTGTGTAAAATCTCATGTTTAAGTAAGGTGTTGGTACTCATACTAAATAAATTTTACTGATTACAATATTATATATGGATATGTGTACTTATTGATATATTATTCAGACTCCTTTTATAAATTCATGTAATAGATGAATGAATAAGAAAAAAATCAGTAAGAATATTCAGAAACACCTCGCAGACCATGGAGGAGAATATCTAAATAATGAAATCATTGATTATTTATTGGAGTTTTAGTTACTATCACAACTCCAACATCATTATAATCCCAATTATAATGGTTTTAGTTAAAGGGGTAACTTCACCTTGTTGTACACAGTGAGATCAATGATGAGTCATGTGAGTCTTCCATTATCCTTTTAGGGATATAAATTAAAAAAGATGCATACATAAGAAACCATGAGCCACATAATGAATCAAAGTGTATAACATAAACATTATTGAATTGAAAGATACCCATGTTGTCTTACATACATTTGTGAGGTTGAAAATCATTTTTTAAGGACTCTTTAGTTAATAAGATTTCATCCTGAGGTAGAAATTGAATCATTGTAGAATATCCCAATGTAGCAAAGGGGTTGTACCTATACAAAAATTCTGATAAAAGGGTAGTGGATTGAAGAAATCCACCTTTTATTGAAAAACATTATATATCCAGAAGATATAGTGGATAAATATAGACTTTGATGAAGTCCAGGATCAAGATACACAAGAGTTTGGGAATGAATAAAATAAACAATTATCTATGGAAAAAGAAGTTATTCCAGTGTCATAAGTTATGTGTAGGTGTAAAAGAGAGGGTCTAATTACCAAAAAATATGGTTTTATAGTCACCAAGAGTGGTAATGCATTATTAGGTTATTAAAATTTACCTCTAACCGATTATGAATAAGTACTTAGTGGAAAAGTAGTTTTCATGTGGAAAGAATCTTTGAATTTTTAAATTGATTCCATGTACCAAAACCAGTTATAATTTTTAGTGGATTATCTGGTCGATTTTAATACAACTATTTATAAAGGTGTATTCATGATGATACTAGACATTGGAGGTGAAATTAATACCTATATGTTTCGGCTAGTTAATAAAGTGTATAAATAATGATATGGAATAGACTATGATAAAACCATTTCACTGATTGAAATGTTGAACTCCATGATAAATATACCAGTTGTTGTGAATATTAATAACATATAGGTACTAGGTGCACCAGAAGCGCATTGGTGGGTGTACCCAACATTATTTTTCTGTTAACCACATTAATTCTGAGATCCATCATGATAATAAAATACCAGAACATTGTAATAGAATTAAAAAACTAATAAAATAATTAGAGTCCAGAAAACATTGAGAGGATGATTAGATTTTGGTTATAATTTATTTCATTAAAAGAGAAGGATTACGTTGATGTAATTCTATCTCAATTTATGTTTCCGGACACGATCTGATGTGATCTTTTGTTGATTCGTAGAATCCATGGGTAGGTTTATTCTAGTTGTGATCCACACATGCACCACGTACTTTAGACGTCACCAAAGGGATCTCCAGGTGCTAGTGTGGATGATCATTCGATTGCGATGTCCACCTTCGACTGCCTAGATCTGTTGGAGGTGGATCTCTCTCTCTTGTAGCTTGATAGTGTTCTAGAGGAAAAATAATTCTATCATGGCATGAATTGTTCTCCAAATACGTTGTGAAAAGAAATAGAATTCAATTTCTAGACTAATTGGAATTATATATTTCGGATTTCAATAACATATAATAATAATGTGAATTAATTACCCGAAATCATTTATTCATTTCATTTAATTCTTAGTAATACAACATGTCTAATAATAACAATTGACAATTATTATTTCACGAAATGTGCCTAATGGATTATACCTAATATTATTTAATTAAATAAATAATATCATTTCTCATAAATTCCCAGAATAAAATACATGGAGTTTATATTTAATATAAAAGTCATGTACTTTTATTCTTCCATTATTCATTATTTCCACCACAATAAATATTAGACCTTGAATAATATTTATTTATTTCTATAATAAATATAACCCCATTACTTGCGAATAAATATATTGTTTTTTCTATAACATATTCTCTCGAATAACTAAATTTTAAACAAATGCATTCAGGAATCCTTGAATAATTATTGATCAGAAATTTGGAATAATCATCACTCAACTTGTTATATTTATATTAAACTGAGATACTTGGACATACTTAGTGTGTGACCCTAAAGGCCTATTTCTCAGTGGCATTAGTTGGAGACTACCTATTTTCCAAGGATAGAATATAGCAACATGACAGGGATTCCGTAGAGGAATAAGTTAACCATGTAATGTCATGTCATTTATTACAAATGATTACAGTGTAATATAATTTATTTATTACAATATCTCGAATCTAGCTGGTTGCATGCTGGTTCCACCAACCCATGTGCTTGATTATTTTTTCTTTAAATTCTAGAAATTGAACTCACCCATTCCTTACCATGGTCATTGATTTATTTAGGCTATATCATTTCCATCAAAGGAACTGAGTTGTGTACTTCCATTATGAAATATAAGGGAAAATCCATTGTCTCATTATCTATTAATAAAGTAATAATCATGATTCACAAAAACTATCTTACCTCAATGAAAATAGATAATCGTCGTAGTTTTTTTCAATATATCTAATTGGGTGACTTGTAATACCGATTAATAATAATCATAAATTCTGTGGTCTAATACAGACGTCTGCATATAGGAAAATCCAATGGCACTATGAAATATGTAATTTCTACTAGTGGGTCTCATTCTCATAATATCCTCCTAGATATTACGAAGGGAGCACACCATGAGATGGTTCCCCAGTGTTTGATGAGTCACCACCCCTAATAGACTATATTATTTTTGTACCTCATGTAACATCATTTTTCAATAAAAAATATATTCATGAAAAGTGTTATCGGACATCCGGGTCCTCATCATAACAAGGATTATCTATGACCCGTTAATGTAGTAGAAATCATTTAGATATAATCACATGCATTGTCACATAGAAGAACAATCAAGATGTGATACCGTATTTATTAATGAATAATGTACATTGTACTTGGTCATAGGACATAATCTCTAACAAACTCCCACTTGGTATAGAGCCAAATACTAACAACCATTAACCATCTATCTATCACATGATATTCATGCTTCTGCTGAGATAGGATTTTAGTCATGGGGTCTTCAATGTACTCTACCGATGACACTCTACTCACTGTAACTCCACCCCATTGTTATAAATACCCCAAGAGGTATTAGTTTTAGACTATGTGTATCGTCCGCTGATGTGTCCTTTGTTCTTTTACAAGAGCCACCACTACAGTATTTTCAAAATACAATGTGATAGGATCTTTACGTCTTGGCACCACATCAATATCATGGAAAAAGTTCAAAATCATGAAGTCTTCTTTGGTAGCGTCCGAAGCTTCTATATATTCGGACTCCACTGTAGAATCGACAAAAACTGGTTGTTTTGATGTCTTTAAGCTAAATTCTCATCCATTGAAATAGAAAACATAACATGATTGAGACTTCAGATCATTCTAATCTGTATGAAAACAAATATCCGCATACCCTCTGATGACAAGCTCCTGGACACCTCCATACACTAAGAACATACGCTTAGTTTTTATTTGATACTTATGTATAGTCTTAATGGGAGTACAATGTTTTTATCAAATATCTTTTTCATAACTTAATAACTTTCACATTTCATAGGCAACATCATGCCATGTACATAACGTGACATGCATTATTGATCCAATAGCTGAAGAATATAGGATCTTACTGTTTCTATCATTCCCCTGGTAGGTCTGAGGACACATATTCATAGAAAGATGTATCCATGCATCATTAGATCCAATCCACTATTGGATTGTTCCACAATAAATCTCAATACTCTAAGGTCAATGTATATACCCTAACATAGTACATGAAGTCTCTTGGATCTATCGCAAAGGATCTGGATCCATTGAATGTCGGCTACTTCACCCAATTCGTTCAGGGATAAACAATAGTTCAACTAGTCCTTAATTGACTATAATACAGGTACATCATTTCCATTATATAATATTTCATCAACTTATACTACAAGGATAAAAAATGTATTCCAATTAAACCGCTTATTAACACATGGCTCACATTCATTCTTAGTGAAACCGAATTATTTTATAGATTCATAAAATAAAATGTTCTATGACCTAGAAGCTTTCTTTATCCATATAAGAATTTATGCATCTTGAAAACTAATTTGGATTCACCAGGTGTCACAAACCCATATGGTTGTGTCATATGGACATATTCCAGAAGGTTCCCAATAAGGAATGTTGTTTTGACATCCATTTTCCAAATAATGTAGTCATGGTAAGCTGCAATGTACTGTATGATTCTTATGTATTTAAAAATGGAAACTAGCGATAAGGATTCATTATATACAATTCCTTAACATTGTTTGAATCCTTTAGCCACTATCCTTGCTTTATAAGTGCTGAGTTGACCATCCATGTTCAGTTTTCCCATTTATACAAATTTGTATCCAACATTATTTACATCAACTTGCTCATCCCCCATAACCTAGGCATGGTTTTGATACCTATAATCCATCTCACAATTTATATATTTTGACCATTTTTTATCTTGAGAGCTTTCTACTTCTTCCTTGCTGGAGAGAGGTTCATTATTTTCCAACAATAATGATTCACCATCCTTGGTGACTAGAAATCCAAATATCTCTGGTTCTCATACCTCTATTGAGCATTTACACAGTACTTGTGTTTATGGAACCTCATCCACATGGACCTATGGAACTTGTTCTTTTACCTACTTTTGCGTATCTTTAGAATCAACTATGTCCATGTCAATCCAGCTCCCACTATCCTTTTTTTGGATTTTCTTCCTCTTAATAAAGTCAACTTGTTTGGTGATAATAACATTCTTTCTAAAGTCCATGAAATTTCAAGGAAATCATTTTTTCATAAATTCTTTGGAATTTTACGAGTCCACAGTTTCTGATGGTTATTGATTCCGAGGCTAGGTGTGCCCGAAATCAACTTCTAATATTTTGTTCGGGTACATTCAGTGAACATACGTGCAGTTTTTTCTATTTTTTGAACCAGTGCTCGGAATTGAAATTGTAGGGCACTATTGAACTCACAACGCTAGTATTCACAAAATGACACCTTTACCAAAATTTCATTTCATCGCGGATGGATGTAATAAATTGGGGTTGCTAATTAAAATTTAAAGAATAAATAAAATATGTGAGTAATCCATTTTTATTCAAAGTTGTGGTTTTTATCTTCAAAGGGAAGTTGGAGGTGGGACCCACCCCCCACATAACCTCTCATGAGAGGATATTGTGTGGTGGGGCCCACACAAACCCCAAACCCCATAAACTCCCCTTTAACTCCGTGAACTCCCAATTAAGGAGGATGTTAATTTTCCACCTCCCTCTCATTAAGGTGACTTTTCACATAAGGGATTAACTAAATTCTTCACCTTTATCCCCCTAATTAATGAAGACAACTTCACCCATTAATATAGTGAATTGGCTTAATATATTTTGAAATCTTTTTAATTCCGTTGGGAATGCATGAGAACCATTAAATAATAGAGAATCTTTTATTTTATAGTGGTTGGTAATTCTCATTGTGGAGCTTTGGGTTATAGAGAATGAAAACGAAGAACTCGTCTTCATAAATACGATGAATGTGAAGAACGATGGCGACGTCATCCTTTCTTATACTTCTTCTTTAGAACTCACCCCTTCTGACATAGGGTCTCCTCAACGACCCTTCTTCCTTCCTCTTCATCGTCATCGGACTGACGCACAAGCTCGGAAGTGGAATCGTACGATGAATGATGACAACATAGTCTTCCCCCGTGATGAACGAACACCAGACAATTAAAAAGGTAGGGGTGTGTTTTATGTTTTATAACAATTTATCCTCTCACGTTGAATCATATTCATGAACCTCTTACTATCATTCTATCGTGGAGGGTTTGGGATGAATGAACACGACCCGAACACTCCACAACCTTGATGGTTTCGAAACCATGAGTCAATGATGATGTAACAACAACATCTTAATGAGGAGATGGCGAATAGAGGTCGCTCTACCTGCGGCCTCCGCAAATCGCACCGCCGATCGAGCAGCGCCTAACCAGCCTACCCGTGCGCTGCCCGACTCGCGCCCCGACCAAAATCACGGCCTGCCCGACACCCCCCGTGCCGTAGCCACCTGCCCGGTGCCCTGGCTTCTTGCCCGGCGCCCTGCCTATGGCCCAGGCCGCCTGCCCGGTGCCTTCCCGGCACCCCGGCCGCCCGTGAGGCACCTTGGAAGGCGACCCGGCTGCCTGCCTGGGGCCCCCCGGCGCCCCCGGGCCCCCTGCCAGGCAACTCGTGCCCTGGCCGCCCTGCCTGGCGTGTCCCGGTGCACTGCACGAGCCCACGCAGCTTACCCGCGGCCTTCCCATGACACGTGTGGCCTGTCACTGGCATCTCGGGCCGAGACGCTTGAGCTGAACCCCTTGCGGTGCCAGTCAAACATTCCACTAGCCTTCGGGCCGAGTCGCCCATGTGGCGACTTTCGGCCCAAATTGTCCACGTCGTCCGCTGGGCCGGGCCCAACAGACTGGGCCGAACTATACTGAATGACCTGCCCAATGGGCCAGGTCAAACCTACTAAGTCTGTCTAGCTCGACCCATGCTAGGTTAACCCAGACTGGGTTAGGCCGAGTGGGTTCAACTGGGTCGAACCAGACCTGGGCCCATACCACATCCTTTACCTTCATGGGTCATATCTTTGGCACCGGTCATCCGTTTGACGAACCATCAGTGGCGCCGTTATTCTTCGAGCATAGCAACCCCTTTAGGTATACCCCACTGAAGTTTGGGGTATATTTGAGTCACGGTCAGGTTGGTTCGTACACAAATCCAACTGGGTCCCAGGGATAAAATGCTAATAACTCAACAACCGGGAGTCTGATTGACGTTCCGTCTATTGCGTTGAGACCCCTATGACATGGTGCTCCTTTGGGATAATTCCACATGAGACTTTGTGACACTTGGAGTATTGACCAGTAGCTCCTAGAGAGGATCCTTCAGGAGATGAGCGTACGTTGTGGAGAGACCTAGTAGTTGTAGACCTGACAACTGCTTGACCGATTCGACTCAGAGTGATTCGATTATCCTAGTAAATGGAGTGCCTGGTTTGGCGGTAGACGCACGAAAGACAGAGCACCGGGTGTGGTAGCAGACCTGCAGTACTCAACAGGCGGATATCCACTGACGGCTATTAGGGGGAGCGCCCGGTTTGGAGGCAGGCCCACATCGGACGGAGCGCCCGGTTTGGTAGCAGACCTGCGGTACTCTACAGGAGAAGTACCTCAGTAGTCTTAGGTTACTGAGCTGTGCCTCAAGGTCGTGGCATTGCCACTACACTCGACAGAGGAGGAGTTATCCAGTTTTCATGGTTTCGATAATGAAAATTCTGGTTTGAGGTGAGTCAATGACCCATTTTGGTTTCCTCATGTTTGGGATATGTAACATGATAACTTAGGTATATGTATGGGCATATTCCTAAGTAATGGTTATCCGTTGATTTCAATATTTGTGGTTTATCATTGTTGGAGTTTCTGAGAACTTGAGGGTCTCAGGGTCCCAAATGAGTATAGTTATACTCAACCCTGCTCGGGTTATGCCCACAAATCGTTGTGTTGGATGCAGAAGACGGACAGTGCTAACGGAGGCTAAGAGCGCCAGGACTGGACGATACCTAGAGGTGGACCACTGACTGTGACGACAAACAGAGCTGGCCAATAGACATGGAGTGCTGAAGAGGAAATTTGTACCTACCCTATAGGTAGGAAACCAGAGGATGATCTAGGTGCTGCTTTCTCCATTCAGTAGTTTTCCTTTTTCTGTTGTAAATTATTTCAGTTGTAGCTGTACTTTTTTGTTGGCTTGTATTTTCGGCCCCTTTTCCACTTTCAGCACAATTGTTATACAACTTTACTTAGTTTTTTCTTCCGCTTGTACTCTGGTTGTGTGTTTTTACGTTTTATAAAGGCAATGACTTCCCAGTTTTAGGGAATTACATCTTTGGTGCTTGCCGCCAGCCCCTGGCCTTTGGAAGGAAGGCTAGGGGTAGTCATGATACGATCCTCGGGGGACGGGTCGTGATAAATTGGAATTAGAGGACGTGGTTTCTACCACAATACTTTGGACTCTGATATTGTTTTATGTCAAGAAATAGTGTTATGGGTACTATGTGTGGCTTTTTGTTCAAGGAGTCCAGTGTTGGTGCGGGTGGCCGACGTATCCATACACCAGGACCTTGAAATCTGATTTCCGACTCAGTGCATGAAAACACTGATTGAATGTGTGTTTTCAAAAGTTATCCGTAATATAGCTCAAACCAGGTCAGCTCACCAGGTATAGTCATTTTACCTTGTTTTATCTATTTCTTTTAGGATGCCTCCCCACAGACGACCAGCTAGTGACCCGAGAGTTGTACATACAGACTGTCTGCCGAGCGATGATTCCTCAGTACAGGGACCTCTTCGAGTTGAGGCAGCAGTGGAGGCACCAGCGGTACCACTTCTTGTTGGGACACTGATGCCACCATCCCCAGTAGCAGAGAGTGTACACCGCTTGAGTGTGCTCCATGAGTTCTAGTGCCATAGGCCACCCAACATCAGGGGAGAGATGAACCCACATGCGGCTGAGGATTGGCTGAAGGCTACTGTTAGAGTCTTTATACTGGTAGAGACACCAACAGACATCATGGGGATCCTTTCTGCCATCCTCCTTCATGTAGAAGTAGGCAGAAGGGGGAGCCTGATGCTCGAGATGTATGACGAGGCGATGCTACTCTGGGTAGACTTTGAGAGAATGTTCTTGGAAGAGTTTGTACTAGCCACCCTTCGAGCGATGCGTATACAGGAGCTACTGCATCTACAACATGGTATCATGATGGTGGCGCCGTACTCAGAGAGGTTCACCAACCCCTCGTGAAACTCCACTGATATGGTACGAGAACCATTCTTTAGGGCCTGGACCTTCGAGAAGGAACTCAGTCGAGAAATTAGAGCTTTAGTTGTCTCCCACAACAACCTGATGCAGATGGGGGTGTTGGAGTGATCTCTCCTAGTGGAGAGTTTCCTTGCTGAGCAGTCTCCGGCAGTGAGACCCACCACTAGACAACATTCATAGGAGTCTTCCGTAGCTGGTAGTTGACAGATGACTCAGAGGTTCAAGAGGACCAGACCTATAGGTGATTGACTGCATGACTCCGAATCGGTTGTGCGTGGAACCCAGAGTGGAGACAGATCCCGACATACTAGGAGCAGAAATTGTTACCCCTACGGCAGGCTTGGTCACATGGCACATGTCTGTCCAACCCGCCATATAGACGATCAACAGATAGATGAATGACAACCCAGGCAGCGGCATAGGTTCTAAATAGATGGTCTAGAGGGCCATGGTAGAAGTGACAGTGGAGATGGCCGTGTAGCTGGTGGTGGACGATGCTTCAAGGTGTTGCGACCACCACCACCAGGAGGTCCACCCCAAGTGCAGGGAACGGGTGGACAGGGGAGAGCCTAGCTTTAGGCAGCCGAAGCATACGACCATAGAGCTCCAGAACCAGGTAGAATGGACCAGGACTGGTTCCAGGGATAGATTCCTTTGTTCATGATGCTTCTGGATTTGTTGATGTCGTTGTTTGTGGTTTATTAGTGGATTTTTACTTTGATCTGTAGCAATAAAAGACACTTTTCCTTGTGATGTTTGATTTCATGCCTTTTTGTGTTGTTATTACTATGAGGTTCTGTTTAAAACTATTTACTTGACCATCACTTTCATGATTTCTACGGGAGGAGATCAAATTATCACACACTGATGCACATAGTGTGACTCAACCCATGGAGGTGAGAGTAATGGTTGGATCTCTTGGTCGTAGCTTCGAGGCCTTACGACGTCGTCCATGGCATGAATTAGTACCGTTCATGTCAGGATTGACTGTATTAGGCAAATGACAAGGTTCATCCAGAGGATGAGACCAGATTTCCCTTTTTAGAAAAGGATAAATCTTAGAAGCTCTTTTAGAACGTAGGTGAAGAAGGGTGAAGTCGAGTTCATATAATTGGCTAGTATCACCCATGGTTCGTTGAGCAAACAGTTTATGGTTTAATCTAATCACAATAGTGTCAGGTTTGTCTTCATTTGTATGGATCTGAACCTGAGACATTAGGAAGTTCTTGAGTTCCTCCGGGACTATGACTTCGAGATAGTCAATACTCCTAGGAATGGGAACGTTGTTGCAGATGTACTCTGCATGAGGACTGGTATTCAGCTTCTAGGAGAGGCAACAATGCAGCTGGCTGCCTTTCATAAATCCTTTGTGGATGGAGATGGTGCATCCAATATACACTCTCTTACAGTAAGGCCTCTACTTCATCAGCAGAGTAGGTGAGGTGGCTTACCGCCTGACCTTTCCTCCTCAGTTGCACCGTATGCATGACGTCTTCCACGTATCTCTGCTGGGGAGATGCGTGCACGACCCGTCCCACATCATCGTCCACAGGGAGATGGACATCGATGACGGGGTGACATTCTAGGAGGTTCCAGTGGAGATTGAGGATTGACAGGAGTGGGTCCTGCGAGAATGATCGATTTATCTGGTGCACATTTGCTGGCGGCACGGGAACCTCCAGGAAAGCACATGGGAGCGGGAGGCGAAGATGCATGCTCAGTACCCCTTTTTGATTCCATAGTATCTATTTTAGCTTTATGGGGACATAATGCCCTGAGGTGGGGTAATATAAAGACCTATAAAATTCTATGATGTTTTTTTCTTAAATTGTTTGGAATATTTCTAGTGCAAAATTTCTGACGGCAACTGATTCTGAGCCCTGCTGTGCCCGGAATCAGCTTCTGAAGTTTTTTTTCAGGTACGTTCAATGAACGTACGTGTGAGTTTTTCTATCATTTGAACCGGTGCTCAGAATTGAAATCGGAGGGTACCGTTGAACTCACAACTCTGGTATTCTCTTAAGGAGACCTTTACTATAGTTGTGTTTCATCGTGGATGATGTTATAAATTGGGGTTTCTAATTAAAATTTAATGTTTAGATAAAAATATGTGTGTAGCACATTATTATTCAATTTGGTGGTTTTTATCTCCAAAGGGAAGTTGGAGGTGGGGCCCACCACCCACATAACCTCCCATGGGAGGATATTTTATGGCGGGGCCCACACGAACAACAAACCCCTTAAACTACCATTTAACTCCATGACCTCCCAATTAAGGAGGATGTTAACATTCCACCTCTCTCTCATTAATGTACCTTTTCACTTAATGGATTAATTAAATTTTTAACCTTCCACCCCATAATTAATTATAAAAACTTCACCCTTTAATGTAGTGAAGTGGATTTATTTATTTTGAATTATTTTGAATTTTATTGGGAATGCATAACAACAATTAAATAATAGAAAAGATATTATTTTATTGTGGTTGGAAAATATCTTTAGGGAGCTTTTGGTTTTGGAGATAGAACATGAAGAACGCCTCTTCCCTCCAAATAAGAACGTGAGGAATGCTGGCGACATCCTCCGTTCTTTGACTTCATCCTCGGAACTCCAGCCATCCAACGTGGGATCTCATCGAAGACCCTTCTTCATTCTTCTTCGTTGCCAACGGACCGACGTACGATATCAGAAGTGGGAGAATACCGCAAACGACGACAACATTGTCTTCCCCCGCGACGAACGAACGTCCGACAATTTAAAAGGTAGGGGTGTGTTTTAAGTTGTTTAACAATTTATCCTCTCATGTTGAATCAACTTCTTGAATCACTTTCTATCATTATAACGTAAAGGGTTCGTGCTGAACGAACATGGCCCGAACCCTCCGCAACCTTGGTGGTTCTGGAACCTTGAGTCAACGGTGATGTAACGACAGCATGGCAATGTGGAGATGGTGACGAAGACGGCGAATAGAGGTCACACTTCCGGCGGCCTCTACAAACTGCACTGCTGGCCGTGCAACGCCCGAACACCATCCCCACGTGCTGCCCGGCGTGCACCCCGGCCGAAACCGCGGCCGGCCCAGTGCCCAACGGTGCCTAGGCCCCTTACCTATCTCTCCAGGAGCCCAGGACACCTTCCCGGTGCCCCGGCCGCCTGCATGGATCCTGCCCAGTGCCCAGGCTGCCTGCCGAGCGCCCTGTTCGGTGACCCGACAACCTGCCCGGCACCCCCCTACGCCTAGGCCCCCTACCCGTCGCCCTTCCATGTGCCCGAGCCGCCTGCTTGGCACCCCCCGATGCCATGGAACGATGCATGGCGCCCCTCGGTGCCCAGGCCACCTGCCTGGATCCAAGGCCGCCTATATGGCGCCCCCGGGCACCGTGCCCGGCGCCCCCGCACCCAGGCCACCCTACCTGGTGTGTCCCGATGCACTACCTAAACGCACGCGGCCTACTCTTAACTTTCTTATTCCCCGCATGGCCTGCAGCTTGATTCCCTGGCCGAGCCACCCGAACCGTGCCTCTTGCGGTGCCGGCCGAAACTGCCACTTGTCTTCGTGCCAAGTCGCCTACGTGGTGACTTTTTCCCCAAATTGTCCACACAGTCTGTTGGGCCGGGTCCACTGGACGGGGCCGAACTGAGCAGACTGACCCACCCAATGGGCCGAGTCAGACCAATCATGTCAGTCCGGGTCGTCCTAGACTATGTTGACCCAGACTGGGTTGGGCCGAGTCGGTCCGACTGGGTCGGACCGGACCTGAGCCCATACTGTTTCCTTTATCATCATAGGCCATATCATTGGCACAGAACATCCGTTTGACGAACCATCAGTGGCGCCAGTATTTTTCAAGCGTAGTTGTCCCTTTGATATTACCCCACAAGTGATGAGTGTATAGTTTAGTCTTGGTCAGGTTGGTTCGTACACGAATCCAACCGGGCCCCCAGGACATAAATGCTAATAACTCACAGACCGGTAGTCCGATTGACCTGTCGTCTCTTGCATTGAGACCCCAATGATGTAGCGGTCCGTTGAGATACATCCACATGAGAATTCAAAACCCCTGGAGTATCAACCAGTAGCTTGGGGATCAGATCCTCCCAGAGACTAGCATACAGCGTGCAGAGACCTATTAGTTGTAGACCTGATGAATGGTTGACTGATTTGACTCAGAGTGATTCTATTAGCCCAGTGGAAGGAGAGCCCGGTTTGGAGTAAGGCCCAAAATGGAAGGAGAACCTGGTTTGGTAGCACACCAGTGGTACTCGGCAAGAGGAGTACCTCTGACATCTATTAGGGGGAGCACCAAGTTTGGAGGCATACCCAAAGTAGACGGAGCACCCAGTTTGGCAGCAGACCCACGATACTCAATAGGAGGAGTAACTCTGCAGTATAAGGTTAGTGAGTAGCACCTCAAAGTCACGACCGATCCACTGTACTCGACAGAGGAGGAGTTCTCCAGCAGTCGTGGTTTCGATAATAAAAATCCTAGTTTGAGCTGAGTCAATAACCCCTTTTCTTTTCCTCATGATTTAGATCAGTGACTTGATAACTTATAAATATGTATCAGAATATACCTATTTAATGGTTATCTGTTGATTTCATTCTATTTTGTTTATCTTTGTCTGATTTGGTGATACCTTGAGGGTCTCGGTGTACCTATTGAGAATCGTTTTACTCACCCCTGCACAATTTATTCTTGCACCTCGTTGTGTTTGATGTAGACAACAGACATCGCTGATGAAGGCCAAGAGCGCTTGGACAGGATGGTACCCGAAGGTGGACCACTCTGAGTGAAGACACACGGACGCGGAGTGATGAGGAGGAAACCATTAAGAACCTGGATCTTCATTTCAGGTATGTTTTTTCATTTTCTGGTCGTTTTATTAAAAACAGAAAAATCTAGAAATTTTCAATGTACACGCCATGTACTTTTTGAGTACACATCATGTACTTCTGTGCCGCTCAAGGCGGTGTGCTGGCCGTGTCCAGGCCACACACATGGTGTGTAGGGGCGATGTGGAGTCCACTTAAAGTGGAGTACGTATAGGTGGTTTTTTCCTAATCGATATAATCATCTTCTTCTCAAGGATCTTCGGCCGAGAGAATCTGTACGGCCGTGAACATCCTCTAAGCCCTTGAGACTCCTTCTGCTTTCCGAATCGACCGTTATCGATTGCATTGGAACCACATCGATCTACCATAGTCTAAGGAGAATCAAGCCTCATGGTTTATTTATATTGATCTCCTAGAATCAAGGTAGGTGGTTTGTGTGTTACCTTTCGATGTCTTTGAGTTTTATGTGTAAATTTCCACCAATACACATGAACGGGGTATTGCGTGTTTACTATTTTTTCCATGTTGTTTTACTACCTTTCTTGTATTTTTGTGTAGAGGTAATTTGATCATGTATGTGGATAATTTCTATGCTTAGTTGTGTTTCCCATGCCTTGTTCTATTTATGACCTTTGGGTCTTGCTTAGACTTTGGCAGTTGTACTGTATTTCTATGCATTATGACCATAGGATGGAATGATATTCTTGACATGATTGTTTTTTGTAGACTAGTTAGCCAAGTAGCTATGTAGGTGTGCTTTGGCCTTATAGAATTATTATTCACTGACTGGAACGTGACCGTGGGAACCTGATGTTATATACTATAAGTGATAGACCAAGTGAGTTTCCTAGAGAGTATTGGACATTATAGACTACATGGGATAGATCGAGTGAGCATCCCAGAGAGTGTTGGACATTAATGACTACAGGGGATAGAAAATGTGAGATTCCCAAAGAGTCTTGGATATTATAGACTACGTGAGGGTAGACCGAGTGAGATACGCTATAGAGTCTTTACTTGTCTGAATTTCCTTAAACCATTTCAGGCTAGAGGAGGAATTGATCGAGCGAGCTTCCTCAGAGAGAATGTGATAGACCTAGAGACTATAAGAAGAATTGACCGAGTGTGCTTCCTCAGAGAGTTTCTAGAACTTTTGGCTATAAGAGGGTTAGACCATGTGATCTTCCATAGAGAGTCCCTAACTACCCTAGACTATAAGGGGAATTGAACTAGCGAGAATCCCTCTAAAGTCTAACAATTTCGTATGACCAAAATAGAGTGGTTAGGCTGAGTGCACTGCCCAGAGGGTTGTTTGTACATCTTGGATAAGACCAGAGGGGTTTGGCTACGATTAATTCCCTGAGGGGTTACTGTTTTGGTTATCTGTTTGCTTCACTACTGGTTGTTGTTCTCTAGATTGATTACTGTTTCATATAATCCTGTTACTGCTTACTGATTTCTACATGTTGTTATGTGTTAATGTGTACTGCTTACTATACTATTACCTACCATATGCTCACTGACAGTTAGGAACATATCTTTAGGTTGTTTCCTATTGGGATTTCGTGTCACACCCTATTTGGTTGATGCTTTTTGGCCCAAAAAAACTAATTTGTTGCAGGTATAGACATGGTAAAGCGACCATAGACTTCAGTTTCATGATTTCTTTGGAGAAGGGAAGGATGGGACCAAGCATAGGCTTGTGATGCTGTAGAGCTGTTTATATTTTCATTTGTACTTGTTTTGGTATTGTTTGTATTTCCAACATCGTGACCTGTTTGGATGCTTTCTGAGATATGTATCATGCATCATTTCTTATATACATATGTGGTCCAGTTGTTTATTGTTTTATTCTTCCTTTGTACATTGTTGTTCGATATTTACTGCTTCTTCCATTTCATGTTTTGATTGCTTCTTCTTTGTACTCTTCCAATGAGGGCATAGTTTCTCCAATATCATACCCAAGGCCCTCGCTGCTAGTCGAGAGACTTTGGCATTTAGGGAAATGCCCTTGAAGCCATGTGACCAACCGGTTATGGGGAACCTCTTGGTGGATTCTGGAACCGGGACGTTACAAAGTGGTTTAAGAGGAATTATTTTCTCTTGATTTACTAATTGGAGACTTCATCTAGGGATATGATGGATTTGGTACTTGGTAATAAGTTGTGCCTGGTAGTAGATAACCCGTGTATATGGAAAACCAATCTAACTCGTTTATTACAGTTTTTGGTTTTGAGATTGTACGGTTTATATGATTTCACCAAGACTGACTCACATGATTGGTGTTGTTATTGCTATTTCTATTGCGGTTCTATTTCTATTGCAACCTAATGAGATGAGGTTCTTCCATCTCAAGCATCAAATAGGCACTTGTTAGAATTCACATGCCATGCATTATTTCCATTCCATCTAGGGTGCATTAGCGATTTCATGTTATTTTGGAAGACATTGTATATATTATTCATGCTTTTGTGAAAGATTCATTGAAATAATACCTACAGTTTGATAGAGAAATTGTTTGTATTATACCATGCATAAATGAATGCTGAATTTTGGTTCATGAGGTGTTATGAGACCTCGTGAATTGGAACTTGGTGGATCGTTGACCTGATTCCATTATATATGATATGTAGGAGATGACAAGATTTGATTTGTGGGGTGTATGGGCCCTCACAGATTAGAATTTGGCACCACCATGTTTGTTTTTTAGTGGAATCTGGGCTTCGGTGCATTTTGTGAGATACTATCCAAAAAACCCCAGAATACACTGTATGTATTGTATGACTACACACCGTGTAGTTTTAAACTGTGCCACTGACTGGGAGAGAAGAAACACGGGGTTGTGAAAAGTCTTCTGGAACACGTTGTGTACGGAAGGTACACTCCGTGTAGTAGTGATCCGTGTACACGGCCGTGTCACTAGCAACACAGGTCGGGGAATCTCATGTAGTACACGCCATGTTTGATACGAACATGTTGTGTAGCCTTGTTGTAGGTACCCGACCATGTCACGAACAACACGGTTCAGTGTTATCTTCTCCGATACACGTCGTGTGTGTTCGGAAGATTCCATGTATGGGTCATCCGTGTAGACACCCATGTAACTAAAAACCCGGTCGCTGAAACCATGTCTATTACACGCCGTATCCTTAGTGAACACGCCGTGTGGTATAGGGTTAAGAGGACTGTGCGAGTTATCTGTGTAATGAGACTCGGGCATGGGAATGGAGTTCATGTTCACACCGTGTGTGGTTACAACACGTCATGTAGTCTGGGGTGTTACATGACTAGTTGTGGCAGAAGTACTCGCCCATGTGAATAGCCTTAAGGAACATTCCATGTAGTTTTATACATGTCATGTAGTCGTGTTTAGTAAAACATGAGTGTTTCTATCCCCTGTTCCCATTTTGTACTCTTGTGTTCTCTGTCCTTGATAATCGTGATATAAGGTGTGCTTTTGATCTTTCAGATATATGACTCTGAGAAGTCCTTCGGTTGTACATCATCTACCAGACGGTAATCAGACACCAGATATGGATGATCTGGGACCTCCTGTTGTGCCATCCTTGGCAGCAGCATTAATACCCATTGCAGGCGTCGATGCGCAGTTCAAGGAGGACTTCTTGGGGATAATGCAGACCTTTCAGGGAGAACCGCCTCCTGCCCCGTTGATGGATGAGTTGACATGTATTTTCCATGAGCAACATCCTACTACTTTCTTAGGGGATGGTGGACCCTAGGTTGTAGAGTCATGGCAAGAGGTCACACTGACGATCATCGAGCATCTGGAGATACCTCCAGAGAAAAGGGTAATTATTGCTTCTTATATGCTTCGAGACCCTTCCAAGATGTGGTGGGAGGTGATCATACAGTCAGGGAGCCAACATAGAATGACTTGTGATGTGTTTCATCGCATCTTCTATGATTACATTTATCCAGAGACCTTGCGGGCCGACTGAGCCCAGGAGTTTATGAGTCTCGATCAAGTTACTCTTTCTGCTATGGAATACTCGTCTCGTTTTATAGAGTTGTATCACTTCATGCTGATTCCAGCAGGTGTTGAATTGTTCCATGTTAGGAAGTGTGGGGACAGTCTCAGACATGATATCTATTCCCTAGGTGAATATCATCATGTTAAATTTTATGTCCTCTATTGCCAACCAGTAGGTGATCAGTGAGTGCAATCTGAGAGATTCTGGAGCAGTGGGCTAGGGTGGTTCGACATCCAGAGTCAGTGTTCCTCCATCTGATAGCAGGAAGCACAGTAGGGAGTCTGCTAGAGGAGATCATTTTATGCAGAATGTATCTTTAGGTAGCTAGGTTGAATGCTACCAGTGTGGTGGGAGTGCACATAATAGGCCTCAGTGCCTGAGATACCCGATGTAGTGTCGATCTTGTGGAAAGATGGGCCATCTTCAGCATTTTTGTCAGATCTTCTCACCCACATCTAGTGGTAGGGGTTCATCGTGGACCTCGAGTAAAGTAAATGTATCGTCATTTTCTAACCAGTCTAGGAACAGGAGTTCTTCCATCGGTTTGGGCTGAGTTGGAGGTCACGACCATGGTGCTCAGTCACTAGGTTACCAGCGACAACAGAGTGGATCATCTCAGAGTGGTTAGCTAGGGACGCAGGGCCACAGTACATTCCAGACATTCACCATGGAGTAGACCTATCAAGATCAGAATCCCGACCCATCCACATTTCGAGGTACGATCATTGTATCATCAGATTTATCTTCATCCCTTTTCGATACTGGTGCTACACATAGCTTTATCCTTGTTTCTGTTGTGAAGATCATTGGGCTCTGTATATTTTCCTCTTACGACATGTTGACTCTTGATACACCGTTGGGAGCGAGAAAGTCAGGCGTATGTCAGTGTAGAGTGTTTCCTCTTAAGGTTTCATGGTGTCACTTCTTGTAGGACCAATATGTCCTAGAGATGACATGATATGATATTATTATTGGTATGGACTAGTTAGTACCCTTCCAGGGAGTCATCGATTACTATCGTTGTAGGGTGAGTTTCATATCACCAGATGGAGGATCTTTTCTTCATAGAGGTTAGGGGGTTGTCCAGGCTGGTAGAGCTGGACCAGAGCATTATGAGCTTGGTGGAGTTACAACCTAGATTTCCAGTCAATATCTGGATGACCAGGGGACTACACAGTTAGACTTCCCACCAGTGGTGGATCGTTTCAGGGATGTCTTTCTAGAGGAATTATTAGGTATTCCTTCAGAGTGTGAGGTAGACTTCATGATTGAGCTCGTGCCAGGAGTGGCACCGGTGTCCATTCCTCTTTATAGTATTGCTAAAATTGTGTTGCAGGAGTTCCATAAGCAGTTGGTAGAGTTTCAAGAAAAGGGTTTCATCCGACCCAGTACTTCTCCATGGGATTCGCCTATCCTAACTATGAATAAGGAAGAAAGCACCCTTAGGATTTTCATGGATTATCGGAAGCTGAACCAGTTGATGGTCAATAACCGATATCCTTTGTGAAGGATCGATGACCTCTTTGACCAGCTTTGAGGAGCCCAGGTGTTCTCGAAGATCAATTTGAGGACTTATTATCGCCAATTGTGATTTATTTCATTGGATATACCTCTTAAAACCTTTAGGAGTTAGTATGGTCAATATGAGTATACGGTCATGCCATTGGGTCTCACGAATGTTCCAAAATCTTTTATGGAACTGATGAACTGAGTGTTCAATCAGTATGTCGATTCCTTCATGGTGGTTTTCATGGACGACATCTTTGTGTACTATCGCACTCGACACGGCCATGCTACCCATCTTGAGATCATTCAGAGTACCCTAAGAGAGGATCAGTTATCTGATAAGCTCTTGAAATGCCGCTTTTGGAGGGATCAGATTCAATTCATGGGTAACGTTCTCTCAGAGACAGGTGTACCAGTAGACCGAAAGAAAGTAAGAGCTGTAGTTACATTGGAGAACCTAAAGAATGAAATTGAAGTGTAGAGTTTTCCAGGGTAGGCTGGATACTACATGCATTTCATATAAAACATTTCACACCTTATAGCACTGCTGATATGTCTGACCAAGAATGGTGTGAAGTTCTTATGGTCTGATTCTTATGAGTCATCTTTTCAAGATCTGAAAAGGAGGTTGACATCAACTCTGATACTAGTCTTTACAGAGCTGGGTAAGATCTATACACTCTACTGGGATGCTTCAGGTGTTGGACTGGGATCTGTTCTTATGTAGGGATATGGAGTCGTTGCGTAGGGGTCTCGGCAGTTGAGGCCACACGAGTGAAATTATGCGACGCACGATCTGGAGTTGGAAAGTGTTGTTCATGACTTACACTATTGGAGACATTACCTTCTGGAAGAGCACATTGGGGTATTCACTGACCACAATATTTTCAAGTACATGTTCACGCATCATGATCGGAATCTGAGACATCGTAGGTGGGTCGAGTATCTTCAGTCCTGCGACTTTGAGCTTGCCCATATGCTGGGAAAGGGAAACGTAGTGGCTGATGCATTGAGAAGGAAAACATAGATTTAGGCAGTTCAGGAGAACAAAAGTGAGTGGAAGCTTATGGATCTATTCTCTGAGATGCATTTGGTGGTGCACAACAAACAGGGGCAGACTTTTCTATCATCTGTAGCAGTTACCTATACCCTTATTGATTGGGTACGAATGAGATAGCTATCAGACTCGGAAGGCCTAGTTCTGTTGGATTTTGTGTCAGGAGAGGACCCTCTTCCTGGATGGACATTGGGCGAGGATGAGATCTTACATTTCCATGGACGTGTATGCATGTTAGTAGACATACGCGAGGAACTGATACATGATTTTCATTATTCAGTTTGGGTAGTTCATCATGGTGTCACCAAGATGTATCATGATCTTCACCGCTAGTATTGGTTTCAAGGTATTAAGAGAGATGTTGCTGGGTTCGAAATGAGATGTTCTACTTGTCAGCAGGTGAAAGTGGAGAATCAGCGACCAATAGGGCTTTTACAACAGTTACCCATTCCCGAGTGGAAGTGGAACGATGTAGCTATGGAGTTCGTGATTGGGTTACCGAGGTCACGTTGAGGGAGTGATGCAGTTTGGGTTATCTTCAACAAGCTTACAAAGGTTGATCACATTTTGCAGATCAAGGAGACATTCAACATTGATGGTCTGGGGTGGTTTTAAATCCGAGAGATTGTATGTCTACATGGAGTTACACACTCCATTGTTTCAGACAGCGATCCATGTTTTACTTCTCGGTTCTGGAAGGGGCTTCAAAAGGATTTGGGTACACAAGTACTTTTGTGTACAACATACCATCCCCAGACAGATGAACAATCTGAGCATACGATCCAGGGGCTTGAGGATATTCTTGGAGCATGCATTGTAGACCTTGGCGGTTCTTGGGGGAAGCATATTCTTCTTGTGGAGTTTTCCTAAAACAATAGTTTTCAGGCTACTATTCATATGGAACCTTCAGAGGATTTGTATGGTAGGCCATGATGATTGCCTTTGTGCTGGCTGGAGGAAGGAGATGCAGATTTGGTGGGACATAGTCTTGTTTAGGAGACTTCAAAGCAGATAGAGTTAATTCGGAAGAGGATAGCTATATCACAGTCTTGACAGAAGTCTTATGATGATCAATAGACACGACCTCTGGAGTTCAAGGTCTGGGATCAGGCTTTCTTTCATGTCGGTCCAAGGTTGGGAAATGATAGGATTTAGTTAAAGGGTAAGCTTTCACGATGGTAAGTCGGGCCGTTTGAGGTGTTGGAGAGAGTTGGGTCGGTTTCTTATCGATTGTAGTTATCTCAAAGGTATCAGGATATGAATGACGTCTTCCACGTCTCAACTCTGACGTTACTTTTTAGACCCATCTCATGTCTTTCAACTCAAGGAGTTTGAGCTCAAAGCAGATGCATCGTATGAGGAACACCCTATCCGTACTGTCGATTGCAGTACTAAGGTTCCCCGTGGTCGGTCCGTTCCTTTTCTATGGGTGCTATGGAAGCATGGGTGAGTACAGGGCGAGACATAGGAGAGGGAGGCAGATGTACGATTGCAGTGGCCGGAGTTGTTTTGGGTTTCTTCTTCTACAACCTGCTAGGGAAATTGGAGGACGAATTCTTTTAAGGGGGGGGGGGATGTTTGTAAGAACCCATATCATTTTTTTAGGTATGTGTTTCCTATTCTGGTAATTTTAAGAAAAAGAGAAATTTTTTGATATTTTCAAAGTCCACGCTATGTACATTATGAGTACACGCCGTGTACTTCTTTCCTGCACAAGCTCGTCTGCTACACGTGTCCGGGACACACACACTATGTGTAGGGGCGATGTGGAGGCTGCTTAAAGAAGAGTATGGAAAGGCGTAGCACACGCCATGTACTCCAGATGTACACGACGTGTAGTAATTTTTTTCATTAAATGGACCAAGGTTCCGCCTAATCGACATAATCATCTCCATCTCATGTTTCTTCGACCTAGAGCGTCTGTACAACCACGAACATCATCTGATCCCCCGAGCATCCATCTGTTTTCTGAATCGACCGCCATCAATTGTGTTGGAACCGAAGAAATCTACAATTTTCTAAGGATAATCAAGCCTCGTGGTTCAAGTATATTGATCTCCTAGAATCAAGGTAGGTGGTTTGTGCCTTACCTTTCGAATTCGTTGAGTTTTATGTGCAACTTTCCACCAATACCCGTGAATGGGGTATTTCCTGTTTACAGTTTTCCCCTGTTGTTTTTTTGCCTTTCTTGTATACATGTGTAGAGGTAATTTGATCATGTATGAGGATAATTGTTGGTCTTGGATATTTTTCCCATGTGTTTTTCTATTTACAACCATTGGTTCTTACATAGCCTTTGTCCATTGTATAGAATTTCCATGCCTTATGTCCATAGGATGGAATGATATTCTTAACATGCTTATTTTCTGTAGACTGGTTATCCAATTATTTATATTGGTGTGCTTTGGACTTATAGCATTATTATGCACTGACTAGAACAGGACCATGAGAACTCGGTTTTATATACTATAAGGGATAAACTGAGTGAGCTATCCACAGAGTCTTGGACATTATAGACTATAGGGGATAGACCGAATGAGCTCCTCAAAGTGTCATGGAAATTATAGAGTACATGGGATATACCGAGTGAGCTTACCAGAGAGTCTATGATATTATAGACTATAGGAGGGTAGACCGAGTGAGCTTCCTCAAAGAGTCTTTAATTGTTTGAATTTCCTTAAACCATTCTAGGATAGAGGAGGAATTTGTAGAGCGAGCTTCCCCAGAGAGTCTGTGATAGACCAGAGACTATATAAAGAATTGACCGTGTGCGCTTCCTCCAAGAGTTTCTATATCTTGGGGCGATAAAATGGTTAGACAGCATGATATTCCTCAGAGAGTCCCAGAAAACCATAGAATATAAGGGGAATTGAGTGACTGAACTTCCCCATAGATTCATATAATTTCATATGACCAAACTAGAGGGGTTAGGATGAGTGAACTGCCCAAAGGGTTGTAGGAAATTCTTGGATAGGACTAGAGGGGTTTGGTTATGAGTACATCCCGGAGGGGTTACTGTTGAGGTTATATGTTTGTGTCCCTTCTAGTTGTTGTTCTATGGATTGATTACTGTTACATATTATCCTGTTACTGCTTACTGAATACTACCCGCTATTTACCGTTACTGTTTACTGTTTACTAAACTATTACCTACCACATGCTCACTGACTGTTAGGAACTAATCTTCGGGTGGTTGCCTACTAGGATTTAGTCTCACACCCAGATTGGGCCATGCTCTTGGGCCCAAGAAGTCTATGTTGTTGCAGTTATATCCTAGGGAAAGCGACATTCAACTCCGGGTAATTGATTTCATTAGATCAAGTTTTCATGGGACCATGTTTAGGCCTGCGATGTTGAATAGCTGTTTATCTTTTCTTTTGTACTTGTTTTGGTACTGTTTGTATTTCCAGCATATTGACCTGTTGGGATGCATTCCTAGATATGAATCATGCATCATTTCTTATATACATATGTGATCCAATTGATTATTGTTTTATTCTTCCATTGTTCATTGTTTTTGGATATTTACTTCTTCCGCTATTTCATGTTTTGTTTACTTCCACTATGTTCTCTTCCAATGATGGAATAGTTTCCCCACTATCACACCCAAGGTCCTCTCTACTAGTCAGAAGGCAATGGAATTTGGGGAAATGATCTTGAGTCCACGTGACCAACTAGGTACGGGGTGGCATTGGGAGGCTTCCGGGACCAGGACAATACAACATATGTACATACCCTTCAGGTAGGAACCCGGAGGACAATACATGAGTTGTTTTTTCCATTTAGTAGTTTGTCTTTTTAAGTTGTACATTCATTTAGTTGTAGCTATAATTTTTTTTTCTCTTGTATTTCCAGCCACTTTTGTACTTTCATCACACCTGTTATATAACATTACTTAGTGTTTTCTTCCGCTTATACTCTGGTAGTGTGTGATTACATATTATAATTGAATTCTCTTCCTAGTTTTATGGAATTACTCTTTTGGTTCTAGTCGACATCCCTTGGCCTTTGGAAGGTGGGCATGTGGTAGTGATGATACCGGCCCCGGGGCACGGGTTGTGACAGTCATGTCTGAAGGGTTATATAGTTAATATCCTTTCATTTCCTTGGGATATCCTATAATGATACACCTCATTCCCCTAGGTGATACTTTGTTTCCTGGTAAGGCCTTAACAAATACCTTGCATCCCCATACACGTGTGTGTGAATGAATGAGATTAATTCCATTCCATAATGTGAATGGAATTCCATTTTCCACCTCATTTGGTGCTCAGTTTAATGTGTATGATGCAGTTTTAAATGCATATCCCAAAAAGGATAATCGACGATCTGCATGACTCATCATCATCACCACCATTTCCATCAATGTGTGGTTCTTCCTTTCAAAATTACCATTCATCTGTGGTGTTAATGGGGGAGTGAAATGAGATAGAATCACAGACTCCTGTAGAAGAATGATGAACTCTTAGCTCTTATATTCTCTACCTCGATCTGATCGATGATTAATTATCATCTTACCATGATGATTCTCTACTTCATTATTGAATTTCATAAATTTCTCTATGGACTCTTTATTATACCTCATCATTTAGTCATAGCCTTATCTACTCAAATCATCTATAAAAGTAAATAATTATGAATATCCACCTCTAGCTTATAATAGAAAAGGTACAAACACATATGTGTTTACATATCCTTGAAGCTCTGGGGCCCTTTCACCATATCTAATGAATGGATTCTTATAGATTTTACCTTATAAACAATTGTGAGATATATCAAGTGGATTTAGCACAATAGATTCTAAATATCCATCTTTTCAGATCTTTGTCAAGTGCTTCTCATTTACATGACCATGACGGTCATGCCAGAACTGGGTGGTGTATGAGTCATTTGAGTTTATTTCATTATCGATTCCCAACACATGGTTTTCCTAATTTACTAGATACAACCCATTAATAAAATGCTCTATACCATAACATATTTTGTTATTATAAAAGAAGAAACCCTTATTTCTGTAATTGAAAATAAATCCATCCATATCTAAACATGATATAGAAATTATGTTTTCTTCTAAAACTAAGTACATAATAACAGTTATGTAAAACCAAAATCATTATAGTTTACAATGAGAGGTGGTAATCTCCAATGGCTAATGCATCCAGCATCACGCCATTGGAAGCTCGATGATCCACATTTCCTCTGGAAATCCTTCTAAATCTACTTGGTTTCGACATTTGTATAATGATGCTAGTAGCACATGCATTATTTAATACCCAATGTGTAGAAATGGAAATATTACACTCCATAATGAACACACCAGTAGCATCCCTACACTTCTAGGTGTAGTTCCTCTTCTAGTGGCCTTACATGCAACATGAAAAACATACCACCTCTCATTTATTTCCCTCCTGTTGGATCATCCCCTTCTTGGAGGTATGGTTCTCAGGGTCTTTAAACCGTTTATAAGTCCCTGGACCCTTTTCATTGTCCTTAATTTTCATATTCACCATAAGTACTATGTGTTTCTCATAGCCCATGTTTTTATTTACCTGGAAAAATAAGGGTATTAGTTCAAATAGACTCTTATCATTGTTTCTCATGTTGTAGATGAAAATAAATCAAGTGAATGTCTTGAGAAATGATTATATGATGAGATCTGTATGTACCTAATCTGGGAACATAATCCTTAACATGTCCAGGAATTCAATGTAGCAAACAACCATGACTAAATGAGGCCTAGATGGTGCAGACTATCTATGTTTAGTTGTAAACAAAGTGTTGGTGATCTCATAACTCTCTCGTCTCACCGACTCTTGATAGAAATCATTAGGTTGAGACATTGTGATATACACGTCCATATATTCATATTTCTTTAAGAGCGCATTATACATGGATGATATCATGAATCATTGGACATCATTGTAATCATCCATTTTTATTGTATAGAGAGATAGTTCCTCATCACTAGCCTCTTTTCTTGGCCCAACTATAATATTCACTTCCAGCACATACAATTTCATCTCAAGGAAAAGGATGACGCGTAAACGCCTCTTCCATTCTTGGAAATTGGTTCTAGCGAAAAGGATTTACATCTCATGTATGGTTCAAAAATATGTGTTTGGAGTAATTATTCTTATCTTTTCTAAAAAATAATATGAGAAAAGGTTCAGTACTTTATCATGCTAAAACTGAGACAAATCAATAATTTAATACTTATTAGTCTCAACAATTTTATCAAAATTTAATATCCCTCACCATTGACTTCAAAATATTTTGTTTCCTGAATATTAGAGTGCAAAGGATCCATATTTCCCTTCTCATTACCCCACATAGGATTGGTTAGGATATGTGAAGGGTTTTAGGTAGGCATTCCAAAATCCAACTGCATTAACTCTCATATACATGATATGCTGAGTGGACTCCCCAATCCTAAAATCCTTTTATTTTCGATTACCTTAACATGTTCTTCTTTGTCACAGCTAGTCTTGCTATGGTATTCAACAAATGATGAAATCCATGTCATGTCAACCAAAAATCTTGATATACAATTCCCCGATAATTGAAAGCACCCCTACTATGGTTCATCAAGTACTTAGAACTATGGTTCGATTCCAACCATGATTATGGAAGGCTATATTGACTTAATGTTTTATTTTAAGGATTTTTTCCTTATAAGAATATTTACATTTTATTATATTTGATTACATGATTTATAATATTAAGTAGGATATTCATAAATGATTAACCATGTCTAAGATAATATTTACGCATAAGCCGATCTTATTTTAGTTCCATCTTTCATGCTTGTTAAATTAATTAATTGTGTGATAATGAAAACACACCCACAATAAAAAACAATTCACCATTCAAAAATAAAATAAATTTTATGATCATGATCTAGTTCTATTTGTTAGTTTATCGAGTGGTGGATAAACTAACCCAAGACCTAGGGGAGAAACACTTTGATCCTTTTGAATTCGTGTTTATAGCTTTCCACCTATTCACCTTTGTACTTACTTTGATTTGTTTCATCTTGGATCCTAACTTGAGGGCCCTCCACTATCTTTGGAGGTCCATTTATTACATATGATTTTATATCGCATGTAAAAAATGTGTAAAATGGGGTTTTATATAAAATAATCCTTGGGCACGCAGTCCATACATATTAATGAAGAGAAGGCTCGCAGGCCAAAAAATTTAAATTTAATAAATTAAAAAAACCATTCATATTCAATGGTAATTCCCTAGCTCATGATAGTCCATACATGAAATGTTATTTCTGCATAACTAAAACTAGAATTCAATTCATTAATCAATCGTGTTTAAGATAAATCATGCTCGAATCAATTAATTATCTTTAATTAATCCATCCTTTTATCTAAAACCCTTTATTTATTTCCTTGAGATTCTCATCCATCATAATTTTAGACAAATAAATTCATTTAAAATTATCATTGTACGTTACATGTACCTTAGAGGAAACCCGATGAATTCCCATTCATAGAGACCCGATGAGTAGATATGAACATTAAATAGATGTAAAATTAAACACACATATAAATAACACCTATCACATGTTGTGCCTAAGCTTTAACCTATCACTATGGTACACGTCTCAAGGGTTTGTATAATATAATAATAAATTTTAATACATATGTGTAAATTGGATGAGTACACAGTGTGTAGTTCTGACTGCATGTTGTGTACATTTGTTCGCTGTCCATCTGAAGTAAACGCTTAGGAAAATTGAATGTAGATGTAGTTCAGAAATTTTTGGTATTACACGACGTGTTCAATCAGACACATTCCTTGTAATATTCACATTACATGGTTTCCATCAATGAGAATGATGTGTATGGGATACATGGTCCAACAGTAACCCGTTGGGACTACATACTGTGTTCAGTGGACCACACGACATGTAATCCAGAAATTATGTGCCACATGTTCCTGGACACCACATGGTGTCATTTAATACTAAGAAAAACCCCAACACAAAGCCTGATTTGGTGGACTAGTTTGATGCATTGAACATAGACTACAAGGCATGTACATCTGAATACACACCTTTTATTCTAGTTTTGTATGGACACGAATGTTTAGAACCTTTATATTAGATCACCTAATTTATTTTAACCATAATTTAAAGAAAAAACTCATTTTTGTGAGGTTGACGATAAATGAAATAGGAGGAATAGATCTCGAGATTCATATTTACTGAACGATTAACATGAATTGATACAACTAAATTATTAAATGTGTAAATTAAAAACTAAAAACTAAATAATTATAATCGATGGTATGACCCATATGATTCCACTTGTAGGTTTCAGGTGCAGTGGATGTGCAATGGTGGGTGTACGCAACATTAATATTATGTTAACAACGATCAATTTGAGATCCATCATGATAATAAAATGACGCATCATCGGAATTTAACTAAGAATGAAATAACAAAAAAAGAGTCCCAAAAACATAGATCAGATCATCATATATTGGTTTTAATTAATTTAATTAAAAGACATTAATTACCTTGATGGGATTTTCTCTTCATTGATTTTTCTAGTCATAATCTGATGTGATTTGTTGTTGTGTCATAGAATCCAAGAGTAGTATTCCTCTAGTAGTGATCCACATGTGCTCGCTGTATATTTGGAAACCACCGAAGGGATCTCTGGGTGCTAGCACAGAAGGGCCTTTGCCTGCGATGCCCGCCTTTGATTACCTAGATCATGTGGAGGTGAATCTCTCTCTCTCTCTCGTAGCTTGAGAGAGTTCTTGGAGGAAAAAAGAATTCTCTCTGGTCTTGAGATCTACCCCAAATACACTGTGCACAACAACCCAAAAAACTGGCAAGGCTAGAGAGAATTATGTAATTTGGATTTTAATTACATAGAATAATAATTTGAATTAATTACGCGAAATCATTTTTTAATTTCATTTAATTGATAGTAACACACCATTTCTTATAATAATAGTTTACTATTATTATTACTTGACATGTGCCCAGAAAACCAGATGTAATTTTATTTCATTTAATAAATAATATTCTTTCTCATAAATTCTGAATAAAAAATAAACGTCATGTACTTTTATTCATCCATTATCTTTACTTCCACCAGCAGATTTATTAGTCCTTGAATAATGGAAATTTATTTCTCAAATAAATATCACTACATTACTTACTAATAAATATATTTATTCACCTATAATATATTCTCTCGAATTACTAGTGTTCTAATAAATGTGACCTAGCATCCTTGAATAATTATTAAACAACAATCAGGAATAATATTTATTCAAAATTTTTAATTTATATTTAACTGAGACTCATGGAAAACATAGTGTGTTACCCTCTTGGACAATTTCTCTGTTTCATTAGGTGAAACCTACATAAAATCCAAGGTTAGCATCTAGATACACACCAAGGCACACATATTGAAAAAAGTTAACGTCGCAGTGACGTGTCACCTCCTACAAATGCATACCATGTAATATAATCCCATTGTCTTTATATCTGGAATCAAGAAGGTTGCATGTTTGTTCCATCAACCCATGTGCTCGATTATTCTATCCTTCAATTCCGAGAGTGGAACTCTCCCATTCCGTACAATTTCAATGGATTTAATTATTTTATATCAATTCCATCAAAAGGCCAGATATATATACTTCTATTATGGAAAATAAGTGAAAAATCCTTTCTCACGATATTTATTAATGCTGTATTAATTTTGATACACCCAACATATCTTACCTCACTGTAAAAAGTGTGTTGTCATAGATTATTTCAATACATCTTACTACATGAGTTTTAATACCCACTAATAATAATCATAATGTTTATGGACCAATACACACATCCATAGATAGGAACATCCAATGACACTATGAAATGTCGATTTACTACTGGTTGGTCTAGTTCTCAAAAAATCCTTCTGGATATTACTAATGATGCACACCATGAGATGGTGCCTCAATTTTTTTAAGAGTCCTCACCCCTGATGTACTGTATTATTTGTGTCCCTCAAATAACCTCATCCGTCCATAGAACATATATTCCCAAAAAGTGTTATGTAACTTCTGATTTCTCATCATACTAGGGATCCACTATGACCCTTTAATGCAATAGTTATCCTTAAAACATTATCACATAGATTGTCATGTAGATGAACAATCAAGGTGTGATGAGGTATTTATTAATGAATAAAGTTAAAATTAGTTGGTTTGAGGCCACCAAATCATAAATAAAATTTCAAATTAGTATAATAAATTTCACATAAACATTCATCAATAGGAACCTTTATTAAGATGACTAAAATATGCAATCATAAGGGTTTATGACTCTAAAGGGTACCCACAAGATTTGATAATTATAAAAAATTAATTTCTGTAATGATGAATCCATCTAGGTTATGTATGATAAAACAAAATAAGCCATAACAAAATTTGGATTAATAAAGAATTAATGTGGGTCGTGTTATGAAAAATGGATTAATGGGAGTTCAATCATTTTCTTAATATTATATGGTTTTGGAATATTAATCATTGTAAATGAAATACCAGTATTACAGTCTTTAAGGAAAGGATAAATAAATGATTACATATAAAGTACTTGGGATGGGATGTATATATTCCTAGGATCATGATCTATCCTTACAGATCAGATAGGGTAATCAACCAATGTTATAGTACAGGCATTGAAAAAATACTCAGGTGATGTACTGTCGAACAATCCAAGAGGGGATTGTTGTTGGCATCACATTGCATTCACCATTCCATGAAATTGTGTCATCACACCCATGGTGAAATTATTATAATGTTATGGAATCCATATGAATTAGTTATTGGGTTATTCATTTATTTTATGATATGTTTTTGGAATGATGTTTCGTAGACATTTTTTGTGGTATGTAGTCATCAAGATAACCCTGGTGACCACCATTGGATGTTATTAAAAACCATCCTTATTTATCCAAAATTTACTAAGTATATTTTCATTTATTATGGAGGATATGAGGAACTATTCATCTTAGGAAATATATATGCTTGTTTCCAAGCTAATTAATAAGGCAAGAAGTCACAAAAATTTGAGCTGGAAGATCTCAAAGGTTGTTTTAAAAGATAATATTGTAGTGTTTGAGTATATTATGGCATATAAGGTAGCTATATAAGTAGTATGGATGCAATAATTCCTCTAATATCATGAAATGGTACCCTCTAGTAATGATTTTTTCACACTCCACTTTGATAATATTTTGGTTGTGGATCTCAAAAAATATCCAAGGTTACATCAGTTGATGAAGAAAATACATGGGAAGTATCATATATAAGGGGATTTTTATCAGAGAGGTGATGTTGTAGTGAGAAGAATTTTCATGAATGAAAATATGGAAAACCCCTTGACCAGAACATTGATTAAGAAGAAACATGATTATCATCTGGGGTAAAGTATCCTGGAATTCATAGGTGGTTGGATCAAGTCCATGTGATCGTTTTTTTGGGGACTTTTTTCATATACCAATTTTTTTTTACTTTGACTATATGTAAATTTTATCCATTTAATACTAATAAAAATTTTTTTATATATTTTTCATTTTTTTTGACTACGATGTAATAATGTCGTGTCATATACATCACACTAAAAAGGTCATAATAGTTCCCCGATATGATAAGAACTTTGACGTGATATGATGATACTCAAAAAAAATGTTTTGTGGTTGGTTAATGCACTATGATGGGATACATAGTACATATAATGTTGTTCATGAGTACTCGTAATTGAATGAGTATTCTTCTCATAAAGTTCACACATAATAATCTCTAAGCTGAGAGATTATTAGAATAGTCTATTTTGTAGGAATTCAACAAGTTTTAGTGTCATTATATGTTTCTATTCGTGATCATGTGTAATGATCCTTGGAAATTAATATTATCATTAATTCATGTCATGAATCAAAAGATTATTTTTTATAATAAAGATCATGATTACATATTTTTGTAGTGAGGTAGGTAGTTAGGGTGTGTCATGATTGACATGACATTAATGGATAGGTCATGCGAGTATTTATTCCCACCATCATTATGAAAGATGATATCTCGAGCCATCTATTGGAATGATACCATATCATTAAATACCATGGTCATGGTGTAATGACTTGTTTTTTTTCAGACTGTCAAAGAATGACATATCGGGAAAATTGGTTGATAACGCATATCTAAAACCTACAGTGTGAGATATTGAAATAAAGTGATTATATTTGATAGTGAGAAGTAATATGCGGTTTTCATTGTTGTAACATTATGTTTCTTTATTCGATTCCTTGACATATTTATATATAGTATTCTTGGGCTTTAGGCAAGCAATACTAATTACAATAAGGAATAATCATAGAGGGTCACATACATGGTGGTACCAATGATCCTGGGTAAATTATATTTGAATGTAATTAATGGGGAAAAAAATATTATCAAGAGAAATGAATTATAGTATTCAGATATTATTGGTTGTAAATATTTATTCCTGAATAAAATATTTACCTCAGTATTTATTTGGGTGTTCAATAAATTCATGAGGAGTTAGAATAGACCATGACTATGTTTGGTGATAAATATTAATTAAAAATCCTATTAAATAATATTTTTTATATCCATGACGGATAACACCACTAACATAATAATAATATTATTATAATTATGTGACATGGGGTTTACTAAATGATATAGAATTGTTTAATGTCTTGCATGAATTTAAAAAATATTTTACCTAAACCTTTTGTTTATTTATAAATTTATATGTATATTGTGTTGGAATATGAAATTTGAGGATTGTTGCATAAAAAATACTATCTCTTTACTCATCCTCTTCCCTTCCTCTTAAGAATGAGAAATAGAAGAGAGATCGCTCTATGATTAAAGGATGGGAGATTAACATGAATAACAAAACACAATAAATTCATCATGCTAGCATATGGAGATTTTTTAGAATTGATCTGAGATCAGAAGAGAATGTGTGGATTGCAACTTGAGACATTATACCCTTGGATCATCATAGTGCAACATAGTTAATCCATAAAGGGAATTTCAGACGATCAAAATCATCAATGAAGAATGTTCAAAAACACATTTTTTTGACATATTAAATAAATAAATTTAAAATTATATATACATGATCGACACAATTTTTTTTGGGGAAAAATATTACGACAAATTTTAAATTTTCTCCCACCAATGCAAGCTTTCACTACATCGCGAACCCTCAAGGTGTATCAGATCAGTCTCATTTAAATTTATAATTATTTTTTTGATTGTTGACATATGCCTACCTGTGGTTAGATTTTCATTTCTTGTTATTCATTAATAATAAGATTTTAATTAACATATTATCGATAGATTAATCATGATTATTCAGGGTTTAATTATCTATATGTTTTAAGAAACAACAATGAAAGATTAAAGATTCCATCCATATGTGCCGATTCCTAGGCTGGTAAAACTATGTTTCATGTAATGTAGCTAGAGCAAAAAACATATACCCTTGAACATTGTAACTAGATGCATTAAGAAATTAATTACACATAGTGTTTTAATCGTACACCATTTATTGGCTAGGCCAACCATGGCAAGAAAAAAGTTGATATTGGGTGTGTAGATGACATGTAGACACTATGTAATTCTATAGAGAAAATAATCCAAAGACCTAGCCATGTGACATGAATTTAAAAACTGAGTTACATGGAATGTATCATTATTGAAACAGCATGTAGATTCCCATTAATTTTAAAAAATATAATTACATTAAATTTCAAAATTACAGCATTAAAATCATATTTTATTAATTGGAACACCATTGTCTATTTGGAAATTTAATAATGGATTCAAATAATTTCAAATGCATAACTAATTTTTTAAAATAAATATTTCATTATTTGTTCCATCTTTATTTTCCATGAATACAATTAATGATGGTTATCTAATAATAAAATCATGTGATCCAAAAGTTTAAATATAATTAGTTATTTAAATGAATGATTGATATGTTAATGAATGTTCATTTATCATAAATATTAAAAGAATGATTAATAAAATTAATTTTAGCCATTAACATTTGCGTATTTATGATATGTTTGACCATTCATGAGCATGAACAAGACATTTTCATGTGTTTGGTGTATAAATATAACTTATTTCATGATTTTAAATTTTTTTATATTATATAAAATGATGTTAAATTAGTTATACCTACCTTTATTTTTTTGTAGGACCTTTATGCCCGACTATATTTATGTAATTACCTTTAACCAATCCTTTAGTTCCTCACACTAGCACGTGCTAAAAATATTTTCAATTATGGATCAATCCCAAGGCATGTAAAGGATTTTTATTATGGAATCATAATGATTCCATCCTAGGTGATGCACAAGTGGATAGGAGTAATGATGTAACTCATGACAATACCAACAATATGAGTTATTTTCCCAAGGACAAAGGTTGATTTAATGTCAGGTCATTAAATCAGTCATTAAATAAATCTAATGAATTGGATATTTAATTAATTGTTTTTTCTATATATGTAATTATTTATTATATGGATGCAAGTCTATGATCACATAAAAAAATAATTAACTTGAAAATAAGATAATTAAATAAATGTATTATGCACAAGTGATTTGTCCAATATGAGGAATTATTTAAGTAACATCAACATGAACATAATTAAACATGTAAATGATAAAACTTGGTAATGTTTATGGATAACATGTTAAAACCCATCAATTAAATATCATGTCAGACAAATACATCAATTAAATGATTGGGATTTAAGCCATATAACTATGTGTAGTACTTGGCCAATGTATGTAAGTATACTTTTATCAAAGAGTTCTCTAAATATTTCTTGGATGAATTAAGTAAAATTGTATTGAGTTTCATGGAAAATGATTTTTCAATAATAATTTTGGGGAATGTGTTCAAGAAATCTATTTCATTATTTCAAGGTAGTAGATTCCACTCAATGGATCAAGGAGATCAAATACTGTTGTTTGTAAGAAATCATACCAAATTAATTTAGTATGGTTTTCATGGCCAATTTCATGATCAATATACAACTTAATTGGGATCCTTTCAACTTTAATGTCAAAAAATCTAGACATTTTATGTTCAATAGTTATGGATATTGAGACTAGATATAATATTGGGTGATTAATAATTAAATTAAAATAATTAGTTTATTATATATCACTTATTTTATAATGATGAAAAGTAATAATAATATAATATTTTTTATTGTAGAATTAAATAAAAAGTTTATCATCTAAACTATCCCTATAATCAATATTGGAGAAATCTGAAATCATAACTTGCAGGAACATCCATGAGTGGTTTAGACACCTTCGGGTTGTGATACTTCAAGTACAGAATTCTGATGTGATATAATCATCAATGTCTGATCAGAACACTAAAAAAGGAAAGTTATAAAGTGTTCCATGACTATGATAATCATTATATTGACATGGTTGATGTTCAATGCTTCATGGTTTCATTATTTTATTGTGAACTAATGAAGCATCACAAAAACAGAGATGTGTATAGAATTCCTGATCCCCACTGTGGACTTTACCTAGGGAGAGCATGATAGAAATGACTTGGGATTTTCAAGGACATAATTCAGATAAATATAAAATAGGATGAAACTACTAGGCCTCATGTTGTCAAACCCATTAGATACATTGAGTGATTGTAGGCTCTAGGGTATAAAATCCATGAAAAACTACGAACCGACATCGTTATAGAATCATTCCATTGGAGATTCTCCATCATTTTCGTGAATTTTATTATGAAAAAATTTTATATGCCTCTCCCATATATTCAAACACTTATTCTCCAATTAGTTATGGATATGAATCATGAAAACAATCCATCCATATTGAAAACAAACTAAAAGGGAAATAGAATATATTTAAAGAAAAATATAATTTTTTCCCTTACAAGAAGATGAATACCAAGGGGAAAACAAGGGAATATGATGCTATCTATTTAAAAGTGGAAATAAGGGTAATTGTAAGAATTAAAATTACCCATCCATGAAAGTAAGGGAATTCCTTAGGTTATATTGTAATCAAGTTCAATTTATGACTTTCTACAAATTTGGAATTATATACATCTTATGGTTCCCGCATATGTTTTCAAGTAGAAGAACCATGTAAATTCAGAAACAGTCATACGGAATTAGATCTATGATCATCCAACAAATACAATCCTACCATTGCAGCTATAAAATACTACAACCTCACATTTTCCATTATAATGATCATGGTTCAGAATGGTTTCTATTAAGTTCCTTCAGTTACTAAAAATATATATTCTTTATCCAGACATGATACATATAGATTTATTTTCAAATTTTTGAATAAATTATTCTTCCTTTAAAAAGAAATCTTTTTTTAGAGAGTGGACATTTAAATGACGTTTTTTATGTGTTGGAATACAGAAACCAAATAATTTCAATTGATAATGATGTTACATCACATGGATCATAGGACTCCCAACAATGGCCTCACTGGATATCTCATGTTACTGAAAAGAAAATTACTAAATTACATCAATATGAATATTTATATTCTTTTTAACTGAAACAAAATGGTGTATGTCACACAGGTTTATAAGGAAAAAGGGATAAAGCACCATTTAGTGGAAAATGTCAAAGAAAAAATAGCATCTTGAAATAGTTCAAACCAATTTTGTGGACCAGTTCCTGCTGATGTAAGGGGTGTTTAGTCCATATTTAAAACATTTACTTATAATTTTATTATATATGGATATTCTTATTTAATGAGGTATACTCCAGATTTTTTGGATTAATTAAATGAATAAATGAATGAATTTTTGAACAATCATGGTTAGATAATTAATAAAATTATGCAAGAACATGGTGAAGAATATCTTAATCAAGACATAATTTATTATTTTTGGGATTTCTGGATTGTATATAAACTTAATTATCATTATATGACTTAGTGGAATTGTGTATTGGAAAGGAAAAAAATGAAACTTGTTAGGCATGGTGTTATAAATGATGAGTTATGCAAGTTTTCCATTATCATTTTTGGAATACACATTTCAAACAAAAAATATACACACCAAATCAAGTGACAAGTAAGGCAATATATAGTATATGATACCAATTAGGGAATAAAAACAAACATGTGTTGTATTAATTATATGTGTGGGGTTGCAATTCATTTTTTAATGCTTATTCAGTTATCAATCATTCACCCCAAGAATTAATGTGTATCTTTATCGGATATTCTGATGAAAAACACGGATAATACCTATAAAATCATTTAGAGTAAAAGGATGTGGTTGATAAATGTCCAGGAACTCTTGAAAATGATCTTATCTCTATAATATATAGTGGGAATGAGATAGAATTTTATGATTTCAAGGCTGTAGATACAAATGAATTGGCTCATGAACAAATTCCAAAAATCTCCATGAAAGAAGAATTTTTTATAGAGACACAATTATTGTGTAGGAGTACTAAAAAGGTTAGAGAACAAGAATAGTATGGTTCGCTTTTCATTGAGGATGGAAAATCATTATTAGTTGATTACAATTATTTTTTAACCTATAAAAATATAGAAAGTTTAACCAATGAACCTAGTGGAATGAAGTACAAATTTCAGAAATGGATTCCATGTTCCAAAACCAGTTATGGATTTTAGTATATCCTATAGTAGATGTCAATCCCATTGGCAGAAAATGGGTATTCAAAAATATATCGGGCATGGAATGAAATGTCGATACATATAATGTATTACTGAATGCCAAATGTTTTTAACTACATCCTGGAATTTTTTATGATGAAACCTTTTCAACAATTTCAATGAAAAGTATCCATAAAGTATATATATATATATATATTCCATTGTATATTTCAATGATTTTGAAGTTTAGAAAATTAATTTCAAATAAACCTTTCATAATGAGAACCATTATAAAGATGTCTATATAACACAAATGAAATGGGTTTTGTTAATAAAGGATTCCAACAATGTATACAAGTTGAAATGCTCCATTTTTGGATTGGATCAAGCATCCAGGTAAAAGAACAATAATTTTGATGAGGGAATAACAGAATTTGGGTTCACAAAGAATGAATGTGAGTTGTGTCTATGAAAACAACATAGTGGATGTACATACATTTTATTAATAGTATATTTGGATGATAAAATACTCATAATTAAAGAAAATCCCAATCTTATAGTCATTTAAGGCTTGGTTGAATAAATTATTCACTATAGGGGACATTGTTGAGAAAACATTTAATATATGGATCAAGATCCATCGTGAAAGATATAAGTGGTTGGTTAGCCTAAGTCAAAGTACATTCCATGATATGATATTGAAGCGATTATGTATGGAAGAATCCAAGAGAGGATTATTTCTAGAATCACATGGAATTTATCTTTCTAGAAAAAAATTGTATTCACACACAAGTGTAAAGAATCAGAATGATAAGGATTCCATACACAACAATGATTATTTCATAGATGAATTCTATGCTATGTACTAGGCAAGATTTCACTGAGTTATTAAGTGTGGTAGTAAGATATCAACATGATATAGGTTACCACCATTTAATGGAACTCAAGACTATCTTTATCTTTCTGAGGGATACTACGAATGTGTTCTTAGTATATAGAGGATATGAGGATCTAGTCATCAAATGATTTTTAGTTTCTAGTTTCCATAATAATAATGATGATATGAAGTATCAGACATGATACATATTTAGATTTAATGGAGGTGTTTTAACATGGATAATCTCATAGACATCTAGGTTAAAGATTATAATTTATATTCTGGTATATCAGAACATCTAAGGAAGATAATAATGTAGCAGTGATACACAACATAGTCTTTGATATTGAGGTGGTATCTATTAGTAAGGAACTAATCACACTCAACTGAGAATATATGCAGTTCTGGATCCTGAAAAATGTAAAAGGTGACATTAGTGGATGAAGAATATAATTCATAAGTATTAAATTTTCTGTGATTGTTTTCATAGTGGTGAAGCTGAAGTGAACCATATTTCATTGTAATACAATTTTGTAGACCCCTTGAAGAAATCATTGATTCAGAAAAAACATGACTATCATGTGACGTCTAGTGAACTAAATGTTTTCGGTAGTTGTCACTTGTAAAAGTAGGAGTTTTTTGGAGTTGGTGTCCCAGAACCAAATATTTTTTCTATGATAACTTGTATATTTAATTTATTTCATATTAATTAAACTTATTATTACATACTTTTTACTCATGAATCTAATGTATGTTTTTACTAGAGTATGATTCACATTGACAAGGTCATTGGAGTTCCCCACTAAGATGATAACCTTGATGTGCTATGATGATATTATTAAATAATTTTCCATTGTTTTACAACATATGGTGATGGGACAAACTGTACATAGACTATCTGGTGGAATTAGTAGTATGGAGAGGAGTCTTCTTCTCATGATGTTCTCACCTAGTAAACTATAATATGGGAGATTATGAGAAAAAATACACCAATATAAATTACTCATGATTTGGTGTCATCAAATATTCTTATCTACGAGTGTGTGTGATGGTACTTAGGATTTATGATTAATATTAACGAATCTTAAAAATCACATACATAGATGTATTTCATTTATAATGATGATAACAGTTACTGGTGATGTTTTATATTTTGGGAGCTTCATGAGTGAAATATCATTAATAAATAAATCAATGAAGGATTTGACCCTTCCATCTTTATGGAAGCAGACATCTTGTCCCTTTTATTGGAATAGAACCATAAAATTTAATTCCATGTCTATAGTGTAACAACATGTTTGATTCCAATAGTCTCATTCATATTGGTTGGTGACATGTATGTGAAATGTACGTTATGAAATATAAAGCTAAATGAATAATATTACACAGAGATAATTCATATGTGGTAGTCGAATTTTAGAAATTATGTTCTTTCTCTTTGTTTCTGTGACCCATTTTATATATTAATCATGGACTTTAGGAAACCCCACCTAAATAAAATGAGAAATAATCCAAGAGGGTCACACAATACTTATTTTCACTAATTTCTATTAAAATATATTTTTTATTAAATAGTCTAATAAATATTAATCTCAACCCTGATTAATAATTTTATTCATGTTATATTGATCAAATAAATTGAACAAATTTGTGTTTGCTGACATTTCAAAAAAAATATATTTTATTTATTGAATATATTTATAAATATTTATTCACTATACATGGTACAAAATATTTATTCATGTGTTCCATAAATAAAATAGTATTTCAAATGGAATACGATAGGGTATGGTAAAAAATATTCATTAACATAACCATTACATAATATTTGTTATTGCACAAGTAGGAGCATGCCACAATATAATAATTGTATAATTATTATAACATTAAATTGGTTTATTAATGGTAATAAATGTTATTTAATGGATGGTTTAAATTTATAAATTTTTATCATAAATCCTATCTCTATTAACGGAAGACTATATCAATTGTGTTGCACATAATAAAATTTAGAAAAACTGATTATTGCATATAGTGAATTTTCTCAACACTCATCATTTCCCTCTCTCCAAATAATTATAAATATAGGATATATTTTACAAGGCCAAATAAAAATTGATCAATAATAAAAAACATAATAAATTCCACATTATGCACTTTCACCTGGACACCATGTTATGTTCCTTGGAGAACATAGGAGAATTTTTGGATCACCTCTAGAGGGATTCAATCCATGGATCCAAATAGTGTAATAAAGGTAATCCAAAAAAAGTATTTTTAGATGATTAATATTCAAGAACAAAAATTTTTCCTATGGCCACATATTTATTTATTCAAATATTAAATAAGCAATTTCATAATTCGGTTTGAATGATACTTTCTCATAGCATCTGGAATTTAGTATGAGAAAAAAATTTAATATATCTCCCACCTCGGCATGCATCCACTATATCCGGAATCATAATAGAGATCCCATGCATCTGAACGTTAGAAGAGATATCCCAAGGATCCTTAACATGGTCTTTTCTAGATGGTTCCTTTCTATATAGATTCTACCTAAAATGGAACACACCCAATCCATGATTCAAGGATGTGACATAAGAACCAATTCCCACATACCTACTCACATGCATGGATGGGAATGAATATTCAAGGTTAATTATAATACGTGGAACCAAGGATAAAAAACACATCTTCATGTAGTTTTCTTCCTTGATCCCCCATATGGCACATTTCATGCAAACAAATAATCCATGGTAGAAATTTATTAGGTGTCCCACTGAATTACATTCCTAAAAAAGAAGACGATGCTTTTCATATTCTACTCTAATTTTAATATCATCATTACTCATTGAGAGTAATTCATGGTCAATAAATGTTGAACGAGGTCAATTTACACTATAATCCTTGCACATCAACCAAAAAACACAATCTCAATCTCCCTGTTAATGTGAACTGGGATGCTAATAGATGCAGAATATCATACAAAAATTTGGGTGATAGAGAATCCAATTAAGACCATATAAAAACCATAAATATGAGAAAAATTTAATGGAATTGGATATTTTATAGACCATTGATCACTCTTGTTCTTAAAACACAGTTGGTTTTAGATAAAGGTATCATAGGCATGAGTCATTTTGTTTGTATGTATCAGATGAGAAGAGGTAGTGAATGATACCAAAACCTAATAAAACATAATACCAATTTTAAATAACCGAAATATTAAATACACTATATACAAGGAATTCCTATCATACACATCAACCCTAAATCAGTTATACATGACTCTCTATGTGCATCCACGAGACCAATGATCAATTCCAGGCATAGGCATTATTCCTGGTACTATAGAAGTATTGTAGCAGTAATTGTAATAGGTACTGTAGCACACATAGTAGTATGTACTATTAAGAACTATAGCAATCAGTACTATTCACCTTCAGGCCAATGTTTTTTGTTCATTTTCCTTATGTCCATCGGGAAACCAAGGCCTTCGGTTAGGTAAGGCTCTTGGGCCACCTATCAGCCTTGGGGCCATCTCGAGGCCTTCGGTCGAATTGATGTTTAGATGCTACCAGAATGATTCTATAAGGAATACTCCTGAGAAAAGGATTAATAACAAGTCTCATTAACCATATAAGATATAATATATTTTTAATAATGTGGGGTATGGTATTTTCCCTCGGTAACAAGCATTTTCCCCTCTTCACAGGACTATTATCCATACAAACATGCAAAGGAGAATAGATGATGACGATGTAAATGCTGGGTAGGTACATTTTCAAGTAGTCGTAGTCTATAATAAATAAATTAGTTTAAGACCATTGGGTCCTGTAATGTAGAGGGTTCCAATTCAATAAATAGAATAGAGATTATAAAAAAAATATAAATATCAAGGCCTTTGGTACAATCATGAAAGAAGGCTTTCACCGTGCGTTTTCACCTTTGGGAAGAACAAGTCTCCCATCTATAGTCTTCTTGAACATTTCTAGTCTTTCAATGATTATTGTTGATTTTTCTTCAACATGTTTCATCGATTCCTTCGTAATGATTTTTATGATTCCTGAATCATGGTGGTATAAGAAGGGGCAAGTGCCCACAGATACCTCTTCTGGTTTCACATTTGATCCGACACATGTACCAATAACATGATCATAACCCCCTACCATGTTTGATTACATTAAGAAATGATATCCTCAACACCATGTATGTTGTCAAAATCACACTTCAGCTGATCCCAATTAGGTTATGATTGAAAATCACCATCCTTCCAACCCTCACGCACTATCCAATCCCATAAAATAAATATTTATTTATTTAATCATAAACTATAATAAATATATTTCTTAAAATTATAAATATATATATATATATAATATATATAAATATATTTGTTGTGTGGGAGTATAATTTCATTCAAACACACACACACACCTCACACACAAATAAGAAAGGCATGCCATAGCCCCCCCACCCTAATTGATAGTTCACAAATCAAGATTTATTACTATAATATATGATCCATAGGGATAATGGGCATGAAGACCATATCATGGGGCAAATGACCTGTATAGCATCATGAATGCATCAACTCACATACATCACCAAGCCTATGTCACCACCTTCCTACATCATCAATTGCGTCACCGTCTCCATAGTAATATAATAGGACTTGCGCCTACCTGGATTTGATCCTTTGTCTGATGCTGAATTACGAGGAACCATTACCACACGGGTAACCCCCCAACTGCATAATTATAAATATGAACAAAATTTAAATACATATTTAAAATTAACTTTATATATTTATAATCATATAAATAATTATTTTATTATAATTAAATATAATTAAATTTATTTATATTTATATTTTTAAATAAATATTTTAAATTATTTGATTATAATTATATTTTAAAAAATATTTATCTATATATATATATATATATATATATATATATATATTTGTGATTTTATACATTTTAACATTTTAATTACATTATTAAATATTTATCATCACATTTCTAGAGTTGATAAAGAAATAACAATTTTAGTGCTTGAAAATTGTTGATAAATAGTTATATTATGAGTGTGTTTTTATTTCAACATTAATAAAAACTCTTTTATACTATGAAAACATTAGCCTTACCAACCAATTAAGTCATGGAATTCTATATCCCAAGGAATTGAATCATTACCACCACTCTCCCTCCCACGGTATTCATCTCTATCAATTTATGCTGCGACCCCTTGATGTCTCTCTCCCTCCCCGTCATCATGCACTATCGCTGCTACAATCACACCCCACTATCATCGTTGTTTTTCACCATTTTTACTGCTCTCCCTCCCTATATTCACCCCCATCATGTGCCCTCTCTACTACTCTCTTTTCACTCCTTTATTCATTACAACTCCCCCTACATATAGGTGTATTGCCTATCTCCCTTTCCACCTTCCCATACGATGTTACCCTCTGATGACTCAGTGTTCTCTCCCTCGCTCTCTTCGAAAAAAATTGACATCTTATGGAAAAAAATTAATATTTTTAATTTTTAATTTTATGAATTTAATTTTTTAAAAAATGATTTTCATATTTTCAACTCTGTGATGCATTTAGATGGAATTATAATGTTTTTGTGATTGATACATATCATATGTGAAATTTCCCCACTAGTAATTTATGGTCAATTGAACATTATCACAAAATAAAAAACGTTTTTTGAACTATAGGAAGAACCTAGGTTTTTAATATTTAAACATATATATATTTCAATATTTTATCATTGAAGAAAAAATAAAAATGATATATTGAAAACCTGTTTTACATTATACAAATTCATATTTTAATAATATTTTTCATTATGAGATAATATGTTCTTAATGATATTACATTTATCTCAGTAAATTAGGTCAGATAGTTAAATATAATGTATATGATAAATATATTAACCTATAAATAATTTTAAATGACATAATTAATAGTTATTAATATTTAATATATCTGTATATCAAAACCATTTATTTTAAAATATTTTAACAATATATCTGTTAATTTTTTTGTTATTTAAATGAAACTAAATAAAAAATATCGAGGTCTAACATTTTATTTATTTTATCATGTTAAATTCAATTATTAACTGAAATAAATACACAAATGTTAATAGTAAAACAACAAGAACTATATTAATGAAAATATATATGATAATGATGAACTATGCTTACCAAATGATCAATTAAATGACCAAATGAACTATGTAAATAATTTCTATGATTTGAAAGTTTTTTTTCATTTTAAATTCAATTCTCAAGTGGATTTTTGGTTTTAATTGGAATTTCACATAATTACCTAATACAATACGTATTGATTTACTATTTTAGAAAGTGAGTTTGTTTAAAAAATGTATGTTTTAAAAATTCATTTTTTTATCATTGTTGGGTTTTCAAATATACATGGTTGACACCTATATATGTTTGTGTGAGTCTCTGTGTGTATGTGTAGCAATTCCCATGAGTGTGTGTATATTTGTGATATAAGAATACATGATTCTTTTTGTATGTGTGTTCAGGTGTGTGAATGCATATGAGTACAAATATATAATGGAGTATTTGAAATATTATTTAATATCCAAATTACATTTCAAATATAATAATAAGTGGATTTTATAAAAATGATTAAAAATCCTCATTGGCATGTTTTACAATCATGTGGTGTTTTTTGATTAAATTTTAAACTAATTAAATCAATATATTGGTTTTATTGATGGGTGAATTACATGAATTATGATTTTATAAATGTTTTACATGATTTTTGTTAAAAAAATGTTTTTAAAGAGGCATCTGTTTTTATGAATATTGATATGATAGGTGATTGTATAATTAGAGGCTCTAAAATTTATGTCAAAGTAGTTAATTTAATGGAATGGGTAAGACACATCAGAAGTGGAGTATATATGGGGGAATCCCAGATTACATATCACCTTGGATTACACAACTATATTGAAATAATGAAATATAAATGATGTCTATTGTGTTAAGGAAGGGTGAACCAACACTTCTAGGACAAGGCATGTACTAATTAGTGTAATATTGGGTATGGTTATGTGGATGAGTGACATCACCCCTCCAAGAAAAAAAATCATGTTCTCCTTATATATTTTCACACACATTGAATACTGAATGATTATATCAAGATATGATACAATAATATTGATTTTCCACTAACCATAAATGACCTAGGGTTTTCCACTTGACATAATTTTATGAAATGATTGTTTTTATAGATGATGGATATATTTCTTAAAATTGTTAATGTGTGGATCTTTATTTCATTCATTAAATTATTAAATTGTGAAATTATATTTAATCTATAAGATTGAATAAAATGTGGGAGTTGGTTTCCTAAGAAAAACGTTTTTTAATTTGATTACATGTTTATTGATGTATTTAATATTAATAAGGCATTTGATTATATAATTTTCAATTTTTCTTCATGAATCTGATGTAATAATTTCTTAGAATATACAACTCATTAAAAAGGACATTTCAGTTCCCTACTATGGTGATAGATTTGATGTGATATAATGATATTCTTAAATAATGATCCATGGTTGGATAACATACTATGATGGAACAGATAATACATAGTCTATGTCATAAGACTACTCATAAGTGGATGAAGCATCTTCTCATAAATCTCGAACATAGTAATCTCCAAGACAAAAGATTTTTAAAACTATCCAGATGGTAGTAATTTTATATGTTTTGGGGTATTATATATTAATCTTTGTGAGATTTTTTAATAGTCCATGGATGTAACACCCCAAGCTTCTACGATACGCTTCTCTTTGAATAATGCGATAGTGTGTGTTGTACGCAACACCGAGTTCTAACAACCAATCAAACTAGCAGTTATGAATACTAATACCTACTTTTTAAAATTATATATATTTTATATTTCAAAATAGACTTAATTTTTGGATTCGGAATATCTAATTTAGCCTAAGGTGAAATTTTGGTACATTTCGGATAACTTTCATATTTTGATGAATAGTGAAAATTACTAAATTTTAATTAAAAACAACTTTTTTAATAAAAATAAATAATAGTGATAAATTATGAATTTTAGTAGTTTTAAAGTATATTTAGAATATATTTTTACTATTTAATATAATGTTGGTCATTGGACATAATTTTACAATTAAACCGAACATAAACAAATGTCAATATTTTGATAGTTATTATCTCTTTAAAACACGCTTTTTGTTTTGACAGTGGGAATTAATTTTAAATTAATTTCTGCCACTTCTGTGTTTTGAATTTAGGAAAATGGATTCCATATTTGGAATCATGATGTTCAAATTGTGTAAATAGGTAACTTTTATTTTTAGACATTTTGAATAATAACTGCAGTAAATATTTTATTTACCATGGTTAAGGGTAAATCCGGTAAATAAGGGTTAAAAAAATAATATTATAATAATACTAAATTACCCTAAAATGTGTCTTAGACCTATTGGTTGATACATGGTCGACCATGGGCATCTTTGGGTCGATTTTGGGACCCCATGGATCCACTTGTAAGTGATAATGACACTTTATTTTAATTAAGTTAAAATGAATATAAAAATGACACAAGCATATATCTTTTAGAAAAACAATTGTTACATAGGGTTATATATGTTGGATTTTAGATTATAAATATTCATTAGAAAGATAAAAACATTTCCTACATAATGATATTTTATTTTTAATTTTTAGACATTAAATAATTTATTTTATTTATGACACAATGATGATGTAGTAATTACTATAATAGTGAAAAATTAAAATAATTGATATTATAAATACCCAAATAAATGTAATATGAATCTTTTAATGAATTAAAATAATTTTATAGGATAATATGACATATTAGGATTGATTTAATTGACGTTTTTCGAAGTAATCAATCTGTTATGAGTTTCACAAAAATCAACTATTGAATAGTGTCAAAATTGACATAAAAGAGTTCTTAAAACAAATATTATATTATTAATTGATATTAAATTCCTAAAAATCAAAGGTTCGGCCAAGAGACTTATATCATGATAGGTTCATCATTAATGGACCACTTGGGGGTCGCTTGGATGTATGTAGTATGTTTATTAACCATATTATATAAAAATACAAAGAGACATTGTAGAAGTGAAACTAATTAACTTAGAGTTAATACTTAAAGATAAGGTTAATATAAGTACCCAAACCTGTCTAAATTCTATTGGTTGAGTTGTTTTCGACCCATCCCCACCTTAACCTTTGAATAGTCAACTTTTTAGCCATTGGAAACCGATTATGAATTTATTATAAATTAATATTTCTAGCTTTTCCAATGGTGCCCTCACCCTTCTTATAAAAGGGCACTCCTCCTTCTCATTTCTTCACACCTTCAAAGCCTTTTGGTTCGGCCAAACTCTGCCCAAATACTCTCCCAACATCCCTCACTACAACCTAGAGGCCTTAGTTTGATCAGAAATCCAACCTAAGGAGCCCTTTTGATCAAATCAAAAGGAAGAACACGAAGAAGAGGAGGTTAACCTACCCCAACCAAGGAAAATTACAAGGTAAGTGTTTACTTTACAACCTCTTCATTATCCAAGGTTGTTTATACGTAATAATATACTGGAATCTCTTTATCATCCACATCCATGTTTCTTAAAAATGTATTTCAAAACATTTTTACTATTTACTAGAATATGAGTTAAAGTCATTTATACCATTTTTGACTTTTATAAGTGGTTTATAAAGGAATATTTCGGTCGTTTTCAAAAAAAGGTCCTTTTTAACCTTTTCGACAGAATTAAGGTAAGAATGTTTTTTTAACTTATACGGTGGGTGCGGCTATTTTCCGCCGTTATAAAATCTTCAAAGCTTCCCTTACAAGCTTATAAGATTATTTTCAAAGAAAATGTTTTATTTTATATAGATCTTAAATGATTTCAAAATAAAAGGAGATATTTCTTTAAAAAGAATTTTGATTTCATCTATGTCAACATCCTTTGATGGATTTTAAGATTATTTGAAGTTGATTTATTATGATACAAAACTTCTATATTGTATTGAAGGTTTTGTGATATGTTTGACTATGGATGTGATATTTTTATACCATTCATAGTTTATGGTGAAAGTATTGACATTTCGTATGCTAGTTTTAATACGAATGTTTATGTTATATTTAAACCTTTTCATATGGGAATGCATTGGACTTAATATGTGACGGGTGGAGCCCGCTATAGCTCCTCGATGCATCAGTAGGTCTCATGAGACAAACTAGTGTCTTGGCACAAGGCCTTGACAAAATCTTATCTGTAGTCTTGGCACGAGGCCTTGACTATGTGGTTATGATAGTCTGGCATTAGGCATTCCAACATTATGAAAGTGGTTATTGATTTTTTCATGTGATTATTCGATTAGTAGAATATCCATGTGAATAATTAAATGGCATTATTTCATTTTATTTATGCCATACCATATTGAAAGTTCATGTTTGAAAGGATTTTGTTTTAGTTATACATTTCCTTAAATGTTTACTCTTATTTATGAAAGTTTCTGCTATATTGTTATCCATACTGGGAATTTGAGCTCACCCCTTTTCTATGTTTTATTTTTCTCAGTAAGTGAAGAAGTAAGTTATGAATGACCTGCAGGGATATTATGTGGGGATATGAGTGTGGATTATGGAGACAATATGTTGTTGTAGTAGTTTTTCGTTTAATGATGTAATGTAAAACTTATGAATATATCTAGTGTTTCCAAGGATACTAAACCAATCATTCTTTCGAGATTTGATCTTTCATGTGATCATGCCAATGTTATGTAATAATTCACCGACTCTGGGTAACTAGGGTCGGGGCGTTACAATTGGTATCAGAGGAAGTTTAGTACAAACATTGGAAGCTAGATTTAGATAAACTCTGATTAGAGCACGTAGACCTATGATGAACTTTGAGGATTAGTATAGAAGAACTTCCTAGAATTTTGGTATTGTAGAGATTTTGTGAGTTTTCTAAGATATACATCCCTGTCTAGATACGAGCAGGTAGAGGCGGCTCTGGCACAGATGTACCTAGGGGTAAAACCCGAAAACACCTATTTGATCTAGACTCGAACGGGAACTGGTGCATGACAACGGGCCTTGCTGCACTCTTGGTTACGACACTCCCGGGGGATATGCTTAGGATAACTCTCATTTTTCTTTACAAATCATTTTGAAGGGATTATGAGTATATACTTCCTCAAAGAAAACATTCTTATGATTATGGATTATATCCATAAATAGTTCAATTTATGTTAAGTGTTTTATAAGTATGGGATTATGTATTTTGATTCATAAACTGATCTAGTTTATGCCATTGATTAGAAATGGCGCCTAGTGGATGAAATGGAAACTGTATCAATCCACGCACTCAATGTAGGGATTTACCTCCTGCTCAAGATAATTATAGTGGGGCTGGTGATGCAACTGGTGCCGATCAGCTAATCACCATACTGGGACAACTTACTCAGGTTATGAATAATAACCTTACCCGTATGGAGCACCCTGATCCGCAGCGTGGAGTATCAATGTTAGATCTATTCATGAGGCAATAACCACCAACATTCAATGGGAGTACAAATCCCTTAGTAGCCGAGCAGTGGATAAATTCCCTAGAGAAAATATTTCAGGCTTTGGGGAGCAGTGAAAGGGAAAAAGTTATCATGGCAGTTTACCACCTCACTGGAGATACTGATCAATGGTGGTCATTGATTCAAAAAATGAAGGAAGATGATGAAGTATCAAATATGGAATGGAGGGAGTTCAAAGATCTGTTTTTAGAAAAATACTTCCCTCGCGACCATCGAGCAGATATGGAAAGGCAATTTCTGGGTCTGAGACAAAAGGAGGATGAGAATGTCACAAAGTATGAGGATAACTTTACAAGGTTAGTGAGGTATGCTGGAGATTATATTCGCAACCCAAGAAGTAAGATTGATCGTTTCTTTGATGGGTTAAAACCATTTATCCGTCGAGCATTAGTCTCACAATCCTTTTCATCGTACGAAGACATTGTCTCATGTGCTATCAAGACCGAAAATGAATTCTCTAAGTCTTATGACTTTAAAGCAAAGCAAGAGAAGAAGAGACCTGCTGATCAATCTAGGAATGGAAATAAGGGGAAGAAGGGAAAGGTTGAATATCCATCTTGTGGTAAATGCGGGAAGAAACATCCTGGTACTTGATTGAAGGGAATGGGAGTCTGTTACAAGTGTGGTGAAAAGGCCACCAAGCTCGTGATTGCAAGGGGAAGAAGGAAGCTACCAACGTTCAGTGCTACAATTGCAGGGAGATGGGGCATTATGCAAATGCATGTCCTAAGCATCAGGAGAACTTACCTCAGAAAAGGCCATGGGATCAAGGCCAGGCTTATGCTATCACTACTGCAGAGGTAGAAGCTCCAAAAGACGTGGTGGCAGGTAATTTAATGGTTTCCTCAAGTTTAGCAAATGCATTATTTGATTCTGGATCGTCGCATTGTTTCATATCTTCCCAATTTTCTAAGAAAATTAGATATTTCCAATTTGATTTAATAAGGGAGTTGTCAGTTAAAACTCCTAAGGGAAGTATCATTGCAACAATGTTTTGTGAATCAGTCCCCATTAGAGCACATAAATTTTCTTTATCTGCTGATCTCATCGTCATACCTATGATTGAGTTTGATATAATCCTCGGTATGGACTGGATTTTGGAATATGATGCGAAGATTTATTGTATAAAGAAAGAGGTTACGATTCTTGATGATAATGATAAGGAACACCTTATCTTTAGAGCAGAATCGTCACCACCTAATTCTTATTTAGATCCACCCCCAGTAGCTCAACTTAATTCAATTATTGGGGAGGAAGAGAATGAAATAACTGTCGGTGAGGAAAGGAATGTTCAAATAGAGGATGTACCTGTTGTGAAAGAATTTGTAGATGTATTTTCGGAAGATTTACCTGGACATCCTCCAGAACGAGAAGTTGAGTTTTCCATTGATTTGATTCCTGGATCAAGGCCTATATCGAAGACCCCTTATAGAATGGCCACTGTAGAGTTAGTCGAACTAAAGAAACAACTAGAGGAATTGAGTAATAAGGGATTTATTCTCCCTAGTGTTTCTCCATGGGGAGCCCCTGTTCTTTTTGGTAAAAAGAAAGATGGATATATGAGGTTATGTATCGACTACAGGGAGATCAATGCTATAACGATAAAGAACAAGTATCCCCTGCCTCGTATTGATGATTTATTTGACCAACTGCATGGAGCCAAATACTTTTCAAAGATTGACCTTCGATCTGGATACCATCAGTTGTGTGTAAAGAAGGAAGACATTCCAAAGACAGCATTTCGAACCAGGTACGGGCATTACGAGTTTACTGTAATGCCTTTTGGATAGACTAATGCTCCCTCTGTATTCATGGATCTGATGAATAGAGTTTTCAAGGAGTATCTCGATGAATTTGTGGTGGTATTTATTGATGATATCTTGGTATACTCAAAAACCAACGAAGATCATGAAAATCACTTGCGCATTATCTTGAAGACTATGAGGAGGCATGAATTATATGGGAAGTTTAGCAAGTGTGAATTCTGGATTCAGGAGATTTCTTTTCTTGGCCATATTGTCTCTAAAGATGGAATCTCTATTGATCCTTATAAGACCAAGGCAATCCAAGAATGGCCAGCACCTACGAGTATAACTGAGTTACACAGTTTTATTGGTTTGGCAGGTTATTATCGACGTTTCGTCCAGAATTTTGCCCGATTGGCTAACCCATTAACGAAGCTCACACGTAAAGGGGTTAAATTTGTTTGGACAAAAGAGTGTGAAGAATGTTTTGAAGAACTGAAGATAAGATTAGTCAATGCTCCTATATTGAATCTACCATCGGGGAATGATGGGTTCGTTATTTATAGTGATGCATCAAAGAAAGGACTTGGCTGTGTCCTTATGATGAATGATAGAGTTATTGCCTATGCATCACGACAGTTGAAAATTCATGAACAAAACTATCCTACTCATGATCTCGAGATAGCAGCTGTGATCTTTGCTTTGAAGATATGGAGGCACTACCTCTATGGTGAAAAATGTGAGATTTATACTGATCACAAGAGTTTGAAGTATATTTTCTCAGAAAAAGAACTCAACATGAGGCAAAGGAGATGGCTTGAATTACTCAAGGATTATGATTGCACGATACATTACCACCTGGGGAAGGGAAACAAGGTGGAAGATGCTTTGAGTAGAAAAGAACATGTAGTTTTGAACAATATGAGAATTGAAAGGGATCCAATTTTCATGGATCTAGTAAAGATGTACATGGGAATAACCAGGGAAGGTGAAACATCAATGCTTTTTCAAATGGTTGCCAAACCATATTTAATAGAAATGATTAAGAGTACTCAGACCGATGATGAAGAATTTCAAAAGAAGATTAAAGCTGTGAATGATGGGAGATTGAGAGACATTGTGTATGAAGATGGAATTTTGAAATTTGGGAAGAGACTTTGTGTTCCCAATATACCTGATCTAAAAAGGGAATTGCTGGATGATGCTCATAGTTACAATTTCTCTATACACCCTGGGAGCACCAAAATGTATAGAGATTTGAAGGAACATTTTTGGTGGGACAACATGAAGAGGGAGATTTCTGATTTTGTGTTAAGATGTATGGTTTGTCATCAAGTGAAAGCTGGAAGGCAACAACCTGGAGGAGTCATGCAACCTTTTCCCATACTGGAGTGGAAATGGGACAATATTACGATGGACTTTGTCATGGGGCTACCAAAGACTCCTAGAAGGAACGATGCAATATGGGTTATTGTTGATCATCTTACCAAGTCAGCACATTTTCTTGCTATAAGAGAAGATCTACCCCTGGAACGTCTAGCAAGACTATATATTAATGAAGTTGTGAGACTTCATGGAGTACCCCTATCGATTGTTTCTGATCGTGATCCCCGTTTTACTTCAAGATTATGGAAAAGTATTCAGAAATATTTTGATACTGAACTTCATTTGAGCACTGCATACCACCCTCAGACAGACAGACAATCAAAACAGACTATTCAAACCTTAGAAGACATGTTGAGATCTTGCTCACTTGACTTTCAGGGTATGTGGGATCAATATTTACCTCTGGTAGAATTTTCCTATAACAACAGCTTCCATTCGAGTATTCAGATGGCACCATATGAAGCGTTATACGGAAAGAGATGTCGTACACCAACCTGTTGGGATGACGTTGGTGAAAGAAAACTTGTAGGCCCAGAACTGGTGGAGGAAACGGTGGAAAAGGTGAATGTAATCCAAAATCACATCAAAGCAGCTCAAAGTAGGCAGAAGAGCTATGTCGATAATCGAAGGAAGGATTTGGAATTTCAAGTCGGTGATCATGTTTTCCTGAAGGTATCTCCGTGGAAGGGAGTCATACATTTTGGTATGAAAGGTAAATTGAGTCCCAAGTACATCGGACCTTTCGAAATTCTAGAACGAATAGGGGTTGTAGCTTACCGATTGGCAATGCCGCCAAGTCTCTCCAAAGTTCACGATGTGTTCCACGTATCTCTGTTGAGGAAATACATGCCTGATCCAACTCATGTACTCACCTATGAGGAATTAGAACTGGAACCCGATCTTTCCTATTGTGAAGATCCCATCAGGATTTTTGATACGAGAGAACAAGTACTGGGAAACCGGACGACGCGTCTGGTAAAAGTTTTGTGGGGAAACCATAAGATGGAAGAGGCAACGTGGGAACCCAAGGAACTTATGATGAAGAACCACCCGAGTCTTTTCATGTGATAGTATTCTAGAAATTTCAAGGACGAAATTATTTGAAGGAGGGTAGAATGTAACACCCAAAGCTTCTACGGTACGATTCACTTTGAATAATGCGATAGCGTGTGTTGTACGCAACACCGAGTTCTAACAACCAATCAAACTAGCCGTTATGAATAGTAATACCTACTTTTTAAAATTATATATATATTATATTTCAAAATGGACTTCATTTTTGGATTCAGAATTTCTAATTTAGCCTAAGGTGAAATTTTGGTACATTTCAGATAACTTTTATATTTTGATGAATAGTGAAAATTACTAAATTTTAATTAAAAAAAACATTTTTAATAAAAATAATTAATAGTGATAAATTATGAATTTTAGTAGTTTTAAAGTATATTTAGAATATATTTTTACCATTTAATATAATGTTGGTCATTGAACATAATTTTACAATTAAACCGAACATAAACAAGTGTCAATCTTTTGATAGTTATTATCTCTTTAAAACACGCTTTTTGTTTTGACAGCGGGAATTAATTTTAAATTAATTTCTTCCACTTCTGTGTTTTGAATTTAGGAAAATGGATTCCATATTTGGAATCAGGATGTTCAAATTGTGTAAATAGTTAACTTTTATTTTTAGACATTTTGAATAATTACTGCGGTAAATATTTTATTTACTATGGTTAAGGGTAAATCCGGTAAATAAGGGTTAACAAAATAATATTATAATAATACTAAATTGCCCTAAAACGTGTCTTAGCCCTATTGGTTGATACATGGTCGACCATGGGCATCTTTGGGTCGATTTTGGTACCCCATGGATCCACTTGTAAGTGATAATGACACTTTATTTTAATTAAGTTAAAATGAATACAAAAATGACACAAGCATATATCTTTTAGAAACACAATTGTTACATAGGGTTATATATGTTTGATTTCAGATTATAAATATTCATTAGAAAGATAAAAAAATTTCCTACATAATTATATTTTATTTATAATTTTTAGAAATTAAATAATTTATTTTATGTATGACAAAATGATGATGCAATAATTACTATAATAGTGAAAAATTAAAATAATTGATATTATAAATACCCAAATAAATGTAATATGAAACTTTTAATGAATTAAAATAATTTTATAGGATAATATGATATATTAGGATTGATTTAATTTACTTTGTTCGAAGTAATCAATCTGTTATGAGTTTCACAAAAATAAACTATTGAATAGTGTCAAAATTGACATAAAAGAGTTCTTAAAACAAATATTATATTATTAATTGATATTAAATTCCTAAAAATCTAAGGTTCGGCCAAAAGACTTATATCATGATAGGTTCATAATTAATGGACCACTTGGGGGTCTCTTGGATGTATTTAGTAAGTTTATTAACCATATTATATAAAAATAGAAAGAGACATTGTAAAAGTGAAACTAATTAACTTAGAGTTAATACTTAAAGATAAGGTTAATATAAGTACCCAAACCTGTCTAAATTCTATTGGTTGAGTTGTTTTCGACCCATCCCCACCTTAACCTTTGAATAGTCAACTGTGGAGCCATTGGAAACCGATTATGAATTTATTATAAATTAATATTTCTAGCTTTTCCAAAGGTGCCCCTCACCCCTCTTATAAAAGGTAACTCCTCCTTCTCATTTCTTCACACCTTCAAAGCCTTTTGGTTCGGCCAAACTCGGCCCAAATACTCTCCCAACATCCCTCACTACAACCTAGAGGCCTTAGTTTGATCAGAAAGCCAACCTAAGGATCCCTTTTGATCAAATCAAAAGGAAGAACCCGAAGAAGAGGAGGTTAACCTACCCCAACCAAGGAAAAGTACAAGGTAAGGGTTTACTTTACAACCTCTTCATTATCCAAGGTTGTTTATACGTAATAATATACTGGGATCCCTTTATCATCCACATCCATGTTTCTTAAAAATGTATTTCAAAACATTTTTACTATTTACTAGAATATGAGTTATGGTCATTTATACCCTTTTTGACTTTTATAGTGGTTTATAAAGGAATCTTTAGGTCGTTTTCAAAACAAGTTCCTTTTTAACCTTTTCGACAGAATTAAGGTAAGAATGTTTTTCTTAACTTATATGGCGGGTGCGGCTATTTTCCGCCGTTATAAAATCTTCAAAGCTTCCCTTACAAGCTTATAAGATTGTTTTCAAAAAAAATGTTTTATTTTATATGGATCTTAAATGATTTCAAAATAAAAGGAGATATTTCTTTAAAAAGAATTTTGATTTCATCTATGTCAACATCCTTTGATGGATTTTAAGATTATTTGAAGTTGATTTATTATGATACAAAACTTCTATATTGTATTGAAGGTTTTGTGATATGTTTGACTGTGGATGTGCTATTTTTATACCATTCATAGTTTATGGTGAAAGTATTGACATTTCGTATGCTAGTTTTAATACGAATGTTTATGTTATATTTAAACCTTTTCATATGGGAATGCATTGGACTTAATATGTGACGGGTGGAGCCCGCTATAGCTCCTCGATGCATCGGTAGGTCTCATGGGACAAACAAGTGTCTTCGCACAAGGCCTTGACAAAATCTTATTTGTAGTCTTGGCATGAGGCCTTGACTATGTGGTTATGATAGTCTGGCATTATGCATTCCAACATTATGAAAGTGGTTATTGATTTTTGCATGTGCTTATTCGATTAGTAGAATATCCATGTGAATAAGTAAATGGAATTATTTCATTTTATTTATGCCATACCATGTTGAAAGTTCATGTTTGAAAGGCTTTTGTTTTAGTTATACATTGCCTTAAAAGTTTATTCTTATTTATGAAAGTTTCCGCTATATTGTTATCCTTACTGGGCATTTGAGCTCACCTCTTTTCTATGTTTTATTTTTCCCAGGAAGTGAAGAAGTAAGTTATGAATGACCTGCAGGGATATTATGTGGGGATATGAGTGTGGATTATGGAGACAATATGTTGTTGTAGTAGTTTTTCGTTTAATGATGTAATGTAAAAGTTATGAATATATCTAGTGTTTCCAAGGCTACTAAACCAATCGGTCTTTCGAGATTTGATCTTTCTTGTGATCATGCTAATGTTATGTAATAATGCACCGACTCTGGGTAACTAGGGTCGGGGCGTTACAATGGACATTTAAATTATCATTATTGTAAGACCTGAATTTTTCAATTTGATTAATTGATGAAAACGGTGACATGATATGTTCATTGCAAGTGAAATGTGTGTTGGATGTAATAGGATTGACATGTCCTTAATGGATAATTAGAGAATGGATTTGTCTCTTCTATATTTATGGAATATAATATCTCAGCCCTTTTATTGGAATATAACTATCACCCTTAATCCCATGTCCATGGTATAACAATATTTTTTATTCTGATAGTTAATTAAAAACTTATCAGTCATATATGATAGTGAAACAAATGTGTAATGTGCTTGATGGGATATTGTGATAAATCAATTATAATACACTGTGAGTTTTCGTATGTGTCCATCATTGTCGAAAAATTAAGTTCTTTATATTGGATTTCTTTTCACATTTGTAGATAGTAATATTTAACATTAGGAAAGCCTTAATAATTTCAATTAGAATGAATCCTAGAGAGCCACACAGTTAGTATTATCAATGACATCGAATAAATTTTATATGAATTTAATTAATAGAATAAATATTATTTTCTAGACTGAGAAAAAAATTTATTCATATTTTACTGATATAAAATATTTATTGATGAATGAAATAGTTATCTAAATTTTTATTATGATGTACTATAAATTATATACTTTTTCAAATAACCCATGATTGAGTCCTGTGAAAAATATTAATTAACAAGCATGTAAAATAATATCTTTTATTGCACAAGATGATTAACAAAACATGAATAATAATAATAAAACTATTATTATGTTATGTGGGGTTTATTAATATTTATAATATTATATCGGGTACAACATGAAATTAAATAATATTTCATCATAAACTATAGATCTATAAAATGATTTTTGTGTATCGTGTGTTGGAAATATAAATTTTGGTATCAATGTACACAATGAAACTCTCTCCTATGTTATCCTTGTAACCTCATATCATGAATCAGAATTTAAAGAGGGGTTACGCTATGTTTGAAGGATGAGTGATCAACATGAATATCAAAGGACAATTTATTTTTAGCACTAGAACCTGGTTATTAGTGTGGATTGATCAAAAATAGAAGGAGAATGAGTGTATCACTACTAGAGGGATTATACACATGGATCCTCACATCAAAAGGACGAAAATTTGAAAATGGATTTTTAGAAGATTAACATCATCAAAAAATCGAGGATCCTAAGAAAATACACTCTTTTATTCCAGATGTAACTATATTAATTAAAAATATAAATTTAAAATAAACTATTTGTATTTTTGGAATATAAATATTAAAATAAAATTTAATAAATAACCCACCAACACATGATTCCATTTTACCTGGAACCTATATTTTGTATACTAGGGGTCATGTTTAAATTACTAATTATTTTTTTATCAATAAGCAATCTTGGATGAATTTTAGGTTCAAATTATTCATTCATTAATTTGTTGTAAATGAACCTGTTATCAACATATTAATAATGATCATTTAGTATTTCTTTTTATTTATGTTCAATGAATATATTATAAATGAATAGAGATGTCATCATGAACCGATACTTATTTTGTCGGTATTATAGGGTTGCATAGAATGCAAAGTACATGTTTTGTACCTGCTATGCTACACATGTCCAGGTCGCAGGATATATGGCATGAAATGATGATATTAAATAGGGTGTAAGTCGTGTTTCAATCGGACAACCTCGAACATTGTAGGTTATATTAATTGATGTATCAATGGAGAACACGCTATGTGGTGTATATGGGATAGTGGAATAAATAACACCATCATTATGGTCATTATACATAGTCAAAACATGTGAGACTGAAAACCTGGATAATTTATGATATAAACTATGTGTATGTGGTGTAAATGGTGTTTCCATCATCAATTCTGGCATAAAATATACACATAGAGGCCTTCATTAATGTTATCTAGACAAACTACATAAGAGATACATAGTGTGCTGCTGGTATCACATGTCGTGTAGTATCTTTCCCGAGAACACACTGAGTTTATTAGGGGGTTGCGTGAGTATGCTACATTAGAACGACACATCATTAGTTAATTTATACATTCCATGTAATCCACTGAGACACACACTAAAGAACCATGTGAGTATCTCGGAATCTTTACACGATGTTTTTTTTGCTTTCATGTACATTCCATAGTGTATGGCTAAGTCAACATATTGAATCCCCATGCATGTAAACCAGATACACAACAATAGAGGTTCATTGTGTGTATTTATATAGTACATGAAATGTAGCCTCCCAATTACTAGAATACTTAAATTACATAAAATAGAAAATTTCAATATTGAAACATCATTGAATTGATTTGAATTTTAAGTGATTGAAAATTTTATAAGGGTTTCAATGGATATTAAATGCTCAACTAATTTATTGTATTAAATCAAGAAATATTGTTTATCGATGAAATACCCATTAATTACCTAATTATTTCTATCTCCAAGAAGATTCATACTGTCATTAATGTTTAAAGGAAGTAAATAAATAAATAAATAAATATTTAATGAAAAAATGTTCATATTAATAATAAATAAAAAATGGTTATGGAATGTTAGTGATTTACTTTTACATATATGATGTATGTATGACCATTTATGAGCATGACCAATACCTATGTATATGTTGGATGTTTTAATTTAATATATTTCATGGATTATTAATTTGAATATAGAATGTATAGTAAGAAGAAAATATCCAAACCATTTATTAAAGAAAAAAATTAAAATATTACAACAGAATGAATGAGGTTAAACAAATATACACGCCAACATCTAGAAAACAAGATTATGAATCATAAAATGAAGGAAAATAATAAAACTATAATTAGATCACTACCACAAAACATGGCTTCTCTAGCGCCACCATTTATCAGCACAAAAAAATGAACTGATAAGTGGGGGGGTTAATCAGCTCTAAAAAAGTGTTGATAAAGGGTTAATTTTAACGACGCTAAAAAAAGAGATGTTTAATGTGGATCTTTATCCATGTATTTTTTGTGCTATTAAAGGGTGTCCATTTATCAATGCCTTTTTTAGTATCGATGATAAATGGGGAATTTTTTAGCACTATTACCTAACGCTGATAATTTGTTCACATAAAAAGAAAATAATGAAAAATAATATATTGATATATAATATATTTATATTGATAGATATAAAAAATTTATTTTTTATATAATTTTTATATAAGTATAAATACACTATTACATATAATATATATGAAATTTAGTGAAAATGGAAATACAATATTATAAAATTTTTATCCATTTATGATTTTCTAATTATCTTCAACTAATAAAAATATAATAAAAATATTATGACACAAATAATAAATACAATTAATAAAAGTTCTTAAATAAGTTGATTAAGTAACTCAAACATTAAACTACCATAAATTTTGATCTTTGTTTCCGTTTGAGCTCTACAATATATCAAATCAAATCATGAGACCAGCACTATGTTCTAATGGCTTATGGGAACCAGTTTTCACCTTTTTTGAGGATAAAAGGCCCTGAAAGCCTCCAAAACTTTGTTTTATTCTAGATACCTTGATTTTTAACATTCAATCAACTATAAAATCTAATCCAGATGTTCATTAGTCATGTACCACATATCAAATCGAATATTGTTTCATGTTCATTCATTTTACTCACATTAGAGTTGAGACAGACTTTTGGATTAGAAGTTATGGTCGTTTTAAAATTCTATGGCTTTTCCAATTCACATATATATGAATTTAGTCATATATATATATATATATATATGTGAGTGTATGTGTATGTGTGTGTGTTTGTGTTGTATATATATAGGTATGTATTTTTTTATAAACACTCATAAAAAAATATTTTATAAATGTATTTAAAAATAATATAATAAATATATATTAATATACGAATAAATATATAGATAAAAAATTATAACGAAATATATATATATATATAAATATTAATATAATAATAAACAAAATAAATATTTATATATGAATAAATATATATGTATTAATATAACTACATATATTTATATTAATATGAATCAATATTAATAAATGAATAAATATAACTATATATTTAAATAAATTGATATATCATTAAATAGTTAAAAATATAAATACATTAGTGGTAATGGTGTGGGTGCGCAAGTGGGGATATCTCAGCATCATGTTCTAGCATAAGCAAGGGCACACAAGAACAAATGGGAGTGGGTGTCATGGGTATGGGTTGTGTGCTATGAGTGGTATGGGGCTCTGTGTAGATATGATAAAAGTGGTGGTCAAGTGATGTTAAAATCACACACCCCCCCCCCCCCCGCATTATATATTGTTTTTAATATTTTTTTAATTTTTAGACTTTTATCAGTGCATAAAAACTACGTTGATAAAAGACCCCTTTTATCTGAGCTAAAAAAATCACTGATAATGGAACATTTTTTCTGATCTTTTTGTTAGCACTGATAAAAGGGGCCTCTATAATTGATTTTTTGAGTGCTGATAAAAGAGACCATGTATCTTTAACACAATTAATAGTGTTTAGCTAGTGCTATAAATCCCTATTTTTTGATATGATAAAGGCTATATTTGTTGTAGTGGATTCAGTGTAGTTTCCCAATATGAATGTGAGTTTTCATGGTTGATAATCCTAGGCATTTTTTCCTTGGACCTCTTCTACTCTTGAGAGGATTTGATCTTTAATAATTTGGTGAATCATTGAGCATATTCCTTATAAGGTAGAGTGGAATAATTCTTCTCTGGCCATATCTTTGGAGGATCCATATTTGAAAATTCATAGCCACTCTTCTTCCTTCTATATCTCAACTCCAGCTTCAACTAATACTATAGAAAAAGTAGCATGACCATCATTTGATGTTAACTTGTCATCATGAACTACCTGATCATTAATGGGTCCGCTGTTAAATATTGCTGAAGAATACTCATTCAACAGTATCCTTTATCCACGAAAATTAGGCACCTATGAATTTCAATTATTTTGGGACATCACATAATACCCATTAGACAATGACATTCCAATCACATTTCTATTATGATAATGGTACATTGACATAAAAAATCTATAATTTTTGGCTTCCTACGATAGAGGGTTACCATATGACCCTTCATCACACACCTCTCATAGGAGACCATCCTTTGATAAAACATCAACGATTCCCCAAAAACCATAAAACCATCAAAAAATATTTTTGTTTCTTACTAAACATAAATTTGGATATCATCAATGGGGGTGGAAATTGATAACTTGTCAATAATGGGGGAAATGTGGTCAATATTCGCTAACATCGTAGAAACAAATTCCATAACCATACATACTCAGTTTCCTTATCATGTTGTATATGAGTCCCAATTTCCATGAAGATATTATGTAGGATTCTTGGATTCCCAAAGAACAAATTGAGTCTATAAATAAAAAAACATACATGAAGGAAATAACTTATTTACCATGATACATTGACATCCAAAGACCATTCATATAGGTGAATCCATATAAAATTGAAGAATAGAGAAGTAAAGCTCCTTGCACTACGCTTAAAATTATCCAAAGGGAAACAACAATGAAAAACCCATGACTAAGGGGAAAAACCTCCAATAAAAGAATCCCCACAATAAGGAAACTCAATGAATCAATTTTTCCAGATTCATAGGCTTCTCACCCTTACGAGAAACATTATAAAAATTAGGGAGTTTTACCAATTACACATCTCTCAAAAAATATCAGAGTTCACATTAACAGAAGCTAATAATCCATTTTGATGGATTATTACACTATAAGAATTCTTGAATGAAGCCAGAGCCGACTAGGAACCATCCAATTTCAAACATGATTCTAGACAACCAAACTACACCTAATTACGATTTAGTACCCGTGAAGCACTATTAGATGGTAACCAACCCACATCATCTTCCTTAATTACTATTTAAATTACCATTTTCATTGTTGTTATATGCACATCATGAACACAAGTTAGAATCATTTAATTAAATTCCTCTAATATACTTGGTCTATAGGTTTTACCCTCTCAATTCACCGAAACAACAAATTATATCACCATAGATATATGGACAATACCATTGATCGACATTGAATCATCATTCTGAGTAGCATTCAACCTGCTAGATGGGATCCTAAATCCAAAATAATACATATCCTTAATCATGGATCCAATTTGAACCTGAGAAAATCCAAAAACGTGGTTAATTTCTATAAACAAAATGGTTCCTAATATTTCTACGATATCACAATTGAAGAATTATGGAGTCCTTTTATGAATCCACATCAATATCCTGGTGTTTTGAAATATTATTTTTTTAAATTAGATAAAAGTATGGCCTCTGAGTCATACCTCACATCCTTATTATGCAGGACATTTATTTCCATATACATTTATATAATCTTCCTTACCCAATCCTTTAGTTCTCTTTACCTGCATGAGATTTATAAATTCATTTATTTAATTGTTTTCCCAAAGGATAAAGGGGATGTTCAAGAAGGAATTATATTGGTGACAACATAGGAGAAACAACAGTTGATAGAAATAATTTTATAATTCACAAAATGATTAGTAATTGGTGTTATTTTCCTCAGGCTAGGGGTTGAATTAACGATTACACATTAAATAATCTTTTAGATAGTCTCATTATCATGTAATTTATTTTGTTATGTATATGCATTAATTTTTTTTGGATGAAAGTCCACAATTACATATATAAATTACTTAATTTTATAATATAGAATTAAAAAATTATAATATGTGTGAATTTATTATCTAGTATTGTAAAATAATTATTTAAAATATTCATAAAATTGAAATGATATGTAAATGATAAAATAAAATAAAATTTATGCATAATTAATTAAAATACATCATCCTAATATTATGTCAGACTAAGCCTTCCATAACATGACATGGAATAAAACCATAGAACTATGTGTAGTATATGGTCAATGTCTGGACATGTACTTTTATTTGGATGATTTCATAATGGTTTTCAATTAAACTAATCAATCATGTAATGATTTTAATACCCAAATTCAATTCTACAAAAATATTGAGTCATATTTTTAGGAAATCAATATCGGGATTTCATGACAGAAGAATCCACTGAAAAATTAATGATTTATATGACCACAGATAGAAAAAAAACTAAAAAATTAAATTCATATTGTATTCAAGGACGAAGGATATATCCTTAAAAAATGTAATTCATATCTTACTACTACAATGAGTTTGAACTAGATAATTTATATTCAATGGTTAGGACATTTAATACATTATAAAATTGTTTGATGATTAATTTTATAAGACAATTATTTTATTTTTTCTAAATTAATTTATAATAATGAAAAGGTACTAATAATATTACCTTTTAAATTTATAATAAAATATCAATATAATCATCTGCACTAAATCTACGATAAATATTATGGAATGGAAACCTCCTCAATGGTAGAAAATATATTTATTGGTTTAGATTCCATCGATATGTGTTATTCCATGATAATAATTCTTACGTGCTAAATTCCTCAATTCCTAATCCACCACCAATGAGGAGTGTGATGAAGATTTCATCATCTATGAAAAACATTTGAGCAACCTTTTCAACGTTCAATGTTTGAAGATTTCATATATGTTAAGTTAACTCGTCATGTAAGAGGAAAACATGGTAGTTTATAGAATTCTTGAGCACATACATGTTTTTTACTAGGGTATAACTTGAAGATAATGGTTTCAGATATACAAAGAACCCTTTCATAGAATTCTTTTAGAGGATTCACTAGCTGGGCCTCATGTATTCAGGTCCATTGTCTACATTGAGTGGCTTGAGGTTCTATGCTTTAAATTCCCCAATGAATCAAACATTTATACCATTATCACATTCCCTCAGTGTGTGTCAATCATTTTTCTAAATATTAATGTGAACAACAATGGGAAGATTCTTTTTGATCTTCTCACTCGTCTTTTTAATGTAGATAAGGATATGAAGAATGAAAATCCTTCTATCATTATATTGAACAAGAGGAAATCAAATGAGAATATCTATATTTACAATGATTATTATAACCCTTTTATGAAGTGTATGATCTTGGTGAATGAAAGGGAACATGATGCTATCTATTTTTCATGTGGAAGGAAGGGCCACTAGAAGAAAAACAACACCCGTCCAAATAATAAAGGGGTTTCTTCATGTGTATTTGTTACCATGTGAAATTAATCTTTTTCTAAAAATTGGGTATTATGTATAACTATTGTTTCTCACATTTGGATAAATATATATGAATATATTAGATTTAGAAAAATTGAAAGAGGGGTAGGATATCAATAAGTAGGAAACAATGCTAAACATGATGATGTAGTTGTCAGGGACTACGAACTCAAGTTGATGATGAAAATGATCCTTGTATTTTAGGGTTTTTCATTATGTTCCATATATTAACCAAAATATTATGTCTAACCCATAAGAAATATTGATATTTTTTTCCTATTTATTAATAATTGTCACTTATATGAAAAAGATTATATTTTATATAGAAATATGCATTTAAACAATGGTATTTATGTGTTGGATTATATGAACGTGGTAATGGAAATCGATAATAATGATAATTCACATGACTCATACCCCACAGAATATTTGGAGCCACCATCTAGCTCACGTAAATAAAAATCTCTTGAATAAATTACATGAAGGGGAATATATAGATTATTTTCAACTAAAACTACGTAGTGAACATCATGCATGATTATAAAAAAAATGACCCAAGCCATACTTAGTAAGTAATGTGAAAGGTCTAATGAACATATTGAGTTAGTTAACATCGATGTGTGTGGACGAATCCATGTTCAATAATGGGGTGGATACTCATACATCATAGAATTTAATGATTTTTTAGTATATATTGATATTTCTAATTAAATAGTTATAAGTGATATTCTTTTTATAAATTGAAGGAATATAAGAAGATTGTATTGAACCAACTTTTTATGAACATCAAGAAACTTTATAAGGATCTTGTATGACAATATCTTAATTAATAGTTAATTTATTATTTATAGGAGTACATGATTGTATCGTAACTCCCACCTCATTATACGCCTCATTTGAAAGGTGTATCTAAATGGAGGAAACATACATTGTTGGAAGTGGTGATATAAATGATTAGACATGTGAGTCATCCATTATCTTTTTTGGGATACATATTATAAACAATATCATATATCTTAAACATAGTGCCATGAATATAACAAATGGAATACCATAGCAATTATGGATTGTAAATACACCTTTTTTTCCAAACATACAAGGGGTTGGGATGCATTTGTTAAGGCCTCTACATGTAACAAGAATTCACCCTAATGTAATAAGTGTTTTCATATATAATATCGTAAAGAAACAATTGGATTATACATATAAAATACATCAATCTATAAGTTAGTGTTTGAATGAGATCACAAAAATATTGAAAATTATCTTATCTTTTAAAAAAATATAGTGATTGAGATGAATGTTGATGATGAACTAGATCACGATACACAATAACTGGAATAGGAATAATTTGAAAAATCCCTATGGAAGAAGATGTTAATCGAGAGACACTTGTACTATGTCTAGGAAATAGAGAGGTTACAAAATAATAATGATATGGGTTTGTATTCACCATTGATGGAGATTCATTATTAGTTAATAATAATAATCATTTAACTTAAAAAGAACAAGAATGTGGAAAAAATTATTAAATGAGGTAAGAATCAGTTAATTTTGGAATAGATTCCATGTATCAAAACCACGTCTGGATTTTGGATGATCCTATGATGGATGTGAATATCACTGATTGTAGATCGGTATTCACGAAGAAACTGTACATTGAGTGAGATGTCATTACCTCTAAGTCACGACTGGTATCAATAGGGTTTAACCGATTTCATGACAATGACTATAATGAAACACATCCACTTGTTGAAACAATGAAATAAATTTAAAATCTGCATGCCATTGTGGCACAACATGACTATGATATTTGGTTAAGGGATTTTAATATATCCAAACTCAACGGGATACTTTAGGAAGATGTCTATATGACAAAACCCCAAGGTATTGTTACTCCAAAGGATGCCTACATGATATGAATATTTAAAAAATCCATTTATAAATTCCATAATGAATATAGGTCAAGGAAAATTCATTTTTGTGGAGCCATAATAAATTTTTGATTCAAAGTGAATGTGTATGAGGATCTTGTCTACAAATGGTTAAGTGGGAGTGCAGTCATTTTAAGAATAGTATATTTTGATGACATATTACTCATTATAAATTAAACTCTCGTCATAATGTTTATTAAGGATGGGTTGAATAATTACTTCACAATATAGTATGTGATTGATGATGTATATATTCATGGGATCAAGATTAATCGTGACAGATCCCTTCAGATACATGGCCTAGTCAAAATACATAGATTCACAAGATACTAAAGAGATTCACTATGGAATAATCCACGATGGGATTATTTATAACATAACATGACATTAACCATTCAATTTTTTTTCTATGACACATGAGGAGAAGAATAAAATGTAATGATACAATATGAATCAACGACTTGGTTAGTCATTTATGTTATTCCTTGTAATAGGCTATATTTCTCCTATGCCTTATGTTAATTTGGTAGATATCCAAATTTCCTAGGTGATCACCATTGGTTGATAGTCATAACTATATTTATGTATCTTAGGGTTACTTATAATATATTGTTTTTTGTGGAGGAGATGAGAAAATATTAATCATAGGATCAAAATATTCTTGTATCCAAATTTATCATGATTACATGAAGTCACAAACATGATACATCTTTACTTTAAATTTGGATGGTTTTACCTGGAATAGTCAAATGTAGGATGTGGTCATGAATTTTATAGTATATTTTGAGTATATTATGGATTATATGGTAGCTAATCAATAATAATGTTTGAAAGACATCACACTTGATATTGATGTCTTACCTATAAGTAAATATCCTTTGATGCTCACCTATAATAATAAAATAGTGGTTTCCCTTGAAAAATAACAATGGAAACATCAATAGACGATATACCAACATCGGAATTATAAATTTTTAATGGATTTTCCTCCAAAGGTGGGTGTTTTAGTGAGTAGTATTTCCGTGGAAGAAAACATGGTGGAACCCATGACAAAATCCTTAACTCATTAGAAACATGATTATCATGTGGTGTCTAGAATAGGGAAATTTTTAAGTAGTTGGATCTAGTCCATGTGGTTTTTTGTCGGAGTTGGTGTCCCATGACCATCTGTTTGTACTTTTATTACATGTAGTGTCAATGTATTTAATATTAATAAAACATATTTTTTCATATTTTTCATTTATATTAATTAATTGGATGTTATAATTTCCTATAATATATGTCACATTGAAAAGGCCATACTAGATCCCCACAATGATGATAACCATGAAGTGATAAGATGATATTCTTAAATACATTTATGTGGTTGGAAAAAATACAGTGATAAGAATCATTGTACATTAGTTGTCTGTTGTGAGTATTCATAATTGGCTGAGGATTTTTATCCTTCACTTCACAGTTGGTAATATCTGAGATTTTAGATTATGATAATAGACATGCCATATGGTATTATTCATGTTTTTGTGTAATCATATATTCCGATCATCAATTGTGTGAAGTTGTCCTCAGACATTATGATTATCATTAATACACATCATGACTATCACACATATATTTATTGAAAAAAATAATTACAACATATGTTTGCAGCAATGTAGGGTATTTTCGCTGTGTCATGATTGACAATTCATTAATGTATTAGTTGGGAAAGGATTCGTTCCATCCAACTTTATGAAAGCTGATTTATCGACCCATTGATTTGTACAGAACTGTCACCCTAAATCCGATGGACAAGTTATAATGATTTTTTTTTCTTTTAGACCGTCAAATAATTATCAATTGAGCATATATATTGGTGACATAGATGTGTATCTTTTTTATGTGATATTGTGATATTGAAATAGATTACGAAATGAGCCTTCATTTGTGGTCATTTTCATCGAAAAATTAAGTTCTCTCTCTTGGATTCCTTGAACAATTTCTAAATAATCATTTACATAATGCAATCTATCCTAATGCTAATGATAATGAATCCTAGAGGGTCACAGACTATGTGTTCCTAATGATCTCGATTAAATTCTATATTTATTTAATTAATGAAATAAATATTATTCTCAAGATCAAGGAATAATTTTACTCACTGTTAATTGATATAAAATATTTATTTATTAATAAAATATATAATTTATTATTAATTTTGGTTATCAATAAATGCTATATTGCTGAAAATAGACCAATGTAGTGCCCGATGAAAAATAATAACTAACAAGCTCATTAAATAATATTTATAATTGTGTTTGATGTCATACCCCAAAATAATAATAATAATAATTTGTGACCTGGGGGTTATTAAATGTGATTATATTTTTTAGAAATATACATATTAATTAATAATATTTTAACATAAACCATAACACAAAATATAGAAGGTTTGGACTATTATGTTGGAAATCAAAAATTTTAAATCATTGAAACTAATGATATTCTACCACGAGTCATCCATTTCTCATCCTCTCATGAACATTAAACAAAATAGATATTACTTTAATATTTACAGATGAGTGAGAAACCTGAATGATGGGGGACAATCTCTTCGTTGTTCTAGCAACAAATAATGATGGTATTGATCAGAGATCAAATGAGAACGTGCGGATTACCAATAGAGGGATTCAACTCATGGATACTGACATTATACTGAAGGAATTTAGGAAATGATATTCTGATATATTGATGCATTAATAATGAAAGGATAATAATCCAATAAAATATTATATTTTAGATCAAAATAAATTATTTATAAATTTAATTAGCAAGATTTCCTATTAGGGATTTTGGCATAGAAATATTAAAATAAATTGTAATATAAAACTCATCACTAAACACTTCTATTATACCAATAACATTCATGTGGTATAAAATGGGTCACATTAAAATTTATAATTATTAATTTGATAGTTGATCCATAAAAAATAATGGTTGCATTTTTATTTGATGTTATTCATGATTTAACCTATTTTAAATTAACTTGTTATCAACATATGAAATATGTTTTTTCAGTGTTTCAATTTCAAAATTGACTAATAATATATGAAGAAAAACTAGAGAACCCATCCTATACTACCACATTTTTGGTTTCTAAGACATGTTTACGTTGTGTGTTAGAGAAAATTCTTTGTACCCGTGTACACTGCACATGGCCATGTCACAGGATGTACGACATGCAATGTAAGTATTACACATGGTGTCTGTCGTCTGTTGAACATACACCCTTGAACATGTTATGTCAAATTACATAATGTGTCTATGTATTACACACTATGTTGTTTACATGTGATAATATCATAAATTGCAAAATCTGTGTGGTCATTACACACAGTAAAACCATATTAGACAAATAACCACTAAAATTTATTATAAGAAAAATTTGTGAGTGGTGTACATGAAATGTAATTAATCAAATCCCGCATACAAGATACAAATTGAGTCCTCATTCATGTTATCTGGAATTATGGTAATAAAGACACATGATATTTAGTTGGAGGCCGACGTCATGTATTATCTCTCCAGAGATCAGAAAGAGTCTTTCGGTGGGTTGTATGAGTATGTGATATTCAAACCACAGAACATGTAGTTGGAAAATAATTATTGTGTAATCTACTAATATGCATCCCAATGTCCTGGGAGAGTATATCATGAACACAAAAAGAAAAAAAACAATGTGTAAATCCATGTACACACCCTGTCGTCTGGTCGCGTCCGCACACTGAAGCACTATTCATGTAACCCGGATACACATCAATCAAGGTACAAAGTGTGTTGATTGATATTAAATGTTGAGTAGTCACCTAATTACTGGTATAATTACATTACATTAAATATAAAATTTAAGAATTAAAACCTTATTGATCTGATTTAAACATTACGTGTTTGAAATTTTTATATGGGTTTTAAAGGATTTAAAATTCATTAATAAATTACAATAATAAATCTTGAGTTATTGGTTTTTTCATTTGATTTAAATGAATTCCATTATGATATTTATCTCCAAGAGGATTCAGATTGTAATTTATATGAAAGGGAAATAATTAATTAATTAATCAATTATATAATTAAATGATGTTTTCATAATGATAAAGAATAAATAAAAATGTATTCTATCCTTTTAACTTTTCATATATATTGAATTTTTTATAATTCATGAGATTTGACAAGACATGTGCTTGTGTTGGATATATTAATTATTTTTTTGTATGTCCTTGTAATTAATTATTTTTAAATTAAAATAATTATAGCCTGTGAGTCATCCATCCTTCATTATTATGCAAAACCTATGTGCCCGTGGTTAATTTTGTAATATCTCAATACAAATAATTTAGTTCCCATAACCAATGTTCGAATTATAAATACATATATTTAATTAATTTTTGAAAGTGGTATCAAGGCAGTACATGAATAAATCATAATGATGCCAACACTGGAGATTCATATGTAGATAGGTGGAATATTGTAAATCCTGACAAGATCAACAATATGAGTAATTTTCATGAGGTCAAATTTTAATTTATTATTCCCTAATTAAATCTACCATTCGATAAGATAATGATGGAGTCATTTATTTATTTCTATATATGAATTATTTATTTTTTGGATTCTTGATGACAATAAAATAAATATGTAAATTAATGTGAAAATACTGAATTTAAATTAATGGATTATTCGAGAATTATTTTATCTAGTAATGTTAATTAATTAGGTAACATCCATATAATATTAACAAGACATGTAATGGATAAAAAAAGATAAAATTAATGCATAATTGATTCAAACCAATCAACAAAATGTTATGTTTGAATAATCCTTCCATTAATTGATTGATAATAAAACCATAGAACTATGTGTAGTACATGGAAAATGGCGAGAAACATACATTTATCATGGAGTTATTGGGAGGGTTATGGGATGACGTAATTGAACATATATTTAGTATAATATATAATGTTAGATAAATAATAATTCAGTGGCATGTGTGGAGGAAATCCATTTCAGTATTTTAATTTATGAGATTCCACTTAATGGCTCAAGGAGTTTCATGCCAATAGTTAGAAAGCCCACCTACCAAATAATTTTTTATGGTTTTAACACCCAATGAAGTGATCATTAAAAAATGAAATGGGGATCGTTCCCACAAAAAATTCAGAGAATATAGACATTTTTATTTCAATGATGAGGGTTATTATTCCATGGTAAATTAGTAGGATATATAATTAACAAAATAAATTAATTTATTCATTCTCCCATAATTTTTAATCAATAAAAGGTACTAATAACAATATCTTTAGTTAAAGAATAAAATTATTAGATCATTATCCATCATATACCCATTATTAGTATTTGGGAAAGACAACCTCCTCACAGGAAGTAACTTATAAAAATGTTTGAGACAGGTTTGAGATTCCAAATGCCATGAAAAAAAACTTATATGTGATAATTTTCAAAACCAAATCCACCTACAAATGAGGTGAGTGAAAAAAATATCCTTATCTAGGAAAATTATTTGAGAAATATGATGGATGATCAATTTTTTTTCTTTTATTTAAATAAAGTGAGATCATGTTTTATCATGAAAACATTGATGTGTACGGAATTCTGGATTATCTTTGAGGTTTACACCTGGAGATATGTAGAAAATAATAGTTGGAGATGCCAAAAACACATCATTTAGAGTTAGATTATAGAGGGTTCCCCAATTGGGCCTTGTTTAGTTAAACACATCAACTACATTGATTTCCTAGGGGTTCTTGTGATTAATTTCCCCAATGATAGAACTGATCGCATTCTGGAATCACTCATTTTGATATTCTCCTGCTTTGTTGTAAATATTAATATTAATAACATTGAAAAGTATCTTGTACATCTTCTCGATATTATTTCCCATGTAGATAAGTATATAATGCCTTAAAATCCTTCCATCTATATAGTAAAAAAACATTAAGTTAATGAAATGATCTCTAATTAGAATTCTTTTTTCACGCCCTTCGTAGAAGTAGAAGATCATGGGGAATGAAATCGAACATTATGATCTCCATTTTTTTCATTTAGAATGTGGGGCCACTGGAAGAATAATTTTACCCATATATAGAAGAAATGGTAAGTATCCTGTGTGTTTATTGTTGAGTGAAATTTAACTATATTTACAAATTCTATATTAGATACATATTTTTTTGCTCACATATGTACTAAAATATAGGAACCATGAAGATTAAGAATCATTTATTGCAAAGTACATCTATGAGCTTATAATAGAAATAAATATGATGATGTAGCTATCATAGACTACAACCTCATGTTTCTAATCATAATGATCATAGATTTGAAGGGTTATTATTATGTTCCATCATATAATAGAAATAAAATTTTTATATATAGAAATGATATAGATGGAATTATTCACATATTATTCAATAAATGTAACTTCATTTATAATGATAGAATTTTTATTGTATGACACACATAAATAATTTTCTTTTTGTGTTGTATTATACGAATCAAGTAATGGAAAATGATAGCGAAGTTACTTAACCTAAATCTTATCCCAAAAAACATTGGAATCACTGGCTAGGTCATGTAAATGAAAAATACTATAAAAAATCATATCAAGACAAATATTTATATTGTTTTGTTCTAACAGTACATGATGTATGTCATAACAGTTTAGTAGGGAAAACTAGCCAATTCCCCATTGTTTGGTAAATTTGAAAGGTCTAAAGTGCTTCTTAAATTTGTTCATACTGATATGTGTGGACCATTTCATGCTGATGCAATAGGTAAATACCCAGACTTCATAACTTTTACTGATGGTTTTTTTAGATATGGACATTTATACATTATGTGGTATAACTCATTTTCATTTAATAATTTCAATTAATGAAAAAATTATGTAAAAAACCAATATGGTAAGATGGCTAATAAACCCGAAAAAAATATTGGTGGAGGATATCTTAATAGAGAAATAATGGATTATTTATATGATTTTGGGATTTTATCATAACTCTCTCATCCTTATATGAATTAATGGAAAAGTGAAAGAGAAATGTGGAAGCACACAATGTTTCCCATGTTTAGATCAATGATGAGTTAGTGAAGTCTTCCATTATCTTCATTGGGATTGAAATTACAAACATCAACATATTAACAAAATCGGGTCCCTACTAATGGAAGAAATGACATACCATACCTTTTATGGATTGGAAAGAAACCCTTGATGTCTTACATACAATGGTGGGATTTCGAGCCATTTTTATTTCATCTTCATGTAATAATATTTTACCCTATGGAAAAAATGTGTATCCTTATAGGATTTACCAATAAAATAAATGGATAATTTCTATACAATCATTCAGAAAAAATGTTGTGGAAGACATACATCCCACATTTCATGAGAAGGTTCTTATCTCTAGAAGAGATAGTTTAATCCAGCTATACATTGATTAGGACAAGATCTATATACAAAATTGATTTCATAGTAATAAATTACACAAAGCACCATAGAATTATAAGTTGTTCTAGAGACAAAACTACTATATCATAGTACTATAGATATTAGAGAACATGAACACTATTTTTTTCTGTCACCAAGGATGGTGACTAATTATTAATTTACTATAATGATCCTATAACCTACTAAGATGTATTTAGTGGGATATAATTTTTCATGAGGATTGAAGCTATAAATTTTCAAATAGATTACATGTAACAAAAATTTATCGATTTTGGAAGTTCTTCTAGTGGATGTAAAGCCCGCTATTTTTTACTGGGTATTCATTGATATATTGGACAAGGAATGAGATGTTAGTACCTATAAGGCATGATTAGTTTCAAATGTTTTTATAAAATTTGTATAAATTGACAATGGGAAAACAATTTCACTCCTTTAAATGTTGAAATACATTATAATTCTACATACATAGAGGCTTACCATGAGTTTGATATTTGGAAAATGGATGTTAAAACTGCCGTACTCAATGGGAACCTTAAAGAACATGTCGATATAATGAAACATGATGGGTTTGTGACTCCATAGGATACCAACAGGACATGGAAATTGAAAAAAACTTTTATGGATTAAATGAATCATCTAGGCCATGTAATATCCCTTTTTGAAGAAGCCATATTAAAATTTTATATAATAATGAATGAGTGTGAGCCTTGTGTCTATGAATGGTTTAGCGGGATTGTAGTCGTTTTGTTAATAGTATACCTTTTTTAGAAATGAATCATTGGAAATGAAATACGAGTATTATGGTATGATAAGAAGTGGTTGAATAAATACTTATCTATATTAGACTAGGGTGAGAAAGAATATATTATTATGATGAATATCAATCCTGATATATCCAAGAGGCTACTCGACCAAATACAAAGTACATACATTGATAAGATACTAAAAAGATTGTACAGGGAACAATCCAAAAGTTGATTGCTTCTTGAATCACATGACATTCATAATTCAATGAAAATATATCCTCAAAAAGATGTTGAATGAAACCGAATGACATGGATTCCATAGACATCCTAGTTTAGGTTAGTGATGTATGTTATGATATATACTAGGGAAGATGCATCATACACATAATGTGTAGTAGGTAAATATCAAGCTATCCCTGGAGACCTCAATTTAATGACATTTATAAAATTCTTTAAGTATATGATGATTACTAAGGATATGATATTGGTTTATAGAGGAGATGAGAAACTAGTCATATAAGGATATGTAGTATCTAGTTTCCAAAATGATCATGGTGACATGAAGCCACAAACATGATACATCTATACCTTGAATTGAGGTGTTCTGAGATAGAAGAGCCCAATGAAGGATTTGGTCATTGATTTTACAGTATAGTATGAGTATATGAGGACTTATAAGATTGGTAGATAAGTAGTATGGATTCATAACATCCATCAACAACATAATGTTGTGACTAGTAGTCAATATTCAACAACACTCTGTTATGATAATACTGCATTACTGGATTTCAAAAATAATTCAATGTCACAATATTGAATAAAGAACATATATAAGATGTATCATATCATGAGTGATTTATTATAGAACATTGATGTTTCAGGGAGGTGTATTTTAGTGGGGGAAAACATGGTGGACCACATAAATAAATCATTAAATTGGATGATATGTGATTATCATGTGGGGTCTAGTAGACTAAAATTTGTAGGTAGTTGGATATAGTCAATGTGGAAATTTTTTTAATGTTCATACACGATTAACTATTTGAACTTTAATTACATTTTTATTTATTCTTCTGAATATTTAGAAATCATATTATTACATATTTTACATTTTTCATAATGACATCGATTTAATAATCTCCTGTAATATATATAGCATTGAAAAGGTCATTTTCCCCCATATGAGGTGAAACAGGAGGTGATATGATGATATTCATAAATAATTTTATGTGGTTTGATAATATAATTTGTTAGAAACATAATACCAAGGGTTTTATGTGTGAGTAATAAAATGTGGATGTGGCTTCTTCTAATGACGTTTTCACTTGGTAATCTCTATTATGGGGGATTATAAGAATAGATCTTATAGTGGAAATTTTTCATGATTTGGTGTCATCACATATTCCTATATGATTGCATGGGTAATATTACTTGTACTTATATATTATCATTAATTCATTTCATGAACCTCAATCTTATTTTTGATGAAAAAATGGAGATACCCTATGTTTGCGGCGAATAATGGTTTGTTGGGTGAGTCACGATTTATATGTCATTAATTGATAATATGAGAAAGGATTTGTTCTTCCATATTTTTGAAAAAATATATCTCATCCCATTTATAGGAATATATCCATGGCCCTAAATTCCATTCCCATGGTGATGCAATGTGTTTATTCCAGATAGTCAATGAAGAATGTATTGACGATATTGGTTGGTGACATAGATGTGTAACCCACATGATGAGAGATTATGATAAAAGGATTATATTACACAGTGAGAATTCATATTTAGTTGTTTTAGATTCCATATTATGTTCCTTATCTTTGGAGTCTTGAAACATTTCTAGATAGTAATCTTGTATTTTTTTCAATCTTTCCTATTGAAAACATGAAGGAATTCTTAAGGGTCACACAATAGGAGTTACTGATGATCTTAGTTAATTTATATTTGAATTTAATTAATGTAAATAATATTATTCCCAATAATGTGGATTAATTTAATTCAAATTTTATTGGTCGAAATTATTTTTTGATGAATAAAGTGTTTTATTATATATTTAAATAGGAGTTCAATAAATGATAGAGTAGTTTGAATGACCACTATAGTGTCTAGTGAAAAATATTAGTTAACAATCCTACTAAAAAATATTTCTTATTTCGCAATTTGGAATGTACGATAAAATAATAATAATATTATTATTATTATGTGACTTATGGTTTATTATTGGTTATAATATTGTTTAAGGGACAACATTTACCTAAATAATATTTAATCCTAAATAGTAGATCTATAAATATATTTTTACATTTATTATGATGGTAATAGTAATTTAATAATTGGTACATGAAATGAATCTCCCTCTCTCAACACCTCCTTCTCTATTAATCACTTGAATGAGAAAAACCAGAGAGATACATTCAAGATCAAATGAAGTACAATCAAAATGAATAATAAAAGACAATCGATTCAGTATACTAGCACCTGACGATCAATGTGAATTTATTAGAGATCAAATGAACACGTGTGGATCACTACTAGAGGGATTCAACCCTTCGATAGTCACATCACATTGAAGGAAATCCCAAAAGGGTTTTTGGAAGATTAAAATCATCAATAAAAAATTATCTTATGTCATGGTAATTTTTCTCCTAGATCAAAATAAAATATTTATAAATTTAACATGATACATCTTCTATTAGGTATTAGGTATTGAAATGATATAATGAATTTTAATATATCACCCCCATAGCATGTTTCCACTACGACCAAAACCAACAAAAACATGAAAGAATTTTGTAATTATAAATGATGAAGAACACAATTATAATTGTTTAAAATGATCTCTTAATCATGATCTGTTCGTTTCGTAATTCTTCACGAGTTTTAATACTGTGAAACAATATTAATTTTTATGTTAAATGGTTTACAAATGTGTTTTCAAATAATAGAGGAATATGTTATGGAACATTTTAAATGTAATTTTTTTCCATTTTATGAAAATAAACGAAATAATAATTAAATGATAGTATTTATTTATATACTAGTTTATTGAAAACCAATTTTAAAATATTTTATTTCAAGTAATCATTAAAAACCACATTATTTAATGAATTTTATGGGGGTCGTGTTTTCATTTGGAATATCATATGAGATTATTTTCTCATACCTACAAATTACATTTATCTTTTAGGATAGGGCTTATCTATTACAGCTCTTGGAGTGTTGAGATTTTAGTACTAGATATTGTCTATCATTGATATATTTCCTTAACCGCAAATTACTCTATTATAAGAAAAATAAAATCAATTATATTAGTGATTTTATAGCACTGATAGTATATGTTGTATTAAAAGGGAACCCCTTTTATCAACAGGAAAACAACATATAAAGGACCCTTTTACTATTTATAAAAAAGTGATGCTAATAAGGCCTTTTATTAGCATAGATAAAAGACCACATTTATGAGTGCAATAAGAAATTTCAGATAAAAGTCACAAAAATAAAATTCTAAAAAGAATTTATTTTTTATCAACACAGTAACCCCACTATTATCATCTTCCATCTATCCCTGTTTCATCCCTTTATCAGTGTTTGAGCTATTTCTCACTCAATCCCACAACCACATTTTCCATTGGGATTCAAACATGATACCTCACCCTTGTGCACCTACTCCTTTACCAATACTTCATGTTATTTTGTTCTCCATTTTATGATATATCTATTTATATATATAGCTATATTTTTGGTTAATATATATATATATATATTATTTTATATTTATATGATTATTTTTATAAACATTAACAAATAATTTTATGTGTTTGTGTCGATTAATAAATAAATATATAAATATCTACAACATACATACATACATACATACATACATATACATATATTATATTTGGGTATCTATAAATACAAATACAAATATTTATATTTATTCACATATATTATATATTAATTTTTATATAAATATATTACAATATATAGATAATATATATAAGTTTCTTAATAATATATATATATATATATATATATATTTATTTATTTATATATACACACATAGACATTATATGGATATATAAATATAAATATATGATTATTTTAAATAAAATTGATATTATTTTTAATTAGATATAGTTTATATAATTATGAAGATATTTTATACGTAAATATTTTTACATATTATTTAAAAAAATAAATTTTATTTATTAATACATAATGTTATGTATATATATTGATATATTTAATTAGAAGTAATAGTTTATTTTGAAAAATGATACAATTTGAAACTCATGATATCAAAATCAATATTGATAAAATTTTAATGTCAAAATATCTGTATAAGGGTTTTCATTCAGAATAAATTTAATTTCCATAAAAAATATATAGACACCATTACATATGGACGAAATTACATGAAATGTTAATGAAATGGGGGTAACCTGACTAGAAACTCAATTTCATAGAACTTATATGCCTTTTTTGACCAACAATAAATGATCTCAATTATTTTTTGGGTCAGGACGATTTAAATATTTTCATGATCATAATTTTCAAATATGGTAGAACTCAATTGGACACTTGGATAAAATGTTATATTCATTTTATTTTTCATTCATGTTGTCAAATTTTTTTTATTTTTTATTAATTTATTTAATTTTAACTTCTTAAACATTTTATTAAATTAATATTACTAAATTATAATTAGAAAATATTTAATTAATATAATTTTTAAATTAATATATAAACCATATTAGACAAAATATCTTATTTATTATCTTTGATTACATATTTTATATTCTATATTACATATTTTATAAAATATAATTTATTTATATCTATACTAATATATTTATATATCGATGTATGATTTTTAATTATATATAAGAATTTTTTGATGAAATATACATTTTATCGGTGTTAAAAATAATCATTTTATTATTAATAAAAGATATACATTTATCAATACTGAGAAATTTATCTTTTTTTATTCCTAAATTTTTTTGATAAATGGGGTATTTTTATTAGTGGTTTGAAAATATCACTGATAAAGGGTTACTTTTATCAGCATTTATATTGGTAACTTTTATCAGTGCATTTTTTAGCATTTATAAAATATATTGTTTCATAAATTCATATTGACTGTAATGTTAAATGGATTAGTTTTATTTTTGATTCCTTTATGACACTATCAATGTACGACTTTTTCATTAATTTTTAACTAGTCGGACATCATATATGTGGTTATTGGAGGGAATGAATCTAATAGTGTTTTTTTGGAAATTGTGGCAATTTGGGTTGACTGAATGGATTATAAATGATTATATATGTTGTTTTTAAAATTTATTATTTTTTTATTTATTAATTGATTATATAAAGGTTGTTCAATTAATGGAAATGTCATGTCTGTTTTACAATATTTCTCAAATTTGGTTATTGGGTTTCACTATTGATCATATTTTATTATTAGGTGAAACCGTTCACATGATTAATTATTGATTCCATGTGACATATTTCTGAGGATCGAGAACACCCTTTGGGTGTTTCATAGTCTTTACCAGGCAACCCCAATTCTGTTTGTGACATAATTTTAATGAATCAAACTGTACTGTTTGAATGTCTTACATTATTAATGTGAGGAAACTATCAAATCACCAAAAAATGATTGAGGATTATCATGAAAAGTAACTAAAATTATCATCTAATAATTTGTAATATATAGAAAATAAATCACATAAAATTATGTTATTGGGATTATTGTGTAATTTTCAAGTTATTGTTTTTATTAATTTTTTTGAATTTATCAAAAAAAAACTAAAGGAGTTAAAATTTTTCACTAAATTTCAGAAGTCGGTCATTTGTAAAAAATTGTGGCATATAAGAAAAAATTAAACATAAATATGTTCATTAAAATGTATATCAAGGGATGATAATGGGAATTCAACTAATAACTTTCCACAAAAAAATTGAGGCAGATACATTGTTGGGGAATTGCATGAAATGTTGGAAGTATAAAGTTGTTTTCTATGATTGTCAAAACCTCAACTATTCTATTGGTGGCTTGGAATTTTAAAATAAGGTTGCATCATATTTTTTGGTGCTGAAGGATTGGGCAACACATACTCAAAAAATATATTGACTTTTATTTTGGATCGATTTATGATCAATTTTTCGTGTTGATATTATCCATATAAATAAACCATCATCTTTATTGTATTCAAATTCAGAGTTGAAAAAATAATGACAATTATTCCCACAACATGTTTGTTGGGATTGTATTTTCTAGGAATAGTGGGAGCATGAGATGGGTCATGTACAACTATTCTCTTTTTCATGATTGAGGATCAATATGAGATTCTCACAATGATAATGAATGTGATATACTCAATTGGGTCATTGCATATATGAAAGGGTAATAACATTAAATTTATAGGGAAGATCAACACATATAATTTTTTATTTATTTAATTAATTAAAAATTACATTGGTGGAATTATTTCTTCATTTACGAAACCATCAATAGATATGCATTGTCTAATTATGACATATTAGGAGTCATAATAGATTCCCTCCAGCAATGATCTACATGTCTTCCAAAAATATGTGAACATCACCAAAATAATCTCTTGGTGATAGAATAATAGACCTATAACATTAATTATGCACCATTGACCTCCTCAAGAACAACTTCCAAATCCCTCTCATGCCACACTCGTTACTTGACAGTGGTTGGTGGAGGAAGATCACTATCATTTCATGGGATCCTTTTTGGGGAAGGGATCACTCTACGTCTTGAGGGGATCACCAATTCTATTCTTCAAAACCCAAAAAAATTAATTGTTTATGATATAAAATAATATTATTTGGAATATATACATATAATGTTAATATAATATTAATGTGCAAGTTCCCATTTGTATTTATTTAAACCCCATGGAACCCCACATCAAATAATAATAATGAAAATATTATTTCTATACTTGCACATACCTTATAAATTAAAATATATATTATTTAGTCCATTAAAATTTATAATTTATTATTTCCCACAATACCATTGAAATTTTTATTCTATTTTTCTTTTAATTTGGTTGGTCACTAAATAATGACTATTTATTTATTAAATGAATATAATTGCATTATTCCACAGTTAATAAATTAATTTTATATTAACTAAAATAAAAAATAATTATGAAATATTCCACTCACATTATATTCTATCAAATAACTGGTGACTAAATTTATGTGGTCAATCATAGATGAATAATTATTAAACCACATAAATGAATAATATTTATTCAACATGATAGATGATAAATAATAAAATATTATTTATATGAGATTTTAGATACAATTAGTGTGTGACCATAAATGCCTCATTCATAGTGGAATTAGGCGATATAGCCAAAAGTTAATGGTTAGCATCTAGAAAAAACCAAGGAATTGATAGAGAAAGAAGTTAATGCCATAATGACATAATGCCTCATATTAATTCTTATTGTGTAATATAATCCCCTTATCACCTGATCTATAATCGAGAAGGTTTCAAGATGATGTCGTTAACTTATGTGCCAAATTTCTCCTTCAGTGACGTCCCAAAAATTGAACTTGCCTACGACACACCATGGTCGTGTATTCAAATAGCTATATCATTTACATCAATGGTCCAAAAATATAAATTCGATTGTATAACAGTTGGTAAAAATCATTTCTCTCATTATTCATTAATATCATATTACTCGCGACACACCCATCACATCCTACCTCACTGTGAACATCTGTCATATTTGTTTTTTTCAATACATAAATGTACATAACTCATATTAGTCATTATTAATAATCTTAATTTATAAGGAAAAATATACATGCACACCTATTGGAACATCCAATTATGTGTATAAATGTTGATTTCCTAATAGTCGGGTTTGATCTCATAATATCTTATTGGATATCACCATGGGTATCTCCAATGAGATGCTTCCTCAATGTCAAATGACTCCCTCACCTAATAGAAAAAGTTATTTGTCTCCCTCAAATAATATCATCTATATATAGAACATTCAATTTATACTAGTGTCATAACACTTCCATTTTCACATAATAATAAGGAACTGCTACAACCATGTAGTGAGACCATTATTTTTATGAAATTATAACATATTTTGAAAAACATAAGAAAAATAATTATGTTATATGATTTTCTTATACATAACGCTGAAAACATGTTATAATTAAATCCCCAAAATTTTGTCCTGGATATCCTAATCCAATACACCCTAACATTTAATAGAGCCAACTGATATCAACCATTAGTCCACAAGCTCTCACATAAAACTCATGCTTCGGCTGAGATATGTCGTCATTAAATGGTTCCTCTACATTCTCTTACATGGGTAATCTAAAGACCAAAACATCACCCCTTTGACAAAAATCCTTCAATAAGTGATACTTCTAGAGTATATTATTTATCTGTTGGTGTGACCCTAGCCCTTTCTCAAGATCATGCACTATATTATTATCACAATACAATGTGATTGGGATTTTACTACTAGGTATCGCATCAAGATCTAGGAAAAAGATCAAAATACAATGGGCTTCCATTAACGCATTAGAAGCCGCTATATTCTCAGACTCAGTTATAGTATTAGTGACAATTGGATGTTGTGAAATCCTTCCACTCACAAATCGTTCATTGCCTCAAAAAATATATTTTGACTATGACTTTGGATCATTTATATCTATCTAAAAAATAGAAACAACATGACCTCTTATGACCATCACCTCATCTCCCCAGACACAAAGAATATATTCTTAGTTATTCATAGATTAATAAGGATAAATTTAACATCAGACCAATTTAATTCTCCTTGATCCGAATGATATATTCCTTCTACGCTCAAATCATAGGAAACATGATGTCTAATACATAACAAGGAATATGTGATTGATCCTTTAATCAATGCATATGTGGTCTTACTCATTCTATCATTCCCATGTTATCTATGAGGAGAAATTTTATTATAAATTTTTGAATGAGGTTTCATTTGAACCAATCCCCTCATGGATTGTTCCACATTAAATCTCATCAGTATTTTATTAACATAATTACTTTTAGTCATTCAATGAATCCTACTGGATAAATCATTAATGAACTTGATCCTTGTAACATAGTCTACTTCACCTATGACCTTCATGGATACATAGTTGTAATAATAGTTCTTAACAAACTCTAATAATAGTATGTACATTATAAAAAGTAAAATGTCATAAATATATACTACTCGAATAACATTTTCATTTCTAGTAACTCTCTTATAATCAAGCATATGACATTCATTATTACTGAAACCAAAATTTTTTATTGATTCATTGAATTGAATTTTACATGACCTGGATGATTGATTAAATACATAAATGGATATCTATAACTTTTAAATTCATTTCTCATCAACTAGAATCACAAACCCTTTTGGATATATAATATAGACAACTTCTTGAAAATTCCCATTATGGAATGAACTTTTGTAATTCATCTTTAAAATTTCATAGTCATGGAATGTTTATATGGAATGTATAATTCGAATGGATTTAAAACTAGAATCTTCATAAATGTATTTGAATTTTTCTATTCCTTGATGCAGATTAAAAAATTTAAACATAACAATTTATTTATTGGTCTTTGATTTATGTTTCTTGTCCAGTATACTCTTGAAAACACATTAGCATCCTATGGTATTTACATCAATTGGCACATCGACCTAAACCCAAACATGGATCCAATACAAATAATCCATTTCCATATTCACAGATTATTTCCATCTCAATGCTTTGGAGATATCTACTATCCCTATGTAGGATAAAGCATCATCATTTTCAACCAATAATGTGTGACCATCATTAGGGACATGAAAACAATATATTTATGGTACTTTTACCTCCCTTGATCTCTAATATAGTACTTGTGTTTCACGTACTACATATTCCATAGGGTCATTTGGAATTTATTCCAATACCAACCCTTCGATATATTGAAAATGAACATTATTGAAGTTAATATTTCTCTGAATATCCAATATGAGGATGTGATCCCTCTTAAGAAAGATGCATTTCCTTTAAAAAGTAACATTCTTCTCTGAGGGGTTTTGTAGGTATTATCCCTTTGTTTCCATAGGCTACAATATAATAATAACTTTTTTTCTCCCAGTCTCTTGTTTGTTTCCCATGTAGTTCATAACGAATGAATTGCAACCCCATAAATGTAAGTATATTCCATAACATGTTTCATTCCACTCAATTACTTTATGGGAATTCCTTTTACCTCTCTAGTTGGTTCTCATTTAAATGTATATTCCAAATATTGTATACCAAGAAGTATAACATAATATCTACATGACTCATTATCGACCACACCATACCAACCAAGGTACATTTCATTCTTTCACAAACACCATTATGCTTTGGTGTGTAAGATGGAGTGAGTTGAGATGGAATACCAAAATCCTGAATAATGTAGATAAAATTTGGGTTAAGATATTCACCCATGGATCTGATCAAATATTATTTATCTTCTTACCATGATTATTATCTATTTTTTTCTAGATATCCTTATGTTTCTCACAGTACATAGACTTATAGATAATCAAGTATACATATCCATGTTCATTAGTAGAATATATAAATAGACAATATCCATCTATAGAATCAAATGAAAATGGTCCACACACATCAGTGGGTATCAATCATTGATGTTCTGTGTTACTTTCACCCTATCCAAAAAATGGAGATATGGTTATTTTTACATGTAAACAAGCATGACACCATTCATGTGGTTTTATATTGGGAATAGTCTAAATAACAATCTTGTAGAGATTTTTCAAACACTTATCATTTACATTTTGAAGAATGTAATTCCATATATGGGTGTTATATGTGTCATTTGAACATGATTTTTTGTCAATTTCAAACTCATCATTTTCATATTTTAACACATGAGGATAGTTATTTAAATTCAGCATTCCATTACATATGTAGTCCATATAGAATAAAAAAATTAATTCTAAATATGAAAACAATACCATCTATATCTAGGAATCATAGAGAAATAATATCCCTGTAAATGTTAGTACATAATTGGAATCTCTTTAAACCAAAATCATTGCAATTGGAAATGGATGTTGGTAGAGTCCAATAGAGTGGGAAGCCGCCCTCAAACCATTTGCAGCTCAAAGATCCACCTCTCCTCCAAAAATCATGTAGAATCTAATTGGTTCCAACATTTGGATATATATTTGAGAATAAAAAGATATATATAATAATAATTATATATATATTGAAATATTACACTCTATAACGAATGTACCTTTAGCTTAACTATTCTTCTATGTTCAGTTTATCTACTAGTTGATTGGATTTCCACAAGAAAAAAATACATCCTTTTTTTCCATTCCCTGTCTCTAGATCATTTTTTATTAGTAGAAGAGTTATTAGGTTATTTAGACTGTTTATAGGTCATGAGACCATTTTCCTAGTTCTTACTTTATCTTATTCACCATATGGAATATGTGTTTATCAAACCTCAGGTCCTTATCCACTTGGTGAGTAAATAAAACTTGTTTTAAAAGACACTTGTCATAATTTATCACATTGAAATTAAAAATACAATTGAGGAAGGTATTGAGAAGTTGATAAAATATGAAACCTAGAAGATAATCATCCGAGAATTTAATATTTAGGATTTATATGTGTTTAATATATCCTATTATCATTAATACATGTGGCCTAACTAGAATAAACTCTCAAACATTAGTTGTAAACAATGAATTTAATACCCCATACCAATCTTCTCTTTCATTGTCTGTATAGATATCCTAATGGAAATTTGTCATGCTATAAACATCCATGTCCTTATTTTACATCAAAATCTAATTAAAGATGGAAGATTTCATGAAAAAATGAATATTTGGAGAATTGTTCTAATTTTTCTCAGAGAGTTTTAACTCCTCATAACTAGTTTCAATTCCAGGTTCATTATGATAATGTTTTTCTAGACCATATAATATCCATTCATTATGAAGGATCACATGTAATATTTTATTCCATTCGTGTAAATTTGTTCCAGTTTAGAATCTCAAATATGGATCACAAAAATATGTTTGATGTCATTTAGTATATATTTCTAAAATAATATGATAAAATATTTTTATACATTATCTAATTAAAATTAGAAAACAAAATAAATATTATATTTAATAACCCATCTTATATTATCCAAACCCATTAGACCTCACCATTGGAATTAGAATATCTTGTTGTTGGGACATCATAGTATAAATCATCCATATTATCCACTTTGTTACGAAACATTAGTTGGTCCATTATCTTGAATTGTTTACAGTATGCATTCAAAATTCCAACTACATTAACTCATAATTCTTTGATCCAAAAACTGAACTCTTCAATATTTAAATACTGAAAATTTATTTTCTCAACCTTTTCCTCTTAGTTAAACCATGTATTTTCTTGGAATTCAACCATTGGTGACATCTAGGTCAATTCATCAAAATACATCATGTTAGAGATCCTTGAAAATTGAAAGCACCCTAATATTGGTTGTTCATGAACATGGAACAATGCTTCAACTTTATCTAATGTAGTGGAAGGCTATACAGACAAAATATATATAATTGAGGGATTTTATCCTTTTATACATAATTTTAAAATTGTTATCATTAGTTCATTCTTGTTAATATTAAGTAGAATTAGAAAAGTTATTAACCATTACATAGAAAATATTTATATAGAAGCCAATTTATTTTATTCCAATATTGAAATCTCGTTAATTAAATTAAAATATCTGATCATGAATGAACATCCATAATGATATAAGCATGAAACATGATAGAATTAAAATAATAAACTAGTATGATCATGAGACAATACTAATGGTTTGTTTATCTATATCGTGTTAGTATTTACTCTAACCTAGGAGGAAAACATCATTAAAAAATTAAGGTTCGTGTTGTATATTTCCACATTCTATCCAATGTATATCTCTTGAATTTTTTTCGCCTCAGTTCCAGATAAGAAAAACCTCTACTATCTTGGGAGCTCCATCCATTACATATAATTTTATTTACACATGTGATGGGAAGAAAGGATTACATAAATGAAACAATGAGAATACAAGACCTTACATAATAAGAGGATAGAAGCCATGGAGGAAAATAATTTAATTTATTAATAAATTAAATATAAACCAATCTCATTACAAGATTTTTTATTTTATCATGATGGTACACATGCAAGAAACAAATAACACTTTTAATAAATATAGCATTCAATACTTAATAGTTCTTATTTAAGATAAATCACACTCTAATAATTTAATTTTAATATTTAATTATAAAAAATATTTTATCATAATACTCATTGAAATTTCATTGAGAATCTCTTCCATCATTATTTTAATCGGTTAAAAAAATAATTTATAATTTACTATGTACATAAAAGTACCTTGAACAAAACACGTTGAATACCCCTCTGATTCAACCCAGTATACATTTTACTCGTAAAATATTTTACTTATTTAAAATATGGAACAAACTTTATATCACATACATTTTAAAATTGTACTTTAGGGATGATTATAAGAATTATGTGATTTTTTGGTGACATGTAATGCTTCAATGTGCATAGAGTGACATCAAGTAACAAAAATCATACATGATATTCATATATGAACATTACATGCTAATAATATATATATATATATATATATATATTAAAACCAAAAACATGGTGTCTCTTATATTTAAGACCACACACAAGAATATGTCCCATGGATTACACAGTATAATAGATAAATTTTATATTATAGTAAATTCGTATCAGTAAATGACATGTAAATGGAGCAACATGGTGCGTATATATCTCACCTTTTATACAAGGAAGCACCTAAAAACTCTCAATGTATACCATGCCACAAAAAAATTGAGTAAATTTTGGGTAAAAGGGAATAAACGGTGGATAGAATCTGGGATACATTGTCACCAAATGGGTAGGTTTGTCTATGAAACAAACGTCTTGTCTGTGAATCATTGAGATAACACACCATGTAATTGGTCTCTATGATGTGTACTCATGATGAACATGATCCAGGATGGCTCGGTCCACATGTGTTGTATGGTATAAATGCACCATTTTCATCAATGCACATGGATTGAATTAATTTTCAAATTAATTACTGATGCATTTTACACATGTACACAGTGTGGAACCCATATAGCACAATGTTTACTTATGTGTGTTCTAATTAGAATTATAAGGGTCCCTAAATGAGTTCTTTGAATTTTCATAATTGATAAAAATAATTTTCTCTATTAGATCTTTGATAAATTATGTATGAAGATTCATATCATTCAATTTAGTTTAAAAGAATGATTTAATTGAAAAAATAAATCAAAAATGTGTAAATCAATCAACAATCATAAAATAATTATTAAAAATTATGTGACCTCTACGGTACCACTTTTAGGTTTTGGGCACATCGGATGTGCGTGATGTGTCATGACTATCATTACATTTTTCATGATAAATGATCATTCAATGATTTTCACAATGATAAATATTGTTACATACAGAATTGAATCAAAAAATATTGAAAAGTAAAATCATGTCAGAACCATTTGCAGGATCATCAAAAATTATTTATATTTAATTAAAATAATTAATAATTACCATTATGGAATTCCCTAGTCATTAATGGATTTGACAATTTATTTTTGTTGTTATATCATATCTTTTTTATAATCAAACATGATTACCTCTACTGGTGATCCACACATGTTCCACAAATCACTATACACTGTCTTGGAAATCTATGGTTACTAACATGGCATGTAATGCCCCAACCATAGAATCCCAGAGCCACAACATTAATTTAATAAATTTTCATATTTATGAGGAATAAAATCTTGAAGGTATTACCAGTGTTGTTTTCTTGGAAAATATATTACATAGATGGACATTACAATACAATTAATGACATAAAATACAATAAAGATAATTCTTTGAGAATTCAATTATTTCCATATTATAACCCTGGATAATGATCAAAGAATACTTATTATCATCCTAGGAAAAGAAAACATATGAAATGGGTGAGCACAATTACTTAGTAAGGGTAAACAATATTGTTGAAGATATCATAAATAAGCATAATCTATTATGGGAATTTTTAAAATTGAAACACCATTGTTCTAAATATTATCATCAACAAAATATTACAAAATAAAATAAGATAATAAAATTTAAACATTCTCATTGATATTTTACTATTCGAATAATCACACTTAATTTAATGAAAAACTCTCATAATGAATAATTTCTTAACGTTGGACATCATAACTATACATTCAACGCCTCATTCTAGGACCATACATAACCATACTATCATGGCCTTATGCCAATACACTAGTTTGCCTAATGGAACCAACTAAATCGTGATGGGGCTATAAAAGGCCTCACCATTAAATTATTAAGTCCAATGTATTCAACTTATGATATTGGAATAACATCTCCAACATAAACATTTTTAATAAAATAATCATATGAAAAGATATTACAGTTACCATAAACTATGAATAGTATCAAAATTGTACACCCCTAATCAAACATATCATTAAACATTCAATATAATATGGTATAATTTATAAATAATCAACCTCAATTAAGAATAATATCAAATAATGTTTTTATATTGATTAAATATAAACAAATAAAATTATTAATACTCTTTAAGAGAAATATCCCCTTTATACATTGAAAAAATTAAAATCTACATAAAATAGAAATGAATACTTTAAAATTACATTTTTAATCAATGTGTCTCATACCACATAAATACATTTTAAAGGAATACATATTGTAAAAATTTCATGTACATATAAATAAATACATTAATCTATTTTGAAAACATAGACAATAATTAGAAATGATTAGAAGAATAAGTCTTTAAAATGTTTAAAACAATGTTTTTGTTAAAGAAATCATTACATAACACCATAAAAATATTCTTCTTGAAAACATTATTATGAAATTTCAAAATAGATGATAAATAAGTAATAATATGTAATTATGCCTAATCATTCATAGCTGATAATGAGATTATGAAAATAACCCTTACCTGAAAATTTCCTATAGTTGAGGGTGTGTTATCCTCCTCTTCATCGAGTATCTCATTTTGATTTGAGAAAAAGGAATCCTAATGGTGGATTTTTCAAAAATTATGTCCAATTGAATGAGATGATGAATTTTGGGAGGAGGATTGGTTAGGTGTTGGTCATGAAAATTTTCTTTAGAGCTGTGATGAAATGAGAAGTAGAGGTTCCCTTTATCAGAGAGGTAAAAGACACTATAGGAAACTATCTAAATATTAAATTAATATAAATTTATTTTCAACTCAAAACGTCTCCAATGTAGATTATATGGAATATATTAGGAATATAGCCCTTAATCAGCTCATCCAAAAACATTTAGGCTTGTTTATAATTTATTTGAATCCTTATAATTTTTATTTCTCCTTATTTAATCACTTTAAATTTAGTTATGGTAATAATATACTAAATATTAAATAGGTTTAAATAGTATCATATATTAGGTCAATTGAACATAAACGGAACCTTATGACATTTCATAATTAATAATTAAAACTTCTTAATTTTTATAGATATTATTATTTCTAAAATATTTGATAGTTTTCTATTTTTATAAAATATCAATAGTATCAATTTTGACAAAATTCATAAGATTTTCATTAAGTAAAATCCAAATAGAAAAAAAATCAAACCAAAGTATTTATTTCAGTCATAATTTTTTTATTCACACACAAATTTCTTTAATCAATTCAATTTTTTCAAATTATATTTAGTTTAATATTTTGAAAACATCTATTTGATATTTCTATTAATGAAATAATTAACTATTCACTAGTGTGACTTTATTAATGGTAATTTCTTAGTCTTTACAAATTATAAATAAATTACCATGACATAGATAATTTTTTTATATTTTTAGGTTCCATTCATGATCTTATTTATCTCTAGGTTATCTCTATATTAAAAAACTTTTACTCATTAAAAATGAGACTCTCAAATTTTGTCGCATTTTTTTATTTTATAAAAATCTATTTATGTTTAATGGAAATATTTCCATTAAATTATTCAAAATAAATCATTAAAAAATATTTGACATTACAGTAGTAATCTGAATGAATTCTTTATTTTTACATAATTATTCCACCATAAAATTTATATACTTATTTTTGGAAATTATAAATAATTTATAGTAATATATAAAAACATATTTTTTTTATAATTAGTATTTATAGACGACCATGTGACATATATAACCTCATATTTAAAATATTTTACCTATTAAAACAAAATTATAAAAAAAATTGTATTTTAATAAAATATAATTATATATATGAATTATGTCCATCTAAGTGGCTCTAAGTGGTCCCAAAAAGGACCCTTTGTTGATTTTTGTTAAGAAAAGTCCCAAAAAATGTAATTATAACAACTGTTAGGGAAATTATAATATTATTTTGACTTTCAATTAATTGATTTATTGTTTTTTGTAGTAAAAAAAATTCAAATGTTACTTTTTATAATGCCCATAAATAAAAAGAACTTATTTACATAATTTGGAAATAATAATTCAAATTATTGAATCCATTTTTCAATATTCATAACATAGAAGTTGTAGTAAATAATTTAACATTGATCCCATTGACTAAATGAAAATTAGTTTTTTAATGTTAACACATTAGAAATGAATGCAATGCCATTAAATTAAAATTCATTGTAAAATTAATATCAGTGACTAACATTATATTAAATAATAATAATATATTATATTTTTATATTAAAACAATTCAATAATATAATTTATTTTCATAAATTATTTTTATCCAAAAGATTTTTTCAATTGAAATTTATTATATTTGTACAATTTATCAAAACATGATATTTATCAGAAAAGTATAAAAATAAATAAACAGTAATTTTTTATTTCCAACATACAAATAAGATGTTTTTTTTTAAAATATAATATATAAAGATATTCAAAAATTATATTTAAAATTGCTGTTTAATGAAATGACGGAAAATATACATTTATAAAAAGTTCATTCCTTATTTTGATAATGAAATCTTTTCATATATAATTTTGAGAAAATACATAACATGAATGTTAAAATTATAGAGAATATATAGAATTCATAACATGGTTAATAATATTATTATATTTTAATTTGACGTCAACATTATATATCATATTAAATAATAATAATTTATTAATATAATGTTGTATGGTATAACTGGGCCTTGTGTATAGTGCAATACAACTCATTATTGTGAGTACTGTAATCCTAAAATTGGGTTTTGTTAAATAATGTAGGAAAAAAATTATATTTATTCAGAATGAAAATATTGTAATTCCTTAGTCTGTCATATTCTCCCCTCCTTCAATAAATTTCATTCCTAGAATTTGAAATTTCAAATTGAAAATAAAAGGGTGATACTAAAAATACATTTGGGGAAAACCTAAAATAGAAATAGGGTAAAAAATATATAATATTTATAATAGGAACCGAGAAATGTGAAGGTCACAACAAAATTAGGCTTACTAATATGAGAATATTAGTAGAAAATAGAGTTACATATATGGATAAAAAATTTAAACTGTTATAGGAAGTTATTAGAGTCATCAATAACAATGAATTAAAGTATTAATGAAATATTGAGTTCCTAATATCAATAAATCTATGATGATTTAAAATACAATTTGTTTAACAAAAACTAATCTTTTTAGGATAACACATTTTTTAGATTATTTTCCTAGATTTTTTCGGTTCATTTTACTATCCAGATAAAAAACCCATAAAAATTAATTAATTTTTTTACATGTTTTAAGCATAATACAATCATTTTGTTCTCTATAGATCTATTTTATCTTCGTTCCTTACACCTACAAATTATTGATTAATGGGAATTTTTTCACACTAGATGAAATTTTGAAAAATCAAATGGCTTATAAATAAATAATTCTTCATCTAAATGTTATCTAAAACCGAAATTGGTAGGTAAAAGTATAAAATAAATCATTCGTTAAAATCGAATTAAAATATCCATTGTTCACCAAAATTCATTCCACCTATAATACATTAAAAAAAATAATGCCATCCAAATTCACTTCCCAAATAGGCCCTTAAATTCCAAAAAACAATCTTAACATAAGATTTCCCAAACAATGTAATGCATCTCTTATTGCCACATACAAAATAATTGATCATAGTTAAAATATTATTGAGTACTTTTATCCTAAAAAATTAATAAATAAGAAATAATGGATTACAATTATTATATATCATATTAATCTTATAACCATGAAACCATTGATGTAATAAATATTGAATCCAAATACAAAATAACCATAATAATTTAACATCATTTGTAAACCATTAACTATTTTTCAACATATTATTCCTTAATACCTACATCACCTTATTTTTATTTTGTAGCCTCTTCATTATCAGTAGTATAAACATTTCATATATAACCTTTCTAATTATAACCATTGACCAAAACACAATGCATAATGTGAGAAACAATAATAACAGTGAAGTAATCATGAAGAGTCATTTATATAATCTCTAAATGGTGGAATATTATCCTCATTCCATTTTTAAAAAGTATTATAATAGTTTATCCCTTACCAAACATGAAGGATGATATTATATACATATACTTATCATTGAAGTCCATCTTAGTTTAATGTTCAATAATCAATGTCATCTAAATATAATTTCAATGGTTGTTCCTAAACATCCTATGATACCAACTTTAATGCCCAACCCCAGATGCATGAATTCTGTGAATTATTAATATAATGACCTGATTACAAGGAATAAAATCCCAAACGTCTGATCATTTTATTTTTCTTGGAAAGAAGATTAAAAACACAAAATTCACAATACTATTAAAAACATATAATAAAACATTGAAAATCCTTTTAGAACTCCAGTATTTTACTACCTTACACCTGAATAACAATCAAAAAAAAGTTCTTGGAATCCTGAGAATATAATAGAAAAATAATGTATTGATCTTATAATCCCATTAAGGATGAACAATATTTTAGAAAGTATAATAAATAAGCATAAACAGTCATGTAATGTTATGAAAATAAAATTGATGTGTTTTGAATATAATCATGACCACTTAAACATTCACATGGATATTATATGAGTGGAATAATAACATGAAATATCAATAACTAATTTCTTAATTTGGATATGCATAATGTCAGACATAATAACCATAACATAAATTCCTCATGCCAAGAACATATAGAACCAATCCAATAAGGTCTCGTGAACAGACAGTAGTATGTCTCATGAGGCCTTCTGATGCATCGAGGGGATATACAGGGCCCCGCCCATTACATACTAGGTTAGTTTCATTCATCTTATGAATGGAGTAAAAAATAACCATCTTAAACATTCATATTAAAACTAGTATACTAAATTTTTATTGATTAACCACAAACCATGAATGATATCAAAATAGCACATCCATTGTCAAACATATCCTAAAATTTTCAATATAATAGGATATATTTTATCACAACATATCAAACTAATATAAGGATAATGTATTTCTATGGATATTATCATAGATGAAATACTATATAATAAAATCATTAAAACCCATTAAGATAAATATCCCATTTTTTTCATTGAAATCATTAAATGTCGTGTAATTTATTTAAGAAGACATTTAAAAATCGAATTTTGAATCGAAGTTTCTAATACCACATTGATGAATTTGTATGGAATTAACATTTTAAAACATACATTTCCATATAAATGATTCATAAAATTAATTTGGAAAATTGTACATTAATGATAAAGATTTAGAAGAGTAAATCTTTATAATATTTAAAACATATTTTTAGTCAAAGAGTCCTTACATAAAACATTAAAAATATTCCATTTGAATTTTTTCTTTAAAAAACATAGTCATGGATGATAAATATTTTCCAATCAAGACATTTTAATAATCAATTTCAGATAATAATGTGATTTCAAAATTCATTCGTACCTTGCACTTCCCCTTAGCCGAGGTGCGTTAAACTCATTTTTTTGAGTATCTATTTTATATTTTCATAGAAGGACTCTAGAGGATGGGTTTCAACCCAATTTATGGCCTCTAGAATGAAGTGACGGTTTTTGGAAGGAGGAATGGTTAGGTGTTTTCCATGATAAATGGACTTAGAGGGGTGTATAAAAGCGAAAGAGTTGTTTCCTTTTATAAGACAGGCAAGGGGCTCTTTAAGAAACAATCAAAATATGAAATTAATATAAATAAATATTCAACATGAAATGTATCAAATGTGAATTATTTAAATGAAAATACTTCTATGGCTATAAATAATCTCATTGAATAATATTTAATCGTAGTTTGATTTTATTTTACACCATATCATTTTTATTTTTTTTCATTAATCTATTTAATTTTAATTATGTTAGTAATATTCTAAATAATTAATGGTTAAAAATATTTACTGATATTGTGTTAGTTAAGCATACATGGAACGTTTTTGATATCTAATACTATATACTTATAAATTTTTAGTTTTTAAATATTTTTATACTTTTTAAATGATTTAATAAAATTATAATTTTTAATGATTTAAATTTTGTCAATTTTGATAGTATTCATAACATTGAACTTAATTAAAAAACAAACAGAAATATAACATTGAAAAAACATATATAATACACTCATAACTTTTCATAGTCATCAAAAAAAATTTAGTTTCACCTCAATTATGTAGATTTAATTTTATTTTAATACTCTTGAAATAACTTATTGGAAAATTATATTAATAAAATAATTACTTATTCACTATTGTGTTATTATTTAAGGTAATTATTTATCCAATAAAATTTTATATTAATTAAAATGAAAAATATAGTTTTTTAAATTTTTAAAGACGATTCATGATTGAATTTATCCGTAGGTTTTCACTTTTTTAAAATTATTACACTCATAAGAAATTATAGTGTGACATTTTTTCACATTGTTTGATTTTAATATTATGTATGAAATTTTCAAAGAAAACTACCCATTAAAATTTTAAACATAAATCATAATGATATATTTGAAATTATCCTAGATTTTTTTGATGAATTATTGGTTTTTAAGAATGTTATATATTTTAATAAAATAATATTTATTTTAATGTATCATTTATTTTAATAATGATATCATTTATTAATGTTATCCATGTGAATCCAAGGGGTCCAAAAATAGACACATTGATGATTTAATTTTAAAAAAACCAAAATAATGAAATTAGGAGATGTGTTATGATAAATATGATATTATATTCTACTTTTAATTACCTAATATACCCTTAACTGTGGTAAAAAAAAGAAATACTAAAGTTACTATTCATAATTCAAAAAAATAAAAAGAACCTATTTAAATAATTTGGACCCACTGGATCCAAATATAGAATAAAATTTTCACAAATTAAAATTTAGATGATTTATTAGTTGATTTAATATTAATTTCATTATTGGAATGAATATGGGTTTTTAATGTTAATACATTTCAAAAGATCAAAATGATTTGTCATCAAAATTGATCATAAAAATATTTTCAACGTCCAACATTATATTAAATGATTATGATATATTTTTTTGAATATTAAAACAATTCTATAATATAATTTATCAAATTAAATTATTTGGATGAAAAAAATTTATTTTCATTTTAATTTTTTTAAATTTTTAGTATTCATCAAAAAATAAAACTTATCAAAATATATCAAAAATTCATGAATAATAAAATTTTATATCTCAGTTACAATGTATGTGGTTATTATCTAAATTAAAATATATAATGGTTTCAAAAACTAGATTTAAAATTGGTCTTGCATCAAATGGTGTCAACATTTTATTTTCAAAAAAATCATCATTTATCCGAAAAATAGAATATTTTCTTATATCATATCTAGAAAATAGATAAAATGAATTCTTTAAATATATGTAATATAAAAAATCCCAAATTTGGTTCTTACTATTCATAACCAGTAATTTATTGTATTGATTATATATTATATTATTTGTAATATTTTATTCATATGTTGTTATTTGGTAGAACGAGGCCATTTGTGTCATGTGATTCCACTCATTATTGTGTATAGTGTATGAATAGCATGGTGATGAATAAAATAGAAAGAAACCAAATTAAATTTTTTCAGAATTAAAATATTGTAATGTCTCGAGGCATTACATGACAGATCTTGTCGATTTCATTTTCCCCCATTGATCACATTGAGAACTGCTTTGAAATAATTCTCCTCAATCTCTCCTGACATGATAGTGGTTGGGGGAGGAAGATTGATATTTATTCTTTAGAGAATTATTATTGAAGGTAACTCTCTATGTCTTGAGAGGATTCTCTAAATCTATTGTGCACAACCAAAACAAATCAATTGGCTCTCAGATAATATAATATTATTGGTTTATTATACTAGTTAGTTAACATAAAATAATTTCAAAGGTTTCATTTATTATTTTTTTAATCCCTACAGAATCCCATGTCAAATAACATTAATAATAATATTATATCTAGACATGTTGTTATATTGCGTATTAAATTAAATATTATATATTAAAATAATATTGAATATTTATCCTTTCAGACAAGACCATTAATTTATTTTTTTCATTTGTCGATAATATTTATGAAACCATTAAAAATTATTATTTATATAAATAAATTAATACCAGTTAATTATTCGTCAATAAGTAATGAAATAAAATATTCACAAAATAACTAATAAATTTATATTAATTATTCCACTCACATTGTATTCTCATATATAACTGGTGACACAATATATGCGATAAATATTACAAGATAAAATATAAAACCACGTATAAGAATAATATTTATTCAACTTGTTGAATAAAATATAATAAAATATTATTTATAGGAAAATTTGGATTACATAGTTTGTGGTCCTCTAGCCCTCTTTGACAGTGGCTTTAGGTGAAGGTTCCTAATGTCAAAGGTTATAATCTAACAACATTACTAGGTTCCCATAGTGAAATACGTAAATTATATACGACCTACAAAATCACATGAATTATTACTGTATAATATAATCTTTTTATTGTGACATCCCTAACGAAGAAGGTTGCATGCTCATGCCATCAACCTAGGTGCTCGATGTCACATTCTATGACTACCAAAAAAATCATATAACCAATTGAACACCACATATGTGGATTTATATATTATATTTAATATTCATTAAGGGAAGCGAGATATCAAATTCCATTATAGAAAATAAGGGATAGATCTTTTCTCAAATTATTCTATAATGAAAAATTACTTGTGACACAACAAACACATCCAACATCCCCGCAAACATATGCCAACATGGTTTAATGAATACATCAATTTATGTGACTAATAATACTCATTAATAATAATATTACTATCTAAGGATCAATAAACACTTTCCCAGATAAGAAAATCAAATGACACTTATAAATGATGATTCCCTTGTGGAAGGTCTCATTCTAATAATATCATACATGATATCACCCAGTGTGTGCACCATGAGAATCATCCAAAATATCCTATGAGTCTCTAACCCTGATAGAAATTAACATTTGTGTCCCTAAAATGATATAATTTGGATATAAAACATATAATTAGGAGTAGTTTCATAGAACATCCAATTTCACATTATAGCGGGGAACTACTATGACCTTTTAGTGTGACAACTATTTTTATGATATTTCTACATACTATGTTACATAGAATAAATATCCTTTTGTGATATGAATTTTATCTATATTCAGAACTATAAATAAATTTTATGATAGTGTACACAAATATTGGTTAAAGAAAACCAACTCCAAGAGTGATAACAATTAGTGATTTGAATCTATACAGTAAAGTTTTCCACTACAAAGGCCACCTTCAGTTGTATTAGAGAGATGCAATTCGTCCATTTTTTTATGAATCTTCTACATCATACGCCACACATCTTCCCTAATTGATAGACTTTACACTACATCATGTGTTAAATAACATTATCTTCATCAATTAAAATGTCATTTAATGCTTACAAATATTTATTCATGATTTTATTCATAATTTAAAATTTTATTTAATTCTCATAAATGTTTAATTTGAACTCACAATAATACCATTATATGATATAGGCACGTACACCAATAATTAAATCACATTTTAACCATCTCATATGAACACTAAATTTTATCATTTTTTTAGAACATGTTTTTTACCAAAAACGTAATTAAAATTAAAATTGTTATTTAATATCTTTATAAATATGACCAAACATCTTAATGTGAAAAGCCACGTAAAATTTATTCTAAACTAACATATTAGTTAATTTATCTCTAACCCAAAGAGAATTTCCAATTTCAACATGCTGATGAAATGCACATAGGCATCCAAAACTAAGCTTTGGAATAAATTTCTTCCACATGAGAAAACAATAATTAAAATACAATATGGAAACATCATAAAATTGATAAATCAATATATACATCTCAGAATTCAAAGAGAATATATAAAAATTTAATATGAAATAGACCAACCAAAACCCGTCTTCTCACTACCATAGATCATTTAATATTTAGCAATGGACATTAACTGTGCTAGAGAAAACACTCTAATAATGTGTTGACTATTATTAGAGATTGAAAAATTGATCATAATTTTTCCTTTTAGGAATGATAAAAAATATAATAAATGAATACCTTTTATCTGTTTTTTTAGTGGGGATAAATGCTTCCAATGACTAGAAAAAATACAATTTCTAACATTTATCATCAAATTCTCTTTAGCACTGATAAAATTTAATCCCTTGTCTGTAACTTTTTTATGTTCTAATAAAGGTCTTATTGAACAAATTAATTTATAAATAATTATTAAAATTTTATAAAAGAATATTTATATTAAAATAATTATATATATATATATGTATAATATATATATATATATTCTTTATATAACCTTCAATAGAAAATTTATCTTATTTTTATAATTTTATATATAAAAAATTATCCAATTATAATTAATAATAATTAATAAATTTTTATACATTAATAACTAATTGTTTATATAATTAGAAAAAATATAATATATAAATATTATATTTAAAAATATCTACAATATAGATGTGATAATATTTATTATATATTTTTATTTATATTGAATAAATTAAAATATATATACATGTATATGTTTGTATCTGTATCTGTGCATATATATATATGTATGCCTATGTGAGTGTATGGAGTTGAATTTGTACATATGTATGTTTATCATGCATAAATGTATTTGTGTGTGCATGTATTATTATTAAATTAATATTATTTATTCTTCTTTAATAACTCTCTATTTTAGATTTTTTTTAATTATTCATTTTTTATATTTATTCATTTTTTACATCTATATATATTATTCTATTCATCATAAATATATATGTGTGTATTAATTTAAATTAAATTTCAATTATTTCGGTTTAATATAATTATTAATAATTTTTATAGTTAATATAATTTATTTTTATAATTCTTATATACATAAAATTAATATTATTTATTTTTTCAATTTTAATTATTTTTTAGGTGCATGTAAGTACATTAAATGTTATTAATTCACTTTTATAAATATTTTTTAAATTTATTTAATTTTACTTATTCACTTTCATTATTTAGTTATTCATATTCATAATAATGTTTAAAATATAATTATTATTTTATATTGATTAAAATGATATAATCCCTAAACCTAATATGAAGTCATATTATGCCTTCCATTACATAATTAGGGATAAAACCATAGAACAAAGTGTAGAACATGGATAAACTCTATGTAATTAATTTTATCGGGGAATAATCAGGAGGGATTTGGATTCAATTAACCCTAATTTTATTGATTTTAATAGCCAAATTCTGTTCAATATGATTTAGAGGCCTGTGTTGATGAAATATAAGCCAGGATTTCGAGATAGAGAAATACACTCAACAAATCAAGGTTCTAAATGCTCACAATTGAAAAGAACAACTACCAAATTACATTCTTATTTTTTTAATGGCCAAATACAAGATCATTATGAAATGTAGTGGGGATCTAATCCACTAGAATATATTAGAATCAATAAATTTTGAGTTTAATGGTGATGGATATTGAAACATGATAAAATAGTTGGTCATTAAACTAATAAAATGATAATTTATTATTTATCACATAATTTGTAATCAGGAAAAATTGATAATCATATAAAATCTAATTTTAGAATACAATGTAATGATTATCATCAACATTATCCCTATGATTAACCTTAGATAAGTAAAACATCCTAACTAGTTGTTACTTCTAAGAGTAGTTTAGAAAAAATTAGGTTACGATACACTATGAACATAAATCTTATGTGCTAGAATCCTCATTTCCTAATCCCCCTGCAAAATTGTTGAGTGCAAAAGAGTACATTTTCTCAGAAAAATATTTAGGAAAGCAATTGACGTTCAATGTGTGATGATTTCATCTATGTTAATTGAACACTTGAAATCTCTTAAAAACATTAATATGTATTGAATTGTTGAGTAATAGAGTGGATTATGCTCAGAGAGTGGAAGACATGAACAATTTGATATTTCCAAAGTATTATTTCTAGGAAATCATATAGATGGTACCTAATATGGGACTCATGTAGTGAAGCTCATTTACTACCTTGAGTTTATAAAGGTTCTACTCTTTAAATTCCCCAATGAACTAGGAGCCAGTTTCATTATATAATCACTCCCACAGAGCATCTGCAACTTTTTTGTACATTTTCATATGAAAAATATTAAGAAGTAATTTCAGATCAACTATATCATTCATTATATATATAAGGATTCATATAATGAAAATAAATACATCCTTATGGTGAAAAAATTGAAAGGTAATGTGAAGGTCTCTAATTCCATATCTTCTTCCCACCCTTATATGAAATGGACGATGAATTAGAAACCAGGGGAACATAATGTTTTCTGTTTCATATGTAGTAACATGTGCCCCTATATGTAAAATTGAACCCAACCAAAAAATCAAGGGGTACCTTTAGGTGAATTTTTTCAATTGGAATTTATTAGTTTCTAAAAATTTGGTATTATTTAATGACTTTGGTTCACAAATATACATTAAAAATATTGGATCTCTGTAGATTTATAATGGTTGAATGGGGGTGGTTTATCTACTAGATGCCAACAAAGATAAATATTCTGATATAATTAACAAGGACAACCACCTCACATTATTGATTAAATTGATATTGGTTTTGACAGGTTGTAACGTCGAGTCATCCATTAAGAAAAAAATATTTATATCGAGACATGTTACTGATGGTTTTATTTTCATATTTTAGGATAAATGATTATTATTTTATTAAGATAAACTATTTAATGAAAATAAATATTGAAATAATTGTATTTTGTGTTGGAATACATGAACCAATTACTGAAAATCAACAAAATAGTAACTTCACAAGACTTATACCCCAAAAAACATTTCAATCACCATCTATGTCATGTAAATAATAAGCAGTTGAATATGTTACATCAATAATGTTATATAGATTTGTTTGAACTAATACAACATACTGTATTCCATTTTTTACAGTAAAAAATTAACAAAGACCCATTTATCTGGAAAGCTGAAAGGGCCAATGATCTTCTTTAATTTATTCATACAGATATGAGTTGTAAATTTCATTTTTAATAAAGAGGTGAGTACTCAAACATTAAAACATTTACTTATTATTTTAATAGATATGGATATGTATAAATAATAAGGTATAAGTCAAAATATTTTATCAAATTTTGTAAATAAAAGAATGAATTAGACAACTAACCTGGTATAATGATTTAGAAAATATGAATATTCCATGCTGGAAAATATCTCAATCAAGACATCATTATTTTTTTGGGAGGTTGGGATATTATCACATCCCATTCTTCCTTATACACCTCAGTGGAATGATGCATGAGAAAAAAACCCATACCTGGATGGACATGATAAGATCTATGATGAGTCCAGCAAGTCTTCCATTATCCTTTGGGGATATACCTTAGAATCAAAAAAATGTAATAAGAAATTTCCAATTAAATCAATAGATAGCATACCATGCCAATTATGTAATAAAACGATACACATGTTTTCATACATACATGTGGGGGGTTGAAAAGAATTTGTTTTGTTCTATTAACAGAAAAATGATTTCACCATGAGGCCTAATGTGTATCTCTATATTGTATCCCAATGAAAAAAGGGTAATTCATATATAATACTTCATAAATAATGGTTTTTGATTAATTAAAATCAATATTAATATAGAAAAAACCTATCTGAAAAATATGTTATGGGAGGGAGATAGAAATCAATGAAGTCCAAGATTACGATAAAAAAGTGTTGGAAAAAGATAAAATTCTACAAAGCCTCATGGAAGATGTTGATCCATGGATACATGAATTACGTAGTAGTACTAGAGAGTTTAGAGAACCAGAATTATATGTTTTTTGAGACAATAATGATTTTTATTGATTATTAGTTGATAATAATGACTAATCACCTACAATGATGTAGTATGTAGCACAAATCTTTTCATGTATCAAGAAACCATGAATTATAAAATGGATTCCATTTACCAAATCCAGGTATGCATTTTGATAGATCCTATAGTTAATGTACAACATGATATCTATAAATTGGAATTCATGAACACACTAGATATGGAAGGAGAATTAAATACTTATAATGGGCAACTGGATACACAATGGTTTATATATTGTATATGGATTGATTATGACAAAGCCTTTTCACATATTGTAATGCTGAAATCCATTAAAATTATACATACCAATAATGCTTATGATAACTATGAGATTTTAATAATGGATATAATTTTTTTTACTCAATGGTAAAATTAAAGAATATTTATATATGACACAACTTAAATGGTTTGAGTCTCCAAATAATTCCAAAAAGAAATTAAAATAAATAATAAATCCATTTCTAGATAATGAAATAATCTAGTTAATGGAACATTCATTAGGAGGAATCCACAATTTAATTGGTTTTATAAAGAATGATTGTTGTCCCCATATCTAGAAATTAATTAGTGGGAGTGTAGTATTTTTCATAATATTATATTTTGATAACATATTACTCATTTTTAAATTAAATACCAATTTAATGCAATTTGAAGGTCTGGCTGAATACATGATTCTTTATGAAGGACTTGGGGGAGGCAGTATATATTCATGGGTTCAATATCCATCCTGATAGATCCAAAAGCATACTCAGACTATGTAAATGAATATATATTGAAATTATAATTAATATATTCAGTATAGAACAATCTAAGTGGGCATTATTTCTAGAATCACATTTCATTCATCTTTTCATGAAAATGTCTCCTCAGACACGTAATAAAATTAATGGGTTAGAAATAATACTATATTCCTAAAAAATTGGGTGAGAAATGTATGTTATACTCTGTACTAGGATAGATGTTACTTATTTAGTATGTGTAGTAGGTAGATATCGAGTTGACCCAGGTTACCACCAATGGATGATAGTTAAAACAATACTTATATATTTGAGGCATACAAACAATATGTTTTTTTATTAATGAGAGAGATGAAGAGAAAGTAATTAGTCGATATATAAATATGACTTTCCAAACTGACAATTGTAAAATCATGTCACAAATGGGATATAATATAACATTAAATAGATGTGTTGTGTGCTAGACGAGTACAAATATGATTTTGTTCATTGATTTTACACAGGATTCTAAGTTTACTAAGGATTCTAAGGGAGATAAAGATGCATTATGGATGAATAACATTATCCTAGATAATAACATTGTACCTCATTGTTATTATCTTATCACTCTCTAAAGTGATAATTCTGTAGTGGTGTCTCTCACAATAATCCTATAGTCACAGAAGTGGATGGACAACATATATTAGAAGTATCATCTAATGATGGATTTTTTCTAAAGGGGCAATGTTGTAGTGTGGAATAATTACATAGAAAACACATTGATTAAATCCTTTACTCATCCAAAACATGATTATCATGTGGGGTCTAGAAGAGAGACATTTTTATCTAGTTGGCTATAGTATATTTGGTGTTGTTTGGAGTTCATGTCTTAAGATAAATAGTTTATATTTTGATTACATGTGCATTTTATGTATTGAAAATTAATCAAACAACTTATTATATATTGTTCAATGTTTTTTTGAGTTTGACGTAATAATATACATTTATATAAATCACATTGAAATATTCATATCGGCACCCTATAGTGACGAGAACCTTCAAGTGTTATGATGATAGTTTATAATAATGTTTTGTGGTAGGATAACATACTAGGATGGGACACGTAGTACATGTACAACTAGTTGTGTTTACTTATAATTGGTCGAGGATTCCTCTCTTGATGCTTGAACTAGGGAAACTCTTAGATAGGAGATTATGAGAACATAATTTCTTGTTATATTTTTTATCATGTTTTGGTGTCATTGGATATTCATATTTCTGAGAATGTTAAATGGTCTATGGACATAAATATTACTATTAATTTGTTTCCTATCTCACATTGTTATATTTTATGATTAAAACTCTGATTCCATATGTTCATGGTAAGGTATGGTATGTTGGGTGCATCATGAATTACATTTAATTAATGGATAAGTGAAGGAATGTTTTTACTTCTATATTTGTGGATGATTATATCTCGAAGCATTGATTATAATTGAAAAATCTCCCTAAATACCATGGTTATGGTTTCATGGCATTTTTATTTCTTGTAGTCAGTTAAATTTTTATTGAGCATTTATGTAGTTGACATCGATGTGAAACCAACATGATAATATATTGTGATAAAGGTATTATATTACCTAGTAAATATTCATATGCAGTATTTTTTGTTACGAAACTATGTTCTTTATCTTGTGACTCTTGAACAATTGTTTTACAGTAATCTCAGACTTTAGTAAATACCACATAATTCCTATATGAAATATTCCTAAATAATCAAACACTTTGTGATACTGATGATCTCAATTAAAAAATATTTGAATTTAATTAATGGAATAAATTTTAATCACAATACTTAGGAATGATTTAATTCACATTTTATTGAATGAAAATATTTGTTTATGAATAAAATATTTAATAAAATATTAATTTTTGTTTTCAACAAATTTTTGTGGAGTTCAAACAAACTAAATCAGTGTCTAGTAAAAAATATTAATTAACTGGCCTATTAAATAATAAATTTATTGTACAAGTTGGTTCACACATCCAAAAAAATAATATTATCATTAGAAAGTGACATGGGGTTTATTAAATGTTATAATATTGTTTAAGGTAAATCATGAAATTAAATTATATTTTAACATAACCCTTAAATAAATAAATAGATGGTTATGTATATTGGGATGGGAATTGAAATTTTAGAATTGGTGTGTGCAATGAATCTCTATCTCAAATACCAATTATTTATTCCTCTCATGAATGTGATACACAAGAGGGTCTCATTCAATATTGAAGGATGAGATATCCACATGAAATAACGCAAGATAATCGATTTTTCATGCTAGAACCCAATGATCTGTTGGTGTTTATCTGAATCAAAGGATGTCATGTGGATCCCCACTTTAGGGATTCTACCCTTGGATCATCACATACAAATGAAGGAAATTTGAAAGTGTCTTTCATAATATCAACATTATCAATGTAGCAATGATTCAAATTCGAGATAATTATCTTCCATATTTAAATAAATTAACTAAAATTATAATGTGCATGATCCCTTATTAGTGTTTCAGGAAAAGAAATGATGATACAAATTTAAATATATCGCCCACCACTGCATGCTTCTGATGCCATCATAAACAACATATACATTTAACATGTTTTTTTACAATAAATGTAAAATAATGACATTATATTTTTTTAATTGACTTTCTAAAGAATTTTGTGTGTTTTCATTACATCTTAAAAAGATTTAAATATTTGACATAATTTTTTTTTTCAAAAAATGGTTTACAAATTTTTTTCCAAGTAATTTTTTATAGGATTAAAAAATATTTTACATGTTATTTTTTGAATTTAATGAAAATAAATATTGGTTTATAAAATGATACTATTTATTTATATACTTATTTATATAAAACCTATTTTTAAAAACTATATTTCAAATAAGATTGAAATAACTCCTTTATTAAAAGACTTATAAATTGAATGTGGTATCATTTGGAATATCTACTGAGATTATTTTCTAATGACATAATAATTAAATTAATGTTTTAGGTTTTGGATTATCTATTACTCCTTTTCATGTATTGAGATTTTTGTTCTAGATTGTGACATTCAGGGAGGTATGCCCCCAACCGCAGATTCCCCTTTTATATGTGCTATAAAATATCTTTTATAAAGGATTTTCATGTGATTATAATCTACCTAAAATTCAATGGGGTATACTCATATCAATGTTATTAAAAGTGGATATTTAACCATGATTTTTTATATCACTCATAAACATTGTCTTTTTCATGAACTAATAAAAGACGTGGGTGGATGATGAGGGATGATAATAGTGGTTCTATTCAAATCATAAAACATAATTTATCTCTAAAAAGTATTTTAATACTTTTATCTGCAATTTTTTGTAGAGCTCATAATATGGGTATTTTGTTAGCGCTGATAAAAGGCCCATGGTTTGAGATTTTTAAAAAAGCACTTATAAATTTACAAAAAAAATAAATTTTTAAAAAGATAATAACTTTTATCAATACATGAACCCCACTATTATCAGTACATGAAAACTGCTTGATAAATTTTACCTTTGTTCATATGACCTTATTTTATCGATTTATCAGCACTACAGCTGTTGCCCGCTCATGCCCACTATTATATCTGATTGACATCCAACCCCTTGTTTTTTAATTGTATAAGTTCTTTTTAGTTTTATTTTAATTTTAATTTATTATGTTAATGTGATTGGATTGTTTTTTCTTATGAATTATGATTCTTTTCATTAACCTTCAACAATGTTCTAGATTATATATGTTATTGTCAACATATCATGGTGTCATCCTTTTATTGTCATGCAGTCAAAAAAAATTATGATAGTGAAATTACTCTTTATGGGACACATTATTATCGATCCTCGAGTAAGAAAAGTTTCAGTTTTCACCCATGATTGGGGTAAAAATTCAGGATATTCATGGAATTCTCTTAATTGATCATTATTCAATGAACCTTTTTGATTGTTCTATTAGTTTAACATGGAAGAATGTGGATCAATTGAGTAATGATTCTGAATATATTATTTTTATCCATTTTTGGATTTTATATGATATTATCATTGTGATGAGGATATTATACTGATCTAATATACATAAATAGATTAGGGTGAGCATTTGATTGGTTGGAATGAGTGTAATTCTCAATTGATTCAGTATGGTTCACTGAAGGTCATTGTTTTGGAATAAAGGTAATTGGTTACTCTTTCACTCTACCCATGTCTAGAACTGTGATGTTCTTTAAGAGATGCACCATCTGTGGTATTCTATCAATATCTTGCTAATTTTTCACAGCTATCCATGTCTGCCTTGGTTTTAGATGATAGTTATTCTCAAGATCCTTGAGTTTTTTTCTCATTTTGGTACATCTAGATTTGAGTTTTATACTAAGAGAATTAATTACCTTTTTTCATAGTGTTGATATTAAATCTCCTAGGACTTAGTTAATATCTTATAGATTTCATCTATGCCTTAATATAATTTACAATGGTGGGGATACCACTATTGATAGTTTGTTTGTGGGATTCTATTTCTTTTGACATAGTGTGTGTTTTTTTGATTGAGGTGGATTAGTGTTGTAATATTTTTAAGTCATTGTATGATTTATTCTAAACCACTCCCTCAAAAGGGAAGAGTGATAATCTGAATCCATTTTTTTTACCATTGGATGTTTCTTCATGACCACTGATTAGGGGTATTTTTTCCTCCAATCACTCCCATATAGTTGTGATACTCTTTGGATTTCCATTATTTCATTTTGAGTCAATGGAATTTTTTCGAAGGATCTATATGATTGAATATAAGGATGGTATTATACAATTATTGAATTTTATATTTTGTAATTGAGGATTTAATCATCAACCATTGGTTGTAATTCTAGTTTTTCTTTGTATTTCCCAAGACACCTCTTCATTATGTCATTTAGACGACCTTCTTTTATGGGTCAACTACATCAACTAAGTTATTATAGTAGGATAAATCATTTTGGATGATATTTTTATCATAAAAACCCCATATTATAATCATTTACATTATTTAGTTACAATTTCCAATCACATCCTCGTGTTTTAGGCTAAACCATTTGAATTATTTTCGTAACTTCTGTATTGGTGCACCATTGGTGTGAGGTTAGTGGATCCAATGAAACCACCATCTAAAAGAATTTGAAACATGAAAAATTAAAACTAAACAGCCATTGTTTAATTATTATTACTTTTAAGGCTTCACATGTTATGTACAACAAAACATTCAGTAAGGCTCAATCATGTGGAGCACGGTTTGGAAAATCATGTGGTCGAACCGCACACAATGCCTAGACTTTTATAATCTGATGTTTTTATTTAATTAATCATCCAAAATTTTAATTAAATCTATCCTAATAATCCCCCCTCCATGAAAAATTTTATTCCTATAAATGGGATCCCTCATACATTCTTCATCCTCTCTATAATATTGTATTCTCATTAGATTGACTGCATTCAACCTAGGTAAGGTATTTCTCTCCTTTATTCATTCTTCTTCTCTTTCAATTTCTTTACTCATCCCCTTCCTCTTGTGGTGTGCACCATGGGTCCTTTTATAGGTAGTTTTTGATGTGTATTTTTTTATGGATCAATTTTTTCCAGAGGTTTCTTTTGAATTAATCTTATAATTTCTTTATTGGAGATTATTTTTTCATGAAATTGTTTTTAAGGAATCTATTGTTTAAAATAACGAGTTTTGGGTAAGTTTAACCTTATATTTGGTCGTTAAAATGTGTATGAATAAATGATTTATTTTTTATCCCTATATTAATATTAAATTTTAATATTAAATTTTATTTAGGATTATGTGAAATGAAATAGAGGGTTTCCACTGATTCTCATGAAATGAGATGGTTTTCTATTATTCTCATTGTTAGAAATTGGATTTATTAAACTAACCATTCCAAATGTACGATAATCAATATCAAATTTTATTTTAATATAATTTATGTGATTAAAAAATTGTTCTGGGGATGTAATTTGGACTATCAAGTGGAATTTTTTACAAGGAATTTAAACTAATTACTTCAAATTACATGTATTGATTTAGTTTTTTAAACATTGGTTCTTTTATAAAATACGGTAGTTTTAGAAATTTCTTGTTAATCTTTATATTTTGTTCAAATATTCTTTGTTGAACATGTATATATGTGTGTGAGTACCAATTAACATTGGGGTATTTGAGTTCTTTCAATAATAAAACTTGTGTGTTTGTGTGTGAATATGAGTTCAACTATAGAATGGTTCTTCTAAAATCTAATTTAGCATCCATGTTATCTTTCAAAGATGTTACAATGTGGATTTTGAAATATTTACATTATTGGTAGGAATGTTTTACATTCCTGTGGTGATTTAATAATATTGTTTTAATTAATGAAATCTATACATTTTTTATTAATTGTTGAATGACTTACCTTATGATTTCTCAAATTATTTCACTCAATTTAGTGTAAAAATGTGTTTAAATAGGAATTTGTGTTTTTGTAATGATATGACTTATAATGGGTTGATGAAAAAGTATTTATTTTAAATTAAAAGTGATAATTTATTAGAAGTGTTAATGAACAGGAGATGTTGTGTATATTTGGGAGAGACTAGACAATGTATCACATTGGATTACCCTATTATAATAAAAAATAAGAAATATAGATAATGATAATGGTGTCATGGAAGGGTGACCCAACACCACTAGGCAAAGACATGAAATCCTTAAGGAATTGAGGATTGTGGTTTGATGGATGTGAAACACTACCCCTCTAGGAAAAAGGCTTGATATCCATAATGATCAGTGCACACATTGAATATTGATTGATTATAATTTGCGATGATACATGGATATATGGTGTCCATTGACCTTAGATGTCATAATTATTTCCCCCTGTTTAATTTTTATGAAATGGTGATTTTTAAGAATTAATCCTCTCTATTATTAAATTGTTAATGTGTGGTTCTTGATATATATTATAAAATTATTAAAGTGCGGCCATGAATTTATTTTAAAATATTGTAAATAAAGGTTTAATTTGGTGTCCTCGGACCAACTATTTGTACCTTGAATAAATTTTTATTCCATATATGGAATCTTACATTAACAAATTGTTTTATATTGTTCATTATCGTTCATGACACTAATGTTAAAATTTCATGGAATAAATGTCACATTGAAATGGTCATTGAAGTTCCTCGTTATGACAATAATCTTCATGTTTAATGAAAATATTCATAAATAATGTTATTCATATAGATAACATAATATGATGGAATAAATAGTACATAGAGATCGAGGTGTGAGTTCTCATATGTGGTTGAGGGTTCCTCTAATGATGAATGCACATTGGAATCTCCAAGAAAAAGTATTATAAGAACAGTCAAACTAGAATGAATTTAATATGATTTGGTGTCAAAAGATATTACTATCTTCGAGAATGTGTAATGGTCCATGCAATTTAATATTATAATTAAAGCATGTCATGACTAGAAAACTTATATTTTTTAAATGAAAATCATGACACCATATGTTCTTTGTGAAGTAGGGTATATTGGGTGAATCACTATTGGCATGTCTATAATATATATTCCATTAAATGATTTTTCACTTCCATATTTATGGAATATTTTTTCTTGACGCACTGATTAGAATAGAATCATTCCCCTAAATCCCACGGCCAATTTGTAATTATGTGTTTATATTATTTATTAAATGAAATACATATAGATTTTATATGTTTGTGATACATATATTGTGAAAAAGGGATTTTATTACACTTTGAGAATTCATATGTGGTTTTCATCACAGTGAAATTAAGAAATTTTTCTTTGGTTCCTTGACCAAGTGATTGGAAATAATCATGGACATTAGGAAGTATTTACTAATGTGATTATGAAATAATATAAGAGATTCACACAGTACGTGTTACCGATGAACATGTTTAAATTATATTATAATATAATTATTGGAATATTAATTTTTCCCATGACCAAGGAATTATTTAATAAAATTTTAATGGTAAAAAATATTTTTTGATGAATAAATTATTTTAATAAATATATTATCATGTTCACAGTAAATTCTAAAGAAGTTCTAATAGACAAAGACAATGCCTAGTGAAAAATTTTAATTAAAAATGTCATTTAATAATATTTTTTATTATGTCTGTTTGAACTAAACCAAGTAATAATAATATTTTCAGTATTAGGTGACATGTGTTTTATTAATGTTTATAATATTTCTTGAGGTCTAACATGCAATTATATATTAATAAAACATAAACCAATGTTTTATAAATGTACAGTTATGTCTATAGTGATGGAAATAAAATATCGGGAATCATTGCTCACAGTGAAACCTTCTCTAGACACCACCTACTAACATCCTCTCAAGAATAAGAAACACAATAGATATTACTTTAATTTATAAGGATGAGTGATCTAAAAAATAACATAAGATAATCAATTCACTACACTATCACCTAGAGATCGATTGGAATTTCTCAGAGATCAATGGAGCATGTGTGGATCACCACTAGAATGATTCAAAATTAGGATACTCACATAGAAATAAAGAAAATTTGAAAATGAACTTTTGGATGTTCAAATTCCAAAATGAATAAATAATACTAATTCAAGGTAATTGGTTCTTATATATTAAACAAATTAATTATTAAATAAATTTAAAATATCCTCTTTTGTGGTTTTGGGAATAGAAATATTAAATTAAATCTTAATATACCATTCACTCCCACCTACATTGTCTATTCCTAGATCATAAAATTGGTATTTGAGGGTTCATCATTAAATTCATAATTATTTATTTTATTTTTGATCCAAACACAATAGTGTTAGAATTTTAATTTCATATTATTTAATAATTAATATGATTGTAATTATCAGGTTATCGATATATTAATCTTGTTAATTAAAATTTTCATGTTATTAAATGATTATGAGTAGATTTAGAATGACTAGAGATTCAGTCAGGAACATAAATATTTTTTGGATGGTAATAATGGGTTACACAATGTGTCAGAGTACACACAGTGTACCCTACAATGCTTCACCTAGCCATATCGATGGATATATGACATTCCATTTAGTTATTACAAGTTCTGTTTTTTGTGTGTTTATCAAAAAAATACACATCATATTTCATATTACATGTCCTTTATATGGAATACATTCCATGTATCCTGCTTGGGTTATCAGTGTAAATAATGTAATCCTTGTTATCATTATGCATGGTAAAACGATGTGAATTTGAAAATCCAGATCATTTATGATTTATGTGATGTGTATGTGGTGCACAATTTATTTAATTTATCAATTCCTATATTCATGATACACACCTAGTCCTCAGCCTTTTTATATGGACACAAAACATTAGAGATAAATGGCATGTATCTAGAGTCACATGTCATGTGGTCTCTTGCTTGAGAACACGCCATGCCTTTTAGTGGGTTGTCAAAGAATGAAAATTTAGACCATGTGGCATGTATTTGGAATATACACACTGTTTATTCATTTGAGATACTTTCTAATGTCCCATAGATTTATCTTAGGAACACGACAAGAAGATACATGACATGTAGATGGAATGTACACATTATGTAATATAGCTGAGTCAACACGCAGATGCCCCTAGTGTGTTACCTCGATACACATATACCGTGGTACATAACATGTATCTCGATAGTAAGATCTATTTAGTGACCCAATTCCTGTAATAATTAAACAATATTAAATTCACAATTATAACATTAAAAAATTATATATTTTATTGATACTCTATGTGTTTGACAATTTAATAAGGGTTTTGTAGGGTTTAATAATTTAAATTAATTGTTTGTAACAAATCAGAAGCTATTAGTTATTCTATTTATTTTCGTTTAATTAACTTATGATGGTTACATATAAGAGTATTCATATTTTCATTATGATGAAAGAGAAATAAAAAATTAATTATGTCTAGCATTTTTATCTTAATAATAAATATTGAATAAGAAATATTTTTTTCCATTTACACTTGTGTATCTGTTGTGTATACGATTTTTGATGAAATTTTACTAGACATTTGTATTTTTGGATGTGTTAATTTAATTTATTTCTTAGGAATTCAAAATTTTTTAAATATAAAAAAATGATGGCATGTGAGTTATCCCTCACTCTAATTTAACGAAGGACTTTTTTATCAATGGTCATTTATATAATCTCTATTAAGCAATACTTTGGTTCCCATCAGTATCATGTGAATTATAAATTCATGTAATTTATAGAGATACCATGCTGCATAGAGGAGGTTCGTGAGGGATCCACACTGATGCCATCCCAACATTTACACAGGTGAATAGGTGTAATTGTACAACACTTTACAAGATCAGATATAGGTGTAATTTTCCTGAGATCAAAGGTTGAATTTATGTTCACTCATTATATAAACTATGATGTAAGATCATGATCATTTCATATATTTTTGTATTCATTAATTTATATGCATTATTATTTTTTGGATTCCAGACCATAATTACATATGTAAATTTATTAATGTGAAATTATGGTACTTAAATCAGTGGATTATGCATAATTTTCTTTCCACCACGTTTAATTATTTAGGTAACATACTCATATAGTTTTAAACATATGAAATGGATAAACGAAGATAAAATATATTCATAATTAATTAAAATATCTCATCCTAATATTATGCCATACTACGCCTTTCATTACATTATTTGGAATTAAACCATAGAACTAAGGGTACTACATGGACAATTTTTCGAACATTACTTTTATTAGGGAATTCTCATGAGGGTTTTGAGATGACTTAACTAAATTATATTTATTTAAATGGGAACATATTTTTCAATATAAGTTTATATACATGTTTTGAGGAAATTTGTGTCAGGAGCTTAATATAGGGATGTCCACTAAACATATCATGGAGTGGAACACCCATATTTGGAAATGAAACCTACCTTATGGATTTCATGGCCAATGACTGAATCATTGAGAAAATTAATTGGGTTCATATCCCACTAGAATACATTAGCATCTAGACATTTTGAGTTCAATTTTGAGGGCTATTTTTCCACACATATCCTATAGCCCTCCAAATTGAGTGCTTTTGAAAATTAAATTTACTATTTCATGTTAATGCGAGGGGGCATAATCATACTTCATATCTATTACTAATTATTTTAGTAGATATTAATATGTATACATAATGAAATATATGTCAAACTCTAAAAATAAATTCATGTAAAACAATAATGATGTAGATAACCAATATTATATGATGATTAAGAAACACTTATTAGGCCAAAGAGGAGAGTTTCATAATCATGAATTTATTGATTATATATTAGATTTCAATAAATTTTCTCAACTCAATTATACTTATATAATTTAGTGAAATCGTGTAAGAAATTTAAGGAACCACATGTTATTTTACAAGGTGAGATCAATGATGAGTCGTGTGAGAATTAAGTTATATTTTTGGGGATGCAAATTATAAAAAAACAACATTAGTGCTTATCTAAGTTCCAACTAAAATATAGATATTATACCATACCAAGTATAGAATGGGAAGAATCTCATGATGTCTTAGATACATGGGTGGGGTTTCAAAGCATTTTTGTGGCCTCGTCATGTAATAATCATTCACCATAATGAAAAATGTGTATCTTTATAGGATATCACAAAAAACAATTGGATTCTACCTATACAACCCTTCATAACGAATGGTTCTGGTTTAAAATCAGTACACATTTAAAGAGAATGATAATTTATATAAAATAGGTGGTGGGAGTGAGATAGGCTTTTATGATATCCATGCTCAATATAAATAAGATATTTTATTGGAACCAATTTCAAAAAACCATGAAGAAAAAAAAACATTTTCCAGTGACACAAGTAAAGTGTAACAGTACACGATAGGTTAGAGAATTATAATGATATTATTTTCTAGTAATTGAGTATGGTGACACATTTTATGTTGATAATAATGATACTTTAACCTCTAAGGAAAAAGTTATTTTCACATATAATGCCTTGTGGACAGCATTCATCAATTCAGAGTTGGCTTCCATGTAGAAAAACGAAGACCGAATTTTATAGATACGCCAATAGATTTAAATTAAACTATTTGTGAACGAGTAATCATGAATAATATAAATATGTAATGATAATTTAGTACTAGTAAGGTGCAAGTAGATGTTATAACATTTAAATACTGTCTTGTAATTGACGATGATCAAACCTTTCCACAAAATTCATTGATGAAATCCATCATAATTCTAAATGAAATTGTGTCTTACCATGAATATGAAATTTTCTAAATGGATATCATATCAGAAATCACCAAAAACAATCTTCAAGAAGTTGTCTATACAAATCAAATTATAGGGTTTATGACTGTAAATGATTTTATAATGATATAAAATTTATAAAAATATATTTGTGCATTAAATAATTATTCAAGTTCACATAACATTAAATATGATAAATATTAATGAAATTTGGTTTCATATAGAATGAGTGTGATCCTTTTGTCTAAAAATGGTTTTGTGGGAGTATACTCATTTTCTTAATAGTATCTATTGATGATAAATCAGTCATTGGAAATAAAATATATATCATATAATATATTATAGAATGGTTTAATAAACTTTTCTTAATGAATGAATTGGATTAGGAAACATATATTATTGGTATGAAGATCCATCGTGATAGATAGATGATGATACTAAGCCTATGTCCAGGTATAGACATTGATAATATGCTGATGAGATTTTGTGTGAAAAAATACTATAGGGGATTGTTCCTAGTGTAACCTGGAATTCATCTTTCGAAGATAATGTTTCTATAAACCCATGAGGAACATAATATAGTGGAAATGATACCATATTCACCATTGATGGGATATGTCATGTGTTATATTCCATGTAATAGGCTAGAAGTTTCCTACACATTTAGTGTAGTGTGTAAATATCAAGCCGACCCAGGTGACCTCTGTTGGAAGGTAGTCCTAACTAATGTTAATTATCTGATATGTACTAAGGATATGTTCATGGTTTATAGATTTCATAAAGAAATAGTCATCAAAGTATATGTAGTTTCTAGTTTCTAAAATAATCAAAATGAAATGAAGTCACAATTTTGATACATATTCACATTGAATGGATGTTTTGTGAGATTGAAGTGATAAATGTAGGGTGTGGTCAAAGATTCTACACTATATTCAGAGTATATAAAGACATCTAATATAGAAATAGAAGGAGTATAGATGCATAAATTCATCTAAGATCAAGATTTGATACCTAATACTTAATATCCTTTCAGTCTCTTTTGTGATAATACGATAATGGTTTCTCTTGAAAACGAACCATGGAAACATTAAGGGACGAATCAGATACATTAGAAGTATCATATATTGAGGAATTTTACTCAATGAGGTGAGGTTTTAGTTGACAATATTTCCATGGGAGAAATTATGGTGGGCCCCTTTACTAAAGCCTTGACTAAGTAGAAACTTGTTTTTCATGTGGGGTATAGTGGAAAAAATTTTGTATGCATTTTTCTCTTGTCCATGTTTGTAACACCCCAAGATTTTATAGTGTGTTATTTCTTCAAAATAATTCAATAAATTTCACTACACGCAACACCATGTTTAATCGCACAATGACTTACAAAACAAGCTTTTCAAAAGAGGTTATGAATAGTGTTAACTAAATTTTAAACTTTATATAATCCTTATAATTTTAGAATCCATATTATGAGTTTCTTAGACATAATGTAAGAACAAATTCATTTTCAGTATTGCACTTTTACCAAATTTTAATAGTGAACCCTTTTTAGATACTATATTTTAAACTTTTTGACTAAATGGGGACATCCAAAATTTAAAATGAAACATCCCAAGCTTCCACGGTACGCTAGCGTGTGTTGTACGCAACACCGAGTTCTAACACACCGTTACCAATCAAACTAGCCGTTATGAATAGTAATACCTACTTTTTGAAATTATATATATTTTATATTTTAATATGGACTTCATTTTTGGATTCGGAATATCGAATTTAGCCTAAGGTGAAATTTTGGTACTTTTCGGATAACTTTCATATTTTGATGAATAGTGAAAATTACTAAATTTTAATTAAAAACAACATTTTTAATCAAAATAATTAATAGTGATAAATTGTGAATTTGAGTGGTTTTAAAGTATATTTAGAATATAGTTTTACCATTTAATATAATGTTGGTCATTGGACATAATTTTACAATTAAACCGAACATAAACAAGTGTCAATATTTTGATAGTTATTATCTCTTAAAAACACGCTTTTTGTTTTGACAGCGGGAATTAATTTTAAATTAATTTCTGCCACTTCTGTGTTTTTAATTTAGGAAAATGGATTCCCTATTTGGAATCATGATGTTCAAATTGTGTAAATAGGTAATTTTTATTTTTAGACATTTTGAATAATTACTGCGGTAAATATTTTATTTACAATGGTTAAGGGTAAATCCGGTAAATAAGGGTTAAAAAAATAATATTATAATAATACTAAATTACCCTAAAACGTGTCTTAACCCTATTGGTTGATACATGGTCGACCATGGGCATCTTTGGGTCTATTTTGGGACCCCATGGATCCACTTGTAAGTGATAATGACACTTTATTTTAATTAAGTTAAAATGAATACAAAAATGACACAAGCACATATCTTTTAGAAAAACAATTGTTACATAGTGTTATATATGTTGGATTTTAGATTATAAATATTCATTAGAAAGATAAAAATATTTAATACATAATGATATTTTATTTATAATTTTTAGACATTAAATAAATTATTTTATTTATGACACAATGATGATGCAGTAATTACTATAATAGTGAAAAATTAAAATAATTGATATTATAAATACCCAAATAAATATAATATGAAACTTTTAAAGAATTAAACTAATTTTATAGGATAATATGATATATTAGGATTGATGTAATTTACTTTATTCGAAGTAATCAATCTGTTATGAGTTTCACAAAAATCATCTATTGAATAGTGTCAAAAATGAAATAAAAGAGATCTTAAAACAAATATTATATTATTAATTGATATTAAATTCCTAAAAATCTAAGGATCTTCCAAGAGACTTATTTAATTATAGGTTCATCATTAATGGACCACTTGGGGGTCGCTTGGATGTATATAGTAAGTTTATTAACAATATTATATAAAAATACAAAGAGACATTGTAAAAGTGAAACTAATTAACTTAGAGTTAATACTTAAGGATAAGGATAATATAAGTACCCAAACCTGTCTAAATTCTATTGGTTGAGTTGTTTTCGACCCATCCCCACCTTAACCTTTTAATAGTCAACTTTGGAGCCATTGGAAACCGATTATGAATTTATTATAACTAATATCTCTAGCTTTTCCAAAGGTGCCACTCACCCCTCTTATAAAAGGGAACTCCACCTTCTCATTTCTTCACACCTTCAAAGCCTATTGGTTCGGCCAAACTCTGCCCAAATACTCTCCCAACATCCCTCACTACAACCTAGAGGCCTTAGTTTGATCAGAAAGCCAACCTAAGGAGCCCTTTTGATCAAATCAAAAGAAAGAACCCGAAGAAGAGGTAATGTTTTCACCACCCCTTTTCAAGTTCCTTTCTTCTTCCACTTCTTCTTCCTTTGTTCTTACCATTATAAAATAATAACTCCAGTATCTCACATATACTGTGATGTTATTATAAATATGGTACAACTATATTCAGTATTCTATCCACCCTTTGAATAACATGTCACCATACGTGCGTACGTACGGCTTACCGTCTCCACGTCGTGGTGTAATTGTTATTCAATATATTATTATTTGGATGGGTATAATAATGATGTGTAACTCATGTAAATAATAAATATAACATGTTAATGATTCTTTATATATGATATACCATCCATTTATATATTATTTAATATCAAAAGAATGATATTGTCGCTCGTGCGTACATACGGACTACCGTCTCCACGAACGCGATGAGATTCATTCTCCATCATATCCATTCCAGTATAATTATCATTTGATGATTTAAAAATGATGTTTAAGGACTTTATATCATTCTGGATATGAATAAGATACAACAAACATGGCTTATGTAACAAAACATATAAAAGAAAATGAGTAAGTTAACACCCGAAACGACGATAATTCTAAGATATTATTAACAAATCAATGTTAAAAGATCATATATGATATAATATTAATATATATGATTATTGTATAATTTAATAACAATTATTTCACCATTATATAGGAGGTTAACCTACCCCATCCAAGTAAAAGTACAAGTTAAGGATTTATTTCGCAATCTCTTCATTATCCGAGATTGTTTATACATAATTATCTATTGGGACCTTGTTATCATCCACGTCCATGTTTCATCAAAATGTATTTCAACACTTTTCTAAAATTTAAAAGAATATGGGTTAAAGTCATTTATACCCTTGTTTGAATTTTTATAAGATGTTATAAGGGAATCTTTCTGTCGTTTTCCAAACAAGGTGCTTTTTAACCTTTTCGACAGAATTAAGATAAGAATGTTTTTTTTACTTAAACGGCGGGTGCGGTTATTTTCCGCCGTTATAAAATCGTCAAAGCATCCCTTACAAGCTTATAAGAACATTTTCAAGAAAATGTTTTATTTTATATGACTCGTAAATGATTTCAAAAATAGAAAGAGATATTTCTCTAAAAAGTGTTTTGATTTCATCTATGTCAACATCCTTTGACGGATTCTACGCTTATTTGAAGTTGATTTATTATGATACAAAACTTCCATATTGTAATAAAGTTTTGTGATATGTTTGATTGTGGATGTGTCATTTATATAGCATTCATGGTTTATGAGTAAAGTATTGACATTTCGTATGCTAGTTCCAATAAAAATGTTTATGTTATATTTCAAACTTTACATCATATGAATGTGTTGGACAAGTATGTTCCAGGTTGGGGACTGGTTAAAGTAAGCCCTCCAGGTTGGGGACTAGTAAAAGTAAGCCCTCCAGGTTAGGGACTGGTAAAAGTAAGCCCTCCGGTTTGGTCTCCGGTTATTAGAAGGACTCCGGGTTGGTGTCCGGTTATTAGAGGCACTGCGGGTTGGTGTCCGGTTATTAGAGGCACTCCGGGTTGGGTTCCGGTTACAGTTAGCCCAAAGGTCTTGGGATGAGGCCTTAACAAATAAATTAAAGTTCATCATTATGCATTCCAACATTATGAAAGTGGTTATTGATATTTCATGTGATTATTCGATTAGTGGAATATCCATGTGAACAAGTAAATGGCATTATTTCATTTTACTTTTGTCATAATATGTTGAAGTTCAAGTTTAAAAGTCTTTTGTTTTAGTAATTCATTGCCTTAAATGTTTATGCTTATTTTTGAATGTTCCGCTATATTGTTATCCTTACTGGGCATTTGATCTCACCCCTTTTCTATGTAATATTTTTCCCAGGATGTGAAGATGTAAGTTATGAATGACCTACAGGGATATTATGAGGGGATTATAGTGTGGACTGTAAAAACATTATGTTTTTGTAGTAGTTTTTCATTTTATGATGTAATGTAAAACTTATGAATATATCTAGTGTTTCTAAGGCTACTAAACCAATCGGTCTTTCGAGATTTGATCTTTCTTTTGATCATGCCAATGTTATGTAATAATGCACCGACTTTGGGTAACTGGGGTCGGGGCGTTACAGTTGGTATCAGAGGAAGTTTAGTACAAACCTTGGTATCTAGATTTAGATAAACTCTGATTAGAGCATGTATACCTAAGATGAACTTTGAGGATTAGTATAGAAGAACTTCCTAGAATTTTGGTATTGTAGAGATTTTGTGAGTTTTCCGAGCAATACATCCCTGTCTGGATACGAGCAGGTAGAGGCGGCTCTAGCACAGATGTACCTAGGGGTAAAACCCGAAAACACCGCTTTGAGCTAGACTCGAACGGGAACTGGTGCACGACAACGGGCCTTGCTGCACTCTTGGTTACGACACTCCCAGGGGATATGCTTAGGATAACTCTCATTTTCTTTACAAATCATTTTGAAGGGATTATGAGTATATACATCTCAAAGAAAACATTCTTATGATTATGGATTATATCCATAAATAGTTTAATTTATGTTAAGTGTTTCATAAGTATGGGATTATGTATTTTGATTCATAAACTGATCTAGTTTATGCCATTGTTTAGAAATGGCGCCCAATAGAAGGAATGAGAACTCCGGAAATGCACATGATCCAAAGAGAAGGAAGGATCATATCATTCATGGTCTTAAGCTAGAATTTATAAGATAAATAGTCTCCCATGTATTATCATCATATGAAAAAATAATATCATGTATTGATAAGATAAGTAATGAGTTTACTGAGTCCTATGGCTTTAAAGGGAAGCAAGAGAAGAAAAGGCTGGAAGAGAGAAAGATGGATAAAGGGAAGAGGGAAAAGAAGAAGTTTCCCATATGTGATAACTGTGGAAAGAGGCACCCTGGAACTTGCCTGAAAGGAATGGGAGTTTGTTATAAGTGTGGAGGAAAAGGGCACAAAGTACGTGATTGCAAGGGTAAGAAAATGGTTTCAAATGTACAATGCTTCATTTGCAAGGAGTTTGGACACTACGCGAACCTATGTCGCAGTCATGAGACTATGCCGCAAATGATGCTATTGGATAATAATCAAGTTATGATACTACCACAGATGAAGAGGAATGCTTAGAGTTCTTATGTTGATTATGTCAATTGAGTGTTGTATCATCAATGTACTTGTTATAATAATTATGTAGTATATAAGGATTGTACTGCATTACTATTTCATTAAGGACTTGAGATTGTGTGGAACAAAGAAATGTGACTCAATAGCAGGATAAATTTTTAGAAAATATATGGTTGAGAGAAAGATAAACCATAATATGGTTCTGATACCGAGGTAGTGATTTTAGAATAATACATGATTGATTTGGATAAATTATTTTGGATATTCTTGACTACCTTGATGCTGATTAATGATTTGTATATTCCATCATTATTGGGGTTTAAAACATTTTTGGATTGATGAAGTATATCCAGAATTCTATATGGAATAAGGGAGCATGAATGTAACCAATAAGTATTATGGTAATTTAGTATGTTTCAGTGTTTTAAAAGAATACATGATGAAGGTATTCATATGCTATTACGGGGTAAAAAGGATCTATATTATGTTTACCTTCTTTATAAATGTTGGACTGTGAGTTTGGAAAGAAGTATTTTGGATAGTTCTAGTTTGGATTATTTTGGATTACCATAAAAGGACAACCCGGAGGTCGGGCGGCAACCCGTCGTGTCCGGCAAGGCTGCGAGACTTGAACCCGCAACCGAAGGGCGACAAGGGTGTATCACCTACCACTGGCCCACGAGATGTCCTGGATTAAATAATGTAGTTTTTATTAAAAGATCTTTTAGATGAATTATAAATTCTTTTATTTTGGAACCCTATACGAATAGTGTAAATAGAATTTTTTTACATTCTATTATCTTTTAGAGTGAAAGATGAGTTTGTGGTAGAAATTTATTAATGGATAAAACTCTAAATATAAAGTAATTATATCTCCATATGATCTTAGCCAATCTCATAAAAAATTCCTCAATATTAAGAAAAGAAAATTAGAACAAAAATGTTTTCCTAGATGGTACCTTAAATCATCACTAATTTATGGCTTTGGGATTGTTGGCCATTTCATAGCCATGTTCTCTACCACTCTCCATCAGATAATTGATGGTTAGATTTTTCTTCCATATCCATATTTTCCTACATGGAACCCTAGTATGTGTTATTTTCGGTAATCTTCATACTTTCGACTCTTTATTTTAAATAAAGGCCTCATTGATTCATTTTTCGATGTAGGTTTTCCCACAAAGATATTTTCTATTTTCACCCTTTAATTTTCGAAGAACAATTTCAAATTGTGAGGACGCAATTTATTGAAGGAGGGGAGAATGTAACAACCCAAGATTTTATAGTGTGTTATTTCTTCAAAATAATTCAATAACTTTCACTACACGCAACACCAAGTTTAATCGCACCGTGACTTACCAAACAAGCTGTTCAAAAGAGGTTATGAATAGTGTTAACTAAATTTTAAACTTTATATAATCCTTATAATTTTAGAATCCATATTATGAGTTTCTTAGACATAATGTAAGAACAAATTCATTTTCAGTATTGCACTTTTACCAAATTTTAATAGTGAACCCTTTTTAGATACTATATTTTAAACTTTTTGACTAAATGGGGACATCAAAAATTTAAAATGAAACATCCCAAGCTTCCACGGTACGCTAGCGTGTGTTGTACGCAACACCGAGTTCTAACACACCGTAACCAATCAAACTAGCCGTTATGAATAGTAATAACTACTTTTTTAAATTATATATATTTTATAATTTAATATGGACTTCATTTTTGGATTCGGAATATCGATTTTAGCCTAAGGTAAAATTTTGGTACTTTTCGGATAACTTTCATATTTTGATGAATAGTGAAAATTACTAAATTTTAATTAAAAACAAATTTTTTAATCAAAATAATTAATAGTGATAAATTGTGAATTTGAGTGGTTTTAAAGTATATTTAGAATATATTTTTACCATTTAATATAATTTTGGTCATTGGACATAATTTTACAGTTAAACCGAACATAAACAAGTGTCAATCTTTTGATAGTTATTATCTCTTAAAAACACGCTTTTTGTTTTGACAGCGGGAATTAATTTTTAATTAATATCTGCCACTTCTGTGTTTTGAATTTAGGAAAATGGATTCCATATTTGGAATCAGGATGTTCAAATTGTGTAAATAGGTAATTTTTATTTTTAAACATTTTGAATAATTACTGCGGTAAATATTTTATTTACCATGGTTAAGGGTAAATCTGGTAAATAAGGGTTAAAAAAATAATATTATAATAATACTAAATTACCCTAAAACGTGTCTTAACCCTATTGGTTGATACATGGTCGACCATGGGCATCTTTGTGTCTATTTTGGGACCCCATGTATCCACTTGTAAGTGATAATGACACTTTATTTTAATTAAGTTAAAATGAATACAAAAATAAAACAAGCATATATCTTTTAGAAAAACAATTGTTACATAGGGTTATATATGTTGGATTTTAGATTATAAATATTCATTAGAAAGATAAAAAGATTTCCTACATAATTATATTTTATTTATAATTTATAGACATTAAATAAATTATTTTATTTATGACACAATGATGATGCAGTAATTACTATAATAGTGAAAAATTAAAATAATTGATATTATAAATACCCAAATAAATTTAATATTAAACTTTTAATGAATTAAACTAATTTTATAGGATAATATGATATATTAGGATTTATTTAATTGACTTTATTCGAAGTAATCAATCTGTTATGAGTTTCACAAAAATCAACTATTGAATAGTGTCAAAATTGACATAAAAGAGTTCTTAAAAAAATATTATATTATTAATTGATATTAAATTCTTAAAAATCTACAGTTCGGCCAAGAGACTTATATCATGATATTTTCATCATTAATGGACCGCTGGAGGGTCTCTTGGATGTATATAGTAAGTTTATTAACAATATTATATAAAAATACAAAGAGACATTGTAAAAGTGAAACTAATTAACTTAGAGTTAATACTTAAAGATAAGGTTAATATAAGTACCCAAACCTGTCTAAATTATATTGGTTGAGTTTTTTTCGACCCATCCCCACCTTAACCTTTGAATAGTCAACTTTGGAGCCTTTGGAACCTGATTATGAATTTATTATAAACTAATATCTATAGATTTTCCAAAGGTGCCCCTCACCCCTCTTATAAAAGGGAACTCCTCCTTCTCATTTCTTCACACCTTAAAAGCCTTTTGGTTCGGCCAAACTCTGCCCAAATACTCTCCCAACATCCCTCACTACAACCTAGAGGCCTTAGTGTGATCAGAAAGCCAACCTATGGAGCCCTTTTGATCAAATCAAAAGGAAGAACCCGAAGAAGAGGTAATGTTTTCACCACCCCTTTTCAAGTTCCTTTCTTCTTCCACTTCTTCTTCTTTTGTTCTTACCATTCCTAAATAATAACCCCAGTATCTCACATATACTGTGATGTTATTATAAATATGGTACAACTATATTCAGTATTCTATCCACCCTTTGAATAACATGTCACCATACATGCGTACGTACGGCTTACCGTCTCCACGTCGTGGTGTAATTGTTATTCAATATATTATTATTTGGATGGGTATAATAATGATGTGTAACTCATGTAAATAATAAATATAACATGTTAATGATTCTATATATATGATATACCATCCATTTATATATTATTTTAATATCAAAAGAATGATATTGTCGCTCGTGCGTACATACGGACTACCGTCTCCACGAACGCGATGAGATTCATTCTCCATCGTATCCATTCAAGTATAATTATCATTTGATGATTTAAGAATGATGTTTAAGGACTTTATATCATTCTGGATATGAATAAGATACAACAAACATGGCTTATGTAACAAAAAATATAAAATAAAATGAGTAAGTTAACACCCGAAACGACGATAATTCTAAGATATTATTAACAAATCAATGTTAAAAGATCATATATGATATCATATTAATATATATGATTCTTGTATAATTTAATAACAATTATTTCACCATTATACAGGTGGTTAAGCTACCCCAACCAAGGAAAAGTACATGGTAAGGATTTATTTCGCAATCTCTTCATTATCCGAGATTGTTTATACATAATTATCTACTGGGACCTTGTTATCATCCACGTCCATGTTTCTTAAAAATGTATTTCAAAACATTTCTAATATTTAAAAGAATATGGGTTAAAGTCATTTATACCCTTGTTTGACTTTTTATAAGAGGTTTATAAGGGAATCTTTCCATCATTTTCCAAACAAGGTGCTTTTTAACCTTTTCGACAGAATTAAGATAAGAATGTTTTTTTACTTATACGGAGGGTGCGGTTATTTTCCGCCGTTATAAAATCATCAAAGCTTCCCTTACAAGCTTATAAGAACATTTTCAAGAAAATGTTTTATTTTATATGGCTCTTAAATGATTTTAAAAATAGAAAGAGATATTTATCTAAAAACTGTTTTGATTTCATCTATGTCAACATCCTTTGACGGATTCTACGCTTATTTGAAGTTGATTTATTATGATAAAAAACTTCCATATTGTAATAAAGTTTTGTGATATGTTTGACTGTGGATGTGCCATTTATATAGCATTCATGTTTTATGAGTAATGTATTGAAATTTCGTATGCTAGTTCCAATAAGAATGTTTATGTTATATTTCAACCTTTACTTCATATGAATGTGTTGGACAAGTATGTTACAGGTTGGGGACTGGTTAAAGTAAGCCCTCCATGTTGGGAACTGGTAAAAGTAAGCCCTCCAGGTTAGGGACTGGTAAAAGTAAGCCCTCTGGTTTGGTCTTCGGTTATTAGAAGGACTCTGTGTTGGTGTCCGGTTATTAGAGGCACTCCGGGTTGGTGTCCGGTTATTAGAGGCACTCCGGGTTGGGTTCCGGTTACAGTTAGCCACAAGGTCTTGGGATGAGGCCTTGACAAAGAAATTAAAGTTCATCATTATGAATTCCAACATTATGAAAGTGGTTGTTGATATTGCATGTGATTATTCGATTAGTAGAATATCCATGTGAACATGTAAATGGAATTATTTCATTTTAATTTTGTCATACTATGTTGAAGTTCAAGTTTAAAAGGCTTTTGTTTTAGTAATTCATTGCCTTAAATGTTTATGCTTATTTTTGAATGTTCCGCTATATTGTTATCCTTACTGGTCATTTGAGCTCACCCCTTTTCTATGTTTTATTTTTCCCAGGATGTGAAGATGTAAGTTATGAATGACCTGCAGGGATATTATGAGGGGATTATAGTGTAGACAGTGGAAACATTATGTTGTTGTAGTAGTTTTTCATTTTATGATGTAATGTAAAACTTATGAATATATCTAGTGTTTCCAAGGCTACTAAACCAATCGTTCTTTTGAGATTTGATCTTTCTTGTGATCATGCCAATGTTATGTAATAATGCACCGACTCTGGGTAACTGGGGTCGGGGCGTTACAATGTTGGTGTTTGTTAGAGTGGTGTCATAAGAGAAACTTTTTTTACATTGATTACTTTTATATTTGATGTATTGTGTATTATTAAAAATCTAATTACATATTATTAATTATTAATAATAACTCTCATCTAATATTGTCTTATAATATGTGTCCCATTAGAAATTTTATTAGAGTTACCAACTATTATGATATCCATGAAGTTAAATCTTACCACTATGGCCCGAATTCCCATATTTATTTATTTTTTATAATTCCCCTTTTACGGGTGGAAGGGGGACCCGTACATGGCCCGTAGGCATTGTTACATTACATGAATCGAAGGTCATAAAGGAAATAATTCAGAGTATTACTACTTGGAACTAGCCCTCCACATCTTATTCATAGTGATGTAATCAATCCAATGTTGGATGGATGTTTATCTAGGATTCCCAAACAAGAAAAGGCGGGTCCCGATGCCCAGTGCCATACCCTCTCATTCTTCTAAACCTGTTAGATTCTTCTTTTGTGAATGCACTTTATCTATATCCAAAAATTGATCCTGCTCTTTGTAGAGTCTTCTAGGACCATTAAGCACAATTTCATGTATCCTGAAGTCCTTCTAGTTTCCCAAAGGAATTGAGGTGGCTCAAAAGCATTACTGTCACAAAGGACGTAGGTGGCCCAAAGGTCGTGAAGGACCATACAACCAAACAAGTGCCCAAAAGGAAAAATGGGTGAATGGTTATAGTTTCTTTGTTACGAATCATTATCTACTACAATACATGCTACAATGAATACTATAGTACTTCTATTGTACCCCTTAAATATGTCTCCACCTGGATTTTATATCGTCTCTCCTAGATTCACATGCTGAGTCCTCACTATCATGGATGAGGCTCTTGTACCTTGAATTGATATTAATATATATTTAAATAATGTTATGTTGTAGGATAACATATTTTGACCTGAAATAATGTACAAATATGACCATGTTCAAATACTTGTACGTGGATGACGGTTGTTCTCATGATGTTCATACATAGGAATTTAAAAGATGGGAGATTATGATAATAGACCTGCCTGTGAAAATTAAGAATGTTTTGGTGTCATCGAATATTCCTATTGGAAATTACATGTAATGGTCCTTATATTTTTATCTTACCATTAATTCATGTTTCGACTCATGCACTTATATTTTCTGAGGAAAACAATGATTCTATATGTTTGTGGCGAGTTATAGTATGTTCGTCGTATCATGTTTGAAAATCCAATAATGTATTTTTTGGTGATGGATTTTTTACATCCATTATTGTAGAAGCTGATATCTCATCACATTGATTGGAATTGATCTGTTGCCCTAAATATTATGTGCATAGTGCATTGACTTTTTTATTTATGTTATTCAAAGAAATACGTATCATTTATATAGGTAATTGACATAGATCTATAACCAAAAATATGAGATACTGTGACAAAAGGATTGTATTAAAGGGTGAGAATTTTATATGTTAGTATTTTTTTATGTTGGGGTTTTTCTCTTGGATTACTTGAACTATTTTAGTAGTCATGGACTTTAGGAAAACCCACCAAATTCTGATGATAAAAAATCCTAGAAGGTCAGCAACAATGTGTTACCAATGATGTCAATTAAATTCAATATTGAATATAATTAATCGTATAAATATAACTATCATGAAAAAATAATAATATCATTCATTTTTCATTGATCAAAAATATTTATTGATGAATAAAATATTTTTTTAAATATTTATTCGGGTGTTCATGAAATGCTGGAGGAGTTCATATAGACCAATACACTATCTGGTGAAAAATATTAATTAACATGCTTGTTAAATAATATTTTTTTTCACAATTTGGTGCCTTCAAAAACATTACATTAATATTATAATTATCAGAAACGGGGTTTGTTGATCGTGAAAATTTTATTAAGGCTATAAAATCTAAAGAATATAAATTCCAAACTAATCATTAACTCAATAAATAGGATTTTATGTATATTATATTAAAAAGTAAAATTTGATTATTTTTGTGCAAACTAAAACTCTCTCTCAACTCCTCCTCCTCTCTTCTTCTAAATAATGATAATTGAATGAGATATTTCATCAAGGTCGATTGAAAACAAATCAATGTGAAAAATATAAGTCAACAAATTTTTACACTAACTCCCAAAGACAGATTAGCATTGAAAAATGATTGAAAAAGCATGTGTATATCATTCATAGAGGGATCAACCTTTGGATCATCACATAAAAATGAAGGCAATCCAAAAGGGGTATTTTAGAAGATCAATATAACCAATGAAGACATGATCCTATGGATTGGTAATCGTTTCTCCCAGTTCTAAATAAATTAATTATAAATTAAATAAGTATGACCCTCTATTTGGGTTTCGGGAAAATAAAATTTAAAATTAATTTTAATGTATCACCCTCCTTCACATGTTTACTCTACACCTAGAACATAAAAAATCAAGGAACATTTTTTTCATTATAAAATTTATAGCATTCCACTGCATTGAGATAAAAAAATTTATTAGGCTTGATGTGATCCTTCCTTGAATATTGAAATGTTATAATGCGTTGAAATTAAAATATTGATGAAGAAAAGTGGTTATTTTTTTTCAAATAATTGTGACATAGGTTGATGAAACATTTTCTATGGTATTGAATTCATTTAATGAAAATAATGTTTTATAAAATTATATTATTTAATTTGAATTAAAACCACTTTTATTATGTCATGCATTTTTACATGAAAAAATGCCCAAATCACCATTTGGTCAGAAATGTTAAATGAAAAAAATAGAATCTTGAATAAGTTCATAATGATCTATGTAGACCATTTAAGGTTGAAGCCAGGGCTGGGTACACAATGCTCATTATATTAATTGATGATTTTATAAGATATGAATATTAATACATAATGATATATAAGTTATATTCTTTTGAAAAATTAAAGGATTAAAATAATGAAGTAAAGAACACGCATTTTAAAGGGATTAAATATATCATCTTATAACATCATCGAGAATATATTAATAAAAATTTTATTGATTTTTATTGTACTTCATGATACTGTCGTAAATCATACATTTTTATACACCTCTTTGGAATTGGGAAGGAAAAAGTAGGAACCAAACCATATTGGATATGGTGGGATCACTGATGAGAGATTAATGGCCGTAATTATACATTTTGGGATACATGATATAAAAATTAGAATTTGTAATGAACTTGGTTCCAACTAACACAACAGATAGAATACCGTAAAAATTATTGAATGGAAAGACACCAATGTAGTCTTACATACATGTGTGGAGTTGCGAAGATTTTGTTTGAACCACTTAAGGAAAAAAACATTCACCCTATGGAAAATAATGTATCATTATAGGACATGTTTATGAAACAATGGGATACTACCTATACAATCATTTTGAAAAAAATGTTTTCGTTGAAAAACAACCGACAATTTAATAGAAGTATATTACCTCAAAAAGAAATAGAGAGAGTGAGATTGAATTTCATGAATTTCAATCTCAAGATACATAATAGTTTGTACATGAAAACATTCCCCAAAAACCCATGGAGAAGTTGTTCTATAGTCACATGTAATACATATGGGTACTTGATAGGATAGAGAACCAGAATGATTTTATTTTCTTATCACGAAGGATGGTGAATAAATATTACTTGATAATAATAATAAACTAATATCTAAGGATGAATTAAGGGTCACATATGTTGAAATTTGTAAATAAAACGTGAATTATGAAATGGATTCCTTGTACCAAAACAAATCCTTGATTTTTTGAAGATCCTATAGCGCATGTAAATCCTCCTAGATATAAATGCAAATTCTTGAATAAAAAGAACATCAAAATATATTACAGTGCCAATAAGGAGTGAGTGTTTTCCAATGGGCTCAGAAATTGACAAAGTCATTGAATACAAGAAAACAGTTTCACCTGGTTCAAATCATAAATCCAATAGAATTTCAAATTCCACTTTAGCTTACTATAACTATGGGGTTTGAAAAATGGATATCAGAATAGCATTCCTTATCAAGAACCTATAGGAAGATGTAAATTTGAGGAAACCAAAAGTGTTTTTGAAACTAATGGATGTGAATAAGATATTAAAATTATAAAAATCCTATTATGAATTTAATAAATAACATATTTAAAGGATTTATAATTGTGATGAATCCTCAATGAAATTATCCATCATAAAAAATGATTGTGATTCACGTGTCTTACAATAGTTTAGTGGGAGTATATTCATTTTCAAAATAGCATATTTTTATGAAATATCGCTCATTGGTAATGAAATACCAGTATTAAAATCTAATAATGCATGGTTGAATAAATTATTCTCTGTGAGGGACCTGGGTGAAGAAGCATATATTCTTGGGATCTAGATCCATCAAGATTGTTCCAATAGGCTACTCGACCTATGTCAAAGTACATACATTAAAAATATACTAAAGTCATACTATATAGAACAATTCAAGAGTATATTGGTTCTATTGTCACTTGGAACTCATATTTCCAATAAAATTATCCATTGACTCATGAGGGAATGAATATAATGGAAAAGATACTATATGCATCAGTGATTGGTTTAATGATGCATTCTATTCTATATACTATGTTATATGTTTCTTTAACATTAACTACAGTGTATAGATATCAAGCCGAACAAGGTGGCCCCCATTGGATGAAATTGAGAACTATCCTCATGAATCTCAGTAATGCATAAGATATCATCTTATTTTATGGAGGACAGGGGAACTAGTTATTATAGGATATGAAGATGATAGTTTCAACTAATAAAGATGACATGAAGTCACAAAGATGGTACATATTGACTTTGAATGGATCTGTTGCAATATGGAACACTTAATGGTAGGTTTTGGTCATTGATTCTATTGAAGAGATAGAGTTTATTGTGGCTTTTGATGAAAATAAATAAGTAGTATATATTTGTAAATTCATCCAAGAGGATGATGTGGTAACATGAAATAATGAACTTATCAAACACTTCTATTATAATACTATAGTGGTCCCTCTCACAAAAGAAACACGATCACATCCGTGGATGAAGCACATTTTTTAGCATATTATCTTTTGGGGTATTTTTCATAGAGAGGTGACGTTGTAGTGATTATTATTTCTATAGGAGACAATGTGGTGGACCACATGATGAATTCACTAGCTCAGTAGAAAAATCATTATCATTTGGGGTTAAGAAAATTAAAATTCATAGCTAGATGGATATTGTCCAAGTTGGATTTTGATGGATTTTTTCATTATTAGTCTATCAATTTTACTCTTATTAAAATTAAAATTTTGGATTTGAATATCAATAAAAAATTGTTTTAAATATTTATCATTGTTATTCATCTCTCTCTAGTAATAATATCATATAATATTCATCAAATGTAATAAGTCAAAGATGATCCCTACTATGATGAGAACCCTAAAGTGCTATTATGGTATTATTTATTAATTTTATGTATTTGGATAATGTACTATAATGGAAAAAATATAACATATAATTTCAGGTGGGATTAAGATTAGTTTTATGAGGCTTATTTTCATGAAGATGGTACATGGTAATATCCATTATGGGAGATTATGAGAAAAGAAATACCAGAAGGAATTCTGTATGTTTTTTTGACATTGGATATTCATATATTGGAACATGTGTAATAGTCCATGGATAATATTTTTATCAATAATGCATTTAATTACCCACAAGAATAATATATGTTGAAAAAACCATGACGCCATATGTTTGTGGAAAAGTATAGTATGTTGGGTGCATCACAATTGACATTTTGTTAATGGAGAAGTTTTGGAAGGATATTTTACTTTCATCTTTGTAGATACTGATATTTAACCCTTCTATTAGAATAGTAGTATCACCCTAAATCTCATGAACATGTTGCAATGACATATTTATTTAAGATAGTCATGGAATAAAATTTCATGAAATTAGTTTGGTGATATAGATGTGGAAACATCATCATGAGATATTATGATAAAAGTATTATATTTTATCAGTAGCTTTCATATTTGGATGTAGTAATTGGGACATTATGTTCTTTATCCTAGATTCCATGACTAATTATAGTAATATTGGTCATTATAAAATCATGCTAAATGCCAATGAGAGTGAACCCTAAAGGGACACAAACTATGTGTTACTGATGTTATCAATTAAATTCAATTTGATTTTCATTAATGGATTAAATATTAATATCTAGATTGATGAATTATTTTTTTCACATTTTATTGATCATAAATATTTATTGATGATTAAAATAGTTAATTAAATATTTAATTTGGTGATCAAGAAATTCTATATTTGTTTGAACAGACCCATACATTGGCCTGTGAAAAATATTAATTTACAAGATTGAAAAATAATATGTTTTATTTTGAAAGTTGATGTCTTCTACAATAATAATAATAGTAATAATAATAATATTTTAATTTTTATTTTTATATGGGATATTTAGATTATTAATGGTTATAAATTTTTTAAGGGATGACATGTAATTAAATAATATTTCAACAGAAGCACTAGATCTATAAATAGATGGTTATGTCAACTATGTTGATAATTGAAATTTGAGAACTGTTTTACAAATTGATTCTCTCTCTCAACTACTCCTCCTATATTACTTTCAATAATGAGAAATAAACTTTAGATTTCTTCTAAATCAATGTTGTAACATCCCCAATCTGACTTTCAATAAACGAGGGTAATAATAGTTCATGTTTCATGAACATACCCTCATTAAAAGTGTTGGAAAATTCATAACACAATGTATATGTTGGAAACAATAGGAAACAACATATAAAATTCATATTCAAACATCTCTCAAACTCGTTACTAATCCCACACAATATTAAATATGTCATTTCATGCTACAATACCTAGTGAACAAAGCCCAGAATAATGAAAAATACTGGAATCCCCAAATTTTCCTAAATCCATGACTAGATCTTCATCTCGGATTATACCATGTCAAACTCAACTACATTTCATAGGATCTGTTCCCTTGTCCTGACCTACAAGCATGAAATATACTTGGGTACCCAATGATATCCTGATAAGGGTGCGAGTACAACACAATAAGCAACCACAAATGAGGTCTAAAATATTTAGTCTAATAGATTGTGTAAGATATTATAAATTAATAACAGGTGAAGGATACATAATTCAGGGAGACTAGTTAACAATCTCAAGTTAGATAATCTATCAAAGGTGCCAATTCATTATGTATCTATCATTACAAGATCATTTTCAGTCACAAAAGGTTCGTAGAATTAATCATTTTAATAAGGTAATAAGAATGTTCCTAACTCTCTAAGGTATAATATATCACAGGATTAAATTCTTCTAACCTCAAAGACATAGTTTGAATGGATTGCAACCATCAGGGGAATCGAGCATCATCTATATCCCTAACAATTGCATTGTGGGTGTAGTTAGAGCATAAGTACTACTCGAACCATTGTAGGAGCCTTTGTCCTTTATCTCATACCCTCTTCCATGTTCACATTATTATCTATCCATTCACCCCACACAAGCCACATATCAACCAAACTGAACCAATATATACAACATTCAGAATCCATAATAGTCAATATGGTTAATCATTCTGTTCCATAATGCATTAAGACATTTTTCAATTACAACACTTAAACCAATTTTCTAAAATTCAATTATCAACAACACCTAAAAAATAATATTCAATAATTCTCTTTTGTCAACCCCTTATACATATTCATAAATCCCCATATGAAATTACATTCAACACATTTTCCCATTTCTGATACCATTATCTATCTTGAAAATTCAACATTTAAAAGGAACTATCTCACTTAGGTATATCATTACTATTTCATTATCCATATATCCCAATCATAATTAACCAATATCTTATATAGACTTCCATTTAACATTTCAACTTATTCTAAACGTTTTGTACATATATACACAATAACCTAGAACTAACATAGCTAGTTTCTAGATCTATAAGTTATCAGAACACCCCATGGGTTCCTTAAATGGATCAAATCATCCTTTTGTATCCCCTGGGGACCATGATAATTTCTCCTTATCATTTAGACACAAAATTTCCAAACCTCACCATTGGAGTCAAAATCAAAACATGAAGTTCAAATGAATAATGTCAAACATGCACATAAATACAAAAAAACTATGGGATGTAACTTGTAGGCCACCTATATTGAATCCATTGGTGAACACACCCTCAATTGATGTCTTTGATCCTGATTCAACCAACCCATAAATCCCCATTCTAGATCTCACTATAAAAAGAGGGTTATAGATATTCTAAATTATACGGGATAAAGGCGAAAACCCTAATCAAGAAGAGAACCCATGGAGAAGATTAAACATTCCCATATCATTGATCAGGAAACAAAAACACTCTAAATGACCTAGAAATTTAGTACGAGCTCCCTTAGTGAGCTATTTGGACATTCAGTTCATTACTAGGGTATTTTTTAGAATAATGGTGGAAGATTTCTAATTATGCTTAAAATCCAAAAGTGGAATTTTGTTTAAATTGCTCGTCATTAATGTGTTGCATGGTCTACCCGAATAGTTTTCCAAACTATGCACCAACTGTTCCAGAGTTACAGTCCCAAAATCCCCTTCCACATTGATTCGTGGGAATACAACTTAGTTAGATTATCCATGCGGCTACCATGCACAAAACTCTATCTCAGGCTATAAGGGTACGCGTGATGACCCTCACAGTATTCACTAACCACGTGCAAACCGTGTAATAAGCCCATAATTAATTTTCTTCCACTTCCAATCCAAAAATCTCCATAACATCAATGTGACTTATAATGAACAATGGGAATCACCTATTTAAAAAAAATAACTGAAAATAAATTATTAAAAAAATTACACCTTATGAAAAATCTATGATCTTTCAACATCCCTACCAAAGGATGGCTCGTCCTCAAGCATCTATATCTATGAATTGTTGTGCCTCCAATGAAAACTGATCGGGCCACTGTGCTGGCATATCTAATTCTCACTACAATGTTTATTCCTAAAAATTTCCATGATACCATAAAATACATATCAAAGGTACAACCATTCCCCACAATACCTTCTAACTATGATCCATGATAAGAACTGGATGCTCCTCAAAGGACGCACTAGGTTCAAGATCAACATCCTCAATATTTAACACATGAGAGGGATTTGGTTGATAATACTAGATTTATGAAATGGGAAAAATATTATGAATCCCACCATACAGTTGTGGAAGATCCAATCGACAAAACACTTGTCTGGTCCACTCTATAATATTAAATGGACCCAAAAACCTAGGTGACTACATTCTATGCTTTTGAATTTGATGATGACCCTACAATGGTGACACCCTAATAAAAACACTATCACCCACCAAGATCATGATACATCAACTATTCTATTTCGTATACAGCTTGTGACTACATTGACCAATTTTCGTATGCTTCTAAATCAACCAAACCTTCTATGAAATCTTCTATAGAAGACACATTTCCTACATCATAGAATCCAAATCTTCTGACCAACACAACAGTGATCTATACGGACTCCCTAAGAGTGCCTCCAAAGGTTCCATCATAATTCTATCCTAAATTTTTTGATGAATACTCAACAAGAATCATATTATTTTAACATGAACCACCCAAATTCAGTACATTGGATCTCAACATGTCCCTAAATACTGGTATCATACATTAAGACTGCTCCTCTATCTGTGGGTGATAAGTCATACTATACAACACCAGGTAAACAGGAGCCTTATGTACCTCTTCTAGTATCTCAATGTAGAATGTGGATCACGATTCAAAAAAATGGTTTTAGGAACCCCATGAAGTAAAACTATTTCATGAAAAAATAAGTCACCCAACTATTGATTATATATGTTTCCTAGATTAGAAATTAGTGAGCCTGTTTAGTCTATCAGACCATAATGACCCAGATTACATCATTCTTTTGAGGCATCATCAGAAGACCCACTATGAAGCCCATCGTTACGTCAATCCACATCCATTCTATAATGGGATATGACTGTATAAATCAACATATAAGGTGATGCTCGATCTTCACCTATTGATAGGTAAGGCATCATTCCATACAAACCTCAACCACATTATTAACTCCCCTACACTAATTCTATCAACTAGGATCAAGATACATTTTAATGAAGCCAGGATGTACTTCCCACATCAATGCATGGAAATATTGGATTAATTATTTGTATGAACCTAATTTCTCTAAAAAACATACCGGATCATAAACAACTCCATCAGAACCAACATCCAAACTAGATTGACATTCCCCACCTTTAGAACATTCTTTCCTGGCCTAAAATTCTTGATGTTCCTGTTGACATTCCTTGGTCCAAAACAAAAGAATAGAATCAAACACCATAGACGTAATATTCATTTTTCAATGCCATCAGAAACATCCATGTTCATCTCAGTAATTGAAACCATCATTTTTCATTCATTGTGGGATTCATATACCACCTGATTTTAATTCATTTGGCTCAACGCATCAACGAAACTATTCACTTTTCCATTTGTGTAAACCACCTCATAATCGGAGGATTTCTGGTACTCAACCCACCTTTGGTAATGAATTTTCAAAAACCATTGAGATAAAATTTAATTAACAATTTTATGATATCGAAACACAATGAATCATTCCCCCATCATGTAATGCCTCTATCACATTAATGCATGAACTAATGAAGCTAGATCAATAATATGAGTTTTGATATTTCTGTCATGCGGCCTCAACTGTGTTGACACATATGCTATTACCTGATCATCATACATCAACAATCCCCCAATTCCCATACTAGATGCATCACAGAAGACAATGTAATTTTTACCTAGATTAGGTAAGATCAAGATTAGTGTGTTATTCAATTCCATCTTAAATTCTCAAAACGTAATTTTACAAACCCCTGAAAACTTAAACATAATATGCTTATGGGATAATATTTAGAGTAGGGATGCCAATTTGAGGAAATATCTTATAAACCTTCTATAGAATTCGAGAAAAACCCAAAAGATCTGGATATCTCAAAATTTATTTTTCTGTTTCAAAGACACCACATCCTACACCTTCTCTATATCCATAGACACACTGGACTTGGAAATGATATGTCTCATTAAATACACCTTATCAATCTAGAAGTCACATTTTGATAGCTTGGAATAAATCCAATGATCTCATATTTTACTAAATATTATTTCATGATGTTAAACATGATGTTAAATATTATTTTACTACACTAAGATTTCAACAACATATAAAACCATAAACTATTCTTGATAAGGATTAAATATTTGATTCTTTTGTGCCATGTACAAATCCAGTGTGTTGGTCAAACTCAATGGAATCACAAAAAATTCTAACAAACAAAACCTACTATATAATGATATTAATAGTACATGAGAAGATATCTCCCTCATTTGATGGTATCTAAATCTCAAATCAATATCATAGTAAATTGATGCCACCTCAGTAAAGGAAACATATTATCAATTGTGAAAAGTAGTTATCAGTTTTTAACCATCATCTGATTAAACATTTTGTAATCAACACATAACCTCAATGAACCATCATCCAACATAGAAAATAGAATTAGTGATCCCATTTGTTATTTTATAGATTGAATGATCCCTTTTTGATGCCCCTCATCCAAATGATCCTTATGCTCCAGGAGTTCCCCTAGCTTCATTCAATATGGATGAAAAGAAACTGGTTTACCCTCTAGAAGAAACATGACGGTAAAATTCACATCCCTTTCGGGAGGTAGTCATGACAAATCGTCAGGAAAAAATCCTGATAGGGATCCACCATAGATGGAATGACATGTTGCTCCAGTTTTCCATCATCAAGATCAAGGCATGCCACATTGGCTACGAGTTCCACCAAATAATAAAAAATTTGTCCTTTTTACCATAATAAAACATGCCATTCACCAAAAAATACATATTTGTCTCCATTGGGATACTTGAATGTTACCCTATGATGTTAAAAATTGATATGGACAAGATACACCACTGAACAGTATATACACAAGATCTGGTCAGAAACTGTCATCTAGAAGAAAAATACGTTCCACCGAAAATTGTAACCACTAACCTCTAAATAAAATATTCTATAATGTCTAATATCCACTACTCACACCCCAAATATAGTATCAATCAAAATAACTATAGACACTTGTTCCATAGAAAGGAAAAACACAACAAAAAATAGGGCAATGGTAAAAGAGTTTGTGGAAGCTATGTCAAATAATTCATTATTGAGTGTGGTAGCTACAATAATTGTTCCAGGAATGGTATATTATATCGACTTGGATCCTCCAAATGTAGACTAAACTATGTAATGATGGCATGTACTATTAAAATTGGATCTGTCCTGATTAGCTTGCACTAAACTTCCCTACTATAATGGATGATCTTGCCATGTAGTTCCACATCCACTCCCTCTACCCGAATATCCAGTGGATATCCAACTACCTGCCTGATATGGGGTGATCTCTACCCTACCCACACATGGTACCTTCCATTGACTCCCATCCATACCCAACTACAGCGTGTTCTTACAGAACCATTTTATATGTCCCAACCTCCCACATTACTGGCACCCTACATGATGTCGAGGAAACTGGCCCCACATGTTCCCCGACCTTCCACACAAATAATTGAATACCTGATCACCACCATAATGAAATATGAATATTTTTAAAATTATGCGTACTCTCACCTTGGTGGAAGTTTCCATAATGACGATTCCTTCCATCAGAGTTTGTACCACAAGTCCACCTTGTTGGTAAAAAAAGTCCATATACCAATTTTACATTCAGGTTCCCTTATGAGATAAGGTCTTAGTCCACTACCACTACAAACCTTTTTAGATGGAATATGTTCACCTGGGACCTAATATCATACCAATTCCCATCCTATAACATATTTTCTATAGTTTACTCATCTCTAGACTTCATTATGATGAATCATTGCAACTTGGTGAAACAACTTTCACAATCAATTACTTAGGTATCCCCTTGAGTCAAACAGAAAAACTATATATCCATACCTTGTCTCATGGGTTATAGGTAATAATTTCCAAAAAACATTTCATTGAAATGCTTCCACAACATTCCTTCATCTGGATCCATCTAAACAATAATATCTCACCAATGCTTAGCCTAAACTATTAACATATAGGATGATAATTGGACTCGCTTCTCAAGATTAGTCTCTATAATAAAAAAATAGTATATATTGATTCTACCTAAAACTCTACAATCTCTAGCCCACCCTATCTAGTAATGTTCAGAGGGTGATATATCGTAACTCCTAGGTCAGCTCAAACATACTCGGTGTGTCCCGCCTTGGATCTTGTTCCACAATCATCATAAAACAACATTGACTCTCACATAACATCCCTTATTATCATGTACTAATGTAACCTCATTCACTAATATTGGGAAGAATTCTCACCAACATCATCCTACCTCCCATCTAACATACATTTTCATGGAGGCGTTTATCTACAATGCCAAACACTATCCTTTGATCAAAAACAAAAAATATTTCACGAATGTAAAGGAAATATCTTCATTATCCACCAAAAACCATTTCAAAAACACCACCCAAATAGGTCCAATCATACCATACACAAAACCCACATCAATCTCTACCAAGGTCACAGTAACAGAAGGTAACTATATCCCACGACCACAAGCCATACCTTCAACACTATTTGAAAACAATTCTCATGGGAAAATTACTCAAATAGCATATCATTTCAAATAATTTTTATTTATTATAATTCCTTATTTATGGTTTAACATTTTTCTATGCTATTATACACATTTTTATTGTTTCCATTGACACAATTTCTCACCACTTTTAAGAAGTTCAAATTCATTCTACCCTCTATGTCCCACTCACCCTTCCCATGTGTTTCTGCCAACTATGATGATTGTATCTTATATAAGCCTGTGACAAGAATACTTCATGAATACAAAACCCAATTTCATTCTACCCACGATAAAATTATCTTAGAACTATTGTCACGACCTGACCCTACCTGGGCTCGAGCCGCAACTACCCCAAGCCCGCCTCCATAGTCCAGGGGCTGGCGACCAGCGCTGAAGGCACAACAACTCGGGGTGGCCTTTGCCTAATTACCTATACACACACACATGCAGGACACTCAATGCAACAATGTAGAGTAAAGGAGAAAAGACACGAAAAGTAAAAGGGTAACTGCTATAGATAAACCACAAAGTGTATCGACCTCTAAATAGTACAAAGTAATATGAAGGTAAACAAAAAAGGAAAAAAGGAAAACATGCGCCGAACCAGAAAAGTGCCACAACACGGCAATAGGTGAACAATAGAAAAAAATAACTGGAAGGGTCCCCCACCTGGAACCCGACTAAGACCACTGCACTTGGTCCAATATCTCGAACTCCTATGCTCCACTGAAGTCACGAACAACATGTCAGTCATCTGCAAGGGCACACCATGTGCGGGAAAAGACCAAGCAGGGGTGAGTATAAAAATACTCAGTAAAATAACTCTAAGGGTCGAGGGAGCAACAAATGAGGTACCAAAGGGTGAGCAGTAGATAGAACGGGGAATAGAACAGAAGTACAACAGAGAGTGCAGTAAAGAGTACAACTCAACCCAATAAGATAATGGTAGAAGACTCGTCCTAACACAAGGATCTAGAAACATTGAGAAGATAAAATTCTCTTCGAGATTTTGCTACCTATAGCAGGAGAGTATACTCATCCTGCCACGAGAAGGTAGACGCAGAAAGCACATGGCATACCTCACGGGTCTTCGCCTCTCCTGGAAGGAGAGTAACTAGACCCAAGAAGTGGGTACCAGAACAAGGTATATACAAATCCATATGCTCTATCAAGAATCCCGAACAAGACCGTAAGGGGATCTCCATCCCGTAGCTCAACCCAAGAATATTGAGTCACCAACAGTCCCAGAAGTAAACACCATCGATGCCCAGCATCCCCCATGTCTGCCCCGAACGTCAAGTAAATGGTGCTCAAATCACCGCACCTCGACACTATCTTCTTTTAGCGGCACTAACTCGCCTGCACGATTTTAGGTCGCGTCACAAGGACGCGTATCAGTGGGGAAGGTGCCCCTCGTACTTGAGAGTTTTGGGTTAAGTCAATCTAAACCTCGTCACTGCCGCGCAGTCGAGAGGACTCCCCAAGTCATGGTCGTTCCATCACTGACCCGTACAAACAAGGGTCCCACTCCAGAAATCATGGAGGAAATCCACAGACTAGCCTAGTAGAAAGGACTGATTCTGGAATGTCAATGGGTGTCCCACTGCCCAGCCTTGCTAGAGGGTAAACCCTAATAAGATATCAGGTGACCCACTACCCAACACTCGTAGAGGGTAAACCCTAATACATCATCAGGTGACCCACTGCCTAGCCCTGCTGGAGGGTAGACCTGGAATAAGTCGACAGGTGACCCACGGCCCAACACTGCTGGAGGGTAGACCACGAAAAAGTCGACGGGTGACCCACTACCTAGCCCTGCTGGAGGGTAATCCCGGAACAAGTCGATAGGCGGCCCATAGCCCAACCCTGTTGGAGGGTAGACCAGAATCAATATGATGAGCGACCCACTGCCCAGTTTCTGCTGGAGGGTAAACCCTATAAGTCAATGAGCGACCCACAGCCCAGTCTCTACCGGAGGGTAAACCCAGAAATGCTCTGGACATCTCTACTAGATGGTACCACACTGTCCAACCGAACACAGAGTGGATATCATGCAACCACCCGACTCCGAAACAAAACCATGGGAAACCACTCATCCCTGCTGATCTAAAATATCGAGCACAAAGCCAGGGGAAAAACTCAACCCCGCTAGTTAACAATTGAGAACCGAGGGACCCTTTACATCGCGAGAGGTCATGAGTACGCAACACAGAACACCGAACGCACATGGGGACCACAAGACGTGTGGCCCCAAGTTAACCTAAACCATGCACACAAACGTTCTCAGGTACATCCATCCACACGTACCTCCCACCGTTCTCGCATACTCTTAGAGTATGCCACGTCTCCATCACAAAGGATAACATACACACGGCCCCCACGTCAATGCGAAGGTGTAATTGTATCAACTCCAACATTCAACCTCAATGGCTGAGGCATAGACATCCATAACCCTTCAAGCATTACTTCACTCACACGGGAGTGCACGTGATCTCACGCCAAGGGTTCGCATCCGAACACTGCAAGAAGAACCAACACTGGAGCACCTTCATATTTCAACCTTTAATATGATCGTGTAAGAGGATTAGACCACCTAAACAGATTACACCATTTTAATCGTGATGGAAAAACATGTGAGATAGACTACATAGTCACCCGAAATGGTCAACCGGTGAATAATGTACTATTCACCATAACCAAACCATGTTGGGCCCACCCTAAGATCCCGAAACTTTACAAACTGATCACACCACTACGATCCCATCAGAAAAACACCTGGGATTGACTACTCAATCACTAAAAATGGACACCTAGTGGAAAAGGTACTATTCACTATAGCCAGGTCGGGGGGCACCCACACCACGATCCCGAAAAAGGTCAGGAAAATTGTGCCCTCAAAATAATCTCAGAAAAACATGTCAAATATACTATCCATTCGCTTTGAGTGGACGCCTGATAGAAAAGCTGCCCTACACCGCTTTACGCCCGAACGACGTCCCGTGGTCCCGAGCCTCGGCCCCGAAAACAGTCGGGCGCTTCACACCGTTACAATCTCCTCAAAAAGATAAGTCAAAAAGACTTCTCACTTGAGTGGAACATATATCCGGAGAAAAAGATGCATTCATACACACCTCACACGAGCGGTTCTATGTGGGACATGTATCCTGGTCCCGAAGCTCAACGAACAGATCACCTAGTTGCGATTCTCTCAAAAAAGTACACAAGTTGGACTATTCACCTGTCCAAAATGTATACCCGGTGATATAGGTGGAAGTCATCGCAAATTCTTAAAACGGCACTTGTGGGGCCCTCACCAAAGTGCGGAATTAAAGTGGGTGGATTGCACCTTTGCAATTTCTAAAAAAACACCGAGAATCGACTACTCGCACTCCCCGAATGGACGTCCGATGGAAGAGTTACAGAAAGCTGTGTGCAGTTCGAAAGATGGCCAGTGGGGTCCATGCCTCAAGTCGAGTTTCATCGCCCAAAACCCATTGTAAAACTCTTACTCGGCCCCAGGGTCCCAATGCCACTGACGACGCTGAAAACAAAAGTAGGACATGTCTGCGCCGTCCAAACAAGATCCCCCGCGAAAACGTTAATTCATTTAAAGATGCTTCACGCCTCTGAGGACCCTCATTTTGGGAATTAAGAATTTCCGAAACAATCTCTAAACATTCCCCATGACGTATGGATTTAACTGTCGCAGATGGCAAGCCAAACAGATATCCGAAATGAAAATTTTGGACGTTTGAAGAGGGGTCGAATTTCCCTCTTGGGCTGGACCGGCCTGGACCGGCTGGTTTTCCCAGCTCGCAGCACCGGCCCACGGCCTTGCCTTATAGACCGGCCCCAAGGGCCGGTCGTGACAACCGCATGAAGACCCGCGTCTCGCGCGTCTTGTCCTCGCATAGGGGTCCCGTGTCGCGACCTCGCGGTCGCCCCTCCCTGGTGACTCACCGCCGCGCTGAGGCCCTCCGCCGCACCCCCGACTTCACATGGCTGCTCCACCTCACCTCGAAGCCAGACGCGCCTAAGCCGAGCTCCCCGCCGCCCTGCTGAACCCCGCCGGACCATCGTGTGAGCCGCCGGAAAACAACCAAAACGCCGGAAATTCCCGCAATCTTTGCCTGACATTTGCGAGCTCCTCGGAACTCTGAATTCATATCAAAAAGATGTGTTGGAAAGGGAATAAAATCTACTAAGCATTCATGGGTGTTTTTAAAAAATCTGACTGCTATAAGACGTGATTAATCAGGCTCAATGTAGGTGTGGTGAGAATGAAATGAAAATGAAAAATCCTACATCTTGGGCGAAGCCCGACGCTTCACAATGAACCGCCGAAGTTGCTACGCCTCGCAGGAGCTGCCTCACTGGAGTGGAGGAGGTGACGAAGGGGGTTTTCGCCTTCCACAATCTAGGAATATACGAAGAAGAAGGAGAATAGGGACGGGTGTGTTTAAGTAGAAAACACTTAAACCCCCCCGCCCGGCACGCCCCAGACTCCGCTCCCAACACAGAAAAAAAAGAGGGAACCCCTAGTGTAAACACAACGCTCTGAGTGCAACGAAGGTCTCAGAATTTTAATCCGATACTCTGTTCAAAAGTAATTAAACATAGTGCTCGAGGCTACCAAATTACGAAAACTCCCTCTACGGTATTTTCACTAACGGCCCGCACCCACAAAACTTATACCCCTCCATGGGTAAACGACATGTTCCGGACTCAACAGTGCACTCAGTTTTTCAATCCGTGCCACCGATTAAGAGATACTTGAGTTAAGCTGTTAAACGAATAAATTAATTATTTAATTTATCTGTTCCACCCTCCGATAGTGAGTGAGGGGTCCAAACGTCCAGTGCCGACAAGTTTTATGTTGTTCCATGGGTAAATACCCCATTACGGACCCATCTGTACACTCTGATCTCTGATCCGGGTCACTGTTTAGGAGTTATCCCATTTATTTGGCGTGTACAATGTGAAAACCTTGAAAATTTAATTTTGTCCACTCCGTGGCTCGGAATCACACGCTGTCTGAGGGTGTTGCTCTGGAATAATATCAAGAATATTTCAAAGTCATTCACATAAAAACTAGGTTCTTACATCATTCCCTCCTTCGTGAATTTTTTCCCCAAAAAGCAAAACCAGGGAACATCATAGGGTACCAAGCCTGCACCAGGCTCCCCCGTACCCAGAAAAACTATTTCAAAGCTTTGCTCCACTTCACATAGACCAAAGGATTTATCCGTTCACACGAGGTATATTCTCACCGATGACAAGCATATGTGCATTCACACATCTCCTCAGGTGAGTCACGCATGAGACACTATGAACCCAAACCAGCCTTTGGGGTTAGGGCAATGCGGTAGGGGACCTCTCCATCCCTTTGCACAGTCTTAAACGACCTAGAGGCTCTCGGGGGTAGCTCACCTCCCCGACTGAACCCCTACATCAGATGCCACGACTGGAATCCCCACATGGACCTAGGACAAGGCTTGGTGATTCTATCCTTCAGAATATCCATATGGTGAAATACCCAGGGATAACTGGTCACACAAGGTTTCACAGTCGATGTCTCTCAACCAAGGCTCTCTTACACGCACTGAGAGTGATGGAGTTGATGCCATCGACTAAAGAGGAAGGTTACACACATTCTACTCTGCCATCATATGGTTACACCCGATGCCCTGCGTCACCCTGGTAACACCTCAAACAAGGAGTAGGAAGAAAAGAATTTCACACCCAGAGCCTATAAATTCTACTGTAGAAAGTAGAAGATCTGTAGAGCTTACCTCTTATCATCACATGCTCTACAGGATCGTAGACATTCAAGGCTCATGGTTGTCTGTGGTTCCAACTGTCACCCCCCGGAGCCTGACGTGGACCGCCTAGTGGTGATGGGGAGATCTCGTAAAGTCATCCCTCACTACCAGCTCCTCCCACTCCTATGCTAGAACCACCTCTCTGGGCGCCACTCCGTTAACGGCATTGCCTCTGTCGTAGTGGTGCACCTGCTACCTGCCTGAAGCTCTCTACATGCCAGGCCGGGTAGTCCCGTGCCAGGTGACCTCTCTCATCACAAGCATAGAACCGACTCCCTTCGGGCTGCACTAGTGCCCTCCGGCGCCACTGTTGTGTATGACCACGACCCTGAGCCCGGTTTTCCTAATGCCACCTGCGTCGAGGTTCTACTTGCCGAAGCCCTCTAGTTGGGACAAATGTCTCGGCACTGGCGTTCCTACTGCCACCACCAACTCTAGAACGTGACAAGAATATCTCTATCATTAGTTCCTGCTCTACCACCCTGGCATATGAGAAAATGCGAAAGGGTACTATGATTGCCCGAATCTCTCAGCGGAGACCCTCCTCAGAGTTCCGCGCTCAGAAGTTACCATCATGGACCACATCCGGGTAAAAGCGTGCACGGTCTATCAAACTATCCACGTACTCAGCCATCGTCATCACTCCCTGTGGAAACTGCAGGACCTCCTGAATCTGAACGGAGCATAAGTAGGAGGGACAAAACTAATCACGAAACAACAACTGGAAGTCACCCCACGAAAGCGACGACTCGTCAAGAAACTGAGTCACGAGACTCCACTAACGCCAAGCTGCTCCGCGAAAAAGGTTGGCTTCCAAAGCCACTCTCTGATCTTCTAGCGTCTGCAGAAGCCTGAAAAGGCAAATCACTGTCACTAACCAAACCTCTGCTTCCTGAGGGTCTGACTCGCCACTGAACCTCAGCGGTCCCTGCCGTTGGAACTCACGGAGCGCGCTCAACTGGCGCTCAAGCTTTGTATTCTCTACTGAAGTTTTCTACTTCTCAACGGGTGGGGGTGCTGCTACCGGCCCACATAGAGAATGGGGTTCATATGATGGGTTCTAGACTTAGGAATCGTAGCTCACAGGGTCATCGTCATGCACCCAAGCTGGTATCTTGGCTGGCTGTCTTCCCGAAGACATCCTAAATATTATCAAGGAGTGCCTCGGTCAGATGAGCATATATATATATTCCAATAACAATGATGGGGAGCGGACTCAAGAAGGAAAATAAAATAATAAATCCTATGTGATTCAAAAACCAATTTTTTCCTACAACAAGTGTCTCATCATGCTGAGTCGACAAGCAGGTTATCCGGGTCTTGGTGAATGGATAAGATGGTCATCGCACCATCACTGGACTCCCTGGATTGAGAGACGCTCTTGAGAAACGTTAACACTATTGCCCTAAATCCCAACCAATTACTTTTTAGGGATGTCTTAACAACATCACAAGGAATAAACCACCTTTGATACAACTTTTTCACGAACCGACCCTACCCAGGCTCGAGCCGCAACAACCCCAAGCTCGCCACCATAGACCAGGGGCTGGAGACCAGCGCCCCAAGGCACAACAACTCGGGAAGGCCTTTTCATAAGTAGATGTACACACACACATGCAACACACTCAGAGCAACAGTGTGGAGTAATGGAGAAAAGACAAGTAAAGTAAAAGGGCAACTGCTAAAGATAAACAACAATGTGAATCGACCTCTAAATAGTACAAATTAAGCTTGAGGTAAAAGAAAAAGGAAAAAGGAAAAACATGCACCCAACTAGAAAAGTTCCACAACTCAGAAACATGTGAATAAATGAAAAAAATAGCTGGAAGGGTCCCCCACCTGGAACCCGACTATGACCACTGCACACAGTCCAAGCTCCCAAACACCTATGCTCCACTAAATTCAAGACTAACATGTCTGTCGTCTACAAGGTAACACCAAGTGCGGGCAAAGCCCAAGCAGGGGTGAGTATAAAAATACTGAGTAGGATACCCTGAAGGCTCGAGGGAGCAAAAAAGGAGGTACTGAAGGGTGAGCAGTTGATCGAACGAGGAATATAACAGAAGTACAACAGAGAGTGCAGTAAAGAGTACAACTGAAACCAACAAGAGGAAGGTAGAAGACTCGTCCTAACACAAGGATCTTGGACCGGTGAGAAGATGAACTTCTCATCAAGCATTCACTACCTATAACAGGAGAGTAGACCTGTCCAACCATGAGAATCTAGACGAAGAAAGCACGTCGCATACCCCGCGTCTCTTCACCTCTCCTATAAGGAGAGTATCCAGACCCAAGAAGTGGGTACCAGAACAATTTATATACAAATCCATATGCTCTATCAAGAAGCTCGAACAAGACCGTAAGGGGATCTCCATCCCGTAGATCAACCCAAGAAAAGTGAGTCGCCAACAGTCCGAAAAGTAAACTCTATTAATGCCCAGTAACCCGCACGTCTACCCCGAAAAACAAGTCAATGGCGCTCAAATCACCACAACTCGACACTATCCACTTTGTCTTGTACTGACTCACCCACATAGTTTTAGGTCGCGTCACAAGGACGTTTCTCAGTAGTGAAATCCCCCCTCGTACTTGAGAGTTCCGAGTTATGACCAACCACACCTCGTCACTACCCCACTGTCGAGAAGTCTCCCCAAAGTCAAGGTCGTTCCATCACTGACCTGTACAACCAAGGGTCCCGCTCTGGTAATCACGGAGGAAAGCCACAGACTAGCCTAGTAGAAAGGACTGAGTCTGGAATGTAAACGGGTGTCCCACTGCCCAGCACTGCTGGAGGGTAAACCCTAATAAGATATTGGGTGACCCACTGCCCAGCCGTACTAGAAGGTAAACCCTAATACATCATCAGGTGACCCACTACCCAGCCCTACTGGGGGGTAGACCTGGAATAAGTCGACGAGTGTCCCACTACCCATCCCTGCTGGAGGGTAGACTTGGAAGAAGTCGACGGGTGACCCACTACCCAGCCCTGATGGAGGGTAAACCCGGAACAAGTCGACAGGCGACCCACTTGCCATCCCTGCAGCAGGGTAGACCTGAATCAAGACAACAAGCGACCCACTGCCAAGTCTCTGCTGGAGGGTAAACCCTAGAAGTCAGTGAGCGACCCACTGCCCAGTCTCTACTGGTCGTAAACCCAGAAATTCTCTGGCCATCTGTACTGGATGGTACAACACTATCCAACCAAACACGGAGTGGATATCGTGCTACCACCCAACTCCGAAACAAAACTAGGTAAAATCACTCAACCCTACTGATCTAAACCATCAAGCACAAAGCCTGGGAAAGAACTCAACCCCGCTGGTCAACAATCAGGAACCGAGGGACCCTCTATATCGCGAGAGTTCAATAGTATGAAATGCAGAACACGACACAATTCTGGGGGCCACACGACGTATGGTCCCAAGTTAACCCCAACCAAGCACCCAAAATTTCTCGGGTATAACCATCCACACATACCTCCAAGCATTCTCGCATACTCGCAGAGTATTCCACGTCTCTGGCCCAATGTCTAACACCCACACAGCCCCCAGCGTCAATTCGAATGCATAATCATATCAACTCCAACTTTCCAACTCAACGGCTGAGGCACGACCAACCAAAACCCTTCAAGAATTACTTCACTCACATGGGAGTGCACGTGACCTCATGCCAAGGGTTCGCTTCCGAACACACCAAGAAGAACCGCCAGTAGAGCACCTTCTTATTTCCACATTTAATAAGATCACGTAAGAGGCACTGTCCACCTGAATAGATTACACCATTGTAATTTTCAAGGAATAACACGCGAGATAGACTACTTACTCTCCTGAAACGGTCAACCAGTGAATAAGGTACTATTCACCGTATCCAACCCATGTGGGGCCCATGCTATGATATCTAAACTGAACAAACGAATCACACCACTGTGATCCCCTATGAAAAACATACAGGAATGACTACTCAATTTCCCAAAATGGACACCCTGTAGAAAAGGTACTATTTACTATAGCCAGGTCGGGTGAGACCCACACCATAATCCTGAAAAATGTCGGGCGAACTGTGCCATCAGAATGCTCTCAGAAAAACATGTATAATAGACTATCCATTCGTACTTAATGAACACCCGACGGAAAATCCACCCTACCCCGCTTTATGCCCGAACCACGTCCCGTGGTCCCGAGCCTAGGCCCAAAAAACAGTCGGGCGCTTCGCACCGTTGCGATCTCCTCAGAAAGATACATCAAAAAGACTACTCACTTGAGTGGAAGAGATATCCGGAGAAAAAGATGCATTCCTAAACACCGCACACGAGCGGTGCTATGTGGGACCCACATCCTAGTCCTGAAGCACAATGAATGGATCTCCCCATTGCGATCCTCTCGAAAAAGTACACAAGTTGGACTATTCACTTGTCCAAAACGGATACCAGGTGATAAAGCTGGAAATCCATGCCAATTCATAAAACGGCCCTCGCGGGGCCCGCACCACCATGCAGAATTAAAGCGGGAAGATTGCACCATTGCAATGCCCTCAGAAAAACATCCAAAATCGACTACTTTCACGCAACAAACAGACGTTCGATGGAAGAGTTACCAAAAGCTGTGTGCAGCTCGAAAGATGGCCCGTGGGGCAATGACTCAACTCCAGTGTCATCGCCCAAAAATCCCTTGGAAATCTACTCCTTGGCACCAGGGTTCCGACGCCGTGATGGTGCTCAAAATAGACATCGGACGCGTCCGCGCCATCCAAAACAAGATCCCCCGGGAAAAATGTCAATTCACATAAAGACGCATCGTGCCTCCGATGCCCCTTGTTTCGGGAATTAAAAATTCCCGAAACATTCTCAAAACGTTCCCCTCGACGTCTGGAGTTCACTTCCATAGACGGAAAGAAAATCAGACATCTGTAATGAAAATTACGTACATCCGAAGAGGGGTCGAATTTCCCTCTTGTACGGGACCGGCCTGGAGCGGCCGGTCCACTCGGCCTGGAGAGGCCGGTCCACCCGGCCTTGGTCGACACGGGTCACACCTCCGACCTGAGGCCTTGCCGCACGGGCCAGCCATGGAACTGAGGTCCTTGTGCAGACCGGCCACGAGGGCCGGTCGTGACATCCGCGTAATGACCCACGTCTCGCAGGTCTTGTCCTCCCGCAGGGGTTGCGCCCCGCGACCCCGCGGTCGCCACTCCCTGGCGACTCGCAGCCGCGACAAGGCCCTCCTCCATACCCAAGCCGCCTCCTCTACTGAAGGCCCGCCGCGCCCCGGCCTCACCTGACAACTCCACCTCGCCCCAAAGCCAGCCGTGCCGAAGCCGTGCGCCCCACCGCCCTACTGAAGCCCACCAGACCACCCTGCGAGCCGCCGTAAAACACCCAAAACGCCAGAAATTCCTGCATACTCCGCCGGACATTTGCGAGCTCCTCGGAACTAGGAATTCAAATCCAAAAGATGTGTTGGAAAGGGAATAAAATATACTACGCATTCATGGGCTATGTTCAAAAATCCGACCTCAATTAGACGTGATTAATCGGGCTCAATGTAGGTGTGGGGAGAATGAAACGAAAAAGACAAATCCTACCTATTGGGTGAAGCCCGACGCTTCGCGACGAACCGATGAAGTTGCCGCGCCTTGCCGGAGCTGCCTCGTAGGAGTGGAAAAGGTGAGGGAGGGGGCTTCCACCTACCACTATCCAGGTGAATATGAAGAAGAAGGAGAATAGGGAGGTGATGCGTTTAAGTAGAAAACACTTAAACCCCCCACACGGCATGCCCCCGATTCCGCTCTCGAAGCAGACAAAAAGGAGGGTGCCCTGGGGGTAAACATGATGCTCCGAGTGAAATGGCGGTCTCAGAATCGTAATACAAGACTCCATTAAAAATTTATTAAACATAGATCTCGAGGCAGCCAAATTATGAAAACGCCCTCGGTGACATTTTTTAGTAACGACTCGTGCCCGCAAAACATATACCCCTCCTAGGGTAAACAGCATGTTCCGGACTCCACAGTGCCCTCAAAATATCAATCTAAGCCACCTTTGATGAGATAATTGAGTTAATCTCTTAAACGAATAAATTAATTATTCAATTTATCCGTCCCATGCTCCGATAGTTAACGAGGGGTCCAAACGTCCTGCGCTGACAAGTTTTATGACGTTCCTAGGGTAAATACCCATTTCCGGACCCATCCATACACTTGGATCTCTGATTTGGATCATCGTTTAGGAGCTATCCCATTTATTTGGCGTGTCCAGTGTGAATACATTGAAAATTTAATTTCGGCCACTCTGGAGCTCGAAATCACACGCCGTTTCAGGGCGCTGCTCTGGAATAATATCAAGAATAATCCAAAGTCTTTCACAGTAAAAACTGGGTTCTATCAATTGTCATATTACATGACATGTGTATCATCCAATAGTTAAATATTATCAAATTCCACAACACACAACAAGAACAACAATTCTCTCCCTTTATGACAAGAGTTTTCCCCCATACATGGGTTTTCTACTCTCAGGTACAATCTTATTAAAGGGCTTGAAATTGATCAAATATTATTTCTACCATCCCCAAATATTATCAAATGGAAAATAAATCCTCTAATCATACTTTCTAACATCCCCAACCCGAGTTCTAATAAATCTTTGCTCCGAGTTGGATTCTCACATGACCTTATTAGCACCTCCCTGCACACCAGAGGTTTCCGACAAGAAGTGATGCTATAATAGGACATATGGAGATATTAAACCCTCTTTACCCGAGTAAGAGACAACAGAAGAAAATATTAATAGTGAAAAAAATAAAAAACAACCAATAACAGGCATGGTCAAACATCTCTCAAACTGGGTACAAATCTTAAGCAATAGTCAATATATCTTGTCATGATAAATTACCAATTGAAAAAACCCAAAATAAATATTAAAAATATAATCCCAAAAATTATCATGAATCTATGTCTATAATCTCTAATATTCATGTCCCAATTCCTACTCAACTCCATAACTTAGTGCCCTTGACCTTTTCCTGAAATACAAGCATGAAATCTACTCGAGAACCTAAAAATGGACCAAGTAGTGTGTGAGTACAACTTAGTAGGACCCCAACAATGATGTTTAAAAATATATAGTATAATAGAAAGTGATTGATTGTATAAATAAATAAAAACCAAATAAATTAAAATTCGAGTCCACTAGAAAGCAATATATTCTTAGATAAACTAACCATGTTTCTAATTAATTATGTTTGTATCATTACTAGTTCATCACAAATCTGAAAAGGTTCATGGATCTAATAATTTGAGTAAGGGGATATGTATGTCCCAAAAAATATAATGGTTAACATATCAAAACACTACAATCTCGTCACCTTGAAGCCCCAGTCCAGTTATAATGCAACCTTCAGGGGAATTGTGCTTCGTCCCCTTCCATAACCAATGAAATGTGGATAAAGTTATGGAAATAGTCCAAGTCACCATATGGGAGGAGATTTAGTATTTATTACCATTTTTCAAGCCATGTGATCATGAATATCCATTAAATAACCACACATTAACAATATATCATCAAACATAACAATCATATATTACAATCATAATCCATAAAAATCCACATGGTAAATCATATTATTCTAAAACACATTATGGAATTTTCCATTTACATTATGTAGTCCATTTAGCCAAAATACCATTGTTACGACTAGGTCACCATGAATATTCAATAACTCCCTTATTTCAACCCTTTAAACATATTCATAAATCCCTTTATGAAATACCCTTTAACACGTTTTCCCATTTCCCAAACCATTATCAATCGTGAAAAGTCAATGTTTCACTAGCTATAACTCACTTAGGCATATCTGTGTGATTTCATATGCTACACATCCCAATCTCAAAAAATATATATTTTATTTAGAATTCCATTTATCAAATCAACCTATAAAACATGGGATCTATTTGTTTACACAATAACCTAGAACAAACATACCTAGTTTCTAAGTCTAGAAGGTATCATCAAACCCCATAGGTGGACATAAAAGGGTCAAATATTCCTTAATGCATCCCTTGGGGACCATGAGGGTTACTTATTATCATTTTTCACACAATTTCCTAAACATCACCAATGGAGTCCCAATCAAAACACGAGGTGACAAAGTCCAACATCAAACATGCACAAATCTATAACAAAACTATGAGATATATTATTTTGACCACCTACCTTTAATCTATTGGATATATCTCCTTTAATCAATGCCTTAAATATTGATTCAACAAACCTTTGAATCCTCAACCTATATCTCATCGGAATATGAGTGTTTTAGTGATTTAGAATGATATGGGTGAAATACGAAAATCCTAAATGAGAAGAGAAATCATGGAGAAGAATAGATTTACCTATAGCATGAATCCACAACCGAAGACACTCAATATGAAAATGGAATGATTTAGGAACACCCTTGGGAGATATTGAATGCTTTGGTTCATCACCAGGGGTTGGGGGGAATAATGGGGAAAAACCCTGTGGGAGATTTAAAATCCTAGAATGGGAATTTGGAAAATTTACCAACAATACTGGGTAGTATGGTTTACCAACACAGTTTTCTAAACCACAAAAAAACCATTCGAGAGCTACTGCACCACATTCCCCTTTTCTCCCAATTACCTAGGATTTCCACATTATTTGGACAATCAATGATTAAACAGTGTAATATGACTAGAATTCATTTTTCCACCACATCCAATCCACAAACCCCCAAAAAATCCATGTGTCATCACATCAGCATTTGAAAACTTTTTTTTACTAAAATAGGCACATAAAATGAATCATAAAAAACAAACCATAAGAGAAATATGGAATCTTATTGATCAAAAATAATTAAATTCGAATAAGAAAAGATAATAAATATTCTATGCAAGCATTCAAAGAATGATTGGTACTAATCATAGGTAAATTGATCATGTGGGGAACACTAATGAATAGATTATACCCATGGATTCTCAAATCATAATGAAAGAATCCCAAAAATGGTCTTTTAGGAGATTAACATCATCATACTAAAATGATCCTAAGATAAGGTATTCATTTTATAATGATCTAAATAAAATAATTATAAATATAATGTGAATGATCATATTTTGTAGAAATGTGAAATTATATATAAGTATATATACCTCCACAGAAGGATTCCAGTGCACCCAGAACCATCAAAAACATGGAACCAATTTTTAAATATAAATTTTAGTGCATTCCATTGACTATATTTAAATGAATTGCTTCAAATTGATGAGTTATTTCCAGGCATCTTCAAATCTTCAAAGTATTGAAATAAAAAAAATATTGCAAAATAATGGTCTACAAATTGGTTTTCATTTAATGGTAGAAGATGATGATGGAACATATTATAAATGATAATATTAATTTAAAAAACTATTTTATAAAATGATACTATTTACTTATAGTCTTTAATATTGAAAATATGTTTATTAAGTCATTATTTCAAGTATTCATGAAACACATCCATTATTTAATGATTTATACCTGGGATGTTGTTTTAATTTTCATACATAATGAGTTTACATTCTCATCCAGATCAATTAAATTTCAAATCCATGTTTTGGATTATATATTACCACTCATGGAGTGGTGATATATTACTTATATATATTGATTTTCATGGTGGTGTGTGTATGGTTTGGTTTTTTTATTTTCATTTATTGCAGAATCCAAAGAGGCCTCATCATAACATTTTAATTGGAAATGCATTTTATATGTGGTTATTGGAGGAATGGGATATCATAATGGTTGTTTTTATAAGTGGAGGTGTTAGGGGTGAGTAGAGGGATTATATAAATTTTTAATTTTTTTTGTTTAAATGGTTTTCTTTTTTATTTATTATCTGATTATTATGTGGTTGTCCAAATTTTAGAATGTTCATTGTTATTTATGTCGTTTCCTAACTCTAATTATCAGGTTAAAATATTTATCAACTCGGATTATTAGTTTAAACTATTCACATAATTTTTAATGCCAATAAACTGATTTTCATGGATTAGGAACACCCTTTTGGTGTGTTATGGGCCTGCTCGGGTGTCTGATGGAGGGACGACCCATGTTTTGTTTTTACAGGTTTGTAATGACTCAAAGTGTATTTTGGGAATATTTATAGTGATAAATGAGTGAAAACTACCAATAAAATAAATGATCAGGAATTGTCATGGATATTTAAGGCAATAATTATCAATTAATTTATGATATATAGATTAAAATTTTATATCAAGGGTTGTTTGTGAGATGACACATATTGTATTTTTCAAACTATAACATTTTATTAATGGATATTTAATTATAAAAAAACAATAAACATGTTCAAATTGTCCTCAAAATTTACAACATTGATCATTTATTAATATTTTTGGACTATAAAATTAAATAAAACATTAATATGATCTCAAAATGGTATGGTGTTGATCCATATTGGGCTGTCAGCACATAATTATTAACAAATAACTGAGGTATATGATGATCAGGGGTATGAAATATAGTATTAGTGACGTAGTGCAAAAAATTACATGACTAGAATTATTGCATCCAAGCTTCTCATCACCCCTAGAATTTTGGGATGTTATCAATTTTAAAAAGATGTGGTTAATTTATATGTATTCAAATATATAATACCAATCAATAACAAATCATTTTAAAAAGAAATTAATTTTTGGAATTGGGAAAAATATTAATCGAGAGAGAACAGAATTATATAGTATTAAATGAAAATGTGTTTAATTTGAATAAAAAAAATTTGTAAAATAAATTTCACATAAAATAACGATCTAACATTAATTTGAAATTTACAAAGATACAAATCAAACACCACAACCCTTACTAAAAATATTACTAGTATACTAGAAAATGAAAACAATAAGAATGAAAAATAAAAAATATATATAATAAAATGATATTTGGTAAGATGGGTAATGTATATCATAGATATGATGGTTGCAATTTCTAAAATATCATTCAGCTCTTTGGGTTTATTCCTGGTCATAGAAATTTCCCTCATTTGAATCATCCCAATAACTAAAACAACTGAAATCCACTCTCTAGAAATAATCAACAATGTCTATGAAATATAAAAATCTCAGTCATCATAAATAGTCTCCGTAATAGTGGGTAAATGATACTCTATCCATGGTAGTCCATCATCAACATCCATTTTCATTACTTCAATGAAAACATCATGACTGAAAAAATACCACTGCTAAAAGTGAAATAGAGATTTATTTGGCTTTTTTCTATATTGGAATGCTTCCACATAAAATCGATGCAGGATTTGGTGTCAAAGGACTAATGTTTTTTAACTTGATTGCATGAATATTTGATGTGTTGAATATTAATAATATTTATTATTAAAAATTGATTTTTATTTTAAATTAACCTAATGTAATAATTTCATAGAGTATACAATAAATTAATATGTTTATGTAAATTCCTCATTATGATGAAAATATTAATGGGTTGTGACGATATTATCATATAATGTTTTTTTATTGGATATCATGCATTGATGGGACATATTGTACCTAGAAATTTAGGTGAATGTACACATAATTATACAAGTGTACTTCTCAAGAAGTTTTCATGTGGTAATCTACAAGACTGTATATTATGAGAACAAACCTACAAGTAGGAATTATGTATGTTTTGTTTTCATTGGATATTCTAATATATGACTGAATGTGATGGTCCTTAGACATTATGTTTTTTATTAATTCACATTTTAATGAATTTACATAGATTAATCTCATAATCCATGATGATAATAGTTCATAGTGAAGTTAGATACATTGGGTCTGTCATGAGTGACATGTCATTAATGAATATATAGAGGAAGGATTTTTCCATTCAACAACTATGGAAGTAGATATCTCATCCCTTTCATTGAAATAGAACCATCAAATTAAATTATATGGTCATGGTGAAATGACATGTTTATTTCATATACTGAAAGAGAGTCATATAATGAATATAGGTTGGTGACCAGATGTGAAACCTTCCTAACAAAATATATTTTCCAATGGATTATATTACACATTGAGTTTTCTTTGGTTATAGTTGATGTTGTGACATCATGTTCGTTTTCATGGGTTCCTTGACCCTTTTGTAGATACTAATCCTCAAAATCAGGATAGTTTGTCTAATGAAAATGAGAAAAAATAATGGATGATCACATAGTTTTTTTTTCTCATTATCTTGATTAAATTTTCATTCATTTTAAATAATAGAATAAATATTAGTCTAAAGATTGAGAAATAATATTATTTATTTTATATTGATCATATATATTAAATACATATTTTTTCAATGGTACATGAATAAAATATTTATTTTATTTATGTAATATTTTATTAAATATTTATTCCTCATACAGTGAATAAAATATTTTTTAATGAATAAAATATTTAATTAGTTATTCAATAAATTCTATACGAGTTTGAAAAAACCTAGAGTATTTCAAGAGAAAAATATTAATTTATAATACCATTACATAATATTTCATAGTGTATAAGTGGGAATGTCCCACAAACGAATAATTATATAATTATTATTATACATAGTTTTATTTATTTAATGTAATAAATTTAATTTAATATCTGGAAATCAATTAAATTATATTTTAACTCAAATCCTAACTGTATAAATATATGACTATGTTTAATGTGTAGATAAACCAATAATTGAGAATAGATATTTGTAGCAAAAAATAATTATCTATCAACTCATCCATCTCTATCTATCTCATGAACTATAATTGAATGAAAGATTTCTTCTAGAACAAAGAATGAGATATCAATAAGGAACAAATCATGTCATTTTACTCTCTATGTTAGCACCTATGGATCGAGTGGGGTTGCTCATAGATCATAGGAACATTTGTGGATCACCGCATAGCCGGATAATATCCATGGATCCTAATGATACATGTTTTTGATAAATATATTGTTAATATTAAATGATATAATTTACTAAATTTATTATAATTCAATTTATTAGATTGGAAAATGAGTTTTGGGATAGAATTTGAATATAGTAATGAAATACTATTTTTTCATTTTATTATCTTTATTGTTTTTTCATTAAATTTTATGTGTTCAAAATTTTGACATGGAATTGGAATGTGATATTCACCAAAAAATCTAAAATTTTATGTAGACCCAGATAAGTTATTCTTAAATTTGGGAGGCAAAAAATATGAATTTGTGAAGTGGTCAACAGAATTTAGTAGACTAGACCCCACCTCACTAAAGAGGACATAACTCATTCTATAATTTTTGAAATCAACCAAATATATTAGTGGTGTTAAAGAACTACATATTTATAATGTAATTCATGTTGGGAGACACTTGGTTTGCATGGGACAATGGTCAATGATGTGGTTAAATATGATGTAATTTTTAGAGATAAAATGATGCATGTCACCCATTTAGAATTTGATATCCAAGACCTCCTAAACAAAATTTAAAGGTGATTTTTATTCTTCTGGAGGGTTGGAAAAGTTATTTGGATGTTTTTATGATTGATTGGATGATAGAATCAAAATTTATCTCTTAGATGATGTATGGATTTGTGTAAACATATATTCTAACAAGGCATTCCTTTTTAACCTCCACTTTCTATTTTTTTTGTTTTAATGCTTCTAACATGAATTTTTATTCAATAAATATTATGTGTTATTCTATTTGAATATTCTAATTTTTTTTCATGGATCTAGAATAAATGATTTGAGAATATATTGGGTGTTTCCCATTAGATCCATTACTTATGAAAAATATCTCCAATATGATTACTCCATCAATTGAAGAGTGGTTTCATTAGTAATTTATCTAATTCAAAATCCCTTCATTTATTTAGAATAAATCTATAAACAGACTATAATTCATAATTTTTTTCACTTAATTGAGTTTCAATATCATCATTACTAAATGGACATACACTTGATTGTGGTCGGACATGTGTGAATGGTGTCGAAAAAACATCACCCGTAATCTCCAATCAACTGGGGATAGAATTGTTGGGTTGTGTTATCATCCAGAAACTAAATGGATTCTACATTCCTAAGAGGTGATGATAAAGTAATTGGAAATTAACAATAAGTTGTATTTTTAATCATAATTAATGTAGGTTTCTATTATTGGATGTCACAATGATTGCATTAGGGTAATTTCTCCAATATTCATGGTCATGTTAATTTCATGTATGGTTCAATGGTATATATGGTTAGGGTAACACAGTTTAATGAATTATAAAGATATTTGTTAATGAAAATTGAATGCGGAAGGGGGTAGATTATATTTAATACATATTCTAATTTTAGTTTTTTTAAACATGTTGTGTCCATGATTGTTTCTTCTCCTTGGTTTTTTGTTTATTATCCCAAAATCACAGCCAATCCGCAACATTGTTCAATTTTTTACTCATTTTATTAGTTTATTGATTCCAATTAAGAGTTGTTTAATACAATTACTCATTGAAAGCCTGACCTAGGCCATCCATTGTGATGTACTTAGTAAAATCAATAATATTATTGAGAGCATGAGCTACATCTATCATCAAATTAGCACCATTGCTAGAGAGGATACTGTTTTATTCACTTTTTTTTTGGTATGTAGTTTTTTTTTATTTTTTTATTTTAATTTATTTTATCTTCCATTTTACTTTCTATTATCCCTTCCTAACCTCATATTTCTTCATACTATCAATTAAAATAACATTTAATGACATTCTATTATATTATATCTTATTTCACTCTTAATAAAGAAAATAACCAACACATGATTTCATCTAAAACTATATCCTGATGTTGAATAGAGATTTAGGGCTCGAATCATAGAATCTAGAAATTATTGAAGATTCTAAATTTACAAATATTATTATTTCAAACATTTTGATAGTAGTGATCTTAGTAGATCGTCATTTGAAGACTAAATTATCAAAAAATGTATGAAGAAAACATGAAATAGGAATGAACCAATTGGTAGATGGCTTTACAGGAAGACAATTATCAACAGACATGAATTGAATATCCAATCCTTGAGTTAGACTTTGAGCTATATTTTAGGATAATTAATCTTCTCCCTAAATTTCATGGCCTCTGTCATATGGACCAAACATACATATAGAGGATTCAATACAATATTCAAAACATTTATACTAAGGAATGGCTCTGAAGAAATAATCAAATTAAAGGAATTTCTATTATCACAATATGTTATTGAAAATGATGGGATGCATTATGTTCCTCATAATGATGTTACATCTTGGAATGATTTAAAATGTGTTTTATTTAAAAAATTCATTCCTACATCAAAGACAACAACAACTCAAATGGATATATCTGAAATAAAAAATGGACATGAAGAGTTAATTTTTGTGTACTTAGTGTAGTGAAAAAATATATTTTCATGTATTCTATATAAATATATTGTGAGAAACTGTTATTTGTAAAATTATACAATGGTCTCACTCTCATGGAGAAGATCATGGTGGAAATGACATTTGGAGGAGATTTAGATGAAAAATCCCCGATGGCTACTTGATCATTGATAGAAAATATGGCGCAAAATGCTCAATAATTTTGTGGTGAAGGATAAATGGATACAGGAGGAATAAATTATTTATGTACTTATTATATAAATATTTTTCTAATTGATTATTATTAGGATGAGTGATACTATATGTTGGGATAGATAGAATTGTACCAAAATTTTTTCCTCTTACGATAGTGAAGCATTGTGGTATTTTATTGTAACTGGACATCCAACTGATTGTGGTACCTAATTAAATGAGATAGAAGATTATTTATTAGTGATCCCTAGGAGAACATATTTTCCCAAACAAGAACCTCCAAAAAATAAGTATGAATCTTTCACACAGACCAAAAATCAATGTTTGTAGGATCACTCAAAAATGCGATATTTTTTGTAAAAAAAATAAAGGGATCCTTTTCAAGAAAACTTCTATAAACCTTCACCTTATCATTTGGGTTTTCAGAAACCCCAAGGGAGATTTCAATAGATGTAGTCAATAATTAACAAAACCGCAACCCCAAAACAATGGTTTTCTCAAAAAAATTTGATATTTTGACAACAAATATTCTTAATCAACAGTATGAGATGATGTGTCATGTAATAATTTTTTTGAAAGTAATGATGCGAAGGCGTAAAATTTCCACTACCCTAAATGAAATAGTGAAAATGCACTCTAGAAATGTTCCCTCCCATTCCACTATTTATAAAAAGGAGAATTTTTGTGCCCTTACATTAAATAGAGGGAGGAAAAAAAGTGAGTTAATTGTTTATTTCACATGGATTGAACCAGCCAGAGGAGATTCCAGATTCATAAGTAGTCATTGAGAAACTAAAGGTGAAAGGAAAAATTATGATGAAAATTGATGATATTCCTCATAATTCTCTTACTTATTTGATATCATTTCCAAAAAACAAATTTCTGAAGAGGAAATATAAAAATAGGGTTTTCACACATTCCACTATATTGGGATAATGATCCCCCATCTCGAGTCCATTAAGAAAATCCTTAGTATGAAAAATTATTAAAATATAAACTTAATACTCGAAGAGGGATAAAGGTAAATGAGAGGATCAATATTAGATGGAATGTGTCTGAAATAATTACATGAACCTAATAAATTAAAAAACGTGAATGGATCCAAGAGAATTCAATATTCTATGTACGATAGGGCATTTACAATTTCAGGATGATTTATGGGATTTGGGGGATACAATAAATGTGATGTTGGAAACATTATTCTCTTACTTATATGTTGGGGAGTTTTTGATTATGAGAGTTGTGACGTAATTAGTGATTAGACCTAAATCTGATCTATTGGGAGTCATTTATGATGTACTTTTTTGGGTAATAGATATTATCATTCCATAATGATTCAAAATTCATAATATAGAAGAAAGTTGTGTAAGTTCTCTTAATTCTATTATCATATGGAGGACCTTACATAAAACATTAAAAACTATCACAAATTATCATTTGGGAAAAAATTCAATGGATTCTAGAGATGAATTTGTGATGAGTATTGTGATGGAATGCATTATGTTCACCCCATTGGACCATTCTGCTTATGTTATCTCCCATATTGAACCACCAAGTAAAAAACCCATGGAATTTGATTTTTCTATACATAGAGAGATTACAATCATTGGTTACTATTTGTTGTAAAAGACTACTTCCAAACATGTTTTTAATCTAGAAACCTCTCATTTATGTTATTTTCATGTCTAATCATTTTCAGATATTTATCCTGTGCACTCAGATTATGATTTAGATATAAAGTATGCTATTTGGTTGATGAATTGTTTTCTGATTTTGATATTGTATCTCATTGATACATATGTTAATTATTTAGACATTACAGTTCCTTCACTATCTCTATCCATACAACTTCCACTTCATTCAAACTCCAGCCATTGGCACTAGATATCAGAATATCATACTTGTTGATTGGTGAGAGAATAACTATTATAATTGATAATGATATCACTTTTGAACATCAGAAAAAACATTAGAATCATTTTAGGAAGAAAATTATTTAAATTGGGTGGTTCTTAGCTGACATATATAGTATTATCCTCACCAATTTCGGGCATAGGATTATTTTGGATGGTGGAGCTAAACCGATAAGGAATACTCAATGTAAACATAATTCTAAAAAAATTCTAGCCGAAGTTATCATTTATCCGATTTCATATTCCCAATGGGAGAACCATATCCATTATGTGATTGAAGAATGTGGTGATAATATTTTTTGAAATGATAGGGTGGAGTTATTTTTAATGTCGGTTAAAATTCGTTGGCTACTGGGTATTGATTATAGGAAAATCTATCAAACAACTCTCAAGGACCAATTCCCCACACAATTAATTGATCAAATTCATGAGAGACATGCTGGGAGGACACACTACTGTTTTTTGGATGGATTTTATAGTTATTTTCTTGTCCCTATTTCTCCATCAGATTACAATAAGACTACATTCAATTGTTTATTCGATACATTTACTACTAGAGGACGCAATTTTGACATTGTAATTAACATGGTATATTACAGATATTCATGGTGAGTTTTTTTTCTTATTTTCTTAATATATAATAAGGGTTATTTATTCAGGATTTTAAATTACATAGATCAACATTGATGAATGTATCTATAGTTTGGGAAATGTGAAGAATCATTATATTGAGACTAATTTGGTCTTGAATTTTAAATAGATTCCATTCATGGTAGAGTATATAATTTTAATATAGCATGCAGTGAAATAACTTGGAATATAAGATGATAGATTATACCTAGATGTTATTTAATCCTTATCATATCCTTTATTTGTGCATGATGTTAGATCTTACATAGGAAATTCAGGATTTTGTTTGCACGTCCTCATGGAATTCAATAAGATTTCTCTTCAATTTTGTTGATTACATCAAAAGGATTCCGATTTTGTGTTTGGTGATTCTATTATAGTTTTTGCGGTTGAGATAATGATATTTCTGACCAATACTCCAATCATACATCCCCCACAATTGTACATTCCATTTGAACTTACATGTGATGCTTCAAAATATAGAGTTGGAGTTGTCTTATTACAAAATGTGGAGGGATGATCTAATGTGCCTACATATTCTTCATGTACAATGGATCAGTCCCAATCAAACTAAAAATAATATAAAATGAATTTCTTTAATTCCTATTTTCTTTAGATAAATTACATTAATATTTATTTGTCTATAAAGTTGTTTTTTTGTGGATATGTAGCTCTATAGTACCCGTTTAAGAATCCATTTTCAGTGACCAGACTTTTCCAATGGATTATTCTTCTTCAATAATTTGTTATTGTGATAAATTATCAGAAGGTTTAAGAAAAATTTGTAATGGATGACTTGAGTATGATTACTAACTTACAAGAGCCTAACACCATGGGAAATGTACGACTTATTTTCTAATGTTCAACATTATGCACTATCTAGGATACAACCTAGGTATGCCAATTTTTTTAACAACCTGGTTTCCCCTAAAAGTTAATCAAATTTAATGATACAAAAATTACAAAAACTAACTATTCAGTGTTGGATTTAGGTGTCAGTTAATTTCTAACTATTGTGAATGTGTAGTGATAATCATATCAAGAGGTGTGTTCCTCATCCATATTTTGAGTCTGTTCTTCATTTATTCTACACAAATTCATGAGGAAAACACATTCCTAATCATAATGTTGAGTCAATTCTACATTTATACCATTCAATTTCATGTGGAGAACACTTTAATGTGTGTTTCTGGTCAATAGTTTGAGTCCAGCATGGATATTTTAAACTATAGATTATGGTGTCCAAGATTATTCCATAATTCTCATGTGTTTTTTAAGTCATATCATGTTTCGAAACAGTTGAGGAATTTCTAATAGAAAAGGGATTCATTAAAATCCCATATTTTTTATTATATGTTTGATATATGGGGAATTTATTTTATGGTCCAATTTCATAGTTCATTTAGTGTTTTGTATATTCTTATTGCTGATGAAAATGGTATAAAATGGGTCGTGGAAAAGGCCAAAATGATAGATGATTCCCATGTTTTTGTCTATTTTTTATGGAACATATATTTTTTAGGTTTAGAGTACAAAAGGCCATCATTAGTGAAAAATGGAAACTCTTTTGGAATCATAATTTTTCATTCATATTTCAGAAGTACATGGTGACTCAAAAACATCAACACCATACCACCCACAGAAAGATGGGATGGATGAGGTTCCAAATCAAGAGTTGCTAAACTTTTTTGAGAAAAACCATAAGCGAAATAGAAATTATTTGAGAATGTGATTGGATAATGCAGTCTAGGTTAATAGGACATCATATAGGACTCTCATCAGTATATCCCCATTTAATATTTTTATTGTGAAATCATGTCATCACCTAGTGGAGGTCAATAATCAGGCATGTTGTCCTAAAGAAAAGTCAACATGGACATAAAAATTTATTTTAAACAAAGGAAGATGAAAATTCCAGAGCATGTGGAGATTAAATTTTTATCATATGAGATATCATAACTCTATAAATATCTTCTAATAGAAGCTCATGATAAAATATCCAAAAAGATTGTTCCTTATTGGAGACAATGTGATTCATTATAGTTCACAATTGATATTTATTCCTAGTATGTTGTGTTCTAGATATTTGGGTCCATATATTGAATTTAATATATTTCCTTATGAATCAGTTGACTTAAATCAAGTGGAAATACGAAGGAGATTTATAATTAATGGTAAGTGGTTGAATAAATACATTGAGTTATTCCCAATTCATGTAGTTGATATCATCACATTGAATTAGACCGTCATCACTTTAAAACATCATTCTCTCCCTTACCCATGTTTTTTTATATTATTTTAAATAATTTCAATTCTATATTAAATGGGAAATTAATCAATTTCTAGAGTCATATTGTGGGAAATGAATCATTTTAACTATATAGGAGATGACGATATTTTTGTGTATATTCGTTAGTAATTTTCGTGTGTTCCCTAATTTAATTTTTAATATTTTGAAATAAAAAATAAGTTTTTTTTTCTCAAATTAACATTACATCTATGGAACTTATTGAGGCTTTAGTTTTGATTTTTAAATCCTCATGGGAAACATGTTAAGGCTGGAAAATTTTTCATCTATGGTTATAAATTTTTTTTTTAAAATAGAAACGGGTCAATGATATTTATGATTGTCTATTTAATATGAGTTTGAGTTTTTTGGCATCATTCATTATTGGATATTTTTTGGGAATGTGTGTCATTTAATCTCCCAATTCTCATCACACACAATCATGAATTTCGATTTTCTTTTACGCAATTTAATACATAGTCTGGGTATGTAATCCTTTTCATCTTATAACATGGTCCTTCAATATGTTCATTTCTCTTATGATCAATTTTATTACTGTAACAGATTGAAATATTATGGTGTACATAGTATATTACTATTGTATGTGAAAAAAAATCAAATAATCAATGAAGAAAAAATAAATAATAAAAATAAGTACTAAAACCAAAAAACTATAGATAAAGAGTTTAGTGAAGAAATATACAACGTTTGTGGATATTTAGGTCAAGAGATAATGGTTTGACTCTATGGAATGATTAAATTATTTTTATGGAATTTCTTTGATAAAGATTTTGAATATGTTTAGTGGAATAGAATCAGGAATGAAGAAACAAATTTATTGACCAAAATATTTTGGTTAAAGTGTGGAGATACTATGATGAAATGATTTTCACAAACACGTAAGGGGAATTTTTTTCATGGTTGACTTGTATGATGTTACCCCCTAATTAGTTTCATTGATTTAATTAAATTTAGTTTTGATATTATTTTTGATAAAATTATATCTAGATTTTTTTAATTGACTAATTTTTTGTGAATATTTCTATGCTCACATTGCCATCATGGATTGAGAAATTTCAACATGCATCATTTCCTAGAGTAAATTACATTATATTTTTTATCTAAAGTGAAAAAGTGTAAGTGTGGTGGAGTAGATAATTATTATTTTTTGAATATATTGTTGATAATAATTAATATGATTTCCATATAGAAATAATATTATGATTATTTAATGGGAAAATTTAATTTTCTATATAATTTAGAAATTTCATGGAAATTTGGTTTCTACAATTTTAATCTCCCATTTTATTTTTTCATAACATTTACCATGTTCTAAATTTTGAATTGGAATTTCAATGTGATATTTGTAACCTAATTTTATATATTTTTGATCCATACCATGATAGTCTGATCGCACATACTGAGGGATATGAATGGTAATTAATGAAGGGTTGTACTTAATTATGAAAATTGGACCCCAACTTACTAAAGAACCCATAACTCCATCATTACTACTTGGATTTAAAAGAATATTTAAATTAGGTAAGGAATAAAATTTGGCACATTTCATTAAAATGAACTGACTTTTGGTTGGCCTAGAACAATGGAATAATCATGGTTTAATATGAAGTAATTTATGGCCACTAAATATTGCATATACCTATTTCTGGCATTTGAAATTTTATCCGTCCAAAAATTAATTTAATGGAGGTTTTCACTCATAGTGAGGATTTTTATAGGATTTGGTAATGTGTGGATGAATTTCAAGCTCCAATAAACATATTAAAACTCTTTTAAGATATATGGATTTTGGAAAATATATCTTATAATAACGATTTCCTCTCCCACCTCCACTATGTGTTTTTTTTTCATTCATATAACATGGATTTTTCTTATAAATATTATGTATTGTTTTATATTAGCCACTGAATTTTTTCTTAATGTCGGTATCATTGATTGTAAAAAATATTGTGGGGGTACCCTTTAATTACATTGCATAAAAAATATCTCCATGAGGACATGTCCATCCATTGAATATTGATTTCATTCGTTGTTGATCTAATCCATAATCACTTAATTTTTTTACGTTGAAACCATAAAAACAATGTAATTCAAAAAATTAGGATCAATTAATTGAGTTTAAATTTTTAAAGATCATGATATACATTCAATAGAATTTGAGGTCAAACTTCTGTGAATCAACTGAGTGAAACATCAATCTAAATATCCAGTCAACTTGAGATAGTATCACAAGTTTAAATTCAAATTCATAAACTCAAGTAATTTTCTACTCCAAGGAAGGGATTCATCTATAATTTTTTATTTCCCATAACATGTATTTTGGATCACAGTCATTTTAGGGTGATGGAATTGGATGTCTTGATGTTGTTATGGGGATCATTTTCCTCATAATTTAGGTCTTGTTAATTTGTGTAGGGTATGTGGGTTGACATATTTTGGGGATTACAATTGAATGAATTCTAATCACATAGGATAATGGGAAATGAATGGTTAAGGGAAATATTATATAAAATACATTGTCAATTTTTTTAGTGTTAATTAATCTATGCCATTGATTTGGTTTTCTCATTATCTTTTATTATAGTGAAAAAATCAAAACCAAACCCCCCAACGTTTTTCAGTTTTTTAATAATTTTATTACATTAATAAGGATTATTATGTGTTGTTTAATTAACTTACTCCCTGACCGAGTTTCTTTAGTTAGACAATTCATTTATGTATGTAAAATCAAAAATATTAATTAGAGAATGTGCGGACACACTCAACAAATTGAAACTACTGTCAGGGACGAATGTGTTTTATTTAACATCATCTATGAATGTTATTTGTAATTTTTTACTTATATTTTATCATCAATTATCATCCCTTTTATTTGTTATTATTATATCCACACCTAATTTTTTTATAAAAACAACTAAAATAATATTTAATGATATTTTAGTCCAATACATCTTGTTTCACTCTAATTGATGACACAATCCAGACCTGATATTCATTTTGAACTAGACCCCAAGAATGAATGAATATTTATGGCCTGAATCATAAAATATCGAAATTCAAGAAGTGTTGAAATTTCCAAATTTCATTAGTTTCATCATTATCATAGTAGTGATCATGGTTGCCCATCACAAAATATCTAATTTTCCAAAATTGGAAGAAAATAATATTGAACATGAAAAAACCATTTGATAGTTGGATGTTCCATATGATAATTATCAGCTAACATGTTTTGCATATCTAAATTATAAAATATGCATTGAGCTAAAATATATGATAATTCAGATTCTCCCATAATTTTGTGACCTCTTTGGTAAGGATCAAAACATATATCGAAAGAAATTAAATATGCTACAAAGAACTTGTACACCAATGAATTTATATGAAGACCAAATCAAATTAACAACTTTCCCATTAACACATTCTAGTAATGAAAAATATTGGACGTATTACCTAAAACCAGAAGATGATACATCATGGAATGAATTGAAATTTATTTTATTGTTGTAATTCATTCATGCATCAAGGAAAACAATATTTTGAAACGAGATATCAAGAATCATGAAATCACCTAGAGAGTTAATGTATGTGTTCTTAGAATGATTCAAAATGTTATGTGACTATATTCCATATCAAAAAATCAGTTAGAATCTCCACATCAAATGAATTTTTGAATGAATGCCTCCCATGGATAATATAATAGTAGACGTGGCACCTGGTGAGTCTTATTTAAATTATTTCCTGATGGAGACTTGAGCATTGATCAACAAAATGGCACAAAACTCATAGTAATCCAGTGATGAATGTAAAATGGATTCATGTGGAGAACAACATTTAAGTCCCCCTTCAGTGTAAAATTATTTAATTTATAGTGTATTGTATCATTTAAGTTACATTGGGTGATAGATATCACCAGAAAAAAAAGTCTTCCTCTACTATAGTAATGCATTTTGAACTTTGTAATGTATCAAACGATCCGACCGATTTTTTCCCTCAACTGCAAGTGATATAGGATTGTGTAGTAGTGTACCCAAGGATATCATTTGAACAAAAATATGAACTCAAAAAAAGAATAATGATTCCTTCACACCAAACATACAATCAAGGATGGAATTATCACTTGGAAATGATGCATGACTATGAAAAACAACAAGGGACCCTTTTTAATTAAACATATTGAAACCTCAAAATGGATTGATTTTTTTTCACACTGCAAATTATTTGGGCATATGTTTTTATAATTTCATAACTAACATTGGAACTGAAAATATTCTGAATCCATTCCATGACCTATAGTTAAAAAAAGTCTTCTAAAGACAGCACAATGCACCATAATTCTATAAAATAGGATATATCCAACCATATGGGGTTCCAACTTGGTTCAGGTAAGTTTGAAGATGTTTTAGGAGGGTTTTTATGGGATTTGGACCCCTCTTTCCACTCTTATACATGATAGAGTTTCTATTCCAAAAGGATGGAAACTCTTGGGGGGGGGTACCCAAATTTCTAGGGTGAATATTCACATTCCGAAAACTGATTAGGAAGGCATTATAAACTCGCCTAGTTTATCAAGCCTATCTCATTCTATACAAATGGTTTTGGGGAACCCTAAAGTCAACCAGAAGGAATCTTATAATATGGAGGTAGGGTAACTCATTAATATGGGCGTTATACCCTTTTCAAGGCATGATCATGGTAGGAATCAGTTGGGTGGGAGGGTGTGTGATATTCAGTGCATCTCAATGACCCCCTCACCCCACATTTATGATTCACAGTCCACAAGTTGATGAAATTTTTTATATGATTAATAATGAATTATTCTATGAAGGTTAAGTGGGACAAGAAAGACATGCCATATTATGATGATAAGGGTTTGATTGTAATGTAGTTTAAAGTACAAGAGGTCGTGGTCTCTTCTAACTTAGTTATGATGGACATTAAGATGAAAGTGTGATATTTTTTAGTCTTCTATTTCAACGTGACCCATCAGGGACAATTCAGCACCACAATGGAGTTATATCATTGATTGTAATGGGATAGATAATTAAAATCCTAATGGATGGATGACAAAATTTTGAATATGGAACATAAAATCCATTCATTTTCCATAATATACAAAAAATTGCTCGTACTTTTTCTGGTAAAGTCAAAAAAAACCTCATATGGAAAAAAATGAAATATTCCCTGCAAAATATTTTTTAAAAAGAAAAAATGGAAAAATTAACTTTAATGAACCATAGGATAATATTTTTAAAATTTTGAGACATGGAAATGCATGATTAAAACCCCGAGTAATTACACATGTATATACAATCATGAATAATAATGAGATTGTGATATTATCCGTAAACAAAGAAATGTCATCTTCAGTATGTATTGGAACCTATTTTATAAAAATTTAAATGACTTCATTGACTTATTACAGAATCATAGTAAATTTTATGATATTTTATATGATCGTATTATCATCCAGTTGTTAGCAACATTTTATTATTACTCGTTATTGAGGTATTAATTACATTAGGTTCTTATTTGTGTTTTGTCAAATAAGTTCTGGATCTCCATATTATATAATATTTATATAATTATATTATTATATTAATTTAATATATATCATATTTATTCATTATGAACATTTATATAATCATGATTTAATGAATATCATGTATAATGAACCACATTGCATTGTGGATATGGTAGACTATATATATGCATGAGCGAAGATAACATTCCCATATTTGAGGAATGATATTGAATTGGATGGTTTATAATATTTAGTAATTAATATCAGTTCAAAATAATCATATATAGTTATTATTTCCATACTTAAAAACATACATTATAGGTGATGGTGAAAACATGATTACACCACAGCGTGCAGATTGTTAGTCATACGTATGTTGATTTTTTTTTTGTATTATGGATAGAATGTGTAATATGGCTCTTTCAAAAAAATAATTACATATCAGTAAATAATTGATACTAGAATTATAAATTTATAATGAAAAAAATAATTAAGATGATGTTAAATAAGAAATATGTTTGAAAGAATCAGTAGAGGAGATTACCTCTTCCCTAATGTGCTTCCTTTATTTCTTCTCTCAAAACACTAGTGTTGAAATTTGAAGAAGACCAGAAACAGTAGAATATAACTAGGGAAAATTATAGGGTATCATTTAATAGTATGGATGATATTATAGGATTAATGTGAAGTGAATAGAGGTAGGATGTTCCCTTTTATGATTGAGGTGAGGGGCACTTTTGGGATCTTAAAAAATATTTACTTATAATAAAATCATACCCTTCCCAAAACCCCCAAAATGTCCCAATTATGAGGATGGGATATCATCAGATTGTAATATAATCATATAATTCATTTTATTCATGTTATTATTAAATTTAATCATTATCATTTTAACTAACACTTCATTTTTTAAATTTTAATTTAGATAACAAATATTTCTACTTTAGAAGGGTGAAATATTTAATTATTTAATTTAAAATAAATCGTAAACATATAATTCATATCATTATAGAAGAGATAATAATAAATATTTATTCATAGAAATGTTATACTATTTTTAAATAATTTAATAACACTCTATTTTACAAAACATAAATACTTTCAATTTTAAAACTAATAAATTCAAGGATTTTTAAAAATATCACTATAAGATGATATCCAAGAAAAAAGTATTTTATTATAACCTTATGGAATCTAGTTAGCATTTAATTTTTTTTGAATATTAATTAAATCAAATTATATTTATTTTAATATTTTTGATAACATTATATTGATATTTCCATTAATTAAATAATTACAACATCAGCTTTGAGTAATTTTTTAATATAAATATTTATGGGGAAAATTTGGAAAACAATTATATAATGAATATAATTCAACAATATTTAAGAATAATATAATAAATATAATATATTGTCTGCAAAATACATCATTTAAATTGTTATACTAATTCCATTATTAAGGTGACATCGCAAACATCACATGAAAAAAATATAAGTGTCACAATCACTTTTATAAGGCTCCAAATGGACACTAACTAGACCGTTCAATTGTTATGGTAGATATATACTAGTCCAATAAAATTTTTTCATGTTTTTTTTGTATTTTTATTGTTTTCCTATATTTAATAATAATTGTTTTATTGATTACTCATCAATTATCTAATTTTTACATCATCAAAGTATAAGTATTTACGTGTATTATTTACATTATAAAAATTACAAATCAATTTCTATGATAAATAAAAAAAATTAGATTTTTGATGAAAATTTATAATCCAATTTATCTTCTTTATTAATTTATATAAAAAATGATTTAGTTATTTAAATTTTATTTAGAGAAATTTAAATTTTCGTTCAATAAAATAAATTACCTATCCCAATCTCAAAAAGGTTGCTTAAAAAATTATTAAATTTCAACCCAAATACTATTTATATGAAACCAAGTTCATTAATTGTTATTGATTCATGTTTTAGCGGAATTCTGTAACAGTATTCTAATAGTTAGTTACCTGATATACCCTTTTACCAGTTTATTAATAATTTCTTAATTTACGATTCCTAATTCCCCCCACTCAAAGTAATGAAATTTACATAATTTAGACATAATGATTCCCAATAAAATATAAATATATAAAAAATTAAAAACAAAAATGATTCAGTATTTGATTTAAAATTATTTCTTTTGTTAAAAATAGAGAACTGATGTTCAAAAGTTTAAATATTTCCAAGCATTGAAATTTTTTTTCATCTGAATTAAATATAAAATTAATTATAATGAAATAAATTGTATTTAATGATAAAAATAAATTATAATAATAATTTTAATATATTATATAATATAATTTAACAACATAAAATATTTTGATGAAAAATTTTATGTTCTATTAAAATTTAGTATACTTTTAATATTCATCAAAATTTAAAACATATCAAAAAAATATAAAAAATTCATCCAAAGTAATTACAATCTTCCGATAAGAAAAAATAATTTTAATTTTTAAATATAATATATTAATGTTTAAAACATGATTTAAAATGTGTTCCACATCAAAAGTTGGAAATTTTTATTTTTTTAAAAAAATACAATTTTTATCTAAAACAAATTAAATGTTCCCTCATATCATGTCTAGAAAACATATAATTCAAATTGGATATATCATATAAAATATATTAATCAAATATTCCATTCATGAAATCCATCATGAGTGATTTTATTATTTTATAAACTCTATTATTTTCATTTAAATAGTTTTTTAGAAAAGTATTTCTTTTCATTTAAAAATGGTTTTTATTATCATTATTAGTTAATTTCTCAACAAGGAATTAATCATATTTTCATAAATTAGTTAATTTTTTAAATACAATATATTAAAATGGTTAGATTATACGTTAGAATAATTATTTCTAGTTGTTCTCTTAGACTATGTTTTACACAAAATGGTTTCTATCAAATTAACTCGAAATGATGTGTAACAAAAGACGAGAATAGTAATGCATATTACAAAATCTAAGACGATGTTTCTTGTAGTGAAATATAATCTTGGTGTAGCCTACAACACATGGAATCAATGAAATTACAAAAAATCAATCTCATAAAATATCGAGGTGTTACATTCGTGCTCCCTTAAAATGAATTTCAACCTTGAAATTATTCATGTTTATAAAATGATTAGTAATTTAAAGAATCATTCATTGAATCCAACATTGTAAATAGGAAAACTTACAAAAAAATTTATAATGGAATGTTAGATTTTTTTTTAGTCAATGTAATTCCTAATAGGGTATCCATATAGAATAACATTGGTTGGATGTAAAAACATTGATATTGAAGAAAAAACTAACAATCATGTTCTGATAGAGAGTTATAGAGAAAAATTTTTGGATAATATTAACATACATAAATCCTTATATCTGTAACGATATAAGGGACCATCTGGTTCATTATATAAGAAGGCACGGGGATATCATTTCTAGTTTCAATATCCTTTCCCTAATTTTGAATAACATTATTGTAATACATAATTTATTTTAGTACAATATCACCATTGGAAAAGCCATAAAAAGTATCACTTCTTATCTAATTCAATGAAATGTAGTTTAATTTGTTATTCCTAAATTTTTAGTAGATCAAGTGTTCAATAAATTGAATTATAGTACATTCCATTTTCCTTTATCACAACAAAAAGGTTATCACATGTAATAAAAAATTCAGAAGTCCACATGTGGTGATATAAAAAATTTATTATAATAAATATCAACTAATGTTTATCATGATATTTCCATATATTTATAACCTTACAATACTTCTAATAGATAAATGTCCAAAACATTAGATAGAGGTGGACAAAATAATCATAACTTTTGTCTCCCATATCTCAAAAGGTAGTTCATGGTTGTAACATTCCAAACCTATGAATACCTTAATAATGTATTCTCTTTAAACATTTTAATAACTTGAATTACCATAGAACCTTTTTGAAAACATACATGTTGTCAAAAATCTCCTTTTTTAATTTTACAAAAATTCTATAAAAATATGTATACTCAAACTATGATAACACTTCACCCTCATATCAGTCATAAGGTCATTATTAATATCAAACATCTCATTATATACATATCAAAATCATTATGAACATATCATGTGTTTTCAAAAATATATTTCAATCAATATTAATGGTTACTGATTCCATTTACTTATTGAAAACCACAATGGACCAAAACATATATATTTTAATATTCCATAATACTATAAAATTCATTGTACAACATTTTTCTGGAATCCCATTACATAAACACTCAATCAATACACCACTAAATTTTTGTATTAATAATCACCATTAATGATCACATATGATTATCAATTATCATTGGCCTTCTGATTTTTTTTATATCAATAATCATTGATAAGCCCTAGATTAGGGAATTAGTTAGCATAATGACACATTTATGTGCCCTTGAATCACTGAACTATGGGTGGTGGATTCACTATAGCTTTTATCTATTCACATCATTGGATACCATTTACTCATTACATTAGCACTCATCTATCCAATTATTTTATCCTCACAATTAAAACAATTTCTAGGCAATTTATGAAACTCTCCGCCATTCTTGTTTAAAAACATTGAGCATAAGGAAATAGTCATCTTCTTTATCCGTTGTTTTGAGATTTTCCCTTGAACTCCATATTTCATTTCATGTAAAATATATAAAATTGATATGTAACACCAACTTATATTTCTTCATTAAATATACAACACACAATCTCAATATATCTACTAATGTATATTATAGTTAACACCCTTCAAATAATTTGTTTTAAACCACAGATGAATTGATCAACATCACATTTAGGTTGGATGATAAATCCAAAAGCATACCTTGAAAATATTTTGAAATTTTCCTCATATGTACATACTGATTCATAATCCTTTTTCCAAGATCATTGAACACCATTTACATAGTGGTTTGAAGAATTAGTGGAATTTACTTACTGAAAAATATGTCTTTCAAACTTCTCCAATTATATTGATTCAATTTCATCGTGCTTCCTTGTATTATTGATTGGAGTCCTCCACTAGTATTTATCACCTTCAAACTGATAAATATCCAAAAGGAAATTTTCATTATCTGAACTATAAAGTATGTAAAAAAGGGTATTCAATGGTATATATCAATTGATTAGAAAGAAGTTGTTATGAAGTCCAACTGAAAGAAGTTGGACTTTGTCTCATAAAGTACTCAACATATTTTTGTTCCATTCTCTAATAATTTGGATGTATGGAATGATTCACAGCTTGTGTATGTACATAAAAACGATTTTTCAGTCCATTTACCCTAGATTTTTGTTGTTCATGAAGGAATTCATTGCAGTTCACATTTCAATGACCATTAAAAAGATTCCTTCGGGTTCCAGTCCTAGTAAAAAAACCCAAAAAAAATTATGAGTGGAAAAAACATACAAGGAGAAACACATAATCATGGGGGAGTACATTTAATCTATAATATCATAGATTTAATACTATGTTATTCATGATAATTAGTAGAAATCTAGGAATGTTACAAATAGTTAGAATTACCCTTAGGGACATCAATAAATATATCATTTGAAATATTTTAATCGATATCAATAATGTATATTGAATCCTAATTTCCAATGGTTGAATAATCATTTGTTATGATATTAACTATAACAACACAGGATTGACATATAAAGACATTAAATCACTTTTCTATAAAATATAACACATTACAAAAATAAATTTTCATTGAATGTATTAATTTTTTTGTATTTGGATGCTTGGAACACATTCTTCTAACATCGTGAAAGATCCTCAAAATCTCCTGTAATGATCTTCACTTTTTGTTATCAAACCTAAAATAATTCATTATATCTTGGTGAAATGAAAACATAAAAATATAAAGCATAAATTATCATTAAGGGTAAACCTGGAAAACATTACACAATACATATACATAAGAATGTAAAAAAATAAACGTAAATTTTGAATATCAAAATCACTTGTCATGAGATAAATCATGGTCATTCATAAGACCTAAATAATAAAGGAACACATATCATGATAAAATATAAGCGTCATAAAACATAGAATTGTGGAAAAAAAATAAAAATAGAGAATCATTGAAATATTATCCAAGGATCATTGAAATGTCCATTATAGAGGACAATGTCCGTTATGGACCCATGTTCATGACTCCTTGGTGCCTTGAATTACTGAATTAGATTTACTTGTCATTTTGTCTCAGTATTATTGACCGATATTTAATTTCTATTCCATTCATATATATATAATGATATATAGATCATTACATAATTCATTGGAGGAAGATATTGGTCCCACAAATCATATGATGAATTCATTCTTACATATGTGACAAAAAGCAAAATCACTCATCACAGAATAACATAATGAGAATTGCATGACTTCCAGAATTGGAGCACTAAAATGAGCCCGTAAGGGGAATGCCGATGCTAGGTTTCCCCTCACCGCCGACTACCTCTCCCTCATTGTAGATCTGACTTGGCTTCTCCTTCTACTCGGTTGTCACGACCCGTCCTCGGGGCCCGTGTCGTGACTACCCCAAGCCCGCCTTCCATAGGCCAGGGGATGGCGATGAGCAAGAAGGTGTAAATACCGGTAAAAAGGGAAGGAATTTCCTTTTTAATGTAACCAAACACCACAGAGCAAGAAAGCAGTAGAAGTAAACAACAAGTAAAAACTACGTACAACAGTAAGTGCAGAAAAGTAAGTGGGCCAGTATACTAACGCAAACTGAAAGTTAAGTACAACTAGAAGGGAAAACATCAACTGAAAAGTAAAGCCGCAACGTCGAGATGTCCACTTGAAATCCCACCTGAAGGGTGGGTATAGATAGCCTCCACTGCTCCTCGGGTCCAGCCAACCACTCCGAGTACGTCCCGCCCAGTGGTCCACCTCCAGGTACTGTCCTGCTCTGTAAGCCTCAACCACGATCAGCGATGTCCGTCTTCTGAAACCAACACAATGTAGTGCGGGCATAGCCCGTGCAGGGGTGAGTATAAGCTACTCAGTAGGGACCCCGAGACCCCCGAAGGACTCCCAGAATCCACAAAGTATATTCCAAAAAGGAAATATACAATCACGAAGTAACATCAGACACTGTATAGGTATATGCCAATACATATACCTAAGTCATCAATTCCATTTCACTCCATCTCCGAGCCCATGTACAACCCAGTCCACATAGGAAAGCAAAACATAAATCCACAAAGGATAGTACAACAAAATCCACAATGGAAAGAAAACAGGATTCATCTCACACAGATATACATCATTGTATGACGATAGAGATGATCAGATATATCCCCTTATTCATCTAATTCGTCGGACCCACAAAGGATCGAACGGTACTAACCCCTGAAATGACCCACAAAGGATCTCACCCACACAGGATCAATAGGTAACTAACCCCCACAATGGCTAACAATGTATATGACCAACACAGGATCGATAGGTAACTAACCCCCGCAAAAGACCCACACATGATTGGACCCACACAGGATCGATAGGTAACTAACCCCTGCAAAAGAACCACACAAGATCGGACCCACACAGGATCTGTAGGCACTGGCCCACACAGGACCGCTGAGTGCTGACCCACATAGGATCGGAACCACACAGGATCGGTAGCACTGATCCACAAAGGATCGCTGAGTGTTGTAGTCGTCGCCGTCGAATCTACTGAGGATCTGTGTACAGTCGTCATCGTAGTAGTCACATTCGCAGCCAACACTAGGGTTCCCGCACACAGCAAGCTCGTTCGGGATGGTCCGCTCCATGAGCCGAGTGGCTGATATATCAAATGACACATAGCCCGGAGTTGATGTATCCAAAAGTTCTGTATCGTCAACAAGAACTCAATGTCGTAGACAGCGCGTCAATTGGACGCCCAGTCTTAGAGTTGTTGGCTTTTTCGTCCCAGGGGCCCGGTTGGTTTTTAAGTCAAAACCAACTCGACCGTACTCTACCTGCATCCAAACTTCGTTTGGAGTATATCAAGAGATCCGTCACACATAGTGGAATCCAACAATGTTTACGGCACGTCAATCGGACGTCTGTAGCTCAAGATATGAGCGTTTCCGCTCCGAGGGCCCGGTTGGTTTCGTGTACAAACCAACCTGGCCAAACACAAAGTACTCCAAAACCTTGATTGTGATATATAGAAACGACCATCTATGTCCAAGTATCGCATAGCCACTGATGATGAGTCGATCGGAGGCCCGAAGCTCAAGTTATGAGCAAAAGACCGAAAAGGTCCGAAAACGGGGGGTCTGGGCCTGGACCGACCCGGCCCAACCCCCCGGGTCAGACCCGGCCAGCTTGGCCCGACCCGGCCTGGGTGGCCCGGCTCGGCCTGGGCGCGACGCGGACCGGCCGGCGTGGGCACGACCCGTCTACCCGGCGGGTCGGCTCGGCTGTTACGGCCGAGCCGCGGGCGGGGGGCATGCTGCCCCCGGGTGAAGAAGTTGCGACCCCGTGTGTGGCCACCCTTGCCAGCGGACGCGGAAGATGGCCGCGTCCCATGCTCCTCCTGTCTCGCGCGGTCGCGGGACCGTGCTACTTCGACCACGGCTTCAGCCGCCGCAGCTCCCTTTGGCGGCAAGCCGGGTGCCTCCGCCATCTGCCACCAGCGCCGTCGTGCCAGCGAGGCGCGTCGGCGGGCTGCTCCACGGACCACTGGACAAGTTCCAGCGATCGGAAATTCACGCCGTCATTGCCAAAAGTCTTCCCGGGGTCCGTTCTTCTCTACGAGGACCTCGCGTCGCCCGTGCATCCTTCTTTGTCGACGTCCGCCATTTGGCACACCATGAACGAAAGGGGCGGTGGTTTTGGACTTGTTCATTAGTCTGCACCCACCACATTAGCAGTTTTAAAAGGCTCAAAAAAATTATTTAATCAACGCTGCAGGTATAAATCACAAAGATTTAACGAATCAAAACCCTTACCTCATCGTTGTCGTCATACATGAGTTCTTCATGGAAATGACCATCGCGGAAGAAGATGGTCGTCGCATCACGGAAGGGGGCGTCACGTCATCGCGGTACACGGCGTCGCATCGACGATCTCAAGCAGTTGATGATCAGATATTGTTGCAGGGAAGAAACTTCATGGAAGAAGCGTAGCGGTAGGAGAATCGTCGGCGTCACGGAACACGGTGTCGCATCGTCGATCTCTGAGGGTTCGGTGTTATTCGCGTTCTTCGCGTTCTTTGTGAAGGAGGGTGAAGATCTCAGTCCTTAGAGTCTTCTCCAAATCCTCTCAAGAAAGAAAAGTGTTGGTGTTATTTTATTAACATGCCAACAATTTGAAAAAAAAGTTAAGAAACAAACCACTAATTTGGTGAATTAATGGTAACGTCTTAACTGTCCAATTAATAGGACTATTAAGAGTTTTAGAAAACGAACCAATTGAGTTTCATTAAAGAGGATTTTTCGCGGGTGCGTTACATAGACGAAAATAAATGGTGGGGCTCGTGTGGGCCCCACCTCACAAATATCCTACCAATTGGGTAGAATATTTTGGCTTCCACCCTATTCGCTTCAACTCAGCATGAGTGGCATTAAGTGGCTTTAAGTGAAATAAAATAAAGTTTTCACACCACTTTATTTTATTTCTTAACTTAACCCCAAAAAATAAAAACCATACCCGAGCAAACAAAACTCCGGAAAAGGAGTTTCTAATCAAATACCAGCACTGTGATTCCATCGGTTCCCTCTGAATTCGATTCTGAGCACTGGTTCAAATGTTAGGAAAACCTGCTCGTTCATTCACTGAACCTACCCGAGCCAAACTTCATAAAATGATTCCGGGCACACCGGGCCTCCAAATCAGGTGCCGTCAGAAACTGCGCTCTTGTAAAATTCCAAAGAAAATTTTAAAAAAAATTTCCTTGAATTTTACGGGTCTTTACATGACTACTAGCTCAGGGATTTATGTCCCTGTAATGATTCTACATAAACAGAGGAAACAAAAGTGGGTACTGAGCACGAATCTGAGCCTCCCACTCCCAAGTGCTCTCCTAGAGATTCCCATGATGCCATCTGATTCGCACTAGAGGAATCGACCGTTCATCCAGGACCCACTCCTGTCGATCCTTGATCTCCACTGGGACCTCCGCAAAAGTCTCCCCATCATCAACGTCCAGCTCCCCATGTTCAACGATATGCGATGGGTTGTGAACATATCTTCTCAACTAAGATACGTGGAAGACGTCATGAACCCGGTGTAACTGAGGTGGTAGATCCAGAAGATAGGCCACCTCGCTAATCCTGCTGAGGACCTGGAATGGTTTGATGAAGCATGGAGACAGATTGGCACCTAGGCCAATTCTTCGTAATCCACGTGGAGGTGAGACACGCATGAAGACGTGGTCGCCATCCTTGAACTCTAGTGGACTCTGCCTCCTGTCAGCATAAGACTTCTGCTAGCTCTGAGCTATCCTCATCCGCTCCTAGATGACCTGGACCTTCTCTGTCGTGGCCTCGACCATCTCCTTTCCCACAAGTACTGACTCTCGAGGGTCTGTCCAGCACAAAGTAGATCTGCAAGGTCGGCCGTACAACGCCTCATATGGTGCCATCTCGATGGTGGAGTGGAAGCTATTGTTGTATGCAAACTCCACCATGGGTAGGTGGTCCTCCCAAATGCGACCAAAGTCGAGTAAACATGTGCGGAGCATGTCCTCGAGAGTCTGAATGGTCCTCTCCATCTGACCATCCGTCTGAGGGTGAAAGGCGGTGCTCAAACATAGCTGCATCCCGAACGCCTCCTGCAACCCCTTCTAATGCTGGGAAGAAAAGAGAGCATCCCGATCAGAGAGGATAGATGATGGAACATCATGAAGCCGTATAATCTCCTGAACGTAGAGACTTTCCAAGCTCTCCACTGAGCCCTACTCTCTGATGGGTAAGAAGTGAGCCGACATGGTGAGTCGGTCGACAATCACCCAAATGGCGTCGTGACCTCTGGAAGTGCGTGGAAGTCCAGTCACGATGTTCATAGATATCTCGTCCCACTTACACTCTGGGACCTCCAAGGGTTGTACCAAGCCTGCTGGTACCTCATGCTCTGCCTTCACCTGCTGGCAAGTGAGGCATCAAGAAACGAACTCTGCCACAACCTTTTTCATGCCTGGCCACCAGTGCTGTCGTCTGAGATCCTGGTACATCTTCGCCACTCTAGGATGTACCGCCAAAGGAGAAGTGTGAATCTCTCTCAGCACCTCCTCCCATAATGCAACTAGTACCAAGGTACGTCCTATAAAAAGGATGTCATGCTCTTCTCCAAAGGAGAAACCATCAGGTGCCTGTTCTGAGGATATATGTTCATGCCGCGTATCACAGTCGGCGTCCCCATGTTGTGCCTCTCTGACCCTCTACAGTAGTGGAGGAGAGACAGTGAGAGACTGAAGGAAGGCTACTCCATCTCTATCCATGAAGGATATATGCAAGGAGTCTAGCTACTCTGTCACCTCCTCATGAAGCTGAATGAATGTCCTCCTACTGAGAGCATCAGCTACCACGTTCCGCTTCCATTGAGTATAGACTATCTCAAAGTCTAGTCCTAGAGGAACTCAATCCATTTCTGATTTCTTAGGTTGATGTCTTTCTGAGAGAAGATGTACCCAAGACTCTGATGGTTAGAAAAGACTTTAAAGCGCTCGCCCATCAGATAGTGTTGCCATGTCTTCAGAGCGAACACCACTGCTGCTAACTCCAGGTCATGGGTAGCGTAGTTCTTCTCATGTGCCCTCAACTGACGTGATCCATAGGCTATCACCGCCCGCTCCGGCATCAGGAACCATCCGAGTCCGGTCCCTGATGCATCGCAGTAGACTACGTACCCTACTCCCTCCTCAAACAACCTCAAGATAGGGGAGCTGGTCAATCTCTGTCTCAGCTCCTAGAAGCTCTGCAGACATCAGTCTGACCACAAAAAGGGTTTCCCCTACTTCGCCAAAGAAGATAGTGGTCCCACAACTCTGGAGATTTCTGGCACAAATCTTAGGTAGTATCCAGCTATCCCCAAGAAACTCTGCACCTCCATCATGCTCCTGGGTGGCTACCAGGCTAGCACTAACTCGCTCTTCGCATGATCCACCAAAACTCCTGCCTAAGAGATGAGGTGCCCCATGAAGTGGACGTCGCGTATCCATAACTGACACTTTGAGAGCTTTCCATAAAGCCGGTGCTCTCGGATTGTGACCAGTACAACTCGCAAGTGGTAGGCATGCTCCTCCTCAGTGGTCGAGTAAATCAAAATGTCGTCTATGAAGACCACAACAAATCGATCAAGGTATGGCTAAAAGATCCAGTTCATGAGGCCCATGAACACTGTCAGAGCATTGATTACACCAAAAGGCATAACCAAGAACTCATAGTGGCCATATCGACATCTGAAGGTCATCTTCTACATGTCCTCGTCCCGAAATCTGAGATGATGATAGCCTTACCTGAGGTCTATCGTTGAGAACCATAGTGCTCCCTTGAGCTGATCGAAGAATTCATCAATCCTCGGTAGCAGATACTTACTCCTCACCGTCACCTGGTTCTGGCGACGATAGTCGACACAAAGTCGCAATCTCTCGTCCGCCTTCTTGGAAAACAAAATCCGGGAAGCCCTAGGTGAAACACTAGGTCGTATGAATCCCTTTCCCTGCATGTCCTCCATCTGTACACATAGCTCTCGAAGCACAGCGGGGTCCATCCGATATGATAGAGTGGATATCGGGGCTGTCCCGGGGTACAGATCAATATAAAAGTCTACCTCTCTGCAGGAGGTAGCCCTGGAATGACGTCGGGAAAGATGTCTGCATACTGATCCACCACTGCAGGAAAACTAGGACTCCGCATGTCAACTGCTCCTAGGATGAGGCTAGCCAAATGATGAGTGATGGGATGTCCTCTCCTATGCGAGAGTCCATCCTGTGCTGTGAAGGCTCCCTTCTCACCGGTGAAGGCGGAACTGCTCCCGTCGGTGTGTACACATCACACATTGTGCCTGATACAGTCATTCTTTGCATGGACTATAGATAACCAATCAATTCCCAAGATGATGTCGCAAGGCCTCGACGCCACTACAAGAAGATCCCAGCAGAAGCTCTCGCCTCCTAGAGTAAGCTCACACTATTGGCACCAGTGCGTAATCGTCGAGTCTGTTCTCATAGGAGTCTCTAGCCGTAAGGATCGAGCCAATGACTCCGTCAGAATCTCCGAGCTCCGAACAAGGGCAGTGGCTATGAATGAATGACTCGCTCTTGTGTTTATAAGAACTTTAACAAGGGTGGAATAGACACAGATAATACCTCGAATCATCTTGGGTGTGTCATGGTCTTAGGCCTCTGCTGCCTAGAGCTGTTCCTATCTCTGCTCGCCAGCTCCCTTGATTCGTCCTCCTGCTCCTTACAGACCACCATAGTTGACCCTCTACCTATGCCTGGGTGGCCCCTCAACTGTCTGCTGCTCCTCGACACAATGGGTCAAGCAATCACGAGCCATGTGGCCCTGCCCGCCGCATGTGTAGAACTGCCTGCCTCTCGAAAGACTGGCTCCATGCTCTGTTCCCCGCACTACTGAGCCAGTGCCCTGAGGTCGTCTGCATGAGGGTCTGGTCTGACTGGACTCATGAGTCATCCGTCGACTGCCTGCTATAGAAGACTCTGCTACGTGTCGCCTCGCGGTAGGTCTCGCTACTGATGAAGGCTCAGCAAGGAAGCTCTCGATCAAAAGGGCTCCCTCTAGTACTCCTTCCTGAGTCAGAATGCTAAGGGAGATCAGCGATGACCTGATCTCATGTCTCAATCCCTGCTCAATGTTCTGGTATCGGAAGAATGGGTCTTGTACCATGTATGTCGAGTAGTGCGAGAGATCGGTAAATCTCGCCGAGTACTGGGAGACCGTCAAGCTGCCCTGCCGCAGCTGAAGAAGCTCCTGGATGTGCACTGCACGGAGGGTGGATAGGAAAACCTATGAAAAGAAGAGGCTCTCAATGTCTGTCCAGAGATGATATGCCTCATCGTGCACCTGGATCATCATGATCCACCATCTTCCTACTACCGCGTGCAGTAGGCTCGCTGCGAGGATCACCATGAGGTCTGCTGGTGTCCTCACTAACCTGAAAACTCGTACCACTGCCTCCAGCCAGTCCTCTGCTGCCTGGGGGTCCGTCTCCCCGTGGAACCTGGGCGGTTGCTGGCGCTGGACCTCATGCAGTGCACTAAGGTGACGTGCATCGTCAGCGGCTGGGGCTGGAAGCATCGGTGGCTCGGTGGGTAAATGTACCGCCAGTGCCTCTGCTGTCAAAGGTCCCTGTATCGAGGCCTCATCGCTCGGTGGGCTGTAATCACAGTCAACTCTCAGAACCATAGCTGGCTGCCATCGTGGGGCCATCCTTAAAAGGAAACAGGCATGCCACGGTCAGAATTGTATACATGGTGAGCTGACACAAAGTAATCACAAAGAAAACTTGAAATAGACACAATGAATCAATGTTTCCATGCATTAAGTAAGAAATCAGAAGTCAGGGTCCTGGTGTACGGATACGTCGGCCGCCGCACCAACACTGGACTCCCTGGACAAATAACCACACCCAATATTATAAACACAATTTCTTCACATAGAAAAAAGATCAGAGTCCCATGTTCTGCGGTAGAACCAAACTCCTTTGATACCAATTTGTCACGACCCGTCCTCGAGGCCTGTGTCGTGACTACCCCAAGCCCACCTTCCACAGGCCAGGGGCTGGCGAGTAGCACAAAGGAGTAAATCCCAGTAAAAAGGGAAGGCATTGCCTTTTTAAAGTAAACAAACACCATAGAGCAAGCAAGCATTAGAAGTAAACACTAATTAAAAACTGGGTACAACAGTATGTGTGGAAAAGTAAGTGGGCCAGTATACAAACCCAAACTGAAAGTAAAGTACAACTGGAAGGGAAAACAACAACTGAAAAGTAAAGTCGCAACGTCAAGTTTTCCACTGGAAATCCCACCTGAAGGGTGGGTATAGATAGCCTCCACTTCTTCTTGGGTCCAACCAACTGCTCCGAGTACGTCCCGCCCAGTGGTCCACCTCCAGGTACCGTCATACTCCGCAAGCCTCAACCACGATCAGCGCTGTCCGTTGTCTGCAACCAACACAATGTAGTGCGGGCATATCCCATGCAGGGGTGAGTATAAGATACTTAGTAGGGACCCTGAGACCCCCTAAGGTCTCCCAAAATCCACAAAAGATAATCCACAAAGTAATGATACAATCACGAAGTAACATTAGACAGTACTTAGGTATATGCCTATAAATATACCTAAGTCATAAATTCCAGTTCGCTCCATCTCCGAGCCCAAGTACAACCTAGTCCACAAAGGGAAGAAAAACATAAATCCACATAGGATAGCACAACACAATCTACAATGGAATGCAAACAAGATTCAGCTCACACATGTATACTTCTTTGTATGATGATAGAGACGATCAGATATATCCACAGATTCATCTAAGCCGTCAGACCCACAAAGGATCGAAAGGTACTAACCCCCGCAATGACCCACAAAGCATCTGACCCACACAGGATAGATAGGTAACTAACCCCCGCAATGACCCACAAAGGATCTGACCCACAGAGGATCGAAATGTAACTAACCCCCACAAAAGACCCACACATGATCGGACCCACACAGGATCGATAGGTAACTAACCACCGCAAAAGACAACCACATGATCAGACCCACACAAGATTTGTAGGCGCTGGCCCACATAGGATCGCTAAGCGCTGACCCACACAGGATCGGTAGCATTGATCCACAAAGGATCGCTGAGTGTTGTAGTCGTCGCTGTCGAATCCACTGAGGATCTCTGTACAATCGTCGTCGTAGTGGTCGCAGTCGCAGCCAGCACTAGGGTTCCCGCACACAGCAAGCTCGTTCGGGAGGGTCTGATCCACGAACCGAGAGTTTGATACATCAACTGACACATATTCTAGAGTTTATGTATCCAAATGTTCCATATCGTCAACAGGAACTCAACTTCGCAGACGGTCCGTCAATCGGACGCCCGGTCTGAGAGTTATTGGCTTTTTCGTCCCAGGGCCCAGTTGATTTTTAAGTCAAAACCAACCCAATCGTACTCCAACAGAGTCCAAACCTCTGTTGGAGTAAGTCAAATGATGTTTCTCACATAGAGGAATCCAACAAAGTTGACTACACGTCAATCGGACATCTGTAGCTCAAGATATGAGTGTTTCTGCTCCGAGGGCCCGGTTGGTTTCGGGTACGAACCAACCCGACCAAACCCATAATACTCCGAAACCTTGAGTGTGATATATGGAAACAACCATCTCGATCCAAGGATCGCATCGCCACTAACTGTGAGTAGATCAGAGGCGTTCAGCTCACGTTATGAGCAAAAGACCAAAAAGGTCCAAAAACAGGGGGTCTGGGGCCGGACCGACCCGGCCCGACCCCCCCGGGTCCGGGTCCGACCTGGCCGGCATGGACCGACTCAGCCTGGGTGGCCTGAACCGGCTTGGGCGCAACCCAACCCGGCCGGCGCGGGCGCGGCCCGGCCTGGTCGCGACCCGACCCGGCCGGCGCGGGCACGGCCCAGCTACCTGGCGGGTTGGCTCGGCTGTTATGGCCAAGCCGTGGGCTGGGGGCATGGTGCCCCCACGTGAAGAAGCCGCGACCCCGCATGGGGCCGCCCTTACCAGTTGACATGGAAAGCGGCCGCGTCCCGTGCTCCTCCGGTCCCGCGCGGTCGCGGGACCGCGCTGCTGCCGTCGCGGCTGAAGTCGCGGCGTCTCCCTCTACCTGCGTGCCGGGCACAGCTGCCATCTGCCGCCGGCATGGCGCACCGGTGGTCGGAAATTCACGCAGTCTTCGCCAAAAGCCCTCCCGGGGTCCTTTCTTTACTACGAGGACCTCGTGTCACCTGTGTGGCCTGCATTGTTGACGTCACCATTTTTCACACCAAGAACGAAAGGGGCTGTGGGTTCGGACTTGTTCGTTAGTCCGCACCCACCGCGTTAGCAGTTTTAAAAGACTCACAACAATTATTTAATCAACTCCGCGGGTATAAATCACAAATATTTAAAGAATCAAAACCCCTACCTCGTCGTTGTCGTCGGACGTGAGTTCTTCGCGGAGATGACCGTCGAGGAAGAAGAGGATCGTCGTGTCACGGAAGGGGGCGTCACGTCATTGCGGTACATGACATCGCGTCGACGATCTCATACAGTTGATGATCGGAGATTGTTGCGGGGAAGAAACGTCGCGGAAGAAGCATCGCGGAAGGAGAATCATCGGCGTCGCGGAACACTTGGTTAAGTCGTCGATCTCCGAGGGTTCAACGTTCTTCCCGTTCTTCGAGAAGGAGGATTAAGATCTCAAGCCTTAGAGTCTTCTCCAAATCCTCTCATGAAAGACACGCATTGGACTTATTTTATTAACATGCCAACAATTTTGAAAAGAAGTTATGAAACGAACCATTAATTCAGTGAATTAATGTTAACATATTAACTGTCCAATTAATAGGAGCGTTAAGAGTTTTAGAAAACGCACTAGTTGACTTTCATTAGAGAGGAGTTTTGGTGGGTGTGTTACTTAGAGGAAAAGAAACGGTGGGGCTCGTGCGGGCCCCACCTCACAAATATCCTACTAAGTGGGTAAGATATTTTGGGTTCCACCCTATCTGCTTCAACTCAGCTAGAGTGGCTTTAAGTGGCTTTAAGTGAAATAAAATAAAGTTTTCGCACCACTTTATTTTATTTTCTTAACTTACCCCCAAAAAATAAAAACCACACCCGAGCAAACGCAACTCCGGAAAATGTGTTTCTAAGAATATACCGGCGTTGCGATTCCATCGGTTCCCTCAGAATTCGAATCTGAGCACCGGTTCAAAAGTTAGGAAAACTCGCTCGTTCGTTCACTAAACGTACCCGAGCCAAAATTCGGAAAATGATTCTGGGAACATCGGGCCTCGGAATCAGGTGTTCTCAGAAACTGCATTCTTGTAAAATTCCAATGAAATTTAAGAAAAAATTTCCTTGAATTTTACGGGTATTTACATCGGTGAAGTCTTGGTTCGTGGGATCTTCCCATGGGAGTGGCTTTCCATTTCTCGGGAACATCCTTGCAGTAGAGGGAGGAACCTATCCATTGATCCTCTTGGGATTCCCATAGTGTTGTGATGATGGACAAGGGTGGTTTCAGATGCTACGGTCTGGGGTAGCCATTGTAAATTGCGTCGTCTATGGCTGTGATGGGTAGATTTGGACCCGGGTGTGGTATTGAATGTGGCAATGCGATTTGAATCATAGGCTTGTAGAGTGGTCCCCTACCTAAGAGATATAGCCTGATTTGTGTTTGTTCACATTTCTCTGTTTGTTTTCTTGTTTTAGTGGTGTGATGTTTTTTTCCACACATGGTGTGGACTCGACTTCGATTTTGTTGACCAGCGATGTAATCCTGGTGAAGGAAATCATGGTTTCGGGTAATGTGTGGAGTTCAATGATGGTTTCACGGTGCAGATCAATATTTCATGGACTTTTTGTGGCAGTTTGGAAGCCTGTTGGATGACTTTGTGATGGTGGTTTAGTTTTTTGTTTGTTTTTTGTCAATTTATGGAATGATGAATGGATATTTGGATTGTGGTCCGAGGTGGTTGGAGTTCCCGGTGATAATAACATGACAACAACGATGGTGAATGTCGACAATGAGATCGAGAGGTGGAAGGGATTGGAAATATGAGATGAAAAATAGTGTTATGTCTAATATTTTGTAGGTTCTCACTAACCCAAATAGTGACTTATTTGAAAATAAAATAAATAATTTTCTATCAGTCAGAGACTAACAGAAGAATGAAACATGGTTTTTTAAAAAAAATTCAATTAGAATCATTAAAAATCTAATGGATTTCATTAATATCATTCAAACATAATAGAAATAACATTCTAGAAATAATATGGGAAAAAACATAACCCAATTAAAAAAATGTATTCCTAGATGTAAAATAATTTTTATATATCACATGAAATTAATTATTGATGAAAATATCCTTTCATATTCAAAAACATTTTGGTTTATCAAAAAAAAATGATTTTGAAAATGAAAATTATTTCATAGAAAATATGTTTGAAAACTTTTAATGGAAGCTTCATGGAAATAATGCGTCATGAAATTTTAAAAATCAAGTCATTCTATAGTAGTTCAAATAGCATTGTTCTCGTAAATTTTCATATAAATTCAAAAAGTACCTTGTTTGAAAAAAAAAATTACTACATCCTAACCAGAAAGTAATATGTAAAAAATGGGTAAAACAACATTAAACAACCATTAGATAATAAAATAAGTTTTATGAAACATGGAAATAGATATAAATAAACCCTAGTAATTACTTAGTAATAAAAAATCTCGAATAATAATGAGATTGAAAAATTATCTCATAATGTAGGTCCATTATCAATTGTATGTATCCAAAACACCTGTATAATTATTTAAATTACATATTTTAATTATTACTAAATCATATTATTTTCTATGATATCATATATGAACATATTATCATCCAGTTGTTAGTATCATTTCATTGTAACTTATTGTTCTTATATTTAGTGTATTATGTTCATATGTGTGTTTTATTGAATATGTTATAGTTTTACATCTTTTTTTAGAGTTATATCATTCCAAATTTATTTAATTATAATATATAACATAATTAATCATTCATTAGAATTATATAACCATTCATTAATGAAGAAAATTTATAATGGACCGTATGGAATCATGGATATCGTACGCCATACACACAAATAATAAATGATATCATTCCCATATTTGTTGAATGGTATTGAATTGGTTGGTGTATAATATTTAAGAATTAATATCCTGTTATAATAATAATAAAAAGTAATTATTTCCTTCATTATACCCATACCCATAAGGTTGTGGTAATTAAAAGACCACACCACGATATCGATATAGTAAACTGTACATATGCACGCATGGTGATTTCATTTTTTGTAGGATGGAAAGATGGTGGAATTTGGTTGTTTCATAATTTTAATATCATCTTAATATATATTTTATATTGTTTTTAATAATTTATAATGAAGAAAATTCTGAATATGATTTAGAAGAAGAACGATGTTAGAAAGAATTAGTAGAGGAGATTACCTTTCCATTGATGTGATTCCTCTATGTTTCCACATAGAGCCCTTGATATTGTCTTTGAAGAACAACAGAACATCTATAACTTAATTAGGGAAGTTTATAAGGAAATATTTAGGGTATATTTGAGCGCTAAGGCTCAAAGTGAAGTGAAGAGATGAGGGAGGATGTTCTATTTTATGATTGAAATGAGGGGCACTTTAAGGATATTCCAAAAAAAATTAATTTATAATAAATCAAAATCCACCCCAAAACAAACTAAAGGTCACTATTAAAAATATGAGATGTTATAGGGTTGTAAAATAATCATCATGTAAATTCTAGGAATGTTTTCTATTCAATTTAATCATTTTTAATTTAATTTACACTTATATATTCTACTTAATTTTAATTTAGATAAACAAAATTTTGATTTTAAATTAATGAAATAATAAATTAATTTATATTAATTCACAAAAATATAAATAATTTAGAAATATATAGAAGTTATAATAAAAAATTTATATTTTTAATATTTATTTAAGTATTTTTAATTCTTAAATAAAACATTATTCGAAAAAACAACAATACTATCCATTTTGACAATATTAAAATCATGGATTTTGTTAAAAAATAAATATAATATTTTATCCTATAATTTTTTATTATATACTTATGGTGTCTAGGACTTCAATAAATTTATATTAAATATATTTTATCTCAAATTAATACAATATTAATTTTTTTAAAAACATTAATTTCATATATTCCATTAATAAGTTAAATACTACATCAGTTTTGTCTAATTATTTAATATACTAATTTTTTGCGTAAAAAATAAAATTAAAATATTATGATGATGTTAAAAGTAATATCGTTCCAAATAATATATGTTGTCGATTTATATTCTATAAAATCCCAATTTTAAAAATTCATAACTATTAAATTATAAATGAGACAACTATGACATCTATTTAAATAAAATAATATAAGTGTCACAATCACATATTTAAGGCTACAACTAGTAACCTAACTTGACCATTGAATATTTATTATTTATATTTACACAACCAATAATATTTGCTCATGTTTTTCAATGCGTTGATGGTTATTATAATATTAATAAAAAATTCTGTATTAATTTCTCATCAATTAATAAATGTTTACATCATCAATGTATAATTATTTAAGGTAGTTATTTAATATATAAAAAGTATTAATTAATTACCATTATATTGAAAAACATATTACCTTTGAAAATAAAATTTATAATAAAATTTATCATATTTATATCCCAATAAAAACCCATTTAGTTTTTATAATTTCACTGAAATATATTTGACTTTTCATTAAATATAATATACTACATGTTTCAATATCATCCAAGTGGCTTCCAAATGAATCCATTTCATCCCAAGTACCATATAGATAGAACAATTCAAATCAAATGTTATTAATACAAGTATTAGGGTAATTTTATCATAGTATTCTTATCCTTAGTTACCTGATTTACCCTTTTACCATATTAATAAAAATTAATGATGTTACTCTTCATAAGGCTAAACAATTGTCTACATAATTTCCACCTAATGAGTAAAAATATGGAATCCATTTTTCTTATTTTTAAATATAAATTTTTCAGTAAATAATTTAAAATAAATCCCATTTTTTGAAAGAGATAATGAGGTTTTAAAAGTTAATTGTTTTCAAAAGATTGAAATATTTTTACATTTGAATTCGATGTAAAATTAATGATAATTATTGACATCATATTGAATGATAAAAATATATTGTAGGTATTCTTTTAATCCATTAAATAATTTAATTTATATAGAAAAATTATTTCAATGAAAAAATTTTTCTTTCAATTAACAGTTTTTATAATTTCACTATTCATAAACAAATTAATACTTATCAATAAAAGATCTAAAATTCATAAAATTTGTTTTTTTATATTCCTATTCAAAATAATAAGTGTAAAATTCTTAAAAAAATATATTAATGTGTCAAAGAATATATTTTAAATGGGTTATCCATTTACAAGAGAAAATACTACATATTTTGAAAAATAATTCCTTTATTAAAAAAAATTTATTCTTAAATAATGCCAAGAGAACATATAAGATGCATTTTAAATATTAGATATATTATATAAAACATATTTTTCATTAATAAAATCCATCAATAGTGATTATATTATTTTATAAACTCAATTATTTTCATTTGAATTGTGTTTAATATATAAATTTCATTTTATTTAAAATGTACTTTATTTTCATTTATAAAAAACATTTCACCAATGCATTGAGAATATTTTCATTATTCTGTTAATTTTTTTCATAATCGCCCATATAATATATTGGTTATAAGGTAACATAATAATTTTTTATTTTTGTTCTTAATCTCATATTGGTATAAAATGAATTCAACCAAAAGAAATTAAAATTGTGTGTAACACAAGCCATGCATAATGTTGACTATACCGTAAGCTAATATGGTGTTGTGTGAAGTAAATGATAATCCTAGAGTAAAATACAACACATAACATCAAATAAACTAAAAATATATATCTTTAAAAATTTTAGGGTGTTACACAGACATCATATACCATTGAACATTGTATCATGATTTGTTGAGTAATTAATTATAAATGATGCTATAATTGCACATTATGTGTGAGCATGGCCAACAAGGAATATATAAAGTAGATACATGGTGTTTAGATGACATGTACATACCATGTAGTCCAGTCATGATAACATATCAAATCCCTAGGCATGTGAATTTGACAAACATCAATCGAGGTATATAGTATGTATCTTGATGTACATGTTTTGTAGTATCTGATAAATGGAAAATTTTTTTTAAAAAAAAATTGTAAATTGATGTTGGTGGGGATAAAGCCCTTTAAGGTTTCATCTCATAATTTTTTTTGGTGATTGTGATTGTAGAAAAATTCACAGGACCTTGTTTTAGTATGGCTGGTTTTTCTGAAGAATATGCGTTTATGGTGGGGTGGTATCCTTTTGGTTGAAAAAATAGTGGGCATAAAAATCAAGAGTTTGTTTTATGGAAACGGTTGGTTTTCAGAAAAGGAGTACACATGCCATTATTCATGGATAAAAAATCAAGGAATTCCTACACCACATAGCAGCGATACTTATTTATGTATATTAAAAATGAGGTATGTCATCCATGATACACACTACATGAACAGTATCATGAAATCAGTTCATGGGAGGCTCGTTGTTTGTGAGAGGATCTTCATTTAAAAATTGAGGTGGTGATTATAGATTCCACAAAGGTTTTTAATTTTCGGAGTAAATTGGCCAACATAAAGGATAATGGCTTTATGCGAACAAATAATCCATCCAAAATTAAAATTCTTTCTAATTCTTTTCTTTAAATTATCTAAAATGATTTTTTTATAAAGTATCTTAAGAACTATTTTTTCATGATTTCCCTTTAGTGGGACATCATTTATGCCTAAAATATAATTTCAATTTCTTATTGTTTTATTTAATGGGAAATTCATGTTTAAAATATGATTTCATGGAATATAAAAACGATTTTTCAAAAGGAATCTATTATGAGAATTAAAAAATTATTTCTAATCTCTCATTATCTTTTTTGTGATATATGCTTTGTTCACCACTTATTTATTTCCTATGGTTTATGTAATATCCTTTTTATATCTTATCAAGAGTTTCGTTTTTTTCATGATATTCTACGGGATTATGATTGGATGTTTTCAAGGTGGTATATGACACGTTGGAAGGTTTAAGGATTATTTCTTGAGGAATTTGTCAAAGACCTCATTTATAAATATATTCATCTCTGTCTAAATTATTTTTTGAATGTCATACTAAATTTAGGTTTATCTATTATGATATAATATACAATATGATCTAGAATTGTTTATGGTAATTTTAACAATGGATGATCTATTTTTATATAATTCACCGTATTATTCTGAATGGTTAGTGTTTATCTTCAATTATTGGGGATTGATTTTTTACATTTCATATGTTTGTTTCAATATTAAAGTATATGTTTAATATGTTTAACCCATTAATATGAGGAATTCATTGGTCAGAGTATGTGTCTGGTGGGGCCCACTATATCCCCTCAGTGCATCAGTAGGTCCAATGGGACAAACTACATTCTTGGCACAAGGCCTGGACAAAATGATCATATATGGTCTTGGCACAAGTCCTTGACGTTAAGGCCTTTTTGTCTCACATTTTTCATTCCCTCATTATGAAAATATAATTTATCATTCATGTAGTTATTCTAATTGATGAATACCCAGGATTATGAATATTTATGACATTACATACTCATCTCATATTCCTTCCATAATGTGTTCATGTTTTTGTAAAAGGCACATGTTTTTATGTGTTCAGCATTACTAATGTTTATGTTATGATATCTTCTGCTATATTGCTTACCCTTACTGAGAATTTGAGCTCACCCATTTCCTTTTTTATTCCACCCCCATGTTAATAAGAAGAGATTATTTATTCAGTTTTCATTGATGCAGTTCATTAGATTTTGTTATGTATTATTTGTGGTTTTATTTTAAAATTTAAAATGGGTTCCATGTATGTATCTAGTTTCTTCAAAACAACTAAGAAGATCTTTCCTTCGAGATGTTTATTTCTTGTTTTTATACCAATGTAATCAAATAAGGCACTGGATCTAGAAAACTGGTGTCAGTTCATTACAGTTGGTATCAAAGGATGTTTATTAGAAACCATGGGAACTAGATTTAGAAAATGTAGGTTAGTGAACAAATCCCTAAGATGTTCGTTGAGAATAAAAAAACAAGAACATTCAATAATATTGGTATATAAATTATTATGAGGATATTTCTTGAAAATACATCAATATGTAGATACAATCATGTAGTGGAGGCTCTAGCACAGATGTACATAGGTGTGAAAACTACAACAAAGAGTTTTGGGCGTGACCCGAGGTATCCTGGTACAAGAAAATGTGCCTAGCAGCACTATTTTTGTGACACTCCCTAGAACAATACTTAGGATAATTTATATTCAATTTACCAACCATTGTGTGGGATTTATGTCCACAATTTAACCAATGTATATAGTTCTAAGACTTACAATGCATAAATTAATTCTATGTTCTAAACCATGATTATAGATATAGAGATTTAAAAATTTTATGAGTTAATATATAATATAAAATTGATTAGATATGGTGCCTTGATGACGTAATGATAAATTCACCAATGAATGGGATGTGAAGCATATGAAAGATCATATCTCTAATGGTTTTATGCCTTCCTTTCAATGTAATATTTTCTCCCTTTTATCCTCATCATATGATGATATAATATCATGTTTTAACAATGTATTTTATGACTTATCTGATTTATATAGATTTGAAAGGAAGAAAAAGAATAAGGGATGAGAGATATATACATGGATTAATGGAACAAGGGAAATAATTGTTTACCCACATGTCATAACAACAGAAAGAATCCCCCTGGTAAATGCATGAATGGAATGGGTGTTTACAACAAGTGTGGAGAAAAATTATACCACGTTCAAGATTTCAAGGGTAAGAAAATGGTTTGCAATGTACAATGATAAAATTTAAAGGATATGAGACACTATGAAAATCAATGTAACTAACACTAGTTGAATATGTCCCCAATAACGATTTTGGATAATGATCAAGTTATGATGTTACTAAATATAAATTAGAATGAATAATATGTCTTTCCAAAAATCATGCCATTTTTATATTTTGTAAGTAATGTAATAGTTGTATAAAAAATGAGATATATGAGGATTGTACTATAATACTCTTTCATTTAGGATTTGAGGTCATATGATGAATGGTGCAAAGGAAAAGTGATTCAGTGGAAAGTTAACCTTTTTAGAAAAGAATCATGGATGGAAATACAACCCTTAATATATTTTTGATGTTGAGATAATGATGAAGAAAGGATTGATTCAGATAAGTATTGACTTCAATGGAACTGATTATTGATTTTCGAGAGGTGGTCTATGATATCATCAATGATGTTTATATCACTTTTGGATATAAAGAATATATACAATAATATGTAATTTATGTAAGAAATGTGGAACATTACATTTTCCTAATATGGTTTTTATAGTAATTCATGTTATTATGATATTTCAAGAGGATGCATGTTGAAGTTATTCAAATTCATGAAATTTTAATTTTAGATGTACTTCTTGTTGATTAAGGGTTAAGGAAAAGTTCATATTTGAAATTTTGAGGAAATCATTATAAAGAGATGATTCATTATATTTTGGAATTTTTTAACCATTTATGAAAGTGTTTAAGATGATAATTGTATTATGTTTTAGAGGCTAATGTATTGATTCAACAAATGGTGTAACACATGCTATGTGACGTGGTATATATAGTTAAACTTGAATAAAAGTTTGAGTTTATAAGTTGAAATTTTTATTTATAATCTTATATACTGGACTACTTCCTTGACTAAAGGAAAATAGTCTTAAACAAAATGTTTTCATATTATCATAATCATTGATTTTATCAATGAATTTAGTTTTTTAGTTTATAGTTTTATAGTAATCAACATTCTTCTAAACAAGTCTTATATCATGTTCCATCAAAACATCATAGTTATATTTTTCTTCCATGTCAATTTTTTTTCTTCCAAATAATGTCACATTATTCGAAATCAAACTTTTTGGGGTCACCACATCATCTTCATTAACCTCCTTTGGATGATATTTTATTAACCCTATTTCTGATGTGTGTTTCCATAATAGATTTTTCATGTATCAACGATTATCTTTCGAAGATAATATTCCAATTTTGTGGACTAAATTTTTGTAAAGAGGTGACATTGTAACACCCCATGAATTTACAAATAGACTTATTATAGAATTAAATGGTCACTATGTACTAAAAACACAACTTTTTGAAAACCTAGATATGTAAACATTAGTTTTTCACTTCTGTGATGTGATCTTCGAAATTCTAACAAACACAGTAGCGATGAGTTTGCTATTTGGATTCTGATAAGAAAAAGATAATTTTTGGTGAATTGTAGCATACTCTTATGAATTGTAACATACCATTATGAAAAGTGATATACAATAATGAATAGTAACGTTATCTATTATTGTATATAAATAATATTCAAATAGAAGTACGATATACCAATGTTTTGGAATAAGTAAATAAATGTTTTAAAACTGTTTTTTAGATTAAATTATTATTTAATTAAATAATAAATTAATCCTATTTAGAAAATTATTTTGGAATATTGGAATTTATTTTTGGATTATACACATCAAATCATTATTGGGGTAAAATTTTGGGATATTTTTTAAATGATTGAGTTTTTGATGAATATTGAAATACCATAATTTACAAAATAAGCTAAATACACTAATTATAGAGTCATTTATGATGTTATGCTGATGTAAGCTGAATTCATTCAGATTTACATGATATAATTACTATTCATTGTCACGGAGGACTCATTTTTCTTTTTCATGTGGAGATATAATAAATTTATGAATATAAAATTGATAAATCCCCTCTCCCCTCCACTATAAAACCCCCTATCACTCCCTCAACTTTTCACTCATCTCAAGACTTATGCCTTCTACAAATTCTGTCCAAATATCATCCCACCTTCATCCCCATTTCTAGAAATCCTTAGTCTCATAATAAGACTAATACCTATCCATTAAAGAGGCTCTCAAGGTAGTTTGGTTCAAGAGGTAAATTCATCTTTTCAATTATTTGTCATTCATTTCATGTTCATTTGATTACCTTTTCAATTATTACCTATCCATATCCAAATGTTGTGATGAATCCAGTACCATATAGGTACACTAATTTCTTCAGGATGGTGGAATAAGTTATCCTCATCTCTTCCTTTTACCTTCTTTTATAATAGTAGCTAGAACACTATTTGAGATGTGTATATTTACAACATTGAAGGAGGATAGGCGTTCATTTTCAATTCTCATTCTCAATTGTGATCATGAAACAATTCTTGTTATGGTTGAACCGGATTATTACATATTTTATATACCCTATTTAAGGTTCTGTATTCCTTTTGTACAAATGGTATATAGTTATAATGAAAATTGTGTTCGTTGTAATCAAAACACACAAATTATCTGAAATAGTTATCATTAAAGTTCTATATAATAATTCATCCACATTCCTGGTAACCAAATTATTTAAATGACCACTAAAACTAATATATGATCATAAATAATATGAGAATTAAATTTTAGGGATTTACATCCATTTCCCATGAACTCCATTACTTATTAACGGGTGAACCGAATATGAAAATAATGAAAACGAACATTTTTGAACAACAAAATTCAATATAATAACTTATCATGAAGATAATAAATGAACAAAACAGAAATATGAAAAAATAAATACATGTCTAATAGGTTTTTAAATATTTTATTAACAATTATAATTTCATATTCCATGATTATATGTTCCAGAGCAGAATGCATTCAGGCTTAAGGTATTGGGTTTCTTTGTCTCACTTCAATTTTTGTGAGGTTTCCCATATACACTAATAATTCTTGGGTATTGTGTATATATAAATCCCATTGATGTAACATGTCATGAATATCAATATTTTCATCATATTAAATGTATTATATTAATATTATTAATATTTGGGAATACGAATCAAATGATTACAATGTGGTAATGGTTTTTTCACCCAAACCTCCATTTTCATTCGGGTAAATTTATTATCTCATTAACTCAATGAAACTCTTTTGTATTATTATGTATTCATCATTAATTCTGTATGAGTGTTATATATATGTTCATCAACTATAATCATTATTTATTTTATTCATAGTAAAATTTTAGAAAAAGAACATTCAAAATTCTTTCCGAAATACAAACCCAGTTTTTGGGATATTTTCAAATTCTTACCTATTTTCCAGTGTACTCAAAAATTTATTTTAATCCACCATTAATTATATAAAAAAATGATTTTATCATTAAAAATGATCTTATATAATTTATGGATATATGAAAGAAAATTTTCCCTTCCAATTTCAAATTACCTCTTAAGAATCTTATGAAAACATTATAAATGATTTAACACCAATAGGATATCTATTATGCCTAAAATATAATTTCAATTTTCTAGTATTTTATTTTATGGGGAATTAGTTATTAAAATATAAATTAATGGAAAACATAAACGAATTTCTAAAATTACTCTTCTTTAAGATGTAAAATGGATCTTTCTCATTTCTCATTATATTTTATGAGATATATGCCTTGTTCAACACATATTTATTTCTTGTGTTATATGTACTAACCATTGGAATATCATATCAAGATTTAACTTCCTGTCATGATATTCTAATGGATTATGATTTGAATGTTTCAGGGCGGAATTGGACACATTGGAATGTTTAAGGATTATTTCCTCATGAATTTGTCAATTGTCCCATTAATAAATATATCCGCCTATGTCAACATCTTTAGGTGAAAGTCACACTTAATTTAAGTTTATATATTATGATATCATCGATATTATGTTTTTTTAGGGTTTCTGGTTAGTCTAACTATGGATGTTCTATTTCAATAACATTAAATGTATTATTCCGAATTGTCATTGTTTTTGTTCAATTGTTGGGGAATGTTATTTACATTTCATATGTTAGTTTCAATATGTATGTATATGTTAATTATGTTCACCCCTATCATATGAGGAATTCATTGGTCATATTAATTGTTGTGTGGGGCCCGCTATAGCCCCTCATGCATCGGTAGGTCTAATGAGGAAATCTACGGTCTTAACAGAAGTCCTTTACAAAAAGATTATTTATGATCTTTCCTCGAGGCCTTGAAGGTATGGTTATGTTGTCCCGCATTATTAATTCCCTCATTATAAAAATAGAATTTATGGTTCACATGGTTATTAGACTAGTATAATACAAATAATTATTTTTATTTATGGAATTACATTCTCAAGTATTATTCCATCTGTAAAGTCTTCATGTTTATGTGAAAGGCACATGTTTTTATGTATTTCAACATGATTAATGTTTATGTAATGATATATTCATCTATATTTCATACCATTATTGAGCGTTTGAACTCATCCCATTCATTTTCCCTCCCCATGTTAAAAAGAATAAGTAATTTATTAAGTTTTCAATGATTCCATTTATTAGATTTTTTGAGGTACCACATTTTGTTTCATTTTAGAATGTAAAATGGGTTCAATGTTTGTATCTAGTTTCTTCAATAATACTAAATTGATCGGACTTTCAGGATGCATATTCCTTGTTTATATACCAATGTAATCAAATAAGGCACCGACTCAGGAAAACTGGGGTCGGGTCCTTACATAGTCCATGATGGAATAATAATGAATTTGTACAAGAAGATTTATATGTAGAAAAGTATAATGTAGTAATTCATGTTGAGATGAACTATGCATAATTTCCCTATGGTTAAATGTTGAATTAATGTTCTCTCATTAAATAAACCATTATATAAGTTCTTGATCTCGTAATTTTTTTATTTATTTATAATCATTTTTTATTGACTCAAAACAATTATCATATAAATGATTATATTATTATGCATAGAATGTTCCCAAATAAATGTATTCTTCTTTAATTTTATATCCAACACTATTAATTAATTATGTAACATTTATTTAATATTAAAAATACCTGGAAAGGATAAAATGAAATTAAAATTAAAATTAATTTATTTAATTCCCTCAACCGGTAATTAGGTGGCAATAATCCTTCCATTACCTAATAGGGAATAAGGCATCAAAACTCAGTGTAGTACATGGACACTGTCATGAAACATACATTAATCAATGAGTTTTCAAGAGCGTTTATGTTTCACTTAACTAAAATTATATTGAGTTTAACAGCCAAATTTTCTTCAATACAAATTTTGAGGTATGTGTTGAGGAAATCAAAATATGGATTTTAGGATTATGGAATGTACCCAACAGATCATTGTGTTGCAAACCCACAATTGACATGAAAGGGATCAAAATTTTATTCTTAAGGGTTTCATGGCCAAAGATGAGATCCTTTAGAAAATTATTTGGGATACAATCCACTATAATTTCATAGAAACTATATGTTTGGAGGTTAATGGTTATGGATATTAAGAAATTATAAAATTATGGGATATTAAATTATTAAAATCAATTAATTAAATATTTATAACATAATATTTGATAATGAAAAGGTTCTAAAAATCATTTCATTCATTATGGAATATAATTTCAATATCACCATCAAATGTATCCTTACAATCAATATTGTGTAAATAAAACCTTCACACTAGTTTTAGAATTCAAATGTTTTTATAAGCCTTTTTTTTATGTTACACAATGCAAAACAATCTTACATGTTATAAATCACTATGCCTTATCAACTTTCAAAATATGATAGTGACGAATTGTTCATTGTCTATGTATCAAATTTGAGCAATGTGATCAATGTTGAATTATTAATGCTTTTAACTATGTTATGATAACTCAATAGGTCTCATTAATACATGGATGTGAATAACATGCTTATGTATCTATGATGTTAATGTTAGAAGAGAGCTATAGATTAATTGATTGAAATTACCAAAGAAGTATTTAAAAACAAAATTGGAGAGGGTTCCCCAATATGGCCTCACAATGTCAATTGTTTTGAATACAATGAGTGCATAGAGGTTCTATGATATAAACTCTCCAATGAACTAGGAAATAATCTAATTATGGAATCACTCCCTCAAAGCATCCAAAACATTTCCGTAATTTATAATATTATAAAAAAGGGGAATTCACTTCACTATCTTCTCAATATTATTTTACATCTAGATTTGGATTCATAGAATTAAAATACTCTTATTATTTTGGTAAACCAATAGAAAGTGAAAAAATCTCTATGTCCAAAACGTTCTCTTGTCATTCTATGAAGTTTTATATCTAGGGGAAAGAAAAAGAAAATGTTGATTTCTATTTCATGTGAGGATAGAAGGGCCATGTTTAGAAAAATGGCACCCATCTCAAGAAAACATGGGATGATTCCAGTTGGATAGTTATCATGTGAAATTTATCATTACCTATAAATTGGGTGTTAGATATATATATTTTTGTGATGTCATATGTATTCAAAAATCATTACCATGTAGATTTGGAATCATTGACTGGGGAATTTCTATGAGAATCCAAAATAGCTAAACATTATGATGTAGCTATTGGTGACTACAAACACTCACTCTCAATCAAAATGATCTTGGTTTTCAATGGTTTTTGATATGTTCCAACCATTATGAAAAACATTATTTATCTATCCAGACTTTCTATAGAAGGATTGATTTTAACATTTTGGAATTAATATTTCTTCTATCATAGAGATATAATTGTTTATTCTAAGACATAATTACATATAGTTCTTCATCTGTCAGATTACATGAACCATGTAATTGAAATCGATAATAATGTTAATTCAAATAAATAATACCCCAAAAAATTTTTTAATCACTGTCTTAGTCATGTAAATTTAAAATGATGGACTTAATAACATCAATATAGATGTTGATATTCAATATAATTAAAACTACTTGGTGTATTTAAATAATGTTAACTGGTAAAAATGTCCAAAGACCGCTTTTAGTTGGAAATGTGAATGGGCTATAGAGAGTCATGAATTAGTTCATAGATATCGTTGTGGACCAATTCATGTTGAAGCATGGAGTGGGTACCCATACATCATATATTTAATAGATGATTTTAAGAGATAGGGATATTTTTAAATAATGAGGTATAAGTAGGAATATTTTGTTAAATTCATGTAATACAAGAATTAATTAGAGATCTAATGTGGTTAAAACAATTTTAATCGTTTCATAGATGGTGGTATGGAATATCATATTGAATGCTTCATTGATTATTTATAAGAGTTTGGGATTCTATTGCAACTCACTCTATATAATTTTTCATAGTGTAATGGTCTATGATAAAGGTTAAACCGCACCTTGTTGTACATGGAGTGATAAATGATGAGTAATGCAAGTCATCTATTGTCCTTTTTGGGATAAACATCATATACCAAAACATATCAAAAAAATATAGTGCCAATAAAAGTAAATATTTTAATATGATAACAATTATGTCATTGAAATAAATTTTTGATTTAATTCAAATAGGTGTACAATTGGAAATCATATTACAAGGCATCTAACATTAAAATCTTTCTCCATGGGGAATAAATTGGTCCCATTTTGGATATCCCAATAAAACAAAGTGATAATGACTATACAATCATTCAGACAAATATGTTGTTAATGGAAGACATCTCACATTTCCTGTGAAGGGAAGTTTATCTAAAAGAGAGATTGGGTGTGAGATAGAAATAAAATATGTCCAAGATAAAGATATACAAGAGTTGAAATATAACCAAATTCCAAAAAGCATTGTGGAATAAAATGTTGTTCTAGAGCCAAATGTAAGATGTAGGAGTAATAGAGAGGACATTGAAGTAGAACAATATGGTTTTATAGTGACTATGGAAGGGAACTCATTATTAGTTAATGAGAATTATCATTTAACCAGCAAGGAAGTATTATTTCTAACATATGTTTCAATTTGGTAGGATATCATGAATATTGAAATGAATTCCATGTAACAAGACCATATTTGTATTTTGGTAGATCCTCTAGTGGATGTTAATATATCAGATTGTAAATGGGTATTCATAATGAAATTTGTATGGAGGGTGATTTAAGTACCTATAAGGTAAAATTGGTTTCAAAAAAGTTTAAATAGTGACAAGGAACAAATTACAAAGAAATAGTTTCACTATTTGTAATGCTGAAATCCATCTGAAATATACATTGCAATATAGAAATCCTTGAGTATGTGAACAAGAAATGAATGTGAAAATATATTTACTCAATGGGAACCTTCATCAAGATGTATATATGATCAAACATAATGTGTTTGTTATTCCAATAATTTCAAAAAACATTTGAAACATGAAAAATTCTATTTATTGATTAATTAAATCATATAGGTCATGGAACAACAATTTTTAATGAATCAAAAATGAAATTTTGTATCATAAAGAAGATTGTGAGCCTTGTATGCAGAAAACGTTTTGTGGGACATTATTCATTTTATTAATATTATATGTTGTTGAACTATTAATCATTAAAAATGAAATACAATTCATAGAGTCTGCTAAGGAATTATTGAATAAATAATTTTCTATATATGATGTGGGTGAGGAAGCATATGTTATTGGGACCAAGTTCCATCTTGATAGATCAAAGAGGCTACTCATCCAATGTCAATGTAAATACCATGAAATGAATCTGAAAATATATTGTATGGGATAATCCATGAGGGGATTGTTTCTAGCATCACATGGAATTCATTCTTCCATGAAAATATGTTTTCATGCACATGAGGAAAATAATATATGGTCAATGGTAACATATTAATTTGTGATTGGGATACCCAGTTATGTTATTCTATGAACTATGATATATTTATCATATGAATCAAGTGTGGTAGTTAGATATCAAGATAAACAATGTAACTACAATTGGATAAAATGAAATACTATCCTCAAGAATCTCAGTCAAACTAAGGATATGTTCTTAATTTAATGAAGATATCTTGAACTAGTCATTAGAGTACATGAATATGCTAGTTTCTGAAATTCTCATGAAGATATGAAGTCACTAATGGGATACATATTCACTTTTAATTCATTTGATGAAATCTAGATGTTCTCAATGTTGTATGTGGTAATAGATTCTACATTATAGTTTGAGAATATTGCGACTTCTATGGTAGATAAATAACTAGTGTGGATTCATAAATTTTCCCAATATCATGATGTGGTACCTAGTACTAAATATCTCATTACATTCTACTATGAAAATACTATAGTGTTGGGTCCCTTAATTGATCCATGGTCACATTAACTGAAAAAGGGCATACTTTAGAAATATTCTCTCATTAAATATTTTTCCAGAGAAATGTGATGTTTCATGAAGGAGTGTTTTCAAGGAAGAAAAAATATTAGACCCATTGAAAAAAACTATGTCATAGAATAATCAAGATTATTACCTATGGTCTTTTTGAATGAAATTAGTAGGTGGTTGTCTTGGGTAAAATTGATACTTTGTATGAGTTGGTGTCCTAAGACTAACTATTTTTACTTTTATTACATATATATTCGATGAATTTAATATTAATAAATCATATTACATTATATTGTTCCTTTTAATTTAAGACTCTTATTTAATAATTTAATATAATATACATCACATTGTAAAGGCCATAAAAGTACAACAATATGATGATAACATTGAAGTCCTATGATGATATTCTTAAATAATGTTTTGTAGTTCAGAAATGTTCGTTGTCAGTCACATTATACATTGGATGACATTTTTGCATAATCATTTCAGGATGAGGATTCTTCCCATTACATGACACTTTTATATCCCCATGATTATATATTATTTCAATAGATTCACTTATAGTAATTCTATATGTTTTTGGGGTTATCAGATATTCATATTCGTGAGTGTGTGAACTGGTTCTTGGATATAAGGATTATCATTCATGAAAGACATGACTCGCAATCATTGATTTGTTGATAAAAAATATTATTCAATATATTCATGGTTATGTAGGGTATATTAGGTGTTTCATTATTAGGTTATTTCTCTTGGAGGAATTTTCCCATTTATAGGAGGTAATCATGATATTTTAGCAATCCTACATAATGGAAACGAGAAATAATCCTAGAGGTTCATACACTCTATGTTACTCCTGATATTTATTACTCTATATTTGAATTTAAATAAATGAATACTTATAATTATCAAGGCTGAGTAATAATTTTATTATAACATTATTAATCTAAAATATTTTATGCTAAATTATGCATTTACTTTAATATTTATATGTTCAATCAATAAATTCTAGAGGAGTTCGAATTGATCAGGACAAGTCATGGAGAAAAATAAGAATATACATAAATTTTAAATAAAATTTCTTATTGTGAAGGTTGGTGTTCACCAGTTAAAATAATAATAATAATAATAAGTGACGTTAGGATTATTAAAGGTTATAATAATTTTTAAGGATGACCAAGAATATAAATAATATTTTCTCATAAACCCTATATCTATAATAGACCATTATTTCTATTATGTTGGAAATTGAAATTTCATAAATGTTCTGCACAATGATACTCCCTCACTCTATTAGATCATCCTTATCTCTACTACTGAAGAACAATAAATATAAGAGATATACATTCTAGATTTATGGATGAGTGATCAACAAAAATAATGAAAGACAATTGACTCACCACACTCACACCCGAATATCGATTACAATTGATTGGATGTCAAATGGGAATGTGTGGATCACCGCTAGAGGGATTAATCCCTTGGATAATCGCATTGAAATAAAGGATATCTAGAATTGAAAATTAATATAATCAATATCTTCAATGAATAAAGGATCCTAATATAAGGTAATATTTTCTCCCTGATCCAAATTATGTAATAATAAAATTATCATTAAATATCTTATTTTGGGGCTTTGAGACTATAAATGTTTCAAGAAATTTAATACATAACTAACCACAATAATCTTCTCATTCTATTTGAACTAACAAAAACAAGGAACCGATTTTTCTTTATAAATATTAAATCATGGAATTTGATTTATATAAATTTATATCTTAATCATGATGTGTTCATGCCATAATTCATCAAGATATTTAAGTCATTGAAATAACAATAAGGTTCAGATGAAACTGTTTACAAATGTGTTTTCAAATAATGGTGTTATATGTTGCATTTTTTTCTATTTGATGTATTTCATTAAAATATAACAAAAAATGTAATATAAAGTGATAATGTATTATTTTATTCTTTTATAGAGAACTTATTTTTATATGCTGTATTTAAAACTAGCATGAAATTAAATCATTATTTGAAGACTTATACATGAGATGTGGATTCATTTTGAATATCTATTGAAATTATTATTTTTCATAATTATGAATGATAATTTTGTTTCTAGATTTCTCTTATCTATTGCAACTCTATTATTTTTGAGATTTCAATTCAGGAATATTACATTTTGGTAGGTATAACCACAACCACATATTCCCTCTATTATCAGTAATAGAAATTCTCTTTAATCACTAATTTTATAACACTTCTAATAAATGTTCCATTTAAAGGGGATCACATTTGTCTATTCAAAAAATGACATGATAAAGTTCCCTTTTATCAGGGATTAAAAACCATGAAAAAAAGTTTCTTTTTATAAGTGTTGAGAAAATACCCCTTCTATAACTGTTATAAAAATGAACTGATAAAAATTAATAAAATTGAATGACATCTATATTTTATTATCACTTGAACCCCACTGTTCTCATTGCTCGTCTAACACCATTTCATCAATTTATTCATTTCTAGAGATGATGCTCATAGAATCCAACAATCACATTATCCCTTTGGCATTGAACCAATGACCTCACCCTCACATCCTTGCACCTTCAGCAATCCTTCATGTTGCATTGCTCTTGATTTTATGATATATATATACGAATATATCTAGTTTTATTTTTTATCCATATTTTTGGGCGAGGAATCATATATTCTAGGGATGAATATCTATCTTGATAGATCCAAGAGTCATCTCGGTCTAAGTTGAAGAATAAAAAATAAAAATATATTGATGTGATTTTGTATAGTTCAATCCAAGAGTGGATTTTTTTCTAGCATCACATATCATTCATATTTCCAAGAAAATATATCCCTAGACACATGAAAAATGTATTATAATGGCATGGATACCATATTCAACATAAATATGTCCATTCTTTTATAATATTATATTTAAAATAAAATATGTTCCTAATGCATTATGTGGGGTTGGTAGAAATCAAGATGACGTAGGCGACTGCTATTGGATGATAGAAAAAACAAACCGTATGTATTTCGGGATTATTAATTTTATATTCCTTGTTTATTGAGTAAATACAGAACTAATCAACAGAGGATATACATGTACTACATTCAAAACTAATCATGAGGGCCTGATGTCCCAAATGGGAATCATGTTCCCTTTGAATGGATGTGTTTGGAGCTAAAAGAGATCAATATAGGTTGTGGTCACAAATTATTTAGTATAGATTTTATATATTTATGAATCAATGGAAGTTGAAGAAGCAGTATGGATGCATAAATTCATCTTATATCATGATTTGTTACCTATAAATGATGTTCCTATCACAATAAACTTATATAAAATTTAATCAGTGGCTATCACAAAAGATAAATTGAAAAAACATTTGATGAAGAACATAATTTATAATTATCATCTTTGAGGTATTTTTCTCATAGTGGTGATGTTGTGTGAATATTACATCTAATAAATACAATATGTATGACCCCTTGAATAAATCCATGTCTCAGTAGAATCGGGATTATCATGTATCTTCTAGGAGACGAATTTTCTTCCTGTTGGGTCTAGTATAAGTTGGGTTTTTTGGAATTTTGGTTGTAAGACCAGCAATTGATAGATTAATTATATTTATATTCTATGAATTGAACATTAATTAAAATATTAATATATATTTTTCATTGTTCTTCAAAGACCTAATATAATAATTTTCAATAATAAATGTCATAGTGAAAAATTCATATCATTTCCCCGATTTGGTGAGAACCTTGAATATCAATGATGATATTCTTAAATAATGTGTTGTTGTTGAATATTTTTATATTATGGGACACATATTATAGATAATTATAGTTTTAATAAATAAAATGTGGATGTGGATTCATCTCATGATGTTCCCACTTGGTAATATCCATGATTGGAGATTATGATAACAAACATTCCTATATGAATTTTCAATGTATACGTGTCATAAAATTTTCTTATTTTCGTGTGGGAGTAATGGTCATTGAAATTTCATATTTTTTTAAATGCATTACATGACTCATACACTTCTATTTTCTAATTAAAACCTCAATGTCATATATTCATAATTTTGTAAGTTACATTCAGTGCATAAATGTTGACATGTAATTAGTGGATATTTAATGCAATGCTTTTTCCTTCCATATTTATGGATGCTGGTATATTGATTCATTTATTAGAAGAGAACCATCACAATAAATCCCAAGGCAATGGTGTTACAACGTGTCAATTTAATATTTTTAAAGAAATATTTATCCATCATTTAATTTGGTTACAAAGAAATGTAACATTCTTGATGAGATCTTGTCATAAAAAGAGTTGTATTTCACATTGAGCCTTCATATATCGTTTTTTCATTGAAACAATATGTTCCTTATCATGTTTGACATGAACCATTGCAATATAGAAATTGTGTACACTTGAATATCCCACCTAAAGCCAATATGAAATAATAAAATAGGGTCACACACTAAGTGTTACCAATAATATCAATTAAATTATATTGAAATTTAATTAATAGAATAAATATAAATCCCAATAACTAAGAATAATTTTATTCATATTATCTTCACAATAAATATTTATTATGAATGAAATATTTAATGAAATATTTACTTTGGGGTTCAATAAATGCTATAGGATGTCTAATATTCTAAAAAAGTGTTTGGAGATAACTATTAATTAATAGGCCTATTAAATAATATTTTTATTGTTCTTTTTGGCCTGTAAAACAATAATATTAATATTATAATTATTATAATTATGTGACATGGGTTTTATTAAAGGCTATAATATATTTTTTATGGTCTATAATGAAATTAAATTATGATTTAACCAAAACCATAACCTTGAAAATAGGTAGTTATGTCTATTTAGTTGGCAATTGAATACTCATAATTATTTCATGCAACGAAAGTATATCGAGAGATCTTCCCTCTTCTTCTAATTAAGGGAATCATATGGGAGATTCCTTTAATATTAAAGGACTGGTGATCAACAACCTTAATTGAAGGCATTAGAGTAATCGCGCTAGCACCCAATTACTGATTAGAATTGATCAAAAAACAAATGAGCATGTCGTGATAACTTGTAGAGGGATTCTACCCTTGGAACCTCACATCATTATGAAGGTAATTAAAATGGGACTTTTAGAATATCAGCATTATCAAAAAATGAAAATATCCCATGATGAGATAATTATTTCTTCTGAATTTGAAAAAAATTATTATAAAAATAAACTACAAGATCCTTTATTGGGTTTTTGGAATATAATATTTAATAAAAATTTTAATATATCAACATAAACGACAAGATTTTTCTATGCCGAGAGACAAAAAAAATATAGAACTTATTTTGGTATATGAATGTTAAATCATGATGTTTTATTTGTTTAAATAAATATACTAATAATGATTCATTGTTTCCTTGCTTTATCAATATTATGAATGATCTTAAATAAATGAAAATTGTTGAAATAAATGATTTACAGATGTGTATTAAAATAATATATGAATTAGTTGATGAAACATTTTATAAGTGATTTTTTTAATGAACATAAAAAGTGGTTTATTAAATGACACTATTTCATTATATGATTTTTTATAGAAATCCTATTTTTAAACATTGTATTAAAAATTATGCGAAAACAAATCCAACATTAAAAATCATATGCTTGGGATGTGGTTTCATTTGGAAATTCTATTGATATCATTTTGTCATGCCAATAAATTATAGCTTTTTGTTAGGTTTTGTATTATAAATTACCAATCATTGAGTGTTGAGATTTTAGATTTGGATGGTGAATTTTGTTAACGTATTTCTAATACCATATATCCATATAATATTAATGCAGTAAAATCTATTTTATTTTCCACTTTCTAGGGTTCTTAATCTAAGAACTATTAAAAAAATTTCCTTTTATTAGTGATGAAAAAGTTATCATAAAAGAACACCTTTACCAATTCAATTTTATAAAACTCATAAAAGGGGACCTTTATCTAGAGAAGACAAAATAAGCGGAAGATATCAAATGAATACAATAGTGGGGTTAGATCATTGGTCACAAAATTATTTTTGAAAATTATATTATTTTTGTACTTCTATCATTGCTTCATTATAGCACTCATAAAAGGGGGTTTTATCAACTATGATAAATTAACCCTTTTATTATCTCTATAAAAACACTTACAAATGTCAAAAATATTAATTTTTAAAAAATAATATAATTTTTATCAGTGTTGGATCCCCACAATTATCCACACTCAACATCCACCCCATGGTTAACAGTTCACATTTGACCATTTTTATAACTTTATCAGCACTAGATAAAAGATTTATAAATATCACTATTATCAGTGCTAGAAATAAACCCCCTCTTTTTTATACATCTATATGTGGTTTTTAGTTTTATTTGAATTTTATTTTATTATTTTATGATTAATGGATTTCTTGGTCACATGACTGATCATATTTTTCATTGACATGCTAGAATGTTTTATATGAAATATGTGAGTTTCATTATAATAGAGAGACTTATTCGATTAAATTAATTTTGACCTACATTATAATGGTCATTTCCTTATTTTTATGACTTATTCATATCGATCCTAGAGTTGGAGGAGTTTAATTAGTGATACTTTGTCTGTCTATAACTTCTAGCTCTTTTTAGATATGTCTTAAGTGATGAACCGCCTTGAGTTTTATTTTTGTTGAACTTCAATTAGTACGGATTATTTGGGTAATGCTTCAGACTCAATTTTTTTTATTTAAGACACACTGTGTTTTATCATTACGTTATCTTAGTGATTAGGTTCGTTTTTTGATGGGATATAAACTGGGTTATTTGGTGATCTTCTATGTGGTTGGAATTATTTTTATGCTCTATTTGTTTTGTAGGGTTCACTGAGAGTAAATGTTTTATGATTAAATGTTTCTTAATTATCAGTGAACATGTTTTATTTTGGTCTTCATATAACTCCCTTGTAGTTGGCATACTTCTTGGATTTCAATTATTTTGTTTTGAGTGACTGATAATATCGCTTGGGATCCTATAAGATTATATGTAAGGAGGGAATTAGACAATAATGCTAGTATGGAATCTTCATTTTTTGTTTATAATTACAATTTATATTTATGTTTCACAAGACGTCTCTTTAGTATGAAGTTTTCTCCTTATTATTTCATGTGTAAACTTCTGTATCAAATGATATGAAGGTGTATAAATAATTATAATGGTGTTATTTCTCACACAAAACCCACATATTTGTATTTTATTTTATTTATTTATTTTTTTCAATAACATCCTCATGTTCCAGGACAATCATAGTGATTTTATGGAATTTTTTCCTAGGTGGACGGTTGGTGAGCTATAAGTAAAAATTGTGTTGTACCCATGTTAATGTGTCTATAACATGAAAAGTATAATTTTTACCATTATATTGTGATTATGTATATTATTCATCCTACCCATGTGATATTCTAAATCAATTCGTGAAAATCTCACTTAGTTGGTAAACAGTTTTGAAAATCGTGCGGCCATACTCTACACAATGCTTATTCTTTTGAAATATTAAGTTTATAATTAATTTATCCTCTCCCATTTTAATTAAAATTCCCCTTATTCCACCTCTCCTTCTAAAATTTAATTCCTAGTTAGGTGGATCACTCATGCATGATTCATCCTCTCCTTAATCCTATCTTCTCTCCTGGTTGAGCGTGTTCATCCAAGATAAGGTATTATCATCCTCATCCTCTTCCATCCTCTCCATCATCTTCCTCATTCCTCTCATCCCTCTTTTGGTGAACAATAGATATTTTACCTTAAGTTTGGGTTTGATATGTATTCTTTTTTGGACATACTATTATGAGTTTTTTCATCGTTTTAGGTTCAAATTTCATTCTTTATGTTTCCTAGATGTTGTTCGAATGGTTTTAGGCATCACTTATTGAAAATAATGATTTGCGTGTAGGTGGCCCCTTGTATCATGTCAATAAATTATAGAATAATGATTGAATTATTTTTTTATCGTTAGTTTTAATATAAAATTATAATATTAAAATTTAATTGGAATATTTGCAAAAACAGAATTTTTTTTCCGGATTCTAATGAAATGAGATGGTATTTCCATTGTTTCCATAGTTGTGAATTGGTTTGATTAAACTAATCATAATAATTTTTTGATAAAATTATCAAATTGAATTTGAAAATAATTTCCATTATTTTAAAAGATGTTTTTGGTTCTATGATATATTCTTAAATGTATTTTTTTTATGTGTAATTTTAATCTATTTAATGAAATTCGATGTATTGTTTTAGTATTTTAATCATTGGGTTTGAATAAAGTGGGTGTGGATTTAAGATTCCTTTTTTATCATTGTTTTTTGGTCTAATATAGAAGGTATAACATATATATATGTTCTTGTTTACAAATTTTAATGAGAGTGTTCGTATTATGCAACAATAAAACATATATGTATGTGTGTGAGAGTGCATATGAGTACAACCATAGATGGGTACCACTGATAACTGACTTAATATCAAATTTATCTTAAAAAATTTATTCAATGTAGAAACTGAATTTATTAATTAAAATTCTAGTGTGTATGGTTTAAATTCAGGTGGTATTTTATAAGGATTGTTTTAATTAATTTAGTTGTTGAATTTTGTTTCTTTATTATTGAATTACATGCTTTATAATTTCTAAAATGTTTTCTACGAATTTGGTGAGAAAAAGTTTTCAAATATTCATGAGGGTTTTTGATAACTGATATGACTAATAATGTGTTGATGAAAAGCTATATATATTAAATTGAAGGAGATAATTTATTAGAATGGGAAATGAACATGGGTAAATATGTATTTAATGGTGAATACTTCATTAGGCCTCACTTTGGATTATGTAGTATTATAAAAAAATGAAATATAGATAATGGTCATGGTGTCGTGGAATGGTGACCCAACACATCTATCCCAAAATAACAACTCTTTGTTGATTATCTACATGTGCCTTCATGGATGAGAAACACTAACCCTCTATGAAAACACACGATCTCTGTAGAGATTATCACAAAAATTGAATATTAATTGATTATATCATTACATCTTAGGGATACAGGGATTTCATTAACCTTATATGACCTATTGATTTTACCATTTGTGAATGTTTATGTAATGGTTATTATTATGAATGATTCCTCTCATTTATAAAACTGTAATTGTGTGGTTCCTATTATCTCTTATAAAATTGTTAAAATGTGACACAAGTTTTCTTCTATAAAATTTTAAAAATTGTCTGAATTTTTATCATATTAGCAACTTCTTGTACATGATTACATGTATATATGATATATGTAATTTTAATAAAAAACCAAATTATAAATATTTAATTGCTATTAATGAAATTTATGTAATAAAATTTTAGAATATACATCAAATTGAAAAGGTAATATAAGATCACCACTATGATATGATCCATGATGTGTTATGACAGTATTCATAAATAATGTTTTGTGGTGGGATAACATACCATCATATGAAACATAATTCATTGAATTTTAGGAGCGAGTACTCGTAAGTGGATGAGGAGCCCTCTCATGATGTTCAAACTTGGTAATCTACTAGATGAATGATTACAAGAAGAGTCCCACCACTCGGAATTATATATGTTTTATATTCATCAGATATTCCACTTTGTGAGTGTGTGTAATAATAGTAGAAATTATGATTATCATTAATAAATATCAGGACTCATGCACATACATTTTCTGATGAAGATCATGTCACCTAGTTTTCATATTGACTTCGTGTATATTGAGTGAATCACGATTGAAAATTAGTTAATATTAATGTTAAGTATGCTTTGGTCTCTTCCCTATTTATTGAATATATTATCATGGAATAATTATTGTAATATAACCACTACCCTAAATCCAATGTATATGCTATAAATATGTGTTTATTTTTGATATTCAATGAATTATATGTCATGTATATAACTTTGTGGCACATATGTGCATCCATCTAGATGAGATACCAAAATTGTTCAAGGTATTGAAATTCCCACTCCTAAAAAATTTATTAGAAATTTAAAATTGACAAATATATGAAAAGGGTATAGATGTGGTCAAACTGAGAGGGATTCAATAATCTATAATTAAAGCAAAAAATCAAGAACATGATCATTCTGAAATCTTTTTCAGAGTCATCATCATTATTAGTAGTTTCCCACTTTGATAGTGAGTTCCTTTATTTAAAGATCACATAGTATTATACATGATCGTTTCTATCATTGGAGTGATATTATTCTAAGATTCCATGTTTTAAGACCTGTTAGGAACATTTCATTCATCCTCTCATGCAGATGCCCAATAATCCTGGAAACATCTTTGGACCTGTAATATTGGATACCTACCCCATGTACATGATTTTTGATGCCATGATTATTTTTGTTCTTCTATATCAATGTCTACAGTGTCTGTCCCTATGAGAAAGTGATCGTTTCCAATTAGGGTTTTAATGTATTTAACACTAGTTCCCAACTCTTCAAAATTCCTTGAATCCTCATTTAGTGATTCAAGAACACTAGATATGTTTTTAGCAATGAAATTCATCATTTAATGATCTAGGTTCTAGTCAATACTAGTTATCCTAAATGGATGCATCTAAAACCCTTCAATGTCCATAGAAGTGGCTAAGAGGAGCTACCTGGGTCCCGGTTCCATGTCAAATTCTTGTGCTTTATCCTCCAATGTTAAAATTCAGGGAGAATTAGCATTACATTTCTTAATTGATTAATAATTTCTTGAGGCAATCATATGTTCTTCTCTCAGATGTTGATCAACTAGGACTTGAATTTTGGATTCATCTGCTAACATATATACCACTACTTTCTCTCCTAGACCATCTTTTAGGAAATCCATTACATCATTATCATTTATGTTTAACAGGACACATGTCCAGTTATACACATAGGTGAAGGACATGATTCATTATCATGAATAAAACTTTATATTGAATCAACAACATTATGTCCACCATATTAGACTAAATTAGGAAAAGACCCAATTCCCATCATCCTAGTTGGGAGTTAGGAATTATCAAATGTAGAAATTGTAGAGTAATAAATACCTTTATTAAAGTGACTTTCTATATCTACCTAGTGGAGATTCATATGCTGTTGTTTCATCCTGTCTCATTGTGCAAGAGGGGAATCCCTATAATTTATTGTGAAATCTCTGACCCATCCCAGCAGGGTGACTTCATGAGGGGTAGAATAGTATCTGATGTATAACGGTCTTCATAAGATATAGAATTTTTACAATTCCTCTCTTGATCCTTCTTCATATAATGAGAGACCTAGTCTTGTTTATCATTTAAATTTATAGAATGACATTTTATTCATATACAATTACCATATTAGTTACTAATATAATTTCATCTACGATATAAATATCGACATTTTGATATCCCAATGAGATATAGATATTATCTAAAGGCATTGAAAATAACGAAGAGTAAATATGTGTTGAAAAAATATCTATCTCCACCAACATTATGTCATAGTTTCCATACATAACATTCTCATTTTTTGTTGTCCAATATAATTGGAACACTAATTGAATATGTGATATCATGCATAATTTTTTATTCTAAAAGGATTCATTTAAGATAATTAAATTTAAACAATACGTAATCAAAGGTGTTCTTAACCTGCATCAAATTTAAGTCAATCGAACAGTCATGAATATGCAGCAAGCATGCCATCAAATCCAGGGAAAAAAATTTCAGTGCTCTAATATGAAAATAATCTGATTGTAAATTAAAATAAAAAAAATGACAGTTAAAGAATTATGTTTAAAAATTAAAAAAGATCATGTGAGTGGAGGATACCACGGAATTCACACATATGATGTAATGTCTCCACATTATTAGTTAAAAACACTCTTTTCACCCACTCGATATCAGGGGTGGAATAATTACATTGATTGGAATGTAACTACAGAGAATCAAAAGAAAAGAATTATCTATTTTCCATGAGAACAGAATCAAAACCATTATGTGAAGCAATATAGAAAACCTAATTCAAACCCTTTTTACATGATAAAAATGAAATGGCTCACTAACAAACTTGTACTTTAGATTCTCAAAAGCTAACAAAAATCATCCACTCCACAATAATGCCGAATCCATTATGGTCAATGATGTTAGTGTAGTTGAAAACCGATTTAAATAGGCTATGAAACTCATGTACTGGTATGAAAGACCAAAGAAATTTTTTCAGCTATTTATAGGTCTTAGGGGAACCATATAAACAACTAATTACACCTTTTAAGGATCCATAACTTCTACTCGCTAGTATACCACTTGCCCCATGAAATGGCTGCTCAGGATAAATAAGTCCTAAAATGATATGCAGATGCTATGTATGTTCTTCCTAAGATGTAGTTTACGAAAACATGTCATTGATGATAACCACCACAAACATATCCCAGAACTTAGGAAAAACTGCTTCCATAAACCCCATGAACTCATTTGGAAAATTCATTACGCCAGACGACATCACAATGAACTAGTAATTCCATTGATTAAAACAGAATGAAATTTATAGGATATCAACATCCTTCAGTCACATATTATGATATTCTAACCATAAATCAATCTTCTAGAACTATCTTTCACCTATCATTTGTTTAAATATACAACCAATCCATGTAAGAAGATACTGGTTCTTCATTTTCAATTGGTTTTTGAATTGTTAATTAGAGCACAACATAGAATATTCATTGGCCTTAATTATGAAAAAAATGGTTCACCCCACATGGACACATGGATAAAAAAACAACACCATAATAGACCATCTAGCTATATATATAGTTCTTGCAATTCATAAGGCACCAGCCTATATAGGGACATTGATATAGGAGACATGCATGGCTGTAGTTGGATCCAAAACTTGATCTCTCATCTATCAGGTAACAATAAAACCTCCTCTAGGAATACATTTTGGTATTTCCCACCGGAAATATGTAACACCAACTATTTAAATTCCAATGAATTCGGCATGAGAATATCCATCAATAATGGTAATGAAAAAATCACACCATTGACCCATCCTAGAGTCCTGATTCTCAACATACATTAGTGGATCTCTATCATGAACAATGAACAAAACCATCATCCGGATGTTATCCAATAGATCCTATAATGAATGAAACCAACCCATATCAAGGATTATTTCATATGGTTCTATTTGTAATCATAGATAATCTCCCCAATACTGTTGCAACCACAACAATGTCTCACAGTATCAATATACAACAAAAATGTAAAATTGACCTCTAACTAGTGTAGTCAATAATAAGTGCACTGGACATTTCTTAACATAATTCCCAATGCATGTAAAATGGATGGTGACATCGTCTAGTGCATATCTCTTAGGTCAAAAAAATGCATATAAACAAGTAAAAAAACACGAATATGGAACTTTGAATGTTATCATGAACTCGCGATGCTAGAAATAATAAATTGTGAAGAAGATCATGGACCACTAAATTGATTATTAGACCCTACTGATGGACACCTACATTACTACACTCTACCCTCATAAGAAGGTAAGCATCCAAATTTTGTCCTTTACCTACCCGATATTGTCTCTTCTAATCCTAAACTAGAGAAACCGGATCCTGCTACATTGACTAGAACTGACTTAGTGGAGGATCCTGAAATGGAAAAATTGGAGCATGCTCATAGCAAAGAATGTTTGGGTACTCTTTCTAATGATGATATCATAATCAAAAATTACATAATTTGTTCGATCACTATGAATTGGACGGAGACATTATTCCCCTATAGAAATGAGATATTAATGGCCGAGACCTACCCCTATATGATTTGAAAATATTTTTTCAGAAAAATATGAACCCCAGAAAATAGATATGATTCGTAAGGGATCTTAATAACACCCCACTCATGATGATCCAATTTTATCTAACATTCTCCCGTTGACCATTACTATTGAAAACACATATAGAATCATTTTCATTATAAATAGTGTGACATGGATCTGGATAATTGTATAAAAATTCTCATTGATATGCATTTCCCAAGAATCCAAATCCGAAAATAAGACTTATGAATATCATAGAATGTTCTAGAAATAGATCCTGAACTCTCAGGCACTAGAGATCCCATGCCGAAGGGTAAGCAACTCCTTGCAACTATCCTCCATTATGGTCAAAAAATGAAAATTGAATCTAAATTGATATCACAACTCCTCCCATAATATTTTCAACTACTCACAACCCCTATGGAAAAAGAACAAGTATTTTCCCACGTCCCTACACAACATCATCCTAATGAACAACCCCATGTTCTCCTTCAAAGCACCAATCCAATATGAGGATATACCGACCACCTGCAACCAGTATTAAATTATTTAATATGAATCGGAGACCTAATACTTCTATAGACTCTGAAACTAAAACTATTAGAGTGTCCTCCTAAAAGTGTATTCATTGTCGACCTCCACTATTGGTGAATCTGATGGTGCACCTTGTTGATCATCTTCTTAAGAACTAGATGAGGTCATTGAAATAGAGGAATTCTTATGAAAGCAAAAAAAAATAACTCCTTGACCAAGAATATTTAGGACATAAATAGTAATTATCATTTTTCATTTATTTTTTCTAGATTAACCTATCTCAAGGTATACCGCTTCAAACACCTGCACAATGAATAAGGATTTATGATCCTTTACTCATTCTCTAACATAGAAGTAGTTTTAATTTGTTTAGTAGCCAATATATGAATAATGTTTGCTGAATTAGATCATAGAGGGGCCTAAATACATGTTTCCCATTTGGTGTCCCATGTTTAATGTGCCATCTAAAATTAGATGACACTATTTCCCCAAAAAACCGTGAAGCCTCACCAATAACTAACTCAAAACACCATCAACTACCTCAAATATAGCAGTGGTACCAATTTTCATGACCCTCTTTTCACACGGTGTACCCCTCCGGGGACAATATAGAGAGAAGAGATATAGTTACACCAGAGTTCCACCTCCCATAGGCTCCTGGTAGGTAACTAGAATTGATGGTATAATAATGACATATATGATAGGAATTTTAATTTAAGAGAGCACATGTGATTGAGAGAAACAAGATAGACACTATCGAACAAATTCTCAGATCTCAATATTAAAGAAAATACAAAGGGTCCATATTTAATGTCGTGTATGGACTACTACATCAGATTGGAAAAAACTACTAGTACCAAATGAAAGATATTAACAACAAAGGCCATGAATCCACCAATATCAGGAAAATAAAGTGATATAAGTAACCAACTATATCTAAAAACTACTTCAACATACCTGTGAAATAGTTTATATATATGTAGGGTGACTGTAATAGAATACTCAGTAGGATCCTACCCTAAATCTTTCATGGAAATGGTAATGAAAGCATGCTAATTCATTGTGAACAATAAGTTAAACTAACTCATCAGCTAAAATTCATAATATGATTCCATCCTTACCATTTCTTCTCTTACCATGTTACCCAAACAATTTCATATTATAAAATTATGAATTTCAAGGGTTTCCTACTACCACATCCCCACTGGTTTTCAAGTTTTCCATAGTGTTGTGTGTCACATCCCTGTCTCTCAAAAATGATTATTCTACAGAGACTTAGGTGTAGCACCACAACATAAAACTCATGCAACATACCACCACATATAAGTAACCAATAGTAACCAAATAGTTTTTCGTAGCCACACAACTCATATAAAATTTATCATAACTTGGGTTCTATAGTACAAGTAACACAACCCATACACCATGTGAGAATACTCAATTCATTAGAGCCTATACATGTCATACCTATAGTAGCCCTTGAAATCTTATACCCTGAATAAATGCGTGTGAAATAAATACAATTCTTGACATCACTATACAAACATATATGTAGAATATAACCACTATTAATACAATCACATGTAACTACCATGATAAGAGACCAGTGAAAAATAGGGTAGTCAACCATCCATTCACCCATCGAGTTGTTCAGGAAAACACCCCCAGGGATCATAGTCCTCCATGTGTCATTATTATTAATAGCAATGATGGATTATCATACAGAATCATAAAATTAAAATTACATAATATATATCACAACAACAATATCAACACAAGATCGTATAAAACTTTGTTGCAACTAACATATCTCAAACTCCAACTACCATTACAAAGACTAGATATCCCCAACACAGATATGAATTTAAAGTCTTATATATAATTACATTATCCCTTTTCATCAGTTTCACTTTACATTTATTATTTTTTAAAATATAAATTAACCATTAATGTCTTCCACATTACATTTCATTATCATTATATTAATGATCTATTCCCTACAATCATAAGAAAACATATTAGATCACTTATCATAATGATATCTTCAACATTAAATCCCAGAATGCTCCAACCCAAGGGTAAAAAATTTAATCATTTATTAATATTATTATTTTTAAAATTACCATTGACAGTAGGAAAAAATCCCGAGCTACTAAAAAAAGCAATGTAACCAAGAACATGCATATTTATCACACAGTGGGGAAAGGAATTCCAATAAAAAAACAACCTTTCCATCATCCAAACAATAAATTCAAATAAGAATTCTGGCTCTCATATTAATGTCTAAGAAACACATCAACAGAATCCATCATATCTGATTTCATCACAAACACACACATGCATACACTGATTCACCATTCCACTCCAGACATCGACTACAACCATAATAACAGGGCCCACCTTCCCCACATTCCACAAAAACCCACTATGGTCATCGATCCCAGGTTCTCACCATATCCAGGCATTCCCATGCCATATACCACTAAAATCATCTAAGATCAACCATCTAAGGCTCACGTCAGAAGTATCATGATAAAAACTAAGAAACCATTCTCTTATACCTATAACAAGGCATCAGACCGTTACACAGAATGAGATATCCTAGCTCTAGAGCACATGTTATTGGGACATTACAATCAAGTGGAAAAATAATCCCCCATTGGGAATTTTTTTCAAACAACTAGTTCTTATTCCATTTTTATTTAAGTGATTCATTATCAGAGGCTATAATTATAGGAATTCTAGAAAATATGCTGTCACTAGGTTTCATAATTCAAATAAATAATTAATTTTACAAGAATTTAATTTTTTTTATCATTAACCATCATCATGATTTAGATTCATTACACAATTATTTGAAACATTTTTTCTTACATTATCACGATTGTCATCAAATTTCAACCACAAACATATTTATCAAATATGATCTTTAATTTTTTTAGCCAATTAAAAATCATCAAACTCTGTCTTTATATTCATTAATAATTTCACATGATAATACAATATTAAAGTAACAAAATAGATATCCCAATATCAATAAAATCAAGAGAAAACCCATTATGCTAGTACAAACAAGAACATTTCCATGAGATCAATACCAATTATTTAATCATGTTCATGTAATTATTAGGTTAAATTGCATTTCGATTCAAGGTTTGAATAATAATTAATCTATGACTTCAGGTAATTAAATAGAGAATGAATGAATAATAATCATCAAAAGGGATTCAACATTTTCACATAATAATGGACTAATATAGTGGATATCTAATAACCCATATTGTATGAACTATATCCTCTTTTGGACATCGCGCCATAACCGCACTGACATACAACCAATGAATCTATAGAAGAAACATCAAGATCAAGTACCATCAAATGGGAATGATGAATGAGAGAAAAAAGATCATTGAATCTGATATAAAAGATTTAGAACATAAATTTGATCTACGATGGATAAATGGAGGGAATAATGAGATTAATCCATGTTGAAGGAATACCTAAAACATTAAAGAGAGGTTCATCGGGTCACCTAGAATGAGAGGGAGGCAATGCATCCATAGTGTTTCACAATCCGAAGTGGGCAAAAATATGATTAAATTTACAATATTGGGATTTACATGTTGTGTAAAACCTATTCATGTCTTAAAATTTCCAGGGTTCGGGTATGCCAAAAAATGAGTTTCCTTGTTATTTATTTAACCCTAAAAACGTACATGTAAAAATCCTAACGTACACAATGTATAAATATTACTGGACCTAAAATTATTAATATTTCTAGTTATTCATTACCAAAATCTTTCAAATTTCCTTGGAGCCTCCTCTATGCACCTCGATCTTCGGAAACATGAAAATATATGATGCATATAGAATTGAGCTCTTACATGTGAGGTTACATTTCTATTGACTGGATTACTATGCTGAATTGTCATATTACTATTCCAACTATCATGTTATAATTATATTAGTATGTTCTATTTAATTTAAATAAAAGCACTAATTTAATTATTCATTTATGATAATATTGTTTTTCATGGGTTATATTTGTAGTGTATGTGTTTTATAATATGTCACATAATTATATGGACGGAAATTTCATTGATATAATTCTTTATCATTAAAGAAATAATGATTAATGGCCCTAAAAAACACCTTGATAATACCCATTTGGTGGGGGTTATAACTTTTATAAAAGGTATTGGGTATTAGAAACATGTTTTCCTTGGTCACCAACTCTGAGAAACCAAATGAAATAATGCATGGAATTGTGAGAGAAACATGGGTTTTTCCTAGAAAACAACATGATCGGGAACTGTATCCTCCCAAAATAATTCATTTGACCCAAATATCATTTTTTGAGTCATGGCCTCTAAAATGGACACATTGGACTTATTTATTTGGAAAAGGTGAATTCCTATATCACAACACCTTTATAAATTCTGTTGGGTGATTCTCATAGCTTACATATAGATGTATGTAACATTATTCATAGAGAAATAAAAGGTTAACATTGGGTTTTTTGTTTTATAATGTCCATTATCAATTAAACACCCATATATAGATTGATAATTTCATATCATTTTACTTGATATCAATCATGTGCACCAACATATAGACCAAAATGGTTGTTGTCCCCTTAATGTATCCCAATTTAGAAATCCCATTATCTATACACCATAGGGAATGGGTTACAGTCTTGAATTCATTTTCCAACAATTCCTCCACTGTGGGCCTGGTCCAACTAGCATGGCCATTTTTCACTGCTGATACAATACAACTCATGGTGGTTCACTTTTTTAGTTGTTCCTATTGTCTAATAACCTCAATTAAATAAATTACAATAAGAATGTCAGTAAATATTATTGTTAAAAAGAGACCATGGTCAAAATAACTAGGATAAAACAGTCTCACTAGAATCACATCGAAACATTTGACTTCTTCTTCATGCATTATTGGCAATTCAAATATTAAAAAATCATACATTCTTTATTGAGATATAAAATTTTCTTCATTGAAATTCAAACAACCATATTTATATCTTTATTTTTATGAGCACATTCATTATTTTCAATAAATCAAAATCAATCCATACTCAATACATTTCTATTTCAAACATTATTTCTTTCAATTATAAAAAATGTAATCTATGGAACAATATTTTGTTGATAAGAAAATAAAATAATGGCACCTTTTTCTATTATAAATATTAAATAATTTCATTATGTTTCATTAAATAATTTTATTAATAATAATTCATATTTCCCTCACTTATTTAAATGTTTTAATTCATTGAAATTAAAATTGTGTTTATAAAAAATTATTTAATGAATTTATTACTAATGTATTTTTTAATTATGGTGTAATACACCATTATGATGTTTCATTTTGATTTTTCTCATTTACAAAAATAAAAGATAAATGTTGATAAAATAATATGCGTTATATATATAATTTTTTATAAACACTTATCATTAAAGAATATCATTCAAACTAGAAAATAATGAATCATTTATTCAATAAAATATAATAGGAGAGTGTTTTTTATCTATATACCTATTGAGATAATTTTGAAATGAATATATATTACATTTCAATTTAATGTATTTTCTTATATTTTTCCACTCATCGATTCATGGGATTTTATAACCGAATGGTGACTAATAGATTCATGTGTTGTAATGTTTTTCATTTTGTTTTATTTTAATTTACAATATCACGTTATCTATGAAAGAATTTTTTTCATATATAACTTACATCAATTATGGGAACATTTTAATTTGGTTGAATAGTTGAAAGGAAACTAATGGTGTATGCTTCTACAGGTGTGGGTGATAGGGGTAAGGGGAGGGATTAGTTCAATTTATATATGCTATTTCTTTAAATATATTAATATTTTTTATTTTTTATTTGTTTCTGGAGTGGGTTTCTGATTTATGTACATGTCATTACCATTTTTAAATTTATTTATAAACTTCTATTATTAGGTGAAACAAATCCCATGGATTGTTCTTGATTCCAATGAACTTATTTCTAGTATGTGTGGATTTTTAATAACATTTTTATCTATTATTGGACATATTAGGAATATGAAGGCTTTTAGAATATGGTAGTATTCATGATAAATTTTGTCAAATGCTGGGATATTATGCGAGCCTCTATTCAAAAGTAATCTATTTTTCTTTGGTTTAATCTGGTAGATGGAGATTATACTATAAAACATGAGATTTATGATTATGATGAGTGTTATGGGGTCTTACTCATTATTAAACATTAGTTTCAAGGGGAAATTCTATATTTAGTTTTAATGTTGAGTTTCTTATTTTATTTGCAGTCTATTTTTAGGATTTATTGTTAGGGGTATGAAAACATGCGTGAAATAATTGTTCCTGTTTTTCTCATAGGGTTGAGAAATCCAGGTGGAACTTGCACACATGTTTCTATATAACCCCCTATGGTAGTTGTGTGGATGGGACATAGTTCTCCAATCCATATAGGAATGATGCACATTGAAATTGCCTCCCTTTTTTAATATCTATAGGGGTTCTATTTTTAACAATTCATTATTTATTATTTTTTTTGAGATGATTTGATAAATCACGAATTTTAATTTTTTTAAAATTCTGCAGCTTTTGATTTAATGGAAATTAATGTTTTTTGTAAATTAATTAAATGATAAACTTGGTTTTTGGATTTATAATAATTTGATATATGGTGAAAATGAATTTATTGGGAAATTGAAGAATGTTGGATTTGAAAATGTATAAGTTAATTTTATTTAGGTTATCCCAAAACAAATAATTACTTGACTTAAAAAGTATAAATAAATTAAAGAATGGTGATTTTAAAATGTGAGAGGATGTGGAGTCTTAGAAAATTATTTGTTGTCTCAGTTTTCTGAATAGAATGAATTTATTTCAAATTTTATTGTGTAAATGGAATATTTTTATAAGTATTTAAACACGTTGATTAATTTTTCTAGATATGACTTTTATTTTTACTTGAATTTCTTATTATTATGTCGTATGGAATTGATTATTTAGTATTGTTTCTTATCATACCTTTAATTTTCAAACTATATAGTTTTAGATGATGTATTTGATTTTTATCCATGTTGGTTGTCTTTCATCATTTTTTGTGATGTCGGCCAACTTTATGATAGTGATAGTCCCCTTTTATGGACTTGTTATTAACTATCATCAAGTGGGTGGATATTCATTGTTGTTCCTTGGTTTATGTAATACATTTGGATCTTCATTGAATTTTTATAAGTGATAATTAATTGAAGAGTCTCCATGAGTGTTCTGTTAGATGAACTTTATGGACTATTTTTCATTTGAGTAATTATTCTAAAACCATTTTTGTTTGAACCGCTCTAGTATTTTATGTGATATTATTTTACTGATGATGTTTTTCTTTAGAAGACATATAAATTGGGATATTTATGATAGTATTTTAGTTAATATTATTAGTGTTATTCTCCATTTGTTTGGTAGGGTTCAGTGAGAGTCAATGTTTTGGAATGAAGCCCCCATATAATTGTATCTTGTGACCCAAGTGTAGAACATTGTTTTATTTTTTAAGCAATTTTATTATGTTAGTTCCTATCATGTCTTGTTTTCTTCTATTAGGATGGACATTTTGGTATTTTTATGAGAATATGGTTATCCCTAAGCTCTAAAAAAGGGATTCTTATTTTGAAAATTATTGATGTGTGTGTTATCCCAAGATATAAGTTCTTATTTTGTATTATATTGATCATAAATCTCTTAGTAGTGATTGGATATCACGTAGAGCTCACCAATTCAATTTGACAATAGAATATTATGTGGATACCACAATCAATGGTTTTTTTGTGGGATTCCAGAAATTTTTACAATGTGTGGGTATTTTATTTGAGGCTGAGTGGTGTTGTGTGGTTGCGAATTCATTATGTGATTCTTTATTGACCAATACCTCCCATGAGTAGAATTTTAATCTCCATCCCATATTTATTCCATTGTATTATTGTTTGGATCGGTGGTTAGAAAATTTTATATCTTCTTTCACTCTCCTATAGATTGAATAATCATTGGATTTCCATCACAACATTTTGTTTCATTTGGTGTTTCTCTTGTGATCTACTATGATTGAATGCAAGGTTGAAATAAAATAATTTTGGAATGAAATATTCCAATAATAATCACAGAATCATATGTAATTAGAAATAATTCAGATTGGTATTTGTGTTTCTGAAGACACGTATTTAGTATGAGGATTGGACCTCATACATTAATGGGTCAATTGCATAGTCAAAGGGTTTCTTTTTGGTGGAAAGCATTGTGGTGTATATATTTATCACTCATAAACCAATATTTTTCTCATATTTTTTTCTCATTTAAATTTTTTCTAATCACATCATCTATTTTCATTACAATCAATTGATTTTTTTGAATAATACATAGGCACATGGTAGAGCAAAATTAATGGAAATCACGAATCCCCCATTTGAAATAATATGCAAATCGATAGATACAAATTCCATAGTCATTCATTGATTAGGTACACATTTTCATCCTACCTTTGTGAGATAAATAATTCTTTCTAGTAATGATCACATAATTTTTTCATTGTTTGATGAATTTTGTTGCGATACCTCATGGAATGCCTAGAATTTTGAAATTTTGAGTTTTTATATAATTGTCCATCCGAATTTTATATTTTAACTCCCCCATTATTCATCATCATCCTATTAAATTGTATTACTATCCATGGGATCCCTTATTCACACGTTATCCTCTCTGGCCCCCTCTCCTTTATATAGGTTTAGTGCATTCATCCTACGTATGGAATTTCGTACATATTCCTCCTTCTTCCTCTAATTCATTTTCCTCAATTATGCCCTCCCTCCAGTGGAATGGACCATAGGTCCTACCATAGGTATGATTTGGTATGTATTCTTCTATAGGATCTATTTTTGATTATTTTTTTCTAATATTATTTTTCATATTTCCTCTTTGGATTTTATTGGGGCTTCTTTCGGTGGCCTTAGCCACATTTGTAAAAAATAATGAGTTCTACTGAGGATTCCCCTTGTATTTTGTCATTAAATTCTTGAACCATGGGAAATTCTTTTATCCATACTTTTTATATTAAATGTTATTAATAAATGTTTTTCTCGATACATTTGGAATGAAATAGAGGTTTTCACTTGATTATCATGAAACGATATGGGTTTTATTTTGATTCCATAGTTGAAAATGTATTTTATTGAACTGTGAAACAAAATGTTAGATAAAAACCTCAAATAGGCTTTGTATATAATATTTTTAATTTCAAAATATGATTTGGGTCTTATGGAGGAATCTCAAGTGGAGTTTTTTTCATTGAATTTCATTTAATAACTTGCAATGCAATGTATTAATTTAGTATTTTATTATTTCTATTTTAATTAAAATGTATGTTTTAAAAACTCTTTGTTCATGTTGGTGTCTATTAAATTATACATAGATTAACATATATATTTATATATATATTTATATGCATATGTGTATGTGTATCTATTCCCATTAGAGTGTTAGAATTATTGTAATAGGAATGCATGCATGTGTTTGTGATTCAGAAATTATATGGGTACATATAAATTTGATATAATATCCAAATAAACAATCAAATATGTTTAAAATTATAATTTAGTAATATCAGTTAAATTTTTGTTTGTTTTTCTTAAAATTCATATAGATTTTTATATATAATGTATTAATTAATTAAATATAGAATTTAATATTTTTATAATGACGAATTATATGCATTATTATTTATTAAATATTTTCCATGAATTTTGTGAGAAAAAATTCTTATAGGGGAAAGTGTGTTTTTTATAATTTATGTTAATAATGATGGGATGAAGAGCGGATAGTTATTTTAAATTGAAGGTGATAATTTATTGGAAGGGTAGGGAACATGGGAAGCTGGGTATCAAAGGTGGATCAAAAAATAAGGTATCAATTTCGATTGTGATGCTTTATTGGAAAAATGAAATATTGAAAACAGTTACAGTTTAATGGAATGGTGATCCCACACTTCAAGGGAAGACAAACACTCCTTAGCGGGTTGTTGGATGTAGACTCATGGATGAGGGGCACTACCACTATAAGAAAAGAGGAATGATCTCCTTAATATCTAGGGTACACATTGAATATTGGAATATTATTTAATGACATGATACAAGGATATAGTTTAACTACTAAACATAGATTACCTATTGATTTTCCCCATTTTTTAAGTTTATGATATGGTTATTTTGATAGTTGTTCATCTTTTTTATTCAATTGTTAAGGTTTGGTTATTTCATTATTTTATATATCTACTAAGGTGTGACAATTGATTTATTCAAAAAAATAAATAATTTTGTATTTGGTTTCCTAGGAACAACACTTTGTACATTTATTACATATATATTTTATGAAAATAATATTAATAACATATAATATTATATAAATTTTAGTTTACATCAAGAATCTGATGTAATAATTTAAATGATTATTTGTCACATTGAAAAGGTTATAGCAGTTTCCATCTAGGATGACAACCTTGAAGCGCAAGAGTGATATTCATAAATTATGTTCTATTGTTGGATAATTTACTATGATGCGACACATATTACATTGACTATCAGAAGCATGTAAGTGTATTTTGATATGGATTCTTCTTATGAAGTTCACACATGGTAATATTCTAGAAACATGATTATGATAATAATACATCTATTTGGAATTATATATATTTTAGTGTCATAAAAAATCCATGTTAGTGAGAATGTTTAATTGTCATTAGAGTATAACATTATCATTAATTGATTTAATTAATCACATACTTTGATTTTCTATTGAAAATTATGACAATATATGTTTTCTGTAAGGAAGGTTCTCTAGGGTGCCTCATAATTGACATGTCATTAATGGAAAAATTGAAGAAGGATTTTCATCGTCCATATTTATGGAATATTATCTCTAAACCCCTTTATATAATAGAAACATCACATTATGTCCCATGAAGATGGTGTAATGCAGTGTATATTTTGGATATTCAAAGAAATATATATCACGAATTGAGGATAGTGACACAGATTTGAATCTTTCTAGATGATATCTTATGATAAGAAAATTTTATTACATATTGAGCATTGATATTTGGTTGTTTCATTCCGTCATTATGTTCATTATATATGGGTCCTGCAACTATTTCTCTATTCAAATCATTTAATTTTTGCATTCCTTCTTAATTCCAATGTTAAACAAGCTAATAGGGTCACACACTGAGTGTTACCAATGATCATGAATAAATTTTATTTCAATTTAGTTGATGGAATAAATATAATTCTCATGATTGAGAAATAATTTTATTCCGGTTTTTTTCACAAATAATTATTTATTAATTTACAATTTAATTAATTAATTGTCAGGGTCTTCATAAAATGCTAGAGGAGTTTCAATATACAATGATTGTTTCCAGGTGAAAATATTAATTAGGAGCCTGCTAAATATTTTTTTTTCATGATTTTGAGCACACCAAAAAATTAGAATTAAAGTATTATTATTATTTTGATTCATTGGAAAAATAAATGATAATAATATTGTTTAATGTTTGAGATGAATGCAAATAATATTTCTACATGAACTCTATCTCTATAAAGAGATTGTTATGTCAATTGTGGTGGAAATAGAAATTTGGGAATCATTTCACATAAACAAATTTTCTTGAATCTTCATTCTATTTTACTCTCATGAATGACAAAACAAAAGACATATATCATTAACATTGAAGGATGAGTGAAAAATATTAATAACAAAAGACAATTGATACATCAATCTATAACCATAAGAATGATTGGTGTTTCATAGAGATTACCTGAGCATGTATGGATCCCCACTAGAGAGATTATACACATAGAGAATCACATCATAAGGATAAAAATTCAATAATGATCATTTAGTAGAACAAAACCATCAACAAATATACGATCATAATAAAAGTAAATAATTTCTTCATGATCTAAATAAATTATTTTAAAATTTATCTTTCAAAGTCTTCTCTTGGGTATTGGGAAGAAAATGTTAAAATAAATTTATATGTATCAATCACCACCACATGCATTGAACATGAATGGAACCTATAAGTTGTATCAAATAGGTAACATTTAAATTTATAATTATTCAGTTGATTGACGATCGAAATGAAATTGTGGTCGAATTTCAATTTCATTTTATTTATTCTTTAATACATTTTGAATTAATATGTAATCAGCATAACAATAATGTTTTTTACGATTTCATTTTCATGAATATCAATGTATAGATGAAGAACATCCATATATACCATTGGTAACTTCCAAATACTTGGCCAATAAGATAGGGTTTCATGACATGTGAAAGTACATATTTTGTATGAAAGTACATTACTCGGGGTCATGTTATGGATATATGTAATTCCATGCAATTATTTCATGTAGTGTATTTCCCGTGTTTTCTGAACAACAAGGCACATAGTATGTTAGATTAAAAATTGTGTATATGGACTAAACATCCTATTATATTCATGGTTTAGAATCACAAATCATGAAATCGATGTGTTCATTATACAGAAAGTAACTACAGGAGACAAAAACCTTATACATTTATGATATACTCGTTGTGTACATGGTGTAAACGTCATGTAGTTCATCAATTCTCATGTCAGAGATACACACAAATTCATCGATATTTTTATCTGGATTTATTTTATTAGCTTTAAAAAATTTGTATCTGGTGCCACACATTGTGTATTATCTCTCTTCAGAACACGTTGAGTCTTTTAGTGGGTTGAATGGGTATAAAGAATTCAGAACCCATGACATGTAGGTCACTAGTACATGTTGAGTAATCCACCGAGATACATGATGATGACCCCATATAATATCTCAGTGAAATTATAAGTGGATAAATGGAGTGTAGTTGGAATATACACACATAATAGTATGGCTAACCAAACACACTAAACCCCATGCGTGCAACCCGAAAACAAAAACACCAAAGTACATATTGTGTATCTAAATAATATATACTGTATAGTCTCCCAATTTATTCTAGAATAAAATTGAATCAAATTGAATGTATGAGAATTAAATCATTATTTCATTGAATAATAATCTATTTGTTTTGAAATTTAATAATAATTTTAGTGGATTTTAAAGGCTAAATTATTTTATTTCAATACATATAAAACTATTAGTTTTTATATTTACTTTATATCAATCCATTAATTATTTTTATCACAAAAAGGATTATAATGGAAATTTATATGAAAGGTAATTAGTTATGTAATTAATTAATTCATGATATATTATCTTAGTAATAAATAATGAATGTGAATTCATTTTCATCAATTTATGTTATATGTTTCATGTATAGCCTTTCATGAGCATGATCAATACCTCTGTATGTGTTGGATGCTTAAATTTAAATTTTTTCAAGGGTTTTCAATTATTTATTATTAAAGTAAAAAATAGGATTGTCTAAAGGTCATTTCCATCCATTATTATATAGCTTCTGCATTTCTATGGTTATTTAAATAATATACATAAACCAGTAAATTAATTTCCCTCACCTGTATGTGAATTATAAATAAAAATAATTAATGTAGTTCCCCAAGTATCATAGAGATCATTAAAGAAAAATCATAATGATTCTATACTAGGAGAGACAAGAGTGGATATTTAGAATTATTAAACTCATGCCATGATCTAAAATAGGAGTTATTTCCATAAGGTCATAGAATGATTTAATATTTACTCATCAAATCAACAAATAGATAAGCTTATGATGGGACATTTTTTTTCTATATATGGATTATTTTTTATTGATGTATGACCATAATGAAATTCATAATAAGATTAATATGTATTAAATGAATTTAAATATATGGAATATGAATAATTATTTTTGTGGTGGTTAATTAATTATGTAACATCCAATTAATATTTACAATACATGTAAATTGTAAAACAAGGTAAATGTTATTCAAAACTAAATGAAATACCTAAACCTCATATTAATATCAATTATTCCTTCCATAATTTTAAAAAAATGAATCCATTGAACTAAGTGTATTATGTTTCCAAATTATGGATAGATACATTTATCGAGGAGTTTTAATGATGGTTTTGGATTGACTTCCCCAATCCATAGTTGATTTTGATGTTCAATGATTTTTCAATACATATTTGGAGGAATGTGTTGAGGAAATCCATGTTAGGATTTGAAGAATAGAGAATCCACTAAATATATCATAGATCTGAAAGGCCATATATAGAAAGACCACATGCCTCATTAATTTCATATGAATTTCATGGCAACGACTGGGTCATAACAATTTTTATAGGGATCTTTTCCACTATAGGGTCATAGAAACTAAACACTTAGGTTCAATGGTGTGGGATATTGATACTAGATAAAATAGTATGAGATTTTATAAATAATGTTAATTAATTTATCAATTATCAATAATTTATTATCCTGATTATGTACTAATAGTCATATATTTATTTGTTGAATGAAATGGTATGCTCGTCATCTTCATTATCCCTATGATCAATATTGGAGAAATACAACGGCATAATTGGAATTATCATCTTACAATGGTTATGTTGGATTTAGGAAATTATACACTATGGATATATATATTAGATAGTATAATATTGAATTTAAAATAAACCCACCAATGTTTCAAGTGATATATAGTTCCCTTTTAATGAAAAATGTTTGAGCGATGTGGTCAAAGTTCAATGCTTGAGTCCTTCATATATGATAGTTGAACTCATTATATATAATGATAACTTGGATGTTTAAAACATTACTGTACACCTCAAAGATCTATAATAGGAGAGTGCTAGACAATATTGGTTTGAGACATCCAAAGAACTCATTCAAAGAAATCATGGAGAGGGTTTCCCATTTTGGAATCATGTAGTCAATCACATTCACTACATTTAGTGCCTAGTGGTTTTGGTGTTTTAACTCATTGAAAAGACAAGCACTAATCTCATTATATTTTCACTCCAGCAGATCTTATATATCTTATTTGGGAATTTTATCAAGAAAAAAATGTTAATTATCTTTCGGATAGTATCAAACTTAATTATTTTGAAAATAACGATATAAATCACAAAAAATATGTCAATTTTATGGAGAAAAAATGAAAGAGAAATTAAAATTGATTAAATTTAAAATATTCTTAATGACATTATAATAAGTGGAAGATCCAAGGGAATGAAATGGTACATGATTATATATATTTCTTAAGACAAAATAATGGACTCTGGAAGACAATCTACAACAATACAAAAAAGAAAGAATAATCCTCATGTTTATTTTTTATCATGTGAAATTTATCGATTTATACTATTATGGTATTGTATATAGATATTGTTGTTCTAATATATATTCAAATTTAACATCCTAGTTGATTAAAAAAAATTGACCAGGTGTAGATATATGAGAAACGAATGGATCATAAATTTTTTTTCTTGTTGGGTCTACCACCTCACATTGTTGATCATAATGATCATTTTTAAAAAGGTTGTTATTATTTTAATCTATTAACAAAATAATATATCTATATCCAAACATAATATGGATAAATTAATCTTTAAATTTATGAATTAATGTTTCTTCATTTATAACAATATATTTTTTATGGTAATAAACATTTAAACGACAAAATTTGTATATTTGATTACATGAACCAAGTGTGTCAGTTGTTAATAATGATTCATCAATGGAATCACACCCCACCCAAAATTGGAATCACTAGTTAGGCCATGCAGACAAAAAATTTAACTATATTACATTCAGATTGACATTTACATTCTTTTAAACTATAATCATTTGAGTATGTCATTGATATTTAAAAGGAAAAATGACTAAAGTCATTTTTACCAGGAAATTTAAAACTGATAAAGAGAATCCACAATTAGTTCATACCATAGTTTCTGGACTATTTTTTGTTAAATATAGGGATGGAAAACATTTACAGAATATTGACGTAGATATTGATATATCTATTTAATAATGTATAAGATTGATTATTTTAATAAATACATGGAATACAATAATGAAGTAGGGAACCAATAAATTAATATGAATAGGAATATCTTCTCAAATAATTGTGGAGAACATGATAATAAATACATGGTTGATTATTTTCATGAGATATAGATACCTTCTCAACTCACTCCTCCTTATACTCCTCAGTGTAATGGTTAATGAGAGAGGAGGAACTACAACTGATTGGACATGTTGAGATCGATAAGGATTCATGTGAGTCTTCCATTATATATTTGGGGATATGTATTTCAAAAATCCTCAAACATAATAAACCCTATGCTAAATAATGAAACTGATGTTATACTATAAAATTTATAGAATGGAACGAAACCAATGTTTTAATTAATAAATGTATGGGGATGAATATTAGTTGTTAGGGACTCATCAGATAACATTATTTAACTCTGACGAAGAAGGATTATCATTATAGGATATCAAAAGAAAAATTAATTCTAAAAATATAATAATTTCAACAAAAACATAATTGTTCATATAAATCCATCATTTATATAAAAGGTTATTTTCTCTAAAATTGATATTGATAGCAAGATAGAAATTTATGAAGTCTATGATCAAGATAAGTAGGTGTTAGTGGAATACAAAATTCTATATAGCCTCATGGAATAAGATATTTTTGTAGTGAGAAATGTACTATGAATGAGTACTAGAGAGGATAGAGAACTAGAATGTAATTCTTTTCAGTCACCAAGAATTGTGAATCATAATTAGTGGATAATAATTCTTCTATAATCTAAAAGGTATGTGGAATGTATATATCCAATTGGAAAGAGTCCATGAATTCTTAATTTTATTCCATGAACCAAATCAAGTCTAGATTTTGGTGGATCCTCAAGTGGATGTAAATCCAACTTGTTTTAAATGGGTACTCATGTCCAAATGAGACCTGAAAATAGAAGTATGTTTATATATAGCATGATTTCTTGAAAATTGTTTTAATCAATGTTATGTAATTAACGATGAAAAAATATTTTCACCGATTTTGATGTCGAAATCCATTATAATTATACTTCCGATTATGTATTTCTATAACTATGAGATTTAATAAATGAATTTAAAAACATCCCTCCTAAATGGTGACAGTAAGGAATATATCTACAGGATGTAACCAATAGGCTTTGTGACTCTAAAGGATGTCGAGATGATATGAAAATTATAAAAAACCATTTATGTATTAATGAAATAATATAGGTAGTAGAAAATTAATTTTTATGATGTCATGTCAATATGTTGTTTCATAAAGAATGGGTGTGCACCTTATTCTTATAAATGGTTTAGTGGTACTACATCAATGTTCTTAATAGTTTCTATATATAGAGTATTAGTCCTTAAAAATAAAATACAAACATTATATCATATTATGGAGTGGTTTAATAAATGGTTGTACCTAATGTACTCGGTTCGGGAAGTATATATTCTAGGGATTAGTATCTATCATGATAAATATAAAACTATTCTCAACATATGTAAATGTACATATATTGACAATATACATAATAGATTTGTTATGTAACCATCGTAGAGGCGATTGTTCTTGGACTCACATGGAAATCATCATTCCACGAAAATGTTTCATCATACACTGGGCGAAATGAATAGTATGGTATGGGTACAATATGAATCATAGATTGGGCCTATCAATTGTGAAATGATATCTAATAAGCTAGACATTTCCTACACATTTAGTGTGGTAAGTAGATATAAATCTAACCTAGATGACCACCATTTGATGGATGTCAAAACTATGCTTAAGTATCTGAGTCGTCATAGGGATATGTTCATTTTCGATGGATGAGATGAGGAACTAGTCTTAATAGTATATGATTATTATAGGTTTAAAAATAACTATGATGGATTTATGTCACAAATGGGATACATATTAACTTTTAATAGAGTTGTTTTAAGTTATAATGTATTAATGCATGTTGTTTTAATAGATTCTACAAAAGATTTTGAGTATATTGTGGAATATTAGAAATCTAAATAGGTATTATTCATGTGAAGCTTCATCTATGATCTTCATGTGGCGCCATGCAGTAAATATTCTATCACACTATACTATGATAATATTGTATCAGTGGACCTAACGAATGATCCATGGTTTCAAAGGGTATGGTGCACTTTCATTTGAAGTATCATCTCCTGATGTATTTTTCCCATAGAGGTGATGTTGTAGTGACCATTATTTCCATGGAAGATAACATGGAAAAAACACTGAATTTTCAGAAACATGATTATCATGTGGGTTCAAGCAAACTGAAATTCATATGCTGTTGGATCATGACCATGTGGGTGTTTGTTGGATTCTGTGTCCTAATATCAACTCTTTTTACATTAATTACATGAATATTTGATTTATCTAATATGAATAAAACATCTTATTAAATATTTTTCATTGTTTTTCATAAACCTAATGTTATAATATGATATAGTATATATCACATTGAAAAGGTCATAATAATTTTCTTCTATTATGAGAACACTGATGTTCAATGATGATAGTCAAAAATATTTTTCAACGTTTGGATAATATAATATGATGAGAATCATAGTACATAGACTTTTGGGAATGAGTACTTGTGTGTGGATTAGGCTTATTCTCATGAAGTATGGGATTTTTAATACCTATAATGGAAGATCAAGAGAATAAACACTTTAGTAAGAATTCATTATGTTTTGGTGTCTTCAAATATTCTTATTTTTGAGCATGTGTAATGGTCCGTAAATGTTAATATTATAATTGAAGAATTTAATGAATCAAAATCGTAGATTTTGTACAAATTTTCAGGATTCAATGTTTTTTGGTGAGGTTGGGATGGATGAGTGATTCATGAGTGACATGTCATTAATGGATAAGTCATGTAATGATTTCTTCCATTCATCATTATAATACCTGATATCACAGAACATTGATTCGAATAGAACTATCTCTTTAAATCTCATATACATAGTATAACGACTTGTTTATTTCGACAGTCAATGAATGACATATAGAACATATAGGTTAGTGACATATATCATCAACCAACTTGATGAGATATTGTGATAAATGGATTATATGACACCAAGTGCATTAATATGTGGTTGTTTTCATGCGACATTATGTTAATTATTTTTTATGTCATAACCAATTTAATGACATTAATATTTTCCTTCATGATCAATTCCAATGAGAAATATTCAGAGAGGGAAACAATCCTGGTGTTTCCAATGATATCAATTATATTATTTTAAAATTTAATTAATGGGATAAGTATTAATCTCATGACCGATGAATTATTTTATTCATGTTTTATCAATCAAATATATTTAATGATTAATAAACTATTCAACTCAACATTTATTCATTTGTTCAATAAATTAAATTTGAGTTTGAGTGCACCAAGACACTATCCTATGACAAATATTAATAAACACTCATGCTAAATAATAGTTTTTGTTACACAAGATAGCGAATTAACCAAATATAATTATAATAATAGTAGTAGTAATATTATTATGTTACATGGTGTCTACTAATGGCTATAGCATTGTTTATAATCTACCTTGAAAATAAATAATATTTTACTTAATCCCTAGATCTATAAATAGAAAATTATGTCTATTGTGTTAGATATTGAAACTTGAGAATAATTGAGCACAACCCAACACTCTCTTGACTCTTCCTAATATCTTCCTCTCAATAATGAGAAACAAAAGTGAGATTTATTCAAGATCAATGGATAAATGATTAACTTGAATAATTTGGTACAATCAGTTTTCCTCAGTCGAATATTAATACTGGTTATCAATGACTAGAGATCAATGGAGAATTTTTCGATCAACACTAGGGGAATCTAACCTTTGACACTCACATAAAAATGAAGGTAATACGAAAGAAGTATTTAATAAGATCAAAATCATTAAAAAATATCCTAGGTCGAGGAAATGGTTTTCTATTGATGTAAAATAACTAATTAATATTTTAACATAAAAGATAAAATATTGGGGTTTTGGGTATATAAATATTAAAATAAATTGTAATATATTTTCCACCAAAACGTGCTTCAACTATGCACAAATCCAATAATAACATTGATCTTATTTTTTTAAAAAAATGTGAAATAATTCAATTTTATGTGAATAGATTTATTGATTTAACATTATGTGTTATTTCAACCCTTATTCAAAATTTTTAATGTTATGAAATAAAAATAATATTGTAAAATATTTGATTACCAATGGTTTTTCAAATAATGGTTTCATTGGTGGACATAAAACATTCTATGAGATTGCATTAATTTAATGAAAAGTTTTTTATAAAATGATAATATTATTATATTGTTTTTTATATAGAACCTATTTCAAAATACTGAATTATAGTCTTGAAGGAATAAATCCATTATTTAATTTCATATTTATGGGATGCAGTTTCATTTGATATACCAAATGAGATTATAATATCACACGTATCAATTACATTTCTATTTCATCTTTTATTTTATATATTCCTTCTCCTGGATTATTGATATTTTAGTTTTTTATGTTCACATGAATGAAGGTATGTCTATGGTTTGGCATTTTTATATTTTCCATTATCACAATAATCAAGCCAGCCATTTTTTAACCTTTTTATTGGAAGTGCATCATATATTTAATGATTTTATGAAATGGATATCATAGTGGTAGTTTTTGAATGTGAGGGTGTTAGGGTTGAGTTGAGGGATTAATTAAATTTTAAATTTTAAATTATTTAAGTGGGATTATTTTTTTATGTTTATTTTTTTCTTGACTGGAAATCTGATGTATGGGTAGGTCATGTATGTTTTATTGATTTCATGAAACTATGATTTTAGGGTTTCTAATATTTCACAACTGAGATTCTAATATGAAACTATTTTTTCATTTACATTTATTACTAGGGATCGAGAACACCCTTTGGGTGGGTCATTGGCCAGCTCAGTCATCCAATGGTGGGATTGCCAATGTTATTATTATGGTATAACTATAGTGACACAATGCATATTTTTTTAAATATTTTTTTCTATAAATGTAATAAAACTATTATAAAAAAAAATCATGGATCCTCTTAGAAAATTAAGAAAATAATCATCGATTAATTTGTGATATTTTGAAAATACTATAGATGATGCAATGTTTCTAGGATGAATAAAAGGGAATTTTTCAATATATAAATTTTCATAAAGGGATATATGTGATCAAATTACAATAAAAAAGATCAAAATGTGGAATTTTTTTTTGAAAATTGATTATTTATTTATCTTTTTGGCTTGTAAGATCAAATTAATCATTAATATGTTCCATAAAAGGTAGGGTGTTGGTTCGTAAGGGGAATTCAACATATAATGTTTGAAAAAAAGGTATCTACTATGGATGGGGATAGGGAAGATATGAGCACAGAGGTGGTCATCATGATTCATGAAAATTAAGATGGCTTCGAAGAAGACCATCACAACTAGAAATTATTGATGTTATCAATTTTAAAATTTAATTTCATGATATAACAAATGTTTTCCAAAATCGGTAAATTGAGAAATTATTTCACACTATACTAATGAAACTAAGGGAATTAAGGTAGAATTATTGGCCCTATTTAAAAATGATCATTGATTAAAAAAATTAGGAGGAATGTGTGGTGCTAGAAAATTCCTTCTTCATATAATTTTTGGTGAATGTGTTGTCTCGAAGAGCACATTATTAATGAAAATTCTAAAGAGGGAACATTCTAAAATACTACATTTCCTTTTATTTATATTATAATAATTTTTTTTTCATTGATAAATGATATTATTCAAAAATAATCTTGTCTTTATTTTGTAAAGAATATTTGGTTTGTACTGTTTATTAAATTTTTTTATCTTAATCAATATTTCATATATTTAGCCATTTTTAATGTGCTATTTCCATTGAACTTATAATTTAAATTTTACATACTTCCAAAGTTACTTAAATCAAATATAATAAAGCTTAAAGTATATGACATTTAAATAATATAAATTATAAATAATATAAATAATATAAATAACATTTTTCAACAATAAATAAAAATATTAAAATAATTTAAAATATAAATTATTTCATTACAAATCAATGAAGAAAAATAATTTCAATGGAACACAATATTATTTTTTTCAAAAATACCATTTATACTTATAAATTATTTTTACAGAAAACATATTTTGTCTATATTATTATTTTTATAATTTTATTATCATTCCATTTATGTCAAATTATTTTTTATGTATACAGTCATTTTTTTAAATTTCATATCGATTATATTTTGGCACTATATTATGCGAAATTTTTTTTGATGTATAAATTTTATGTTTTTAATAAATTTAGGGTTTTCATGTAAATTATTTTTGGTTTTAAATATTTATTAACATCATTTTCTTTTCAACTCTACCTTATATAAATAATCCATGTTTATGGATTCATTTAAAATGTTCTTATATCTCAGATTTTATAGCTTGCAATGTAACCTACTTGAAACATAAAAATGTTTTATGTTCATGAATTTTCATTACTACAAATTATAAATTCTAAATATTATATAAATGAACGTTGAAACATTTAAAAAAGCTAAAAAATGTTAAAAATAAAAAAAAATTCATAAAAATGATGATGAAAAGTAATTTCGAAGACAAAAAATATTATTATTTCAAAACATAACATTTTTACTTATATATTATCTTTTTACCAATCTTTTTGGTGTAAATTATTTCTTATTTATTTTGTAAAATTCTTATAATTTTAAAATAATTTTTATTCATATCGTTATAATTTTAATTTCATTTAGATGTTATTAATACTATATTATAAATGAATAAATATTTTTATGTGTAAATGTAATTTTATATTCAATAATTGTGGGTTAATGTAAAATATATTTTTTATTATATCTAACAAATTATTTTTATTTTTAAATATTTTTATATTTTTTAGTGATTGTGAATTTTTTTATTAAATTGTATGAATTATTTTTAATCAACATGCCTTAAAAATAGCCTTCAGGATAAATTATAATGTTTTATGTAGGTGATTTTGATGGAAATATTATTACAAAGGATAAATACAATCTATAATAAACATTACAATGTCAATAAAAATGAAAAAAAATAATTGGAATGAATCATAATTTTTTAAAAAATTTAATGAAAATTAAATTTAATGGCTTAATCATTATTGTTAGAAAATATATCATTTGTAAATATATATATATATATTTTTTAGATAACAGTTTTTATGTTAATTAATTTTTTTTGTTTTTTGTTTTACTGTAATTCATTTATTTTTTAATTTTTTTTAAACTTTTACAATAATTTTCATAAATTTCATATATAGTTTAATTATATTATATTTAATTCGCATATATTTTTTGATGTATGATATTATAAATCAATAATGTTAGTATCATATAAATTAACATATGTTTACTCTATATATATATATACTTATATATTAATTTCAATTATTTTCTATTTTTCCATTATATTTAATGTTTAATTTAAATTATACTTATAGTTAATGTTTTTATGGTTCAAATGTTACCTACATGAAGCATAACAAGTTTCTAGTTTTTTTAGTTAGAATCATTAAATGAATATAAAAAATACTTATCATGACATTAATAAAAGATAATAATGGAGAATTTATTAATAATGTCTGGATGTTTTATAAGGATTTTTTTATAATTATTATTTTATCATGACATCATTATAATGACTCTTTTACAAAGAATTAATTATTATTGATTTCTTAATTTCATGATATTTTATGAACTCATTAATAGTCATGGTCAACTATCTACTAGTGCACAATTATCATTTAATATAAAATATTAAACACTACTATAATTGTAATATTTCTAAAAAATAATTAATTATTTAACATTGTGGAAATATATTTAATTTCTAATAATTATTTAAATATATTATTATTTTTTAATTATATTTATTAATATTATTAGTATTTAAAACTAATACACAAATCATCATTATTTTCATCATTCCTAAATATTATAAATAGAAAAAACAATAGGTAGAAAAACACAGAACTTGTCAAAACTATTTTGAAAAAATTAAAATAGAAATTATTATAAATAAATTTAAAATATAATATTAATTATTTTATTAAATATAATTTTTATATTATGTAATAGTAATTATTCATTATTTGTTTCATATAAATTCTTCAATGTAATAAAAATTATTAGTAATTATCATTATCATTTTTAATTATTTTTTTAATTTTGAAATATTAAAAACAAATTATATTAATTAATATTAATTTCGACTCACCAAACCAGCTCCCAGAGACTGAGTAGTGTTACTCAGAGATCATAAGAGAATGTGTGGTCACTGTTAGAGAGATTGTATCTCTAGATACTCATATCAGAACAAAGAAAATCTGAAAGGGTCTTTCCGAAAGATCAGCATTCACCAACCAAGATTGTTCCTCAGGTATTGTAATTATTTATTCAAATATTAAATAAATTAATTATAAAAATGATGGAAAATATCCTTGATATTGGTTTATAGAAATGATTAATAATATAAATTTTAATATATCACCCACCACTGTACACTTCACATATGCCTGGAACAATCAAGTTGTATCAAGGCAGGTACAAAAAAATTTATTATTAATTATTTAAGTTTTGATAAGATTGAAATTGTAGTTTTATATTTATTTTATTTTTTTTATTCATTAATATAATTTCAATATTCCCATTATCAAAATATTAATCATGTCTTTCTGGTGATTCATTTTCTTAATGGTTTAATAATAAATGAATAATGATAGAAGATTCCAATAGGAATATCTAAATTATTGGTTGGTAGAACTAGGTTACATGAATTATGGTTAGAAAACAGACCATATACACATGTTAATTATATCTAAATTCAATGAGTAATTAATTATATGCAGTGATTTTATTACACCTTAGGCATTGAATTAGCCATCATAGAACAAAAAAAGAAGATACATGGTTTGTAGCTATCATGGACATGATGTGTCTTCCTCTTGATTAAAAATGTCAAAGCCCAATGTGTTTGACATGAATATATTAAAACTGAGGTACATGGAATATTATTGCATGTATTTTTTAGTAGTCTCCCATTAATGGGAGAAATTAAAATTACACAAAAATCAAAAATTGAACCTGTTCGGAGAAAATACATCCAAATGGCATCTTAGTGTTTTTTTGGGGTGAATGTGTTTTTTAAAATTCAAGATGAACAAATTTTAGTATTTTTGTTGTTTCTTATGATGATTCATTTAAGATGGTGTAATATCCTAGTGTTAGAAATAAAATTGGACCTCACTGTTTTGGAGAATGTTTTATGTAAAAGGATGGTTATCCATCACAGAGTTCATCAAAACCCCTCATGGACCATGTAGCATGCAGTTCATGGACCTCATAGTATCACATCTACACTATATATACCCAATCGGAGGTATACAGACAATAAATCATGCAACATGGGCATCTTAGGGACATTAGATTGTTGAAGGCTCGTTTGTCATGAGAAGCTCTACATTTTCATATTGAGGAGATAATTATGATTGTTGCAATGCATTGTTGTTTGTGGATGACATCGGCAACCGATAATAATAAATGCACTATGAAGACCACATACCAGAAATCATAGTGAAGGCTATACAACATTAAATATTTGGGTATTTTTGAATAACATATTTTATTGAATTTTTTCCTATATAAAAGACAATAGTCAAATAATTAAATTTAAAATTTTATTACACAAGATCATTTTTGAAAAATTATAAGAAGTAAAAAGTAGTTCATGAGGTAGGATTCCACAAAGGAGGGAGTAGTTCATGGGGAATGAATTCAGAGAAGGAGACACGTCATGTGGATTGTTCGAAAAAAGCGGGTTTCATGACTTAGTAGCTTATAATGGACAAGGGAGAGCATGATAAGGGTGGTTCACATTACATCATTTGTCAGCGATGCAGGGGTCGTCTATAAAGAAAATTTCAAATCTGAAGCTCTCTCACGACACTATGAAACAATGTTCACAAAAGATTCAATATAGTTAATGGTGGATGCACGAAATTTTTTTTAGGGAGAATGAACATTCATGAAGGGAATAAAAAATTTTGTGAATAATATTTCTGTAAAATAACAATAATAGAAAATGTCGATATCTTCTATTGGGAGAAAAATGCCTTCATAGAAAACTCATTTATGTGTGAAACAATAATGAGGTGATTTAGAACAACATCTGATTCGTCTAGAGGACCAGGCATAACACATCAATTGAGAGAGTATGGAGTTTTCAAATTCTGATTGGTTATCAAACATGATGTATAATGATTATTCTCTAAACATTATAAAGGTAGTGATAATAGGAATATATGGGATCTATCAAAAACATAATTATATAATTTAGATTTAGTATATTCGGAATATTGGTGATTTCTATTTTACACCCCTTGGACATTACCAAATGTGGGTGAACCATGTAAAATTAATATACCTCATGCATGAATTCATTTTTGTTAATAATTTTCTCAGTTACTGAGAGATATGAATGTCAGTTTAACAATTAAATAATATCAAAATAATTCTTTTTTTAAATATATCATAACTTGATAAACTCGCCCTCAGGGTATTTAACATAATTTGGATTACAATTGGTATCAAATAAAACAAATCAAATCTAGTGTTTCTATATCTATAGAAGAAATGATGGGTTTTAATAACATTGAAATTCTTATAATTGATGGAACAAATTTTCAATTACGGTGGATTCATGTCCCACACTACTTCTGATAAACAGGAATATATGTCTTTATAGCAGCAATGGATTGGATTTTGACCAATATTGACAGTGGTTCTTCTTCAAAAGCCGACTGAAGGGAATTGGATTTTGGAGTTAATGGAGAATATTCATTATGGGGATCCATATCCAATTAAATGTATATACATAGGTTACATTTTTTAGGTCATCTCATTATATGTGGAAAATTTAACTTAGTATTTATGATGTTAACTCAAAAGTCAGAGAAGCCAAATTCCAAGTTCTATTTAACAATTATAAGGATATCAGAATGTACCCTAATGAGTGTTTTGATGCATTCTTCGGTTGGGTGAATAATGTTGTGGATTACATGTGTGGTCTTAGTAAAATTATTGAAGATGCATAGATGGTCAATAGAAAATTGATATCACATCCGAATTCGTTCAATCAAGATGTTTTTTATTGGATGATAATGATCCCACAGAGTTGAGATCAGATAGATTGTGCAATAATCTTTATTCATATGAGATGAGAAATTATAAAAATGAGTCTATGGAATAAGGGATATATAATAATGTGACAGTCATGTGCCTGGATAAGCACACTGTTTAAAATAGTCGAGGAGAATAAAATATAGTTGAAGTCATGCCCATACATGTCACATGTTTAAAAAGAAGTAAGTGAAATTTTATAAAAAAACCAAACACGAATGCTTTCAAAGTTAAATGGTTGGTCATCCTATAGCGATATGCCCATAAAAGTTTTAAGATTTGGAGGAAGGATATGTATAAATATGATTTGACCATCAGGTAAAATTTAGAAGTTCCACTTGAAGTGATATTAATTTTGAGATCCAAATCAAATTAATCCAACATGCAGTTTTATGAAGAAAAATAGTTTATATATGATTGAAAAGAATATATGTATGAGTATAAAGTTTAATTTTAAAAATATGTCTTCAAAGAAAGATAATTTTGATACGATCAACAAGTAACATCTATGAATTGAATAACATAACGGGGTGATCAATGATTGGAATGATACAACATAGTATTATGAAAAACTCTTTGTCATATTGAGGAGGAGTTTTTTCGTATACAAAAGAAAATAAAGGATCATGGAAAACTGTTTACAGCAACAAAAAATGTCTCCATGTTAGTAGAAAATGAATGCATGAATTTCAATGATTTAGTGTAACATAAATAAGATTTTCAGGTGAGGAAAATAATAGGTATAATCCCTCCAGGTATTATAGGTCATGATCAAAAATAAAAAAGTATTATTTGTTGAATTAAGACAACAAGAAACTTACCTAATATTGATCATTCATCTGGGTATGAATAAGTATTAATAAGATACTTGTTAAAAAATGGAAACTAGTAGTGCAATATTGACACATAGGATGCACTAGGTGTTATTATTGTGGAAATTTGGGACCCTCATAAAATGAATACTACATAGAATAGTGGTATCTGTGGAAAGAATAAAAATATTGGTATCAATACTAAACTAAATATTCAATAATATCAATTAATTATTTCTATTCATGGTGTGGTGGAATCAATCACAAGTAATGATATTGCACATCACCAATGCAGGGGAATATCTTGAGGCAAACTGAATATGGTGAAAAGTAGAGGAAAAATGTATCACCAAATGAGTTGAAAATGAAATATATATTTTCATCACTCTATGATAGAGATATTATATCATATGTTTAGTATCATCGTGATTATCATTTTATATCATATATGAAGTCAAAAACATGGATATAAAAGAAGAGAGGTGAACAAGTGATGGTTTTATAGATATATTTAGAAGCATATGATATCACTAAAATATGGATCATTGATAGTGGATGCACCACCAATATGATATGAGATAAATAATTGGTGACATGAATCATAAATTAAAAGGAATGTATAGTATTATTTGGTAATATTGGTTTTCCTAAAATTATTTTTCACTGAAAAGCCATGCGTTTGGGGAAATGCATGAAACAGGAAGATGCATTGGTTACTAAAGTAAACTATATTAACATTCAGTGTGCATGTAAGATGTGTGAATCAGGAATTACCATATTTTCATCAATGAAATTTAATATCATTAATGAAAACCAGTGTGCAATTATTTTTTAGGGTAATAGAATGAAGTGGAATCCCCACCATGTAAGTGGGAAAGAAGAAATGTTCTTCTTGTGTGGGAAAGAAGAAAACATGTTATCACATAGACATCATGGTAATTTATTCTATACATTGTTGAATGATCTAGAGAGATTTGATACAACTCAATAACTATCAATGTCATCACGTGATTATACCCATACAAGAGATGATTGTCAATATGGGAATATATTTTAAATTACATATAAAATGAAATTGATAAGGTCAATAAATGTTCTTGAGTTGGTGACTATTGATGTGTGACGAACTATTTCACCTAAATATATTGATGGGAAGAGATATAATGTTATCTTCGTTAATTATTCCATCAAAATGGAATGGGTTTTTGTCATCTCTCCCAAAAAATATGTGTTTAGTCCAATAATAGCATTCCAAATGGAGGTAGAAAATATGGTGGGAAAATGAATTTGTATTATCAAAACAGTTAATGGAATCGAGATCCCAAATATCCAAGTGGAAAATTATCTTTTGAAACAATAGATAAGTAACCATGATTCAATAATAATAACTTCATAAAAAATATGGTTGTTGAGAGAATAAAACAACTTATCAAAAACATTGATAGAACCAAGATCATTGATAAATACCTTCCATATATGTTATTGAACAAGTATATATGAAATCAATCAACACATTAAATTGAGTGTTATTCTATTCAATAGTAGAGAGGAATCAATATGATCTATGTTATAGAAAGAATACAACATTAAAGTAATTCAATTCATCAGATGATAGTATTTTATTATCAATATGGATAAATATTGTTGTTTTAATATTATTGAGATAAATGGAAATTCCTTTTCTGCATAAGGAAATAAAATCATTTAAATATTTCAATAAGAGGATGTGAAGTTTTTCTAATGAAATAACATAAATTTTTATGTGAATGAGAAAAAACTATCGAAAATTCAAGATTATTATTATGAGGATTTAGATGAGGAGATAATATGATCATGGGATGTTTTGGATTCATAGGATGACCCAATGTAATATCCTAATATTAAAAAATATGAGAATAAATTTTATATGGGAATATACTGAAGATAAGAGAAAGAAGTAATCAGAAAAACATAATTGGTGATCCAATAGAAATAGTATAGTAGAGGAGGATTAATGCTCAAATGCAATCATGATTCTTCTCACAGATTTAGCCTAAATGTTTTAAATAAGTAGTTGGAGATGAAAACTGGATTAAGGCTATGAATGATGAGTTTTACCAAATTTAGGATAATTTTAAATGAGAGATCATTTTGAGGCCAATGTATAGTAATGTTGTCGAGACTAAATGGGTCTTTCATAATAAGATGAATGAAGATTGTGTAATTAAAAAAATAAATCATCAAAATATTGAGTATTATAATCATAGATATATGGAAATGATATTGATTAATCATTTTAACCTATATCAATGATACTTTCAATTAGGTTTTTCATGGCCAAAATTGTGAAAATAAAGATAAAATTTTTCCCATATGGATGTCTTATAATCATTTCTAAATGTGGTTATGAAAGATGAATTTTATATTGAGTATCTAGATGGTTTTCTCATTCATGATGATGAGAATATAGATTGTCACCTAAGAAAAGCTCTATATTGGTTATCGTAGACATCATGTGGGTTGTATTCAGGGATCATTTTGTTTTTGGAGAAGCATTGTTTTTAGAGTAGTGGAGTTGATTACAATCTCTATGTAAAAAATGTTATTAATCCATTATTTATGGTGCTATTTTATTTAGATTACATATTCTTTAGGGGATCCGATGATGCAAATTGAAATGAGATTTCTGAATTCGTGGAATGTGAATTCACAATAGCCATGATTAGTGAAGTGATGTTGTCCTTGGTTTATAGTTGACACAAGGAATGAATGGAATATTAATTTTTCAATATAAATGGTCCAATGACGGTTTTAGTAGATTTTAATGGAAAATAAAATGTATATAAAGGCATCATGGATGACCTGTATGAATCATTCACTGGATGACGAAGGAAATGTTGTTAATTTCATAGAATATAGGAAAATCATCGACTATCAACTATAATTTATAGAAGTAATAACTGATGTTGTTTTTTCACTTTTCAAGTAGCACAATATCAATTAAATCTTATGAGATGACACATAAATTCAGTGAAACAAATATATTGGCATATCAAGCACCCAATGGATATTGGATAACTATAACGTGAAAAATCAACGGAAAATTTATTAGTCTATACAATTACAGATCGTGTGGGATTAGTTGATGATAGAAAATAAACATTAGGTGGTCAATTATATCATGGTGGATTGTTTATTTCATTCAAAAGAAAGATACAATATTTTATTCCATTAAAAACCACATATGCTTAATATATTATTACTCTTAAAGCATGATTTCAATTATTATGGATCAAATAACAGCTTTTTGATACGGGAATTGAAAATATGTCTCTAATTGGAATGAATTTCAAAAATTCAGGTATTGTAAATAAGATAATAAATCTATATCATTACTCAAAGAATAAGAATGTTGAAATCCAGCATAATTTTTTTGAGGATAAGGTGGAGCTAGGACTTATGAGGTTGGATGTTGTACCCCCGATTTCTGGTAATTAACCCTTGTTTTATGCTTTTTATGTGCATAATGTACATGTGAGGTTTAGAGAGAAGGTTTGGGACACTTTTAAAGTGAAAAGGGAAAAATGTGGTGACGCATGGGATGCGCACGGTTTGCCAAACCATGTAGAAGCCGTGAAGGTGATGGTCTCTTGGACAGAGGAGAGCACACCGAGTGCTCACGGTTTGGGAAAACTATGCGATGAGGTCATGTGTGGAGGATGGCCAAGGTAGAAGCTAACCCACGGTTAGCGCACGGTTTGTCAAACAGTGCGGACAAACTGTGCGGTCACTTAAAGTTAGATCCTAAAATTGTGGGTCTCACTCGTTTTTCCATTATGTGCCTTGTTTAAACCTACTATAAGGACCTAACATGGTATTAATCTCCCTTTAATGTTGTTTGACTTCCCTAAGGTGTTATGGTGGGGATTCGAAGGGTTCTCTTGACGAATTGAAGCCGGATCCTTAAGGCATGTGATCGTTCTTGATGGTTTCTTAGATCTACATAGATCTACTTTTCCTCTTCTCTCGTATTCATAGATCTACGACTGTGATGGGTAGATCTAAGGTTGTGGATGCCAAATATGACAGGATTTGGTCATGGTTGTGTTAGGATGAGAGATCTAAGGATGATTCATGGAGTTTTGACCCGGTGTTCTTGAGCTTTCTTCGACCGTTGGTTGGTTACACCCAAATTGTTGAGGTAGGTGGCTTCACTCCCGATTCCTCATTCCTAGAACTTGAAATATTAATTCAAATTGATTTAACTTATTGGTTTTGATTGTGAAATTGTGGTGCAAAGCATGTTATAAATCTTCTTTAGTTATGATTTATGGGTTTTGATGGAATTGTGGAAATTGAAAGAATGGTTTGTGAAAAGTGATTGGGTTCCGTGATTTTAAAATGATGATTTTAATATATGGATTTTCTGGATTTGGAAAATGGTTGGCGGGAAAAAGGTTTTCAATAAAAGGGTTGTTTTATTCAAATGGTTTTGGCATGGTTGAAATGTTGTGGTTTTTGGGAATACTTGGTGTGTGTGTTCATATTGCATTTATAGTGCTTGGTTGAAATATGACCTTGTGATCGGTGCCAAAAGTGTAATGTCACATGGTGAATATTACAATGTGATGACTTGGTAGAACGACGAGAGACCGCTCATGAGTATGCAACTGTCATAACGATGCATGTATGGGTAATGATGTGATTATGTGGAATGAAATGATTATGCCAAAGTGGAAATGTGGTTTTGATTTGGGAACTTGGTTTTGTTTCTTTTCTTGGAAAAGATGGTGTTTGGTTGGAAGAATGGTTTTGTTGGAAAAATTTATTTGATATGAAACTTGTAATATTGTGAACTGTTTTGGAACTGTTTTATATAAATTGTTTTGTATAAATGTGCTAACATGTTTTATCCTAGAGGCATGGGTTGGGAAGTCATCAGGGAAAACCTACTGAGTTTCATTACTCACCCCTTCTTTTCCACGTTGGTGTTTTTGTAGATTTCGTTTACCAGGATGTTGGAAAGGGAATGGTGGAACACGTGTTTAGCACTACTTAGTGATTTCTTGAGCTATTGGTAGAGTTGGAGCATTGAGCTTGTGGAGCCTTGGAGTCTTGTTTGTCTTTGAGTCTTGCCGGTTTTATTTCTACTATTTACTTTGTTTTAGATTTGGTTTTTTCTATTGCACTTTGGTTGGTTTAAAATGGAATAAATTGATGAACTATCTTGTTTTTAAATAATGAATCATATAGTGGTTCCTGGGAGACGTTTGTTTAGTTTTCGTTGTTGTTGGTTGTTTTCATTCAAAGGGTAAATCACCCCCCATGTGTTTTGAAACCCTTCGACATTTATTTCCAGCCATTGGCGCCTTGGGGATGTCTTTTATGGCCAAGTAATGACTCGTTGAGCTCTCAAGCCAATGAGAATTGGGGGGTCATTACAAATGGTATCAGTCTGGTCCTTGCTTGAGGTACAAATGGTACCATCTTGTTGGGTCATTTCCCAACAAGTGGTCATTGATGTTCTTTGTCTTGGAGTAGAAATTCCTTCTTGTCTATTCATTGGGTTGGAATCATATAAAGGAGTAGGATTGTTGGAACTAAAATGGTATTGAATAAAAGGACATAGTTAACCCCTTTATGCTGAACTTCAAGTTACCAGGGTGTTGGGTACATAAGTGTTATGGATACACTTTTTGAATATTTGAAATCTCATTGTCATGGTTTTAGCCAATGAGATCAGCTTGACATGCATTGTATTGGAATGACTTTCCACTAGGATATCATATATCATTTTGACAAATGGATTATGGTTTGATGCAAAAGCATGATTTTTGAAAAGGTCAAGCATGTTTTCAAATGAATGATTTTGAAAAGATAATGGTTGATGTATTTTTGAAATTCAATTGATTTTCAAAAGAAATAAAATATTTGTTTTAGAAATGGTTTGAAATCAATGTTTTGATGGTAATATGATAGAAATTCAAATGCTAAGCCTTCAGTTGCTAGGAAGTGAGAATAACGGCGTGCATTATTTGAATAGAAAATGGCACCTGCTAGACGTCGTAGAAACCAAATGGAAGAGGCCGTAGAGAATGTGGTCGCACCTGAACCACATGTGAAATAGAAGCTAGTACAATATATAGTTCAACAGTTTCAGGCTGTGAACACGGGGAATTAGAGGGATGAGTCCATACATGTAGACCATTCCGTCCAGTTCCAAAAGAAGAACCCGCCCATCTTTCGGGGTGATTCTGAACCAGAAAAGGTGGAGGTGTGGCTAAGAAGGATGAATCGTATCTTCGATTTCATTGGCACACCAGTAGAGCTGAAATTAAAGCTGGGAACGTATATGCTAGAGGATTATACACAACAGTGGTGGGAGCTGGTAGAACAGGCTAAGGTGGATCAAGGCCTGATCGAGGAGGAATTTGATTAATTGTTTAATAAACAATTCTGTACTCACACGTTCATGATCTAGAGGACAACTTACTTTTTCATCCTGAAGAAGGAGAATCTTTCTGTCATAGAGAATGCTGCTAAATTCATGAATTTAGTATGCTTTGCACCAGAGGATCCTACAAGTGCATCACTGAAGGCATGCATTTTTAAATCAGGGTTGTGACAGGACATTCGCTCGAAAATAGTTGTGCTCTGTATTATGGATTATACAGAGATGGTAAACATAGAAACAGTAGATAAAAGTGACATCTCAGATTTTATAGGAGGAGGAAGTATGATGATACCCATGGGAATGGGTGGGAACTCTAATGCAGGAAACAAGCAGATGAGGGACACCTAATTCAAAGGTGGGAGTGCGAATTAGAATCAAATAGCTAGATCAGTAAATGTTCCTCCACAACCCATGATGAAATCCGGGTGTTTTCAATGTGGTGAAATTGATTACATGAAACGAGAATGTACAACACCACCGAAAGCATGTCACAATTACAACAAGATGGGGAATCTTCAGCGATATTGTCACAGTGCTCCAAGGTCAGGTGCGCGTGACACTACCCAGGCGTCGTAAGCATCCCATGCTTCGATAGGGAGAGGATAGAAAAATCATTCTCGCCAACAGAACAAAGATAGTTTTGGTGATTCTTGGAATACCATGACTCCTTAGGCAGGGAAATCTTAACAAGGAAATAAGGAGAAAAGTGCAGCAACAAAGCAATTGTATGGAGCAGAACAGTTGATTCTAGCTGATCCGTCTGGACCGTATATGGTGAGAGGTACAATTCATTTGAATTCTACCCTCATGCAAGCATTGTTCGATACTAGTGCATCACATTCTTTTCTTGCTTCTCGTATTGCTGATTTTCTAAACATAAATGTTGAAATGATGCCCTATGTGATAAAACATAAAACACCTCTTAGTGAAAGAGAATGTAGAGCCTTGGTGTGTAGGGAATGTTCTATGACTGTGGATGGAGTTGAGATGAAATGGGATTTCATTGTTCTGGATATGGATTTCTATGACGTAATCCTGGGTATCGATTGGTTGAAAAAGTTTAGGGCTCACATCGACTGTTATAGCAGAAAAGTCAGTTTCGAAATTGAGGATGGAGTTGAGAATCTCTTTAGAGAAGAAAGAGTGGTGAAGACAGGTGCAACCGTATTGTGTGCACCAAAAGTGGAAAGGATCTCTTACAAGTTGTCTATGTTAAACTTGGAATCGATGGAAGAGATCGTGAGTAACTGTTTTCCAGTAGTTGTGGATCAATTTCTAGATGTTTTTCCTGAAAACATCTCGGGGATACCACCTATAAGGGAAGTGGAGTTTACGATTGATCTCCTACCGGGGATCAGTCATATCTCACTTCCATCTTATAGGACAGAACCAATGGAGTAAAGGGAATTGAATGTTCATTTAGACGAGCTGGAAAGAAAAGGCTTTATTCGGCCAATTGTGTCTTCGTGGGCAGCGCCCGCTTTGTTTGTAAAGAAAGCAGACGGAACCTTTAGGCCATGTGTGGATTATCGAAATGTTATCCAAGTAACGATAAATAATAGATATCCACTACCACGCATTGATGACCTGTTTGATCAATTGAGGGTATCTCAGTGGTTCTCTATGATTGAATTATGGTCAAGATAACACCAATTGGGAGTTCCAATGGAGGATATTCCAAAGATAGCCTTTAGAAGCAGATATGGCCACATAGAATATGTAGTCCAGTCTTTCGGTCTAACAAATGCACCAGCTGTCTTCATGGATTTGATGAATCAGATATTTCAGCAATATCTAGATTCTTTTGTTGTGGTGTTTTTCGATGACATACTGGTTTAATCAAGAACAAGGGCTGACCATGATCAACACTTGGAGATAGTGTTTGAAATATTGAGAGACCATTAGTTGTATGAAAAATTATCGAAGGGCGATTTTTCGATACAAGAGGTATGCTTTTTGGGCCATGTTGATTCAGAGTAAGGTGTTTCAGTGGATCCAGAAAAGATAGAAGTTATTCCTTCTTGGCAACTGCCATGGAATTTCTTTGAGATACACTGTTTTCTTGGTCTAGCTGGTTATTATCGACGCTTTGTGCGTGACTTATCACTACAAGCTTCACCTGTGAAGACATTGAAAAAGAAGAAAAGTGCATTTCAATGGACTGAGGAATGTTAAAGATCATTTCAATAGTTGAAAACCCATCTTACATCAGCACCCATCTTGATCATGCGAGAATCAGGACATGGGTATGTGGTGTATTGTGATGATTTGGGAACAGGTTTGGGTTGTGTTATCATGCAATGAGACCATGTTGTTGGTTATGGGTCATGGTAGTTGAGGGTGCATGAGAAGAATTACCCAACACATGACTTGGAATTGGCTGTAGTCATCCATGCTTTAATGACATGGAGACATTATCTCTTTGGTGAGAAATTTACTGTGTATACGGATCACAAAATCTTGAAACACATTTTCTCACAACGAGATTTGAATCTGAGGTAGAGGAGAAGGATGGAGTATCATCAAAAGTTCAACTTCGTCTTGATGTATACACCGGGTAAGGGCAATTCGGTGGCTAATTCATTAAGTAGGAAGTCGTACAGTTAGTTAGAAAAACAAGATTCAGACGAATGGCAGTTGATATCGGTCTTAGCCGACATGCATGTGGAATGTGAAATCCATGGTGATATCGCGGTTTTCTTTTCATCCATTCTTGTTCTTGATTTGGTGGAGAGATTAAAGGTGGCACATACATATGATCTAGACTATGTTGCAATGAGTTCCAAACTCAATGATGGGGAGTCCGTTGAGGGATGAATGTTGGATGGGAGTTCAGTTTTGCAGTTTCAAGATCGAATATTTGTACCTTTAACTACTCAGGATCAACTCCTTCATGCTTAGCACCATTCCAGATGAGTTGTACATCTGGGTACACAAAATATGTACAAGGTGATGAAGACACAGTTTTTGTGGAGCGGCATGAAAATGAAGGTGGCTGAGTTCGTCTCGTGATTCTCAACTTATCAACAGGTTAATGTAGAGCATCAGAGACCAGCTGGTATGTTACACTCCTTACCTATTCCAGTTTGGAAGTGGGATCAAATACCAATGGATTTTGTTACAGGTCTTCCAATAACAGTCTGGAAATAAGATTCCATTTGGGTGAGAGTGGATCATCTGACCAAGTCAGCCCATTTCATACCTATTCGTGAAACTCATACGGTGGAAGATCATTCAAAAATCTATATCCGGGAAGTCATAAAAATACATGGCTTACCAGTTTCAATCGTGTCAGACAGGGATCCAAGGCTCACATCTCGTTTCTGGAAACCCTTACATCAAGCCCTTGGGACTCAGTTGACTATGAGCATAGCGTATCATCCTTAGACGGATGGTCAATCCAAGCAGATGATACAAATGTTGGAAGACATGTTGCATTTTTGTATAATGGATTTTGGTGGCCCATGGGAGGAGCATATACCCTTAGTGGAGTTCTCATACAATAACAGTTATCACGCTTCAATATGCATGGCTCCATTTGAAGAATTGTATGGACGTCCGTATTGTTCTCTACTATGCAGGGTGGAAATGGGAGAAACTTCACTAGTTGGGCCGATCCTTGTCTAGGAAACAACAGAGAATATTCAGTTGATATAAAAGATGATGGACAGGTCATAGAGTCAACAGAAATCCTATGTGAATCATCACCGATGTCCCGTGTCATTTGCGGTGAGTGATCATGTCTTCTTGAGGATCTCTCCAAGGCTTGGATATCGTCGTTTTGGAAAGCAGGGAAAATTATCTCCATGGTATATAAGCCCTTTTGAGATACTGGAACGAGTTTGTGAGGTGGAATATGGTTTGGCATTAACACAACGGTTCAGTGCAATTCGTAATGTGTTTCATGTGTTTCAGTTGAAGAAGTATCATCCAGATCCTGACCATGTGATCAGATGGGATCACGTTGACCTAGAGCCAGATGCTTCATTGGATCATATCCCATTGCGGATTGTGGATAGTTAGGATAAAGTCTTGCGTGGAAGAAGCATCGTTCTAGTTTGGGTTTTATGGCAGCATGTTTATATTCAGGGGGAGACATGGGAACATGAGAAAGAAATATAAGAGTAGTGGCCAGAACTCTTTGAAGTAGGCAATGGTTTTTTACGTTCTGAGGACAGAAAGGCCAATGGTGGGGAGAATGTAGTACCCCCGGTTTCTAGTAAGTAACCCTTGTTTTATGATTTTTATGTTCATAAAGTACATGGGATATGTTGATATGAAGCTTGGGAGACTTTTAAAGTGAAAAGGGGAAAAATGTGGGGATGCACAGGCTACGCACGGTTTCTCAAACAATGGGTTAGCCGTGAAGGTGATGGTCTCTTGGACAGAGGAGAGTGCACGGGGTGTGCACGGTTTGGGAAAACTGTGTGATGAGGCCGTGAATGGAGGATGGCCTAGGTAGAAGCTAATGCATGGTTAGCGCACGGTTTGTCAAACCGTGCGGACAAACCCTACGGTCACTTAAAGCTTGATCCTAAAATTGTTGTTCTAAATCGTTTTTCCATTAAGTGACTTGTTTAAACCTCATATGAGGCCCTAACTCGGGATTACTCTACCTTGAAGTTTGGAGGACTTCCTCAAGGAGTTTCAGAGGCAATTCAAAGGGTTATCTTGACGAATCAAAGCCAGATCCTTAAGGTATGTGATCGTTCTTGATGTTTTCTTAGATCTACTTTGATATACATCTCCTCTTCTCTCGTTTTCTTAGATGTATGCCCGTTATGGGGAGATTTAATGGTGTGGATGCCAAATATGAAATGATTTGGTCTTGGTTGTGATAGTAGGAGAGTTCTATGGAGGATTCTTGGAGTTTGACATGGTGTTCTTGAGCGTTCATCTACCGTTGGTTGACTTCGCCCAAATTGTTGAGGTAGGTGAATTCACTCTTGATTCCTCTTTCCTAGAACCTTAATGCTTAGTTACAATTGATTTAAATTCTTGGTTTAGATTGGGAAATTGTTGTGCAAAGCATGTTATAAATATTCTTTAGTGATGATTTATGGGTTTTGATGGAATTGTGGAAATTGAAAGAATGGTTTTTGAAACGTACATGGGTTCCTTGATTTTAAAATGTTGATTTTAAAATATAGATTTACTAGATTTGGAAAACGGTTTGTGGGAAAAAGGTTTTCAATAAAAGGGTGGTTTTATTGAAATGGTTTTGGCATGGTTGAAGTGGTGTTGTTTTTGGGTATACTTGGTGTGTGTGTTCATATTTCATTTACGGGGCTTGGATTAAATATGACCTTGTGCTCGGTGCCAAAAGTGAAATGGAACATGGGGAATATTACCTTGTGATAACTTAGTAGATCGACGAGAGAGCGCTCATGAGTTTGGAAATGTCATAACGATGCATTCATGGGTAATGATGTTATTATGTGGAATGAAATTATTATGCCAAAGTGGAAATGTGGTTTTGATTTGGGAACTTGGTTTTGTTTATTTTCATGGAAAAGATGGTTTTTGGTTGGAAAATGGTTTTTTTGGAAAAATGGATTTGATATGAAACATGTAATATTATGAACTATTTCGGAACTGTTTTATATAAATTTATTTGTATAAATGTGCTAACATGTTTTATCCTAGAGGCATGGGTTTGGATGTCTGTGGGGAAAACCTACTAAGTTTCATTACTCACCCCCTGCTTTGGCGCATTGGTGTTTTTGCAGATGTCGTTTATCGGGATGTTGGCAAGGGAAAGGTGGCTCATATGTTTAGAACAACTTAGTGATTTCTTGAGATATTGGTATAGTTGGAGCATGGAGCATGTGGAGCCTTGGAGTCTTGTTTGTCTTTGAGTCTTGCCGGTTGTCATTCCGTTGTTTACTCTCTTTTAGTTTTGGATCCCACTATTGCACATTGGTTGGTTTAAAATGGAATAAATGGAAGGACTATCTTGTTTTTAAATCATGCATCTTATTTTGGATCATGGGAGATGTTTTTTTAGTTTTTGTTGTTATTTTATTGTTTTCATTCAAAGGGTAAACAGTCCCCCATGTGTTATGAAACCCTTCAGCATTTATTGCCAGCCTTTGGCGCCTTGGGGATAATTCTTAAGGCCATGTAATGACTTATTGAGCTCTCAAGCCAATGAAAATTGGCAGGTCATTACATTGTATTATGTACTTCTTGAATTATTATTTTTATAAATTTTGAGAATGGACTTAATGAAATATGCATTTGAACGTCATTGATTGGATCTAGGAGTTTTATTTACAAATTGAAATTGAAAAAGTGTGAATGTGGACTCCATATTCCCGAGGTACATTGTCTTTTCCCATAATGTGTTAATCTGTGTACTTTACCTTGTTTCATACAACAGTGTAGTGAAATTCATGTTCATCTAAAATAGGGAGAAATTGTGGATATAATAGGGGAGAAAATGACAAAATCAACATAATAGAGGCTCTGATCTCGGGATTAGTAAATTAGGGGGTTTATTAAATATGAAAATGATAAAAATGATCGATCAATGTTTGTATATCATGACAGATGGTGTTTTTGATGAAAATAGTTGAGTTGTTTTTGAATGAAGTTATTCATTGATGAAATTTTCATGATACCCAAATTTCTGAACCAAAAAAAAGTCTCATGTGGGCTTACAGTCTATGTTATGTAAATAATTGATCAATATCAGAATCGAATGAAGTGATTTTTGGAAGAATATGGATGAATATTTAATGTGGTATCAAAATGTGAAGAGTTTTCAACAAACCCATAGTTATATTATTATGATAAAATCCAACATGGTACCGTATAAATCTTTTGGGGGTTATTATCATTGGTGAAAATGTTAAATTATCATGTTTTAGTATGGTTGGTGTTTCATAAGTAGATGTATTTATGAAGGAAAATTTTAATTGTGTTTCCCAAATTTTTGGGCCTCATAATCTATAGTTAGTTTTATGGTAATTGATTTTGTTCTAAAATGATTTTTAGACTAAAAACCACAAAGTTCACAAACCACATAATAGCGCAACTACACTATATAAAATGAAAAATAGGTATGTGAACCGTGAGGTACACTCTGTCAAACTCCCTATACAAATAAGTTCATGGGAGGCTTTTTATTTGTGGATTGAGGTGGAGATTATGGCTTCTACAATGGGTAGTCATTTTCAGATTTCGTCGACCACCATAAGGGATAAAAACACTATGATACCACATATAAATGTTCAAGATAAAGGCTAAAAAAAATTGGAGATTAAAATATTTGTGATTATAATATTTTTAAGGATTCATTCTCCCATATAAAGGACCCTAATAAAATCACTAAAATAGAGAATTTTATTAGCAAATCTCATCACTGTAAGAATTTGGGGAAGTAAAATTATGTTTTCATTAGAAGATTTTGGGATGGAGGATGAAGTTATTGATGGATATATTCCATAATGAAGATAGTTCATGAGGAGGCTTCTCAATAGGGGTTTGTTGGTATCACTATCATAAAATGGAAAATGGACCATGTAGGAAAAAACGTCCAAAAGTCGTCAGCCTTCTGCAATGTAGGGGCGGTCCATGAAGAAAAATTTGAATGTTAAGAACTCACACCACATGAGGATGGATAGTTCACAGTGGATGAAATATAGTTTTCAAAAGATGAGTGGATGTTATCTAACGAAATAAATAGTTTGTGAATGAAATTTATGCAAACTAACAGTTTGCATAATAGTAGATGTCATCTATAGGGTGAAAACATGACTTCATGTCACAATAATATATGTGTGAGATAATTATGAGTTGATACATAATTAAATAGTAGTATTCTAGAGGTGCATTATCAACAAAAAAGTTTAGAGAGCAATAATACTTCAAATTGTTGTTGGTTATAATCAAGGAGGACAATGAGTCTCCATTAGAAATTTTAATAGTAGTCAGTCAGGGCATAGAGGTGATGCTGTATGAATATCATTTTTGTATTGATTCATAGTTTTATTGTTACATCAGAAAAATTTCATTTAATTCTAATTGTATGAAGCCAGGTGTGTGTGTGAACCATGTAAACCTATTATTTCTATTGCATTCTTTAACTTCTATTCATACATTAAAACGAGAAAGGGAGAGAATAATGTTTTGTTTAAAAATTTATAATTAGAAAAAGGGGAAGTTGATTTTATCTATCATACCCTTATTCATCCCCCACTATGGGTATTTCACGTTGTTAGTAGAATAGCATCATCAAAAAAATATTTTTTTGATTGGCACACTGTTGTGTGTTTGACAGTTTAATAATGAATTAAAAAAAATTAAATACTCAATTATGTTATTTTTATTACTATATCATTGTTAGTTTTTCTGTTTATTTTTAATGAATACCATAATTGAATCATATATCTCAATATGATCAGATGATTATTTAGATGAAATAGAATTAACTAATTAATTAATACAAGGTTTTATATCTTAAATAATAATATAACAAATAATGAAATGAATTCTAACCATTTAACTCATATTCATTGAATGTACAACCGTATTTGAGCTTGTAAAATAAATTTTTATGTGTTGGATGTTTTACTATATCTTATTTCATCAGATTGCAATTATATAATATCAAATTAATGGATGGTCTATGATTCATTCCACTCTATATTATAATGTAGGTCCATCATGTCGATGGATATTTATGTGAACCCATTTATCCAATCTTTAGATCCATTCAATTATGTGCGAGTAATAAATATTTTTTATTAATGTAGAAACACATGTCACTTTGATGTGGTCCATGTGAAAACCTTAATGATGTAACCAAAGTGATAAACATGTCGACAACTATATTATTGATACTCTTTCAAATACTAGTAATAATAGTTATTTCTCATGTGAACAACTTTGATTTAGTATCATCCACTGAAATAAACTATTAGATAAGGTTCATGAACCCCACATTTAATTTATTAATAATTTTTATATATGTAATTATTTTTTATGGATGAAAGGTCATGATCACATAAATTAATAAATTAATGTGAAAAGATAGAAATTAAATTAATGAATTATGCATAAATGTTTTACCCAACATTGTTAATTAATTAAGTATAAACCACTACATATAAACAATATGTTTAAAGGATAAAAAAATATAAAAAATATATATAATAAATTAGAATCATCCTATTAAATATTTATTCATACTAAGAAATATTTAAATTATTGGGAATGTAACTATGGAATTAAGTCTTTTACATATAAATTTTTTTGAAACTAACTTTAATTGGGGAGTTCTCATGGGATTTCAAGATTTAATAAATCAAAATTATTTTTAATATATTGGATAAGTATGTTTAATAAAAAGTTGAGGTATGTTTTGAGGAAATCCATTTTTGAATTTTAGGATTGGGGAATCCACTCAACAGATCACGAATATGGAAGTCTAGAGTTGGAAACAATGGCTACCTAATTAAATTATTATGGATTTCATGGCCAATATACTGATCATTATGTAAACTAATGGGGAACCATTCCTGTATAATGTTAATGAAAATATCAATTCAGAGCTCCTTCTAAAAATTGCATACCTAATTACATTATTATGTATGTAATAATATGTATGAGGCTATATGTCACCTATATATCATGTGCAGAATGTAGATATCAAAATAAAACATGTGACCACCATTGGATGACATTAAAAACTATCCTTAAGTATCTTAGGATTATTATGAAGTTATTCTTGGTTTATGGATTATATGAGGAACTAGACTATAGAGGATATGCAGGTTCTAGTTTACATAATAGATCATCAAGACATAAAGCCAAAAAAGGATACATATTCACTTTGAATAATGGTTTTCTGGGATATAAGATCTCAATGAAGGTTGTTTTAATATATTTTATAGTATAGTCTCAATATATTTGGACATCTATGATAGCTAAAGAATCATTATTGATTCATAACATCACACAAGTGTTGGATGTGGTAACAACATTATGTATCCAATCAAGATATAGTATTATAATACTGCAGTGGTGGTTCTCTACATAGACCCAAGTACACATCATCAGATGAATTGTATACTTCCAATGTATCATATCATGGATGATTTCACATAGAGAGGTGAATTTTCATGGAGTATTTATGTTGAAAAAATCATGTTTTATCGCATAACTAAAGCATTGACACAATAGAAACATGATTATCATGTTAGGTTTAGAAGAGTATAACTCTTAGCCAGTTCAGTCTAGTGCAAGTTGGATTTTTTTATTGTTGGTATCCTAAGACAAATTATTTTTACTAGTATAAAATATATATTATATGAGTTAAATATTGATAAAATATATTATTTAATATTTATTTTTATCTACAGTTATATGCTAAAATAATAACAAATAATATATTTTCAGTAAAAAGGTAATAACAGTTTCCAACTATGATGAGAATATTCATTTGTTTCATTGAAATAATTAAATAATGATCTACGGTCCAATAATGTACTATCTAGGGAACACATTACATAGGGTTTCAAGTGTCATTACAAATAAGTGTATGAGTTTACTTCTCATGATGTTTTTACATGGTAATCTACAAGATTAGATATTATGATAACAAAAATTCTAGTAGGAATTCTTTCTTTTTTTGTTGACATCATATATTCGTATATGTAAGTGTCTGTAATTTTCCTTGTACTGTAATATCACCATTAATTCATGTTATCACTAAAACACATATATTTGTAGACAAAAACCACGATAAAATGTTTTTATAGGGAGTTATGGTATATTGGGTGTGTATAAATTGATATTTCCTTAATGGATTTTTTGAGGAACGATTTGATACGTCAATCATTATAGAAGATGTTATCATATCCCATTTACTAGAAAATAACCATCAATATAAATCGAATTCCCATGAATAGTCCATGAAATATGTATCATTCTCATGGGTTGGTGACATATATGTTTAACATGGTTGATGTGATATTGATTTAAATTGATTATATTCCAATGTTAAAACTATTATGTGGTTGTATTCATTGTGATATTTAGTTAGTTCCCTAAGATTATTTGACCCATTTCTAGACAGTAATCATCGAATTTTAAAAATCCTACATAATTCAAAAAATAAATAATCCTAAAGGGTTACACAATATGTGTTACCAATGATCTTAGTTTATTTCTTTATCAAATTAATCAATTTAATTAATATTATTCTCATTATTCAGCAATAATTTTAAGAAATTTTGTTGATCATAAATATTGAATGGTGAATAAGGTCTTTAATTGATCATTTATTTAGGTGTTAAATAAAATCCATTGCAGTTTGAATGAACCAACATAGTGTTTAGTGAAAAAATTTAATTTTCATTACTGTTAAATAATATTTCATATTGCGTATGTTGGCACATGCAAAAATAATTAATTATTATTATTATTATTATTTATGAAAGTGTTTATTAATGTTTATAATATTTTTAAGGTCCATAGTGAAAATAAATAATATTTTAACCTAAAAAATATATTTATAAATATATGGTCATTTCTATTAATTCGGAAATTAATATTTCAGAATTATTAAACAAAGTTAAACTCTCAGTCATGTCTTCTCTTTGTCTCTTCCTCTCAAGAATGAGAAAAATAAGAGAGATACAATCTAGATGAAAGAATGAGTGATCAATAAGAATGAATCATGGAAATTTATTTCCATTTCTTGCACCAAATTATTTATAGTAGTAGATCTGATATCAGTGTTGTGCATGTGGATTAACACTAGTGGGATTCAAACCATGGATCCTCACATCGCATTGAAGGCAATCTAATGAGGGTATTTTGAGAAATAAACATCATCAATGATTAAATTATCATGTGTTGAGGCAATTTTCTCTCCTAGATCAAAATATAGTAATATTAAAGGTGACAAGAAATATTGTCTATTGGTGTTTCAGGCATTTAATGTTTAGATGAAATTTTAATATATTACCCACAACCACATTCTACCACTACTCCCAGAAAGAAGAAAACAATAGAACATATTTATATTTATAAATAATAAATCATTCCATTTGATTTTAATATGAATATATTAATAATTATGTGTTCTTTTCATTGTTCATTAATAGTTTTATTGCTTTTAAATAAAAAAAATTCCTGACAAAATTGTTTTTAATTGGGTTTATAGATTATGGTGTTTAGGTAGATGAAACATTTCCTATGTGATGGTTTTCAAGTAATGAATATTATGAGATGTCTTATAAATTGATATTAATTTTTTATATTCATGAATATATAAAACCAATTTTTAAAAACTATATTTCAATCAAGGATGAAAAAAATCCTTAATTTGAACACTTAAACATGGGATGTGGTTTCATTTTCGATGTCGACTAAGATTATTTTCTCAGGAGTAACAGTTGAATTTAGTATATAGTTGTTGGATTATCTATAAATGCTCTTGGACTGATTATATTTTAGTTATAGATGGTTAATTTTAGTGTTGTATGTTCATAACCCCATATTCCACTATTATCCTCCCTATAAAATCATTTTTATATGAATTTTTATAGAGATGATTTTCTAAGGGCCATTTATATGGTATCCCTTTTATCCCCAATAAAAAAATAGTTGATAAAAAATCTATTTATATGTGATACTAAAATCACTGATATTAGAGACTTTTAATAGCAATCTGAATGGACCCCTTCTTTTTGTGTGATCATAAAGCACTGATAAATTTCAAATATTTTTTTTTATAAAATGATTTTATTTTTTATGAGTGCTCATACCCAACTATTATCATTTCTTGTACAACCCTATGGCGGCAATTTATCATCAATAATTTTGTATTGTGCTCAATCCTACACTTGTATTTCCCCGTTGAATTAAAAACGGAGACCTCACCCTCTCACACATGAACCATTAAAATTCTTTTTTGATTTATTGTTCCCAATTTTTTTATATACAAATATATTTATAGTAATAATTTTTATCCATATATTTATTTGTATATTAATTTTTATATTTATATGGTTATTTACAAATACATTTATTAAATATGTCTTTCGGTGATTCTATTATAAATAAATATATATGTATATACAACATATATAAATAGATATATTATACATATGTGTACGTATAAAAATAATTATACATATTTATATTTATTTACATATATTATATATTAATATTTATATATAACTATTATAATATATATATTTATATAATATTTTAATTTGTTAATACAAAAAAACAATCTATATATATATACACAGAACACATTATATTGTTATATATATATATATTAAATAAAATATATTTTATTTTTTTATATATGGTTTATATATTTTGAATGATATATTATATGTAAATATGTTCACATATTTATTCATTAAATTAAAATTTTATTGGTGAATATAAAAAGTTATTTATATTTTTTACAAATATACTTATAAAAAAAAGTATATATTAAAAAAGGATATAAATATGTCAAAATATCATAAATGAAAATTATAAAATTTAAAATTAATAATATTCATATGATGATAATCCTTTATGAAACAGTGATTCTCCATAAAAAAATATACGAAGTCTCAATAAAATGAGGATGAAATTCCAAAAAATGTAAAAAAAATTGGTTACACAGACAAAAAAATCATTTTTTGGGGGCCTTAGGTGCCTTCTAACCCCCAAAAGGATGATCAATGTTTTTTATGACAACAAAGATCGATCTATTTTCTAAATTTGATTTGATATGTAGTAAAACTCAAAAATTCATCTGTATCAAATGTTATGGTCATTTTATGTACAAGACTTGTTTTCAACTTATATGAGATCAATAATTAATTTATTGTATTTTTTTATCTTTAAATTGATAATAAATTACTATTACAAAATAATAATTTTATAATTTCTAATTAATATAAATTTTAAATTATTTTATAAACAATTTTACAGTAAATGTAATATATATTATGTGTGGTTAAATATATCATATTATATAAATCGTATGTTAAAAATTATGTTATTTATTTCTATAACAAAATATTTACGTATTAATAATTTTTAAAATTATATATAACTTTTTTAATGAATTACCAATTTTATCAATGCTAAAAATTATCATTTTATAAGTGAAAAGATACATACTTCTATCAAAGTTGATAATAGTATCTTTTATCAATTTGAAGAAAATGTGGTACTTTTACTAGTCCTAAAAATGTGCTGAAAATTGTTTACTTTTATCAGAACTGATAATGTGAACTTTTATCAATATTTTTTTAGAAATGATAATAGAGAGAAAATTACAAAATCAAATATATTTTAGTGGTATATGGTTTGTTTTTTAGATGCTATTGTCACTAAATACATATTGGCCTTTTTGGATTCCATTTTAATTGAATGTGCATTGTATATGTGGTGAATAGTGGAAAGGAATAATATAGTGTTTGTTTCCGATTATTAGAGAGTTAGGGGTGAATGGATGGATTAATTGAATTTAAATTTGATGTTTATTTAAAATTATTTATTATTTATTGTCTTTTTTATTTTAGAATGGATGTCAAAATATTTTGACAATTCATTTATATTTTTTCACTATTGTAGACCTATGATGAATGGGATTTTCTATAGCTCAATGTTGACTATTGGGTGCAACTATTACTTAGTTCTGTTCTTTATTCTATAAAAATTATTTTTGGGGATCGAGAACACCCTTTGGGGGTTTTTTGGGCCAGCTCAGGTGTCCCAAATTGTATTTTAGACCAGTTTGTATTAATTCGATGTGTATTTTTTGAAAATATAATGTTATAACTATGAGAAAAGAATGAAAACCAAGAAAATGATCTACTATTTTCATGAAAACTTAATACATCTATCTTCAATTAATTTTGTTTACATATAAAGATACTACAAATCATGTAATGTTCAAGTGATTAATGTGTATTTTTCGATCTATATATTTTTATAAATAGATATCGAATTATCTAATCACATGAAATGGGTTTAAAATATCTGTAATATTTTGGATATCAATGATTTATTTAAATGTTTGAAATATTGTAATAAATTAAACATTTACATGTTTCTTAAAAGGTAGGTCATGGTTCAATAGTGGGAATTCAACATTTAAATTTTTAACAAAAAAATGAGGCGGATACATGGTCAGGTAAATGAGATATATGATTGAAGTATGAACATGATTTGTTGGACATCACATACCAGTAATATCCTGATGGAGTGTGGTAAATTTCTATGAATGGCGTTTGAATGTTTTTGTTGTTTGTGTATTGGAAATAACATATTGCCCAAAATTTGTGGAAATTAATTTATCCTCTATTTCATGATGGATATTTTGGGGTGTGATTGTATCCCTGTGAATAGGGCATGGTGAATGTTTTCATTAAATTCTTAGTTAATGAAATAAATACCATTATTACCACTACATGTTTATTATGATCAACCTTAATGATCTACTTCAACATGGTTGTGTTTTCTTCTAAAAATTAAATATTTAGTAATATTAGAGAAATTTTATGGTTATTTTTCATTATGTGTGAGAATTCTGTCAGATATTCTTCAACTTTTTTACCACAATATCCAATTCTAAGACAGTTATGGTGATGTGTTCATTGTAAAACATGACATGCGACTTGGAATCAATGATCCTCATCACCACTAGATTTATTAGGGATGTTATCAGATAAGTTTTTATTTTATATGTAGGAAGATATAACCTAACATACTCCGTCATCATTTTAGATATAAATTCTTTTATGTTATTGATAAAATTAATTTAAATGTTGAGGGAACCAAATTATAAATTCGTTAAATAATGGCTGTTTTATATTAATATTTAATAATCTATAGCAACAAAAATCTCAAAAAATGATTGTCTTACATTAACATGATATTAATAAAGTAAAAATACAAATCCATGGACTATGAAAAACAAATTAGAAAACCAACAAATAAAAACAAAATTAATGCGATGAAAAAAAAATAAGAGCTGAAAATGATCTCTTGAGAGATGAGAAAAATAATTTCTATAAAATAATGTTTGAATTATCCAAAGATCAATAAGATCAATGGGATTCTTCTTCTACTTGTAAATCCCACTCACATGCATCTCCCCATTAACTAAAAGGACATAAATCTTGTATCTGTAAGCATTGATAAATTATAGTGACAATTAAATGACTCATTTATCAAAAAATTATCCATAATAGGGGGGATGATTTCCTTCGTACTATCACCACAAAATCATCTTCCCTATCAATGACAACGTGATGAGATACCACTACTAAATATATCCCTTTATATCTATGGAAAAGTGGAATGCATCATCATTCACTCCGTACTATAATATCATTTGAGTGATCCCAAAAAAATGCCCTACAACCATACATCATTTCATCCTCCAATGTGGCACAAATCTCTGATCAGGTATCCAAATTATTATGAAGAAATAAGTATACTAATATAGAACATAATTCCAAAAACCCAACATGATATTTCAACTAACTGAACCAATATTCAACTTTTTTAAATGATCCTTGGGAACCATGGATTTTTTCCACCATGAACACATCCCCTGAACCACCTATCTCCAATGATTCACTCTAAGAACTACGATATCATTCATCATCATATTTATTTCCCCATATCTACAATTTATTAATCCATGTTGATCAGTTATAAGTAGTTGGTGCGCGGAAAAAGATATACATATGTGATATTAGTCTTTAGTTTCATAGATACTGATGTTATCGACCATCTTAAAATTTCACAATGTTATCGGTGGATGAGCCTCTGGGTCATAAAGAAGAGCACTGATATTCAACATCTTTCTATTTTCAAAAATATTCCTCAACATACCCCCACTTCATCTCGACTATATAGAATCTACCATCCGTAATAATATAAATCTCATTTTCTTCATCACATATTATATCATTTAATAAACAGAAATATTTATATTTGATTTTTATTATATTTTATGTTATAAATAAATTGAAATAAATGTTTTTTTTTCAATTAAAAATAATCTAGTCATATGATATAGTCACATATGCCAATAAATAATGCAAAATTTAACCTTTTCATATGGAAAATAAAAATTTTAAATTTTAACATTGATATTTTACAAAGTCACTAATTAAGACATTTAATTTTTATTATAATTTTTTAAATATATCCATATATCATAATGTAACAAATCAACCCTAAATGTCATCAAGTTAGATATCTCAGTCTATTTGACTCTAAATTGAAGAGCATTTTTAATCACTATGGGCCGATGACATGCACCGTTGAATCCAAAATTATCCATTTAAAACAATTTCAACCATATCACGAAAAAATACATTGTGTAAAAATGACTAATTGAAAAATCAATATATGCATCCCAATTCACAAAGTGACCATACAATAACTGAAAGAAACACATAACAACCAAAACACATATCCTCACTACCATAGATAATATGTAATTTAATAATATAATTTAACAGATTTATAGAAAAAAAGGATAATGGTATTACATTTAACTGTGGTAGAACAAAATCTAACGTACTGAACATATAAACTTGATGCTACTGAATAATTTTATTAATTTGGAATTATTTAATGGATATGAATATAAATGTAACATTTACTTAATAAATCATGGAATTTTAGATATCATTAATGATACACACAATAAAGAGGAAAAAATATAACAAGATAAACAATTAAATGAAATAAACCACACCCTTGAAAACTTATTAAAACTCCAGTTATGTAAGGACCCATAAAATTCAAGGGAAATTTTTTCTTAATTTTTTTTAAAATTTTACAAGAGCGTGGTTTCTGACGGCACCTGATTCTGAGTCCCGTAGTGCCCGAAATCAATTTCTGAAGTTTGTCTCGGGTACGTTCAGTGAACGAACGAGCTGGAATTTCTAACTTTTGATCCGGTGCTCGGAATTGAAATCCAACGACACCGATGAACTCGCAGCGCCGTTTTTCGCTTAAGGGGAGCTTTTCTGAAGTTGCGTTTATTGCGGGACGAAAGTTAGTTTTTGGGAGAATTATAAGAAGTTTAACAAAAATGTGGAACACTTTTTATTTTATTTTGTTAGTTAACTTCTCCCAAAGGGAGTTAAAGGTGGTACCCACATCCACTTAACCTCCCTTGGGAGGATTAAGTGAGGTGGGGCCCACACGAACCCCAACTTTTCATCTTCTCTCAAAACTCCCATTAACCCCTCTTTAAATGACAAGACAACTTGTTATTTATTTTGGAGTTTATTTTATTTGAATTTCAAACCTTTGAAATTCAATTTTTTAAGTGTGTGAATAAAATAAGACTCTAACTTATTTTATTTGGGTATATTTCACTAGCCTTTTTGAGAGGATTTTGGGAGCTCCTTCTTCATCTTCAACTTTGACGAAGAACGCGAAGAACCTTCGAGCTCCGATGAAGAACGCCGCTCCTCTCTTCTTCGTAGCCGGTTGCTTCCGAAGATCGATGACGCCTTCCGTGTCAACGAAAGGGAACGCCGCTTTCTCCTCAGACTTCCTTCGTCGGCTTACGAAGATTCGCCAACGATGTACCTCTTCGAACGTACCTCTTCATCAACAGATTTGACGAACGATTACCGTGATGCCCGACCTCCGCGACGTTGTCTTCCGTGGGTCGTTGACGATCATCGATCTTGAAACCAAGTTAGGGGTTATTGTTGGTTAATTATTTATTCTCGTTCTTGGTTCTAGCTTGACAATTTTGCGGTTTATTGTTAAGTGTTATCGACTAACGAGAGGGGGGCCGGCCCGCACAAACACGACCGAACTCCCCCTCCTCTGTTCTGGAATATTATTTCCTTGCGGATGTATGAGATGGCTTGGTGTCATCGCACTACGTGGGAATCGCAAGCCTATAATCGCGCGGCGCCGTCGTGCCGCGCCACGGGAAGCTTATCATGAACGCGACGCTGTCGCGCCGCGTCGAAGGGAATCGAACGCACCACGGCCGGAGCGGGTCCGCGGCGGAGGGGCGCGGTGCCGTCGCACCGCGCCGGAGGACGAACACCATGGCCAGTTCCGGGCCGTGGCGGAACGAGAAGACCGGCGGCTCGCCGGGCCGCCGGCGTCGGAATCCGGAAAGGGGACCGGTTTGCCGGTCCCGTTGAAGATAAACCGGCCAGCCAGGTGGCCGGACGGAAGGTCAAAGTCCGGGGTAATTAAATTCCCCCGGATAGGATTTTTCCCCCCCCCCCATTTATGAGGGGGGTTCAGTTTCATTAAGGGGGGCAGGCGGCCCCCCCACTTCCCACAAAGCAGGCCCCCACATGGGGGGGCCGGTTCTCCAAAAGGCGCAGCTTAAGCTGCGCCGCCAGTTAACAAAATCGGGGGCCTTGCCCCCCGGACGCTGCACCCGTGCGGCGCCAGGCCGCACCACCACCGACCGGGCCATGCCGCTGCGCCGGACCATCGCCGGCCAGGCCGGGTCGGACCCGGGTCGGGTCGACCCAGTTCGGGTCGCCCGGTTCGGGCCGACCCAGGGGGGGTCGGCCCCCCCGTTTTTTAATCGATTTCGGTCTTTTGGCCATAACTTGAGCCACGGAGCTCCGATCGACGAACCGTCAGTAGCATTGGGATCCGTGGATCGAGGCGGTCGATTCGGTATATCGCACTCAATGTTTCGGAATACTTTGAATTCAGACGGGTTGGTTCGTTCACGAAACCAACCGGGCCTTCGGAGCGGAAACACTCATATCTTGAGCTACAGACGTCTGATTGACGTGCCGTCAGCTTTGTTGGGTTCCTCTTAGTGAGACATATCTTTTGACATACTCCGCCTGAGGTTTGGACGCAGGTGGAGTACAGTCGGGTTGGTTTTTCCTTAAAAACCAACCGGGTCCCTGGGACGAAAAAGCCAATAACTCTCAGACCAGGTGTCCGATCGATGCGCCGTCTGTTGCATTGAGTTCCTGTTGACGTTACGGAACTTTTGGATACATCAAATCTGGACATTGTCACAGTTGATGTATCAGCCTCTCGGCTCGTGGAGCGGACCCTCCTGAACGAGCTTGCTGTGTGCGGGAACTCTAGTGCTGGCTGCGACTGTGATTACTACTGCTACTGCTACTGCTACTGTGACTGCGACGACGACAGTACAGAGATCCTGTGTGGGTTCGACGACGACTACAACACTCAGTGATCCTACGTGGATCAGTGCTACAGGTTATGTGTGGGCCCGATCCTGTGTGGGTCTTTGCGCTCAGCGGTCCTGTGTGAACCAGCGCCTACAGGTCCTGTGTGGTCCCGATCCTGTGTGGGTCTTTGCGGGGGTTAGTTACCTATCGATCCTTCGTGGCTCTGACGACTTAGATGGATCATAGATCATCTTTATCGTCCTTTGAAAAAGTATACCTGTGTGAGATGAATCCTGTTACATTCCTGTGTGGATTGTGTTGTGATATCCTGTGTGGATTTCATTTTGCTTTCCTGTGTGGAATACGTATACTTTCCTGTGTGGACTGAGTTGTACTCGGGCTCAGAGGTTGGAGCGTATTGGAATTGATGACTTAGGTATATGTATGGGCATTTACCTAAGCAGTGTCGGTTTTTACCTCGTAATTGTATCTTCCTTTTTGGTTTATCCTTTGTGGATTTTGGGCGACCTTCGGGGGTCTTGGGGTCCCTACTGAGTAGCTTATACTCACCCATGCACGGGCTATGCCCGCACTACGTTGTGTTGGTTGCAGACGACGGACAACGTTGATCTTGGCTGAGGCTTGCAGAGAAGGAAGGTACCTAGAGGTGGACCACTGGGCGGGACGTGTTTGGAGCGGATGACGGGACCCATGGAGCAGTGGAGCTATCTGTACCCACCCTGGAGGTGGGATTTCCAGTGTACAGCTCGGTGTAGCGGCTTTTACTTTATAGTTGTTGTTTTTCGCACTTCAGTTGTACTCTATTTTTACATAGTGTTTACTTTCGGCTTGCTTACTCTGTGGTGTTTGTTTACTTTACAAAGGCAATTCCTTCCCTTTTTTACTTGGATTTACGCCATGGTTCTAGTCGCCAGCCCCTGGCCTATGGAAGGCGGGCTTGGGGTAGTCACGGCACGAACCCCAAGGGCGGGTCGTGACAAATTGGTATCAGAGGAGTTCGGTTCTACCGTGAACTCTGATCTTTTCTTTGTGAAGCAATAATGTTTAGCGTATTGAGTGTGGTTATCAGTCCAGGGAGTCCAGTGTCGGTGCGGCAGCTGACGTATGCGTACACCAGGACCCTGACTTCTGATTTCTAACTTAATGCATGAAAACATTGATTGCGTGTGTGTTTCAATGTTTTCGTTGTGATTACTTTATATCAGCTCACCAGGTATACTGTTCTGACCGTGGCGCACCTGTTTCTTTTTCAGGATGGCCCAACAACGGAAGCCAGCTAGGGTTCCGAGAGTCGAGTGTGACGACATCCCACCGAGTGAAGAGGCCTCGGTGCATGGCCCTTTGTCAGCAGTGGCACCGGTGGTAGCTCTACCCGTCGAGCCACTGATACTTCCAGCACCATCTGCAGACGATGCACGTCGCCTCAGCACACTACATGAGTTTCAGCACCAGCGACCACCCAGGTTTCGCGGGTAGACGGATCCCCAGGCAGCCGAGGACTAGATGGAGGCAGTGGTACGTGTGTTTAGGCTAGTGAGGATACCAGTAGACCTCATGGTGATCCTCGCCGCGAGCCTACTACACGCAGCAGCACGACGATGGTGGAGCATGATGCTCCAGGTGCACGATAAGGCATCTCTTCTATGGACGGAATTTGAGAGCCTCTTCCGCTCATATTTCTTCCCATCCACCCTTCGTGCGGTGCATATCCAGGAGCTCCTTCAGCTGCGGAAGGGCAGCATGACAGTCGGTCAGTACTCGGCGAGATTTACCGATCTCTCATGCTACTCGACCGACATGGTACGGGACCCATTCTTCCGGGCCCGGACCTTCGAGCAGGGTTTGAGACACGAGATCAGGGCATCACTGATCTCCCTCAGCATACCGACTCAGACAGGAGTACTGGAGCGGGCCCTATTGATCGAGAGCTTCCTTGCTAAGTCTACACCAGCACCGAGACCCACCGCAGGGCGGCACGTGGCAGAGTCATCTGCAGCAGGCAGTCGACGGATGACTCAGGGGTTTAGGAAGACTAGACCTTCGGGCAGACGACCTCAGGACACTGGCTCAGTAGTGCGGGGCACACAGCGTGGAGACAGTCTTTCGAGAGGCAGACAGTGCTACGCGTGCGGCGGGAAGGGCCACATGGCTCGTGAGTGCCCGACCTACTGTGCCGAGGAACAGCAGACAGTTGAGAGACCACTGAGGCAGAGGCAGAGGGTCGACCGTGGTGGTCCACAGGGAGGAGTCGGACGAGGCAGAGGAGCTGGCCGAGCAGCAGGTGGTGGGCGATGCTTTGAGGCTCTGCCACCACCACCACCAGGAGGTCCACCCCGACCACAGGGAGCTGGCGGGCAGAGACAGGCACTGCTCCAGGCAGTAGAGGCCTACGACCACGCCGCACCCGAGATGATTCGAGGTACTATCTGTGTCTATTCCACCCTTGCTGCAGTTCTTATAGACACAGGAGCGAGTCACTCTTTCATAGCCGATGCCCTTGTTCGGAGCTCGGAGATTCCGACAGAGCCGATGGCTCGATCCATACGGCTAGAGACTCCTACGGGAGCAAACTCGACTATTACGCACTGGTGCCGGCAGTGTGACCTTACTCTAGGAGGCGAGAGCTTTAGCTGGGATTTTCTTGTAGCATCGTCGAGGCCTTACGACGTCATCTTGGGCATGGATTGGCTATCTACAGTCCATGCGCAGATTGACTGTTTTAGGCGCAAGGTGTGATGTGTACGCACCGACGGGAGCAGGTTCACCTTCACCGGTGAGACGGGAGCCTTTGCAACACAGGATGGACTTCCGCGGAGGAGAGGAAAGGCCATCACCCATCAGTTGGCTAGCCTCATCCTTGGAGCTGTTGACGTGCGGAGTCCTGGTTTTCCTGCAGTGGTGGATCAGTTTGCGGACATTTTTCCCGACGGCGTTCCAGGGCTACCTCCTCGCAGAGTGGTAGACTTTTATATTGACTTGTACCCCAGGACAGCCCCGATATCCACTCCAGCATATCGGATGCCCCCTCCGAGCTTCGAGAGCTACGGGTACAGTTGGAGGACTTGCAGGGCAAGGGGTTCATCTGAGCCAGTGTTTCACCCTGGGCTTCCCCGATATTGTTCGCCAAGAAGGCGGACGGGAGCCTGCGACATTGTGTTGACTATCGTCGCCTGAACCAGGTGATAGTGAGGAACAAGTATCCGCTTCCGAGGATTGATGACCTCTTTGATCAGCTCAAGGGAGAACCGTGGTTCTTGACGATAGACCTCAGGTCAGGCTATCATCAGTTCAGAGTCAAAGACGAGGACGTGCCGAAGACGGCCTTCAGATGTCGGTATGGCCACTATGAGTTTTTGGTTATGCCTTTCGGCGTAACCAATGCTCCAGAAGTTTTCATGGCCCTCATGAACAGGATATTTCAGCCATACCTTGATCGGTTTGTCGTGTTCTTCATCGACGACATTCTGATTTACTCTACGACTGAGGAGGAGCATGCCTATCACTTGCGAGTTGTACTAGACACACACCAAGAGCACCAGATTTATGGTAAGCTCTCGAAGTTCCAGTTCTGGATACGTGAGGTCCACTTCATGGGATACGTTATCTCTGAGGCGGGAGTTGAAGTGGATCATGCGAAGATCGAGGTTGTGTTAGCATGGGAGCCACCCAGGAGCGTGACTGAGGTTCGGAGTTTCTTGGGACTAGTTGGATACTATCGGAGATTCGTGCCAGACTTCTCTAGAGTTGCGACACCACTCACAGCTTTGACGAAGAAGGGGAAACCCTTCATGTGGTCATACAGATGTCAGCATAGCTTCCAGGTGCTGAGACAGAGATTGACCAGCGCACCTATCTTGAGGTTTCCTGAGGAGAGAGTAGGGTACGTAGTTTACTACGATGCATCAGGGACCGGACTCAGATGTGTTCTGATGCAGGAGCGGGCAGTGATTGCCTATGGATCACGTCAGTTGAGACCGCATGAGTAGAACTACGCTACCCATGATCTGGAGTTAGCAGCAGTGGTCTTCGCTCAGAAGATATGGCGACACTACCTGATGGGCGAGCTCTTTACAGTCTTTTCCGATCATCAGAGTCTCAGGTATATCTTCTCGCAGAAGGACCTGAACCTGAGACAGCGGCGATGGAGCGAGTTCCTCCAGGACTATGACTTTGAGATAGTCAATACTCCTGGGAAGGGGACCATGGTAGTTGATTCCCTCAGCAGGAGGACGGGCATTCAGCTACATGAGGAGGCGACAGAGCAGCTAGCCTCTTTGCAGATATCCTTCATGGATAGAGATGGAGCAGCCTTCCTCCAGTCTCTCACAGTCACCCCTCCTCTACTATAGCAGGTCAGAGAGGCACAGCGTGGGGACACTGACTGTGAGACACGGCGTGCATAGATATCCTTGGGATAGGCACCTGATGGTTTCTCCCTTGGAGCAGATCACAACATCCTTTTCAGAGGACGTACCATGGTACCAGTCACTTTGCGAGAGGAGGTGCTGAGAGAGTTTCACACTTCTCCTTTGGTGGTACATCCTGGAGTGGTGAAGATGTATCAGGATCTCAGAAGATAGCACTGGTGTCCAGGCATGAAGAAGGCAGTATCAGAGTTCGTTTCTCGATGCCTCACCTGCTAGCAGGTGAAGGCAGAGCATCAAGTACCAACAGTCTTGGTACAACACTTGGAGGTCCCGGAGTGGAAGTGGGACGGCATATCTATGGACTTCGTGACTAGACTTCCACGAAATTCCAGAGGTCACGACTCCATCTGGGTGATTTTTGACAGACTCACCAAGATGGCACACTTCTTACCCATCAGAGAGCAGGGCTCAGTGGAGATCTTGGGACGTCTCTATGTTCAAGAGATTGTGCGGCTCCACGGCGTGCCATCATCTATCATCTCCAATCGAGATGCTCTCTTTACTTCCCGGCATGGGAAGGGGTTGCAGGAGGCGTTCGGGACGCAGCTACGTCTGAGCACAACCTTTCACCCTCAGACGGTTGGTCAGACGGAGAGGACCATTCAGAATCTCGAGGACATGCTCCGCGCATGTGTCCTTGACTTTGGTCGTAGCTGGGAGGACCACCTACCCTTGGTGGAGTTTGCGTACAACAACAGCCACCACTCCACCATCGGGATGGCACCGTACGAGGCGTTGTACGTCCAACATTGTAGATCTCCTTTGTGCTGGACAGACCCTGGGGAGTCAGCACTTGTGGGACCAGAGATGGTTCAGGCCACGACAGAGAAGGTCCAGGTCATCCAGGAGCGGATGAGGACAGCTCAGAGCCGGCAGAAGTCATACGCTGACAGGAGGTGGAGGCTACTTGAGTTCGAGGATGGTGACCACGTCTTCTTGAGGGTCTCACCTCGGCGTGGTATTAGGAGATTTGGCCGAGGCGGCAAGTTATCTCCGCGCTTCATCGGACCCTTCTAGGTCCTCAGCAGGATTGGCGAGGTGGTGTATAGCCTGGCTCTACCACCTCAGTTGCACCGGGTTCACGACGTCTTCCACGTGTCTCAGATGAGGAGATACGTGCATGACCCGACGCACATCATTGACCATGGGGAGCTTGACGTTGACGATGTGGAGACTTTTACGGAGGTCCCGATCGAGAAAGTGGATGGACAGGAGAGGGTCTTACGTGGGCGATCGATTCCTCTTGTGCGCATCAGATGGCAGCATGGGAACCTTCAGGAGAGCACATGGGAGCGGGAGGCTCAGATGCATCCTCAGTACCCTCATTTGTTTCCCTAGTTTTTGATGTATCTTTACGGGGATGTAAATCCCTGAGGTGGGAGTAATGTAAAGACCCATAAAATTCAAGGGAAATTTTTTCTTAATTTTATTTGGAATTTTACAAGAGCGCGGTTTCTGACGGCACCTGATTCCGATGCCCGGAGTGCCCGGAATCAATTTCCGAAGTTTTGATCGGGTACTTTCAGTGAACGAACGAGGGGGAATTTCTAACTTTTGATCCGGTGCTCGGAATTCAAATCCGAGGACACCGATGAACTCGCAGCGCCGTTTTTCGCTTAAGGGGACATTTTCCGAAGTTGTGTTTATTGCGGGACGAAAGTTTGTTTTTGGGAGAATTATATGAAGTTAAATAAAAATGTGGAACACTTTTTATTTTATTTCTTATAATTCTCCCAAAAACTAACTTTCGTCCCGCAATAAACGTAACTTCGGAAAAGGTACCCTTAAGGGAAAAACGGCGCTGCGAGTTCATCGGTGTCCTTGGATTTCAATTCCGAGCACCAGATCAACTGTTAGAAATTCCCGCTCGGTCGTTCACTGAACGTACCCGAGCCAAACTTCAGAAATTGATTCCGGGCACTTCGGGCCTCAGAATCAGGTGCCGTCAGAAACCGCGCTCTTGTAAAATTCCAAAGAAAATTAAGAAAAAATTTCCCTTGAATTGTATGGGTCTTTACAAGTTATTCCTAAATTTTCAAAATAAACATATAGTGATGAGATCAAACGATCGATAAGTGTAAATAAAAAAGAATAAATAATTTAATAATATATATGGAATGGTAAATAATGGAGTGCATTTTCCAGTTACATAACTATATAAGGAATAAATAATATGTAAATTATGAAACTGAAACACATGCCATAAATAAATTAACTGAAAATATGTTGCACCCAGTGATATGTCAACACTAAATATCATGGATAAATAAAACCAAAACTAAATGATAGAAATTTATTATTAATTTATTCTTTGTCTATTTAACATGAAGTCCTACTACCATCATTACCATTCAAATGATAGATTAAAACTAGAGATATAAACTAGTTTAATTTAGCCAACTTATTTGTCTCATGAGAAGCTGTTAATGCATTAAGGTACTATTTAAATTCAATGTTCCACTAGTCATTGTGAGTCAAAATAATTAATCATAATAAATAATAAATATAACTAACATGCCTTATCAAATGACCACATTGAATTAAAATTATAGGTTTATGAATAATTCCCTAATTAGTAAAATAACAGTCAATGTAAACCACGTATAAAAAATTGTATGTAGTTTAGGAAATACCAATATTAATTTAATGATAATATAGATATTCAAGTAAATTTACAATAAAAAATTATAGAACTAAATTTATTGTTTCTTATTAAATTTCAAAATCACAAAATGATGTGATATAGTAAAGATAATAATTTAGAAGATTCTTAAGGAGAATAATCTTTACAGTTCCCTATGTGTCCCATAAGACGTTGAATCATTTAAATCATGATCCCAAAAAAAGTATGACATTAAATTAAACATATAATATCATGATAATATAGTTATTGATCATATAAGAGGAAAAAGTTTTGTATATACACCAAATAAAATTGAATTCGTACATAATTTTCAATAAGTCCCAATGGAATGTGAATTGAGACGAAATTCTCTTACCTTAGCCTTCCTTCTTTTGTGTGGCCAATATAATAATGTTTATTAGTTTATATTGAGTTATTAACTTATATACTAAACCATTCCTTGTTCATGTTACCATATATTAACTTCTTATAATGTCTCATTACCCTTTTGTTATCAAACATTCATTAATCTAGATAAATTGGTGGGTAATATCCAAGTTCGTCGAGTATGTTTTAATTTGTCATTTTTTATTATTATCATGGTTAAAAATATCCATAATTTAATGATTTTTAAAATCAAATATATCTATTATGTTGGTATAAATAATAATATATAATATTATGGAGATATGAAATTAAAATAAACATTCATGGAGAGGGTAGTCCTTACATACCAATGATGTACATTAATTTCGTTATCGTGCTAAAAAATGAAGATTAAATGATTGAAATGTTTATCATTACTATAGTATAATATATATTTAATATATGTTATATTTTTTTTTATTAAAACGATCCTTCATATTATTCATTTATAGAATGAATGGGTCACATTGCTTCGAGTGTGATTCAATTCACACTTCCTCACACAAAATTATAATATTTACACAATTTCGAATGTATAATGATAACTATATTAATATAAATATAAAAGCATAATTAAATTATAAATATTATATATAATATATATAAAAATAGAATCCTTTTTAATTTCTAACATGAATGGTGATAAAGGAAAATAAAACAACCATCGTTTAGCGTGGCGATAGTCCTCCAATACGTAAACAATTTGTTTGTTACCCATTAGATGGATGTGTGTGTAAGATCCCATCGAACCCTTAACATAAAAAAATCATAAAATATTTATAATATTGATCTAATTATATTATAATGAAATAAACAGTATATATGGACTTCATAATGAAAATAATATTTAAGATCATTAAGAATGATGTTTCCTCTCAATCGGTAAACTCCTTTTGGATTCAACAAAAAGGTTCCATTGGATTGCTTTATTCCCAACGCAATGATTGAAGGAGGAAGTAAGAAATTATTGTGAGCGAATTGGTAAGAGTTTTTCTGAAAATATTTTTCTTCAGAGGTGCAGTTATGTGGATGTGAAGGCGTCTTTTTATAATGGAGGAGGGGTTACACCCTTCCAATATTTTTTAATAAAGAAACCCCACCAACATTTTTTTATTAAAGAGGATAAATAATGAAAAAATGTCTAAAAAATAATAATTAGGTTATTAATTTGTCCCAAATATAGATTTTTTACTAGTTTATAGGCCATTTCAGGCTTATGATTAGTGATTAGTTCCAGGTTATGTTTATTTTAACATTAATCATTATAATTAATTTTAATTACATTCACTAATAATTTTCATAAAAATTTAAGATGACTTGATTAGACATTATAATTTAATCTGATTTTATATATTGATTTTTTTTATCAATAAATTTATTCACATAAGTGGTAGAAAATAAACCAATCCCATTGACATGATCATAATGCAGGTTTTATTGTAAACACTTCATAAAGATTGCTATTTTTTCATAGTAAATTTCAATGTGAAATTTATTCAAATGAACAAAAAAGGATTAACTGGTAAAAAATTAATACAAATAATCTTCGAAACAAAATAAAATTAAAATTTATAACTATGAATTAATTACAAGAAAAAGATGTTTTGAACAAAATTTAAGTATTTTTCCTTAATAATTGAAAGTAATATATTTCCTAAAATATAAAATATTCCCCAGAACCTATTTTTTATTAATCACATTAATAAAATAATTGTATTCTTATTTGATAGATAAATCAAATTTTCAGAATTCATATTTAAAAAAGGTTCTCCATTAATAGTCAGAAAAACGCTTTAATTAAAATATAGTATTTTATAGGTAATATAGGGTTTGTTCTTATATTATGCTTATCCAATCCATGGGACTAATATAAAAAATATTGTATTGAATTTATAACATATATATATCATTAAAACCATCAACTAAATTTTATTATTTTTATTTTTTATCATAAAACAATATTGTTACAATAAAAAAAATTATGAAAACATTCCTTTTAAATTAAATTTCATTCTATGTTCATTTATAATTATATATTAACCCATTTATTAATCATATATTATCATAAAAAATATATCTTCATAATTTAGTTAATAATATTCCTAAATGTTATTTTAACAGTGAGGTTAATTATAATAATAATATTTTCCAAAAATATTAGTCTACGGTTTAACTATGTTTGGTGTGTACCAAAATCCATCGAAGCAGGATGATCTTGCATGTAACGAAAGCTAACATGGTGTCGATAGAATGAAAAAATATAGAATATATCCATTCTATTTAAAATTTAAAATATATGATATTGTTTCATGGTATTATATCTCTTTACGTGTTGGGTTTCATGTGTCTTGCATGCTATCAAATATATGTTTCTTACTTTAGAATTTTACGATGTAGAAAGAATTCAACAAAAGAATCCTTTAATTACTGTTAAAAAAATATCTGATAATATAAATCCTTTATCATCTATTTTTTCTAATGGTGATAAATGGTAACATTTTTCCACACCAATAAAAGCCCACCATTTATCTACCCTTTCTTTCTAGAATAGATTCAATTTACACCTTTCTCCATGCCTTATGTTTAGCACAAATAGTGGGTTCTTTAGTAATTAAATTTAAATATAAATATTTACATTTCTTAAAAGAATAATTTAATTATTTATATATATTTAATTTAATATATAAATTTTGTTAATAAAACTCTTCATATAATAGTGATCTCATTTTCATAATTATATATATATATATATACAATTTTCAATTGGATATTATTCAAAATGATTATATTTATATACACTAAATATAAAATGTATATATAAGTTAAATACATATAATATATTAATATATAATTTAGAATATTATATAATATATAAATTATTATATTTATTTAGATATTCATTTTGATATTAAATAATTTAAAATATATGTACATGTACATGTTTGTATCTGTATGTCTGTATATGTGATTATGTAGATGTGTGCATGTGGATGTAGGTTTGTACACTTGTATGTGTGTCATTTGTACATGTATTAATGTGTGTATATTTGTTTATTAAATTAACATTATTTATTCATTTGTAATATCTCACCATTTTTAGTATTTTTATTTATTTTCTCATTATTTTCATTTATTTATGTTATATATTTATTTTAATCTGTTAATTATGAATATATTTATACAAGTGCATGTTTAATTTAATTATATTTAATTTAATTCAATTTAATTTAATAATTAATATTTATTGAAGATGATATTAATTATGTAAAATAATTTTATTATTTATGTAATTAAGATCATTTATTTATTCTTTTTTTACCATTTTTATGTGTATATAGGTTTCCTGAATGTAATTAATTAACTTTTTAAAATATTTTTATAATTTATTTAATTTAATTTATTTATTTTTTAACTATTTATTATTGTTTATACATTATTAATTTTAAAAAATATATTTATTATTGTATATTCATTAATAATGTTAAAATTCGCTCAACCGAATATTATGTCACAATAAGCCATCCATTACTTTATTTTGGATAAAACTATAGAATTCAGTGTACTATATGGACAATGTCTGGACACTTTATCAAGATGTTACAAGGAGGTTTTTCATTTCACATAACTGAACCTGTATTTATATTAATAGAAAAATTCTATTCAATTCAATATTAGAGGCATTTTTTGATAAAATTCATGTCAATATATTAGGATTGGGAAATCCACTCAAAAAATCAAGGTGTTGCATGATCACAGGTGACAAGACCACATATGATATTACATTTTTATATATTTTATATCCGGATACATGACCACTACAAAAATTAATAGGGATCCTTGCATCTATAATATCTTTGAAACTATATATTTTGCAATCAATGTTTTAGGATATTGATACTTGATAAATAATAGGTTATTTCTTCTATTAAATCAATTATTTAATTATTTAACACATAATATTTAATACGGAAAATGTAATAACAAAATTTTCATTAATTGTAGAATAAATTATTGCAATATCAACATCCAAACCATCCTTATTATCAATATTGGAGAAATACAACCTCCTATCTGGAATTAACTTATTGGAGTGGTTTAGATGTCTTCTGTTTGTGTTATTGCATGAACTGAAATATTATGTTCTAGAGTCGTGAATGCCTAATCATCCTACTAATTAGGCAAGGGGTGATAAGTTCATTGTCTATTGAAAATATTTGTAAAATGCAGTTGGCATTCAATCATAAATGATATCATATATTTTAAATAAACTCATGAAGTCTCACAAAAATATGTATTTGTATAGAATTATTAAGTACCTCCAATTTTTATTTTATGATAGAACTACTCAATAACAGTTTGAGATTTCCAATGCACTCTTTTATTTCCTGAATGGAGATGGTCCCCCAAGAGGGCCTCATGTAGTCAAGAACATTGATTCCATTGAAATCACTACCTTAGAGATTTCAAATCTTTACTGTAAATTGTAATATGAAAGACATTAATAATTATATTCTAGATCTTTTCTCCTATCATTTCATTTATGAAATGGATATGTAGCCTGAAAATTCTTTTTTCCTTGTAGTGAACAGAAATAAATGGGAATATAATATATCAAAGTCTAAATCTTCTCCACAACCAAATATGAAGTGGAAGCTCAAGGGGAAATCAGATGAATATGTTGTTATGTGTTATACACATGGAATGAAGGAAAATTGGAATAAAATTTACACATAGAAAAATAAAAAATGGAGAGCCCCATGTTTGTTTTCTATCAATTGGAATTTATCTATTTCTACAAATTAGCTATTGGATAAATTTTTTTTGCTAACATATCTCTACAAATTTTGCATCCTTGTAAATTAAGAATGATTTAATGGGGATAAATCTCATAGAATATAATAGAGCTAAAATGTTCATTGTAGATATCTGGGACTACAACATCACATTTCAATTTAGAATGATCATTGTTATGTAGTGGTATTATTATGTTTCCTACATTAACAAGAACTTTATATCTATATCCAAAATTTATATATATAGAATTATTATCAAATTTGGGAATAAATGTTTCTTCTTCTATAAAGATAATTTTTTTTAATTTGACAAATTTTAATTATGAAAATTTCTTATTGGATAAGATGTATCAAATAATGGAAACTGATAACGAAGATACATCACAAGACTAATACTCCCAACAACATAAGAATAAATGTAGAGGTATTGAAAATAATAAAAGAATGGATAAATTACATGAAGATGTATATTTAAATTTTTGTGTAGTAATACCATTTTTGTATGTCATGCATGTTTCTAAAAATATAACATTGCACCATTTAGTTTAAAGGATTAATGGGCTAAAGAGATACATGAAATAACTCATATCAATATGAGAAGAACATTCCATGTTGATGAATGGTGTGGATTCTCATACATAAAAACTTTTAGTGATTAATTTATTTTATATGACCCTTTCTACATAGTGAGTTCTATGTAGAATTATTTTAATAATTTTATGGAATAAATTAATGATGTAGAGAAGCACATAAATTAGAAAATTTAGAATACACTTCACATACCATCATGTTTAATATCTTTAGCAAGACATCATTATCTATTTATTTTAATTTGGTATACTATCATAACACCCTCCTCCTTATAAATAATAGTGGAATTTTGTATGTGAAAGAAAACGTCACACCTTGTTAGACATGGTGAGAACAATGATGAGTCATGCGATTCTTTCATTATCCATTTTGGGATACACATTCGAAAAAACAAAATATGCACTAAAGTTAGTGGTGAATAAAACAATAGATATCATTCCATTCCAATTATGGGAAATAATTAAATATGTGTTGTCTCAGTTACATGAGTGGTGTTGTGGATTATTTTTTATGAAATATTCATGTAACCATATTTCACCCAATGGTCGAAAGTGTATATATTTTATCCCAAAGAAACAAAGGGATTCTACCAATATAGTCCTTTTAAAATTACGCTCATGGTTTCTAGAAATATGACATTTCCAAAGACATATATGTTCTATAAAAAATATTATGGTATTGAGATATACATTGATAAATTCCATGCTGATAATACACAAGAGTTGTCATATGAAAAAATTTCAAAAAACCCCATGGAAAAAAAAGTTGTTCTAGAGAGACACATATTGTATATGATTGTTAGAGATGTTGGAGAACTGAAGAAATATGGTTTTATAGTAACCCTGGATAGAGATTTATTATTATTAACTAATAATGATATTTTAACCTATAAGGAATCAACAAGTGGAATCATGATTCCATGTAGCAAGAAGACTTGAATTTTGAAATGGAAACCATTTACAAAAACCAATACTGGATTATTGTTTTCATCAATTGGATGTAAATACTTCGTGGTATAAATTTGTATTCAAGATGAAACTGGGCATTGTAGTAGAATTCAATCCCTATAAGGGCTTACTATATTCAAAATGGTCTAAAAAGTATAGAGGAATTAAATATGATGAATCCTTTTCATAGGTTGAAATGATAAAATCTATTAGAATTCTATATATCATTATATATTACAATGTCTTTGAGATTTTAAAAATGGATGTCAAAATATACTCACTCAATGGGAAACATTAGGATGATTTCTATATGACCCAAACCTAACTATAGTGACTCCAAAGGATGTCATGAAGAAATAAAAATTGAAATTTTTTTATATATTATATAATTAATCTATGTCATTGAATAATAATTTTGATAAAGTCATAATGGAATTTTGTTTCATAAATAATTTGTGTCAGACCTGTTTGTACAAACATTTTACAAGGACTATAGTCATTTTCATAATATTGTATATTCATGATATATTATTCATTTGAAATGAAATACCAATATTACTGTATGTTAAGTCGTGGCTGAATAAATTCTTCTCTATGAAGGACATGGGAAAAGAATCGAATATTCTCTTGATCACTATCCATCATGATAGATCCAATAGGCTACTTGGTCTATGCCAAAGTACATATATTGAAAATATACTGATTTTATTTTGTATGGATCAATCCAATAGGGGATTGGTACTAGTATCACATTGAATTAATCATTCCTAGTAAATGTTCCCCCAGTTTCATGAGGAAGGTAATTTAATCCCAATGATATCATATAAATCTACAATTGGTTCAGTCATGAATATTATGCAATGAACTATGATATATGTCATTAATTCATTTTTTGTGGTAGGTATATATCATGTTGACCCAGGTGACCACCATAGGATTATTGTTAAAACAATCAAGATATAATTCAGTCATATTAAGGAAATGTTCCTAGTTTATAGTGGAAATCAGGAACTAGCCAACAGAGGATATATAGTTACTAGTTTCCAAATACATCGAGATGAAAAAATGTAAAAAACACATAACATCATAACATTTAATGGAGGTTTTGATACCATGATGATCTCAATGAAATTTGTGGTCATTGATTATATAATATTGTCTATCTATATTACATCATATAAAGAATATATTTAAAAATTATGGATGCATAAATTCATCCTATAGATTAACATGGTTCATATAATTATAGATAATGAAACACTATACTATGTTAGTACGGTAGTGGTGGATCATGAAAAAAGCCATAATAACATATTTGGATGAATCATATAATAGTAGGTGTCATCTCTTGAATAAGGTTTCTTAGAGGGGTGATGTTGAAGTGAAACATACATCCTTAGAAGACAACATGGTGGATACTGGTCTCATGGAAAGACCCAATTAAAATTGATTATCATGTATGGTCTAGATGACTGAATTTTTTTTTTGTAGTTGGCTCTCGTCCAACTAGGTGTTTGATGGAGTGGTGATCCTTATACCACTATTGTGTAATTTTATTACATGTATGATTGATATATTGAAATTTAATATAATAACTTATTATATTTTGTTCATTATTCAATATGACTACGATGTAATATTTTTTTATAACATACATCGCATTGAAAATGTCTAAGGAGGACACAAATATGACAAGAAACCTATAGTGCTATGATAATATTCTTAAATAATGTACTATAGTTAGATAACATTATATTATGGGACACATAGTACATAGAATTCAAGGTGAATGTTATTGTAATTGGCCGAGTCTTCTTATTACGAAGTTCCTACATGGTAGAATCCATGACATGATATAATGTGAAAAGACTCACCTTTACCAATTTTTCATATTTTAGTGTCATCAGATATTCATATTTTGGATCATGCATAATTTTTCATGGACATGATGATTATAATTAATGAATTTCATGACATGCACAATTTGATTTTATGTGGAAAACAATGATTTAATTAGTTTGAGTTGAGGTCTAGTTTGTTGTGTGAGTCCTGCAGGATATTTAATTAATGGATTTGTTGAGGAATGCTTTTTTCCAAAATTCATTATGGATGTATATATTTCATCCATTTGGCTGGAATATGAACATCACACAAAATCCCATGGCCATGGTGTAATAATGGGTTTATAGTAGATAGTCAAAGAAAGACATGTTGAAAATATAGGATATTGACATACACATTTATCCTGCTCTATGAGATATTGTTATAAAGGGATAATATTACATAGTGATCATTCAAAAGTGATTTTTTCCTTTGAATCATTAAGTTCATTATCTTGGGTTTCATGAACCATTACTGGACCGTAATATTGGACATTTGGTAAGAACACAAAATGCCAAAATGAAATAATTCAAGTGGTTCTGACAAAATGTGTGGGTGATGATATTGATTAAATTCTATTTTAATTTAATTAATAGGGTAAATATTATAATCAATAGGTAAGAATATTTATATTTATGTTTTATTGATTGTAAATATTTATTGATGAATAATATATTTTATTATATATTTCTTTTGATTTTGAATAAATTATAGAGGTGTTCAAATGGACAATGACAATTTATGGTGACCAATATTATGTAACATGCCACTTAAATAATTATTTTATTTCACAAATTTACCAGTCCCACAATAATAATAATAAAATATTAATTTTATTATTATCATTATTATATTTATGTGACATGGGGATTTGTAATGGTTACAATATTAATTACGGTCTGTCTTGAAATTAAATTATATTTTATCTTATAAAATAACTCTATAAAAATATGTTTATATCTATTGTGTTTTCAATTAAAATGTAACAATTATTGCAGAAAATGAAACTCTCTCTTGCCTAATCCATATAACTTCCTCAAAAGAATGGTAAACAAAATAGAGATTTCTTCAAGATTAAAGGATGAGCGATCAACATGAAGATTTCAGAAAAATGATTCTCTATAATAGATTCTGACGATCAATTGAAATTCATCAATGTTCAATGGAGCTTGTCAGGATCACTACTAGAGGGACTATACACATGGATCCTTACATTGTAATAATGGAACTCTGAAAAGGGACTTTCTAAATATCAACCTCGTCAATAAATAAATTATCCTAAACTGATATAATATTTTCTTCTATATTGAAATAAATAAATATTAAATTTAACTTCCAAGAACCACTTTTTGTGTTTCCAGTATTGAAATTATTAATGAATATTTAATATATCACTAACCGCAGCATGAGTCCATTATGCCTGGAACCAAAAAATACATGAAACCTATTATTATTTATAAATGATAAATCATGCCATTATAATTTTTAAATGAATTTATTTATAACAACTCACACATTCCTTGCTTCTTAAAATTTGTCAAGGATTGGAAATAAAATGAATTTTCTGAAAAAATTGGTTACAGATGGTTTTTCAAATTATCTTGTAATTGGTTGGTGAAACATTTTTTAAGAGATGGTTTTGATTTTATGAAAATAAAAACTGTTTTATAAAATGATATTATTTATTTATATATTTATTTCACGAAACACTGTTTTTAAATACTATTTTTGAACTATCATGATGGAAATCTAATTTTAAAAGACTATAAATGAGACCTTGATTAATCATAATATATATTGTGATTATTTTCTAATAGTGTTAAATTTTTTTCTCATATTTAATTATATATTTACACTCTTAGAGGGTTGACCTTTTAGTTTTGTATGGGGACATGCATGGATATATGTCAAGAAAAAAATATCCCAATTTTATCAGTGCATCGATGATATGATAATGAAGGTTTTTTATAGTAAACACTTATTAAATAAATCCAGATTTTCATTGTAAATTTCAATTTGATATTTATTCAAATGTACTAAAATGGAATAATTTATAAAAAATTAATATAAATTGACATTAAAAAGAATTAAACTTATAATTTATCATTTTACAAAAATTATACAAAAAACTAGTTTTGAACACAATTTACAAACTTTTCATTATTCATTTTAAAATAATATGTTTCCTAAAAATTTAAAATATTCACCCTAACCTAATTTTATATTTTTACTTTAATAAAATAATTGTATTCTGATATGATGGATTAATAAAATTTTCAAAATTCATATTTAAAATATGTTCTCCATTAAAAGTCAGGAAAAGACTTTAATAAAAATATAGTATTTTATTGATAAAATTTTGTTTGTTCTTTTTTTATTCTTATCAAATCCAAGGGATTAATATAAAAAATATTTTGTTGAATTTATAACATATATATTTCATGAAACCCTTTAACTAAATGTTATTTTTTTATTTATAAGCATAAAACAATATTGTGAGCATAAAAATGTTTTATATGAAAACATTCCATTTATATTAAATTTATTCTTATATTCATTTATAATTATATATTAACCCATTAAATAATCATATATTTTAAAAAATACATTTTCACAATTAAGTTAATAATATTCCTAAATGATATTTTAATAAGGAGGTTAAGTATTATAATTAAATTTTTATAATATATTAGTATTTGGTAAAACTATGTTTTGTGTGTAACAAAATCCATCGAAGAAGGACACCCTTGCATTTAACGAATGCTAACATTGGTTCGATAAAATTAAAAAATATATAATATATCTAATATATTAAAAATATTAAATTTATGTTAATGTGTCATTGTATAATATCACTTTATATGTTGGGTGTCACATGTCTTGCATTCTATCAAATACACGGTTCTGAATTTAAAATTTTAAAGTGTTGAAAAAAAAGAATCCTTTTATTAGTTTTAAAAAAAACTTTGATAATGTAAACCCTTTATCATCTCTTTTTTATAGTTGGGAAAAATGGTATCATTTTTTCACATTAATTAAATCCCACTATTTATCATCCCTTTCTCTCAAGAATAGATAAAATTTACACCTTTTTCAATGCATTATGATTAGAACAAATAGTTGTTTCTTTAGTAATTAGATTTTTAAATAAATATTTACATTGTTTAATAAAATATTGTATTTAATTATATATATATATGTAATTTAATATGTAATTTTTTTTATAAAATTTTAAATATAATATTGATCTATTTTTAAAAATTCTATTTTTATATATAATTATCTATTAGATATAAGTCAAAATGTATATATTTATATACATGAATTATAATATTTATATTTAACTTAAAATAAATATAATATATTAAAAAATAATTTATAAAATTATATAATAGATAAATTAATATATTTATTTAAATATTCATATTGATATTAATTAATTTAAAAGATATGTACATGTATATGTTTGTATCTATATGTTTTTATAAGTGTGTATAAGATGTGTGCATGTGGTGGTTGGTTTGCTCATATGTATGTCTATCAGGTGTGCACGTATTGGTGTGAGCTTGTATATTTAATAAATTAACATTATTTATTCATTTATTATATATCATTATTTTTAGTATTTTTTTATTTGTTAATTATTATTATATATTTATTTTATATATTTATTTATTTTAATCTGTTCATCATGAATATGTTTAAATATGTGTCAGTTTAATTTTATTTTATTTTTTTAAATTCAGTTTAGTTTAATAATTAATATGATTTTATAGATAATATAAATTATTTTTAATGATATTATTATTTATAAAATTAATATCATTAATTTTTTCAATTTCAATTAATTTTTATTTGTTTATTGGGTAATATAAATATAATTAATTATCTTTTTTAAATATTTTTTTAATTTGTTTAATTTTATTTATTCAAATTTTGTCAGTTTATATTTTTTATACATTAATAATTTTAGGAATATATTTATTATATTCTATTCATTAATAATGTTAAAATTAACTAAACCTAATATTATGTCACAGTTAGACAGCCATTACTTAATTTTGGATAATACAATTGAGTTAAGTTTACTACATGACCAATGTCTGGACAATTAATTTATCAAGATATTCCAATGAGTTTTTTTGGGTTTACATAGCCGAACATGTCTTCATATTATGAAAAAAGTCTATTAAATTCAAATTTAGAGGGATGTTTTGATAAAATCTATGTCAATATTTTTGGATAGGGGAATCCAATCAATAAATCAAGGGGTTTCAAGCTTATAGGTGACAAGACCACCATCTAAATCACATTCTTATGTATTTTATAGAAAAATTCATAACCATTACAAAAAGTAATAGGGATCCTTACATCTATAATATCATGAAACAATACATTTTTCATTAAATGGTGAGGGCTATTGAGACATGATTAATAATAGGATATTTCATTAATTAAATCAATTAATTTTTTTTCTCACATAATATGTAATCAAGAAAATGTAATAGAACGATTCTCATTAATTATGGAAGAAAATATTTAATGATCAACATCTTGAAAATAATTATTATCAATATTTGTGGAATAAAACATCCTCACTAAAATTAACATCAATGAGTGGTTCAGATGTCTTCTTTTTGTGATATTCCATAAACTAAAATATTAAGTGCAATTGTCCCCAATTCCTAATAAACCAAGCAATGATGGAAGGGTTTATGAGTTCATTAAATATGAAAAATAGATGATAAATGTGGTATACATTCAATGTTAAATGATATTAGATATTTTAATTATACTCATGAAGTCTACGAAAAATATGTATGTGTATAGAATTATTGAGTACATCCAATTATTCTTCCATGAGAGAGATACTCAATAACAGTTTGTGATTTCCAAAACACTCTTTTATATCATGAATGGAGATGGACCCCCTAGTGGGCCTCACATAGTCATGATAATTGACTCCAATGAAATCACTCCATTGGAGACTGCTGAGTTTTACTATAAATTTTAATAATTAATAAATTAATAATTATATTCTACATCTTCTCACCAATTATTTCTATGTAAAAATGGATTTATTTCATGAAAATACATTTTTTCATTATAGTGAACTAATTTAAAGGGAATGTGAATATATATAACTCTATATCTTCTCCACAACCTTATATGATGTGGATTCTCTAGGTAAAACTGGTGGAACCTGATGCTATGTGTAACACATATGAAAAAGAAGTTAAATTGGAAGAAAAATTACCCATACACAAATATATGTTGGAGAAGATCATGTTGGATTTTTATCAAGTAGAATTTATCTATTTCTAAAATCATGTATTAGATAAAACATTTGGTGATAACATATCTATTCATATATAAGATCCTTGTAGATTAAGAAAGATTGAATGGGGGTAAATCTCAAAGATTGTAATATATCAAAACATTTAATTGTAGATATCAGGGAATACAACCTCACATTTCCAGTTATAATTATCTTTGTTATGTAGTATTTTTAATATGCATCATCCATTAACAAGAACATTATATTGTTATCAACAATTGATATAGATGGAAGTATTTTCAATTTTTTTGGAATAAATGTTTCTTCTTGTATAAAGATAGAATTTTTTTAGTAGACACATTTAAATAATGTAATTTTTTTACTGGAGAACAAAAATCCCGTAATGAAAACCGATAATGAGGTTACATATTAAGAATAATACCCCATTAACATTAGAATCATAGTCGAGGTTATGGAAATAAAAAAACATGAATAAATTACTTCAAGATTTCTATTTAGATTTTTTGGTAGTAATACATCTTTTTGGTATGTCATGAATGTTTTTTATAATATAACAATGAACAATTTCGTTTGAAGGATTATAGGGCTAAATATATTCTTGAAATAATTCATACCAATGTGTGAAAGAAATTATATATTGAATAATGGTGTGGATGCTCATACATAATACATTTTAGTGATTAATTTAGTTGATATGGCCCTTTGAACATAGAGAGTTATAAGTAGAATTATTTTAATAAATTGAAGGAATACATGTCTGATTTGTAGAAAAAAATTGATAATAATATATAGATACATTATGTATACCATGGTGGAGTATATCTTAATCATTACATCATAGACTATTTATTGTAGTTTGTTATAATATTAAAACAACTTATTCCTTATACAACTTAGTGAAATTTTGTAAGAGAAAGGAAAAGTCACACCTTATTGGATATGGTGAGATCAATGATGATTCATGCGAGTATTACATTATACATTTGGGGATACAAACTACAAACAAAAACAAAATTTTTACTAAAGTGATTGACGACTAAAACAATAGATAGCATACCATAGTTATTATAAAAACTAAGAAATATGTGTACTCTGAGTTAAATGAGTGTTATTGAGAAGCTTTTTTATGAAATATTCATGTAACTAGATTTCAACCTATGGTTGAATGTGTATATAGGTTATCCCAAAAACAAAGGGATACTACATATAGTCCTTTTGAAATTAAGGTAATGGTTTCTAGAAAACTGAACTTTCATGGGAAGGATCTTATATATAAAAATATTATGGTACTGAGGAGTTTTTATTTGAAAAAATATCACTAAACCCAATGGAAAAAGTAATTGTTCTAGAGAGACACGTACGATATATGATTACATGAGATGTTGGAGAAACGATGTGATATGTGTTTCTAGTCACCCAGGTTGGTGATTACTTTTTTGTCATGTGTAATGTTCCTTGGACATCATGATTATAATTTATGTATTTAATTACAACCAAACATTGATTTTATGATGAAAACATTGATTGCATTAGTATGTGCTGAGGTCTGGTTTGATGGGTGAGTCAGGAATGACATTTCATTAATAGATATGTTAAGGAACGATTGTTTTCCATAAATCCTGTTGGAAGTATATATCTCATCCATTTGATAGAAATATATCCATCACTCTAAATCCTATGGCCATGGTGTATCAAAGTGTTAGTTAGAGATAGTCGAAGAAAGACTTTTCATACATAAAGTCATTAACATAGAAATTTAACCAACTAATGAGATATTCTAATCATAAAAATGAGATTTTTGTCACTCAAACATGAAGTTCACTGTATTGTGTTTCATGACCAATTATTGGATAGTAATATTGTACATTAGGTATGAATGTCTAATGAAAACATGAAATAATCCTAGAGGGTCTCACACTAAGTGTTAGTGATGTAAATTAATAAATTCTATTTTAATTTAATTAATGTAGTAAATATTATTATGAAGTGTGAAGTATAATATCATATAGTTTTTATTGAAATTAAATATTTAATGATGAATAATATATTTTATTAAATATTTTTTTGGTTTTTGAATAAATTAAAGATGAGTTCAAATGGATAATGACAATGTATGGTGAAATATATTAACTAACATGCCTCTTAAATAATATTTTTATTTCACAAATTGACCCATGAAACAATAGTAATAATAATATTATTAATTTTATTATTATCATTATTATTATTATGTGACATTGGGTTTTTTAATTGTTAAAATATTGATTAAGGACCATCATGAAATTAAATTATATTTTAACCTATGAACTGTCTCTATAAAATGATGGTTATATCTATTGTGTTAGAAACTAAAATTTATGAATTGTTGCATAAAATGAAACTCTCTCGTGACTAATCCTTATATATTCCTCACAAGAATGAGAAACACAATAGTGATTTATTCTTGATTCAAGGATGATCGATCATCAAGAAAAAACCATGAAAATCAATTCGATATGATGGGTCCTAATGATAAATTGACAATCATGAGAGATCAATAGAGAAATTCTGGATTACTACAAGAGGGACTATACCCATGGATCCCCACATTGTAATTATGGAAATCCAAAAATGGACTTTCTAAAGATCAACATCATCAATCAATAAATGATCCTAAGCCGAGCTAATATTTTCTTCAATATTTTAATAAATATAATTTGAATATAACATCCAAGATCGAGTTTTTTGGATTTCCAGTATAGAAATTTTTAACAAAAATTTAATATATCACTAACAATTGCGTGATTACACTATTCCTTGAACCAAAAAATACATGAATCCTATTTTTATTTTTAAATGATAAATCATGCCATTATAATTTTTAAATGAATTTCACAATAATAATGTGAACATTCCATGCTTTTTAAAATGTGTTAATGCTTGTAAATAAAAAGAATGTTGAGAAAAAATGGGTTACTGATGGATTTTCAAATTATCATGGAATTTGATGATAATTTTTATTTTAAGTGGTTGTTTTAATTTCATAAAAATAAAAAATGTTTTATAAGATGATACATTTTATTTATATATGTATTTAATGAAAACATATTTTTAAAGATTGTATATTGAACTATCACGATGAAAATCCAATATTAAAAGACTCAAAGATAGGATGTGGATTAATATAAATATATATTGAGATTATTTTTTCACACCAATCAATTTTTTCTGGTATTGAAATATATATTACCACTCTTACAGGGTTAAAAAATTAGTTTTGTATGGGGAAATTCATGAAGGTATATTCCCACCTAAATATACAAATTTTATCAATGCTTGAAAATCAATTTTATTAGAAAATTTCTCGCACTAATAATAAATAAACCATTAATATGGTTTCATATTATCAATGCTTAAAATCACCCATAAAGGTGTATATTTATAAATGATTGTTTAGAGTCATAAAAAATGGGTTTTTTATCAACCATTTCTGAAAGAGGGGTTGTGGATGTTGAACATTGATAATATTGGGGTTTTATCACAGTTAGAAAATAAAATCTTCTAAAAAATTTATTATTTAGAATTTTATCAATTATTTTTATAGAAATCATAAAATTGGAGTTTTTTGAGTGCTGATAGAATACCTATTATATTAGTGATAAAAAAGTGCCAAAATGTCAAAAAAAAATTTAGAAATAATTTATTTTTTAACCACTCTCAATCCCCACTATTATTAGTGCTCAAATACCATCCCCTCTTTTTTATGCTCTCATATGACTATGCATTGGCCCTATATCAGTACTAGAGAATATTCCCACTCATGCCCATTGTTATTAATGCTCTACATCCCCCAACCATTTTTTCAGTATTTTTTAAAATATGTTTAGTTTTGCTTGAATATTAATTGGATTAAGATGAAAGGCATTCAATATATGGTCTTTTGCATGATGATACCTTTCCGTTACCTGCTATAATAGCCTATATGAATATTAAGACTTCCATCATAGTATGGAGTATTCCTTCTATTGTTTTGATGTTGACCAACATTAGTATTGTTATAGTTCTCTTTTGGGAATTCTTCTTATCATTCCTTGAGTATAGAGGGTTTCTTTATGGATCGTTTCAGTGTAATACTTCTGGTTCTTCATGGAATTATATTAGTTAAACATTTATCGACAAATATTTTCAATGAATCATTTTGTTGAATAACATGGAATGTAGATCGTTTGGTTAATTGTTATGGATGAAATTTTTATATGATCCAATCTATTATTATATGTGATGTTATCATTGTGAAAATTATATTTTATTGATGGGATATATAGATAAAGATATGGGTGAGAGGTTGAGTGGTTAAAATGAGTTTTATGCTCTATTTGATTAGTAAAGTTCATTGAGATTTTATGTTCTATAAGAATGGTCATGGATTACTCTTTCCACGACCTAGGTTTAAAACATTGTTGAATGTTTGAGCTATGTAATTCTTTGGGAAGATGCATCAATGTCATCTCTACTAATACATGGGTGGTTATATCTATATTTTTTTTGAGATGATGGATATTCTTCCAATCCAATATATTTTTTTCTCATTTTAGTACTTTTGGATTTGAGAGTTATCACTTGAGAACCCTAGTCCAATTGTAATAGTAATTGTATTACATCTCTATTGAGCGAGTAAAAAACATATAGTGTTCATATATGTGTTTGTAAAATTCAAAATAGTGGTGATACAATCAGCTATCGTTACTTTTTGGGATTATATTTCATTCGACCGAATGTCTGTTTCTTTGATAGAGGTTGAGTGGTGTGGGGTAGATAGAAACTCATTCCATGATTAATTCATAACCACTCCCTCTAAAGGAAAGATTATTATCCTATAAACCATGGTTATATCATTATTTGATTCATTAGGATTAGTGATTGAGTTTTTTTGGTCTTATGTACAATCTCATTTAGTTGGGATACTAATATGACTATTGTTATTTCATTCTGAGTAATTGGTAGTTTATTTGGTGAACGTAAAGGATTGTGTGAACGGATGATATATAGAAACAATCGTATGTTCTATAATGGTATTTGGGATGTAATATTCATTATTTAATTGTAATTCTTCTTGGTATTAGTTATTCCAAAGACACACCCTTACTGTTAGGGTTGGAACATATTTTTTCTTGGGAAAACTATTTCATTCAATGTTTTCTTCGGGTAAAAATCATTATGAATGATATTTTTATCACACACAAACTGATATTTTTTTATTTTTTTTATATATTAAATCATTTCATCCTCATCATCATGTTTTCGATAAAACATGGTTATTTATTTATAATTTCTGTATAGGTGCACATTTGGTGTACAATTAGTGGAAATTATGTAATAACCATGTGAATGAATCTATAACATGAAAATTCAAAATGCATTGTCCTAATGAGAAGATGGATTCTATTCATTCTACTCATGTGAGATAATCATGAAATTATAGCAAGTTGCACCTTGTCGTTGCATATATTTTAAAATTGTGTAGCCAAATCGTTCACTATTCATAGAATTTTGAAATTTTGAGTTTTTACTTAACATTCACTACAAATTATTAATAAAAAATCCCCCCTATCAACCATATACCTCTCACATTTTATTCCTAGCCAGGGGGATCCCAAATTATTATTTTATACTCCCTTTCCTACTCTATGAATTTTTTTTAGTGCATTCAACCTTGGTAAGGCATTTCCTTCCCCTCCCTCTTTTATCATCTTCATACTCTTCCTCCTCTTCCCCTACCTCTAATGGAAAGCACCATGGGTCCTACTGTAGGTAGGAATTGGTTTGGATTCTTCATATAAATCAAATTTTCATTATATTTATGTTATTTTAATGTTTACATTTCCTACATGGATTTGTTGGTTCTTGCAGTGGTGTTTTTTGGCCTCATTTAAAAAAATCGTCATGTTTTAGGTAGGTATTTCCATGAATATTGTCATATAATTTCGAAACCATATTTGATTTAAATTTTTATCCCTATTTTTAATATTAAATTTTAATATAAATTTTTTTGGTTTAGATTCAAATAAATGTAGGTTTCTCCCATACACTCATGTAATGAAATGATTTTTCATTTTATTTAATAGTTTTATGTTGATCTAATTATATTGGGCATACTAAATTTTATATCCAATGAGATTTGAAAATAATTTCTATGATTTCAAACGTTTTTTTGGGTATTAAGGTTTCTTCCAAAGTTTATTTTAATTTTTACATGGTATTTCATGATATTTTATGATATTCCATGTATTTATTTTGTATTTTAAACATTGGTTTTGATTAAAAAGGATTAGTTTTTCAAATTAACTTTACATATTTATTAGTTTTACAAATATTCATGGTTGAACATGTATATATGTATGCATGTACCAATTACCATGATAGTGTGTGAAATTTATCAATAATAATAGATTTTTGTTAGAGTGAGTGAGTGTATATGAGAACAACAATAGAAGGGTTCTTCTGTAATATGTTTTAATTTCCAATTTTTTTTTCAAATTTGTTTCAAAGTGGAATTTGAGAATATTATTTTAATGCATGGTTGATAGGATTTAAAATCCTATGATTTTTTATAATTAATATTTTAATTAATTAAATATATACATATTGTTTTTTATGGTTAAATTATATGGCTTACGATTTCATAAATATATACCCAAAATTTTGTGGCAAAAGTTGATAAATATGAATGTCTATTACTGATAATTGATATCACTTGTTATGAGTTAATGAAAATATATTTATTTTAAATAAATGGTTTTAATATATTATTATGGGTAAATCACCATTCAAGTCGGGTATCTAATGGGGGAGAAATGATTTGTTATCACTTTGGATTACATGGATTTAATATATAAAATGAAATGTAGATAATGGTCATGGATTCATTGAAGGGTGACCCCACACTACTAGGACAATTCTTGAAATTTGTAGAATATTTTTGGATGTTGTTTCAAGGATGTGGGACACCACAACATGGAAACAAAATTCATGATCTATTTATATATTAGTGCAGACATTGAATATTTATTAATTATATCATGAGATGATACAAGGATATTGGGATTCTATTTACCATAAATGACGTAAGGATTTTCCACTGTGTGAATGATTATGGAAGGGTTCAAAAATGGTATATTACTCTATTTTGTAAATTTTTTAATTTATTGTTCTTAATATCTCTTATAAAGTTGTAAAGTGTGACAATGGATTTCTCCTATAACATTGTTAACACTATTGGGGTTACTATCCAAGGACCAACTATTTTTTCATTGATTACATTTATATAAAATATCTGTAATACAATTATAACATATTGATATATATTTTGAATTTTTCTACATGACTATAAGGTAATAATATTTTGAAATATAAATCACATTGTAATGGTCATGGAAGTTCAACAATATGAAGCGAACCATGAATGGTTGTGATAATATTCATAAATATTATTCTTTGGAAAGATAACATACTCTAATGGAAATCATAGTATATAGATTGTTATTTTCTACTTCTAATAAGTGAATAGGGCTTCATCTCATGATGTTATAACAGTGTAATCACAAAGATGAATGATTATAAGAACAGTCTCACGAGTATGAATTTTTATCTTTTTGTGTCATTGGATATTACTTTCTTAAAGAGTGTGTCATGGTAATTAGACATATGTATTATTTTTAATACATGTCATGAATGATGTACTAATATTTTATGATGAAAAGTATGACACAATATGTTCACAATTATGTGGGGTACATTGGGTGTAGAATGATTTATATTTTGTTAGTATAAATTTCAAGGATTGGTTTTCTCTTCCATATTTATGGAAGACGGTATCACAGACTGTAGATTTGAATTTATTTATTTCTGAAAATCCAATTTACATTGTGCAATGATGTTTTTATTAGAGTTAGTAAAATAAGTACATATAAATAATATACATTGGTGGCACAAATGTGAATCATTTTTGATCAAATATTGTGATTAAGGGACTACATTACACAGTGAATGATTGTATGTGGTTTCCCTCATTTATAAATTGTGTAATTTCCCTTTGGATACATGAACCAATCATTGATAGTATTCATGGACATTTGGTTGGCCTTCCTAATGAAGGTGAACAATTATCATATAGGGAAAAACACTATGTGTTAATGATGATTATGATTAAATTCTATTTGAATATGATTAATGGAATAAATATTATTCTCTAGATTGAGGAAAAATGTATTCTTAATTTATCAGTCAAAAATATTTATTGATGAAAAAAATATAATTAAATATTTATTCTAGAGATCAATATTTTGTAAATATGTTTGAAGAGACCAAGATAGTTTCCAATGAAAAATATTAATGAACGTGATTTTTAAATAATATATTTTTCCTCACATGTTAGAAAAAACCACAAAAATAAAAGCAATAATGATAATAATAATTACCATGTTTTTATTATTATGTGAAATGGAATTTATTAATATTTAAAATATTTATTCTAGGATTAGATGCAAGTCAATAATATTTTAATGCAAACCCTTTCTCTATAAATAGATTTTTGTGTCTATTATTTTGGAAATCTAATTATTTGGAATTGATGTCTACACAGAAACACTATATAGACTCATCTAACTCCCTTACAATTATGAATAATAAATGAAAGTGATATTCTAAGAGGAATGAATAACTATGAATCATATCAAATAATGCAGGAAAATCCATTTTTTGTGCTATCAACCAAAGATAGATTTTCGTTCCTAGTAGATCAATGGAGTGTTTGTGGATGAAAAATAGAGGGAATCTACACTTGGATCCACACAACACAATTATGTATATAATAAAAAGCCCTTTTGGAAGATCAACATAAACAAATAATAAAGGATCCTATGTTGAGGTAATTGTTTCATCGATATCTAAATAAATTAATTATGAATTTAATGTTCAAGATCCTCCTTTATGTTTTTGGGAATAGAAATTATAAAATCTATTTTAATATATCACCCATCACCCCACACATTTCTTGTCCTTGGAACCTACAAGTAGTAGTGGAAATTTTTAAATTTAGAAATATTTATTTGATTGTTGATCCATACACAATCATGGTTGAATTTTCATTTCATATAATTCATTATTTAAAATATTTTAAAAAACATGCAACTGAAATATTAATCATATAAATTCAATGTCTAATTTTTTTTAATGGTCTAAAAAAATGATGATATATGTATGATAACATGGGTAACTATTAACTATTTGGATGCCAAGACAATGAAACACAATGTAATGAATAACACATCGTGTGCCGTAGTACACTTTCTATGGACATATCGTTGGATATACATCATTCATGGTAGTTATTACACATAATTTATTATGTGTGTTGAAAAAAAAACCTAACACCTAGTATGTATAATTACACCTTGATTATATGGTGTACACACAATGTAGTCCAGACAGGTTGTTAGCAAAAATCCAGCAATCAATGTGTCCATTATACACGGTGAAATAATATGAAATTATCATCCTAGTGAATTAATAATATAAATGATGTGTATCTTGTGTCCACAATGTTTATTTCATCAATTTTCATGTTTGACGTACATGTTGAGTCATTGGAATTGTTATTCGGACAAAAAACATTAAAGATAAACAAAGTGTATCTAGAGGAACATTTATGTAGTGTCTCTACTAAGAAAAAAACGAGTCTTTCATTGGCCTGTGCGAACATGAAAAATTGGGACCACATGGCATGTATTTGGACTACACACACCATGTAATTTAATGAGATACTCACAGAAGACTCATGCATGTATCATTGGCACATGACGAGGAGATACATGATGTGTAGCTGTCTTGTACACCAAGTGTAGTCTACCTAATTCATCACGCCAAATCCCTAGGCATGAAACCCAGATACTCATCGGTTGAGAAACATAGCTGGTATCTAGATAGTATATGTCATATTTTTACCCAATTTCTAGAAGAATTAAAATAAATTTATGGGACATGTTTCATTAATTATTTATTAAATCATAGAAAACGCTGATTTTTAATAAAAATAGTAATTTATTTATTCCCAACATTCCCATGACGTTCATATTTAAATTTTATATTATTTAATTAAATAAAATTAAATATTTATTATTTCTATTTGGACTATTATATTTCTCTCTAATTCCATCTCAATTTATATACCAATCTTTGAATAATTTATAACGTAGTTGTTCGATAGTGATGTTTTCCATATAGTCATGATTTTTTATATGTGGGAGGGTTTTCAAAAATTAATTTTTAGAAATTAGAGCGTGAGACAGTTATGTTTTCAAATGTTTGGTCTAATTGTTTTGGGAATCAATTGGTTGTCTCACTTCGTGAAACTACATTAGATTGTAGTAGTGATTTATGGATGTGAATCATTAAATGGGTATATATTTCATTGATCACATTGGATGTAACTAATCATTATTTTTTATATTCAATTGTTTTTTTGTAAATGATGAATCTCAGTTTTGATCTGTGTTTGGATTTAGTTTCCTTATTTGGTTTTTAAATGTGTTAAGAGTTCAACTAATAATATGGAAACGTTGGTCTATGTTATTTATTTTTATGTGTTGGGGAGGAATCATTATTCTCCAACCACATAGTTCAAATTTTATATCTATATATGTTTAGGTGTGACTAGAGGAGTTAAATGGACATGACGACCATTATTTTTCCAATCAGATTAAATTTTTTTGGGTTAATTTTTTGTTTCTCATTCAGCTATGTGAAATGGGGAGTATTTTATTGTGGTGGTGATAATTTTCAGACCCCAATATTGAATTTTTTATTTTATTATTTTATTGATGATGGATATTTGGGGATAAGGTTCAGGTTGTGTTTGTAATGATCGTTTATGTCTTTAGGATGTTTTGGTTTATTTTATCCTTATTCCCAGTTAGTGATCATAGTTTGGGGAGGAAACCTGATGATGGTTAAGGTAGAGGATTTTCCAAAATCATATGTTTCTTGAATTTCGTGACATTAACTCCATGTTTATGGTTTTTGAGAATCCATGATATGAATAGGATTAACTGTGTACCAATTGGGTGGTTTATTGGACATGGACAAAACCCCATGCGCTGTTAGTAGAAGTCATGTGGAAATAATGAGTGGAAATCTAAAATTATGAAAAATACTATATCTATGGTTTATCAAATTTTACTCTTATTCCATGATTTTTTACTCCTCTTTTAGTAGGGTTCACAAATTTTTCATATGATCTTGAAAATTGTGTGACCAAACTATTTGATATAGTCAGTGTAATGAAAAATTGAATTTCCAAATGATTCATCCTCTAATTACAACCAATTCGAGGTTTCTCCTATCTCGTTCACAAAATATATTAATAATGGGGCTCCTAAAACCTCATCCCCTGTTTCATCATCCACTAATGTTTCTCCTCCGAGATACCAGTTTTAGTGCTTTATGAGATTTCACTATTATTACTCCTACATGTTTGTCCCCCTCACGAATTTTAGTTTTTTATTTCCTTGGATCCCTGTTAGATAGAATCTAGGGATGAAGTATTAGTTTGGGTATGTGATTCATGGATTTTTGGGTGTGTGTTTTGATCCATATACATTATTCTTCATTCTTCTATTGTTTCATTCATTTACATGTTGTTGAGGTAGGTGTTTACATCTATTTCATTTTCAGAAAATACATTGCGATTATTAATAATTTTATTATATTTATAAATGTGTTAGATAATAGTATGTAGTGTTAGTTTTATTTATAATCATAATTATATATGGTAAATTTGTTGAAAATTTTGTTTTTCATAGAATTCTCTTCATTTTTCATATATATAATTATATATGTAATGTTCTTGGACAAGTTACAATTGATCTTAAAAATGAAATTGGGATCCATGGATTGTGTTTGGCCAAGATTGTGTTTTTTAATTTGGTTTTGTTTTTGGGAATTGAGTATGGTGTGTGGGTTGTTGTGATTAATTCTAATGATAATAGAAACTCAATAAGTTTTTCTTCATGATTTTTAGTTTTTTCAAAAGACATTACATTATATCTGGGAATACCCATATTTCCATGTGGTTAAATAATGGATTGGATTAAAAATGATAATGATTTATATAGAAATATTCAACCTAAACACTATATTTCAGAACACTTTTCAATTGTCCTGCCTCTCTAACATGCTCCTAAATATATAATGTGGTTCTTTCAAACCCCAAGTCATTCCTAAAATGTTCCATGGTAATTAATAAGGAACTTTTTTGATTTAATTGTGTTATTAAAAATATTATCACAATTGGAACATTAGATGTAGGTTCTGATAAAAAAACTGGGCTCAAAAAGACCATTTTGAATCATATAAGAAAGATTAGTAATTTTTTTATAAAAATGGTTTTTGAAAGTAATATATATTTCTAAATGTTATTTTCTAGTTTTTTTCATAATTTTTTGGTAATTGGTTTTAAAAATAATGACACATGATAGAAATGTTTAAATATTTTGTGGTTCAATGTGTGATGGAAACCCCATGGTCGTCCTTCATGAGAGAGATCCATAAAAAAGACGGGGTTAGAGAATGGGAATGGAATGCATAGTGGAATCAGTGGGTTTTGTTTAATTATTGGAATGTGATTTCTTCAATGATACTTTTCCTATTTTCATCGTTTTAACGGAAGTCACGTGGAGGGTCTACTGGCTGTTTCTTTCTTTTCATGATTAGAGGGACCAGAATTCCCTATATAGAGGATTGGACTTTTCGTATATTCCACTTGATAGATTAGAGTTTATAATTAGGGTTGGTTGTATACTATGGAGCTATATCGTACACTAGTAGGTGAGTCCGAATAGAGGACATAGGTTGATATCATATAAGGATGTTTAGAAACATTCCATGATTACTACAGGTATGTTTTTGTAATCATTTACATCACATTAGTTACTTGATTTATTTATATCTAATTTATAATAAATATAATATTTCACTTCCCCTATTTATTATACATGGTATTATTTTTTTTAGGAATTTCACATGATCTGGGTTTTAGAATTTAAATCATGTTTTGAAAAGGAAACCATCATATTATATAAAAATGGGTTGTTTTGTAAATGATGTTTTTTTATTTAAAATATTTATGATATATATTTTATAAATAAAAGTCAATCAAGTGTTTTTGGAATAATTTCTGATAGGACTAGAATTGATTATTTTGTGTTTAACTGTTGGGCTGTTTATTCTCACACAAAATGTATGCCACACAGAGTCGATAAACCCAATATGCTTTGTAAGTTCAATTATATTTAGTTTTACTTTGTATATGGATAGTTTTTTGGATTTTGGTGACCAGTAGGTCACATGGATTTCTATTTGATAAACCTTATATGCATTGATTAGATATTGATTTCTAATGGGAGATGTTGGGTTAAATTGTGTGTTTCTGTAGTGGCCCATGTGTTTTAATGTCATGAGGTTCTGACATGATAAGGGTAATTTCTAGTGATAACATTAGAGAAACCAGGTTTTATAGCTTTTCAATATCACATATTTCATTTAGTTTTCCAAGAGTTATTCCTAGTTTTTAATTGAACTGTTAGGTTAGAACTCAGCCATGTTATATATATATTGTTCTTATTTAGATGTGTTATTATATAATCTCACTTATTTATTAATTTATATATATGGTCATTCACCTTAAATATGAAATGTATTTTTTTAATTCTTCTTGATTAATGGTAAATTGATATATTTTTGTTTGACACAATTATTTTAAAAAATTAGATTAAAAAAGAAACAGTCTTCCAAATTTTGTTTTCAAATGAGAACTATCAATTATCAATGAGAAATAGATTATATGGAACCATATTTGTATCCAAATATGAATTGGATCACAGTATTCACAAACCATTAAGAATATGTAGAATGGGTATTGTTCGGTAAATGTAATGTTAATAATGATTTATAAAAAATTATTGATTTTTGAGGATCCAAATTTCTTGATTGGAATGTCATTTAGGGTGACCAGATGTTCATATAATTTGGTAGGATAGGGTTTTGGTTATACCATTTTATTTTATTTTATTATTGGTTAGGTATTAGTCTAATCGTCAATGAAATTTTTTGGATACATATGAAATCTATATAATGTCCACATTCATTTTATGTTATATATTGAGTATATTTTTCGTAGTATTATTCCTGCTATTTATTCATTAATTAGTTGTGTTTGTTGTTGATCTATTTTATTTATTTTCAATGATTTAGAACTTGTAAATAGATAATGTTTAGGTTTTAAGGTTAATTCATGTGATTTTTATAATTACATTGAGGTTTTAATCATTCCCACAAGGATAATTAGGATACCTTGGGGATAGTAAAAAACCCTTATGGATTGGGAATTACATTCCGGACATGTGGTGGGAAAGGCTGTGAGTGGATCAACATTACATGGGATAAATCATTCAAAAATAGATATAATGTTTCCTATTACTGTGGGGGGAGTAATGGTTGACTAAATATATGATTTTGGAGGTATGATATGTACATTACATAAATCACCATTTACTCCAATCTCAAAATAAAAGACTGGCCATGTCGATACCCAACAACGGTATATAGTTGGGCCTCATGATCCCACCACTTGTCAGCCGTTATATCACATGGGAAAAACTATCCCATATCAGAAGGGGGTTTTAATTCACCTAACCTGCAACTTGAAGTCATGACAACATGATTAACAGCCAATCGGGAAGTGTTAAAAGTACAAATGAGATATAGGCCCCACAATACTCGTAATACCTCCATGATGGATATTATTGAATTGGTCCCTGATTTGAGTTGCAGGGGATGAGAATGATAAAGCCCGCAATTTAAGAGAGAATTACATCCACTTGTTATCTCGTCTGATATGTGTTGGTAGCCTGAGAGATTCTTATATACTAGTGTTGGGCATGTGAGTGGATGGTCTTTTACAACATTTTGGAATAATTTAATGTTGATTTTTGGTAGTTTTGGTTAGGCTTATTGGGTCTATTAAATATTAATGGTTTCTAGAAAATCCATTGTTATATTTATTATTATTATTATTTATATTATTAAATTTAGATGAATATCATTGGTTATTTCATTAATCACAGGGTAAGATGAAACATTGTCATGCCCATTCATCTAGGTATCAATAACTTTAACTAGAACATACAATGTTTTCAAAATAATTACCCATAATTGTGAAAATGATCATGGACAACATAGAAACACGTTAGTTTTCATTATTATTTATGTTCTTAATTTTATAATAGTTTTGAATATATTATATAATAATTTATATGCAATTTGATGAGTCTTATAAAAATAGAATTAAATTGGAATTTAAATTGTTTATTTGTTGAGTTTTAAAATATCTATTGTATATATCATTCTATCTATGATTTGATATTTTCATCATGTAGAGGGATTTAGGGTTTATAATCAGATAGATAATCCCCATATGAATACTTCTCCCTTTGAATTGGTGATACGTACCACCCCACATATGGATAAATGCAATGAGTATTTGGAATCTCTGATGGAGGATCATGATATAGAGTTCACGAGGCTGAACCATAGTCATTTAAGGGGAATAGTAGCCTTGGTGATCCTAAGGATTATATTAAAAATATAGATCATATCATACATTTCATTCAAAAAAAACATATAATCATGTTATGATTTCATACATACATGTTAAAAGCAAAAAAATGAATGTTGTGGGACACAATCATAATGGATATGATCTATGAATAATAGTCATAGAATATGATCAACGAGATATTCCATCAATTGTAATACTCAAACACATAGAGGGGATCTTCTTAACATAAGTTAATTACACATGATAATGTGTTGTGATTTATAGTAGAATTACAATTAGTTTTTTGAGTTGGTCCACCATTATAAAATGATAAATTTAATTGATAAATTTAATTTTCATCTTTTCAATATGGGATTAGACATGTAAGATAGGTAGATGGTCAATTTTCACAATATATTGTCCTATGTTTGGGTAATTTATATAGAAATGATTTTTTAGGATGACTTCGTTGTCTTAACGACTATGGGGGTGCTACTCCTACTTCAATAAGAAATCAGATATCCTCATTAGGTCAAAACAATACAGCACAATTAGTATTTCAGTTGTAATAGTGGGAGGGTGAATTGATCCAAATCTACAAAAAAAATATTAATGTATAATATAGTGCTACGTTATAAATATTTATAGTAAATCCATGAAAATATGGCCATCCAATAGGATGTTAGGACATGATATTAGTTTGGCATCATAGGTCACCATCATAACATTTAATGTTACACTTTTCAATGATTTGAGGTGGGTTATTCTCATTGTATGGGGTTACAGTTTTAATATCTAGTCTCGAAAAGAGATTATTATCAATATATGATGATATGAGATTATCATTTTATCCCATAATCATAGAGAAGAAGCGATATGGAGTGATTATATAATGTGGATATTGTATAAGAGGGATCAGACATTAGTCCAACAATTTTTTGATATATGATCTTGATTTATTTATCTAATGCAATAAATTTATTATATGCAGCTTCATCCCACATGTTCATCTCTAACGTTTTGATGGATTTCATTGGATTATGAATTGATAATTTATCAAACATGATATAAATATATAGTACTATTATATAATATAGTAATCAAGGACATATCCTCTTCAAGTTCAAGGATATTTTTTGGAATTGAGGTTTTAATGAATTTCTATGTCCTCATGTTTTATATCATTGAATTTATATTTGGTATTTATGGGATAGTGATAGATAAGGATCAAGATGATTGTTACATTCATAAAAACCCATTTATGTCCATTTAAGAGAGGTGTTAAGTATTTAAATGGTAGTCAGACACAATATTTGTCAGGTAATTACATATCATCCCCATTTACACATCTCTCTTGTTTCAAATATCATATTTTCAGTATTAAGTACAAGGGTCTTCGGGTTGCATTGGTTGTGGAGGTGTACCTCTATATGATTAATAATGATTATTCTATGTTTCCAAATAAGCGGAAGATGATATAATATATTCAAATACACTCTAAGGTTGTCTGTATTTTATTTTCATCCTATCTGATGGCCCCTACTAAGATGAAGTAATTATATAATCTAATAGGATTTCTTGAGGGAATTTCTTTTATCTGACATGATGAATCATTATAGTAACCATCGATTATTTTTTCATAGAATGATAGTGGATACTACATAATATTTTTAGATTAAAAAATGTTTAATTTTTTTTTATGAATATGTACCCTTTTATATGAATTTTGGATAAATTATACAACCTGAAGGTAAGGATACAGTTTTTCAAAACACACAATATATTAGGATATAACCAAATAATATAAATTATAGTTGATATCCATATGAAATCATTCTATAGAAAATATAAGGATTTGGGTATATTTTCCTACCATTATGTATCATTAATCATTACATTGTCTCCATGTCCTTAATTAATTAGAACATCAACTGATATATTGATTCTTTTGTTATGGTATTTGTTGAAAATAACATCATTTATTAAATTATGTGGGAGATTCATGTTTTAAATTTAAAATTTTTAGGAACATTGACGATGTCTTTCAATAATATAGATTTTTTAAATTCATAATTTCAATCTATTTTTTCACATTCCAATGTCATGTTGTATCATATAGATATATATTAATTGATCAAAAGAAGATTCAATATGTGATATAATGGGATATTCCCAAAATTTTATTTTAGAGATGCAGTTTCGTGAGATTGTTAAAATATCAGTGGAAAATTGTCAAGAAATTATCTTGGATGGAGTCTCCACTGACATCCTTGTCATGGAAATATCTGAAAAATAAATCAGATGAGAAGTGAAAGAGGTTGTTTGAGGATAGTAAATCCCTTTTCAATCCTACTCCATTTATAATTCATCCACACACTAGAATGATCGACCTGGTCTTATAACAATATTTAAGGATTGTGGTAGTGGTGTTTAATAAAATTCATGGACCATGTTCAGGTGTATGGTTCTCACTAACAATTACAACTAAATGAGTATTACCCCACCGATGATGTTGAGTTATTAGTATATATTCATTGTGGTATGAGATGGTTCCACATAAACACTGAGGAGAAGTGCACCATTTACTATGATCATAAAATCATTAATTATATTTTTATATATTATGATCGCATTTTAAGATAGATAATAATGGTTTAAAACCTATATAATGTTGATTTTGATTTGGTTCATACCATGAGTAAGGGGAATTTGATTTCAAAATAATTGAGTAAAAAAAACATTGAATATTGTAGTTATATAATATAAAGTGAAATAGAAACATATTATTATACATCACAATATGAATTTAATATAGGTGGGGACTATTAAAATGTATTCCTGACCTACATGTAGATAACATCCCCAATTTATGATCATAGTTAACATAAAAAAGTGATATATTATGAATTAAAATATTTTGGGAAATTATAAATGGTTGGGCGACCATGGGTGAATGATCTTATTCCATTGATAATACTAATTATTTTTTAATGTGTAATATTCTTCCATTGGAATTTATTTAGAAGTTGATGAGTATTGGAAACACGTAGAATTGGATGTTCATATCGGGGATACCAAAATTATTTGTAATCTATGATTCTAATATTACAATCCATTAATAAGACATTTAATGGGTTATTTATCTCTAGGATCCTAAAATCCCATAAAATTAAATGTTATCATAAGAGGCTCCTTGTTTTCTTTCATCCCATCATATTTTGTGCTGTAAGTGTGATGATATTAATAAATATTTTACGATATTCTAACCATAGTATCAAATTGGGTGGGAATTTCATATGGTCTATTATAATCTTGTTGACTAATTAAACCCATTTATATTACATTGAGATTTTACCAATGTGGATAAACTAAAACACTTATGTGTTTGAGATATTTTTATTCCATAAGGTATTAAATTAATGATTATATAAAATTGGGACTGACACAATACTTTTATATTACATAAATAAATTCAATAGGGATTGGGTTATTATATAAAATTGAAAACCAAATTATTATTATAAGTATGGCCATAATGGCCAGTCCTTATATATTGATGATGATATACATCTATTGTTAATAAATGACTTTAGTGGCTCATGGGAGAAGTATCTTATACTAGTAAACCTTTCTTATAACTATAGTTTTTAGGTTTTTATGAAAGTGGATATATATAAACCTGTTTTTTCACTTCATTTTGAGTCCCTTATTTTTTAAAAAAAATTATGTGCAAATTTCCTTTTTGTTAAATGATCATCGTCAAGGAGACGATGAGAAAAAATAAATTGATATATAAAATATAAAAAAAATATCATAGTTGTCGGATGTCTTACAATGTCTATTTTTTCCATTAGATTTTTTAATTGGATATTAGTTTTTTCAATGGGTGTCTCCTTATAGTGTACATCGTCTATTGTGAATACAAGGTATGTTGATGTTGTGGTATAATAGACCATGTGAAATCATGTTCCTTCTCTATGAGATAAAATACTAAATAAACAGTCATTCATAATTTTTTTTCATGATTTATTTCTAATATATCCAATGAAAAAAATATAATCAATAAAAATATCATGTCGTACATGGTGAGGAAAGGATTTTTAAGGGAAATAAAACTATAATAGAGCAGGTTATTCTTATAATTTAATCTCATAATAAACTTTTTTCATATAAATTAATCCCATCATTCTGTGTGAAGGAGAATAATAGATTGTATATCCATAATAAATTAAAGTGGGAATCATTAGTGGGTGATCAGTTCCCACCCGTTTCTAATAGTCTGATTGAGAATTACTTTTTGGTGTCATCATTTTCTATGGGGGAGAATTATGAACCCTTCAGGTTCACAATAATTGTTTTATTATAATGAACCATGCTTGATATACATGAATATCATATATTTTAATAGATTTTTCAATATATATTATAGTCAAGAATAGAATAACTATAATGTTTTAGTAAAATAGATGACTAAATACACCATCATCTTGTTTATTGAATGATCACAAAAATATCCAAAAAATAACATCCCCCTTTTTACACATAATAATCATATCATATGTAAACCCTTTCATAAAAACATGGGGAAAATGAAACATATGAAAGGGTGGTATATGATTCTGACTAATGGTAGATAAGGGATATATCATTATATTATCATATTAATGAACAAGACATAAATAAGGGAAATAAATTATAAACATAACTTAAAATATTCATACATATCATATAAAAGATCATAATCAGGAGTCCTGTTATAAGGCATTATCAATCTTAAATGCATGATTCCTAAGTGTATAAAATCATCATAATTCATAGTGCATATAACCATTAAAATAAATGGTCTCACAAAAATAGATATATTAACCATTTCATTTGTCAAGGTTAACTATCAAGACCATCAAACCTAGTGGATCACACCACATCAAATATTTCTCATTATCGATTAGGTCTATCGACCTATTTCCCCTTGTGGATAAATCCCCTCATCCCAGTAACCCATTATTATATTTTGATATATATATATATAACCAATTTATTATAGGCATATATAGGTCTCACACCTCTTAATTATAATGTAACCAAAATCATTGTATATAAAATAACCACTATCATTGGATATAATGAGTCCTTCATAAATTGTGAAAGTAATATATATGTCTATCATATGGAATAAATCATTCCCCATATTAGAACCAATGAAAATTAAATGGGTATTTTATGATTTTTATTGTTTCTTAACGGTTAAAATGAAATTGGTTTCATAATAAATTGTGAATTTCCTCAAAAAATAACCCCTATAAATGTAATTTTATTTATATAATTCATTCTATCATAAACATTAAAATTTCTAAGAAAGAAGACAATTTTTTTTTCTTGGGTCATAACCCCAGAAAATAAATTGTATCATAATAAAATGTCAACATTAATGGAAAATGGTTTAAAAAGTTCATTTGGAACATTTAATGAAGATAATATCCTTTACCATTTTGAATACAACTATTTAGAACACAAAAAAAGATTCAAAATACATTTTATATTGAAAATTAAAATGAATCATATAAGGGAATATGTAAATATCATTTATGTAATTTGATTTAGAGAATATATTTTCCCTTTGAAAATAATTTTCTAAAACCAAATTACATTTAAAATAATTTATTTACCAAATTAGAATATAATGATATTAATTGAGCTTCAAATAATTTTTTTTTTCAGGAAGTTGTAAAGTTAATTTCATATCATAATAATTTAAAAACTAATATTCCATTAATATTTTTTAAAAAAATTATAATTTTTAACAGTCTGAAAAAAATGAAAACATTATTTTATTTATAAATTGAAAATGTAAAAGGTTTGAAAAAAAAATTATTTAATAAATATTCCTATAATATTAAATAAAATCCCTAAAAGATTTTTATAATGTTTGGAAAACAATGAAAAATAATTTTTGACAGCTAGGATAAATTAATATAATTTGACCCAAAAAATATATTTTATCTCTTGAGTACTTAAAGGGGGAAAATGAAGATGAAAAAATGTATTACAAGAATTAAAATTGTATATAAAAATTAATGATAATTCATTCCATTTATATAATAAAATTTTAATATTACCGACTAAATCTAAAATAACCTAAACTAATGATGTGATTGTAACATAAAATCAGTTGCACATTGCACACATTTAAATCATAATCCACCTCAAAATTCAATAAAAATATTTTTATAAAAATTCCCATTGTTTTCAACATAATAACAATAATATACATTCATTGAAATTATATAAAGAACATAAAATAAACACATGTAGAATTTGACATGTTTCTCAAAATAAATAACATTGTGATGAAAATACCTTAACCTATGTCTCAACATCTTATGTATAAGTACATTCCGAATATTATATATATATATATATAATTTTAATATAAATATATTTAAAAAATACTAATTATATTTTTATATATTATTTTTTAACTATGACCTTTTTTTCATGATATATTAATAATTTCATTATTAAAATCACATTTTGGGTAATAACTGCTTTGTTTTTCTGGTATGTTTTAGTTTGGTATTTTATTTAATTTTCATTTGAACATGGTATTATAAATTTAAAAATTGTAAACATGATATTTATATCATATATTTTAGGAGTATATATATGCATCCATTAAAATAGATATAGAAAATTAATTTAACTATTTATGGAGACAGTAAGTGATACATAATCATAGATGTTGTTTCAATTTTCATGAAGTATAAAAAAAGTAAATAAATAATTTAACTTTAATTTTTATTATTTTTCCCCTATAATATTATTAATTTAATATAACATTATTAACATAAAAATTAAATGATAATGAAAACACATCACATCTAATAATGTATTAGTAATCTGACCTACATAAGAGAAATGTTATTGTATTCTGAAGGGTTTTGTTGTAAGAAGTAATATATTGTTCCGTAATTATAGAACTATTATTGGGTAGTGAGCATTGTATATATTTATTAACATTATCTTCATTATCTTCCATATATATAGTTAGTGAATACTCAATCATGACACTTCTTGAGGATATAATCTTCCATAAAACAAGCGACATTGTTATATCCTCCATGGAATGGAATGTAAAAAAGTTCTATGAGATATAATAATTAATGAAGTATGTATATGTAATAACTATAAAAAATATACATTAAATAATTCTTTATAAAAATACCTGTAAGGCGGTGATGGAAAATTAGTTACGTTAGTTCATTAGGTTGCAGTCTTCTTTACACATAATCGACAGGACAATCTCCCATCCGAGGGAATATGATATGGATATTATTAATTAACGTAACATAATAAAATAAAATTATATGTAATGTACTATTGTTATTAATTTACAATTGATAAATAATATTTTATTGATATGGAAGATGAAATAAAATAAAATTCTCATATGAGAATGGTTCCTCGTCATCGATCACCCTCATTGGGTTTCGACCAAACTCCATAAATAAAGAGTTAAAAAATAAAAATAAATCCTATAGTATTTTTTTAGAATTAATTAAATAATTTTGTGTTTTATTGGATGCTCTAATGAATTTTGGATTTTTGAAGTGTGGAAAAGTGTTAGTGGCCTTTTATAAGTGGGGTAGAATACAAAAATGGAATTTTTGAAAATAATAAAGTTTACCCATATTATTCATATTCCAAAAAGGGAAAAAATGGATCCTCCTTGAACCATATAGGTGATATGTTCTGAATATATTAATAAAATAGACTTTATAAATTATTATATTTCATTTTACCCAATATATTTGTAGTTTAACTCGCTTGTTTACAATTTTTTACCTTCACTAAGGAAATTAATTAATAATATTTTTAATATTAATTATAGAAAAATAGTAAATTTAAATTATTAGAAACTATTAATAATGAATAATTTAAATATATAATAATTTTTTACAAATTAAATACATTATATTGGAAGAATTATATTTATTAATAATGTCTACTATGAAAAAAATAGTTTTCCAAAGAGACAATTTCCATAAGATTAAAATATTTTATCTTAAAAATTCATTATGAAATTAATTTCAATGAACATAATTAAAAAAATAAATATATATTTTAAATAAATTCATTTTAAAAACCAACATAAAAAGTTATGTTATAAATTTCATTAAACAAAATGAAAATTCTAAATAAAAATAATTATTTTTGAAAATTAATCAATAAAAATTAATTTCACCAAAAAAATAACTTTTTATCCCAATTTTATTTAAATATAATAATTTCAATTTTCTGGTGATTTTTTTAAAAAATAAATTCCTAGAAGAAAACAAAATTCATTATTATGAATTATGTACATTTGAAAACTAAAATGAATTAACCAAAAATTATGTTCAAAAATATAAATACATTTTTATTATATAAATTAAAAAAAATAAGTTTCAGATAATGATTATTTATATTCCTATGATAATGATTAATTAAAAGGTTATGATATTCATTTTTTAAAAATAATATTGATAGTATATTTTGGTTTTTTAAAACATGGTATCATATGTAACAAAATCACTAATTGAATTTAAATGAAAGAAAAAAATAAATTTCATAAAATATAATGGTCTTACATTATACACATGTAATATTAATTAATTACTTTAAATTAGGTATCTATGTTATATCCAACTGAAGGTAGTTTTGACTCATCATATCAATAGTTTCCCATGTAGCATCCAAAAACTAGTTGTTTAACCCAAAAACATTTTCTACGTGTGTGTTCTTATTTCATATAATTTTATCTATAAAATATAAATTAAATATAATCAATTCTTTAAATGAAACATTTTTTACATTTAGTATGACTTCTAATTTCACTACATGATAATCATTTAGTATCTACATACTCTATGGAGATGCATAAAATAAATCATGGACCTGATAATGGTTCAGTAAATGTTCCATGATATAGTCTTACATCCTAATTTGATCAATAATTTCCAATGGAACCAATTATATGATGCTAAATTTTACATTATATCCTAATAACAATTTCATTCATCAATTTTTCTTCAATCAATTTTATATATCATCTATTACTCTAAGAAATTAATATTCATTAATTTTTTTCTTTCTTTAACAATGATCTAAATTAATCACACCATATATATTTAATTTCATCTGCCACAAAATATTTTCCAATACCATGAAAGATAGAGCATATTCTCTTATAAAATCCAAACATCAACGTAGTAAATTTATAAAACTATAACATTAAGCTTATTCTATAAAATGTTTGACTGAATCTAAATCCCAATGATTGGAATGATTTGATTTCATATAATTTAATTTTCAATTTAAAATATATTTTATCATTTATAAATTGTCATAAAAATATATATATACAAGGTAATACAATTGTGAATTAAAATTAACCTAAATGTTCTTCCCATAAAGTCGCATTTTCTAATATTAATAAGCTATCATCATATAAAAGAATACAAATTTGAAATCTGGGTTCATCCTTGTAATGATAGACATTCATTAAATGAACTGGGAAGTCAAATTTTATTTCCTTATTATATATACTATATATAGAGAGATAATCAATTACCAGGATGACGTAAAATTTCACAAAAGGATTTACAATAATATTTTCAGAGATGATATCCATACAATATCTAATCAGAAACTCCCAACAATGGATTACAATAATAATCCCAATTCACTATATTTGTTTTGATTTCATAAAAATTACATTTTTTATTTCTCTATATATGTTTTTGAATATTATAATCCCCATTAACCATGGGATATATGAATTTATTTTTATAATTTCTAAATACAATGTTTATTTGAAAAAAATTATTTTGGGTGGTTTATTCTATTGGGATATTTCTTATTTCATTTCATTTGTAGGAATATTCCCAACACTTATGTATTATTTTTCATAATTGATGGATTTCCAACACTTGTAACACAATATTGTCACATTTAGTCATTCCTTGAGTTGTATATTTCTCA